>OZ005759.1:19720184-22120184 GCA_963930825.1 Silvanus unidentatus
ATTGGCACGCACCAAAACATTAAAGTTTTACATGAACATCAACATCATTGTGTGGAAAGAGAAGAAGATTGTCGGGTCAGAGTAGTAAAAGTGAAAATGCGTAACAACTTTTCCATGCAATACCCATTGTAACGTAAATGGAACTAAAGGGACGATTTTATTTCTTTTGTAAAGACAATTTTAGTGGAGTTCTTTTCATGGTCTTGATGTTGCTCGTTCTCTTGAGAAGAAGGGGTGCGTGTGTGAATTAAACGCGAGAGGCTTTGTATATAAATGTTTATGATTTTTTAAAATCCAGGTCAAAAGCATATTATTGTAAACAATTGACATAAAAAAAGAAAACTTTATACGCATTACTGTGTTTGTAATGTGACCGTTTAATAATTCATTGGCCTGATGAAACTAGCTTACTGCTGCCCGGTCCCCGCGCTCGCCAATCTGTAAATAGACTTGAATTGTATTGTTGAAATAAAGTCCATTGTGAATGAGGAGAAGTAAGCGGCATCGATTTGTTGAATAAGTAAAAATCGAGACACAGCTTTTATTAAATGATGTAGAAGAGAATGTCAGAAATTTCTGCTATTATGCAGTGTACGGCAGGAAATCATCTTTTTAACTAGAGCTCTCTCTTCGCCATCACCACCATAAAACATGTGTTGGAGATGGAAAGCCGGATTTAGTTTAAATTTTTAATGAGCCCGTCCATTACCAATAAGAAAAAGTTTTTCTTCTGCACATCGTAAATACGTAATGATCGAGACTGGATTGGAATGGAATTATTCTTGTAAAAGGGAAAGGACATCGTTTGCAAAGAGGGATGACTGGTTAATCACACACCCCAACATGGAATCCCATTGCATTAGTATGAACAGTCGCATAATAATGTTTTGGAGGTGCATTCGAGAAATGGAAACTATTTCACAAATATTACAATCATGAAAACTTTGCTGGAATTGCTTTAATTAAAATTTCTAGTGTGTACCATTTAATAGTGGCTCATTTGGCAATTGATTTAAGAGTTAAATGTGTAACGATTCTAGAACGGTGCTGTGTTGAGAGCGAATAAATCGAGTTAAGACGATGTCAATGTACATATGCAATAGAAACTCAATTAAAATGAGTCTAAGTGTAGGATGATAAGTTTCTAGAGTTGGGTTGTTGGGTATACACTTGAAGGTAAATATGAAAATTTGTGTAAGTTTAAAGTTCGTCAAGGAATGTGAAAACATTCAAATACATATGCAAGTGTAGGTGTGGGTGTGGGAAGTCTTTTTATATTAGCCAAAAAGTTGGAAAGCTCTTATAAATTGCACACGAACAAATTAAATTGTCGTGAGTTTAAACAGTTTGAGTTTTAAAAGGAAAAAGTGTATAGAGAAAGAAAAGGAAGGAGGCGCCAATATATCTATTACTGTGACTGTTAAACTTATTTTATGGATCACGGAACGCTATTAAATGCGTTTACGACATACTTCTACTCAATTTCGGGGCCAATAGTGAGACGGCACTTTTTTAACTGACTTCTTATCCCCATAATTTCTTACCGTCGACTATCTTATATATTTATTTATTTTGCAACCCCTTTTCAAGGGGGTAATTTATATGAAGAGACCCACTTTTCCATGGCAGCGGTAATCATTTCCTTTTGGACTGATTTCAATGCATTTTTCTCTATTCACGCGATGAATAGAAACTGTATTCTAATCTTTATTATTTGATGGTAAATGCACGTAACTGTTCTACATTGATGATTGTAGTTATAATTGGTGCTAGGACAATTAGTTAAATATAGGATCGTTTCGTATTAAAGCGAAGGTATGAATGGAGAAGGCTCTTCTTTGATTTTCGATTTTTGTTTGATTACAATGGATGAAGTAGTGTGAAAAGGGGGCTTTTTGCACACAACTGCCAAATAAATACCTAAACAATTCATGAACCGAACGGGTATATAAATATTGCAGTTGAAACGGTTAATTGAATTCGTGAATAAATATGAGGTAAAATATGAAACGCTTTAATGGATTGACCAAATAAATACCTAGTTATAACAATTATTTAAATTGCAATTATAAAATAAATGCAATTGCAAATAAATAATTCATAATTGGCGGACGGTTGCACACCATTTATGAATATAGTTATTAAATTATTAAATAATAGAAACACACAATTTTAAGTTGGTTCGTTATTTATAATTGTGAAAACATATTAAAAAGTGGCACGTGGTTGATGTTGTAAAAGAGTGAGGATGATGAAAGACGAGAATAAAAGATCGTTTCCGAATGAGTCTTTCAGACATGAATATGAAAGCCGACAGTTGGAGACTTTAGTGTTGCATAATTAATTTAACGTGAGTAATTCAAACTATTGATTAAAAAGTGGGCTCATGTTTTTTTAGCAGTGGAAAAGTGATGTGTGTGGGAGAGGAAGAAACATTTATGTGATATAATTTATTATTGTTGGATGTCCAAAAAACGTTTCCATGTACATTGTTATACAACGAGTCAATATTTAGTAATTTGCAAATACACACGACGAACATATTCTTTTTTCCATTCATCAAAGTTCATTTCGAATGAAAAATGAAATAAACATGGATTTATCAGAAAAAAATTTATACGTTTTTAGCATATAAAATATGCTGTAAAAATATGGACCGAAGCGCCGAAGTTCGCGATCCATCTAAATCATAAAAAATGCCAATTTTTATATATACCTATCACACAGCATTATGATGTTGTGACCCCGAAATTTAAACGTTGAAACGATAGTAAAATGGTGAAACACACACGTGATGTGTCTTGTATGTTAAAAATACGCACCGTTTAATGAATAAATGAGACCTATTACGTGTTTAATGATACTTTTCCGAAAACCTGATTGAAACTTGCACATTATACCCATTAGGGTGGATTAAATATCATAATTAGCTATTAAATTTCAATGTTACACATTACTTACACTCAACAATTGCGAAACTTTCCAAACATGTGCTCGATCTGTACATTTATTATAGTAACCGATCGATTTTATTGTAGGTTATACCATTGTCGAAGAGCCATCATTTACATAAAAATGCAATATACACGATTAGATAAATTAGAAGGAAATTAATTGAATCAAAAGGTCGTCGTGGATAGAGACAATTTGTAATCCATCTAGAACGCTAAATTAACTTGCAAAAATTTTTCTATTTTTCCCAATGTGCAGTGGAAGATTTCGGGTTTCCCAGTCAGCAGAATAACTAATAAATCCGACAAGTTCACCATCCATTTTAGCCAAAATGGATGCAAAAACGCACACACAATCCCTGTTCTTCGAGACGTTTTAATAACTAAACCGTCCCAACTTAATTTCCTTCCGACAATAACAGTTAAGCGCTTTCGACGGGGGTGTGGGAGGACGAGGAGAAGGCAGTCGAGGTAATGGTGATGCTGTCAATCGTAAAGTTTTACGGTCAAATAACGACTTTTTAAAGCAAAAAAGAGAGAGAGAGGAGGCCGTCTGCGAACATTGACTGAATCGCATTTCCGATAGGATCACAAACAGCAGAAAATTTGTCAGCAAATCAACAGAGGATCTTATATAGTCGACTACCTTCCAGTCATGTGTGCGCCATTTACCGACCACCATGGCCTGTCATATTCAACATGTCACACCCTTATCAGTTATTATAGTAAATGATAAAGGCACATTGATCTGGTTTCAATTACAGCAACGCTATCGGTCTATAGCATCTACGAGCCCTAATTAAATGATCAATTAAGATGATTCGCGTTCCGAAGGCGATATAAAAGCTACATAGTGTACTTTAAATTGCACTCGAGGGCTACAGTGTCTCGATTTGCGTACAATTTACTCAACAACTCCCCCAACGATTATTTATCATAATAAACACGACATAAATGAGTGCCTGCAACATATACACACACAATACAGATCATTTATTTGGTCGAGTATTTTATTATTCGACAACTTAAACTATAATGCGAATTTGTAATTAAAGTTGTTATGATCTAAATGATTAATGATGTTGAAATGATTTGATTAGAAAATTCCAATAGCTGATAAAACAAGAGTATATAGGGTGTGGGGGAGACCACCGAAAAACATTGATTTGATATCACGATCTCGATGTTAAATGATGGGAAAAGTTCGCATTTTTCGCCCAATATCGCGAACACCAAAGTCGACTGGCCGCGAGATATTCGCGTATTATAATAAATTCTCTTCCTACTGCTTGGTCTCTATATAATACCAAATCGATATAGGAACGAATATAATTGATGGGGACAGCAGCACCAGGCTATGAATATAAAAGTTATAATAATTTCTTTTGGTGAACTTTTTCAATTTAGCGTTAATATACAAGAAGTGAATTAATGGAGATATTGGCGTTTCCTTTTCTCCCGAGTGCATTAGCGATAAGTCAAAGGGAAGGTCAATTAAAGCGGTTTTTACTTCTTCAAATGCAAACCAGTGCTTTTCTCATTCTCGCAAAAAAACCTTCGCTTCCACATTCCAATTTATACACACACAGTTGAGTGACGTTCCCAATTTGCAACAATTCGAAATTTGTTTCAAAGTGAAGGAAATAAACGAAGCGGTAGGGCCAAGTACAGTTTGCTTTATCTTGTGTTTGAGGTGGAATAGGTAATCCGCAACTGGACAGAAACAAATGAAGTTTATTTCTAGATATTTGCACGTAAATATATACATAGTGCAACTTTAAAGTAGAATAGTGGAAAATAGACGGTTGGCAGTGTGCTATGTTCGGATTTTCCTTGTTTACTTATATTACACGAACTTAAACAAGGGATTTAAGCTTTTCATAATTAATTCAAAGGCCCACCAACGATCCTACAAGCTACGTTTTTCCCTACGACCAAAACTGTGTGTGGACAATGTTCAAAACAGTCCAGCATCCAAGCATAAATGTTAAGCCCAAGTGATTCCTTGGACGATGTTCACACTCAGTTTTGGGGCCTCCTATCAATCCGAAAGTTCTAGTGCGGCCAAAGAACGACCGCATGTGGTTTACTTTAATGTTTTGCTAACTGCAAAAGGGCATTAACTAGTATAGCTCTTTTGCACCCTAAAATTTGCTTATTATTATCGAACTGTTTGTGCCCTCATCAATATTTTTAAAGTCACGAGAAATTGTTGAATTACGTGTTTTATTAATGTACACACGAGAAATGAAATCAGATAACATGTAATCATAAAAAACGTTGCCGAGCCGAAAAATTACTTAGCAGAAAATGTGCACGGCTAAATAATAAAATCTATGTTGTTTATGTTATGGGTTTTTGTTGACTTTACAGGCAATTTATATTAAATATTATTGGTGTTAAAAGTGTGTGTTTGGGCCAATCGACATACTGGTCTTTGCTATTAATTTTCTTTTATATGTTTATGGTATGTTTTGACAATATCGCATAAATGGCGAGACACAAAGGGACGAATTATACAATTTAATGGGTTTTTGCGGGGCCCCAACATATATATAAAACGGTGGTCTCCCTTATACACGACTAATCGTGCCAATTACGTGTGTTTTATAAACCGAATTTCGTTTGTATGCAAATTTTATACGAGCACACAATTGCAGACAGTTTTTTTCCATTTTCTTAGTGACAGCACGATTGTAGAATCCCGCGGGATGCACACGTGTGCGATGTGTTAACACTAAATAAAAATCTCGATAAAAATATTATTATATATTCTTACAGAGCGTAAACTATGTAAATTCCCTATTAAAAAATGATATGTCTTTGAGAAGCGCTTTTTAATTCCATTTAAACTGTATTCAAATTGAAATAATGCACCTATTCCCGGAACTGGTGTATGAATATTGCTCTTTATTATGCAAAATGTTGTGTGTAGGGGCCTTAAATTACGCTGCATTATCTCTGTTAGGGATGGTTTTGTGACACTTGAATTGATATTAAGTTTGTATTTATGTTTTCGGTGGAGAGAACAATCATTCAGTAGAGCACACAGAAATTTCACATCATAAAATAATAAAGTGAGTAGGTAATAAAAAAATCAGTTTTACGCTTTTCTATCATCGCGAGTGTTAATAAAAGAGTGAAGCAGGAACACACATATATTGCTAAACACTTTTACTTCCATTACGTTGAAACCGTGCACATTTCCTGAAACAACATTACTTTAAAACAACACACATAGAATGTGTCGCTATGTGTATTCAACGGATTTCACTCTAAACGCATATTTTTACAGATTTGAATCAACATAAATTAATAAAATTCACCCTCATTGTCGGAGCGTTTAAAGTCGAATAAGTTTAAATGTATCATATTTCATCTCATTCCTTTTATCGATTTTGTCACTGGGAGAAAAACTAAAAAAAGCACAGACGAGAAGAGAGAAGGCATTCTTTGATTCTTGTTAGGCTTCTTGTCGCTGTAATAGCATTCTCCACTATTAAATTAAATGTCACAAGTCGTACAGCAATGAAACTATTCAAATCTGCTTCTTATTTCAGCTCTTCACACAATACTGTTATTGCTTAAATTTTCCAACAGACAACAAACTATCTAAAATCAATGTTTTTATATAATTTATATAGCAAAAATTTTGGAAAAACTCAAATTTATTAAAATTGGATTGTCATTTTTTGTCCACTTGCATTTCCATTTTTCATAACAAATGTACCAGGAGGTAAATTTCCCTAATAAACTGTTTTTGACTGTGACAGGATCGTGAATTTTACTGTTGAATCCAAGCAATTTCAATCATCGTCATCCGGACTTCGCTCCTGGGCCAAAATTAAATGCATTGCTAATGCGAATTGGAAGTGCATTAAGGGTTTGATACATACAACAAAGTTAATTAATATTCGAGCCCTAAAATTTATCTGGTTTATAGATAATAGGGAGAAACTATTAACATACCAAGGGGACTGCAATGAAGTACAACACACACAAACCGTGCCCTTATTCATTAGGGATGCGAATACGATGGGCACAGCATTCGAATTATAAGGTCACAGCTTTGTTCTATAAATTAGTTAATAAGAATTATACCGTATCTTTAAGGTGAATACAGAATCAATAGCGATATTTCAGACTTAAATACCATGGGGAGAGGTTTCAATTGATTAAAATTACGTTGCGCTTAAACACTTTTAATTATTTATAGAACGTTGTAGACAATTTGCTAATTTAATCCCCTAATCCATCACATACATCGATGCCAATGTGCCGTTTTATTTAGCAAGACATGGGAATAAAATAAGCAAACCACACACACTTATATTGTGGAATATATACCTACACCTAAACACAAGGCACAAAGGGGAGGAAAAAGTAAGTGAACCATATCTCTTCGCATTTCGCCAAGAAACACTATACACCTGTGTGAGGTACCTATGTGTGTGCGTTTTCTTCTATAGGTATATTTATTTATATAAAACATTTCAATGGTTTTGGATTATAAAACAAATATTCGTTTGAAATTTTATACGTACCCTTTTTGGGCGAAATTTACTGCCAAAACCAAAGGAATTTATATTTATCACCCCAGCACACAAACCTAAAGACGATGTGTTTCTACGCATTTTTTACCTTTCTCGTTTTGAACCCTCATATAAGTGAATTGATCATTTTGCAATTACGAATCGATCTTGTCACAATATAAGGGAGAAATAAAATATAAGCATCAGGAGATTATTAGAACAGGCCTGTATACAAGGCGAGGCGTTGAACATACACATACACATAAAGTCTCTCTTGCTAAACGAGAAAATAAAGAAAAAAATTATCTACGCTTTTGACTTGATTTATTTACCCTGTAAAATACCCTGAAATATATAAGTTCCCTTAATGATTTATAGGGAATAACGTGCCTTTTTCGAGCCGTTTTATTAGTCGACTAGAAAGTCATGTTTCCACAAAGGGAGGAAAACTGTTCACGGATTTCACATTACATTATTTATCAGTAGAAGAGAGAGAGAGAGTGGGGTGCGATATCAAATCAAATTACAAATAATAAATGTTTCTGTGAATATAAAATATTTTATAGTCAACTATTTTATATGCGTGTAATATGCATAAACAATGCCATATTAATATTTATCACCGCTGACTGACCATCGAAAAGCCAATGTAAATTTAAATATTTGTTCGGCAATTGGGGCACGAACGGAATTGAATAAAGGAAGGGTAGAGACAGGTGAGCGCGGTACAAGACGGTCTCATCGACGTAATTGCGTCAAGCGTCGCTCGCACCCATACAATTACGGCTTAATGAAAAGGAAGAGCTGCTAGAAAGTTATTATATCACGTTTAAATGAACTATCTGAAGAGAATTATGAGCACGTAATCATCAAACTTCCGCGAACGTAGAGTGCTGCATTCTTTGGGTTGATGGGGGAGCAGTGCCCCTCCGACCGGTATAAGTGAGTGAAACGACACCTAGCGTTTTCCGAACAGTTTAGTTATTGTTATTGTTATTAGTTCACATCGGAAAAGTAGATAGACATTTGGGCTTTGATAACACTTTCCACCCCTCAAACAATAACAAGTGAAAAGGGTTGAGAAACGAAGACACTAATCCTATAAAGCCCTGTGAGCATAAATAAAGCTGCTACCCACCAACCAACCAACCTATATCAGATTAAGCCAACTGTAAACTTTGTACCATGGATAGTGGTGGGCTGTGCGAGGGGGCGGCGGTGGTTGGAGAGTCTCTCTAATATGATCAGCAGGTCGTTGTCGTGGTGGAAAAAATGATTAAATCGCACACCAACAACACACAAATAAAGAGGATAAAGAGAGAAAATTTTATGTTTATAGATGGCAATCCTGACGGTGCCCGTTTTTTGTTTTTATTTCGGTTGTTTTGCCCACATTGAGATTAATTACGTTCATTTCGTTAATTAGTTTGTGTAAAAATATATAAAAATCTACTCTTTTCCTCGAACGCACCGCTCTGTTAAATATAGTCGAAAAGTTTGGCGTAAATGAGAAAGTAATTTTGAATAATGGACACATTTAATTTAATTATATAAATTTGATATCGAATTTAATTAAATTTATCCATTAGTTTGGCCTGTATGTGTAAATGTATACCAGTTGGAGTTGGTGTTAAAAGTGTAGAAGGGAGCACACCACACGACGAGAGACCCGCCAAAAAATTACCTCTCAACCAAAATTTAATTGTACAAGGAAAAAATTCACTCACACAATGACAAATTGACTCTGTTTTCCTGTGCGGTCTGCTCTTAATTCGATTCATTTATGTCGCCATCATTATTAAAAAGGGTAAATTAATCAATGTAGAAATAGGGCAATATGAGGTTGGGTACTTACCGTTCGGTTGCCCAAATTGCGCACCCTGCAACTGAGGTACGTTGTCTTGCCAACAAGTGCGGTCACGTTCTTGGAGACACTCTTATCGAAATAGGGTCCCCGATCTATGATCAACGGTTCCACATCACTATCACTGTCAACACTATTGTCTGAATCATCGTTCCGTTTCACCCGGCTCCACCCTGCAACAAAATGTACTCATTAAATCAAATGTTTGACAAAAACACAGACACCATCACTCACAGTAAACAGTATAATTCGAAATTCGGTACATGATTTGTGTTGGTTTTATAAAAAGCATGAGTTACACGCAATATAAGCAACATGAGGACGACTCTTTATTGGACGTAGGGAATATTGTTTCTGTGCAAAAATGCAAAATGCAATGAATATGTAAATATTGTGGAAAACTGCATGCAGCATGAATACGGAAATTTGTATCGCAAGAAGGGTGCGGGCAAATTTTACTCATTTACAGCCTTGATCCAATTCTTCATAGATTACTGCACCATGATATTTATTTCGTTATCTTTTACAGGAATGAGTTAGAGACCCAACAGAGTGGAATAATTTATAGAGAGAAAAATAGTGGACAGTGGAAACGTGAAAAGTTCATTATTTTTGTCACATGAAGCAGCAGTCCTGATTATGCAACTTTGCAGTGGATGCAGTAGATAAACCGATTATAAGCTAAAAAGTTGTAAGTTGTCAACGCGCTGTAAATTGATTTCGACAATTAGTAGTGAATGGAGTAAAGAGTTGGTTGGTGTTTGTTGAATGCAGGCACGTGTCAAATCCATTGCCAGTTGTGACTCGATTATAATGAATATGATACACACACACCTTCTGCCTTGTATTGAAGAGGAACGGGGCACATTTGTAATGAATATGTATGGGACTGGACATTATCGAATTGTGCCGTTATTCCCACATAACGTAAGTAATTTGACACTGATATTCGATATTAATATTGTAATTTGGTGGAACGAGCGTACATGCGGCGATATTTGGCAAACTTCATTTATGGCCATTACGATACGTGTCAGTGCACGTAGAAATTTATATGATGTCTGACATTAAATTCTGCTCAAATATTTACTCGGTTTCCGAATGTGCGGTGATGCTGGGGATCGGGTTGCTAGATAGCGACAATTTTTTCCTTTTACTATCGAATGAGCAATGTAAGAGGTTTAATTAAAAGTAAGCAAATCGAAACAAACAGAGGGGCCCGTATGTGTTGTATTTAAACTTTCAGTTTGTCAGTAGTTTTTTTTTTGGCTGGTGGAAATAAACTTTTTACGGTTCCCAAATGTATACTAAATACGTGGAAAAGATTTGAACTATTGTTGTATGTTATTTTTTTATTAAGATAAATAAAAAGAAAAAATATTGCGCACAGTTGAACTCGACGTACATATACATTGTTGGGTTGGGGGTTTGTTTTTAGAAGGGGACCTGAAAGTTATGACAATATTTTTTTGCATAATATCCCTGAGGAATAGACATACACATCACATGGAAAAACACACATAAACATACAATTTCCCCCCGTAACTCTTGCTGAATCTTCTCTAGCTTTAATTTTTTTGTGTGGAGATATTTTAAGACTTTTCTGCCAAACTAATCCACTTTTTCCCCATTTCCCAAGTTTACTTTCGAGGGGTATAAGATATCTAATTAATATGGAAATTTCTCATTTTTTTAAGCGAATAAATTATTCATAAAGTTAATTATAGTCAAACTTATATAAGCCAAACATTTACAGCTACCATCTCTCACGGTAAATTTAAAAACCAAATAAGCGGGGACCAGCGTCCCCCACGCACCATACCGAAATAGAAAATCGTTTAAATCGTTTTTATTCAACGACTTTCTGCATAATCCCATAACTTAATAAAATCTTGATGGTTTAATGGAATTTTTCTACTGCAAATTCATAATTAACGGACATTGTAAGAAAACCGCATTTAACATGCAATTTATATTTTCTATACTCAATCTGGTAAAGCTATTGATTTGGAGAAGTAAAAAACAGATTGATGTTATATATGGTTGAGTATAAGAAAAAAAGAGATGGTTGGAAGAATATAATCTCCACTCTCTACTTAAACTTTTCATCTTAAATTTCAATTCCATCCAGTCTGAAGTTTATAGTCTGCGTTGAAAGGATTACGCAATCTTCACCATACAGTTAATGTGGCGTCTCCAACCGAAATATATTTCTTAAACAGAAGGAAGAAACTCGTATCTATCTACTTATGGCTCATTGTTCAATTTTGTCCAAATCTTTCTCTTGGCTTGAGATACACACAAACAAAAAGAGTAAAAATCCCTCTCAGGTCTAACATCCGAGAGGGAAGTAGAGAAACAATTTTATCTTGCTCGGATATCGAAAATATGTTTTAACTTTGTCTTTTTAGTTTTCATTAATTAATTTCATCAAACGACTCGACACAAGAAACCTTCAAGTGATTTCAATCAAACTGTCAACGTACATAAAAATGGAAATCTACCCCTAAAGTTGCGTTTAAACTTAAAAGATTTCCAAGAGGGAGCGGATGTGCCTGCATGCAAGTTTGGAAAATCGTCACAAAACCGACCCAAATGAGTCGTTTAGCGTCTGAAACAAACTTTAATCCAGTCGAGTTTGGAAATTTCAACGATGCCAACAAAAAAGCCAAGAAGCTAAATGGCGGCAAGATGGGTGGATGTTTGGGTGCGGGTGAATAGAAAATGCGTCGATTTTTCGGCGAGTAGAAAATGTGATTTCTAGGTCACAGTGGAGAGGAGAAGAATAGTATTATGTATACCTGGGAGGCCGCATAACCGGATTCGACGAGACCATCAGAGCCGTGCTAGCAATTCCATTTGTTTCTATCAGTGCATGTAAACAATTATATTAGCGGGAATGATAATATCTGGTATTGTATCCGGCGGTTGCAGAGAGGAATAATATATTGTGCAACATTGAAAGATAGAGAAAACTATTAGACATAAATGTATAATGTCGTATTTAGTAATAATCGGGTCAGGTGAACGGCACAAAAGGCACATCATCTGATGGAGCACAAAGGTTTATTGAGAAGGTGAATACAAACAAACATCCCCCCATATATGTGATGTATTATACAAAGATATACTGGATTCTGTTGGGTGTTTGTTGTACTTAAGCTTTGATCCAGTTATTCACCTTCTCGCACACACACGTAGCCCACCCCACAACCGCCTCCATACATTGAAAGCGTACGTTTTCAATCGTTTTGTGTTTGGGGACTTTTATGTATCTTAAGCTATGTTTTTAATTAAAAAATTCCTATCTCGTTTATATATCTGTCTGTCTGTTTTAACAATGAACGAATGAATGAAAGAAATCACTCACTAAGGTGAAACGAAAAACTTACTTTTAAGCAGGGGGTGGGCGCTTAATTAATGTATACAAATTGCAAATAGGTATTTACGACTTGTACACACAAATGCCACTTTGTTTTATTCATATAAACTGCCAGTAAATCTGCCTACAATACAATCTCTTTGTGTGCTATACGAGGTATTTGCAGTGGCTTCCTTCCTGGAAAGTCTTGAAAGTTTTCCAAGCTTTTGTTTCATCCATACGCGTATTAGAATTAATAATGATAAGTGTAATTAATTTGGGAATTAGTGTGGAACATAGTACATACCTAGTTTTTTTTCACAAAGAAGCCATGAAAAAAGAAGTAAGATAATTGGGTCACGTAAAAGCTATGAAAATGTTGCAATTAATTGGACAAAAAGTATTTGTTTTTCAGTTTGAAGTTTAATTACTGAATCGGGAGAGATTCGGAACGTTCCACAAACGTACAGAAATTCTCTTAAAACAGTTTAAAGTGGCTTTAAGCATAGGAAGGGATTGTATGAAAATTCACCGTCACATTTCGTATTACAATAAAATATTTACTACCGCCACATCGTCGAACAATATACTTTTAATGCCATATTTGCCTTTCTAATCGCTGATGAATATGATATAGAGTTGGAATAATAAAACTTCCAAGCTCGTTTACAACAACAATGATGTATTCTTTCCATTATTTCCGACAATAATCTGATAAAATGACGGAGTTTATTGATTAAATAACGGATATAGTCAGATAATCAGTTTCTAATGGGCAAACAATTTTAAAATAAGTAACAAGTAATAAGTTCGTTTACTTTTGTGTTTTTTTTATATCGAATATTGATGATTTGAGAGTCGTTGGAAATGTATTAGTATTATTAGTTTTGTTTTCAAGTTTTCCTAATAATGGTAAATTTCATCTAGTTCGTATTAAGGTTATTTTCAAGATTATATCAAAGGCTTGTTAACAATGTAAATTAATTATTTGCACATAACGATTATTGATGAAATTAAAATTTGCATGCGTGTGTTTTTTATTTTAGATGTTTCTGATAAAGGCAGTCTTTAATAAATTTTTGACTGGACATGGAAATTTGCATTGTAATTTAAATTGTTAATATACTAGAGAAACTCATGCATTCTATTTACATATATGGAACTACGAGGAAGATTCGCCCTTTTATCCGCAATAATTTCCACGTATATTACACAGCAAAACTCCACTAAAAACACTATAGAAACAGTACCTCCATTAAGCAGTCTATACCGTTTCGCATATAATACAACATTTATATAATAATTAAATTTTAAAGGTCAAATAGCACACTATAATACCTTCCCCATAGAATGTGTCAAGTATAGATTATAATTTGTTCTAATCCTTGTATGTGGCAATTACTTGGTGAATAATAATGTGTAGATATAGCCATTTTCATGCCCAAAACGAAATAAGGGGATCTCTTTAATATGTACATACAATCGAGATCATAAGGATTTGCCTAGAACGTATTTATTTCTAAAGGCAATGAAGAGATGAACGATGTTTGCATATAATATGATATTTTCAGTCAATTTCGGGAGAAACGGGTCCCTTTCCAGTCCTTCAAATTGTGTATATGTGTAAAAGCCATATAGTTTGAACATAGAATAACCACACAAATTTCAAATTCCACTTGCTATACTTGGTGAATACCGCAAATGTTATGTAGATTTTCGTGTTTTGGTTTCAATTTAATGCGTAGCTATATATTATTATACATACAAACGTAAAGCATATTATATTATTTAGAAAATCGTTCATTCTATGCTACAATAATGTATTAAATTCTCGGGCCATACACACAATGATTTAACATTCAAGTGTGTCGAGTGCAATCTCCAGTAAATTGTACAACTTTCCTTTTAATCCAAGAAATCCAAACAACAACTCAAAAGTTTAGAATTGTTTTTTTGCTGCTTTACTGTGCTAACTGTGTGTCCGCTTTACAAATGATTTTATTTCGTTTTAATTAAACTCCACTTGTCTCCTTTCATGTAAAAATTTCATTCACTTTCAATTGCGTTCTTTTTCTTTCCAGAAGAAAAGTGTACAAGGAATCGAAATTTTTTTATTGTGTCAAGTGTGTGCAAGAAATACATGATATCAATATAAATAAAACACGTAGAGGCCACTTTTAGAAGTAAATTCACACCTTGGCACCAGAATGCAAACAATAGCGAATAAAATGGAAACATAACACTTCAACAATCTGATTAAAAACTATATACACACCGAGCTAATTTATACAGTGCATTAAGAATGTTTAAGTGCATTGCTATGCAAAGTGCAGTTTTTAAGTAGCCAACAGTAGAGGATGTTTGTTTTTGATTAATTTGATATTAAATTCAAGAGGATGTCTGTTTGTTAAAGATACATTGACGAATAACAAAAAGCCAAGCAGTTAATAAAGAGTGTATACATATATATAGAGTAAAATGTGTATATTGAAATTAATTTTCGTATCTAAACCACTAATTGTTATGTTCCATAGTTAGTCTATGCCAAACAGCCACTCTAAAGTAAATAGTGTTATTTGAATGGGTAATGAAAGTCTTACGGTGTACATTATATAATCAGATTAATTAAAAAGCGCGCGCTGGACGGTAATGAATTCTAAGTGAAGTGGAAGGGAAAACTTTCTTATATTTTGCTAAGGGAAACACATTCCTGGAGAGGAAAATAAGAAATGAGCGCCAATTATACCAAATGGGTTTTTTTTTCTGGAAGGGTGTTTCACACGAAAATTTGTTTTTTTTTAGGATCGGAGTAAACTTTGTGTCCGAGCTAGTAAGAAAGCAGGTAAGTGAAAAGTGGGCGGCACACCGTCGCCACTCCTGCTAATGACCAATATAAGAGTTTTTATTCCATTTTCGCTGCCAAGTCATTTAAAACGATTGCAATTAAATTTACTTTACTGCTAATACCATAGTAGCAGAATTACAAAAGTAATTACTTTGTTATAAGAAGGAAAGAGTAAAAGTTGCGAGAGGGAAAAATTGCACAATTTTTGTGAAATTAAAAAGTTCTTCCCCCATTGCTTAAGAAATATAATGAATTTTGTACAGTGAGAAAAAAAAGGAAGGGATAAGGTTAATTTAACGGTTAGAGAATGTTTAGTTAGGAACCATAGAGTTTGGGGGGTGAGTGGGAAATCATTTAAACGCGGCTAATTTATTTCGCCAAATAATAAAATCTTTTTCTTTTTAGTGGAATGGTATTTTGTAATTTGCCCTCTCTTCACATTAATGCTATAATTTATTCTCTATTGGAATGTAAATCAGTGAATTTAGATTTATTATAACGAGGGCTATTTAATCGTGCAAACGGCTGCCGACGAGACAACTGCATGTCTGTTTATCGAAAATTGGCACGAAACTTTTCTACTTTCAGTAAGAAATGTTTTGTGCTTGGAAACACAGTAGAATAACATAGTATCTAATTAAAACAAACTAAAGCTTAGAAGGTGGTGTTATTTCCACTCGTATAATGCACGTTAAATGGCCAATTGTTCCCGTACAATTCGACAAATTCGATTTAGAGAAAGACATACAATGGGAATTGGTTTAAAAAGGGCACAAGAGCAAAACTTAATGTACCATTCTAACTTTTCTACGGAATTACACTGTTTGTATTTTTTTTCCTATTGAATAGGTGGAAAGACGCATTTCTCGAGAATGTGCGATGTTGAGGACATTTTAATGGTCACTGAAAACGCACTATATAGTAAAAGTGTTGCAGAGGTATAAAAAATTATTTATGATTCAATTTGGAGAGCGAACAGAGGCACTTCCTTGAAGCCTGCACCAGCAGCTTCTCTGTAACAATATGTTAATTTTGGGACGTTGCACACACCAGTGCGGTGGGATCGATGAGCATTTGGAATTCAAAAATTCACTGACAGGTGCTCGCAATATGAGACGAACAAGAGAAAAGTGAAACCGAGACGGTTTTGAATAAATTCTTCATCCATGTGTGTGGAACCAACATTCTAAAGTTGTTGGTTCCTTTCATCATGGCAACGTGTGATTAATATCGCCCCCAAAAGAGTTGGTAAATTTCGAAATAAATCTTTGTTGGTGCCCATGGCGGTGTGACAGAGTGGAACGGTACATGATGGTAAAATAAAAAGTGATATTACGAAGACGAATTATCGGACTCCCATATATGTGACTGTGTTCCCGATTTAGAAGAAGAACGGGTGCTCCTTTATTTTTATTATTTTTATTTACGAGTAAGTAACGGGGGGTCTCTCTGGAGAAATAATGCGGCGACTGTAAATGAATCGGCCCACATCCACTTTGAAAATAAATTGCAAGTGAACAATTCACACATACAGAAATGCGAACAATTATTACGTTGGTTAAATAGTGAAACGTGAAACTATAAAATCGATTCGGTGTACCTGCAATTAAAATTCGACAAGAGGGATTCGGGAATTATTTATATATTGTGGGAATTTCGGGTGTGTCCTTTGGAAAACTTTCCTTATAAATCTCGTACGCTTTGCCAAGTTCAATAACTTTGAAAATTAAATTACGAATTGAATAATCTCCAAATTGATTACAATAGTGAAAACTGCCGAGTGTGGGGTCTGATAATATATTAGGAAGAGCTTTTATATACAATTTCTTGTAGTACTTGATTTATTTCCATCCAGGGTGATTTATATTTTTTCTTGTACAATTATAACAAAACAATTACACTATATGCATAAATAAAATATAATTCTTGAGATGAATGTGTTTTGATAAAAACAAAACAATAAAATATATGTATGTAGAACGGTTTCATTTTCGGCGAGAATTAATGTACGCTTGTCACGGTCACCGAAAGGACTGTGCTATGTGCTGTGCTGGCAATGGGCTTAATTTTAATATAGAAGGAAAAAAATCGTACACAAACAATAACGAATTCATTTAATATTTTAGTACAGTGCTTCGGCGAGTTAGTGCAATGCATAATTAGTTGATATTAGAGAAACACGACCCTAATTCGCCTTTGATGGATATTTAATTTTTTTCCAACCCACAATTCGTTTTCTACGTAATTAGATGTGTTATCAAATGGATTTGATACATCTAAGCTCTGTAAATGATGATGTGGTTGTTGTTAAAAATATTATTGCTAAGATAGGGCACACAATTGACTGATGATTTGCATGGGGGAAACAAACAAGCGAATACAATGGCCCGACTAAGGCTGTTCATTTTAAATAGCAAGCTTCTCTGAAATTATTAGAAGCCCTTTTGATTTGAAGCCAAAATATGCCTACCGCAAATATTAATTTACTATTAATAAACAAGGAAACAATACCGGGGGTCCGTCTATACACGTGCAATATTATATTCCCAACGCCGAAAAGTTTCCTATAAAACAACTTTCGACATGAGCAAATGATAATTAAATTCGCTCTGAACAATAAGTGTTTGCAAAAACAATTTAATTTCTAGACGGAAAAGGTGGATGGTCTCTGTGGACGATTTAGAATCAAGCACTCGATGAAAGGAGTTTGTAAATATCCAATCAGAAATTAATCGTATTACAGACTTTATGACAAATGGTGTGTTTTGGAAAAAGTGGCGAGCCTTTGTATGAAACCTCGTGATGAATTTCCAACGGGCTCTTCCGAAATTAAACCTTACAATCAATCATCGTCTCTCGTGTACATGTTGCCGTCTCTTCCCCGTTCCTTTTCGGGAGTTGGTGCGGGGTACACGAGCGCTCTGTGATGCATGGTGCATGGCGACGCTTCCAGACCAGTAATTAAGTGAAACGAAACTGTGAATTTGGGGGATGGTATTTACGCTGTACTGTCAGTGTATGTATAGGGAGAGGAAGAATAGTCTCTCTTGTCTTTTCCCGCTACTGTCACCATAATACAATGTTTGCGATACTCACTAAACCACGATTAAATTTCCTCGTGTTTGTCACGTCTTGTGCGATAAATGTGGGACACTTTATTTATCTGTTAATTTATATTTTAAGTTCATGAAAAGTGAAGAAGGAAGGGATGAAGGCGGCCGGCGAGCACAGATGTGTATTCGACTTGTCAGGTAGTAAATTTGGAAGTTTACAATTAAATGTTTGGACTAATTCAACGTGTAGTTAGAAAGGCGAGCCTTTTGGGAACATTATTTGCGCTTCTTGCAAATAGAGATGATTGATCTTGTCGGATGGTATTTTTTAGGGTAATTTTTTTGATCTGTCTTATTCCTTAAATTATTTACGATGACAAATTTCGTTTAGCGTATGATGGAATTGGATGGACCGAATGGAGTCATTTTTCTCCAGTTACACAATGTAGTAATCGTTTTATATGAAATGAGAGTGAACGTAGTGGAAGTTTGATGTGCACTTTTCATCATACTTCCGAAATTGCACTTGCGAAGATGGATTGCAGCTTTGCCAGGGTTCGAAGTCTAATATTTATATGTGCAAAAGTCCAGGGTTTATAATTCTTGCAAGAATGCACTGAGGAAGATTCTACATACATATATGCAAAAGGGATTTTGCTAGGAACAGAACAAGTTCTATGAAATTGTCACTAATTGAAGTTGGAGTTTTTCCATATAGAATATATCGGAAAATTCACCACGTCACGACGTCAATTGATGTGTGTATGTGTTGAGCATTTTATGAAGTTGGGAGACGGTTATGAAAAATGTCTCAAGACAAATTCTTCGGGTTACACAAAGTTACGTTTGGCGTTCAAAGAATTTCACATGCAATGACACTATAAAGAAGAATAATTAGAGGACGCTGTATTTGTGAAAGTTGAGAGTGAAATTGTATCCGTGCAACAAATTATTTATTTCCCGTAGATTTGTTGCGACCCTGATTGGCCCCATTTCCGATACAGATGTACAAATAAAAAAAGCGTCCTCTTCCAATTCTGTTTTTTTTTTGTTCCGTGTCTATGTGTTTCGGTGGGTCTTATTTAACACATCGTAAACTGTGTTAAAGTGACAAAGAACGCAACTTTTAACAAGTCACATCATCGTGACAGAATATAAAAACACAAGTCTCCCATGGGACGTAACACTTTTCCATTCTCCTATTTAGGAGTGAAAAAGGGCCAACGAGTTTGGATAAGAAGATGAATATAAGAATAAGGAGAGTGTGGGTGTTGTGTTTAAAAAAATCCCATCGTATACGAAGATAAAATTGAAAATTACCTCAATTTCCAAGACATGTCACCGTGAAAGACGCGACTCCAGATCGAATTTAAAGTCCGAAGCACAGAATAGTGGAGAAATGTTAGGAAGTATATGTGCATCCACATCCTCCCACTGAGAAATTAATGTGAAGACTACTTTGGAAAATGAAATTGGCATTCGTATCTAGTCAAATTGTTGTCGGTTTCGGTGAATAGAAATTGACCTGGATGGTAAACTTTCAAATAGGTTGGAGAAACTGAACACACGGGACCGAATTTTCTTGTTTAGATAAGGTTCATTTTTTAAATATCCCTTCAAGCATAGCGTCCAATTTACGAACTTTTGTCAAACTCTAATACATATTACAAAATATGTAAATGTTTGCAATAAATTTTTCTACAATATCACAATGTATTCGCTTGGGCAATAATAAACGGACCCACTTCTGCTTTGTTGGCGATTTTCTGATAAAATTCCAATAAAAAAAGGTTACGGATTAAAGATGTGGCCCCAACACACACAGAGGCAATATACCTGCACACAACAAGAAAACACCAAGGGAAAGAAGAATGTGTCAGTAGAACGACGGTATTACTGCTAAATTAGTTTGTCATTTCTCTGTTTTTGCATGACAAAGCTTCAATCCATGTACAAATTTAAGCAATTTCATGTTTGAAGTTCTCACTAAAACTTAGATAGCAAATATTTACTTTAACTTTGATTTAATGCCGGTAAAACATTGTAGTGTATTTGAGTTACGTTCAAGTCAAGTTTTTCTCAATTGCTTTCCCGTAATTGGTCGATATTTCCGATGAATTTGTAAGCGAACTTTGGTAGATGCAAATCGAGCTAATACGGCTCTGTCCACCGTAGGGAAACAGTAGAAAAAGGAAGAAAAAAACTTAAAATAAAACCCATTATTGTTGCTCCGCGCTGTTCGTTGCGGTTCCTTTCAGCGGATATGGCCATTAATGTTGGCAACCTCAAGGAAAATTAGTACGTCTCCTTGTTTTAGTTACATGGAGTGGGTTTTTTTATTGTGAAACGATGTCAGTTAATCATTGAATTCAATTTGCACACACTCCAAGAGTTGAAAAGAGAATTTGCGGTTTGTGTGTGAGGAAAAATATTCGTGAAAACTATTTTTTCCGAATACAATAATGAGGGTTAAATGTAAGTAAATTTACATAACAATAACAAAATTAATGAAAACTTTGTTTTATGATATTGTTTTAAGACAATTTCAATTAAAATTTTGGAGTTTTCGCTTAAATTCATAGAAGCATAACAATTTCTGAACTTCGGGGTGGAAGTTTACGGTCTGTGGATGATGATTAGAATTTCTACGTAAATAAATTTAGTTGAAGGGATAGAAGTAAGTAGACAAACACAGTATGGAAGAGTGTCGCCGTTTCGATTTGCTATCACATAAATTTACCACTTGATGATTTGGTACACGAATTTGCCGGACAAAGCGACGATCCAATTGTGCACAATTCATGGATTGTGTGTGTCCTCTTTAGCTTTGTGTGAATGTTTGGAAACTTTCAACACTGCCTTGAATATTTCATCTGTCTCGTTTTTCGTCTCTGTTAAAAATTCATCGCTATACAAGCTACAATGGACTGGTGCCATCGAAAGTGACAACATTTCGCACCTAAATCTGTCAGCTGTTGGCATATAACTTTCTTATCACTTTTCATCAAGCGAACAGTGTGCTATATGCCAAAAGATCGTCGGGGGTCCGTTGGGGCAGGGCCAACCGGTGCACCTTGAGGAACGCTGTATTTGTTATTCCGCTTAAAGTGTGTTATACAAGACACAATTTACGATCAATGCGAGATAAGATTTTCGGTACAGGCAGCATATAGAGAAAACCGTTTTTCTTTCCTTTCTTATATTATTTTTCGTACAGGCCCATTGTGTAAGTATCACAGAAAAGATTTATGTATTCATTATGTAAGAAGCAATTTAAAAGAGAAGAAAGCATTTTGCTCCGGAAAAAAGAGCCACTTTAATATTGTTTTATTTGATATTAAGAAAAATTCGACCGAGAGAAACGCCAGGACGCCCTGTCAAAGCCCCCAGTTGACAATAATAGCAATCGAGCAGGGGGTGCGTTTCGTATGTGAACGTTTACTAGTCGACTAGATTCGAAAATTGCTTCCCCGAGATGATGATGTATTGTGCGTACACGTTTACATAAACAAACTTTCCACACAGTGTGCATTATTCACAATTTAGTTAGAAGTAGAGGCCCCATAAATTAACAGTACAATAGTTAATTATCGATTTATATATATGTATATACATATTCAGTTGTACAACATACAGCAGTGTTGGGTTACGAGTTGGCTTTCATTAAATACAAATTAATCCTGTACGTAATCCACACAATTCTAGCGTATTACTTGGCTAGATTAGCCCCAGCATATACGATGTTGGTTCATTAAAATTATCCCGTTTGTGTGTTAAAATACGTGTGCTCTTGATATGACAACGAGAGCATAGAGAACGTATATAGTTATATAGAGGTATATAGGTAATCGGTTTTAATTCACATTTAACACTAATCGGATATTCAATGGCACACATTTTCAGCGAGGCACAAGAAAATTCTACCCTAATTGGCACATTTCAATATTTCTGCTGTACTGATGGGGGACGGTATACAAATCAGATTTTTGTGAGAAAACGGAATTTAGATTAAACTCAAATGTAAACCCTAATGTGGCTAATGATTTGAGAGCATTTCGCAATGTGAATTTGCATAATTTACTATTTACTCATTGCTGTTTTTCCATTTCAAATTTTATGCTGTTTATTAATCGAGGTAACTTGATTAATTATCTGAAAAATTCCCAGTGGAAAAAAAGATTAGGCTTTCAGGCGTGAGTTCTGATGTGCTTTTGAAACACTTACCTACGTTTCCATTGTTAATACCAACATAAAAGAAATATCGCACCCAGACTTAAACGTGTTGTTTATTCGGGGCATTAAAGGAAGTTAATGCTGGCAAAATGATTATTATATTCCTGGGAAATGTTTACAACTGTCATTTAGTGTCAACCCACGTTTCGGTGAGAGAAGTAGGTAAGTTTTGTTATGGGGAAACTTGCAAGAAGGCACCAGCACAACCGTCTGGTGACCAATTAATATGAAATAGCACTTGGTAATTTCAGTGAAATAATTAATAATTCAGAAGCGCGACACAAATTGAAATGGCATAAAATCCGTACTTTTTTTGAAAATGTCACGCTTCTACATGGGTGTTCCATTGTTTAGGAAATAATGAAAGCATACACAACAACAGTACCTCCCATATTTTAAGCATTGTATATAGTGGTGTGTAGCATAAAAAAAACGGCAAAGCATAGAGAGACTCTTCATTGCTATTCAAGTCGTTGAGTTAAAGATGATTTCATTTGGCCTGTGATGTTCTCTTTGCATGGTAAATTTCTGGCAATTGGATGCGCTTAATTTTATTGGAAGATTTACATTTGATGTAAAGCAAACGCATAATACATACCTATCATACGGCGGCTTTTTCTGTGCCTAAGAAAGTGAAATGAAATTTGTCTTTTCTCTGTGTACCACCACCACAACATTGCTTCGGGGGGGTGGCAGCGGCCATTTACCCTCGTCAAAATAATCATGATGAATGTTAAAAATAAATTCAAGCAACGACACACAATATTTCATTTTAAAACCGTTTTGCCACAACATTTATAGAATAAAAGGAAGAGAAAAAGAATCCAACATTCCATCGTGCAAATTGTTGTATGGGAATAGTTTGTAAGTCAAGTGGGTATTAAAATGATGCACATCTTGGAACAATGTGGAAACAAGCGTTCAAGGCGTTTTCATTAAGAGTACAAAACATTTAAGTATTATAAAAGTGGAAAGGTGGGGCTCTGAGCCTTATGGCCCCGTGAGCTCTTCTCAAGGTACATAAGTACGTACATATTGTGTAAAATGAAACAAAACATAATAAACTAATAGTTAATGCCATTTTCTATGCTCGGTTTTAAGTTCTGCTATAAGTGGAATGGAATTACCGAAAAGCTTTTTCGAGTATCTCTTTGCAGACAGAGGAATGAGGGTAATATTTTCCCTTTTGGAAATTTCCACCTCCCCGTTTTCCTTTCATGTCATTTGTTACGAGCTGTTAATTACTTCTTTTTCTATTTTGCAATGTGAAATGCGATTATTTTTCAACAGTCTAAACCAATTCTAAAGGCGCCCTCTCGACTTGACTACTGTTACCACATGCTGTGGGGGTGGAAAAATTATCGCAGGAGGCAATAAGAGGGAGTGATATTTTCACGTGCCAACACATGTCTCTTTGTTGATTATTGAAGTCTGAAAATTAATTACGGAGTTGATTTATTAAGAGCCTATAACCAATATTATACTCATGAATATGTGTATGTTTAGTCGCTTCCACAATTATTAAGATCTTTTCTGCCTATTAGTTTCGGCATTTGTCAATCACTCTTGGAGTAACTAATACAATTTAGAATTAATTAACGTTTATTGCGTATACAAATAATACCTTTTCAAGAACACAGTGTGTGGGGAATGTTAATAGGAATTATTTCAAATGAAAATCAATCAGGCAATAATTGAATAATGAAATGTTTGATTTCATAGGGGATGAATGGACTGCATATGGGACGAATTTTGAGATTTTGTGGGACACTATTGGATCATATAGTCTAGATATCAAAACCATCTCGTAAATTGCTTTTTCGTTCTTCACATCCAACACTTGATATCACATTCGTATATCGTAAAACCGCTTAGAATCGCCCCCGTTTTTGCATACTTTGCTCTCTGGAAAAATATGGTAAGCACTAATTTTAAAGGGGGACGCAGTTCGGGTGGAGTTAATCTCTGCGCTGAAAAGAGAGAAGCTGTTTTGGATTTTTTTTTAAATGAGCAAAATGGGTATTGCGTGTACAGTTTTTTTATATAAATATACAAACACACACACAGATGATTAAGTATTACGTGGAAGTCTCGCGAATGAATGAACGGCGAATATATTTAACGCCGGATTATGTCGAGCAGATTTGTCTTATATTATTACAAGGGAAACAAAATTAATTTTCTCTGTACACAAGAAATTACGTACAAGCAGACAATCTAGGATTGGAAATTTAATAAGGTCACTTGGGAAGTTAACAACAAACTACCATTAATCATATTTGACTTGTTCGTTGGATAATTTATCTTATCTTTACTTAAGGTGGTTGGCTTCGATGCTGGAAAATTGTCTGTGTTTCATCACATTGTCCTAATGCAATGAAAGAAATGTTCGACATTATATCGTAACAAAAAAAATCAATCAGATTTTTATTAGAAAAATTGATTGTCTTCCGGCTCTTTTCTGTCTGTTGTCGTATCATTAACAGGATGTATCGGTTTTATGATGAAATTTAGAAGCCAAAAAATATATTTATAAGAAAAGACGAACGAAAATCGTAGTTTTAAAAAGGGAGGCCCTGGGTTTGCGTAAATTGTCTTCTTGTTTTGCACAGGGCGCTTTTTATTGCTTTACATTTTTATTTCTGCTCTGTTTAACATAATGTGCTAAAAGTGTCGTTTCTACAATGCATCCGAGAGTAATAAACGTTCTTTATGTGTGTGGCCGATTTATTTTCTGCCACTATTAGTAAAGCCCCCCAGAACAATGTAATTTCGGTATGGGTGTTTTAATTATTTTTTATCATTTTCACTGGATGTCGAGGGAATGGGGAAAAGTGATACGGAGGAGACGGGATGGAATCTGGGCATTTGCGGATTACTGTCGGTTTTAGGATTTGACGAGAGGATAAACGCACTCTTGTATATTTACTGAGTAAAATAGCATCGATTTTCTCTCGATTTCCCCGATGAAGAGCTTCTGTTGGTATTTTAAAGCGCACGTTTACTTTTCTCACACGTTGATGGCAAAATTCGTGAATGAAGAAGAATGCGCCACCATAATGGGAAAAACAAGATTTTCTCTTAAATAATGTGCGTCTCTTCCACATGAGACAATTAATTGTAAAAAGTTTGCCATGCTGGAGTGATAGAGGAATGCACCAACTGAGTAATTCGTATGCAGAGCATTGCAATTGCAATAAAACGTTTCCACAATACGAAGAGATCGAATGATAAACTATATTGTAACACTTTGTCTAGAAATATATTAAATTCTGGTCGTTCGAATAAAGAGAGGGGTTATTGATTTTAAAACTTGTTCTAAAACCATATCATTTTGCAGAAACAAAACTTTAACTCTCTGCTCACTCAGTATACTGAACGGGAGAGATCGAATAAATCATCGTCTCGTATTTGTGGAAAATTTATATCACTTGGCACACACTAATAAAATGAATTTGCACTTAATTGTAGTCCAAGGGGGTCAGTGCAATAAATTCTCGTCCCACACACCCATATGATTATTGGCCCCAGCGAACAAATGATATTTTTCGCAATATTGTATATGACATTTTTAACCCCGGCACCGATTTTAATGCTTGTAATAATTCGCCGCTCTCTGTGCTCTGTTTGTGACAAATTTATGGCGAATAATACACAATATTATAGATTCTTTCACATTAATTACACTATTTCAATATTGGAACTGTACATTGAAAGGGTTGGCCGCAATTTATTATACCACAGTGTTCTATCCCTCTTTGGTCGGTCGGCGGATTCGCTTTTTTCCCCATTAAAACTTGTCTCCGAGTGGATTCGCACAACTCACCTGTTTAACAAGAAAGTTAACATCGTAAAATGTTTTAAAGTGAAACCGGAAAAAGAAAACTTTTTTCTCCTCTTTCTCTTCCCTTCCATTCCTCCTTTTGTGCCGAATACAAATATTCTAGTTAATTTTACAACTTTCACATTATAATATCTGCATATATATGGGAAGGCGGCACGCATATAAAATGAAATCACAGCAGTTGGAGTTTTTCCGGTGGCGGGTGGAAGTGTGCGACGGTTTTTGGTATAAAAGGCAATAACATGAACAATATTTTCCTTTCATCTAGAAATGTATGTGGGGATATATAAAACCGTTGGCGGGACAAGATTAAAATTTCAATGGGAAAGCACGTTGGTGAAAAATTAATGCAGTTTCTTATTTTCTTTTAGTTCTGCTGTGATGGTGCAGCTGGACCAGAACGAGACGGAAAGAATGAGAGGAACAGGAAGTGTGCGCTTCTGTATGATACGCACTTGAATGAGGAAGTGACCGGTTTTTTTTTTATTTTTTTTTTGGAATCTACATTAAAAATGCTTTAATGTGATATAACACATGTGACCTTTTTTATGCCCCGTTTCGCCAAAAAAAAATAGCAAAGTTTAAATCTAAAATTGGCCCGCGTTTTTACTGCAATCCGAGCCGCCATGTCTACTTTTAAATTTTTGTAGTTCAAGTAAATATTACTAGATGGCTATTAGTATTTTTCTTAGTAAAATAGTTAATTAGGAGGCTTTTAAGGGTGGAAAACAAATATAAAAAAGTAAGAAAAATATGATTAGTTAGTCTATGATATTTTTGACTTCAAAATTGTCTCATAAACTATTTAAAATAACTATTTAAAATGACAAATTATTGCAATTTGCCGCAACCCATCATACATAGCCGGTTATTTCCACTAAAAATACGCTCGGACAAGCTCTGACCAATCAGAGCTTGTTACGTCACGAAGTAACATAAAAAATTGTAAACAAAAGGTCATGTGATAATTTTGAACTTTTCAGGCACTTTTTAATTTCAGTTTTTTCAGAAATTATGCGCTGAAATGAGTAACTGTTACGTTCAGTACTAATCATTTAACCTATTTTATCGAATTATATAGAAATTTCTGTGAATTTCCAACCTAGGTCACTTCCTCATTGTTTTAAATTATGGTGAATGTGTGCCACGAAATTACATCAAAGAAATTTTCCGTTTAGTTGGAGTTAACGAATTTTTTCCCCACAACTGTTTGCCACACAATGGAAATATGTGCGGGGAGGATGAGGAAGAGAGAGTGAAAAATGTGCACTTTTAAGGAAGAACACGCGGGATAAAAAAACAAGTATTGCACGTTTCTGCCTCTTTGGTGCATCCCGAAAACACTTTGTATTCTAGCCAAACAAATAGAGAGGAAAAAAAGAGCGTGACTAGTTGGATGTTGGAATATATTCACCATTCACGAATAAATATTAATATTTATGGAATAATATATTCGGCGATTTGAAAATAATTTTTTGGATTTAAGTCACGTTGGCAATGCGGATAACAGTGGGATGGAATGAGGGGATATGGATATGGAGTGTAATGGATGGAAGTGGATGTAGTTTCAAGTTCGCATTATAACCGCATTTAAGCATCCACAAGGTGAGGGTTTATTACACTTGATACACAATTATTTAGTAAACATTTATGTGTTAATTATTGCATTCCTTGTATCGTGCTAAAGGGAAATTAAATTAAACCTAATAAATTATGTCTGAATGGATATTAAATTCCCGAAATAAGTGCGGACTCACACATTTCAAAAAGCAGGGGTGCTTTCTGGATATGAGAAAAGTTTGTCATTCTGTGTCTTTACTGGCGTGTTTTGTATACGCATTGAAGAGATCAATCGTTGTTCGTTAGGAGGAGCGTAAACGCACTTTACCTAAATTGTAATTAAATATACAAAGGGGCTTTTAAGCGCCGTATTAGCGCAATTTGCTCATTCCTACAGCCGTTTATGCGAAAAAATGAGAACTTTGAGTGGCTTCAACGTCATAAATAAAATACTTTCTTGCTTGTGTGTGTTGGGAGAAAGAGGAAGCACTTAAGCGACCGTAAGATCCAATTTCAATTTATCGTGTAATTGATTTTAAGTTTTATTAGTTTATGGGTATGGGATAGTTGTTTTTTCTGTGGCAACTGCATTGAAAGAGTCTCTCTTTCAGAGGACGGAATCCTAATAGAAATGTGTGTGTGTGCTTCCCACAGTAAATTAATTAAAGTTTGATTAAGGCTTCAAATGTAAAAAATGCATGGACGTATATTTTTTCAACAGAGTTTTTTTTCTTTTATTATATGGATTTAATTAAAAATTTTTCTCACCTGTAGTTGCAAACATTGACAAGAGCACAATTTTTATTAACAATCCTTCCGGTTGAACCATTTTCGTGTTCACCCGATATGTTGTTAGTGTAACAAATTTAAAATTACAAAATCTCACTTCACTTTCATTTTTTTTGCATTTATTAGATGGATCGTCCGTGTGATGGTCGCACAATCTGAAACAAAAACAAAAAGAGTGCTTTTAAGGGGAAAAGATGATGAACATCAGAAATGCGATGATCATGATGAGGGGAGACGGAAAAAATGTAAGAAGCGGCCAGATTTATTCTTTCTAATTGAATTTCTACGTTTTGCAATTTCAGTCGGAATGATGGAATAAAACAACACACCATGTTTAATAATCGTTTTGTTTGGGAGTCGCTCATTTGGTGAATTTGAATTTCTCATTTTTCTACTCTCAGCTGGCATAATGCGAAATTTGTAGAAATGAATACATTTACAAGACAGGTGTTTAATGACTTTTTAATTAAGTTCCAGTGAATCTGAAGTCTTCACTCTTCATAAACTGATTTACTTAGAAGCATAGTTGTTGTGTAGTTTTTGGTTTTAATCTGAATGTCAATTAATATTTTCACATTTGAAATTGTTTCCCGATAGAATTGAAATTAAGGGCATTAAAAAAAATCGTGCTACAATTACGAAAGTATCACCATTAAGACCGATCTAATTAACTTCCAGCAGTAGTCCGCAGGCAACCAACGAACGTTATATTTTTTAATGAAATATTCAGGTATAATAAAAGTGCCTTATAATACTCAACACCAGACACATATATAAAAATGTACGTGTTCTTTCGTGTGTTTGTTAATTAGATTTTCTCAATTAGTATTTATTGAAAAATTCAGCAGTGTTGAGTGTGTAATTCGTTGAAATGAAAAAGTTTGGGGGAGGAAGGCGCGCGTTTTGTGTTATTGTGAAGGTTTGCGTGCAATTTTTTCATATTAAATCATACCCAAATAAGACACGACAGAATATTGGCTTAGTTGGTGTATTAAAATAAATTACATGGCGAAAGCGGGCGCCCCCGTAACGCGCGCACTTTCCCGAATAATTAACAACTTGTACTCGCGTTCAATATAAAAAGTAACAAAATCCGTTTACAAAATGTGTGTTTGGGGACGAGTGAAAAATGGGAAAAGAAAATAGTTGTTATTAAATTGAATTTTATTTGAGTAGAGAAAAAAGATTTCCAATAACAGTTTAATCCAAATCCATTACGTTTCAGTCCCAAGCACAACAGAGAAAGAGAAGCCCTTAAATTCGACCCAATATATATGTTTTTGCAATTTCCTTCCGGTCAAGGTTGACTGATAACTAAACGGTGAACACAGTGTGTTTCGTCTTTATTTACATTGTCGGGGGGTGTTAGACTTTTACACTGATTTTCTATTCTAGACGGGTTGTTTGCTGAACGCCACTCTCTGCCTATTCGGCAAAATAGAGTCGTTTCTTCCGTCCAAAGAAAACAATCTCACGAAATTGGATTCGTCAAGTGGCGGTTCATTAAAAGAAAAATATTAAGAGATCATGAATAAATGAATGAGGAAAAGCGTGGGGGATGAATGCAAAGTTTAATTTGTCCCACATTTATTCCCCCCGCCTTTTATTCCAATGTAATAGTTTGTAAAATTAAAATGTCACGTCATATTTTCATATTTCAAACACTTTGCCGTTTTTGCGTCTCTTTCACTGCCTGTGTTCATGGATGCGCTGCTGCCTCTCGTCCCCTTCTTGACATCTTTATTTTATGTCAAATGCATTTGGGGCCGGAAAAAAGAGAGTTGGAAATTAACAGTTCGCACAACTATGAATTCAATTTATACATTTAAATATTCAACATACATTTTTGCGGAAAATTAGTCTTCCTAGTTTCGAAGGAAAATATATAAACAAGCGAAGGACAAGACAATAAACATGTTATAAAAAAACTCTTCTTTCATTATGCCAACGTGGAGTAGTAAAATGAGGGTATAATAAAAATGCCCCTAAAGGCTTAGCAAAATATAAAACAGAAGACAGTGAAAAAAAATTACAAGACGAATATGCCATTTTGGCATTCACTCTGTGTATACTGATTATATCGTGAAAATTGTGAAATGCGGAATTTAATTATTAGAGACACGATTGAAGAGTCACTAGTCAATATTTAAACAATAAAGGGCTAGTTCTAATTATAAATCTGCGGTCTCCGTTCTGTCCACACAACCGGCCTCGAAAAAGGTACTGAACAGTAGTTTTCGCACACCGTAAATAAATTAATCAAAGTCTCTCTCGCTCTCGACTTCTTTACTCAATGAAAGTGAAAGTAGGTAATATAATAGCTGATTTAAAATCTAATTTATTATGTAGGAATTGGTGGTGAAAGGGTCATATTTACTGGCACTTCCGCAAAATTAGGGGATAGGGATACTTGTCCATTTATCGATAATAAATAATTGACGAATTCTCTTCTCAAATGAACACTTACTTCTCAAACTGGCGCTAATAGTGTGTGAGACAAACAAGAAAATCCATTCACAAGTTTATACACTATGAGGAACGTAATTCATGATTGTGTGTTTGGGGGTTGTTTTTTGTCACGCCGGTCCGTCCGTCGCGAGGACACAAAAACCGCGCGCCACTCGCAATAGTTTCTCTCGCACACGGAACTGAACGCGAGAGATGACTCGGTGGGATGGCTTTATGGACGTTGGTGTAGAGAAGTCTTCAGTACGCGTGTTATCGGTGTACTGGAGCCCGGGCCGACGCTGTATGCCTTGACGCCGCCCGAACCTGCGCCACACAAAAACGGACAACTTGTCCCTATTTTTCGACTTTGAGCGGAAAAACATTTACTATCATGCAGAAAATATGTAATTATGGTGGGTACTATATGTGGACATGTGGAAATGAGCAATCGAGTTGATTACATGCACTTCTGGACGGAAGTGAATTATGAGTAGGTGGGAAATTTTTCAGTGTAAATTCCCTACAGAAAGTCAGAACTGAATTTTCGGCATTATATTAAAAAGCTTGAATCGTCGCAAATTTTGATGGAGAAGCGAAATGAGGAAGTGACCTAGGTTGGAAATTCACAGAAATTTCTATATAATTCGATAAAATAGGTTAAATGATTAGTACTGAACGTAACAGTTACTCATTTCAGCGCATAATTTCTGAAAAAACTGAAATTAAAAAGTGCCTGAAAAGTTCAAAATTATCACATGACCTTTTGTTTACAATTTTTTATACCACTTTGGTGACGTAGCAAGCTCTGATTGGTCAGAGCTTGTCCGAGCGTATTTTTAGTGGAAATAACCGGCTATGTATGATGGGTTGCGGCAAATTGCAATAATTTGTCATTTTAAATAGTTATTTTAAATAGTTTATGAGACAATTTTGAAGTCAAAAATATCATAGACTAACTAATCATATTTTTCTTACTTTTTTATATTTGTTTTCCACCCTTAAAAGCCTCCTAATTAACTATTTTACTAAGAAAAATACTAATAGCCATCTAGTAATATTTACTTGAACTACAAAAATTTAAAAGTAGACATGGCGGCTCGGATTGCAGTAAAAACGCGGGCCAATTTTAGATTTAAACTTTGCTATTTTTTTTTGGCGAAACGGGGCATAAAAAAGGTCACATGTGTTATATCACATTAAAGCATTTTTAATGTAGATTCCAAAAAAAAAATAAAAAAAAAACCGGTCACTTCCTCATTGATAGCAAGTACAATTTTGTTTATTTTGTGCCATTAAAACTGGTCCTCTTTGAAAAACATCAGAGCACTTAAATTAACAATATGAAGTTGTTGAAGAAAGTTTCGTCCGACAAAAACATCTTTCAACACGCAATTAAAATAATGGGATTAATGTGTTATTTTTCTATAGGAGCTCGTGAATAGAATGAGAGAAAAAAGGAATTAGTAAAGGTGGAGGAGGAGGTCGTCTATGCCATACGAGCAGGGGCGAATTTATATTTAAAGATCGGATTTGAGCGAAGAGCGATGCTCTTCATCTTGGTTGCACGTCAAATTCCTCCGATCTGGGTGATTCTCGTAAATTGTTTATTGTTGAAGAAATCCCAGTTTGGAGGGCCAATATAGCGACGTTGTCCTTCTCTTGAATGCTTAGAGGAGATCCTGCTGCTGGAAACATGTCATGTGTCATGTTAGTGAATTCCTGATCATCTGTTCAATAATGGATTACTGCAGTTGGATGTTAAAAGAGCACAATTTACTTCCTACGGCCCATTAAGGGATGATTTATATATTAGCAAGGTTTACTTTCTGGGCTATTTGCTTACAACATCCTCTCCTCTCTCGTCCGCTATTGTGTATGCGGAAAAGTTGAAAAGCTGATCAATTTATTAAAGCGCGCCCCTAATAATAACGCGTATAAGAAGTTTTATTTGGATTTTTTTTCTACATGCATATGTACCCATTGTGTATTATATTATATGATGGAGAGGAGAGATGTATGTTTGGGAATGCTTTTACAACACATCAAATGAGAAATGCTTCTAGGACACACATACAGTGAAAAAAATATGTTCCATTTATGATTACATTCGAGAAATTGGGGATGATCCTTTTTTTACTGACTAAAGCTTTTGATGTGCTAAAAGGTTTTATTGATGCTTGATATAGGCGATGTATTGCTTGAAATGTGTTCCATTTAATTAGAAAATGTAGTAAATTTTCGCCTGCAATGGATTAGTTTATTAAATAGATAATAAAATTAGTGAGTAGCATATTTGCCATTTTCTCGACAAATTCGTTTTATTTTCTCATCTACAATCAGAGGATGAGAGAGTAGATTATCAAACCGGAATTCTGATAATCTGTAAATGTATGTGTGATCTCGTTCTGATTACATTTCTCTTATCAACAATAGAATTTTTCCTCTCTTTAGTCATCATCGATGTTGTGTTGTTGTTTGTTTGGTAAACGAAACGAAAAATGACCAGTTTCCAATTGTTTATACTATTTGGTGAGTAAAAAAAAGAGTTTGTTAAAAAAATGGAATTTTAATTTGTTATATTTCTGCTACACAGTTTGTGCCATTCAGTATAATTTCATATTGTGCATTGGTTACACACTGGTATTTGGTGAAAAAATCCCCTTATCGTCGCAAATTGTACATCCCAGTGTGGAGAATGCAATTTTGCGCACTTTACCCACTGGTGAAACGGCAACAATCAGATGTCCCGAGGGGAGTGTGCTGAATAACTGTACAGTTGAGTGTGAATTTTTGAAAAATTCACAAGCTCAAACAGTGTACAAGTTTAATATGAATGGTACGGGTGCGAACAATGCACTTAGAATGGAGTACGGTTTATTTCCGAATAAAGAAGATTGTAAAAGTTTCATTTTAAGTGGCCCATCAGGCTCGTATGTAATGCAGTGCAGTGCCAATTTATTATTCAATTCTGAAATTAGTAACTGCGATTATCCATACAATGCAAATTGTTGCGAGTATTGGGAGAAAGCCAACACATTCTTTTAAAATTATTTTTATGTAATGAAATTTAGGGTGCAAATAAAATTCAATTGATAAATTGATGGTATGTGTAATGGCTTATTATGGACTCGTTTTGTGTTTTCAATGGTTTCCTGTTCTCCCTTTTCGTCTCGTCCAATTCACTTTTAAACAGTTTCATATTAATAGTGAATCGCATTAAAGAGTAGTAAATCACTTCGACAATTGTCATCAGACTGCAGCCGAGAAAGAGGCTGTAGACGCCACCGAACGAGGCTGCAATCAACGTTCTATTCAGATTTTCTAATTCACAAACTATGGACCACACTTACATAACAAATATGTAGCAGATGTGATCGAGTCTCTATAGAGGATTTGATGCCTTTCTGATCCAAAGAACACCCTTAAGATCGAGCTGTTTGGTGTCGTGGCCGATTTTGGGCTAAAACTGCTAGTTTAGATGAAATTTTAAAAATAACAGCGGTATTTACAAAGCGGAGGGAATGTATAGATCGTCATTTGATAAAATTTTCGTTGAAGAATATGAAATTTCGTAGAATTCATCTTCGCATTGTGCCTCACAATTGCAGTTATCTTCGCTCTCTGCCTCTGAAAATTAAATTTAGCAAGTTTTTCACTTGGATTGCGTACATACCTTCTTCATTTATTGACTTTAGACAGGGAATTGAAGTTATGTTGCAGACAGTTACATCTAAACAAAAGGAAAATTTGGAAAAAAAATGGTCCGAAATGATTGATGTTTTCTGGCACCTTTGAGACCAAAGTAATATGGTACACAATTGCATTGTTTCTTGGTCATTTCAATATCGCACTCTTCCAGACAGTTTGTGTCCCCGTATGGGGTGCGAAATGTGCCCAACCATCGCTCATTTGGAAACAAACATTGTCTTTGTTCAATCGGCATGTTCTTCACATCGCGACTGAATCTCAATTCATCAACACGCATTTGAAAATAAGCCAAATGTCCTACGGACACAATCCTCGAAATTGAACCGTGCGCGGGATAATCGTCCGCATTGTGCAAAACCACCTAATAAAGCGCATGCATTTACAGAAGAGCAACAAAACGTCTATATACCATATACATACTTTAACTCCAGTCGCCGCGAATTTCGAGTACTGTATCGGCTGCACCATTGGATCTACCACAACTTGCAGACCAGAGTCAAAGCCGTAATAAGAGGAATACCTCTGATTTGACACTTTTCTGGAGTTCCTTTGATTGGGAATTCGAACAATCGCATTTGTACGATTCAATATCCAAGTTTGTATACATACCTGGCCAGATAGTTAAATGAACAGCACAATCCGTCGATTGTGAAAGAATGATCAAACAGTTCCATGCAATTAAATTCTCTGTTTTCCCATTTACATTTCACTAGTAATTCGTCACAGCTTTGTGTTATTTTACGCATTACTAATACCACATCACTATAATCATTCCGATCCAATACCATTTGTAATATTTTTAAATCAGTTTCGTTAAAGGGAATATCATTTGGATAGGTGAAGGCTGTGAGTGAAGGTAGAGCTCTTCGTACAATTTCCAATTCGTCATCCAGCATTGTACTGTGAAAAGTTCCTTTCCGATTTTATTCACAATCGTCATTTATACATATACGAATACAGGTTGGAAACGAGCGCATAACTGAGTCAGAAAAACTATGTATTTACTCTTCCCAACTCTTCCCAATTTTTCAAAAATACTCAATCAAAATTGTGTAAAGTTAAATCGTTTACACCCTGTATATGTGAAACTTATTTAACTTACAGTTTGCTTACAAATTGATCGATTTTATACTGAAATACTCTATTCACATTACAAATAGTCACACTTGGAAATGGGACAGTGGTGCTTGGTGCATACGTTGTTAGGATTGTGGTCCGCGTTGGATTGCTTGTGTATCGCACCCAGAATAAATAAGTCATAAACAGTGCACCACCGATGCCACTTAACACCACAATATACCAGAATAATCTGAAAAGTATTCGTGTAAACTTTAAATTGTCGCAAAAGGATTTATAGACTCGCTTTTCGCCCAAAGGGATGTCACTTCGTGTGGTGTATTTGAGACCGTGGATGCTGGTATTCTCCGCAAAGTCCTGGTACGTCTCACTGAGGACACTTTTATGTCTCCGTCTGATCATAGTTTCACACTGACTGCAAATCGAGAGGAAATGCCTGTTTCCGTCCGGAAACTCGGGAAATTAATAAATTACAGTCCGTACAAGTCTTTAATAGTTAAAAGCTCTACATTTGTTTTATTATTATTTTAATGTAAATACATGCCTGACTAATATATTATTAATATTGTTTTCTTTTTGGATTTAATTACGCGCGTTTACCGATTGACTTGATAAAATCCAATATCCGGTGTTGGAATATTTCAGCATTTTTTTTCTTTTACAGTTTATAGAAAAATATGGAACGAATCAAATTGCTGTCCAGGATTTTCAAGCAGTTGTTTATTAATTATGGAAACAACACTTCAATACACGGCGTGAAATATTTAACAAGGAAAAATGCAAACAGAACAGAGAAGTATAAGTGGTGTTGTGTTGTTTTTAAAATTTATGGAACTGAAGAAAAGATTTGTTTAGGACAATCTGGGCAAGTGTAACTTTGTGTGGCATTTTAATGTCAATAGGGATGTTTATTGTGGTCTCAAACAAATACTGGACAAAATCAACATTAACCAAATACAATACGGAATATCTTCCGATACAGAGAGTGCAATTTCCAGCTCTCACAATTTGCAGTATAAATCAAGTGTCTGTTCTGAAAATGGAATCACTTCTTCGACAACTCAACGCTAGCAACAAACAATCGAATCATCTGAAAGATGCTTTTCGGGCGTTCTTCAAATCCGACTTCCCACTTAATTTAACTGTCATTAAAGACCTGGAATCGCTTCTAATCGACAACCAGTTGAACAATGTGACCACAATTATTCGGAGAATTACATGGTCGTGTGAGGAATTGTTGCAGAATTGCAGCTGGCATTGGAGGGCGATTGATTGTAGTCGATTATTTTTCGAGAGTTTCACCTCTGAGGGACGATGTTGTACTTTCAACTTTACCGAAGCGTCAGTTTTTGCATAGAAATCACCACTGCATCTAACATAAGTCAATTTTCAGGCAACAACGAGTTAAAACTATGTACTTTGGCATCGGATCCGGATTGGGTCTTGTTCTAAACACCCCACAGCATTCCAAGACCCTTTCGGACTATGTCAGCAGTGGCGCTAAAGTATAAGGAACTGTTTGTTTGGATCCACTATTGATTCTGCGACTTTTCTTAGGTGCTGGTGCACAATGCGGACCAACTAGCCGATGGCGGTGATACAGTCATACTTCGACAATCAGCCGTACACTCACTAGAAATCAAAACCACATTACTAGACAGTTCGGATTATAATGTCGATATCAAATACAGAACATGCTTGTTTCCGCATGAGAAACGACTGTACCATTTTCCTTATTACAATTTAAAAAACTGTTTATCCGAATGCGAAATTGAAACGTACATGAAGAACTGCGGCTGTGTACCATACTACTATAGATTTTCAAGTAAAACTCCATCTTCCTCAGACCAGTGCATATATCTATTGACATATCTTCGTTTTAGACCACACCATTTGCGCTCCCACCGGAATGATTTGTGTTCGAAACATAAATCGTAGGTGAAATACGGAAGTCTCTGTTTGTTCATTTTGATATTTTTTTAATTGCAGAAGATGTCATGGATTGGGCAGTAAGTCGATGCGATTGTCCAGAAGCATGTTCCCGAGTATTGCACGATCAGTATTTAACATCGAGTGAAATTGTTGAGAGAATTCCAACGATGTCCCGCTTCTGGTATTCGTTGCCGCCATTAAACCGTTCAATTTGTTTAAACGTTTATTTCCGGACGAGTTACATAGTTCCAGTGCAGAAGATAACGACCACATCTGTTGTCAAGTTGCTGTGTAAGTTTGTTCTTTGCGGAAGGGCCAGTCGGATGTGAGATTGTTTTTGTTTTTCAGCGAGTGTGGGCGGAGTGTTCTCATTGTTCCTTGGTTGCAGTCTAATTAGTGCATTTGAAATTGTTTATTACTGTTTTATTCGGTTTTTAATTCTTTTAAAAATAACAAAACACACTTGAATGGAAATAAACAGCACATGTGGTTTCTATAAAAGACAATTTAATTGAATCAAGTTGGAAAATGTACAAGAAACTAGTTTAAATCGGCTAAGCCGGGCCGTTCGGGGCGAGTGGGTCGATGATTATAGAGGCCTGGTCGGGATCTGACTTGTCGACGGTCGGTAGAGAAGTTTCTGTCGGTCATTCTGCTGTTGGGTTTCTGTGTTTGATCGATTTCTTTGCAAAGCTGCTCGTCCAGAGTCTAAAATAGCGCGTTAAATGTATACGTCATTATAGAATAAAGAATGGTTACTAACCCCGGCTGCAATGTGACCTTCTTTAGTGAAAATATTCTCAATTCGTTCGAATTCTAAGAGCAGTTCAGGGTTTTGTGACTTTTCCACAGCTTCCTTTACACGATCAATGATTTCTTGATTGAAGGTTTGTCGTGGACCGTCTACAGTGTCTTCAGAAAGGATACTTTTTAGGACATGGACGGCTTCTTCAACGCGACCGATCTCGGTTAATGCCCACGCCTAAAAATCGATGATTAAACAACATAAATCAAAATTAATTTAAATTTTATTACTTTAATGTTGCGGATTGTGGTGTAATTCTGATTTCTGGTGTTGGAAATCACTTCTAACGCCAAACTGGGCTCGTTTTGTTTAATAGCTAGAGCCGCTAAGAAGGTAATAGCTCTACGCATTGGAACGTGGCCAGAATCGAGTACATCTTGCCACATTTTCTTAACAAATTCGAAACTCTCCGGAGTATTCAGTTTGTAACATGCGGCCATGGTTAGGACGACTACGTTTTTAGGGAAACGGATGCCTTCGAGCTGTCTATCCCTTATTAACTGGTATGCTTCTAATATTTCGTTATATTTCTGATTTTCGTAAAGTAAATCTGAAAGTATTTGATACGTGGATAGTTGATCGAATATACCGGCGAGTTCTGGCGATTTGAAACTCTAAAATGCACACATTTATTAGGATGTAAAGGCTTAAAGAGAGATTATTATACTTCTAGTGCTAAATCAGGTTTGTTGGTACAGTACAACATTCGCATAACGACAGGACCAAATATAAAACTTCCAAAACGAAGTTGTTGATTTTGTTGATTGAAACGTTTTAACATCTTAATAACTAATTCAACGTCTTTATCTGTCTCTGCTAAATGTACCATATTCTTCAAGTCTTCTGTAAAGATCATGTTTTTGGATCCCTCCTCGGTAAACTCTGTCATTTTAGTACGAAACTTTTCTGAGATATTTGCCATTATATGTTTTGTCTTTTCTTTTTGGTGTATAAAACCGTCTATCCCAAGGGCTGGTTTTGAATATAAACTTTGTATTCCTTGTAAATAAATAGAATTAAAATATACTATTCGGCTTTTGTAAAAATGTAAATAACCTTACTCTGTAATGATATTACTGAAAATCCATATTTATTTGTTTTAAATAAATTACTACACAATGGAACGAATTTCACACTATTAATTATTGTATTTGCCATTATTTATTAATTAAAATGGAAATTTAATTTAATTTTCAGCACGTTAGTAAATTAGGTTATATCACCTACAGTATTGATCTAGTGGATTTTAGTTTTACAGTATTTATTTCCCTGTATCCCTGCTTTTGCATGCCCACCTCTATATAGAGATGTTCATTCGCACTAAAACTCAAAAAAAATTTTTAGGGGCCTTACAGTAGGACCAACTCAATTCATTCGGATTTGAAAACTTTAAAATTTAAGTAACTTATTAACTTGTATTTCTATTCCTTTTAATCACCTGACTTTTAATGAGATTTAATCGTTTAAATGATTCATGATCTTTTCGTTATTTTATAATGTCCCTTGATCGTGAAGAATAAAATTCTATGTAAGTGCGCTATTTTTTGCCGTATCGGGATAACGTAGGGTTTTTAACGGCCTAACGTCTCACATATAATGTATTTGATTTATTATAATAAGATTTTTTAAAGTCTGTTCACAAAATTGCAGAGATGCTGAGAGGATTTCAAAGGGATTGATGCTAGATGCTGGAATGTCGTAGTCAATTATAAAAAAAACGCCGTATTGACTGCTTAACTCATAAAATAATGAGACTACGTAGTTTAATTATTCTAAGGCTTAACTTGACAAAACTAAATACATATGTAACTCTGTTTTTTTTACTGATTTCTAAGGAAAAAAATCAAAAATCGAAGACTAAAAATTTATCGGGTATGCTAAATTGTTAAAAAAAATAGTGAACACGAGTACTTAGAGCAAGAAAAGCTTGCTAATGAAAAGCTCTCAAAGGTGGGCGCGTTAAAAAATGGTCTACCCATTTCACTTCGTAAATTGACTACATTAACAAAAAAACGGCGCTGCAATTTAAAAAATCAAACTCCTCATAAACAGAAGTATTTTATTTTCATTAAAACTAATTACAAGAAAAAAGAATAACCTTATAAAGTAAATAAAATTACACTTATAAAATCCGAAATAAAGTTGTGTTGCAATTATTATATAACCAATAGTCCAATTACAAGAAAAAAGTGTTATGTTTATTAAATTTGATTAACACTATCACAAAAAAACTTTTTCAAAGGGAAACAAATTACATAGAAAATATAAAAAATGTTCATCAGAAGATTAAGTGAATAAGAGACCTTAGAATGTTAATAATATTTACAAAACAAATTAAATTGTAAGTGAATTAAAAAATAAAACAATTTTCAGTTATAATAATCGAAAAAGAACTCATTTAGCGGACTTCAATCAAGTACAAGTCTAAAGAGTTATTTACAATTATACATACATGTCCACAATCACAAAAAACCTTTATTATGTGAATAAATTACAACACTATTTATAAAAATCATGCCAAATAACTGTACGTGTCCTTTTGGCCTTCAGTACGCTCCAAATATTCCTTCTCGATAAGAATATCTATACATTTCTGTAAAACAATACCACAATTGTACTTTAAAACTCAAACATAAATCGCTCTTTGTTATTATTACCTTTATAATGTGCACTCTTGGCTTAAATCTAGATGATAATTGATTAAGAACTTCCGCAACCAATTGTTGATGTTTTAAAACTTTTCTCATTTTCATAATACGCACAATTGCTGCCTGAATTAATAACTTTCTATCCTCCTCTATATGCTTATGTGTTGTCTCTTGTTCCATTTTCAGTTCAGTTTTCATCGGTATATTAATATTAACACGTAATTTTTTACTAAAACATAAAAACACATTACACACACATCCAAAAAAAAAATCATAATTTAAATATTACTTTTTAAAACCAGTATACAATTTAACCATCGAATTTGGCGTCAAATCATTCTCATCATCTTCACACGTTAACAATTTCGCTTTCAACAATATTTGCACTACTTGCACTAGAAAATCATTCTTAATTTGAGTATTCTCTTCCAATTGGGCAAGACTCCAACATTCAGACACATTAAATTGCAACAAGACAGCCATTTGAAAAGTACTAGCCTGTAAAGTGTATCTACAAAAGGAAAAATTACATTAAAACAAATTTTCTTTTAAAAAAACTGTTACCTATTTTTAAAACAATTCGTATTCAGTTCACCCTTAGACATATTATAAAGCCAATTTAATTTTCTACCAGAATGCTGACCCGAATAAAAATTCGTAAATCGATGAACACTGCGTTCCAACTAAAGAAGAAAAAAATCAATCAGTAATCAACTTCTAAATTGTTATTTACTAGAAAATGTCTCTCACCTCTGAAGGCAAACCAAATATGAAAGACTGTTGAAAAGGCCAAGAACCAGACGACAACACTTGAATACTAAAATCTATCCCTAAGTTTTCTTTTGAATTTACTAAATGAGTTCTGAACTGTTCGTTCAAGTCTTTAGACACGCCAATATCCTACCGAAAAAAAGCAAATTAAAATCACCTTACAAAAACACATCACTTTTAATTACTTGGAACATTCGCTGCAATTTGGACGTGTATTCAAACCCGCAAGCTTGTTTCAATTTCGAGATCATTGAAGCTTCAGCATCATCACTAGCTGACATATGTTGTACTAAACGTTTTGCTAACATTTTACTATAAAACTTCTGGAATACATCTTTGTCTTCAATGTACTTAAAGACGACCATCTAAAAAACACCAACAATCAATTTCTCTTCACTGTCAAACTTCCAAAAACTTACCACTTGATTCAACGTATCCTCAAGTTCCGCCTCCTCAGGATTCTTACTCGATTTCTTCAACAGCAAATCACAATACTTCGCCAACAGTTCGGGCGATTTACTGCTAGAATTCGCTTGTTTCGTAACAGCATTTGCATTTATAAAACGGCCACACGCCTTATCCAATGCTGCCACAAATCCACTATCATTACTAAATGCAACCAACACTAATGCATTGTACTTTTTATGCACCTCCAAAATCGTGTTCACATACACTTTTGGATCGTTGTGTGCACTCTCTCCGCATTTCTCAATCGCAGCTAATCCTTGAGCGGCAATGTGCTGCTCCAACAGCACACGCAACTCACCCAAACCATCTGGAATTCTCGCAACAAGTGAATACATTCTACCTAAATCTGTATCTTTATCTGCATTCAACAATTGTTGGAATTCCGAATGGAACAATTCTAAATGTTTCTGTATTAGAACACGTTCACATGTTTTCGCTAAACGTTCACTTGTCGTTTCATGCAAGTACATTTGAACACGTTTCTGCTCTTCAAGCAATCGTTGTTCAGCCTAGAAAAAACAATTTAAACTTTTCATTGGAACTGTTCAAAATATCAACAGTTTACCTTCTTCATGTACTCTGTAACTGGATTATCTTGCAGGAAATTCATGCTTTCACGTGTATAGAAACGTTCTGTGTCTTCAAGGAACAGATTCTCAAAGCTCTCTTTGTACACACTCAAATTGGGACCTTTGGCGAACAGCTCTTCTTCATTCAGTCCCAATTCTACATAACAATTTATCACACCTGATACTAAACGTGTGTTTATCGTTTCGCCATTACGTTCTTTTTCGATTAGTTTAAGAACTGCGTTGGTCACCTGAAAATTCAAGGTTAAATTGGTTCAAGAGACAGGTTTTTCGGGATGTTGCACCTGTTTGTTGAGCTGTTTGAAGAGATGGTCCCGCCAGGTGACAAGAGCCAATTGATAAATGTCATAGATTCCTTTCCGTCCCTCATCGCACTCCCGTTTCACCCAGTGTCTGTTTAAATAAGCGCATACACCGTTTAATACCTTACTACTAAATTGATATTCTTCCCATTGGTTTGTGTAGAATTTGAGAACGTCTTCGTCCATGCGATGCATGCCCTCCTGTAGAAGAGGAATTCATAAAATCGAGGTAATGTGAGGTTTGGGGGATGGATACTTACACTTAACAGTGATACTAGATAGTTCCTGAGAAAGTCTTTAAGCCGTTTGTAGAGTTCCAGACCGACAAGCTGAGCACCACCGCCAGTGTGGTTCTTTTTGCTTTTCGTTGTTGAATTCGAAGAGCCCCTGCCATTTGTTTGCTGATGAACAGACGTGCAGTAGTTGTACACGTGTGTGTACAACTCAATGTAACGTGTTTTCGACATTGTTTGTCTTGTGTAAGCGTGCTGGATGCCAGCATTTAAATCGCCCCATATTTGTTCTAGATCGATTTGTTTAAGGCCTGGCGTATTGTTTCCTGTCACCATTGAACTCTTATTCGACATTTCCAACCACTAGAAAATGATTTCTCTTCACTGTAGAAACGGGAACAAAAAAAAATTGGGGCTAAGCAAGGTGAAAAAAATTGTCTTATTGATGTGTTGCGTAATTTTCAGAGTGTATTTTGTATAGTGCCGTTTTGGAAACGCATGAAATGTTTCCAAATTGACAAAAGAATGGATTTTTTAGAAAGTTTTTCATTAAAATATTTTGAAATAGTTCCTTCACCTTTTGTTTGTGTGTGACGATGAAGGAACTTTCTTTTGTAGCCATTTTTTTTTCTTTAACTTACCCTTATATTTCCTCTATAACATAACAACAATTTACAAAGTATTTACAGTAACGTTATACAAAATAAAATAAAACTTTTAATTTACACAAAAATTATCAGGAATTAATAAAAAATAGTATTTTTCTGGCTAGTACTGACACCACAAAACTGACAGATCTTATGCGACTGAAGTTAGCTGCGTTTTAGTGATATTTTCTCTTTTTTCAAATATGCATTTTTTTACTTTTTCTTGTAAAAACACTTTCGAAAATCACTTTTTTTGTATTTATTTTACTGAACTGGTTAAAGTTCTAGCACTTTTATTGTTATAACAGTTTTGGTAATTGAAAAAAGTGCTTTAAAAATAATTTGCTTCCGCCAAGAGATACCAACTGCTGTTCCCAGCCAAATATTTAAAAACCCTAAACAAAAACAAATTGAACAGTTACAGTTTTCTACAAATGTCTATGACAATTTTTTGAAGGTTATAAACTTAATTTCCCGCTTTTTGTAACACATTTCTAAATTAACGAAAAAACCATGGGAATTCAGGGATTAGCAAAGTTATTAGCTGATTATGCACCCCATGCTTTGAAGGAGAGCGAATTAAAACACTATTTTGGTAAGTAAAACGTTTTATTAATTATTAGAACAGTCTCTTAAATTACGCACATTTTAGGCAGGAAAATCGCTATTGATGCATCTATGTGTTTATACCAGTTTCTAATCGCTGTGAGAAACGATGGAGCTCAAATGACTACTGTTGATGGCGAAACAACATCCCATTTAATGGGCACATTTTATCGTACAATTCGTTTAGTCGAGAATGGCATCAAACCAGTGTACGTTTTCGATGGTAAACCACCTGAATTAAAGTCCGGAGAACTAAATAAACGTCAAGAAAAACGTGTTGAAGCCCAAAAAGCTTTAGATCAAGCCACAGAAGCAGGCGATGCTGCTGACATTGATAAATTCAACAGGCGTCTTGTTAAAGTAACTCGACAACATGCCGATGAGGCCAAAGAGTTACTCAAACTGATGGGAATTCCGTACATCGAGGCCCCATGCGAAGCTGAAGCTCAATGTGCCGCTTTGGTTAAAGCTGGACTAGTATATGCAACAGCAACTGAAGATATGGACGCTTTAACTTTCGGTTCAAAAATATTATTACGCCATTTAACATTCAGTGAAGCCAGAAAGATGCCAGTTCAGGAAATCCACCTCGACAAAGTATTAGAAGGCCTAAATTTGACCCATACGGAGTTTATCGATCTATGTATATTAATGGGATGTGATTACACTGACACAATCCGAGGTATTGGCCCTAAACGCTCAATAGACTTAATTAAACAGCACAAAAGCATTGAAAATATCCTCAAGTCGATCGACAAAAGCAAATACCCAACACCGGAGAACTGGAACTATGCAGGAGCGAGGGATTTATTTATAGAACCAGAAATAACAGATCCCAGCAATATCGACTTGAAATGGACCGATCCGGACGAGGAAGGTTTGGTCAAGTATTTATGCGTTGACAAACAGTTCAACGAAGAACGTATCAGAAATGGGTTTAAGAAATTGATGAAAGCACGAAGTGGGAGCACTCAGGGACGTTTAGATGGATTCTTTACTGTTCTATCGACCACACCGGCTAAAAGGAAAGCGGAAACTAATAAAAACACTCCAAATAAGAGAGGCAAACCGGCCGCTGGAAAAGGCAAAGGCAGAGGAAGACCGAAATAGGTAATCATAAATAATTTATTGCACAATTATATTAGTTCTAAAACGTTAATTTCTCAATCAATCTTTGTAACGGAGCATTGTCTGTAGCATAACTTTTCTGTTTAAAGTAATCTCGTGTTCTCGACTGTAACAACAGGAATATATTTTTATCTCTTATAAACATAATTGTCCCAAACTTACCATATACTTGATGTCTCCATAACCATTTTTCAAACTCAAATTCCATAGATTTAATGCTAATGCCAACAAAGCATTCGAAGTTAAATCACTTCGATTTACAACTCGCACAAAGAAATCGAATGCGAGTTGCGATTGCCGTTGACTTGGTCCCAATTCCTTTAACAATATTAAAATCTCTCCTATTATTATTGAGCACATGTTGTTGATTTCTTGGATAAACTTTGGATCGGAGCCGTAGAGAGCGTCGTTCGCTTCAACTAAAACAATTTCAAAATTCAAAATTGACTTACGTAAATTGTTAAAAATGTTCGATACCTCGATCGATGTGATATGGATAAATCTCTTGCGACATCACACCCAATAAATCAATTACATGAATATAAATCGCAGCCAAATAGCAATTCTGCTTGTTCCACTCGTAACTCCGAATCACGTTCAATAACGATCGTGTCAGACTTAACACGCCTCTGTCGGGATTATCAGGTACTACCAGTAAAGTAGAGAGGAATTTCTTTATGTAAGAGTATAGGAACAATTCGTTTTTCTGTTCGCTTTGCTGTAATTCTGGAATGATATTGAGTGCTGCTTTGAAACAAGCGTCCGCTGAAACATGAACATTAATTTGATTGTATTACAGTTGTAAGTTTTGGTACCTTGTCCAGGACACTGATTAAAAGAAGCCACTTGTCCCGACAACAAATACAATTCTAATCTAGTCCGTACTGATTGTATTGATGGTATTGTAATGAAGCAGTAAGCGGCACAAGCGCGTACAAAATCAGCGGTTTTCTTTGTATGAAGTCCTTTAATGATTTGTCGAGTGGAGACTGAAAGAGTGTTGACACACTGAAACAGAATGAATGAAAATCGTAAAGCGAACGAAGAAATCATTGCTTTACTTGTATTAGTTGGGCAAGAACAACGTCAATATTACTAAAAGCGGCACGTGCTTCAACGTAAAAGTTCATCTGTTGTTCGAAATCGCGTCCATAATGTACTCGTTTCACAATTCCGCATAAAATCTCGCCAATTTGTCTGTACTCGTCTTCTGGTGTGAGAGCATCGATTGAATCATGCAGAATTCTACAGAGGAACATTAAAGCGTTTGTTACAATCGGATCGTTTGTTTTATGTTCGTTTGTATTTAACGTTAAAATTTTCTTGGAGATTTCAATCCGTATGGAATCTTGTTGGAAGAGATCGATAAAAGGTAGGAAATTGTCCATAAGGAGTAAAGTCTCTAAATCTTGACAGTAAGTCACCAATTTTTGAACAATTAATTTAAGTTCGTTGTAATGATTTTCGTATGCTCGGTTTGGTGTCATGTGTTCTGTGATGTCGCCTAATACCATGTTGATTTCACGTTGCTGGAAAAATGTTTGTAAATGAACAATGAAATGGTGTATTGTAAACATACAGAAAAGTATTCGATGACGAACTGAATCCATGCTTCCACACAAGCGATATATTCGGCTGGTTCATTGAAAATTGGCAACAGTTTCCACACAATGCTTAGCACTTGACGACGCTGTTCGGATGGTGGTGGACAAACGCTGACACACAATCCAAGTGTTCGTAATAAAAGATAGAGTGGTAGACCGTCATCGTTGCAATCGTTCATCATGCGAAGGAATTGTAATGCACGTTCGGAGATGTATGTTGGCTTGAAACTGGACATAATTGTGTTTAGAATTAACGAACTGTTTCCGTGCTTTTCGCAGCGTTGCAATAAATCGTTTAATGTTGCTTCGGGTACGATGCAAGCGACTGATTCTAGAATGTAGTCCAATGCAGGCGGGTAGAGGCTCATGTAAGCGCTCATTGTGAGTCGTTGGTCTTGTAAGAGTGATTTTACACTTCGACTGAATAGCTGGAAAATGAATGAATTGAAATTTGTTGTTGTGTTTGTGGTGTGAGATGTTTACGTGTGGATAAGTGTCGAGGAAATTGATGAAATTGTCTTTTAGGTAGACGGTGTTAGCTTGAGGAGGTGAAATGGCGATTCCAGTGCGACAGAGATAACAACGAGCGTAAATTGCGACTAAAGGATTGCCAATACCGACGATCATTCGTGTTAAACGGGTTAATGCGTCCGAGAGAGACGTGGACGAGATGAAATTGTAGGATTTTAGTAGAGCAATTTCAACGTATACTCGTGGAACAAGTTCTCGAATTGAGGCGATCTTGTAGAACCAATTTAGGCAGGTTTCTTTCGCCATTTCCGGTACCATGTCGGGTGTGAAGTCTTCGGGCAGAGCTGTAGGTGTTTTGGAGCCAGGTTTGAAGTAATTCGCTTTAGTACGTAATCGATCGTACACCAATTGACCGAAGATGTCTAATATTTCAGAGATGAGAACAAATTTACTTGGATAGAAGGATAAAACGTTTACATCGGCCAATAGTTTGGCACATTGTATGGCGATTTTAAGTGATTTCACGCGCTGTTCGGAGTTCCAAGCGGTGACTAGTTCTTGGTTCAGTTGTTGAATTTGTCGGATGTATTCCGATTGGGATAAATCTAGTTTTCTTTGGGAGCCTTCGTCGAAACAGTCTAATTGTTCGAGGCGGTGTTGTACTTTGTCGACGGCTGTACTTTGTGCTTTTACAATTACTGTAAACGTGTATTAAGTTAATGGGGATTTTAGATTAATGAATTTATGGAAAAACCTTTGTCTCCTTCGGATAAGAAACTTGTTACAATAGAGATTTTCTCTGATGTTGTGTATTTTGATAAAATTGCAGTTTTTCGAGATGACCATGGTTCCATTCCGCCCCAAGAAGCTTGGTGTTTGTTAAGGGAAGTTGGACGAGTAGGTTTACTGTCAGTCATGTCCTAAAATGACATTTCTCATTAGAATGGTGAATTTAAGTAATGAAGGGATTGTGAAGAACCATTTCTGCTGCCATTTTTGATAGAGGATCCATTTCTTCACGAACTGAGAATTCAGTTAAGGGATCTAGTACTTGGAGGGCGAGAGTTAGGGGCTCCAGAATAGACGATGGTGTTGTAACGGGCGTTGTTCGGCCTGTACTTGGTTGTGAACCTGATATTCTACGTGGCAATCTGTCGGTAACAGTCACATTTTTAAGAGGATGGTCCCGCACTGGTACTCTGTTTATCTCTGGACTTTTTGGTAATTTGTTGGAATCAATGTAAGTTTTCCTATAAACAGGAGGTGCATATTATGATTGCGATTATGATCAAATTACAACTATTCTTCTTACCACTCAGTTAAAGCCATTATAGCACATTAATCTTATTTTCAATATATGTTTATGTATATCGAAATCATAAAGTAAAAAAATTACACAGACACAAGTGTTGAAGCAAGTGTTATTACAAAAAATAAAAACACATTATCAAATTAGTAGACTTGTTCTACTAGGCAACTACAGTAGTTGTAATCTACACCGTTTATACTATTTGAACTACGACAAATAAGAAATTAAAGCACTACTTCTTGGAAAAAATTCATAATTTCAAGAATTGTCTATTGGCATTTCCAAATTAATTATTTTAAGGAGTTTTCCCGTTTCTTAGAATTTATTTTAAAATTCTGTAGTTTTAACAGTAGTTCAAAAAGTAGTGGATCGTTATTAGAACTAACAAAATTTATGTGCCGATCAAGAAGGAACCCTACTTTAAATTTACCGATATTTTTAACGTTCTTTCTGAAGTAGTACTGAAAATTTTTATATTTTAAAATTTATATAATTACGATGGTCAATGAAAGACAAACAGAAGTTCAAAGCCCAAGTGAAAATAGTGACTCAGTGAGGGATTTCGAAAAAGGTATGTTTCAATATCTATAAATTATGTTTTGTGTAAAATAACCTATAACTTTTTTTTAAGAAAATGAATTTTTACGGCAAAACAATAAAGACTTATCATTGGAAGTAATTGGACTTAAAAAGAAAGTTAGTACTCTCCAACAACAAATTGATACATTACATGAAGAAGTATTTCAGTTACAATACAAGAACACAGTACGTAAAAATGATTCTTAGATTGATAACCGCCACATATGCTCATATAAATGTTTCAGAATTTAAAGAATTTCGCAACTAAACTTGGATATGATATTCGTACAAAACTACTACCAAATTTCACGAATTTCGTTAATGACTGCACCAATATGTTAGCAGACACCGGTTTCCGAAAAACGCCACCCAATCATCAACGACGTAAAATTCAATAAAATCGCATTAAAACACTTTAAAATATATTAACATATTTCAGAATCAATTAAAACACAAGCAGTACAACCACAAATAGTAAATGGAAACGTTTTGTACAATCCCACAATTACATTAAGACGTTTTGATGATGAAAACCGAAACACTTCTGCAAATCAGTTCAATCCTGAACCGGATAATCCTCCGGAAAATGTTCAAATTGAAAATGAGACGGAAACAAGTATACCTACGACTTCTGAAGTGCCAGAGTAGGTTCAAATAAATCAATAACATTCTCAAATTAATTATTCATTTCTAGGGAAAGACTAAACACTATAATGGAGGTCAATGAATCTAGTTGTTTGCAAAATTCTCAAATATTAACAGGAGAAGTGAGAATTTTCCTAAATCAAATTCCCTTAAATCAGATTTCAAACAGAAGTGCAACCGATGGGAGACTCTCGCAGTCATATTCACAAAGAAATGCAGAATCAATGGTAGAAATATTTAATTTCATTAATATTTTATTCTATCTATCAATTGATTTCAGCTTTCTGATAGTGGGAATTTACCATCGTGTACGCCGTCGTTTTCAATGAATTTAACAAAACAAACATTTAGAGAGTACGTTGACCCTAAAATAAAAACTATTCTTTTAATTTGTCATACTTTTCGTTTCAGATTAGGACTGTCGCCCACCTCTTCACTTGCAACGTAAATACACAAATCCTTGAATTGGTCGATAATTTCTAATGAAATCTATTTTTTTCTTCAGATCTACTCCATACGAGCCTATAAACCACAGAGAGAGTAAATTGGTCAATTCTACTTGTTTTGTAACAAAAACGAGAGGACATAGAAGGTATGTATATATTGAAAGAAAATATTAAATCAATGATTCAAACATATTTATTCACAGTAAGAAAGTGTTCTCCACGTCTCAAGATGTAAACGAAACTGTAATCGCCCAAAATAGCAGTACACCGATACAGTCATCACGTAAACTTGTTGTACAACTCGAAAGTATGAACAAGGAGAATGTGGAGTTAAATAATAGTGTACGGGTAGTAACGCCTAAAAAGCCCAAGAATTCGAGAAAAAAGAAATCATCAACGAAACCTGTTGAAGTGAAGGAGGAAAAGTTGACTCCTGAACCGCTTTCAGAGCGGCCTAAACGCAAGGCGAAACCGGTGAATTTAAAAGAGCCTTCACTATCTAAGTAAATAAACAATATTGTTTATTATTATTTTTTTTTTCATTAATTTCTTTTACAGGAAATTACGACGGGCGAAATAGGAATGTTGAGGTGTCCGAATTTCGAGTATCAACAATTTAATATTGAATGTGAATATTTGTTTAATTTATTTAAGTTTTTTTTCATATTTTTATCTAATTATCTTGCGAACATATGCAACACAACGCGATTGAATCACGTCACAGAAATGTTGGAAATATGATTCAATAGGGAGACTGTTTGGAAAATTATTGGATGACTTGTATTTGCAGATATTTTTTAATAGTTTGTTAATTTCTGTCTTATCCTCACTTAGCTCAATTAGATTTGTTAATTCTTTATAGTATTCTTTCTCGCAAACACTTTTATACTCTTCTACAATGAAGCGAGAATCGTTAAGTTCTTGAATAACCTCCTAAATATAAATGAATTATACACTTAAAAAATATTTTTATTTACTGACCTTTTTCTGTTCCTGTAAACTCGTCAATACACTCTGATAATTTTCCTTTACCTCTTGAATTTCTTTTGAGATTTCTGTGTATTTTAAAACCAAATTTACATTATTTGGATCATAAACATTCTTTAACTGAGTCTTTCTAATGTTTAACTCTCTTAAATCTTGCAGATTTATTAATGTACATTCCAGAATTTCACTGTTTAATTTATTTATCTCCCATGTACATCTCTGTACACTACCAATTTTCTTTTCAATTATAATTCTAAAATTCTCTAGATCGTGTTTTAAATTGTCGTGCCGATTTTGTACGCAACTGATCTCTCTAAAAAGTCAAGTTCATGGAATTGTTTAAACAAAAGAGTTACAATATGTGCCTATCCACGAATGTTGTGGCTTCCGTTATGTTTTTTAAACAGGGAAGAATGTTGCACGAAACACTAATGAGCCTTTTACTCATCCCATTCGGGTCGTACATCTTTCTTAACGATAATTTCAACTCCTCCAACTTTTCCTTGGTGCCGTCTTTAATGGATGCGATTTTTCTTAGACTTTCATCAATTTTATTCAATTTTTCATTCAACAATTCCAGTTTGACGATGAATTGAGACATTACGATAATTTTTATGACAATCGAATTAGAAACGTTCTGAGAAATGGACACTTGGCTAATTGCGCGTCAATAAAATCTAATTGTTTAAGTAATTTTTATTGTGGTTTTTAGGTCACAGGTCAGCAAGGTATGTGTCCGGTTTTTTCTTCAATCGTGGGTTGAATCATTCCCAAATATGCATTTTCGCAAAGTGTGGGAGCATTTATGATCCTATTCTTCATCAAACGCTTATCTTAATAAGTGTGCCTGTTTTAAATGGTCAAGTCATAAAAGTGGCAAATAAAACTTTATGGCCGAAATTGAGATTTTAAAAGTACATACTTGTTGACCTGTGAAACACTGACATTCTATTTGGAGCACTTTGGTAACTGTTTTTCATATCATGTAAAAAAACTGGCATTTTGAGCGCAAAATAATTGCGATTACGTATAAGATTCTGTCGGTTGTCTCGATAGGAGAAGTCCAAAGAATTTGTCTAAGAAAATGATCTAATTAGAATGTAAATAAAAAATACCGTTAACCAAATACAAGATTAAAAACAAATGTATGAGGAACCAATTCATGCTATAACTAATTAATGATATCGTATAAGTGGTCATAATTTGAATTGCAGATACCTATAGATTATTAGTTCTGAAGATTTTTTTTCCGGTGGGTCACTGGGACAAAATTTGAAAAATAAAAAATTACGTTCAATTTTTCATGTGAGTTTTATTGAAATTTCGGATAATATCCACAATAAGTAGAGAATTAAACGTTACACAAAAGTAGTTTTGTGGAATAGGTCTCTATTATTTACAAAGACAGTTTAAAGTGTATTTACATTAGATCCGATATAAAAAGCTTCACGACTTGAGCCTTTAAACGATGTCATTTAAGTGACGTTTACAATTTCTTAAGAAGCAACAGGAAAGTCTCATACATTATTGAAAAATCCAATATGTTTACTGTTCGGATTTTTCATCTCCAAGAATTCATAACTGTTTCCTTAAATTAAACTTTATTAATCATAATATTGTCACAAATTAGCAAATTCATAAAAATGAAATTTTAATTATCTTCTCGCTGTGTGTGTTTCTTCTACAAGTATAATTGTTAATAGGGATTAATGAGACAACATATTATAATCTAGAGCAGAATGCAATTTCACCTGCTCATTTCAATACAATGGCCAGTAATTTAATATATTTAGCATTCTTTAAATGTCGGTAATAAAAGTGTTAAACAATAGAAAAGAATAATTGGACAAGCAGTTAGGGTGTTAACAAAAACGCCAAATATCCAGCACCTACATATTATATCCCATTTAATAACAAATAAAAAAATGTTTATCATATTTTCGTTTCATTGTATGCATATGTATTTATGCAGATATTTAGCGGTGCTTTCGCACCGCAAATTAACACAGGGACTGTGTCGATTTTTCAATGTACGAATTAATGTGCATTTACTTGCAATTGACTGAAAAAAAATGTTTACCGCATTTTAACCGACTATTTATTTTCCGCAAAGACAAACATGACCCTTTTCTGAAAAATTTCATAAAACCCGCATTCTAATTGATGAGCCTGCCTATTCGCTCTTCTCAAATATCTATTACTTTAAAATTTTATATTAAATTTAATGTATACGCACATTTGTTATTTTGTTTCCTATTTACATACCTAATTCGCTATTAAATATTAATAAACATCGTTTTACTTGTGTTTTCCGCAACAATTTTATTGTGCCTGAATTGAAATTATTGAATTTAATTGCCGTAAATCACAATTTTTCTACATAAATTCAGAAACACACGCATCAAAAAATCATTTACATTCCAAACAAATTTCTTTAAATTGTTGATTTGTTCTCAAATAGCATAATTTAATTAACTAACAAAAGTGGGCTTTTAACCAGGAACAAATTTGTTTTATAAACATAATTTTAATAATGGCCCAAATACTGGTTGTGTTAGTGGAACAAAACATACAATTTTTCAAAAACACGACAATTTCTTTTACAAAATTTATGTTTACTTGCGCTATTAAAATTCGTCGTACATACAAAACATGAAAGATAAACAACAATTTACCGATAGTAACAATAAACAAAAGCCAAACCATTCATAACTCATCAGTACCATCAATGGACACCTCATTAACGTCTCTATTGGAAATCCGTTAGAAAATTCCAAACATGAAAAACAAGTGACAAAATCAAGACATTCCATAAAGCTAAAAGTGTGGTCCAATTTCGCCATCCACCAGGAACACGTTGTCCCACGACGGTGTCTCTTCACCATCGCAACTCCACACCACTCTTTGCAGACACATCGTTCCACATTTCCCCAAAGTGAGCCACCACACCAGCCATATGATGGTGTATGTAACATAGCAAAACAACAATCTCTCTTCTCGCTTCTCATAAACTTATAAATGCTTCTTCCGACTGGCAATGGCCTTCAGATTCGTTCAGTGGTTCAAGGTAACCGCATCTCAAGCATTTTTTAAATTTCGCGTGTGTGTTTCGCCACCGATGTGCCGCAACTAGCGCTTAAATTTGTCTCTTCTTCCCATTCTAACACATTTCCGGACACACTTTGGGACACAATGTCCAATTACACGCACATAATCGCGATTCTTTGCGGTCTGTTGGTGCTCATCGATGGAAAATCGATCGATTTAAGCGCGACTAAGCAGCCAGTGCTCGAAAAAACGGAAAATGCCACCGTAACACCATCAGTGAAGAGTACCGAAAGGGTGGGCCGCCGTTTGGGCCGTTCATACATTTCGGAAATGATTGACTGTGCCGTTTCGAGAAATGTGGTGTGTTTTCTGCATTCAGCAAGGGACTTTATGGCCCAATGGAAAAACGATCTGATCGGTAAGTGCTGGGCATTAACCTAGAACCCACGTAGATTTAGTTTCCATATTAGCATGAAACGACGATGAAACGTGCTATCAAGATTTCTAAATTCCCTTGTTTGACACAGAGAACAGTTAAATGCGATCTAGTTGGAAAACAATGTGGTACGCATAAAAAATTGTTAATATCGTCTGCCAGATGATGATTATTGGCCGGTTGTGTCATCGGAAATTTTATCTGGCCTCGTTTCGGCCAAAATGCACCTGAATGCAGTGTAACAGGAAGCGTAATTTGAAATTCGGTCAGTTTTGACCCACTGGGCGGTAGTTAACGTCGCCTTGACCCACAGTGACCAATCTGTAATAAACACACACTGTTAGAATACTTCATATTCAGTCATATGTAAATTATTACTACAATCTTGAATAACACTTATGTAAGTTTGTTTAGACTCGCAAATCGGGTTAGATATGTTTTCGGGCGATTTTGCAGCATTTGCAACTATACTACCTATTTTAATTAGCAACTAATTAAACGGTTACAAGTGCGATTTTTTTGGAAAATGAAGAAAAGCGCGGTTTAATGTAGAAATTCGGTACTTGTTCTCTTTTAATACAATAAAACCACTTTCTTAGTGACACCAGCCAATAAAGTAGTGCTCATAATTATTTTATTTGATCATAAAAATGTTTGTAGTCATTGTATATAAATCGTTTATAATTTATAGAACACAAAAACTGTATTCCACTATTAAATTGTACCCAATTTTCACTTAAGGATATTGTGTGTGTGTGTGTGTGTGTGTGTGTGTGTGTGTTATGTGGATGACCGATGACCCACTTAAATCTCCTCATTTACCTTACTTTCGTTCTTTTCTGATGTCTTATTCATTATTGTTTCAAGATCATTTTATTGTTATTGTGGGCAATTAACTAAAGAACGATGAGAAAAATTCAAATTGAACAATTTCAAACTTTTAAATTCCTGTTTGTTGGGTTGTCGAACCAAGACGATTTTTCTTCAATTTCCCAAAGTGTTATGATAACTAATTAAACCCACAATGTACTTTAATCAAAACACAACAAATACCTGGTATAACTGTACCAATTGTTGTCTAGATTAATAATAGAGTCGACCATATGGGCAACGAAACCGAAAAGCATAGAAAAAAGTGTATTTAATTCGTCTGTTATGAAGTTTAGAAGCGCGCGACTTTTTCTCCATTTGATTAGTTTAATGGTTTTCCTGTCGTGTAAATATGCACTCGTGCATTTCTTCACCATTACGAATTCATTTTACGTCTTCCGAAGAACTTGTACATTTGTTTTGTTGTGCGTACGAAAAAAAATCCTACACAATTAATTAACGTTATGGAAAAAAGAATAAGTGTATTATTTACTTATTCAATCAACGTATATTGGCACTGTTAGTCTAGCGGTCAAATAAAATGTCTGTATGCTACCTAATTTTATAAAAAACACACATATTTGCATTTTTTATAATATGCACGCCACTTTCATACCAAATAGACGAATGTACGTCAATTATCGTGGGAATTTGGGATTTTTCGGAGCCCTAACGGAACAATTGCACCGAGAAAATACTAATTTTCTTCTGGTTTTCAGTGCAGGCCAACGAGGAGGCCACAACGGCCGTCAGTCGGACCAAAGACGACGTCCAACAGTCCATTCCATCGCGAATTTTCTCCTTGATTAGCACGTTGACCACCGAATTTACGAACATGTTCAGCGAAGGTATGCACCTCTTCCGGACGGCCAAAGAGGACTCCTCCGAGGAGGGTGAAGAAGAGGCGAGGAATTCGGTCGCTGAAAGGGACGATTCAGCAGTAGGTGAGAAAAGAAAGCGGCTAAACAAGCACCAAAAACACGCGTTCTTTCAGCCATAATACAACATTATATATCCAATTTAAACACGCATCAAACCGGATCACTCAAACATATGAGAAACAAGAACAAAATCAGACGAACTTTTGACGGGGCGTAATCTCTCGGTATATATAAACAATTAGCGAAAGAGACGATCAAAATGTACCGTTTTAATGGCCGGATTTTTCCGATATTTACATAAAGTTGAATTTCTATGTCAAGTCAATGGGTGAAAAATAACCGAGACGCAACCCGAAAACTAATAAGAAGCACAGTAGTAAATAAGGTGAAACTGCTATTACGAAATAATTAACAAATACTAATCGGTTTGCTTCTTTGGATGTTGTAATCGCTCAAAAAAGCGTCACATCTGACCTGAAATTTAAGTGTTCGTGTCCAATTCTAATTATAATGACTAATCACCTGTATATTGAGAGCTAAGAGCATTTCTTTAAATAAATTATTCGATCGTGTGCGCTTGTCGAGGAGTGCCGTTTCTAATTGATCGTTTCGTGGAAATTTGGTAAGTACATTGAAACTCTTCCAGCATACGAAGAACAGAAACGTGGACCGATCTATACAAAAAAACTTCCACTTCCACAACACAACATCAACACACGAACAGTTACTCACCCATCCATCTAGCCATCAATCTAACCGAAATGTGGTTCTTTTCCAGAGCTTCGCGGCAAGGGCAAAATAATGCGACTTGTTCATTTGATCAAAAAAATCATTTTCGGTATTTTCTTGGCCGTCACCGTCTTAATTGGACTGAAAGCGATCAGAGTCGGTATCCAGTTCAAATACTGGCTTCTAGCTGTTGCCCAATTTATTTTCAAAATCGTCGTTTGGTACCATAACAAGCACCATTACGTGCACCACGATGAGGCACTGCAATTCGACAATTACGGCCATCACGGATGGGACGATCATCTTATAGAGGACGGTTATGCGACTCATGAGTACGCAAAGAACCACGACGAAGATCTGAACGTGTACAGTGCTCATGATCTCGCTTACGGCGGCCATGCTCAGAGTAAACTGAGCAAATTGAAGAAATTTCTTGATAACTGATAAGACAATGAAACAGGTGGAGGGTTTTTGGGGGGTTTTATAGTCTTTGAGGTAAAAGCGCGAAGTTTGCCATTTTTTTTTGATGTTACTAGTCAAAAATTCAGTTGTAGGTTTAATTTATTGCTCAATTATTTATTGAATAAAACAGTAAAAAAAAGTTTGTGTGTTCATTTTAGCACCCCTCTGTTTTTTGTAAATATAAAACTGGTTTTAAACTGAAATTATTGTTTTTTAGAGGCGCGAAAGAAGAAGGATGGAAAAATCAAGAGACTTGTCAAACTAATCAAACTCATCATCTTGGTTGCTGCGATTGTTGTCAAGATTTGCGTGTTGGTGAAACTGTTCACAGCCGCACTGCAATTCAAATTCCTGCTAATCGCGTTAGCCGGTCTGGTATTGAATGCGGTCAAGTTCTGGCTGGACCTGAAGAAGAGCCATCATCCGCAAAAAGTGATTTACTATGAACACGCCCAGCATCAGCATCATTACGAACATGACGACGATTGGGGACACGGACACGGCGATGAGAGCTATTGGGGTCGGTCGTACGACGAGGAAGAGGAACGGAAAAAGGCCGCCCAGGATTTGGCGTATGCTAACCAAAAACCAGGCGGTGTCGTTTATTCGAGGGTGGACGACAAACCGAACTTTTCATGGTTGGGTTGAGTAGAGAGTGATTTGAAAGAAACGTTGGCCAAAAACTGTACTCATTAAATGACATTTTTAATTAGTATCAGTGGTGCAAGAAGTTTGTGTGAATATACGAATTCGTTGTGCCAAATCCCAGTAATTTAATAACAAAACGCAATTTATCGATGTAGGAAAACTAGTCTAATTTATTCATTAAAACTTGTAATTTATTTAATATGTTATTAATAAATTCTTTGTCATCATAGTGTACAGTTAGCGGTTTTTTTCGTTGATTTTGTCGTAGATATGCAAAATTTTATGTTTTACATAAAAGTGTGATACTTGGAATTAAAATAGTAGCCATTACAATGAAAAGATCATCCGTTTCAATCTGAAACGGCGTTAGAATTTAAACAGATCATCCTATGAATAAATATTCTATTAAAATTGATTTCCTTTGAGCTTTTTCAGAAGGTCGTAAACACGTGAAGCTTCCTTATATGGAGTCGTTAAAGATGATAATGCATTTTTCTATTGCATTCTAACGATTTCCAAGTGTTTGTTCACTTCTGATTAAGTCAATGATCACATTTAAACTTTATTGGAATTTTAATTTCAACAATAAAAGAAATCCGGGCACATGGATGATGTTTTTGGTCATATATGCAGATGTGCGGTTGAAATGAAAGTTTTTTTAAGAAAATATTAATAACAATTTGCCGGAATATAGGTTGTACATTGACGGAATCTGAAATGTTCGAGGGTTTTTAAGGAAATGCAACTGTTTGGCCGTCATTTCCGGGATACGTTGAATAATTTTGGAAATTCGAACAGACACGTGTAAAATTTGAATCATTTTATACCGTACTAATACTGAGGACTGGTCTTCATTGGACATTGTGGAAGATTCGTGGAACGTCCTCAGGATACCATCGTGCCGTTTCGTTTCAACTTGATGGTCTGTCTTTGTCAGGGAACTCCTCATCGGTGTATATAAACTTATTCCGACAATTTTTGTCGCATACACAAATTGAGCGGTTCCTCCAAAGGTTCAAAAGAAGTGTTTGTGGTACAAAGTGAGTCGCGATCAAATATAAAAAATGAAATTTGTTATTGTTTTGCCCGTTTTTTTCTGTATTGTGCAAAGTGCCCCCAAACTCCGGGTAAGTCAAGATTTATTTAAAAAAATCAGTTCTCATTTAATCGAATTCAAGAATGAAACAAATTTTCTTTTGTTTCAATTTTCATATGATTTTCGGTCCTTTTGGACTAACTTTCACTTTCGTGCATGCTGCGGCCGGATATATACCATCAACAAACAATTTATCCAAGTTGCTTCATGTCACATAATAAATTAAACAGATTTCGTAAGAGGGCATCGAATGCACTTGAAAATACAAACATTTTTAATCCGACCGCATTCATTATGCATTCACTTTCAAAATTTAGATGCAATGGAATAAATTTACTTATCTAAACATCAATTTAAATACTCGAAATGGAACTCCTCCTGTGATTTCAACACATTGAATTATTGTACCACTTAATTCGTTCTTCCAGATAATGCCTGTCCACCAAACGCCTCCACAACTGCTTACCCTTCCCAGTAACGCCACCAGCATCCGCACAGACATCAGTGATTCGTTCAGTTGCGAGGGACGTGACTATGGTTATTATGCAGATGTGGATAACGATTGCCAATTATTCCACGTTTGCTTACCAATCACTTACTCCGATGGCAGGAATCAAACGTTCCGCTGGAGTTTTATATGTCCCGAAGAGACCGTTTTCAATCAAGTAAGACTAAAATAAATTCTTTGCATTTTTCCACCTACCTTTTCATTGTTTAACAGGAAATATTCACGTGCACACGTTCGGATGAGTCAATCGACTGTGCGGAATCGCCTCGTTTTTACGAGTTGAACATGAATTTCGGCAGTATGGAGGACAATTCGCAACCGACGGACATAGAAGACGCTTCTGCGGTACCGGAAGAGGTGCCTCAGTCACTAGGTCGAAGCCGAAAGGGCAAAGACATGGCGTTCGGGAAGAAACACTAGATTTACGCTCTTTTCTCTAATAGGAAATCGTTTTCAAGACTTCAATTTAAAATATTGTGTTCATATAATTTTTTTACTGTTTTATGCAGAAACAAAAATAAACTCAATAAAAATTTATAAAAAATCTCATAATCTACATCACAGCTCCTGGTTAAGTAACTATGCGGTAGGCACTAATCGGTTTTCGTCTTTAAGTAATTCTGAAAAACAAACTAGCGTTATGGAACATTCAATAAACATCCAATAAACTCACTTCTTTTGCAACATTTTCCAATGTTCTCGCCGTACTATTTCCAGTGGCTTCAACTAAACTATGTAAAATTCCATTAACATTCTGTAATAAAACATACGGATGGTCAAACTCTTCTAAACATCCAGCATCCATCACGAGAATCTTGTCTGAATCCATGACAGTGTGCAAACGGTGCGCAATTGTTAAAACAGTGCAATCTGCAAACTTATTTCGAATGGTGTCTTGTATTAAAGCGTCCGTATGTGGATCCACATTAGCAGTGGCTTCATCTAAGACAAGAATTTTATTGTTCCTTATCAATGCACGCGCCAAACACACCAATTGTCGCTGGCCGACACTGAAATTCGTGCCGCCCTCCGTTACATTCGAATTCAAACCGGCGGGCAGTTCGGAAATCGAGTCTTTCAGCTCGACTTGCTCTAAAGCGTTCCATAAAACCTCGTCGGAGTACTCTTCGAACGGATCCAAGTTTTTCCTCATCGTCCCGGAAAAGAGAACCGGCTCTTGAGGAATGATGGAGATCTTGTTGCGTACTTGATCTAAAGGCAATTTTGTCGCATCGACATCGTCCATAAAAATACTGCCTTCCATGTTGTATAATTGGAACAATGCAGAGATTGTGGAGGATTTCCCAGCTCCAGTGCGTCCAACAATGCCGATTTTCTCTTTCGGTTGAACAGTGAAACTGAGACTTTTCAGCACATATGGATCATCTTCGTTGTATTTAAGGGAGACATTATCGAATTGGATTTTTCCGTGTTCAGGCCAGTCGGTTGGTAAATTGCCAACATTTTCACGCTCTGGTTCGCTCTCTAATTTTGTGTACTCCAATATTCGCTCCACTGACGTCATTGAGTTTTCAAGTTCGGTCCATTGTCGCATTCCCCATTGTAGAGAACCGATTAATGTGATGCATTGAGTGAGAACAAGGCCCATTGATCCACCGTAGAATTCTGAAAATATTATAGAGTTTAGTTTGTATTTAAAATTTATTTTTGGTAATTTATTACTATCGTTAAATGCCAACAATGTGAATGTACAAACAGTAATGAATGTCACACAAGTCAAATCCAGATACATTCCAAAACATCGACTTGCCGACAGAAACAAGAAATACGCAGAACTGTGACGATCTTGCAGATCGTCGAATTCTTGTATAAGAAGATTTTGGGCTTTTAGAGCACGAATTGTACACAGACCGTTGACGGATGTTGTCATGTGGCCGTAAATTGGACTTCGAGCTGCAAAACCATGTCTTTTATTTAAATTTTTTAGGAAATTGAGATGACTTACTTATTGATTCCACACGTTTAACACTTCTACTGGTTTTTATGTACACTTTCCTTGTGAAATAGAAAATTGTGCAAAGCACCACCGAAGGCAAAAGTAACCACGGATCGACGATTGAGGAAAGCACTAAAGTGCCGGCGAGAAGTAGAAACACTTCCACCACGTCGATTAATACATGCGGTAAATATTCGTCAATCGATCCTAGATCTTTGGAAAATCGATTTAGAATTCTTCCAGATGGATTGTTATTGTAGAAAATCATTGTGGCTTTAATAATCTTTGAGAATATGTAATTATGAAGAGTTACTGACGATTGGGTCAGGAATAGCATGTAGTAGCAGGTTTTTCCCACTGCTAAGACGATAGTAAGCAGAGTGATCGCGCCGTAAATGTACATGATTTCATTACGGGGCAACGTTTCATTGGCAGTTGTGAGATTGTTAAAAACTCGCTCAGCAAAATCCTGCTCTAAATTTACCCTGAAATCAACAAAATCAAACAATTTAACGAAATAACTTCATTTTAGAATTTTACACTCACCAATAAGTCACAAAGTATTCACCACCATTCGCAATTCCTTGATTCAAAAGAAACAGAAGCACCAACATGAATATCGCTACTTTTCCTCCACCCGCTTTAAAATACTTCCAATAATACTCCAATTTTATCGCACCTTTCGCCTGCGATTCCTTCTCCATCTCTTGCTCCTCTTCATCCTCAACATTCTCCTCCTCCAATTCAGAATTCTGTCTAGATCTAATCTTCTTCTGTTTCTCTTCATTCTCTTCAGTGTGAAACTCTTCCAACAATTTCGCAAAATCCAATCCACTTTTCTGCAATTCTCTGTATCGACCTTCCATCTCCACTTCTCCATCTTTCAAAATAATAATCTTGTCTGCATTTTTCAGGTACTGTAATTGATGTGTAACCAAAATGCAAATCTTCCCATTCAGGAATCCCTTAACACATTTATCGTACAAGTGTTTGCCAACATTCGCATCGACAGCAGACAAAGGATCATCTAATAAATAAATATCCGCTTGTTTATAAACACAACGTGCTAAATTGATCCTCGCCTTCTGGCCACCACTCAACGATTTTCCCTTCTCACCAACCAGCGTCTGATCACTGTGAGGGAAAAGTGCGAAATCCGAACGTAAGGCACATGCATCGACCACTCTTTGGTACCGTTCTTCATCGTACGTCTCTCCAAACAAAATATTTTGCCTTACACTTCCACTAAACAACCACGGTTCCTGCGAGGCAAACGAAATCGTACCAGACAGACTCATATTCCCCTTGTAAATAGGTAACTCTTTTAAAATCACATTTAGTAAACTACTTTTCCCACTCCCAACTGGACCAATCACAGCAAATAATTGACTTGATTTCAAACTTAGATTAATATTCTTTAATGTGTCTTCGGCACTCTCACTGGCCCATTTCGCTGACACATTTTCCAACACGACTATTGGATTTATGTTAATTTTACTGGGTGAAACGAGAGCAGCGTCTCCGTTCGCTTTCCCATTTGTAATCATTTTTAAGTTCAGCGGTTCCAGTTCTTCCATCTGTTCCGATAGGCAGAGGATTTTCTGGAATCGAAGGATTGATATGTTCACTTCTGCTATACTAGTAATACTAAAGGAGAATAAAATTGTTATTAAAGGCCTTAAAGAATTGTATATGGCGGTGATAGCGAATACTTTCTCGGCAGTCACATAATTGCCCAACAAAACATATCCAAACAAACTAAGGCAAATCGATGTCCGAGTTACGAACATTTCAAATGAGTAGAGAATACCCATTAGGACAGAATGCTTTTTGATGTACTTCATCTCGAGTCTATAGACAAATTATAATTAAAAGTTCAGTTTTGAATAGAATCAATCGAGTAATACCTTCGGGTGAACGCAACTAGTTCAGCAAATGGTTTCTCCCAACAATACATTTTAATTACTTGAATTCCCGAAAGAATTTCGTTCATTAAACGCACCCTTTCATCCGTACGTAATGCGGTACGCAATCGTAAGTCTGATGCCCATTTTCCCAAGAAAACTGAAAAAAATCAAATTTAAAAAGTGTTTAGAGGGTTGTCTACAAATCGACAAATTTTCACACGCGCAACATTGAGGTTATGTAATTTTATTGTGCATTAGTTTAATCTTTAATTATTTAATGATTAAAGCGTGTTATTAGCGTACATAATTTGTTATTGTGAGTAAGTTTCGGAATTAATAATAATTCCAATGTTGATGTTAAGAAAAATAGGGCAAACATTCGTCAAGGATAATTATGGGGCTTATCTACACCAATTCTAGAACAATTACCTTGCAAAGGAAGGAACGATAACAGAAACACGACCCCAACAAAGGCCGACACTCCGATTTCTTCGTACAACAAATAAATGCCCACCGCAGTGGCGATGGGAGCCACCCACACAAAGTGGGCTACCACAAAGCTTTCATCGAATTTGCCAGCATCATTCGAGAGCATATTCACCAACTGTCCTATAGTGATTTGATTCAATGATGATCGACTCAGTCTTAACATTTTCCGATAAAGTAAAGAGCTACACGCCACCCGCATTTTCAAGGAAACGTGCTGAATGCCCAACATGCATGGATGAGCCAAAACGATGTCCAATACAAGCACCAGAGTGAGTATTGCTGCGTACATGTACGCATCAGTCTCTGATATCCTTTCTGTAGTTCGATCAAAGAATCCCACCAAGTTGCGAATACAAATTGGAACAACAACACTGGAGAAACAATGTATGTGTTAATCGCTTTTGTCTTGATGAATTGAGTTGTTTAAACAATTGATAACGAATCATATTTGCTGTTCAACTTACACTAACATTAACTCGTCCACCAATTTAAGAAAACCGAAAAACATAAAACGTATGCCAATGTAGCGCATTAATGCGAAATGTAGTGCATACTTTTTATGTTTTTTGAACTCTTTCCTCCATAAATCCTCCAATTGGCCACCGATATTACTAGATTTGTGCTCTTTTAAAGGTTGAAATAGGTCATCTTCAGTTAATTTGGTTTGGTATGTTCGTTTGAATATGGGCATCATATATCTGTAAATGATTTAATGAGAGTTTAATTGAGAAACCTTGACTTCTAAAATGTTAGAATCGTGCGATTACAAAACAAATGAGGGAAAAATGAACGTGAAGGACGTTTTTTGTGCGGGTTTATTGACTTCTTCGTAGTGAATTACCAGTGATCTCTTATACAATTTTCTAAATACACTTACAGAAACATGAGTTTGGACAAGAAGTTCGCCTTTGCGAAGGGATTCTCCCTTTTCAGATGATTCTTTACGGTTGTGTTCATTATGATTAATGAATTGTACTTTCAGGAAGGAATATTTGCTGAATACTATCACAATTAATACTTTGTATAATTAAGTACACTAGAACGTGTTTAATTAACTTTCAAACTGTTCCGTAGTCCCGAGAGGCACTATCGAATCTGCTGAAAAACAAGGCCACTGTCTAACTATATATTGCGAGAAGTGCGATTGTGAGATCCGATCAGCTGCAAGTCAAACTGCAAATCCCTCCTCAAAACCGACACACTGCGACACGTACTACACTGGCTATCTTTTTCTTACGTATTTTGTATTTTAATGATCGACAGTGGCGGTGCGTGGAACACTTGAACTTGTCTCAACCATTTCAAAATTTGTCAAATGGAATTCACCGAAATGGACATGTTTCTGCGAATTTTCATTCATAAAATACACACAGCGGTTTTGGAATGTTGTTTTGAGGATTTGATAACATGTTATAAAATCCCGTCCCTGTCCAACTGTTTATCACGACTTTAATCAATAGCTTGGCGTTTATAATGAAAAGTTGCGCAACCAATTGTTATTGCCGCTATTTTTTGTCCATTTACAAAAGTGGTGCAATATTAATTTGATTCACAAACAAAATAATCATTGGATTATGTAAGAAGCGTGCGTTTGTGAGGGGCGATCACTTATTATTGTCTAACGTGGTGACAATTAATTATCTAATGTTGCGTAACGTTTGAATGAGTATTGAATTATCGATGCAATTATTTTAATGTTTTGTACAGTTATTTGTAGGTTGAGAGTTTACGATGTTATCAAAGGTATTGATTATTGTTTCACTACAATAATTGAATGTAATTTGAGTCTCAAGATTGAGTAAATTTCGCGTTAAAAGATTCCAAGCGTTTTACGTATTGTTGTTTCCAAGAAGTATAAATATACCTTTTTTGATATAAATGTAAATTACAGGAAGGATTTCACGGAATTTTACTGCACGATTAAAAAATTTCAAAAAGTTGGGCTCAACCGGGATTTGAACCCGGGACCTCTCGCACCCAAAGCGAGAATCATACCCCTAGACCATTGAGCCGCTGTAATTATAATTTAGTGAAATTTGCGGGACCTGCAAAAAAATTCAATTAATATATACGATAAGTAGGAAAGTAGATTAGAAAGTTTCAAGTTGGCCAATGGCAATGAATCTTCGTAGTTCGTAGGCAGGCAACCAGCAATACTCGAAAAGTTTCTTTGCGGTCACTGAAAATGAAATTTTCGAATAAAAAACGTTTCTTTGCAACTCGGAAAAATAATATACAATAAAAGAAGACAATAATAATTATTAGAAAGCCAATTTCACTGTCAGTAGCTTATTATATTTAGAGTGTTTAATCAAATAATCACAAATGTAGGTAGACTTCTTTGGAGACTCCAACGTGCGATTACGAAAGAAACCCGAAATTTAAATCTCAAATATTTTCATGTTTTTATTACAAATGTATACTTTTTTTTTTAATTTTTTATATAATATAACATTAGGTGTACATAGATTAAGTCACAATAAAATTATAATCTTATCTCGGAAACAATAAAATTTTTACAAATTTCATTTGAAATTGTTATGAAATATTTTATCACACGAATAAATTATTTTAAGCTTCAGTTTCCTCCCCATCGACCATTGCAGCATGCTGTTCTTCTGGTGTTCTCAAATCAATCGCAAATCTTCTCTTCGTTACATTCTTCCCTTCACTCCTATTTCTGTTGGAATTACTGTCCGATTTCTTCACTTTATTCGAATAATCATGAAATGCTGCTGCCAATGCGAATGTGATCTTTCTGGCATCAGATTTTGAATCGCACAGAAAACTATAACACATAAACGGTATACCCTCATTCAAATTGTCACTTAACACCACAATCATTGTGAATATGCGGGTATAAACAAAATCCTGCACACCATACGAGATGGTATCGATTTTGAATTCAACTGTAGGTGAATCCAGTCTTCTATTTGTGATCTCTTTGTACTGAATTCCATCTCGGGTGATTTGCAATTTCAAAATGGGCAAAATTTGATCGGGAGGCAACTCTTTGGCTTTGGCAACCAAATAGTCGACTGGTTTTCTAGTGTGTTTCATGCCCCATAGTCCTTTGGCCGGATGTGACCCTGGAAAAAGACAAATATGTAGATGAAAGTAAATCACTTATCTTTTATCATAACAATAAAACAATTAAAGTAAACATTTTTTGGGCTTACCAAGAAATTTTACATGAAAGGCTAGTGGTAAGTCGTTGACAGTAACTGTATCCTTATCACCATTCATATTTCACACTGGCCTTTTTACAATACAACGGAGTACAATAAATAAATAACAACAGTTTTATTATCTGGCACTGAACAGAATAACGTATGGTTTGGTTTTAAAATTGTTTCAATACACATCCGTTTTTGTCATCATTCACTACAATGCAGTTCCGCTGTGGCTTACATTAACGTTTTTTTTTGTTTCAGTGGGGGTCCACCTGTTAAACACCTGACTCTCTACCCCACTGTATATGTTATAGAACACAATACAAACTGATCAGTGTGGAAAAATTGTGTAGGAACTGATAAGAGTGGAATTTATTATCGCCAATATTGATGGCGGATTCTAATAAATCAATTTCATCACTTATAACATGCCTGGCTAGGTAAGTAAAATGTTTGTTTCCCATTCGGTTAATATTATAGGTATGATTTGTTTCGGCGTATTTCGTCAACCGGCAAATATGTAATAACAAATGTGTTATCAACATCGAGAATGTGATTAGATTTTAAGTTTAACGCTTACTAACAAAGCCAAAAAAATATATAAAATCATGTTCACAGGTCCCTTTTTAAACACAAACTCTTAAAAGTTCAAAGGAGTTAAAAGATGAAGAAAAATAGTCCAATTTTCCAAAATTTTGGGCTCAACCGGGATTTGAACCCGGGACCTCTCGCACCCAAAGCGAGAATCATACCCCTAGACCATTGAGCCGCTCTGTTTGATCTAAATAAAAAATCGGGATTCAAAATTCAATAATCTATAACATATGATTAAATATTGATTCGATAATAGAGATATTAATACCTTAGTTGCGTCTTAGATAATTTAGAAGTTTTTATAATCCAAAATCATCAAACCTGAAGATGTTAGATTGTTCATGCGATTGTTAAGGATCTTTAGGTAGTTTAACACTGAAGAAACTTGACGGAATTTGTCAAAAATTGGGCTCAACCGGGATTTGAACCCGGGACCTCTCGCACCCAAAGCGAGAATCATACCCCTAGACCATTGAGCCGCTCTGTTAGGTCTAGAGTGAAAGTTGAGGAAAAAAATCAGTAATTAGTGACGTGTTATTAAATATAAATACACGAATACAAGCACTCTTTCAAGACTCGAATAGGATTAACTAAAGTTGATACTATTAAACAAGTACAAACTGCTGTTAAAAATCTTTGAAAATGAAAGAACGAAAGGAACTGTTGAAATGTTCCAAAATTTTGGGCTCAACCGGGATTTGAACCCGGGACCTCTCGCACCCAAAGCGAGAATCATACCCCTAGACCATTGAGCCGCTCTGTTTGGCCTAAAATGAAAGTTGAGGAAAAAAACTTAGTAATTAGTGACGTGTTATTAAATATAAGTACACAAATCGAAGTTCTTTCAAGTCTCGAATAGTATTAACTAATGTTGATACTATGAAACAAGTACAAACTGCTGTTAAAGACCTTTGAAAATGAAAGAACGAAAGGAATTGTTGAAATTTTCCAAAAATTTGGGCTCAACCGGGATTTGAACCCGGGACCTCTCGCACCCAAAGCGAGAATCATACCCCTAGACCATTGAGCCGCCTTGATTCGAAATGAATGCACTTTTTCCGCAACCTTTTAGAAATAATAAAAACCAATTAACATATCTCGATAGAGACTTGAGAGATGAGTAATTTGGCGAAAAAATAGCTATCTCATTGCTTTTAAAACAGTTTTGATATAACAGATTGAAAAGATAAGAATTGTGTTTATTTCAATGAAGTGAAACTGTTATTAACAAGTGATTATCTTTTTTTAATAACGAGAAAACTGAACAATAACAATTCAATGAATCATTTAATAAATAAGTGATGTGCCAAATTTAATACATTATATAAAAATATGAACACTTGCATGGTAATTATGAGCAATTTGAACACAATAAGAAGGTTCTTTAAAATCTTTTCACCGGCTGTTTTAATGCAACAACAAATAAATGGTGCTATTATTGTATTATAAATAACGTGGGTGCATTAAGTTATATTGCACATATAGTTGAGACTGTTTTTAATTTTTTTTAATTAATAATGTCTGACAATTGCGTATGTGTGTTGGACTGTGGAAATTGAAACAATTTATCACATCTAGTTAAAAATAATAAAATATATAATATAATTGTTTGTGTCGCAATTTAAGACATGTAACAATGGGAATTTATAAATAATTTAGAGTATTGTTCTTGTTATTTAATATTAAATTAAATAGGTACGTTCATTACAATAGGCATAAATTTTTACGTAAACGCGTATGGAAGTTTTTGATTTTCAAGAGATTTGCATGTTCACACGCAACTAAACCGTAAAAACCATCAGTTATTTGATTTATGACATTCGATTATTATTTAATTTTTAGAGTAGGAAATTGCATCTTATTTTACAAATCTATAAAAACAGTAAATGAAAAGTGCGTTTGAATTTCTATTGAACAATTCCAACAAGAAACGTTTCTCAGCCTTGCATTCAACATGAAAATAATAAAACCCAAACAAACATTTCAACAGTTTGTAAAAAGAGCTATAGTTCACATAAATTACTGGATTTGGGGCATCGTTTTTTAATTAAAGAAATGAAGACACACTGTGCCAATATTTCACATATTTTCATGTACCAGCAGAGGATATTGTGAATTTCTTTAGAGTATTGTGAGAAAAGTACACATCTCCACTGATCCATCCACACCACCCAGCACTTTTCTGAAAGTATGGGAATAGCATTACATGTGCAGCACCAAAGAAGAGGAACCATCATCTTACTTAATCTTTTTGCCATCTTTGCAACCGTATAAAACGGAGTCTCATTAAATTTTGAACAGTATTCAAATTTTTGCACTTAAACAAGAGACACACTAATTAGTGGATGTGCGTTTGTGGATCTTAATAATCTCAATCTGCTGTGATAAAGTTAACAAGATGAGGTCCGTTCAGTTTGTGTTTGTCACTGTTTTTTGTGGATTTTTCGTGCATTTTGTTCACAGTGTAAGTTGCTAAAAGGAATACGAAATAAAGATAAAATAGGGCGAATTTCAATTTGATTTATTGAAAGTGTGTAAGTGGAGAGAGACTTTATTAAACTTGGCCATTATTCTGCGCTTAATTGACATATTCTATTAATTTTAATTAGAAAATCAATTGATCTTCAACGTTTGAAAGTTTCTGTTAAACAGCATAAGTGCAACTGCGAAAAGCGAAATTATCCATTTATTTTATCATACACCTTACAAAATTTTACAATACAGTTAAAAATGATGAGATTACCGTCATTAACTTCCAAAAATCTTGACCTGAAATTTTCCAATTGTTGCATCGATTGCAGGGCTTAAAAATGAGTGTAAACACATGAAAATAAAATAAAATTTTGCATCATCAACCGACCGTGAATCCTTGCTTAATAATTGAATTATTTTGTCGAACAATAGGTTTGTCCGTTTTATTGACTTCTGATGACACCAAGTGTTTCCGGTTGTAAAATTCAAATTAACTGATAGCTTTTACAAATGGAATGAGAAATGTTTGTCTTTGTTTCAAATTTTAAAGAACATTTTGTGTGAAAATTAATTTACATTCGAATGGATTTCCTATTAGTTATGTAATCGTAATCGTTTTACTTTTCCAGCAATTGGACGGCTACGTGCCCGGCCAGGACTATCCTGTCTATGCCGAAATTCCCCAGGGATTGTCTTTCAGATGTGACCAGCGTATTCCGGGATATTATAGCGATCCGGAGGCGCAATGTCAGGTATTTCTTTTTGACATTTTTGTAAAATTGTCCAACAAGTTGCTTTTTCGACAGGTTTGGCATTGGTGCTTGCCGAGCGGCCAGCAATTCAGCTTCTTGTGTCCAAATGGCACGATTTTCAACCAATTCGCCCGCGTCTGCGACTGGTGGTTTAATGTGGACTGTGCTGCAACCCCGAATTTGTATAACATAAACGAAGATCTTTATAGAGTACCAAATTACAATCAGCAACAACAGCGTCAATAACTTATACCTCAGATGAAGAACAATCGTTTCGAAATCTCTCACATTTATGTTTGTCGATCATTCATTTACAATTCATTCATTGTTCGTTTCTTAGTGTTTTTTTTTCTCAATTTCCGATCGTTGTAGATTGGAAATGATAAAAAACAATATGTACAATTAGTATTGTAGAGATGAAGCATCCTGCTATTATTTTTGAATAAAACTCATTAATTTTAATATTTTTGTAACGTGCGATTTTGTATAAAAAGTGTAAAGTAAATTATTTGAAATTATTTTCAAATGTTTCATTTCAAGTGTTTTACTACAATTTGGCACTGACATTATGAGTTATTAACACATTTTACTTTCTTTTTAGTTTTTTTTCAGGCCATTCTAGTTTAAACAAAAAGCTGAGGAAGATTTTTAGTAGTGTTTACAACTAATAGAATAAAATGAAGATGTCATCATTGATTATCTTAATAAAAGGAAAACAATTACAAGTGATTTTTATTTTTTTCTTGTCATTTACAGTCTCAACGACCTCTAAACTATTTATTACATCAGTAATTGAAAAGTACAAAGAACAACAAAGATAAATTAAGTGCAATGTAATGTAACTAATTTTTTGCTTAAGAAGTTGAACCAAAGGCCTTAAGGCTATTGTTTATAAGCGTCTTAAAATACTTACAAAGAAAATGTTCGAAAAACCCAAAGTTTTTTCCTAATTTTTCTCTTTTATTCCGATGTATTTTTATTTGCCTACAGTTGATCGTTGCAACACCATTTTCCATTATATTATATATATTCTTCTATCTACTATTATATTCTTCTTATCAATTCAAAAAGATATAAGAACAATGTTTAAACGCTTCAACGATTCATTTGTATTAGCAAAGACGATTTTAAACGTGGTATGGTGAAGAGTTGCTCGTTTAGAAACTCTAAAATTTTATAAAAATGTTAAGACAACTTCTACTTATATTTATACTCATACAATATCACGAAAGTGCCAGAATATTAACCGTTTTTCCATTTCCGTCTATAAGCCATCAGAAAGTTTTCCAACCCATCTGGAAGGAACTCTCTTTAAGGGGACACGAAGTTATTGTGGTAACCCCCAACCCCTTAAACGACCCAACATTAACGAATTTAACGGAAATTAACATTAATTATGTGTACCAAGTCATAAGAATAAGCCATGGATTCCAGTTCTTTAACCGAAGCGATTCATCTGCATCATATACTTCGATCATCGATCGAATCATCGAGTTAACCACCAAAGTATCTGAACGCACCTTTGAAGATAAAGAGTTCAGAAAAATTTACACAGACAAGAGCCAGAAATTCGATTTAATTTTGGTACAAACATTTTTCACTCCCATCTTTTACAGTTTGTCCTCAAAATTTGGGGCTCCTGTGATTGGACTCTCGTCTATGGACGGATGGGTGGGAAGTCACTATGCTATTGGTAATCCCGTGCCTCCAGCATTGTATTCGGAGATGATAATGCCTAGTCAGGGCAATCTTCCCTTTTTCGATCGAGTTTACAGTCTTTATTATTCCATTTGGAGTCGACTGTACATCAACTACATTTTATTGCCGAAATGTGATAAGATAGTGAAAAAATACTTGGGAGATGAAATGCCGAAAGTTGCGGATTCCGAGAAAAATGTAAGTATGATTTTTCTCTACAAGTTTCCCGTTTTGCATCCTGTAAGGCCGAACGTTCCTGCAATTGTTCATATTGGAGGGCTTCACGTGAATACGCCAAAACCGCTTCCTGATGTGAGTTGCGTATAATTTTCGGAAAAATTCTTATTAATTTAAACGATTTTTAAGGATTTACAAGTGTTTTTGGACAATTCCCCCGAAGGGGTAATTTATTTCAGTCTCGGTTCGAATGTTCAAAGCATTAATATGCCAGAAAGACTGAGGGAAAATATAATGGACGCGTTTTCTCAGTTGCCTTTCAAAGTTTTGTGGAAATTTGAAAACGATTCCCTTCCAAATAAGCCTAAAAATGTTTTAATAAGGAAATGGTTGCCACAACAAGACATTTTACGTAAGAAAATTACAAAGGAATGAAGTTTTATTTTTTTTATAGCGATGTATTTACAGACCACCCTAATATAAAAGCATTTATATCCCAATGCGGTCTTCAGTCAGTCACAGAAGCAGTCACCAACGAAATTCCGATAATAGGCATTCCAGTCATTACTGACCAGTTTGCTAATGTACAGAAATTAAGTGAATTCGGCGCTGCAATCGGCTTCGATTTCTTAACATTGAATAAAGATGAATTCAAATCAGCGATTATTGAAATAGTGGAAAATTCAAAGTAAGAAAAGTTGAAATAAATACGGAATTTTTATTAATCAATTTTATTACAGGTATAAAGAGAAAATGAAAGAACTAAAGCGAATTTTCAATGATGAGCCAATGGCGGGACTTGAGAAGGCGATTTGGTGGAGCGAATACGTGATCCGCCACAAAGGAGCTCCACATTTAAGAAGTCCAACTGCTGACATACCTTTGTATCAGTATCTCATGTTGGATGTGTTCGCAGCATTCTGTTTGTTGGCATTTTTCTGTTATGTAATTGTTAAAGTTGTTTACATTAATGTGTTTTTCAAAATCAATAAGAGAAAAATGGCATAATCGATTTCAATAAACAAACCTATAAAGTGTTGATATCAACACTTAATTAATAATTAAGTAACTAATAATTTATTACAACTTCCACGCACGTCACTTATCGAGTATATGTATATATATTAAATTAACCAAAAATGACCAAATAAACGCAATTAACTCGCAACTAATAATTGGAGCATACACTAAAAATACAACAACAACAACATCGACCTCTAAACTATTGATTACATCCACACAAAACCAAAACAAATACTCTCGTAACAGATAAGGACAAGGAATTCGTTTAGAACATAATAAACGCATCTAGATAAATTTAGTATACGAATCATTGTTGGACCGAAACTAAGTAAATTATGTTACCCAAATGTTTATTTTTACTCCTCGTGTTGTTAATCAACGGAAATAATTGTGCGAGAATTTTAGGTGTTTTTCCTGTACCATCAATAAGCCATCAATGTGTCTTCCAACCTATTTGGCGGGAATTGTCGTTGCGAGGACACGAAGTTACAGTGGTGACCCCTAATCCGTTAAAAGACCCAAATTTGATAAATCTCACCGAAATTGACATGAGTTACACTTATGAGGCGATGAAAAAGCACGGATTCCAGTATTTCATGTCTAAGGAAAACTCTTTGATCACGAAAATACCGAGAATCTTCGCTCTAACAACCGAACTGGCAGAACTGATTTTCCAAAATGTAGACTTCAAACGGATCTATCAAGATAAGAGTCAGAAATTCGATCTCCTCTTGATCCAGACCTACATAAACCCAATCCTGTTCAGTTTGTCTGCAAAATTTGGCGCTCCGGCAATAGGCATTTCCTCTTTGGATGGATGGGTAGGCACTCATTATTCCGTTGGTAATCCCGTACCGCCGGCGCTCTATTCAGATATATTTACATCGAATCAAGGTAAATTATCTTTTGTGGAACGGATTTATAGTACATTGTACTCGATTTGGAGTCGTTTGTACATTCACTTTGTCTCAATGCCAAGATGTGATAAAATCGTGAAGAAGTATTTGGGGGAAGACATGCCGCATGTCAGTGATTCAGAGCGGAATGTGAGCGCTTTGTTTCTGAGCAAACATCCGGTACTGCACACAACGCGGCCGAATGTTCCAACAGTGATCCATATCGGCAGCATCCACCTGAAGCCTCCAAGACCATTGGGATCTGTAAGAAAAATATACCTAACTGTTTTGGAATATTGAATGAATTCTCTGTCTTTTAGGAGTTGAAGAAGTTATTAGATAAAGCCACGGAAGGGGTGGTTCTCTTCAGTTTAGGTTCAAATGTGAAAAGCGTGAATATTTCACAGAAATTGAGGAAACTCTTAATGGACGCCTTCTCCGAGATGCCGTACAAGATTTTATGGAAGTTTGAGGATGATGAAATGCCGAATAAGCCGAAGAATGTGATGATAGAGAAGTGGTTGCCGCAGCAGGATGTTTTGGGTATAACTTCGATCAAAATAAGCCTGCCGTTGTGGAAATTTGAATTTTTTGTTTCAGCCCATCCAAATGTTAAGGTGTTCATAAGTCAATGTGGGCTTCAATCGATATCTGAAGCAGTTGATCGAGAAGTACCGATGGTGGGCCTTCCATTTATAGCTGAACAAGCACTCAATGTAAGAAATTTGCAAGATTTTGGAGTGCTAATTGGATTGGATTACCTAAGAATGACCAAAGACGATTTTAAATCGGCGGTCCTGGAAGTGGCGAGGAATATTAGATATAAAGAAAAAGTGAGAGAATTAAAACGGATTTTCAATGATGAACCGATGACCGCTTTGGAAAGGGCTGTTTGGTGGAGCGAGTACGTAATTCGTCACAAGGGCACGAGACATCTAAGGAGTCCCACAGCAGACATTCCTCTGTACCAGTACCTTTTGCTAGACATTATAGGGGCATTTCTAGGATCTCTACTTCTTTTATATTTTTTCATTAAAACTGTTTATCGACTCTTTTTTCGCAATACCAAAGTTAAGACATCATAATATAAATTTCAAATTTAAATAATTCGTATAATAGTAGCGACTCAAATGAGCGATCATTAAAATTAATTACCTACACGTTTACAACTTTTTTTGAATCTGTTAAGTACATATATGTAAATGATAAGTAAATTGATAATTAATGACAACTAAGTGTATGAAACAAAAAATATGTAAATATGTAGATCGAGAATCTGGATAATTAACTCAGAAATTATTAAAGTTTTAGCACACACGTATAAAAGTTTTTTTTAATGGTTTAATATAAGGGTAACAGTTTAAGCAAATGCTTAACAATCATTATAAAATACCTATTACTGTTCATCACTTTTCCGCTGATGGGTTTTGGTTCTAGGGTCAACATTTTCAGTTTTCTCCATAGCTCCTTACGCATCATTCAATTTTCCAACAATCAGTCAGTTGTCTTTGGTTTAAAAAAAAACAAGTTTATTAATTGATCATAATAAGTCAAGGTACAAACGGAATATGTTTAAAATTCGAGAGCTGTCTAAGCCGGAAATGGACAAGGCGATTTGGTGGATTGATAATATTATTAAACACCAAGGTGCTTCGTATTTATGAAATGCAAGAGTTTCTGAATGTGCTTTCCATGGTACTTACAGCATTATTCGTCGTCCTGTTTTAATGTTTTGCAATTTTGCGTTACGCATTCAAATTGAACATTTTTATTTTTAAAACGAAGATTAAATCAGTGTAAAAAGTTTCCGTTGGTTTCAATGAACTCTCCGCACATATAGTGGACCCCTTCATTTCGATAATTATTCACAAACCTTGACCAAGAGACAAATTAAATTATTATTTGGCCGTGAAAAAATTGGAGCATTGATACATCTCTGTTTACCAAATAATTAAATCAACCTAAATTTTATTATAAACACATAATAAATGCAACAATAACTATAGTGGTAATTTATTTTATTTACCACCAACAATAATTGTCTTCCTTTGATCTTTTATCTATTTATTTGATTAAACGTCTTAAACATGATAAATGGGGGAGGAATGTTCTCAACACTTCAAGGACCACTGATAATGATTTATTATAAAAAGGAAAGCGAATAAATAATTTTCTAGTTCTCTGATCCCCTCAGTAGTCTCACAAAAATGTTAACCCGAATATTAATCGTGTCTTGTTTGATTCACAGTTTTAATTGTGCTAGAATCCTCGGATTCTTCTTCGTACCATCCATTAGCCATCAAGTTATTTACCAATCAGTGTGGAGAGAATTGGCAAATCGTGGCCACGATGTCACAATATTCTCGCCAAACATTTTAAACAATATTACCAACGACAATTTAATTCAGAACGATATGGGATTTTCATACGAATTCATCCGTAAATATCCATTAGAAAATTTAATGAAGAAAGAGTTTTCACTGCCTAAAATAATGATCAACATCTATGAGTGGTCGAATAATGTGATTGAGTACGAATTTAGACACCCAATAGTGCAAAGTCTTCTCAACCAAACTGACGAGTTTGATTTGGTTTTGATTGAAAATTTGAACCCTATTCTGTATGGATTTGCAGATAAATTTAAGGCCCCAGTAGTAGGTAGGAAAATACAGACAGTTTCCATATGGTTTATAGTATAGTTTTTCTGATTTTCAGGTATTTCCTCTTTAGGCGTCATGTTGAATACCCACGATGCAGTGGGCAACCCTAGCCATCCCATCGTCAGCCCCGACATATTTATGAGTTTTTCCGGAAAGCCTACCTTCCTTCAGAGAGTGCACAGTACTTTGTACAACTTATGGTACCGCTTAATGTACCATTACTATTTCCTTCCACAATGCGACTCAATCGCCAGGAAATATTTCGGGCAAAAAATGCGCTATCTGGGCGATTTGGAAAAAGAAGTTAGCCTTTTATTACTGAATGTAAACCCGATTCTCCATCCAGTCCGTCCAAACGTGCCGAAAATCATCGAATTAGGACAAATGCACATCAAACCCAAAAAGCCGTTACCACAAGATTTGCAGGAATTTCTAGACTCCTCCACAGAGGGTGTGATTTACTTTAGTTTGGGTTCGAATGTGAAGAGTGCGAACTTAACTGAAACAGTTCGAAATACAATAATTAATGCGTTATCAGAATTACCGTACAAAGTGTTATGGAAATGGGAAAGCGACTATTTACCGAATCAACCTAGAAATGTGATTACCAGGAAATGGTTCCCTCAGCAGGATCTTTTAGGGCATCCTAACATTAAAGCGTTTGTAACCCAAGGGGGGCTCCAATCGATGGAAGAGGCAATTGTGAATGGAGTCCCATTAATAGGTATGCCTTTCTTCGCAGATCAGCCTTTGAATGTGGCGAAAATGGTTCAAATGGAGATCGCAAAGGCGATTGACTACAACACGATGACAAAGGATGAACTAAAGCATGTTATTATTGAAGTGGCTGTAAACGATAAGTAAGAGTTTCCAAAAAGCAATAATTTTTTTTAAAGAGTTTCTTTCAGATATCGTCGAAATGTGCAAAAATTCCAGAATTTACTGAACGATCAACCGATGACTGGCATTGAGAAAGCAATTTGGTGGATTGAGTATGTAATTAGGCACAATGGAGCGCCGCATTTGAGGAGCACTGCAGTTGATTTGGCATGGTACGAGTACTTTTTGGTGGATGTGGTGTTATTTATTCTTAGTATTAATGTAGTATGTATTTATGCTATTTATTTATTTGTTCAACTCGTTAAAAAATTTGTAAAAAGTGTTAAAATAGTGCAAAAACACAATAAACAATTATAGTTGCATATTATTTGGTTGACACTTCTGTGTCTGGTATTCTGTTGTGGTATTCTGTGCTTTTCCCTCCCCACTTGACCATGACTTTGTAGCTTCCTATATGCCTGCCTCGCCGTTTTACCTCTGAAGCTAGCTCTCCAGCTCCGGGTATTTGGGTATTGGGTATTTGTCGAATATGAAAGGGGTTTAGTTGATTTGTGTCATGTGACTAGAATTCCCACAAAATGTCACTGTACGCGTTTATGAGCGATGAGCGATACATTATATTGTGGCACATAATTTTGTTTCTGGCACTGTTAATTGATTTGAGGCCCTAGATGACGGATACGCACTTACTTCACCGCCTGTATATGTTTCAAAAATTGTTGTTAGGACGTGTAGTATTCGATTCTTACATATATACAAAATAAAATGTTTTGTTTAAATTAGAAATTAACAATGAGCGATTTTTCGCCATATTTATGTCCATCAACATTTAGTTTGTTATTGATTTGTGAATTTTGACTGTTTGTGGTTTTCATAAATTTTATAAGCCAAAAGGCTTTTATAGGAAAATATTGTTATTCATTAAAAACCAAATATTTGGTGTTTTTTCGATTAAGTTTGAGAATGAGTCATGTTAGCGCGGCGGGAAGCAAGCTAGCATTAGGAGTTGAGTCAGTAGTTGTTCAGGGTTTTTGGAAGATTCATCACGCCTGGCCGATCTATTGCCGTTCTTGCAAACCGATCTCGAATTTGTTTAAGGTAATGTTTTTATTACTTGTCTAAGTTGTATTTATAAATTCACAAGGGTGTTTTTCTGGGCACTAAGAATCTTTGGAGTGTTTTCCAATTGTAAATCTAATTTTTATCATGTTCCTTTACGATTTATCTGTTTCTATTTTCTGAGATTCTTTTATTATCCATTTACTACTTGAGTTGACAATTTTGGATTACGAGTTCCATCATCATTATGTGTTCTATATATTTTTGAATTTATATTTTGTTGTGCAGAGCGAGCAATGAAGAGTGTCAATTCCAAGCTCTTTATTCACTCTGATTTCGAATATTGTGTACTAATAATGAGGAAGTGGCATTGAATTTGTTCACTCTGTGCTATGTACCAAAGCAGACCATAGTACACAAAAAGATAGAGAATATCAAAAGACGTCGCTACCCCCATAGGCTAGCCACCTATTGGGGAGGTACTCGGTTGCATGGTGGCACCACAACCGGGGAAAGGGAGGGGTATATATTCTCTCAATATGTTTTTTTTATTTATGTATTTTCTATATTGTTTCATCTCATTATGTGAGTGATTGAGTCATGATCAGTTTCTGTTCATGATGTGAGTTTTGGCGTCTCGCAGAGTTATTTCGCGTAAAGCTTGGCAGTGAGTTTTGATGTGTGATCATACAACAACTCGTAATCCTATATTGTTGATGACTTTTGATTGATTCATAAATCTTTGGTATTCATGATTTCTCCACCTATTTTGATTCTTTCTTGTGATTATTTGTACATTTGTCTCGAACGCTTTTATGATTGATTTTCTCATATTGTTATTATGAATGTTTCTACATACAAAATCGTATATTTTGTCAATTTCTAAATGATCACTTGAGCCAAAACATCTCAAAGATTCTAAATGCTTAATTGCTATCATCACTTTTATTCATGTGAATTTATGAAGTTTCGTTACATCCTGTTTGTACGCTTTTACAAAATTATCCTTATGTTTTGAAAAGAGTCTTGGAAGTTTTCTTTGCTGATTCTTTCTTCCATTTCACTACAGACTAGAATCGACAAGGTTTAACGTTTTTGTCTTTCTGTTAACTTATGATTGTCGTTTAACTTATAATATTTCATTTGCTGCTGTGTCTGATTTGATTCTAATTCTCCAATATAAGCGTTAAACTTTCATATGTGTTTTATTTGTGCTTCTCTCAAGAACCTCGTCATAGTCGCCACAATCAATCCTTTGTCTAGAACTTGATTACTACTAATTTCAGAACTTAAAAATAAACACAACGTAGGACCCATTTCCACTAGTCGATCATTGCCGATTTATATTTTGTTCGTTTTCACTTAATTTTTGTTTTCTAAATTTTAAAATGTCTTAAAAGATTGTTCCGCGAAAGTCGGGATCATTACAGACGATTCACATTTTTAACATAAAGTCGGCAGCTTCACGGTTCCAGTTACACGGCGCATTGCGCTTTCACCACTCGGGCGAGATCTGGGCGACAATCTGTTGCGGTTGCCTGTGAATCGGCGTCGGGAACGCCCTTCCATCTCTTTCGGCTTCTTTGACATGTCGGACACCTGCTTAATCAGCTCTTCGATCTTCTCGTCTTTGTCTTTCTGTTTGTGTCTAGAAAATGCTGTCACTGTTGCCATACTCTGTGCTGGAACTATGTCGTAAATTTTGTCCGCAAACTTGGCTAATTCCTCTAATGTTCCGGTTGCTGCTGCCAACGCTTGTCTCATTGTCGACGGTAAACGTCTCTCCCATATGCCCTGTAAAACCTCTTCGCTTATATCCTTGGCAGGCGCCAACGAACGGAACGAACGTAAGTGCCTTTAGTACGCTGATGGTCTTCTTGCTCCCATGTCCTGGTCTTCTAATAACTGCAGGATTTTCTTGCTGTTCGAGTCTGTGAGTTACTCGACTAACTTTAACTATATCTCGCACTTCCATGAATGCTCTCGTTCCAATATTTGATATAACAAAATTGAACTTTGTCTGTGTCACTTACCTACTACTCGAGCGTTGGAGAACATCAACTCCACAATGGTGAACCATAACTCTCTGTCTTCGGGCATGAACCTGAGTGGCTCAATGAAGATGATCGACGACGTCCTGTCTTTGGTTGCTGCAAGGCTGGAATTCGCTGGCTGGGGTGTCAACGGCATTATGACTTACCTTTGTAGGTTCCTATATGCATGATTCGTCATTTTGCCTCTAGTTGGTTACAAACATGAGAAATGTTTGATAAAATAAGATAGATAAAAGGACCGAGTTAAGTGTGCGCTTACGCCATATACTTCTAAATTTGAAAATAAATGAAGATAATTTGGGTTAATAGAGCATATAAATATAAGTTGACAGTGCAGTGGACATTCAAATTCAAACAAATGGTTTAATCTGCTCAGGCACGATTTAACGCATGATTATAGATGACTCGGGTCCTTTAGTACCTAATATTTGCATCTTTTTTTTTGTGCTTCAATGCTTCTCACTTATCAGCGGTATACAGGGTATCCTAATTCCCAAGTGGGTACACACTAACTCGTCACCAGACTTAATCCCTTTCAAGTAAAATACACTTACTCGTCACCGGCCGATTTCAGGTAATTTTTTAAGAACTTTTCGGAGATACACTAACTGGTCACTGAGGTAATTAGGTATAATTAGTTAATTCTAAGAATCGTATCTTATTTCTCCTATATATAACTGTGAATTTATTAATGGACATATTCTCATTCTAATATACCTACTATTCTCGACGGTGTTTAAACGTATTATCGGAAAGATTTTTGTAAGTGCAATGGATGTGGAAGTAGAGTTTGTTGAGAGCCAAAGAGGTCATCAGATGGTGATTATCAACAATGTTAAATTTGGCAAAAGAAAAGAATTAAAAAATGGCAATATTTTGTGGACCTGCTAATAGAAAATGAAACACATTTTTTTTTATTTTACTTTAAATTTTATATCTTCAAACCCAAACAAATTTAAAAGGATTAAAAATTGGATGACCAGTTAATTCATGTCCCGGTGACGAGTTGATGCATCTCATTAAGGTCTCGCTGACGAGTTGATGTATCTCAGGTACCTCTAAATTTTTGCAAAGTATTACCAGTGACGAGTTGATGTGCGCCCTCCTAATAAGTATATAAGCAATATATAGGTTGGTGGGGATGGTCCATCTAATAAGCCTATTGCGAATGTTATGACACATCCGGTTATAGGTACCGGACGTCAATACTAAATTAGTTATTTTAAATGGAACACCCTACATTTTATTGCATATTTGGAAACTACGCAAAATTTTAATATCAGTTTATGTAAGGTGCCATATGTCTAAAGTTAATACTTTTTATTGTAAAACTACAAGGAGTATTAGAGAATTAGAATAGTATATTATACACCAAGGTGGTGAAAACTATTATTATTGACCGAGCACCAAGATTATTTCGCGAGGGGCTTTGCCCCGAGGCCTATATAAATGTCTTCACCACTGTCAACTTCACAGCTAGTACCTAGTTAAAAAAATTATGTATTCGCTTACCTGTTTTTAATAAATCATTATCAGTCGTCCTTGAACTGTTGAAAAAAACATTCCTCCCCCCATTTACATATACTTTAACTATGTGTATATCTTTAACTATATGTATAGGTAAAGTATATGTAAATAGGGGAGGAATATTTTATTCAACACAGTTTTAACACAGTTTTAATTGTGCTAGAATCCTCGGATTCTTCTTCGTACCATCCATTAGCCATCAAGTTATTTACCAATCAGTGTGGAAAGAATTGGCAAATCGTGGCCACGATGTCACAATATTCTCGCCAAACATTTTAAACAATATTACCAACGACAATTTAATTCAGAACGATATGGGATTTTCATATGAATTCATCCATAAATATCCATTAATAGAAAATGTAATGAAGAAAGAATTTTCAGCGTTTAAAAAAGTGATCAACATCTTTGAGTGGGCGAATAATGTGATTGAATACGAATTTAACTGAAATAGTTCGGAATACAATAATTAATGCGTTATCAGAATTACCGTACAAATTGTTATGGAAATGGGAAAGCGACTATTTACCGAATCAACATAGAAATGTGATTACCAGGAAATGGTTCCCTCAGCAGGATATCTTAGAAAATCCTAACATTAAAGCATTGGTGACCCAAGGGGGGCTACAATCGATGGAAGAGGCAATTGTGAATCACAGAATAAGAAACTATTATTCTTAACTATAGAAATTATTCTGTGTTGTGAATGGAGTCCCATTAATAGGAATGCCTTTCTTCGGAGATCAGCCTTTAAATGTGGGGAAAATGGTTCAAATGGACATCGCAAAGGCGATTGACTACAACACGATGACAAAGGATGAACTAAAGAATGTTATTATTGAAGTGGCTACACACGATAAGTAAGAGTTCAAAAAAGCAATAATTGTTTTAACGAGTGTCTTTCAGATATCGTCGAAATGTCCAAAAATTCCAGAATTTACTGAACGATCAACCGATGACTGGCATTAAGAAAGCAATTTGGTGGATTGAGTATGTAATTAGGCACAATGGAACGTTGCATTTGGCATGGTACGAGTACTTTTTGGTGAATGTGATGTTATTTATTCTTATTATTAATTTATTGTGCATTTATGCTGTTTATTTATTTGTTCAACTCTTTAAAAAAATCCTACAATGTGTTAAAAAAGTCCAAAATCACAATAAGCAATTGTAGTTGCATACTATTCCGCTGTCCGCTGTAATTAAAAATAATCTATGTTACCTACATTTGTGATATCGTTAATAGAGCAATTATACAGTAAACCGAAGTAATTAAAGTAAATTTTATGCGTGATAAAGATATTTTGATAAAAAATATTATTCATTCAATGTTTTAAAAATTCTTCAAATTATATAAATAAGAGCAGTAAGCAGTATCCAAGTAAGTATTCAATAAAACTGCTGCACTGGTCAAACAAATGGACCTAACAAAAATTTTATTGATGTTAGTGTTGAGTGGCGTCTGCGAGAGTGCCAATATTTTGGGGTTTTTCTTCATCCCGTCTCGAAGTCACCATATGGTTTTCCAGACAATCTGGAAGGATTTGGCTAAACGGGGCCATAATGTGACTGTCCTAACCACGGACACCCTGAACGACCCAACTATAAAAAATCTTAGAGAAATCGATTTGAGTATCTCTTATGAATATGCGAACCGATTTCCAATAAGCTTGCTTAAGGACCCTGGAAAGTACTCGCTTCCCCAAATTTATAAGAATTTGAATGAGTGGCAAAACGACATTCTTGAAATCCAATTTCAACAGGAAGAAGTTCAGAAGTTTTTTAATAACACAAGCCAAACCTTTGATGTAATCCTGGCCGAAATTCACTCGCCGATTGTGCATGTTTTTGGAAAAATTTTCAATGCTCCAGTTATAGGTGAATTAAAGAACTTACAAATAAAATTTGTTTAACTGTTTAATTTCAGGAATATCCTCTCATGGCATGTTTTTGAACGTTCACGATGCAGTGGGAAACCCAACCCATCCCATTTTGACACCAGATGTGTTTTTATCCCTTTCTGGAAATCCGACCTTTTTCGACAAAGTGAACCATTTAATTTTTTTCATTTGGTATCGTCTCTATTACCATCTCTATTTACTGCCCAGAACTACGGAAATTGCTAGAAAATATTTTGGTGACAACATTCCTTATTTAGGCGATTTAGAGAAGAACGTCAGTCTTTTAATGTTGAACGTAAATCCGTTTATTCATCCTATAAGACCAAGAGTACCTGCAGTTATAGAACTGGAATATATGCACATTAAGCCGAAAAAGCCATTACCTGCCGATTTGCAAACATTTCTGGATTCTGCCATAGAAGGAGTAATTTATTTCAGTCTAGGAACTAATTTAAAAAGTCCCAACTTGGAAGCAAACTTTCGAAAAACTATCATAAGTGTCTTATCAGAATTACCATACAAAGTTTTATTAAAATCGGATACCGAATGGTTATCTAATAAAACGAAAAATGTTCTTACCAAAAAATGGTTTCCGCAGCAAGATCTTCTGGCCCACCCGAATATCAAAGCTTTTGTGACTCAGGGAGGATTGCATTCGACCGAAGAGGCACTTTTGAATGGGGTTCCTCTTATTGGAGTGCCGTTCTTCGGAGACCAACATTCCAATATGAAGAGCATTGTAAATTTAGGAATTGGCAAATATATTGACCATAACAGTATAACTAAGCAGTCTTTAAATGACGCTATTATGGAAGTGGCAACAAATCCAAAGTAAATTAAAACTAAATATTTAAAGTTGGATGAATATTGCTAACTTTGTTAACAGGTACCGAAAAAATGCGGAAAAAATCAGTATTTTAATGAGGGACCAACCACTGACAGGGTTAGAAAAAGCCATATGGTGGACTGAGTACGTGATAAGACACCAAGGAGCCCCACACCTAAGGAGAAACCAGGCCATCCAGATGTCCTGGACAGAGTACCTCTTGTTGGATATTTTATGTTTTTTATTCGCAATCGTATTTTTATTTATTTACATCACTTACTGGTTAACTAAATTTCTAATTAATTTTATATCTAAAGAAATAAAATACAAAACATTATGAGAGTACACAGAAAGTCATTTGATAAAAAAAATTACATAAACGCACCTGTCGCTCGGAATTTGCTCATATCACGGAAACCCAATTGCCCAAACACCGCTAACAAACTATTGAATTCAGTCGTTCTTTTGAACATTTAAGATGCAAATATCATCATTAATATCTCATTATCCGATCCGTTCCGGCTACGGGTCCACATTCATCCCACTAGATCAAACCGCAAACGTCTCTATTAAATTTATTAACAGCCTATTGCATGAATCAAACATATAACGAGAAGAAATTTCACTTTTTATTCACGATTCCAAATTTAACTATGAAAACTAATAAAAACTAATAATTACTGAATTCTCCATGCGATTCGCTACGTTTAAACAATTTTTAAGCGACATTGTTACACTTTAACTTATCCTCCCCGATTTTGCATTAAAAAACCACTAAAAATGCCGATTTTTTTTAATCTGCTGGTATAAATATCCAGCCTCGGAAACGTAATCATCACATTCAGATCGACTTCCATCCGGTAACCGACATCAACCCTCAAGTAAGCCTAAATCATTAAAACACGTTTAAGATTCATTTTCTACTGTTTTTTTTACAGTTTTTTAATTAAAAATGTTCCGTTCATTCGTGATCGTCGCAGCCTGCGCTTGTAAGTAGTTCAACATAAGATTGTCCAAGTTTTTTAACATTCTCCCATAAGGTTCCCTCGCGTTCTGTGCCCCGCCATCTGAACAGGCCCAAGACTCCGTCGCAGAAGGTTCTCACATCGACCTTGGAGGCGGATATGGGGGCGCTTCTCATGGTGGTTACGACAGTGGCAAGAACTACGCATCGGGCGCCGAACTGACCAGCTTGGCACACTCTTCCGCAATTCAAGCGAAATCCGCTGCCGCCAATCAGCATACCGCAGGCAGTCAAGCCGCTTTCCAGGCCAAAAGCTCCCTTGCCGAAGCGGCCAACGGCGTAAGTACACCAAAAAATACCTAAAACTCAATTTAAGTATTGGTTTGTGTTCAGGCCGCGTCCGCCGCTAAAGCCGCCCTGGTCGGCAAGCAAGTTATCGTTCAAGAACTCCAACAACAGCTCCAAAAGGCGGAAAACCAATTAAAGGCTGAAATTGGACAGTACCAACAAGCTGAACAAGCCGCCCATGCCGCCCAGGAGGCCGCCAATCAAGCTCAGAATCAGGTTAGTGCGATTGCTGGTGCTTTGGCCGCCGCTCAAGGAACCGCTGCCCATGCAGGTCAAGCTGCTGCTGGTGCTGCAGGTGCAGCTGCCTCTCAACATGCCATGATCATCGAAGCTAAGCAAAGAATCGCTCATCTCAGTCAGCAGTTGCAAGCTGCTTTGGCTGATTTGCAAGAAACTGAATCGGCCGCTCATAAAGCTGCTGCTGCAGCTCAAATTGCACAAGCTAATGTCGCTGCGGCCGCCAAGGCGGTTATTGCTAGCGGGGAGGCTGCAAAATTCGGAGGCAGTTCATATGGAGGCGGTTATGGAAGTGGACATGCTTTTGGACAGTCTCATTATTGATGTTTTTTATAAGTTTTTAGATCGGTTTATGTGATATTTTTGTATACGAATTTTTTAAAATATATAAGACAATTTGAATTAAATTGTTGCTGTTTTTTTAACATAAGAAGTATTAATACTGTAAAAACAGTAATTACATACATATGTCAATGACATTTTCAACAAGTATTTTCGAACTTTAGTTGAAAATTTGGTTATCTCGTTGAAAACAAAATTAGACGAAAAGTATACCTACACAACTTAACTGATATACATACATACATCATGTATGTTTATTTATGTATGTATCTTAAAACTTATTTATATTTTTCTAACAGCATGTTCCTGGCACTACTTCAACTCTCTAATATCTAAAAAACAGTATAATTAATGATGGGTTTTTAAATTTTTTGAAGCAGGAAAACAGAAATGTTTCTTTGAAAATAAATGAGTGAAAGTTTTAATCTTTAAATCGTAAAGTACGGGTCTGTAAACATTAAATTAGGAAACTGCTTTTAAAGTAAGAGATGAATGGTTATAGTTACAATTTTCCTTCTTGCAACGGAAAATCAGTAAAAATTAAGGGAATAAAAACACTGTTTAATATCAGTGCAGTGAATAATTAACAAAATAGTTGAAAACTCAAATAACTGAGTTCCCGAGTCAATTATTTGCAATAATAGTAATTAAAAAAAAAACTGTTCATAAATAAATATCGAAGCGTAACTATTTACTTCTCTATGAAATCTTTCCACCTTAATTAAAACTCAGACATAGATAAAACAGCTTTATTAAAAAAAATCACAAATTCTTTATCATTTAATGGTAGTAAACAGCTTCTCCGCCCTCATGCCCTTCGCTATTATGCGAATTCTGTGAAGCACTAACAACCGCCGCTCCTGCAGCAGCCGCATTCGATTGTGCAACATGGGCGGAAGCTATCGCTTTCTGTGCGGCCGACTCTGTCTCCTGCAACTCCTCCAAAGCGGCATGCAACTCTTCAGTTATATGAGCAACTCGTTGCTTCGCTTCAACCACCATCGCATGTTGAGAAGCCGCTGATGCAGCCGCCGAAGTGGCCACTTTACCCGCAATTTGGGCACTTCCCTGTGCAGCTGTTGCCGCAGCTGACAAAGAGTTGAGTGTAACCTGCGCCTGATGGGCTGCTTCTTGGGCAGCACTAGCCGCTTGCTGGTTTTGCTGGTACTGCCCGATTTCCGCCTGCAATTGATGTTGAGCCTCGTTTAACTGCTTCTTCAGTCCCTGCACGATCACTTGTTTACCAACCAGCGCAGCCTGGGCAGTCATCGCGGCCTAAAGATAAAAAAACTCGCCAATTTATTCAAAACATATTTTTCTTGCACTTACCCCAAGTGCAGCGTTTGCAAGACTGCTTTTCGCGCCAAAAGCCGCTTGACTTCCTGCAGTATGTTGATTTTGGACGGCGTTTTTCGCTTGCAGAGCAGAACTGTGCGCCAAACTGGTCAATTCAGCACCGGAAGCGTACTTTCCATCTTCCGAAGGTCCGTGCTCCGCATACTCGCCCCCATATCCACTGCTCACCACATGCTCCTCCGCGATCTCCAGATTGTGAGACGATTGGGGCTGTTGTTCAGCTACACTCGCTCTGGGCTCGGCTTTCGGGACTCCCGCGAGCACCACTGCAACCAATACATTTGCAACGACGAATCTGAACATTTTTCCCTAAAAAACTTTTTTTTAGTCAGTTTCATAACGACATTTTAACACTTACGTTACCCAACGCACAATTCGTTTGATAAATTCAAGAGACCACCAAATCGGACACTGAGTTCATCATCTAGATAAATCGCCTTATATATTCTAGAAAAGCGTTTTAAGAAGGGGCTGTCCATTCGAAATTTACTTATAAAAAATAATTATAACACGATGTTTGAATATTATGTGAGTTTTAAATGGAAATTGCATGAAGCGTAAAAAATAACACAGGAACTAGTGTCACGCTTTTAGCAGATATTGTTCGTCTATTTGATCGATTTTACTGCAAGTGAATGTTAATATATTGATGCAAATTTTTTTGTGGAAAGTAAGTTTTTAGTGCGTTCTGTATCAGCTGGTAGATGGACAAAAGCCAATACGAATTTTGCACACTCTGAAAAGAATTAAAATTAATTGCCTCAGTTTTTAAAATGTGTAATTAAAGTCTGCGGTAATTATTGTACGAGAAGAAAGTGTATTACACTGCAGGATTAATATTAATTAATATCGAATGTAATTGAATCTCGTCCGAGGCTAACAATGTAATTAATTTCAGTGATTTTCGATAAAAATGTAAAGTCCGCGTTAGTTGCCGTGGCGGGAAAGTGTTGGAAAAAAACGAGCACACAGATGTCTGTAGCAAAAATTCACGCGAGTCTCGCGATCAATTAATAGATGGCGTGAAGAGTTTTGAAAAAAATTTACTCAAAATACAATTTATTTCGTTAGGTACATAATAAATATATAAAGACCAATCGCACACAGGCCCACATTTATACATTAATTTACATTCAGACGTAAAACTTTATCTAAAGTACTATTTAATGGTACAATATTATTTCACAATTATGTGCTATATGAATAGAACTGTTTTGTAAATGAGCGTTTATCAAATAAGGAATCATATTAACAAATTTCATTCATACGAAAAAGTATATAATAAATGTTACACTGCATATATTTAACACCGTATAAATAATATAAATATATACTTTAAACATACATCCATTAAAAATCATTATATATTTCTATCACAATAAACTACCTTACAATCTAACAGCAAAAAAATGACACTAAAATACAAATTTTTTATCACATATCAAATTCGATAGACTCAATCAATAAAAATCGAATCAATACTGTGTACTCGTAAACAAATGTGGATACTAACTATTTGGCACCAAAAAAGCTTCAATGAGCAATACAACACTTTAAACATTTTCATACTTATATGGCAAACATAATTCAACCTGGTTTTTAGGTAACTATCAAATATCGAATCTAAATTGAACATAAGAAAATTATTAATGCCAAAACAGTAGACACCAAAAAATTATATAACACCCGCAGTGAAATCCTCTTCGCTATACCATCGAGCCAAACATTCGTTTCCCACGTGTGAGAATCAAACTAACAGCCATCACCGACAACAAGAAGAACACCAAACCCAGAAATGAGGTAAGCAATCTGCATCTGCACCTCCACTTCTTGTCGTCTCGCATTTTCTTCGACAACAGCTCAGATCTGGGCACATCCAGAGTGAAATCCGCTTCCGGTCTTCCGCCGGGCTGTAATTACAACAAAATAATTACATTCGCAAATTCAATTATAACTTTTTTCAACAGTTTAAATACACATCCATCAATGAGAGTTGAGGAAGTGTTGGATAACATTTCGGACAGAAATTCGCATTTTCGGGCCGATGGCGAAAGTGGAACAATTATACAAGTGAATAATCCAGCAAGGATAAAAACGCGTTTCGGTACATCGAAAAAATGCAATAATCGTTATTTGTAAACAATATACAATAAAACACATCAAGGTTCATCTGTGTGACGTTTCTAAATTCATTTGATTTATGAAGAATATAATAAGTAATTAATGTTCTGCTAACAATAAGTTATTAAATAACAAATGTAAATTCTTTTATTGACGCATAAAAGTGAGATATTTGCTGTGGGTAATAATGCCACAACAGCGGATGTCCTGTTTACTTATCTATAAGCACATTTATTTGATTAATTTACGAAAGAAGTGATTTGAAAGTGTGCAACAATTGTTCATGAAACACCACATTATTGACATTTCGTAAAGCAAACATTATGGAAAAATTGTCCCTTTGCACAAACGAAAAACACATCACGATGTTTCCTCAAAAACTCTTGCATAATTCCAACGGTTTTGTTTATGCGTTTTGCAATTGCACTCGAAGCATTCTGTCAGTTATACGGCCAATTATTGTATAAATGCAAATGAAATTAGCGTTAAACACGTTAACAGCGTACCTATAGGTATATTAAATAAATAAACAAGAGTAATTCACTTTATGTGGACCACTTTGGTTTCTCATACAATCCTCCTTGGCATACAGTTCCGTGATTAACCTTTGAACGTTCATGAAATTTTCTTTTGTACTCCCCCAAAGTTCAATTCAAAGCGTAGAAAAGCGCAAATCGAATCATAAATGCACAGACATGATTTCAATCTTTTCACACTTTCATATTCTCTTTAACATCGTTTGGTCGGAATTAAAATACAATACAAATCTCATTTTAATTAGTGGGCCACATCCAAAGGTACCATAAATTATCGTCTGAAAGTTTCCACTTAGAAAAAGTGATGTTTTAGCCCATTTTGCAACCTACTTTTACCAATGTGCTCATGTTTAAATTTAACTCTGAGATCACACCTTATAGACACCGTCGAGGAAGCTCCTCTGTGTGGTACTTTGAAGAATTTTCTCTTATATCAAATTGCACAAGCATCAAATATTTCAATCGAATGTCACAATCGCATTGAAAAAATTCTTGTCCAGTCATCGAAGACGCAAAATACTGTCGCAACTTTGTCTGTAAAACAAGAAACGACCTTATCTAGCCAAGGCTCTTCTCTTTTCGTCTTTTTATTACTACCGCGCGCACTTTGTGGCCTTTGAGGCCTTTTCTCGATTTTATTACAGATGCGTGCATATATTAAGTGATTTTATTACACTGTTTGTGGATATTGAAGGTGCATGCGATGCATTCTCGTTATGAATGTTGTTTAATGCGCGAATTATGTTCAAGACACAAACAGTGGAGAAATTCTCCAATGGAGAAAGTAAAAACCTTTAATGTAACAGAAAAGGCGATTTTCTAGCTTATAAATCACCTGTGCAATTATATAACTTATATAAGAGGTGTACTTGATTGTTGAAACAATTATTAATTTATGTAAATTGAGAGCCAAGTTCAAGTTGCCAACGAAGAGATCTCACAAGTGGACAAATGGAAATAATGATGAAACCGTGCCCGCATCATCAATAAACGCTACATTAGATTTATCAACACAGAATTTTCGTAAAAATTACAATTTGTTACGTAAAATAATTAACGTATACACAAAGGAATTATATAAATATTTTTCATGTGTGTGCACTTTTGTAATAATGGTAATGTTATTGTTCAATTTTGTAATTTTAATTTATAATTTTTAAAGATAGCCAACAATTTTCCATACCTACATTAGTTTTGATAAATCGCACCTCAAAGCATTATATAATCCTGGAGAAAGTTCATAAAGCCCGTTTTTCTCTCCACAAGGTCTTCAATATCCTATTTCGTTAGCGAAAAATCCAAATATCGCCATTTATTCCCCAGCAATTAATAACAATATTGTTCTTGACATTTTGGTGAATTTTCGCAATCGAAATTCTGGTGCGAAAACAATAGAAAATACCAAGTTTCGATTCACACGCAAACATATAGCCGCTTTGCACGTTTTCACGATCGTTTTCATCAAAAAATAAAAGAAAACATATAGAAAAGCTATACTCATAACGCATCTTATTAACATTTAATTTCACTCTCATCGAGTAAATTTTCCAGTTTATTACGTTTTTAAAATGCATTTTACTCTCACAAATACCAAATGACTGAACTATTATGGTGCAAGAAATGCGCGTAACGGTCAGTGTTAAGATATTCATGGCCGTTTTGCATCTTATTAAACGATCATCACTTTCTCTACAATCTTAAATATGTGACACGTACAAGCGATTTCCGGTCATAACTAAAAAAACGATGAAAAACTGTCCTTGCATGAATTTCCAGCATTATCCATAAACAATTCGGCAGAAACGTCCCGTTTCTCTTTCTTCAACTATGTATAATTGGACATTTAGCGTTTTTTCGTGACTCACACATCTCTCTATGTGATTTAATTTCGAAAAATTCTTTTACAATTAGTTAGAAATGTCCAAGGCCTTTCGGGACTGGCGGCATTGGGTGAAAGTGGAAAAGTGGCTAGCATGCAACCAATTTTTAATACACTTCTGGCCAAAATCACATCCAGTTTCCAAAGAGGCACGTGTGCGACCATTAGACCAAAATTATGACGCAATGCGTATTATTGGCAAGAGACAGAGAAAGTGCACCTCGCTTTTTGTTCTTGCTTCGACAAAAGATTTGCGTAACACTAAATAATGTCAATGTGGATATTCTTTTGTGTTCAACTTTCTTTGTAGTAACCTGATCGGGATGGGTCAAGACTGGCCGTTTGTAAACAAGCACAATTCACGCTCCAGTTTCTGAAATTGAGGATTTATTAATTGTGTCTGACACAAAACGAAAGAAATTCCAATTGAATAACACACGCAACAAGTAATCACTGTAATTAACATCTTTTCGGTTACATAATAATTCCAAGTTGATTCATCTCTCTTAATTCCACAAAGACTTTCGTTCAAGTTCAATTACATAATGAAGGTATTTATTGCATGTTTGAGTTTTCCTCGTTCAACAACTTCATCACACGTTTTAAAGGGCGCACCATTGGCAAATAGATGGATTTTCTTCATTAGGCAAGTGAATATTGCTTTATTAGTTATGAAGAAATCACTAACAAAGATATAGAACTGGCTTTTTAAACGAACTTCTTTTTACAAAATTGGAAAAATTGATGTAATCTACAATGAATAAGATGTAGGAATGGTAATAGTTTAATAAAATATTCATTTCAATTAAAAATAGCATCATAATCACTGTCATCCTTGATAATAGTTATCATCTGTATTCATCCAGTGACACAATAACAAAGAATTCTAATAGATGGAACAATTAAACACCTGGCCTTTTGTGCCGCCTTCAAATTAATCGTAATTACGCACAACTATAAATCGTTCAACACAAAATTACAGTATGGATAATGAAGATGGACATAAAAGGAAATTAAACAAACATTGTTCGTTAGTTTCGATGCGTTCATTTTTCACAGTTGTTTTTACACACAAACACAATAATTAAATCTCTCAAATTATAAATATACTGAACATATCAGGGTCGGTTTTGCAAGAATCGGGCGCCAACAATTCGCGTTCAAAATACTCATATAAAAAAAGCAAACCTGCTGCTGGTAGCAGCATTTTTTTTTAATTCGCTCTCTTGCATCATGATTATGTGATGTTGTGAACAAACGACCTTCGAAGGACGCCAAAGAGCAATCACATCAACACAACATTTAACACTATTATAGTGTTTTTGAAAGACCAGTTCTGCGTGGCTCCAACAAATAAATGACTGTTCATAGTGGTCTTTTAATAACATCAAATTAACATGTTTCAGATTCTGGTACCCGCAGAGGAACTTACGCAACGATGCGATTAGAAGCCGCCTCTGTGCTCTATTATCATCCATTTCTGATCGAACGCACGTTTTCTCTTAACAATTACAAGAAAATCCAATCAAGATGTAATGCACATAAAATGTTGATTAGAGATTCATATTTTCACTTTGGTTCACGTTTCAGTGCCCGATATAATCGAACACTTTCTCGATTATTTTGTGGGTGGATTCCTACCCTTAAAAAATTTAAATTGGGCAATTGAATTAATCCGAAAAATAGCAGATCACTTTCCCCACTTGGCAGAAATCCACACCTTTAAATATCAGACCAAACCCAATTGAACAACAAGAGACATTATCGTTCACCATAAATAAAATTCAACATTTACAGCAATTATGCCCGTTTGTTAGAAATATTGATTACTAAATGGAGTATACCTGTTATTGTGTATGGAAAAATTGCAATGGTACTTAATATTAAAACTGACATGTAAAATGAATAGTTAGATCATAAATTTAAATTTAGTTTTTTTAAGGTAGGTCGTCGGCACACACACTGTTATGTAACACCGTATGGAAAAAGGGAAAATTAATTGTTAAAAAATATAATAAATCGAGCCGGTGTACCAAAAACGGTAAAGGAGAAATTTCAAGTGAAGACAAACTTGTCCCAAATTCATGACGGCTGATGCTTTTTGGCAAATATAATAATACTCTGCTGTGTTGTGTGATGGCGAAACTTTCCCTTTATACGCACACACAGACAAAAAAGTATCTAAATACAACAAATAAGAATAAATGCTCACGTGCATAAATTACACCCGCAATTTAGCATTGTTCTTATACTGTATTGTTAACATAAAAATGCTTAATAAACAATCGCGGGCCCACAATCAACTGAATCGCAATTAAATGTTGCAATTTTCACGTGAATTAAATTTACTGCCCAACTTGTGCATACATTGACACTTAATACTGGTTTTCTGCACGTTCGCCACTGAAAGTGTTTTGTGGAATTTTTTAAAGCGCATTTTATTTTCACTTTCATTGATTACTTAGCCTACTATCCTACATTAATATTTCTCCTCCTGTCTCTGCATCCCCGGCCTGGGCTATCGGTGGAAAAATGGACGTTTTTTTGGATAGTTGGCGGATTACACCTTGAGAACCACAGCAGTCAGCAATCTATAAATTATTATAAAACCGAAAAAGATTCCTAAGGCTGCCTGACCCGATGACCGAGTTTTACAACTGACCCACCTTTAAAAACACACACGAAAATAACAAATTCATAGAGCATCCATTCATTTATATAAGCGAGATCGCAGTTGTTGACAGCATCTTGATTCGTTTTCATTAGTTTTGCACTTTCAACAATCGATTTTTCCATTTATCATGGATTGCCTCATTATTCGAAGAGATTCGAAACAAAACGCTTTCTATACAATTCGAACCAATTAATGGTCTACGATATGCGATTAATTATGCAAAAGGTTTACCTGAAAAGTGGAAATTACAGCCACAACTGGACTAGCTATAATAAAAAGTGTGCAACGTTAATAAGGAAGTGTTTAGCATTATCTTGCAGATTATTGTCATTATTATACACAGTAGTTCCGCTTTTATTCATTTCGCTTTTAGAATGTTGTGCACTTTTGTTTTATATTTAAGGTATTTTTTGTAATCTTGTATAATTTGTTTAGAAAATGCAAATCGCAATTATTTGTACATTTTGTGTTGGTTATGCATTAGGCACATCTTCACACAGTGAAAGCAATTTAAGTTGAACTTTGACGTGTGCTTATTGAAATTAAGTGAAATAACACGCTGAAATGTGTGTTTATGTAATTACAGGGGGAATTGGATCAGTGCTCTACAAATCCGAGGAAACATTAATCATTTTTGGAGGAAGTTGGACCACACAACGAAAAGTGGAAAAAATTAGAATGATGTCCTTAATTATGGCACTTTTACTCTGTTGTTCGTGTAAAGCGCGATTTATGTAACCAAAATAAAATAGTGTCATTTCAATTAGAAGCACACGAAATTCTTTTCGTATAGGTGAATTAATGATCCGTATTTGTTCAATTCGCTATTATGTTTGTTATATAATTGCATAGTCCAGTTTGGACACACACACACCCAAAAATTCTTCAACCGAATTGTTAAATGCACTTTAATTAGCAATTATTCGTACGCAGAAATGTGATTAGATTAGATAATGTTCGTTAAATTAGTTAGAATATTTAAAAGTCGAGCAAATTGCTCCAATTGGACATAAAAAGCGATTCAATCTTGTGTGCTTCATTATATAAGAATATTTGCAGGATTGCGCAATTATTTAGATTAAGTTTTTTGCTAAACGCCTAACAATTTTACCATCAGTCCCCCATGCACTTGGATATATTTTCTGGAAATTTATGTAACTTTATGAATATAAATATCGATTGGTGTCATTATGGAAAGTATGCTAGTTTTTTTTCAAACTATTCGTGAAATTCGTAATTAAGTACCAAATAAATACATTTTAATTAAGTGCGCGTTTTATTTCAAATAAACTTGTCTTCGTCCATCTAATCCTTGTTAATCGTGTAATTTATTGTATAAATATTAAATTCATCAATGGGATCTTTTTGCCATTTTATATATGTTGCAAGCTAGACAGACAATTTCATTTTTATGTAATCATATCTTGGATATTTTTCTATTATAACGTAAATCATTTTTAATATTCGCCATAGAATTTTTTTTTGGAGCATAAACACATTACTACAAATTTCGACATGATTTATTTAACCAAACCGATTTCTATGGTTAGATTTTATCGACATTTTCCATACATTTTGATTATCTAACTCGCTTTGCATCGTCATTTCGCGAAATTAATATTAATTGATTCTTTTACTAACACATTCAATTACACAGGTAAATTACTTGACGATATTATATGCATTTTAAGCGGCTATTAATTAGTCCCAATTTTGCAAGATTTCCTAGAAAAATTAAAGGTTACTTTTATAAACACTTAGTTACACAATTAAGATCTCTTCGCAGTAGAAAATAATGACTTCATACAGTTCATATACAAAAGTGCATTTTTTAAGTGCAATTGAATATCGAGAAGGACGTGTAAATTAGAGACAGCAAAATCAAATCAAAAAAAACACCTAATAATAATGATTAAATCAGCATATTTTCAACTCTAAATCACTTTCACTGTCAACATGGCTCGTTACTTCAATTGAACACACAAATTTTTTCCCCAGGTCCACTAATGTCGTTTAAATTGGCGCTTTATGCAACAAACATACAGAAAAACCGCTCAGATTTCTTGTGTTAATTAATTTTCGTGTGCGTGTGAGAAGTCCGACCAACAACAGTCAGTGAGAATTGTTCACTTTTATTGAACTTTCACTATTTTCTGATTTGATCCTCGCACGTCTGCCCCCATCGAACCGTTTACACAAATAAACGACCTTAATTCGCATATCAGGGTCAAGAGTACACGCGATTTCTGCCTTTTTCAAACAATAGGCTCATTTCTTCTCATACAAATGCGCCTACAATCCGCAAACGTCTTTCAAGGCCCCCTCTGAATGCACTTTTGCCGCACTTACATAACGCCAAATTCGCATGTGTGTTGTCTCATGCCCAAATCTACTGTTTACAAACAATTAAATTGTGCAATTTCATGATGTAATTCGAGTGCATTGCTATTATTAATATTAAAGATCGACGTATAGGAAATTATGCATTTGCAACACAAACGGAAAAAATTCGCTTTCTATATGCAGAGACTTATAATAATCATTTTCCATTGCATTTGAATGAAAGCTGACTGGTGGATATCAAAAGTGTAAAATGTTTCATATAAAATATTGAGTGTACAGTTTTCAGTCGCACACATTTTGCGTATACACGTGAAAGAATCGATTAAAATTTCACTTCCTAGACAGTTCGGCGGCTAGTAAAAAAAATACGAAAAATTATGTAAACTTAAGACGTGATTCACACATGTTTCTCGCAAAAACCCAAAATAGGGAAAGATTCCCCACGTCGTGAATTATTAATCAGCCAAATAACAAGTTCCACTCATCCAAAACGCCTATTACATAATGTTACTTACGAATAGAGGCACATCCGTGGGCTTTCTCGCATACTTCACCTCCCCCTCTAATTCAGCAGCCTTAACACCGTAGTACTGTTGCCACACACTCGGTTTACTATCATTCACAGCCCTAAGTAAGCTCTTTTTCTGCGGTGTCTGCACTTGTTTCCCGATCCGATCCAGACTGGCCTTCGCCCTGTACAGAGTGCCGTAGATCATCGCATTTCGCAACCCGTTCGGCACACTAACAATGTCCTCATGCACGAACACCGGCAACATCGGATTGCTATTGGCCGGAGAGCCCTTTAATGAGTCACTAAAGTCACTGGCACTCGACGAACCGGACGCGATCTGGTAAAGGTCCTCTGGCTCACCGGAGCATCGTCGATCGCTACTCCATTCGGTCACACTTTGACTTGAATTGCCGCTGGACGATGCATTACTAAACGCTTTTAATACCGAATTGATTTTCCGACAATTGCTCAGATTTACGCACAGTTTTCGCATCTCTTCTTCAGTGGAATTCCTGAGTGATTCAAGCTTCAAGCGAATCTTCTCGTTCACCAGTTTGAGCGTCTCTTCCGGCGGCGTGTCTGATTTGCCTTCCAGTGAGGCATTGATACTATTCAACAGCTCTAGAAGAAGGTCTTTCACTGAGAGATCGATATAACTCTCCAGACATTTCGTTCGTTCTGGATTGTAGTTTAAACTGGTGTACAAGAGGAGAGCGTCGTCCACTAGGGAATCGTACTGGTTCAAGAGTTTATCGTCCAATGGCCAAATCGGTTTCGGCACTGGTAAGTCGACTCGACCTTCGGGGATTGTGGTTAGAGTTCCGCCCCCAGAGGAACCCGACGATGGCACTGATTTGTTGCGTTTCGGCACTTTGATGGCTTTCACATATGCGGGATTCTGTTCGAGAAGGACGCCGCAATGGTCGTGGTGGTCGTTGCTGTCGTGGCTGCCTCCGTAGCCGGAGGAGCTGGATTTTGTGGCGCATTGAGGCGAATTGCGGCGACCGTACGCTTTTGACACGTCTCGGGTCGGTTCTTGGAACAACGGGTTCACTCTGGAATGGGAAAAGTTAGCGAAGAAAGCGACAGAGTGGAATTGTTTTTACACTTTGGTTCGAAAACAAACATTGTCAACTCTGTTTAAAGACTGTAAATTTAGCGTGTTTCCGAACCAGAATGAAAAATCCAATAAGAAAAGTCGGTGAAATGCATGCAAATTGTGCTACCCTACTCACCGCCCACAACCACTATTCCCCAATGCCGAATTGACACTATTCTTGAGGACAACTCGGGGCAAGAACACTGACCTGCTGACTGAGTAAATCTGTCGTTGGCCAGCAGTTGTGTGGAAACTGTTGTCCAGGATAGCTAACGGGTCATCGGTAACGTGGCCGTTTTGGTGGACGATGGAGGGAACCGTTGTTGAATTGGTGAGGCGCACACCATCTGGCTCACCCATCCGTCGAGGGGTGAGATGATGGTGGTGGTCAGGTGGCTCGGAGGCCCTCCTCGGGTCCAGCCATCTCAGCATCGCTGTTTTATTGTGTTTATAATGCGACAAGTGCTCGTTGACACCATTTGATTGAGCTGCAAGAGAGAAATTTCAAATTCAATCTATTCAAGTGTTATTTAAATGGATTTTTAGGATAGTTTACAAGATTTACAAGAGAGTCGTTAAATTTCTAATACACAATGGAATCGACTGAAAGTTTTTAGCACTGAAACTGGGAGAGTGAAGTGACATTTTCGGTATCTAAAATATCTTTGGCTGGTGGTTTATTATGTAATTAAAACCAAAACGCAATTATCGACTGAAGTTATGTATGGATTATTGACAATCGAAAGAGCAAATTGTTTTCTATGTTGTTATTAAAGTGAAAATATATCCTAAGCAATTAAAGTATTCAATAAAGTGTGCAACTGTACTAAGTAGTAAATTAACGTTATTTTGCAAACATGTGTTTAGTAGTAAGCAACAATAACATTATTATGCAACGACAACTTGACCGGAATTCCGGAAAGGCCGCAAGTTGAAACACTTTTTATTTCTCTATTTGAACAAAGTATTCAGTCCAGCAATGATGCAAGTAAGATGATCTTTCACAAAATTATTACTAAATTCCTAATCGCCAAAAGGAGAGTGATGCCATTTTAATTGCATGTCGCAAATAGATCATATTTTCAATTGCACAGCAAACACGCTTTAGTCTTGCTCCCAAAAGAGTAAATAACGATTTTGAAATGAAATACAACTTCTTTAGACCCATTCTGGCTTGTTTACGAGCCTAGTTAGTAGTTAGAAAGCTATATGGTCAATAAGTTTGTAATTCATTCTATATTTCATCCACTTATAAGAGTAATTGTTACAATAAGTGCACCCATTGCTCGTTGCAATAAAATTTATTTATTTCATCAAATGAAAATATATCAAAACGTATCCATATCCGAAGTATTACTTTCAAATTGTCGGCCCAGTTTGTACATCGAATTTTACAATCGAATTAACTAATACCCACGAGTATTCCAAGCAAATTCATTTAAAACTGTAATTTTATGGGCAGTTTTAGAAATGGACGGCTTGTTTCTCGTTATGGTTTATTATTCAGACGTTTTTGATTTAAACAAGTTTTCAACTGCATACAAATTGAAGTCAGTGACATTATAAAATAAGTTATTCAAACGGTAAAATGATATCTGATAAAAATCATTTGATTTCCAAAAAGCAATCAAGAAAAACACAAGCGGAATTAATTTACCATGAAACCATGAAATTGTAACAAAGCACAAGAATAACATTTATTTGCATTTTATTACATGATTGTTGCACTTGAACGCACTCGATCTGATATAATACGATCTATCTACCTATAAGTTGTATAGCAAATAATAGTGAAATTATTAAACTTGTGAATATATTATGTTACTGAATGGAGAAAAGACAGTGGAGTTTGGATCGAATAACGTTGAATTTGTAATAGTTTATTAATTTTTATGTATACATATACGTAGGTAATTAAGCGATTAGAGAGTTCTTTTAGCGTAAAATGTTTTTTGTAATTAGGTAAAAAAAATTATGAATGAAGTATAAAGTCGAGTATAAAGTACTCCATTTGTAAATAAGATTTTTAACAGAAAATTGTACGTTTTTGTCTAAAATCAATGCTAAGGTTGAAAAAATCAGCCTTTCTACAACGCTTTTGTGCGTAATGAATAAAATAGATTATCGATTAATTGCGTTACAAGTAACAGATTTCTCATTAAAAAGCAAAAAATGCGCGTTTCTTTCAATTGAATAAAAATGTCAGAATTTCTTTTTCAGTTCTAAGTAAATGCTATATTGTTAATGCAAACAAAATCTAGAACAAGCCAAATTAGAACAGCAACAAGAAAATATATTGTTTCTCATATGATATCTGGCTGCATCCAGGGCAAATATTTAGCGCATAATTATCGTAGAATTATTTTTTCTAACAATAATGTTCGAAATTTTATAAACTGGTGCAACGTGTTGAAATCACACATTACACAATTGTATTAAAATCCTTATAAAGTAAAGCTGTGTATTAACATCGTTTCAGTTACATTTCTCTGATTTCAGACTCAATGCAAATTTTAATGAACTGCAAATTTAATTAAAAGAAAAAACAATTAAATTGTGGAAGTACAATCTCCCAAGAAGGAAACCACCGTCTAATTAATGTTGATGAGGAAAATGAAAAAAACATCGTGAGAAAGATGAGAGTTACCTTTTGTCCGTCCAGCATCAAAGTATAAAGAAGAGACAAGAACAAAAAATGCCAGTCAATTAGTGAGCAATAAACACACCTACAATAAAATTTTGTTGAAAATCAACTTTCAGATTGGCATCGTCAATAAATCAAGTTTGAAGGCACACGAAATTCTTGCAATGGTTCAATTAAAGTTGTTGAATTAAAGTGGCCACAGTTGCAGTAGCACAGAAATTGGCAAACAAACCGGACAACACTTTCGTTTTATGTGTGAAGAAGCGCGCGGGTGGCGAATCGAACTGCACAGCCGGCTGGCACGAACCCGCCAACGAAACTGAAAGTGGTACCCAAGCTGTCGAGAGTGTGGTCACTGGCCTAATGTGCATAAGTACCGCTTTAATCTGTTGCAGAGTGGGGCCATCGGACCGATACACCAAGTTGAACAGTGGAGGAGCTCTTTCAATTTTCAATTTGGTAGAAAAGAGTACGACGCGTAGGAGCGCCCAACGGATAGCGTTGGTTCATTTATCAACGTCTCTTATCGAAATATTCCAATTCTCCACTGTTAAATGTTAAATAGTCGACTTATCTAAAGGAATTTTAATGTAGATTGCCGTGTAAATAGCAACATTTTACAAGTAGAATGATCAATTGCACATTCAAGGTGTGCAAACTAGTTGCAGATTGATAAAAAAATTATTATTTAACAATTGTTGTGTTTCAGGTCAATCAGACGGACGTCGACTTTGTTGTTTATGTAACTAATGGTTGTTTTGTGGCAAAATCGCGTTTGCCAGATGGCACTATGGCCTGACATTTGTTGATGAGAGTGAGTAGAGAGTTCTTGACCATTTTGCATAACAATCAAATGGTGCTTGGAATTTTGGAAAACAAGCACACTTATTTCACAAAATCAACAAATGTATTGTAATTAAATTAAGTGTTTGTGGGTAACCTTCTCGGATCGGGTTTTCAGTTTTCATGTGTGCTATGTGTTGCGGTTTTTTGTATCTATAATAATTATAATTTATTGTATTTTAAAAGTCTCATCATTAATGTATCAAAATTGTAATTTAAATATCCTTGGTTGTGAAGATTTTTATGACACCATATTGTACTATTTATTGTCAACAGTGGATGGATTCAAGGTGATAAATCGCTGAAAAAATTGCAAAAATAAAAATCAAAAGGTGTTATTTATAGAATAGAGAATACCTACATATATGCACATTACACGGGAGTTTGAAAAAATTCTGAATAAATGTATACAATACGTTGGAATTGTGCAATTAATATCGTAAATATATGAATGTATTTGTGTGTTGGTCATTTAACATTCAATTTACATAAAAGAAATTAATTGCATTTTAATATTCCTTTAAACTCGTACGAAATATTTGGTTACTGATTATAAATAATTGTGGGGATCTTTAAAATAGACAAGGTCATTATGAAATTCGCCAATAATTGTAATTTCTAATTTGATCATAACAATAATGATATTATTTATTAAATTGGCGTAAAATATTTCCTAATGTTTAGAAATGAAGCAATAATATATATGGCTTTGTAATTGTATTTACAGAAGGTCCTTTATTATCGCACTGGATCCGTTTTGTTGTAAAGACGCAAAACCCAAACTAGGATGGAAACAGAGCGAATTGCAGATTTACCAATGATAATTTCATTAATCGTACTGCTCATTTATTGTTTCTATTTGCTAAAACTAGCTACGCGATTACCAAACATCCGTGAACTGCCCGCTTCATTATTTTCGCTTTATATTGTACACGTCTCTCGATTAGAAAAAAAATCGTTACGAAACACCGTAAAACAATTGCATTACAAATGACCTTCTTTGGTAAAACGAAGAACAATAAAACGCGAGACTTGGACCTTTGGGTAAATCGGGACAGCGAATAGAGCCGTACCGGGATGTGCACAGGAAACGGTACTCTTGTGCAGCCTTTTGTAACCCTGAGCTAGTTTTAAGTAGATAAAATGCAAAGCTTAGTAATAAAAGAAAAATACAACAATTACTTTCAGAATCATTGATTGCAACCAACTGGGGAATGTAATCGTGTTTGTTTATAGTTTGTAACGCGGTGAAGAATAAATTCAGAATTTTGCTAGTGATTTAATTACCGTAATTTTTTTATTGGGAAACTGAAATCCCAAACTGTATATTAAACCCATGTTGTTTTGTAAAATTTGCACAATATTTTATTAACATAGTTTTTCAATTATTTAATTAATAATTTATTTTTTATGATATAGTGTCACGAGACAGTGTGAAAGCGAAATTTTCAATATATGAAACATGAGTTAGCGATTTCAAGTGATTTGCTTATGTAAATCGCTACATTGAAACGTTGTGATACTACAGGAGCCAAAGGACGTAATCGACGATGATCCAATGCTCGAAGGCCGCTAGATCCGCATTATTGGGAGGAAGGTGTGTATTAGCGCCCGTAATTCCACGTTGCGGTGATTTATTGTGTCAACTGTCTATAATTAAACTGTAATTACAAGAGACAATGAATGTCGATTGTAATGATTGCTTTGCGGAACCAGATGAAGCGTATATTTGTCCAAGAAACCAAGAGTAGAATCGCGTATAGTATAGTTGACCGAAGTTGGTGTTTGTGGCGTTAAGCCGGTCACTATTTCGCAATGTGACCTGAATGAGTTGACAGGACAAGGTTAGCTGGCTAGTATAGGCTGACCACAGGTCAACAGGTCACCATTGGAATGTCTAATAATGTCGTTAACGATTCAGTTTCATTGTTTGTAATCGCATGGAGAAAAACAGTGTAATCAGCATGTTATTAAATTTGTCCAAGGTGAGTAAAGTAGAGTCTAAACAAGGTGTAGGTATTTCGTAAATGTGACCATAACAATGCAGATAAGAGTGAGTTTAATTAGGATTTATTTGCTAGTTTCATTTTATTGCAATATTTTTTTGAGGAGTGTTAGTATGGGGTCGTAAAGTAAGGTTTGTCTATCCTTTCCGTATTGGAAGTCGACGTGGTTGAGGCCGCTGGTTTCGTACATGCCGTACTTTTTGGCGGACGGTTGGAGACGGGAGTAAAGTACCTTACCATCCTGCAAACGACCGATAAGGAAAAAGAAGGAATTTTATTTCGATTTCTTTACTTTGACTGTGCCAACGGCGTCCTCTTTGCCAACCATTATGTACACTGGTACAGTTATGTTCTCGACTGGATAAAGTGGGGGAATTGTTGAGTTGTAGTGCTCTAAATTGCCTTCTGGACCGTAATCGTACCAGTCGAATCTACCCTTTACGTATTGGGCGTAATGGCCCATTAATTTCACTGATGATCCATGAGGTAGATGAGAGCCTATTGATTTAAGCCATCTCTGAAAATGCCAGCATTAAAAATAGCTAATGTGTTGTTTATTATTTTTTTTTACTGGATCCATTTCGTGTGGGTTCCAACCATGCAACAAACTGGCACCAATTGGTACCATTTCTGGAATAGGGAAATTTATGGCCATTCTGAAAAGTATTCCACTTAAAGAATCATGACGTAGAAAAGAGCCGATTTTCAAGAAGTTTGTGAGAGCCTAAAAAATAAAATCAAAATTTTGTTCGTAGTTTTCGGTGAGAGAGGAAAGCAATTCAGTACCAAAATTTGATTTCGTAAACTTGCAGCATAGCGAACTGGGGAACGCATGTAAGTGAGTGATGTAATAGGACTCATTTCGATCATCACTTTTACACGGCTTTCCACTTCTTCCGGTTTTAGTGCTGCATAAATTAAAGATGACGTTGTGGATTGTGAATGACTAATGAGGACCAGTTCAGTGTTATTTGTTGCATTCGAAATGTATTGAATAAAAGTAGAATAGTCGTAGATGCCAATCTCATGGAAGCTGGAATTGAAGAACGAAATGAAGATTTAATTAGTGTGAAATTGGATTTTACCTCCAGTCCCAGTATGCATAGTCGCTGGCTGTTAGATTAGTGTGGTCGATGGAATAGTCGGTGCCTCGTTGGTTTGGCAACCAAACGTCGTAGCCGGCATCCGACATAATGTAAGCTGAAAAAGAAATTTTTGAGAAATACCAATTTCATTTTGTGATTAATTTCTTGCCTAAGGACGTGTTGTACTGTCCAAGCCAGACAATCGAGTCGGTTGTTAAAGGATGCAGCAAAACGACAACTCCTTTGGAATTTTCTTTGGGGATTCGGAACATTGTTAAAATGTATCCATCCTCTGTAGTCACTTGATGTGTTTCGTAGCGTTCCGTATGCAATTTCAGCAGTTCTGGCTTGGAAATACGAACAAATATTAAATTGTTCGTGAAAAGAATGTTTTCTTACCGTTTTTAATCCCACATCCGGGTTATGAAAGCATTGCGAACTGAAATCCTCAATGTAGTACGCTTCGTAGGTGTTGCAAGCATTTTTATCAGTGAACAAAGTGTATGAGCGTCCTATGAAAAAAATGCTTATCAAAACTACGCTTTTGTAAAACATATTGAACGTTTTTTCAGTGGAAAATAGAGAAAGTCGATAGGCAGCTCATAGTTAAATAGGTCTGGAAATTGTCGGCGTTATTATATTTAATTAGTATATTGTCATTGCAAACTATACTTATTCTTTATCATGAACGAAAAGCAATTGTCCATAATACCACTGTGTCATCAGTGTAATATTAATGAAAGCTATATTAATAAGTAAGCAGAAATGTGGCTAATTGTTTTGAAAATTGAGATATTCCCTTCATGGAAAATTCGTTTTTTTAAATAATAATGACCAATAGTTAATTTAGTACCAAATTAATTGTCTATGTAAATAATGGCAGAGGATCTAATAAAATCATTTAATGAGTGTTGATTTAAGTAATTTTGAATGATTTGGTTAATAAAAAGATAGTTGCATCAAGGTAGTTGATCATATATTTTAATAAATTGAATTAAAAACATCAGTTAATTTAATGTGAATACATAAAATGTAAATAAAAAAGTACAATTAGAAAACAATAATTTATTAATTACCAACATTGAATATAAAACAGAGTTATATGCATATTTTACAGCTAATTTTCCATTAATACTGCAATATCGTATACAACTAGTTATTAATTAAAAATTAAAATGCCAATGGCAGATACTTATTGGGAAAACACATTAAATCTTTTATTAATCATCATAAATAATAAATAAACAGCATGTAATCGTATAGCAATATTTATTTATGTTCAAAAATTATCAAATCCAAAACGATTCATTCAACTTTTTCCACCAGGGACATAAATGGTTCAAAAACGTACTCTTTGCTGTCTTTCCCATAGTAATACTGAGGATGACTCACTTTCGTTGTAACGTACATTCCATAGATTTTAGCTGGTTCTGATAGTTTGCCAAAAAACTCTTTGTTATCCTAAAAATTGAAAAATCAATTTAAAAACCAAAGTCCAATTAATTTCACCTCTTCCGTGGCCTTGTTGTCTTTGTCACTGACAATTATATAAAGTGGTACGTTTATCTTCTCTACAGGGTATTGTGGAGGTGTTTCTGACTGATATCTGAGCAAATTACCACTTTTACCGTAGTCGTACCACGTAAAATTACTGTTTATGAACTGCGAATAATGTGACCATATTTTAACAGAAGTTGCCCGGGGGTATTGGCTTGCCAATTCGGTGTACCATTTCTGTAAATGAAACCGTGAAAAGGCTGGTAATTAATTAATTAATTAATTGTTACGGCGTCGAATTCGCCAGGTGCACCCCCAGTGAAAAATCTCACATATATAAAATAAACATATTCAAAAGGTATCCTGGTAACTAAGAAGCGAATGAGGCGAACAAAGAGGGAATTATTTCGTTCGATAGCACCAATTCGCAAAATGCGACACAAAGCCTAAAATTTTTTTTTGGAAAACGAATTTGTTTTTTTTTGTTATTGGATTTATGTTACAAATAGTGGTTTGAAGAAGATGGGAAAAAACCGAAGATACCAAGGACCATGGTTAACACTGGTAACAAGAGCCATTGGAATAATAATTTTCAGATGTGTCTTTGCTTCTTCGGGTTTTAAAGCAGCGTAAATGATTAGTGCTGTTGAGCCCTCTGAATGTCCAACAACAATGAGTTCAGTGTTATTGGTAATATTTGAAATGTATTTAATTGTGGACGAATAATCGTATATTCCAATTTCGTGGAAGCTAAAACGAAATTAAGTATTTTATTAATTGAAGAATTAATCTCTTAAGAATTTAATACGAAAAGTTCCAGTATTCGTAATCGTCCACTGTCAAATTGGTGTGTTTTTCAGATAAAAAAGTGCCTCGTTGGTTAAGTAACCAAACTTCGTATCCCTTATTCCATAAATAAAACGCTAAAAATTTAAAATCAAGAGAAACTCGCGGGAAAATTGCGTCAAATGTTACCGAATGACGCGTTCCCTTGCCCGACAAATATAAAAGAATCAACTGTAGCTGGATGGAATAAAACCATAATTCCTTTTGGATTTGCAAGAGGAATTCGGAAAAGTTGCAAAATGTAGCCATCCTCCGTGGTGACTGTGTGATTTTCGTAGTTATTTGTATGTCGTTCCAGAATTTCAGGCTTAAAACACAGTCAATAAGTGAAGGAAATCAATTAAAAGTGCATACAAATACCGTATTGAGGCCTACATCCGGATTATAAAAACAATTCGAACTTAAATCGATTATCCAATAACTTCCAAATGAATTACAAGCGTTTTTCTCGGTGAAAAGAGAAAAACTTTGCTTCAACAAGAATAAACACAACAGCCAAACTCGAAACATGACTGACTGTTAAAACATTAAAATGTAAAAATAGTTGATAAAAATGTAAAAATGTAGATACCTAATCAAAAACCTTGTTTTAAATGAAATTTAGATTAATTTATTTATTATCAATGCGCCAATTAAGAGTTTATAAAGTATTAAAGAAGTTGATAAGTGTTATATACGCGCCAACCACCCTTAAAAGACCATAAAATAATAAAACAAGAATATCCAGAAACCCGGAAATCCATTTTTGGCTAATAAAATCGTTGTTTTTGTTTATTTTGGAGTTTTCATTAAAATATGAAAATAAATTAAACTCGGTTAAGTTTGGTTTGTACAAACCAAATTGCGCAAACAAATCGATCTATGTGAACGAAAGCATAAGTTTGTGCAAATTGGCTTGTGCAGGCCAATTACCGCAAGCAAATCGTCGTGTGCGAACGGAAGCACCGATTTGCGCTAATTGCTTGAATGTGTAAACGCAGCTTTACGGTACGGTCCCTTCAGTTTTCTCGTCAATATAAAAGTCTTAAGGTATTTTTTCACCTCCTCTCGCATCAATGAGGTGTAAATAATCGAGGACGTTCACGACTGTGAATGGCCAATAAATATTAATTGTGTATTATTATAGTGATGTTTGAAATGTATGTAATAAAAGAATAATAATCGCAGAGTCCAACTTCATGAAAGCTGAAAATTGATTGTTAATTTCTGTATTTCAACAGTGTGAACGTTAATTATGTTTAGTCCTAATGGTAATAGTCATATATTCATCTGTTGGTAAATTAAAGTGTTTTTCAGATTAATAATAAGATGTGCTGCAATGGTTCGTAGCCTTGCTCATATGACCAGAAGGCTAAAAGGCTTTTTTTAGAAAAAAAAATAGAATTTATAAGTTGATAACAATATCAACCACGTCGTAAAATCCATCATAATTTTGATTTCAAAATGATGGTATAAAACTTATTTATTATTGGAACCAATAAAGTACTAATAATTGTTTTGTCTTTCGAAATAATTGCAAAATGCTGTATAGAATAAATTTTTTCTTAAGTCCAAATTATCAGCATTATCAATTACAGTTGCTTTTATTGTTATCTATAGAAAGATTATTAGGTACGTTGAGCAAATTTTTAAGTACTTAATAAAAACTTATATGAGCACAAATAATGTTTTATGATTATTGGTTTCAACTATAATATTAGCTACCTGTATGTGAATACAGAAGATTTTTATGCAAAAGCCTTTTAACCAATATTTCGTAATACCAAACTTTGCCGATTAGAAAAATCGTCCGAAACGATGAAGAACCACTTTGGTCCTGACACTGAAACTGAATGAACTAAAACGGCAATTAAGTCAAGATTCATTAGCATGTTAATGGGATTTTGGGTGCTTGATTAAACATTTATAATGAACATATAAGTGGAATAGTAGCGTATTCAGTGAATTTTCCACAACTGAAACGAAACCAAAGCATGTTGTTCCGCTAGAGTAACGCAAAATAAATAAATCAAACACACAAAATTAAGCAGTTTCAAATGTTTATTTACTGGTTATATCACATTACAGATTGCATACAGAGTGATGGATCCAGCACTCATTATTTTCAACATATGTCGGTTTCGAAATCGATTTTCAATGAGTATTTTTCATAATAACACTTTCGGTTATTGTTGTTAAATATAATAATGCAATAAAATTATTCTAAATTTCGTAATTTCGTGACTATTTTTTGTTTTTTGAAATTTTAATGATAATGTGTAAAAGTTAATAACATTTTAATGTGTTAATTCTAAACACGATTCATGATAAAATTGAACTAATATCTGTTTTTATTGATGTGCGAACGATTTTCGTAAAAGGCAAAGTGTTTAATTCGCGATTTGATTCGTTTTGGGGTGTGTAATTCATGCACATTTTGCAAAAACCCTAATTGGACTTGTTTATGCAACGTTAATTAGGATGTTTTGCTAAAAATCACGTACTGTGCCACCCACAAACTTATAATATTTTCGTAGCGGAAATCAATAAGTGTGACTCAAAAAAATCGATAACCAGAAATTATCGCAGACTGCGTGCGGTTTTTACCTTTCTACATAAACTATTGTGTGGTCACGAACAATTATAACAACAAAAGGAAATTGCTTATACTAGCCTAGTCACTTACTTTGTTATAATTAAATTATCGAAAGTGATTAACATTGACAATAATAAATATGACCGACTTTATTAATTTTCAGACCGTAACCATGTACACATTGTGTAATTCTCATAATCATAACACACATTGCTAATTTCCAAAACAAATAAGAAATCGCTTATTAACATAATCACAGGCATTTAAGTTTCCTCGATTTAAAATTTTTTTCTTATAGCGAGAAGCGCAAGTTTTTCGCTGCATTCTTTTTTTTCTTCTCTTCGACTGAACGCATCATTGCCTCCACATGCTCATTTCGCAATAAATATTTCTTTTCTTGAAATAATAATGGAATTAGATATATGGTAACATTCGCCCTTGTAACCATTGGCCGGCACGGTGTATTATCTGATGCGGGTGGAATCCCAGCATTTGACATCGCATATTGCACAATTCCCATTGATTATCGCGTAAAGCACTTAATCTTCGCATAATGTATGCATTTTTCATCTTCATTGTAGCTTTATACGGTCGATTAGCTCGATGTCTTGCATTGTGCAATTCGCTGTCTTCAGAATGCGGCACAAATGGAGCACAAACTCTTCGTAGTCCATCACACATCTTCGTTTCTATACTCAACACACATCGATTCCATGTCGCAATATCGTGAATTAACGAGCAATTTTACTTGTTTTTTCCATCGATTCAAATAGGGTCACACATTTAAGTGGCAATAATTCGAAAATTACTGTGAAACACACAAAATTGTTGGCCTGTGTTAAAAATCTCTTGGCCAATTGACATTGGATGGCGCGTGCTTGCATTACTCATGGTCTCCAATTTACCACTCGCACATCCACTTGTTGATATTTGCGCGAAGAAAAGCATTTTTCCGCGGAACTTGACCTTCCAGCCTACACAAGGGGCACTTGGAGCCCCATGCACGCCACAACCTTGCACAGTTCTTGCGTAACTTTGATCACATACCTATGCTGGACGCATATATTTTGTATTTCGTGTTCGTCCTCAACTGTGTTACCAATCAGACCGTATCTAATAGTGACAAACGTCGTTAAAATGCGCCTCCTTAAATAACTATTACCTGATTTATGTAATAATTACGCGATTAGTCACATATGTGTATATGCAAATCAGGGTCCGGTGATAATAGAAGCACATTACGGCGCTGGTTTGTAGGTAAAGGTAAGAGTCAGTGGAGCTTGACTAGAATGCACCTACGGATGCCTTTAATAGGCGCCAAATCGACGAAAATACTCGTAAATCTTCTGGTCAACAACAAAACTGGACCAAAAAATGCTAATGTTGTTTACGAGTAATTGGAATGCATGTCAAGAGCGCGCGCTTCATCTGTCACCAATCCGTTAGCAAACGATTCAATTAGCGGTTTCCCGAGGTGGAAATTGGATTTTCTTTTATCATTGGCCTCGCTTCGAAACCTGTGCAACATTCACGCATATTAAATACTGTGTTTGTATTTTTTCTTTTTCGAAAACGAGAAAGTCTCGTTAGAAATTATTTATTGAGGAGAAAAAACGCCAACTGATTATACAATAGATCCCCATTATTTTCCTTGGGATGCTTAATAAATTATCACAAATGATATATCGATGGCAAACCGTGCGCAATTTCTACAAGCCTAACGCAATTTCTTAATTTATGATCGTATCGGTAATTAATTTGGAGCAAAGAATTCGACATTTAAATCATATTTTGCCATAATTCCATGTAAATTTTTTGATTATCACAATTTTTATCGCTAATTATGTGACACGTTTCGATGATTTATCAAGCAGAAATAAACAATTTTTGGGTGGTGGGAAATTTTTCTACGGAGGTCATCAAACACCCAATAAATAATTCGTTGAAATTTTTCGTAATTTTGTTTAATTTATCATCTGTCACAGGATCTATTGTTCGATGGATCACGATTTGAGAAATTCATGCTGGTAAGAATTATTTGTGGCGTTTTTTCGAGGGTCAAGTGCGTCGCTGGAAAAATAACCATTTTAATTATCTATTTCGCAAGATGCAATCGAACACAATGCTGTAACACGATAGTTTATTGGCTATGCAATGTAATAAAGTGGCATATAAAAAATTCCAGTTGAAAAACATATTCAAGGTGGTAGGAAAATGAACAAAAATAAAATACAAACTTATGAAAAATGGCACATAGTATATTATGTACGTATTGTATATTACATATATAGTTGATAATCATTTTTTTTATTTTTATCGTAGTCTAGCTGTATAATCCTAACTTATTTCTCATCACGCAATATTTTTATTCATATATACTTTTATATACTTAAAAAGACATCCGCTTTGAAACGTTTATACAAGGTTAGGGTAAGCTTTACAAATTTGTCCTAATCACTTAATAATAAATTGTAACCATCATCGTAAATTTAGTTTTTTTTTCCTTCAATCATTTACTTTCCACACACAAATCCACACTTAAAAGTTGAACACGAATTCGTAATCGTCTCTCAATTGTTCACATTTCTTTTAGCAAATTAAAACTACAAAAATATAATTTATTAATTAACATTTTATAAAAATGTTTTTTAAACATTTACTCTCTTTATTTTGTGTGACTTTTCCCGAACGAATTTCATGGTGAACTTTTAAACATGCATTTCTGGTTCATCAATTGAGATATTTGCACCAATATATTTTCCATTAAAATAATCATTTATATCAAAAATAATAAAAACACATGTGAAAAGTTTATATGAATGGGCTGCCGAGAAGCACAAACATTAAAACATGAGAAAAATTAAATTATTTAAAAAAAAAGAACACTATAAATAACTTCGCGAATACAATATCTTAATGAGTGCTTTATTTTCCATCAATTTCCTGCTGCCTGTTATTTTTTTTTGTAAATAAGTCAAATATTGGCTGCCACTGGAATGAAACTTACACTGGTATTTAAAGAGAAACCACAATTTACATATTCTTATTTAAGAAAACGATATTTAAAAAAAAAAAAATAAAAAAATAATATACTACTGTTAAAATTATTGCAAGTACAAAAGAAAAACTTATAAAAATGATAAATTTTCATTACACAACAAAATCATTTAATTATTTCAAATAAGTTTCAAGTGTTGTTTGAATGGAACGATCGTTGTATGTACTTTTAAGAATTACCATCCAATTTTCCAAAAAAGAAAATTGAATGCTAGACACCTCATTTATCAAAAAATTCACTCTTAGAGAAAGTAGAAACAAGAATAAATAAATAATTATTGATCCATCCAAACCGCACTCGTTTTCCAGTGAGCAAAAGACACTTTTTGAAATAATTAAAATCCACAAAAAATATTAACAATGAAAACAAAAATATATAAATATAAATTCACTACGCTGCTAAAAAATAAAGATGTGAAAAAAATTATATTAACCTTAAAAGAAATCTACTAAGACAAAAAAAAATAATAATATTATACCTAGAATGTATAATAAGAACTTAAAATTATTGTAAAATTGAACAAACACTCGCTTCTTCCGCTCTCTTAGAAACATAATTAATTTGTTTTTTATTTCCTCAAAAATTCTATACGCTAATTTGTTTGTTTTGCACTCTTAAGCTTATTTTAAATAAAAAAAATTCTACGAAAAAATTAAAAATAATACGAACAAAATGTGAGATGTATATGGGACTTAAAACACATTTAAAAACCGCTAACAAAGTAAAATATAAATACATAATATATTGGATACTTTGTTCCTCAAAAAATCGTTATTGTTCTTTGTAACTCGAGAGTAAACTCTCGCAATTCTAAAATAAAATACGATATATTGCAAAAAATATGCGAATAAAAATGGGTTAAAATAACATAAAGATAATATTTACAAAAAAGAAACAAACCATCCTGTTATGGTTTTATTTATTTCTTTCATCATTGCCGCAATACTGGCGCAAGTTTAACTCGTCTCGCTCTTTTCTATCATTTCATACATGGTTTGAGAATAATAACAATTCTTTATATATTTTCACCTCATTTAAAATATATAAATATTCAACATTTACAACAATGTCTCAGTTTCTTTGTCTATCGAAGATTTGAACATTATTTTTTCTCATTTAGAATGTTAAAAAGCGATCTAAAAAAATTACAGCAGAATGGCACTGACTTTACACAATGAACAAGAAAATATGTCACGATAAAATGGCAAAACAAAAAATATAGAGATCATAAATTAATTGTATATAAAAAATAATACTATCAAGAGGAAAATTTGTTAAAGAGTATTAATAAGTGTAAGTAAAAAATTGGTTTTGGCACAAAATTTGTTCAACAAATCTCTCAAACCATATACAAAACGGCTAGGTTCAATAATAATAATAAAAAGGAAACCATAATATTAATTACATACTAAAGTTATGTAAATAAAGCTGTCCAAAATAACAAGAGAAACATTCTTCTTCGATCACATTAAAGACAAAAAAAAATTAAGTCAAAATTTAAGAGATAATATAAAATCATTTCAATACAACATTATTTTAGTACTACTAATATTCTTTAAAAAAATATATATAATTGTTTATGCATGATGTTTTTATTTTTCATAATATTTTTTACTCATTTAAAAGTTTTGCATTATTTTCTGTTTTCCTCTGATGAACTGTAAAATTTTTTTGTACGTGTTGTTTTTTTAATTTTTAATGTGTATGTACATGTAGCACAATGATGCTGTCTTTAGAAATTTATTTTACTAGCGCTGCTATTGCGGCTGGCCAGGATTGTGTGGCAAGTTGGTTGGTGGTGGACCCTGAACAAACGACAAACACATTAAAAAAACTCTCCCAACATTGGAAAACTCCTAATCACTCACCGGTAAATTAGGATAATGTTGCGCAGAGAGCATGTGATGTGGTGCAGGTCCCAATTTCGGTCCATCTTCTGCTTTCTCCTCCTCTCGTCGCTTTAAACAAGCTGCTTTAGGGTTCAAGTTTCTTTCTGGAATTGTTCACAAGACACAATTTACAATACAAAACAAACAATTTCCCCCCACACCCACAAATTACCTCTCACTTGTTGTTCTAATGTCATTATTACTTCTACAGCCATGTTTAGAATACCAAGTTTTGTTTGTGGTTTGTCGGTTTTTAAATGTGCCATACACATTCGTCCCAACTCTTTCAACGCCTCATTTATATCCCGTATGCGTATCCTAAAAAATCGCATCAACATCACAATTAAAAAAGCATGCACAAACAAAAATATCGATTCGATGAAACACAATGTCTGAATATAGGCCAAAATATACGTTTACAACTTGCTTTATGAGTGGAGTAAAATGTAAATAAAAAATAATAGTGTTGATGCACACCTTTCCCTCGCATTATTAGCCTGCCTCCTTTCTTTCTCCCTTTGTGCTTTGATATCTGGATCTAAGTCACCCTCTTCTGTTTCGTCCGCACTAGAACAACTACACGTAATTCTTACGAGAGTGCCAAAAAAATCATATATAGAAAAGTATTCCAATGAAAATGAAATTGCATCGAACCCCAAAAAGAAAATGAAAAAAAAAAACCAAAATCAAGACAGATTTTTTTTCTGCACACACGAAAAGAGAGTACACAAATGTTTTTATATTCCGTCTTTTTATTGTAAATGTAATACATAGGCCCATATTCATTGTGTTTCTGTAAAAAATTCATTAAATACACTGTCATGTTAGGAAAATATACATAGGAAAATTACTACAATTCTCGGCCAAATTCTCAACAACGAATGTTACGCTCCACTTTAATAATTCTCTTTCTCTCTCTTTTTTTATTCTCATTCACGTAACATTTGCATATTTGAATATGGGCCTTTAACAATCTTTAAAACATTTCGATCATAAAATCCATTTACCTGACGTTCTCATAATATTTAATCACTAAATAAAACATAAGTGGTTAGTGTATTTGGTGTGTGCACTTTACATACCGTTCACGGACATTGTTGGCCTGTCTACGCTCTTTCTCGCGTATGGCCTTGTTGTTGGGGTCATCAATTTCATCTTCATCGGCATTACTTGAACAATTAATTTGAAACGTACACAAAGATTATTTATTTCATTTAAACACTTGATAGGAATCATATACAACCCTCAACCCCCGCAATCAATTACAAATAAACAAATCTACTATTTGCTCTGTCAACAGAATGCAACTTACTATCTCCTCGATCGTTTCGATGTTTTAGGCGGAGGTCCACTTGTTGAATTAGGTTGTACTATACTCTCTACTGAACTGGATGGCTTCGTATCACTATCTGGTGGCTCTTTGCGTTTTTCTATAAAAAAACAACACACAAAACAAATCCCCCGATTAATATGGAATTTCAAAGCGGCAATTAAATCGCTTTTGTAAATATTTGAAGGCGTGCAACAAGTGTGTTCGAATAATGAACAAACGAGGAAATCATTCCACCTCCCGCCGTACACATGCTTCATTATTTCACATACGTATTTTTTTAAATTATTACACAATAAACACACCCACTACACCCTCCCACAAAATCAACGAAATCATACTTGTATTATATGTAGGCCGTTCTATTTTCACTGGATCTGGTAGATGGGTGTCCGATGGTGGTGGTGCAGTACCATAACCCAATTGGGTTATTTGATGTTGCGCTAAACTGTTCGGCAATTGTCCTAAACCTATCTGTGATTCTGCATGATTTCTTAATACATTAATTGCATCGTCCAGTCTTTCCTCCATCCGAGTACCCTGCAATATCCACACAAAATTTATTTATTATCCATCATACATCAGTTGATTAGAAAACTGTATTAATTACACATTGGAAAATAATAGAAACCAAAATCGAAAATTACTTACATTCACCTCTGCATGGTCTCGTAAAAAGCCAATAGCATCATCTAAACGTTGCGCTTCTGGTGCAGGAGGCTTCACACACAGCAAAAATAAAATGAACATAAAATAACATGCAAAAATAAAATATAAACGAAAATCAACAGGAAAACAAGCAAAACAAAAAATCACTCCCGAATCAATGTGATTATACCACAAATTGCAAAAAAAAAACAATTTTCTATTATTTCAAAATAGTAGTTTACATAAGGGCCAAATACATTTTATTAAATCAACAGAACACGATTCATTTATTATACTGGCAATATACAGTTACTCTTCTTGACCAAAAACGGTGTTTACTCTCACCAATCAATATTCATTAATAAACAATCAAAACTAATCAGAAAAAAAAAAACAATCTCCATTTCCTTACACTTACCATATGTAATCCTTGTGGCGGTACAGTATTATTTACAGCGACTGCTTGTGTATAGTGCGGCGAATGTGGTGTATTATGATTGGTTAACCAGCCCGCTGGAGCCAAGGGAGGTGGTGAACTTACAGGTGTTGATGGGGCCGAACTATAACTACTTGCACTCGCCTGTTCGGCGGTGGGATAAATCTACAAAAAGTACCAGAATCAATCCACAAAATCCCTTTCATCCTTTTATCATCACTCACCGCTCCAAGCGCTTTATTCACACCGTCCGTATGATTGGCAGGTCCGAAGGCAGCACTATTTGGTCCAGCAGCCATTGTGGCCGCTGCAGTCCCATTCGGCCGTAAAGAAGACATTGGAGGCAGGCCCTGATTGCTGAGGGCCTCAGTTTCTGGAATGAGGCCGTACGATTCGTACGACTGATATGTGGAGCCGCCATACGACGGTGGCCAATCGCCCACCGAATTTGGGGTCCCATCGGCGCCCAAATAGTACCCTGAACTGGCCGTATTTGGCGACGTGTAACGGGGCGAGTCATGGGCGAACTCGTCGGAGCCATACTAGAAAAGAACACACAACAAACATTTCATTAGAACCTCTTTAAACGCATATCAGGGGAGTATTTTTAATTGAAACAGGGCACGACATTACAATTAAGTGAAAAAACATTGAATAATGCATCAGAGTCCTCGGGCATAAAAGAAGAGCTTCGGGTTTCGGTTAACATATGGCATCAAGTATTTTTATATGTATCTTAAATTCATCACAAATTTCTCTGAATTACCAACACAATGTCTTATAATAATTTCCAAGAATTTTCTTATATGGATTCAAAAATCTTTTATATGTAGAATGTATGTGGAAATTGTAGAAAGCCAAAAACGATTTATCGTCTGTTTTAAAATTGTGCAAATTAGGAAATTAATACCTACACACGCAAACGAAAATATTTAATCAACAAATAATTCCCAACCCACGTACACACCAATTACGAAAACAGATTAATTAATTAATGCATACACTCGTTGTGTGTGTGTGTGTTTATTCATTTTTTTCCTTGTCTAAAGACTCTCAAGAAAATTAAGAAGAAAAAAATTGAATAATTTCAACAAACTGTTCTTTATTACAATTACATTTATATGACAGTTCGTGCACAGTAACTCATTATTTATACGACTATTAAAATCGTTTAACCGATTGACATTTATAACTTTCTGCTGCGTAATATTCACATTAAAAGATATATGTATATTTTCTTGTGAAAATATTGATGCCAAACACACACAAATAAGAGTTACGTTCAAATCGTTCTTATTTGACGAGAGATTCAAATTTTGTGGCCCTGTAAAAAATCCGGTTGTAAAACTTTACGATTTTCTTAAATTACAATTGTTTTCACAATATCAAAAGAGATATAACGTCCCTCATACACCGAAATAAATCAGCTTTTTTTCAGATAATTTCGGTGCGTAACACGAATACGAGTTTATCAATAAATTTATTACAAATACGTGAGTTACACAATATGGAAAATGCCTTCCTCCCTCTTACACATCAGTTACATCTCACCCATTTTGCATTTATTTTATAGGTGTTCTAAAAAAACAACTTAATTTCAATTTAATAGAATTTCCTAATAATTCGAAATGTCACATTTTCGATATTATATTTTTCTTTAAAAGGTTAGACAAAAAAACTATTCGAATAAATTTCATAAACAGAATTATTATTTCAAGTCAACAAGATTTCCACTTGAGAGACAATCGAAATTATTTCCCACAAGATTAGTAAAGAGAAAAAAATACATGTATTGAAAACAGGAAAATTTATGGTCTTGTGGAGGGCCAGTTGACCATTCAGCATTATTCGAATATATACATATATATATAATAAATCCAATGCCATACTGGGGGCTGATTTTATGGTTTGATTTTTGTCATCTCATCGTTTATGTCTTCATCTCAGATTTAAATCGAAAAACTACCATGTTATTGCGTTTTCTGTTCACGTTTCACTGCAATTCTAAAATAACGAAAACATTTTCTGTGTTACTATACATATCTTTTATTTTTCTTTCCAATTGCATAGTTAACACCGCAAGAAATATTTTATTAACTCAAGCGTAAATGGGAACTATTTAAAGTATTCGAGAAATTAATTGTCGGAAATACTAGTCGATTTATACTAAAAATACACCATTATCCATTTATCTTCCCCATGTAATAAAATGTTTAATTAAATCACATTATAAACCCAGAAATCTAGTTTCCTGTAAATGAAAATTTATTATAAAAAGCCTTACTATATGTATATACATATTCGATTATTTGTACTGTTTAATAATAGCATTCATCATTACCGGAAAAATGTTGTTATACTTAATAGAAAAAACGAAAACGAAAGCGAACCTATTTCCCTATTAATAGAATTTAGATTGGAAAATTCCAAATGTAAAAACTACCATTAATACTAATAGAGTGAACGAACAAATAATTAAACAAATTATTACATAAATAATTAACTCGATTCATCTAATTGACAAAAAATAGAAAAACTGTTTTAAACATGATAATTCACTTTAAGATGCGGAATGAAATATCGAAGATTCTTCTGAAATAGTGCAGAAATTGAGAATTCGTAATAAAGAACATAAAAGAGCAGAAAAATTCTCCTTCTCAAATATTATACTAATGCATTATAATGCCAACTGAAATGATATTTTTATCTTTCCGTTCCAATAAATTTCATCCAAGAATAGATTATCAAGTGCACTTAATCATAAAACATGTTAAAAATAATTTTTAAGGGACGTACTTTTTTCTACTACAAAACCATTAAAATCTTTAAATAACAAACTTATTTTGCTTAACATTTATTATAAACTATAATATCAATCAATTCCCTTCATCAGCCACTTTCCATGCACATTTTCTACATTTTATCTCTCTGTATACGAGATTAGAAAAACGCATTTAATAAGTAAAATTATTACGCAATTAAATCCAGTTATTTACAATCGGTTGTGCTTTAATAAACTCTAATCACTTGAAAATTATTATAGCGAAACACTTTGTCAACATAAATTCTAAATGTTATAAGAAATCACTTGGCAATACTATTATTAATAAAACTAAATTAATTTCTATAATAAACGCACACACACGTTTACTATAAACTAATCCCCTATATCTACCAACAAAATAAAAAACACACACATTATGTGTGCTTATGATTTATTTACAATTTAGAAAACGAAAGTTGAACAAATACACAAAAATAACTCCATGGTCGCGAATAACTCAACAAAAAATTACTCTCATAGTCTAGTCGAAATGTCAAAATTTGCAAAAATTATCATCTAAACCAGTTATTAGAAAACCATGTCCAGACAATCATCAATTACTTGCAAACAGAAAAAAATGCAATTGCAATTACCGGAATCTGTAACAGAACACCGACAGCATGCAATTTTCATCCCGAGAAATAAATCTTAGCTCGAATAAATGGATGAAAAAAAATTCATTCGTAATAGTTATGGAATGCAGTTTATACAGTATGTTACAAAAACGTAATACACTTAATTAATTAAGAAAAAATTATATATCACATACAGTTGAAACAAAACAACGGACAGAGCTGTGAATTACTTATGCACGTATATAGAAAAATAAAAGTAAAACTCGTTTCATTACACATCCGGTAGCTTATTACCAATAATAAAAAAAAATAGAAGAGAGAGAGAGAGGAAAAACTCCTCTGTAGGAGTACAAAATTATGCAGTGTTTATTCATTTACATACACAATATATAATATTATTACACTTCCTAAAAATTATAAGCGAGAAAATTTGAATTATTTTACATAATTTACAAAACACACCAAGGACGAATTTTTATTTAAAAAGACAAAAAGACAACAACTTACACCACTATCTGGATTGGTATACTGTGTAAATTTCCAATTTAAATGTCCTCCCATCATGTAATTGTGCTTTTGAAATTCCATACTGCACTCAAACAAACACAAACATCATTTCGAGAGAGAAACAAATCACCACCCCAAAAAATCACCTACACAGGCACACTTAAAAAATATGCAAGTGGAAAATGAAGGAAATAGTGTCAAGTGTATGTAGGAACAGAAGAAAATAGGTGCGGAACCCACACAAAAACACTGTACAAAGCACCGAAACACACAAGCAAGTCCGTCACCTTCAAATGACTGACTCTAACTCGCGTACTGTACTTTTGTATTAATGCAACTATACACTAATAGCAACCAAGAGTTTGAATTAGATGTCGGCCTCCTCGACATTACATGAATATGTAATAATAAAACGAATGCCTCTCTCCCCACCAAACAAAATGCATTTACCGACTACAGAAACACATCGAGACTGCTTGGCACTCCAATTTGCGAACTTCTATTGTTTTGCAATTCGCTACCTGAACAGGAGAAAAACAACTTGACTATATCGTATTTCCAACATAAGAGAGTAGAGAAAAAAACTGTGTACACTATACAAATAATTGCCCTTTTTTCGAGTTCATTTCAAAGTTTATCACTGTCGGCATGATAACATTTTACGTTTGATCAAATCCCCATTTCCAACTTAAGTGCATCTTAGCGCAAAAATCAAAGAACACACATTTTAACGACTTCTCTTTACCAAACATTTTATTATTCATAAAATCCACAGCATTTATTGCCTAATATTTCACTTATCGAAAGACATTACATAAAACCCCTAAAACACAAGCAATTGTTACAAATTCAAAACGCATTCACACGAAATAAATTATAACATTCAATTAGAAAATTAATTGATTACAAGACATTGGAATGAAAAAAAAAACGTTAATTCACCATTTACGGTGCGAAAATTTCATCATTCCTTCAATAACCAACCGAAATTCTAAATTGGACTATTTAATTAGATATCGCATTCGTTTCGATATTGTGACACCCGTCGTTCATAAAACAGACACTTAATTGATCTGTTACAATAATTAACTATATTAATTATTGAAATTTCGTGACGTATTAAGAAAACGTCACATTCCGAGCTTTTCCAAACATGTAACCATCAAGGCCACCTAGTCATTGTCGTTTTTCTTTCATTCTAAAGACGCCTACCATCCCAATCCGATGGAAATCTCCCCATATATCCCATCGCCACGCAAAATAAAATCTCGACCAATTGTATATTGACGTAACACAACAATTCGCCCTTGAAATCGACATATCTTTAACATGATTTAATTAGAAATGACGAGAGATGAAAATAAAATAACATTTACATGTTTTTCCTATCGGAAACCTATTTTGCTAGACTATGTGGCACCTGCAACTGAATCACATGCTATAATGATAAGACTATCAAGAATTAAAAACGCGTTCTTTCTTCTAGCATAAACAAAAATTTTTCTTCTATCATCAAGAACATTTCACAGTTATCGTTAAGACTTTTTCTTTTGCGTAGGTCGTGCATGATTAATAATCAATTTTTTTCCTTCTTATTATCGTACCGATTAATGCCAAAACAATAAACAAACACACAGTACGACGTATTAATGTGATATCGAACCAAAGTTAAATCGAAACTGTTGTATTTGGGTGTTTCAATTTTACCAATCAAAATGTTTGGTACTCAACTACGAAAACTTAATATACACATGGACCTGTCTATAAATTTCTTAACAAAATTGTCTTACAAAAAAAACTTCTGTTCAATTTCAAAAACCAAGATTATGTTTATTAAAGGCAACTTTTCAACTAACTTCTTAACCAATTTCCTATGGGTACATCCTTCCAATTGTCCCCCATTTCTAATTAATCAAGAGACTCACAAGTGTTTGAATCAAACGAAAACCCATGCAATCGAAACAAAATACAGTAATTTTGCAATAAAACTTGACAAAGTCTCTTTGTAAAAAAATACCTTCTATTAATAAAATAAATAATAGACAATCTTGAATAGGAAATGGCAAGGTAAAAAAAGTAAAACCATATTAGTTTTACATTAATTAGCCAGTTATGGTTAAAATGGTGGGACAACCACAAACCAAACAACAAAAAGAGAACAAAAATGTTATTATTCGTTCCACACAATTCACACGATATACAAATATGTATATGCGCATACATAAAAAGACAACCAACTATTACTTAAATATATCTATCGAAAAAAAAACTCCATATAACAAAGATATACACTTAGAGACAATAGTTTCAGTAATACCTTAACGGTTTTACTTGGCATGCGGGCGCACCAAACACACACTTAATGTAATATAAATTGCTTCCATTTAAACAAGCCATTTACATATTTAAATATTGTGGAAAAAACGAACGAAATACGAAATAAAAAATTACTATGTCACTTTTGTAACAATAATTCATACAGTGAAAGAATAAGTGCACACAATTTTCTTTAAGGCTGCAGTCTCATATTGAAGTACTCATAGAAAGCATGTTGTGAAAAAATTACTTGACCAAAAATTACCAAAACAATCTTACTTGTTTCTCACACATGTAAAAAATTTGTCAGGTGGAAATTTTGATATTTTTCATAAGAGCGTCTTCGGAGTTTTTTTACAAATTGAAACTGAAAAATTCCTTCATTCTTTTTACTTAACGATAATTATAACAAAACATGCCATCCACACATAAAACACAAACCAAAATTAAATAATAATTTTCTATACAGTTGAAGATGTGGAAAGCAAAAAATTAAACACAAGTGAATATGCCGATTCATTTTTCCCAACAAAGAACAAGAGCCAGGCATTTTATTTAAATTTACAATTACACATAATTCTGCCATATAAAGAGGCGGAATAAAAATTATATTAGAAAGTTATGTGTGTGTGTTGCCTACGCATTTATACAAATATGTCGAGTTTCTTTTAATAGCATTAAATTATATTATTGATAGTGTCATTTGAACAATACTTAGAGGTCTCCCTTCCCTTCTTATTTTCCGAAAAAATCATAACAAATTGAACACATTTATTTGCAGAACAAAAGAGACTCTCTCTCCTCCAAGTCCGTAACGCAGAAGAAAAAAATAATAATAAAGAAAAACAGTGATTTTTTATGCGAGATGCAAAACCACTCAAGAAGAAAATTAGACGCTACTTTATGTATAAAATAATTCTCTGTCAAGAATTTCCTACAAAAACATTTAGAATTAATTCAAAAATTTTTAAATTAATACCCTGTCTACGACTGTGTTACACATAATCTATAACATATTTATACATGTCCATCTTGATGACAAAAAAAAAGAAAATCATCATACATTTTTCTTAACGATTAATTACTTCCAGGAAATTGTAATAATCGCATTGTATAATAAATTTAATGAGAATTATCATTGAACTGTATCAAATCTAGTTAGACTACCATATATTGATGATTATTAGTTTGCAATTTATGAAAAATACTTGCAGCATTTTCTGCATTGATGACCGGCATTACTGTAAAATCGCACACAACTTGTGTGCATTCTTCAACGCACATTTTCCACAGTTCAAACACACCAAAATATCGAACCGAAAAAAAAATCTACAAAATGAAACCATGACATAGTGCAGAACAATGTAAACTACACTAGAAATGGGAAATTCATAAATTCCCTTTTGTACATTAAGAAAACCTTTAACACACAAGTTGTGAACTATTAGTTAAGTAATACGATACGAAACGGATGTATTGTTTTGTTATATTACTTCAGTGAACCCGGCGCGTTAGGGATCATCGACTTTGCCTGCTTTTGTCTGAAATATCGCCATTCAGACTCTAAATTATACACTTTATAAAGTAGGTATACGAACCAAAGTAATTTTTCTATTTTCGCTGTTGTAATCTTAGAGGAGGGCAAAACATTTCTTCATTCACTTTTATGTACTCTCCTACCCATAAAAAAAAAACTATATAAAAAAACCTACAAGATAATCTTTTATATTCAGTGTGCAAAACACACATGAAATTTTTGCTAATGTTCTTTTACCACCAATTTAAAACGCATATCACCAAATCTCATATGTTTTATTCCCATATATATTTTGACGAACAACCCCCCCTTAACGTTTCGAAAAATACTCACATTGCATGCATTAAAAAATTGACCGAGATTTTGGTTAAATTCACAAAAAATTACATAAACGCATGTCGTGCTTAAGGACAGTTCTAACTCAATTGAATTAACGATTAATTATGATTACTCTTAGTAATTAATGTTGTATATAAAAAAACTGTCTGTAATATCCTATCAGATTCCAATTAAAGCAAAAACTATTACAAATTTTTTAACAAAATAAATTAGAATTAAATTATGTGCGGAATCTTAACGTACACACAATTACACTACATAAATCTTTCAATAAAATACCATTAAATAATTTTAATACAATTTTCAAAACGTCTCTAATCTAACAGTTTAACAATTTTATATAGAAATCAATTGATTATTTTAATTTGGTAATCATTATCCATAGTTGCATCATTAAATGTAAAATTACAGTTTTTCTTTTTAATGATTTAAACTTTTAAAACCGACAACAATTTATATGTATATAAAAAATATTCTCTTCTAATTCTCTTTAATACCCAGTCTATGATAATTATTGATCAGTGTCAATAATCCTTCTTATCGCTACCGCAAAATAACGAGCTTTAATAAAAAAAATAGAAAACATGGAATTTCTGATCAAATAAATGACTAAGCGAATCATAAACAGTCACGGTTACTAAATTACAAAACACATTTCAATTGAACTGTTACATTGGGATTAATCGTTTTAACATAAAACACATTCAACCCAATGTTTAAAAAACGTAAAACTACAATCGAAAATAACAATAAAATAAACGAAAACGAAAACCCATCCAAAATGGACATACACACACTTATTTTATTTTCACGTTCACGTACGTGTCGCCATCTGAAAATTGATTCCGTTAAGATAATTGAGTTGTCTGTTACGGCAAATCACCCGGAGCGCTTCCTTACAGCCCTTTTCTCTTTTCCCCCAACCACCCACAAAGCAACAAAATTGGCCCACAGCACTCTGCCCCAATTGATGTCCCTAAATCTATATATTTATCAATTGCCCAAACGGGGCACAAAGACACCAACAACAAAAAAATAAAAACGAGTCTTATTATTATGCGCAACAAAAACAAAAAGAACAAAAAATCAAAATAAAAATTGTCAAAACAAACTCACCACCCCCCACTGCTGGTTATCGGACGTCGCTGAACCGGCTTGTGGTTCATCTTTAGAGGGCCTTAATGCGGGGGTTATTTTTGCTTTCGCTGGCCGTGCACTAAACGGGAAGTACGGACTGTCGGCCGTAAATGGTTCACCGGGCGCTTGTGTTGGACTTGCACCAGGTCCCGTATATACTGGACAGGCAGGACTTAGTCCGTATGCCTGCAAAAAGTTATAATATTTTTTCTCTTCTCATTTCCAATTACACAACAGCATATCTAATATTAATAAACTATATAATATTATTTAGAGAGAAAGTCACTAATTAGTCGGATAAGAGAGACATAAATAAAAATATCGATATTTTTTTTTTAATTAAACACCCCCAGGCTGCCCTCTCCATTTAAATGCCGCAACTAATTCGCCCTTAAGACGAATATTTGCAAATAGGCTAATCAAACTTCCAAATACAGTGAATGAAGAGAATTTTTCTTTCAATAACAAAAAAAAACAAATCATGCCATTATTCAAGTCTCTCTCTCATTTACTTTATTTTCCTTTTAATTAACATTAATAACTTATTAATGACACGGACTGGTTGGTGTGTGTCCAATTCAGAGATTTCATAAACTCTTCTCTCTCTTTGTTCAAAATTCTTATATGTATTTCTCTTTCAAGTGCTTGTATAATAAATAATTATCAAAATAATAACAAATCATTTTAGCAAATGTTTTGAAACATGTCTCCAATTTGAACGTCTAATTTGTTAATTGTTAAAAAAATATTATCTGACATTAATAATCATAATAAACAATTTTAACGATTATTAATTGGGAAAAGGTTTCACTCAACTTTGTATGTGAGCAAATTTTTTTTATTATTATTTATCATTTTAATACACTTTACTCAATCCCATAATTGAATGGTATTGCAAAATAATGTCCGACAATTTTGTGTTTTAAAACGAAGATAACAATTTTCGAACACCTGTTTAATAACTATATCTAATTAGTCAATATAGATCATATAAGAAAAAAATATTTTATTTTGCCCCGGCATTCGCAATTATTATTGTGATTAAATGTAATAAAATTCAAATGTGTATGCATTTCTTCTGCAATTCTCCACTCATTACACCAATTTGATATCAACTTATGGCCACTTATTTGTCTATACCAATTAATAACGATAATTTCATATAAAAAGAAAAACTTCGACATAAACTTTCACTACAAATATCCAGAAATTCAATAAAAATTAACTGGGTTAAAGTGTAAAACATTACAAATGTGAAAATATTTACATTAAACCGAAATGAAGTTCAACATAAAGTTTATCGCGAACATATTTATAATTTAAAATAATTAATCACAAAAGCCGGCTAATACATAATTACATTTTAATTATTGAATTTAATCTGTACGTATTTATTTATTAAATCGAATGATACAAACAAACCAATTACAAATACGAACTAATTACACAATTTTACAACCGCATACAGAACAAAAAATTAAACCCGAAATCATCATATACAGTTTAAACTTGACTCGTCTATATAATTTTTTTTTCTCATAACCATTCTGACATGTTTATAAATGAGTGAATTCGTTTATTTACATTGTGATATTAGCATAATAGTAATCAATAAATAATTGATAGAACGTCAAGATTCGAACCGATATTAGAAAGAAAAAAAAATGTATATTAATATAAATGTGTACAGACAAATTTTTTTCAATTAACAATAAATCATATGGACAATTAATGTCAATAATATACCTGTTGTTGATACATGATATCAATTTTAATAACAAAAAGGATTCCAACTTCACTCTGAACTTAACACAAGAACACTATCACGAGTTTTCTGCATGTTTGCCCCTGCTTTCCTAAGGGGGGTGGATTTTTTCATTATCATAACCTCTCATTTATACACAAAGTATCATTTGTACATTATATACCTGTATTCTTCGAAAAAAGAACCGTTTTTGGGGATTTCCCATAAGGCGAATAATAAAAATTAAAACTCTAACCTGTAAATATGCATGATCAGCACTTACCATTCCGTTGTCTATGCCCCCGTAGGGAGGCTGAAATCCTGGCTTTTCTGCAAAACGAAAAATGACAAAATGAAATCAAATGGAAAAACTAAAATCTATAGTCACCATCAGAACTTATTTAAATTTTGATGGCAATTATCAAAACACCTGCAGTAAATAATTGAGTCATATTTTAAATCCAAACACTCTAGATTAGTTATTGAGGAAAATACAAACCGAATAAACAATTTAATCAAATTATAAGAAGTGAAACGATTGAATATCGTTAACACAGAGAACACTTATTTCCAAGTATAAACCGTATGTCGGCAATTTATAATGAAAACTTCTTGTACATTGTTAACAAGAAATTTAAACAAAAACTATTTTAAATAATCTTAATAAGCTTCTCATCAATTTCTCTTGTTTTACAGTTACTTTAATAAACTAAAAACACATTTACCATTTGCATACAAATATCAATTAGGGAAATTTTGAACAGATATTGTATGGTGCTATAAAAGCTTGCACACAATAAACAACTTAATAATCGGTGTTTTTTCTCCAACTTATAATCCTAAGAAATTAATACCCATCGATTAGCCATATGTTATTGGAGAACATCTTTATTTGGAAAAAAATTATTACAAAATTTCCATCATTTCTACCCATAAACGATAATATACTTAAAAATTATTTATTATAACAATATAATACGATAATGATGTAATAATTATACGAAAAGTTATATATTATGTGCTAGCTTCAATTAAAAAAGTTAATATAAAAAAACCGAAACTTTCTCTATATATGCATATTTATTATTGATATGTTAAAGAAAAATCTAATATCATTAATCATTGCACTAAATATAGAAAGGAACCAATAATTTTCGTATCTAATAACCAAGAGAGAGAAAAAAAACAATTTCAATTCTACAAATGATAATTTTCCAATATAAAACATACAACGACAAATCAAATTGCTTATTGAAACTTTAATAAAGTAAAACAGTAATTAGATTTTCCAATAACAAATCGACTTTATTTATTAACCCCGAAGTAGTCGTTAAAGTTTCATAAAAAGCATTTCCTGATAAACGGGAAGTGACCCCACACGGCAATTATTTCCACTAATCCAAGTGGGACAAGAAAAAAAAAATGTGTTCCATTATTATTGGTTACAGTTTCCTTTCTTTGCCACACACGATTTTCTAATATACTAAACAAATCGACATTAAGTTAAAATTTTATTTCAATTGTGCAACAATCGACTCCCTGCTGTCCGAGCAAAAAAGCACTTTTCCAATTGTATTCCAACTTACAAATTTGGCAAACTCATATAAAAATTGATTAATGAGCAACACAAGAAGAAACGATCAAATGTAATCATTTCACTAAAAGAGCAGGTGGATATGTTTTAAAAAAAATAATAATAAACGTTCGTTCCACAATCCAGTTTCGAAGATTTTTATACAACTCTCCAAAAAAATCTATTACGCAAACCAATATCTAATTAAAAAACCCCAAGTACTCAACTATATAATTAGACAATAATCGATAAAATTATAAATATATCAACAAGATAAAAAGTAATTGTACAATTTCCACAAAAAAAAATCATATTTAACAGTTAAATCGATTCAATTTATACACAATTAAAGATGTCCTCATTTGAAAGCTTGCAAATTAAATATAAATCCTTACAGATAATTAATCTACAACATTCATACAAAGGGAAGTAAAACGAAAAAAACCAAAATGCAAACCTAATTTCCCCAAAACAACGTCATCTCCAACTTTATAGTTGAAATAGTTTCAATGCTTTAGAATAATTCCAAGGGAAGGAAAAGCCATCGAAGCGTGAATCGAATTCATTCCTGATGATGATTATGATTATGATGATGATGATGACATACACTGATGCTAAAGACATATTAAGATAGTATTCATTAGCAGAGAGAATCTGGACGATGACATTCTGACCGTGATAATATTCTAACAATTGCCAAACGAACCAAAACACAGCAAACCACACTCTGATGACCATTGTCTGACGATGCCATCCCATAAGGGCACATCCGAAAACTTTTACATACATTTAATTAACATTTATATAACAATTAACCAACAGGTTAACAGGTACTATTCGTAATCTAACGAGAATTCAATGAAATATTGATGCATCCTTAAACACACAGTATAAAATAATTCCTTTCTTCTTCCTTAATCAAATTTATTACGAAAATCCATTACTGACTGCATAAAAGACGGTGCTTTTAAAACCATCAGAAATTCCACAAAACAATCATAAATCCTGTTATCAGTAAATGAAGTGACCCCAATCTTGACATGTGCAATTAGTAATACCGACAGAAGAGAAGACAATTGCCCAATTTCGCATTTTTCATTTTATTTCACACATTCCCAAAAAAAGCAACAACAAAATCCAAAAATACATCAAACTTAATGTTTTTTTTAACAAATTGCCACGTGACCAAGAAACCGTATACACATTTTTCAATTAATTAATGCAAAACTATTTCACAACTGAAAAATTAATTAAACAAATTATCTAAGCTTTAAATAACATTTCATATACATATAATCATATCTATAGAAATGAGCGACAGCCGAAACGAAATGTTGACGATCCTTTTCTCACACATAAAAATCCAACCAATTTTATTGTGCCCATACATCATCCGACAGCCAAAAAAACGATAAAGAAACTTTCTATATAACATAGTGAAAATATTCATTGGGCTAAACGAAAAATATCAGGTAGATGAGAATATAAAGTGAAAAAGAAAGATGGAACTAGAGGCACGTGCCCCAAAATAAAAACGCTCCACAAACGAGTGTATATATGTATAGTATCGAGTTTGTGTGCTAAAGAAACAGCTGTCTTTGATAGCCAACCGTCTCTCAGCTTTTGTAATTACAATTATAATACATGTTTAAAAGTTTGTTTTGGTATAGTTTTCGATGTGGACGAAGAGAAAACCGATTTTTTTCCCAAATACAGAAGCAAAATGAGCTTTCTGCTATTTTTCCAAAAACAAAAAGCACACTTCGTGCCAAACAGGCCATTAAATCGCTATAAATAGCACACAACTAGCCCTAAAACACCGTCCCCTAAGCACACCAATAATAATAATAGAAAACCAATGCACTCATTTCCATATTCAAGGTAAAAGAACACTTTTAATAAATGCGGTAACTAACCTCTGTGCCTCCGACTATTTTTAGTTCCACACAAGAGTATTAAATTTTATATGCGTGTGTATCCCACGTACATATATGCGCCTGCATATACATGGGGGGTGACTTTGTGTAATATCACCCATATACGAGCCTCTACTCTGATTTATGATGGCAATACGAGTGCTTTTTCTAACATCCTGTCTTTAGGACCTAAAAATCCACTCTCCAAACACAAGCATACAAGAATATCACAATCTGCCCCCGATAAGAAAACGGGCATCTAATTAATACAAGATTTTCTGTACTTTTCACTTATGGTTACTCGCTCCTTTTTTTTCATCCTAAACCTGATCTTAGTACCACCTGTTAAACGGGGCACCCTTCGACAAATAAAATATATTTTATAACAAACCACATGTACTCAATTCACAGCACAGGTAACCGACACACCATTGCAAACCTGATTCGCAAGAGAGGGTGACACAGACCATATTATACAGGGTGGATGGGGAGGAGAACGTTATAAATTAAACTAGATATTTTTTTTTGCTCGTATATAGGAGAAGTTTTCAGTGGGATACATAAAATATAATTCAGAAATTTCGTCCAACAAACTTAAAACACACAACACTATTATTATTTGAGTTTTCAAAGTTCAAATTACTAAAGTTTTACAGAAAATTTTATGAGTGTAATTAATCGCTTTCCCCCCTCGCCCTTCGTTCCTTTACTCTCATCATTTTAAATGAAATTAAGACTTGTTTTATTGTTTTTCTACACTCCCTTTTATTATTTTATTTTATTATTATTACTAAGTAGTCCATTTCCCTGTTTGGGCGCTTTTCAATTTCGGTCACAATTTAATTATGTCCGATTTTACGCTTAGATAATTTATCCATTTGCATCTGATGTACAATTATTACATGTGTCCATCGATTCCAACTTGTGTCTTGAAAGTTTTATAAAATTCTTGAAAAAAAAACCACCACCAAGAGGGCAATTTTATCGATTCTTCTGCATAATAAATACGTAGAATAAAACACAAGTTACATGTAAATTGCAGCAATTAATGAAACATTTTTCCAATTTATTAACAAATCGAAAACTCTTATGCAATTGCTGTGAAAACCGTTTTTAACCGTAAATATTTACCCAAGAGAAACGTGAATTGACATCTTATTAAAATCATGTTTGTGTACACGAAAAAGCCAAGCAAAAAACTGCTTCTCTCCCTAATAAGCAAACCGGAAACGATCTAATTAGACGTCATTTCAATTGCATTTATTCCCCGATAATAAACTCTTCTTAATATTGGCCCCATTTCGTAACTTGTTGCTGGTTGGGCGATTTTTCCATTACAAGCGAAATTGATAAGGAATAATCAATAAAATTGATGTGTGTTGGATATGCAAATAAAGACAGTAACAAAAATTGATCGACTAATAAAAGCAATTACACGATTATAAAACTTCATCTCATTGGAATTGAACAATTTCAATTTGATTAAATCAAAAACATGTAGTTTGCAAAGCGGGGTTATTGAACCCAATTTCATCAAAGGAACAATAATAACTAATAATAAAATTGGTGGTCTTTAAATGTTTGAGGTTAGAACTTTTTTGGGGCCCTTTTTTACAACAAAAAATGTAAAACGCGCAAAATGTGGCGATAATTACCTATGGTGCAGTTGTTAGACAAATCCGGACATACAGAATGAACACTTTCACAAAAATCCTCAATTGTTGTTTATCAGTTCAATATCTTTTAAGAAGGCAAAAAACTAACTGTACATAAAAACCGTACGTTAAGTTGCACACACAATCAAATAACAAATAAATTTATACGCTATTTATGGGAGATAATTCAATTTATCCCACAATGGAATATGGGAATTTTATACAAATTTAATAACTAATTAACAGTTTTTGGGACCCAGATAGGAATGATAATTCCATTCGGGATGCAGTTGACAGAATCAAACAAATAAACCTAAAACAATGGTAAATAAACATTTAATGAACTAATATTGTTGCACATTGTCCAATTTCATGATGGAAATGTGAATATTTTCTCAACATCTCCACCGTCCTGAAGCCAATAACAATGTAAACAGAATCCCAACTAGCTTTGGAAGAGTTGAAACAAATGATGACACACAAATAGATGTGTTTGTCTTGAAAGAAGCCAACCGGGATTTTAATGCACTTTTGTTGCAAGAGATGATGGCGAAATGGAAAAACACAACCGAAATGGTTTGGTGGCCGTGTGGAGGACGGGATTTCGAGAGGGTGCTTTTGAAAACAGTCCAAAGCTGTTCGGAATTGTTTAGGGGAGAACTCACGCGTATTCACCGTTTCATAATAATAATATAACATACAACACAATAAAACAATTGCATTTGAGCCGCCATTGTGCCATTTTCGTATAGATATATGAATAATAAATCACTTACCAGGTGCCTTATTTGCTATTTTATTAAAACAAGTTGTGAAAACTTCATATAAATGATGCATAGGCTCATCATCGCTGGCAGCCATTTTCAGGCACTAGACACTACTGACAACACCACCAACGACACCCAACCGTTAGTAATCTGTCAAACTTTTTGCGGGACATTCAAAACTTTCAACTCTCGATCAAACTTTCAATTCGTTTCCAGTCTTCGAAATTCATCAATTCTTCAGATTAAAAGCTGCTGAATTTTAATACCACTTAGACAAGGAATTTCCTAGTCAATGAAATGTATTTATTCTACGATGATTAGCCAATTTCAAGTATTTTTTATCAATCAGTTATCAATCAATTTTTTTATTCTATTCAAACATTGTTGTATTTAAAACAGCATATTTATTTTGTAGTTTTTGCTTGTCACTATTAGAACAAATTTATACACGGATTATTATCAACATAATTAAATCTTTCAAGCAGATGAACAAAGCACGTGGTGGGCCGTTAATGACTAAAACAAACTCTCCACCGCCCAACATCCAAGTACAACATTTAACTTTTGTTTATTTATTTAAAATGTACAATTTAAATACCAACCAGAAAAATTGAACTCGTTCCATTTTAGACACATAGGGCCATCTAGGAGTAGAAACACTCAAAACTATGCAATAGCTTTTATTATAACAAAAATACATATTTAAATAAATTTATCACATAAATGGTTTAATACAGAACATAGTCGTCGACTACTCGCACTATGAATACAAAGCACTTACTAAAGAAATTGCGTAGTTGCACTGAAGAATGGGAATTGATAAAAATATACAAAATGCTTTTTATTCGGCTACAAAACTACACACACTACTTTTGATATGCGATTATCGAATACAGTGAGCAAGGAATAATATACAGATAAATGAGACTAGTACATAAAAATAGCATTTAAAAAATTAGCACTTGTACAGAAAATTTGTTCAAAACGATTCTCTAGCAAATCTAAAACACAATAATATAACAATTTGTTCATCTAATAAACACTTTAAGTATACATATATAAATCGTAAAAAACATTTTAATTGACTATATTGAATTTGCTACGTTTATCACCCCAATGGATGCACAAATAAAATCTATTTAAAATTGTTCGCTAAAATAAAAACTCGACCACAATCGAAACAATCCATAACAATTACAGTCAATTGTCGAATTGAAAAACAAAACATTGTTTACTGATTGTCAGTGGTGCTGCTGCTTGGCCGAGGTCCCCTTATTCGACACGTATTATACGAGCCACAATGAACACATTTAAATCCAATCACGTGAAACTTCACCGAACTTTCCTAACATCATAACAAAGAAATTAATCTCAATTCGAATAATAATCTCATTAACTTACTTTATGACAATCTCTGCACAAAACGTGCACAATATAATCACTGTATTCGGACGGCATTGGTGTGCGGAGTCGTTCATTGTCCAAATATTTCCATAACTGGGACATGTCCATCAGGGACGTCTGACAAATGGGACAGGCGTAATGGCCTGCTTGCAGTAATTGCTCGAAACAAGTGCGATGCAGCAAATGGCCACAAACTGGGATGTGACAGGGTATTCGTGATGTGTGGATGTCTTCGAGGCACACTGGACAATTCGAACGGGACACGTTTTCCACACACTAAAAAATAAACGATTTAAAAAGAGATTTGGACTTGGACATTTGATGGGGTTTTACTTTGTGACCGTTTTGCAGCAAAAGTGGCAGACACATGTTGCACTTTTCACAATGAAAGAACCGAGATGCTCCTCCGATCCTGCAGATTCCGCATCCTTCACAATGGAACTGGTTCTTGTCCTCATCGTCGAAGAGGTTGCACTCCAAACATGTGTACTGAAACAACAAAAACCGATTAATTTCCAAGTGCTTTTGGTTGTTTGGTGATAAGTTACTTTTCCAAATCGAATTCCGCATTTCTCGCACTCCGGCTGGACTTTCTGCCTCGTCTCACATAATGTACAAATTAATTCGGTCACTTCCTTCCTGTTCACCGTGTGATCCTCTTTCTCATCGTGACAGAAACGGCACGTGTACACTTTGTTGCAGCAAGGTGTCTAGAAAACATCGTCAAGAAACATTGTAGAGAACCAGTTTGTTAAGCAATATCCATTCTTACACAATAAATGAGAGGAATTAAAGTCATGTGATGTGAAAATCTTCCACATATGCAATTTACTTAATTGTTTACAACTACTTTAATAAGCAATTAACTAGGAAAAGTAGTCAATTATCATCACTTACGACAAATTTTGATTTTCTCTTGTAATGTGCACAGCCAATTGCTTTGGTGGCCTCTTCTGGTGGCCCCTCAGCCCCAGGTGTTGCAGCCAACTCCATATTCACCTAATTACAATCAAAGACACTTTATTCGCCTCATACGATACAAAGTGCTGTATTGTTATTGTTCTTTTCAATTTATATTCGAGAATGGTACGCTAAAAATAGGATGCTGCCAAACTTACACAGTCATTTCGGTTCTCTTTTATGCGAAAACATATTTTTAGATATTTCAATTTCACACGTCTTGTTGGCACAAAAAGGTTAGTTTCATCAATAAATCGTGTGCTTTCTTTTTAAACAATTGGGTCAGTCGTACGGACGAGCTGATTGGCCCAAATGATAGAATTTTTATCATAGCCAATCGGACGATCGTTCGGAGAGTGAGTCTCTTGCATGACAAGACAACTTCGAATAACTGACACTAGATGGATTCCGACAAATTTCAAAAACCAAAACAATTCAATATTTAACGCTTATTTTTATTGAGAATTCTTATCCAGAATTATACAAAAGTCAAAAGTAAATTAATAAAAGGCACTGTAATGGCATAATTCAAATGGCTTAAATCTACTTAAATCTTCTGTCCATGATTTTTTGTTCTTTGAACCGCTTTATCAAATCAATCATTGAATCCTGACAGATTGGGCAGTTCTCCGTATTTTTACGTTCCCGATCGACTGGTCCATTGATCATATTCTCAAAGCATGTCATATGTATCAAATGTCCACAACTTGGCACAATTGAGGGGATGCGGGATGTGTGGATGTCCTCCAAACAAAGTGGGCAATCGGTATGCGATGCATTTTCCACACACTGAAACGAAAACACATGACATTTCAGTGAATAATCGAGTATGGGAGGATTATCAATATCAAAAGGAAACGAGATAAAGTTGTACAATGATAGTCTGTGATTCCCCGGTCCCGGTCATATGCTCTCCTCATCTCGAGTCCACTTACTTTGTGAGTGTTTTTAATTTGGACGGGAAGGCACATATCGCAGACGAGACAATGGAAATAATTATCTGCACCTCCCATTCGGCAAATGCCACAAGCATTGCAATGGAACTGGCCTTTGTCGTCATCATCGAATAGATTGCAGATCAGGCATGTGTACTGGAAATAAGGAGATTAATTAACACATGATTAAATTGGTAATCGAACGTTGTTACCTTGCCGAATTTAATTCCGCATTTCATGCAAAAGAGGCCAACTTTTTGGCGAGTATTGCAACGTACGCAGACCACCTCTTTGATGCCACGACGATTAAGCACGTGATTTTCCTTCTCGTCGTGGCAGAAACGGCAAGGATAGATGTGGTTGCAGCAGGGAGTCTAGAAATGTGGGGAAAAGCCGTGAAAATGTTGGTACAGAAGGTGTGTTAGGGGTACTTACAATGTATTTTGCTTTGCGCTTGTAGTGCAAGCAGACTCCGGTCTTTTTTATAGCACCACTTAGAGCAGGGGCTACCGAGGAAGCCATTCTCGAAGTGACCACACAAAATCGACTGATAAAATAAATGAAAATTGTGTATGTTTCCGGAACAAGTAAACAAGTGAACTTATCGGAACAGCCTGCTTTATATTATATTTATATAATGCAGTTTGCGATTATAAATAGAAGAAGATAAGAGTGAGTCATTTGTGTATTGTTTCCTTACCTAATGTGCTGTTTTGCAGGTTTTATCAGCTCAAGAAACAGAAAAAAAATTTTGATGTGTATAGCAAAAAACAAAGACACCGCCACCGAATTGAAGTTTTTGCGTATGCAGACAGCGCCCTTCCACTTGGTATGAGTGGTATTTATACGTACTATACGAGTTCTGGTAATTGTTTACGATTAAGTTTTATGAGATATACAGAAAAGAATGCATTTACTCTTATCTGCAATAGAAAACAATTAAAGAATGTATTTAATAGTCGAGGAAATGAGTAAGTGATTGGAATGGGATTTGATTTTAAATTTGGGGTAATAAAGTAGTAAACTGTAGTTATGACATGCAGTGACCTGCTACATTTCTCAACTAAACTAGAGCTAACTTCACGTGTGTGTTTGATTGAAAACCGAAAAGTTTGTAGGTTATAAATAAAAGTTTATTTAAATTTACTGCAAAATGAGTCGTAAAGAAGCTCTATCTTCTTTTATTCAACAAATTCATGCAAGGCCAGTAGTGGTTAAATTAAACAGTGGAGTAGATTACAGAGGTAAAACGGTTTCAGTAAATTTCAAACTTGCTGGTTATTACTGATTTTTTAGGAGTCCTCGCATGTCTGGATGGATATATGAATATCGCCTTAGAACAAACAGAGGAGTATGTTAATGGTCAATTAAAGAATAAATTCGGGGATGCATTTATCAGAGGGAATAATGTACTGTACATCAGCACCCAAAAACGACGTTTCTAAAGCTACATATTTTAAACTTAAGTATCAATAAAAACTTAACAATGCTTTGGAATGTTTTCATTCAGTCAGAACGGAATAACTTAGATAAGAGTATGAAACAAAACAATATTCCTGGAAAACTTATTTAATCAATAATCACATAATTAAAGAAGACATTACGTATAATTTATAATTTCTCAAATAATACAAAAAGTTCACAATGTTTTTTTAAAATTGCAAGTTACATTTTCCTTCAATTTAACAATATTTATAACATAAGTCAATTTAGTTATATTTTAAAATGACAAAGCATTTCACAAGTTTTATTTTCTTTCAAAATATAAAATCAAAAATATACACAAAAGTGCAACGAGAAAAAAATTACAAGAAAAAACCCTTATTTCACTTTTGGTGATAGCTGTCTTGGAAAAAATAAGTTCAATTACGTTAAATTGGCATTAAATGCCAAAAGGTAGCACAGCATTAAAATAGGAATTTAAAAATATATAAATATTTTTCATATAAAATTCATTCATCTATAAAATTATTTTACTTAAAATCAGTCTTACTTCGTCAGTCTTAATTGCCCATTTATTGCATACTGGTAACTTACTAAAATGAAATAAAAATTTCAATTTTATTAATCAGCCAAAAAACACCATCCATTCATTTTGAAAATATGTTTAGGTACCTAAAAAACTACTACAAAAAGAAACTTGTAATTACTGAGTCGAACAAAAAAAATACTGGCCTAGCCACAAACAAAAAAACAGTAATCAAAATACTTGTACTCTATTATTGCCAAAATCGACTACAATAATACGCCCCTCTGGACTAAGGCAAATTCCACTGGGTCTGTCCATCTCGCCCGGTCCCTTCCCCGCTTGTCCCACTTTCCACAAGAAATTTCCATTACTCTCAAACACCTGTATACGATTATTCCGCGAATCGGCCACAATAATATTCCCCTCATCATCACAAACGATCCCCTGTGGCCTTAAAAACTGCTTAAAATTCGACCCTTCTTGTCCTAGGAACTGTGCTTGCATAAAATGCGAATCAATCACCACCAATCGATGATTATTAAAATCGGTCACAATTATATTCCCATTCGGTGTGAAACAGACACCGCGTGGCGAATCGAAATGCTTCCACATTGTCGCCGTTCCCTCGAATCCGTACTTGTTTAAATACGTTCCGTCCGCCGCAAACAACTGTACACGATGATTCCTGGTGTCGGACACCACAATATGGCCCAATGCATTGCACGCCACATCCCACGGATAGTTAAACTGTCCGTTCCTCGTTCCCTTTTCGCCGAACGTCAACATGAACGTGCCATCAATCTTGAACACCTGCACCCGGTGATTATCTTTATCAGCGACCACAATATTCCCCTGCGGATTCACTGTCACTCCAGCCGGACGATCGAACTGACCCGGTCCAGTACCCTGGCCGCCGAACTTGTACAGGAACTTCCCAATCGAATTAAACACTTGTATCCGGTTATTACTTCGATCAGCGACGATAATGTTGCCCAAACGGTCGCAACACACGCCCCAAGGCCGACACAGTTGTCCTTCATTCTCGCCCTCCGTTCCAAACGTCAACGACGGCAATGGGCCCGTGTCTTTGGCCACAATCATACTAGCACCATAAATCGGACGATTCCGAACCGATTGCGATGTGTTGGACTGGAACAGATCGGACGATTCGTTTTGTAAATATTTCAATTGTTGCGTCTCTTTGCTATGCGAACGCATTAATCTTGCTGTTGATGTACTGTTCAATGAGACACTGCCAATCGTCGATATTGCACGTAGGAAAGTTGAATCGGGCGGCAGGAATAGAATTGTGTCATCTTCACATGGCACCAAGTCTGACCGGATGCCACGGATCGATTTCAATTCGAGCATGGCCCGATCATTAGCTGCTATTAAATCGAACGCATTCGTCGAATCGAGCGATTCATTTAATAAATCGGAGGTTCGGGCCAGTTTCGAGAGTGCCAAACTCAGCGTTTCCATTTGATTGATCAACAATTTTGTTTTGTATTGCCGTGTTTGGTCGATGCATTTGAGAAGATCGTGTTCGCGTTCTTCCAGAGCAGTTATATATCTAGAAAATGGGAAACAGTTGGAAATTTTGTTGGAAAAGAACAATTTACGAGTGTTACCGTCTGATGGCTGTCCGGACCTCCGTAGCTGCCTGATGGGAGCGCACATCGACGCTTTCCGAGACTCTTTGCACGTTTTCTATCGCCTCCCGGATGGCGACAATTGCAGCTCTTGTTTCGGTTGTTAACTTGATGTTGTTTAATTTTGCAGTCTCGATGGCTTCCTCGATGTAAGTGAGTTGATGGCCACAATGATCGTCCATAAGACACTCGGTGCATGCGGGCGACTGGCAACTTTGACAAAATAGACGATTCGGCTCTCTGTGATTGTCGCACAGATTTGGCATCGCATTACACGGACTAGTGCTTATCTGGAAATAAAGAAAAATTACAGTTGGGTTGAAATTTGCATTTGGATGATGTTTTTACCTGAGATGAAGAGCCTAACGAGCCGATTGTGGTGCGAGGTGAATTGTTGTCACTGGAGAATCGGTTGATTCTGTGGTCTTTGGTTAAACGAACGCGCTGATGAGCCCGGACACATGTATCACAAAGTAATTCGCTGCAATCGATGCATTTTGAAAATGCAGATGCACCTTCTTCGCAATTGGCACACAATGAGGTGTCATCGATCGTCACAGCCTGATGAAAATGAACGATTTTTTAGCTTTTTTCAGGTGAAATTATTAAAGGAGTGTCTAGAGACTCACCGAAATAATGTCAGTAATGAAGTTCTCTATTGGCGATTGTGAAGAAGATGTGGATGTGATGGACAATGGTAATGTAGTGCTGGTTGAAGTGGCAAAATTAGTTGAACTTAAACAGGACATGCTAATCTTGAATTTGGAATTTTAAGGTACAATTTTGAGGTAGTTTGAAAACGGTGCAAAACCTGGAACCAAAAAATTTTGACCTTATTATAACAATTGAGGAAATAAATATCAGAGATAAAGTGTCACATTGTTCCTAGGAAACTCTCATAAATCGTTTATTTGTTATTATTATATAAAATTATGTAAAGTGTCTCGCAGCGACACTCCCTTCACGGGGGAACTTTCACATAATTTTCATTTTCTAATTAAATATCAAAAGTCTTTTTATTCATCTACATTTCAAACTGGTTCTCTTACATAAAACGAAAATGAATTATTCACAAAATAATATTGTCGCATATTTTGCCAACTAATACTTATTTCCTCTTTTCAATATGTGGTGCATATTTTCGGCCGCTACTTTTATCTGCTCTCAGCATCTGAAAGGCGATCCAGAAACCCCCACAAAAAAAATTCCATACCCGCATTTCGAGTTTGTTGTGAAAAGAGAGAGGACCTGATGGCAACATTATGTCCTAATTTACTAGCCATTCCGAAAATATCGTTGAACAATTATACTCGAATCTGCTTGGCAAGTTGGGCCTTTTCGACAACAATAACAAACACAGGTCATTTTACCCCCGAGAGGTATTGTATTTCTCGGGGGTTCACTGAACGCAAAACATTTTCTAATAACCAGAAATTTGCAGATCTTATACCTGCTCCACAACAAAGGCCTCGCAAGTTTACTCTCAAACTTGTTGAAAGATATTTTAAAACAGAGAGACCCGAAAAAAACCGTCCATTCGATTCCCAATTCCCCCTTACATGCATAATCAATTTCACACTATTAACAAATTAGGCTGGTTGTTTACATCCCCAGAGAAATCATTAATTAATCCAAGAGGGGAAAAGTACTAAGGCGCCCATTTTGGGTCCCAATTCCAAGAAAATCTGTTTGGTCCAAGGTCAAAATGTCTTCAATATTGGCCGCATGTGTGTGTATCCACTTAAAAATGCATCCAAATAACAGCTTCCACTTTTGCCTACGGCCTATCCCCTGTTCAAAGCGGTTTGCGTAGGTCAGGAATGAGCCATCGGTAACGGGATATGCTGGTTTCATTATCACGACTCTACGCATTATTCATGAACTGCTGCACTGACGGCAAGCAACCACGTCCAAAGGGCTTGTATGTGCGCGTTGAAGGGAGACCGACAACATTCCATTTCGGGGTCCACCCCAACGTTGTATTATTGCCGTCAATACTTTACCATTTTCTCTGCTCTTCTCTCTGCTGCTTCACACACACAAAAAGGGGGCCGATCAATAAAAATAAAGCAATTGCACGTGAGAGCATGTTATGTGGGGGCAGAAACACTGCCAACTCTAATTAGGAAACAAGAATCAATTTGAAATAGAATGTGTGACTAATTTTGGAAATTGTTTAATATTTGTGACCTTGACCGAAATGAGGGTGGGTTTTTTGAAAAACATTTTGGATGTGTTTTCAATGTGCGGAAGTAGATGTCAGAAGCGACCTTGAAATGGGCACTCAAGTTCAATAGAAAAAATGCATGCTCTATTTTCGACTAGCTATTGATTAATTTCAATTAAGGAGAATGGAGACTAATTGGAAATTTAAATTAATTTACTAGAATTGGTAAAAGCAAACTCACCTAAATGGCAGTCTTGTTTCTCTTACATAACAGCACTGGGTGTGTAGGATATTATTTTAAAAAGGATCACAACATTTCTGTTTAGCACCACTCTACTTTCTGCACAACGTGCCCTACCCTTCGTAGCGTGTTCACGCACTTTTTCTACCCTACCCTAAGTCAACTAAGGGTTGTATATGCCTGCCCTGCGCACACTTCCCTCTCCTTACAAAGCACGTCTTTTCTAGGGTCTCGAACACTTTGCCAATTTGGTAAAACTTGGAAATTCGTTCAATATTTATTTTATTAGGGGCTGCATGGAATTTACTCGAATGCTGTCGCCCTGTTTCAATGCACATTTGATACACCATCAAAATAAAGTTGAGAAGAGAGAAATTTTAGGCTGCTCTTTGAATTTTTTTCAAGAGATGGAACGGTGCTTGGAATAATCGGCATTCGGTAATCGCTACCTGAGCAATAAAGGGTTTAAATTACACGTTTTGGGGCCCTTTGAGGTTGTTAATTGTCGGAAAAACCGAACGTTTAATCTGTAAGAAATGAAACGGTTTTGTTGGAAGGCAAAAACCATTCAAGTTTTGTACAAGAATAAATGCACACAGATGTTTTATTTTCCCTTAACACAGGAACAAATATTTAGATTTATTATATCCAGTTGTAAATAAAACTATCGTAAAATTCAAACAGTTTACGCCACTTTCAATTCATTCCATCTTTTAGTATTGTAATTAATTTCTTTTTTCGAACCCAAAGACATGATATTAATTGAATATAAGCGAAGGGGAAACATGAAAACCTCAATTCGAATTTTATTAGAAACTTGCAACGAAAATAATAACTACAATTATAATAGAGTTTGAAATGTTGTTGATATTTCCACGATTCTTAAAGTGTTTGATGATTTTATAAGAAAAACAACATCACTTTAAAATTGACCTCCTTATGCAAACAATATTTTTATATAACATAGGTACTTAATTGCATTTTGTTGCACAATCTTTATACGAAAATGCAATTCTATTTATAGTTTTTTGTGGTAAATAAAATTGCAATTTGTTCCATTAACATTTTATTATTAGATAATCAAATAAATGACTACTTATTACGAATTTATTCCATTTTGACAAGTACAAAAGCAATAAAATTCTATTGTCCGTAATTTGTTATACACACATTTTTGCTCTAATACTCAATACCTTTCTATAATAACACTTATTCGCAGACAATAAAGCGGTCAGTAACGCATTTAAGTGTCCAATTTCCTTCCTTCCTAATTACATTTCTTTGTCTCTGTCCCAAACATTTTCCTTGGAGGAACGATTAGAATCACATCTCGTATTTCATCAGCAATGGGCGAGTCTCTGCACAGCCCACACACATCCAAATTCAATACAAACGTCATCTTAATATAGAAACAATAAAAATTAATGGGTTATGCAAAATTATAATAAAAAATATTATCAAAAGACACGAGACGCCTTTTGGTGCGGTCAAGAAAGTAAGAGGAGAGATTCCAATAAGACGGGAAAGTATTTCTCTCCCGCTAATATCGGGCACTTTCACGAAAATTTCACAGTATGCTTCGGAGTTAATTTTAGTTAACAACTTTGCATTGAACTGTGTGGTGTTTCCAACAAACAATCGACATGTAAGTATAACTTGGGCTTGGGTAGAAATAAGTTGGTTTTGGGGTCTCTTAACGAGGGGTTAAAGAATCAAAGTGCTCTTATAGCATCAAAGGTCATTAATTGACGTATTAGCACGGAATTTTCGAGAAAAACGCCGGTTTTTCCTTATTCACATAGTCTTGAGATTTTCTCCAGAAATGCAGTAAACCGTTGAAAAAACATTTCCCAGTAATCGTAATTGAACCGCAACAAAATAAACGCTCTACTGATGTGTTCGTTTTGTACATTCAAATCTAATTGCTAATAATAACAAAGAAATTAATGCCATCAAAGCTCGTTTATATACTTTCTTTTACTCTATCTAATAATGTCATACTTTATACTCGTGTGGTTCTCGCATTATAGGCTAGTTATCTCGGTCGATTTCCATTCAACTATTTCATCCTTGCTTGGTAATAATACCTATTGCCAATATTTAAACAATTGTTCATACATTAACTTGTGATGCTGGTTTTGATGACCACACAATAAGGCACCACACAATTGTTGAATATTTATATTCGGTGAAGAAATATTCGAGTCAGGTGCTAGATTTTCTATGGTCTTTTCGGTAAAAAATCGGTAGGTTTGGTCATGGTCCACCTCCACACAAATCCGCCCATTCAAATTGTAATTTTCAACAGTGGCTTGAATTGAAATGTCGCTATATCCTGTTTTTAAAGGATTTAAATGACTCTGTATCTTTATTCAATGGTCAGGTAGACTCTTCTAGTCTCCAACCCTTCGGCAACCCTAAACAAGTCAATATTACAGTAATCAGTGTGATACCGGCGTATTCACCATTTCTTATACAATTATAGGTACGTTATTACAACTAATGATCGTTTATTTATCATTTTCATTCAATAAATTAACTGTTTATCCAATTACCATTCACACAATGTCTGTATTATACGTTTATAACACTTAGGTAAGTGCTATTAAATCCTTCAAACTTCTTATGCTCGTTTTTTGTTATTATTATGAAGTGAATAATTCAATTAACTTTCATTATCATTGACGACAGTTTCTACACAGTTTTGAAAGCCTTATTGCGATTTAATAAAAAATGTATAAAAAACTTATATTAAAATGAACAGGAAATTGATTCGAGTTCTGGAATTTATTTTTGTCTGTTTATAATTAATCTGATTCCACCTGTACGCAATTGTTACAAAACCGCTGCTCTAATAACGTCCAAATCGATTGCACAACACACCTTCAGGTATCAATTACTTCGCTTGTCTCAAAACGTTACATATTAACTTTAAATACGATACTGGGATAGCGATAATTTAAAACGGAAAACTTTCACCGTCTCTGTTTATGGATAAACGTCTCAAATATAAACAACTTGTTGCAGTTATAAAGGTATTAATTATTTATGAAACAGGTGAGTCGAAAAACATGATAAAAATTGTAACACTTACTTACGGTACTTAATAAATAAACAAGTTTAGAAAAGTGTTTTGCATTAATTCGCAATTCATTGGTGTATATACAATCCATCAGTAAGTGAAAATACTTTTGCGGAATTTGGAAATGGAGTGAATTTCGGCAGTACAACTCCATAAAAAAGAAAAGCAATTAACGAGATGGAAAGTTTCGTTCGTGGAATAAAATAAATTTCAGATTAATGACGACTTAATTATGCTTTTAGTGCTTTAGAAACAGCATTTCTGTAACTTATTATTAATTAAATTAGCTGAAGTGACCATGAACTTAAACACTGTTCAGTGTCATCATCACTTTCGCACAAAAACACACAACAGTATTCATTTTTTTTTCATTCAATACAGAAAAAATCACCTGCTGACCGACTTGTATACAATTGAACATTGATAAATTCACCTCGCAAACAAAAATACTCTCAACAAGTCATGCAAATCGCTTTCTAAAAACGATTTTCACATTTCTCAAAACTTATTATTAACTAAACAATTATTGTTAATTTTCAGGATCAAATTACGTCTAGCCTTGTTGTGTCCGATCGTTCTAGCTTATGTGCATTGCTTGCCGCAACCAGAAGTGACACAAATACCAAAACACACCAGGGCCGCTCTGGAGCAATTCAAACAATTGGAAAGTCGCGCTTTCGTCTCTTCCCAATTCCGGCCGACGATCGCCTCCTACGAAGAGGAGGATGATGACCGTTACGACGACAACAAGCCTGAATCCAGTCAGGATCGACAGCCGACTTATGCCAATCAGAATCAGAATCAGAATTATCCCGTCCGAGTGCCAGTTGGGGCTGGTGGAAAGCAAGCGTATCCTGTGAAAGCTGAAAGACGACCATTATTACAGCCCCAACAGCAATATCGACGAGGGGAGGCCATCGGCAAGGTACAAACTCAAATAATCCTCCAATTAATCTCTTAACGCAATTCCCTTTTAGGAAAGTGTTAATAACAAATTGGAAGAGAAAGAAGAAGAGGAACCAGACCGATTAACCGAACTATTGCCACAATCGAAATTCACTTGCAGTGGCAGAAATACGGGCTATTACGCCGACGAAGATTTAGGCTGTGAAGTGTTCCATTACTGTCAGGATAATGCCCGTCATTCCTGGATTTGTCCGGAAGGATTCACTTTCCACCAGGTTTGATCAAATTCTTGAGGTTTTTTGGACGAATCTACAATTTTCGTTCTGTTCCAGGTACATCTCATTTGTATGCCGCCAGGTGGCGACAACATATGCGAGAAATCGTCCGATTTCCACTTTGTCAACGATTTTCTCTACAAACCACTCAACTTGGAGGAGTTCCAACAGAAGCCCAATGTCACATTGAGGTACTCTGACCGGTACTATCCAGACATTTATCGTCAAAAGTATGATGAAGACGAGGAAGAGGAGAGGCCACATCGTCAACATCAGCATTCGGTTAAATATTTACTGAAAAACAACGAAAACAGCGTTAATAATGAATGAACTCTTTCAGGTTCGCGTACCTGTACAACAAAGGATCCCATCGACCACATTCAGACCGCAAACATCCATCGGACAAGTGTTTCGGTCCCCCGAAGAGATCAACATCTCGTTGCAGCAACGAAGACCGCCACAATATTCCACAGCAAAATACACAGTTGACTATTAAAATCATTTTGGGGGCGGGTTGTTGTTAATCCTTGTTTGTTGTAAATATTTGTCTAGATCTAAGTAATTATTATGTTTTATTTTAATAAAATATTTCCAAATTGGTGTGGATTTTGTCTGGGATAATATCAAATTGACGTTAATAGTTAAATGGTAAAAAATTGCTAATTAAAGCGGATATATCGAAAATACTTTGTTAGAGTGACAATTTGTATGGACCAGTGATTACGAAACACGTTTCGCTCTCCCACAATGCGAAATTTGTCGAATTTTCCACAATAGCAAAATGTGTTCAGGTGCCTAAACGGCTGGTGGGAACTGGCCGTGACCTTCTGGTGACCACAACCACATTCGTTCCTCCGGCGGGGATTTAATGAATTGCGGGCCACAATAAATCGAACTTGTCACATTCTGTAAAAGTAAAATAAGAAAGAATGCTTGAAACAATGTTAAGACGCTGATTTATGGGAAATATGTGTTAATTTTCAATTTTAGCCAGCTAATCACATCTGACGGTCATCTGTTCTCTGACCACAGGTGTAATAATCGGTTTTTATTAGAAAACAAATAAAAACACAATAATTTGAATTGTAATTTTTGAATGTATTCACCTCGACAATTCAGTAATTGGGATGAACAGCTTTGTAAACACGGTTGATAATTGCCACTGCATCATTTAAGTGAGATTAAATTACGAGAAAAACACGAACGGACCCAGAAAACGAAAAAAACATCTTCTCGGAAAAGAGTATACTGTCTTTTCACTTATAAATTGAATCGAACATAAACAAATTGGCGTCATTCGTTTTCAATATCTAGACAAGTGAGTGTTTTTTTTAAACGGTAAGTGAAGTTTAGGCGAAGGCGCCGCTTGCACGCACGCATTGCAAAATCAATTTTTTGTCCAATATTATTCGCAATACGTTATTGCTAAAATTGCATTTTCCTAATACCAAAAGCGTAAAAACGGACATTAGATTACAAGAAAACAACGTTACTGCATATTATTGTTATGCAAGCTAATATTAATACAAAGAGAACAAAAATCTATTGTTTGTTATTACTATAAGTATTTTTTTTTAATTTAATTAGCCAAACAATGTTCTATTAACAATTTTGAGAAATATAATAAGCAAATACACCCGCTCTTTCGTAATCTTCATTTTTTATAAAATACCTGTCGGTGTTTAGGGAAACGCTTCAATTAATAACATTTTTATGACAGAATGCCGAATTACGTCAAAGAGTATAAAGTCGTTAGTTGTATCTCCTAAATTTATTGCAAAACATTTTACGATCCGCGCTCTAATCTTTGAGACCGAATGGCCATAAAACAGACGTTTTACGTAATAATCATTTTCAGGAATGAGTTGTGGAGTTTTTTGAAAACGGCCGGTCAGAGGGCATCCGCCTGCGGAGTACACTCTTGTAAAAAATGTTCATGAATAATTAATAGAAGACGGCCGCACAATTTGCCATAATTTACCATCCGGCACCTACACGAAACGACACTTATTCAAACATATTTCTTACGATTCTTATTAACGCACCTGTTTCAATATTCAATTTTGTTAAAAAAATAAATTTCACTCAAAAACATCATAAAATTTTGCTATACGAGTTCATTGCAAGTTCAAGGGCCAAGTGGACACCAATTGTCCACAATTTGGTATGAATAACGACCATTAGGACCATAAATAACGACGGATCACATTACATAACACATTCATCGATTTAAACATTCAAATAAATTAAATTAAAACGTTGATTAAGCGACACACCAATTTACATATGAACAGAGTGTGCAAATTAAATTAATATTCATCTTCTCTCTAATCCAAATCGATTTTCTATTCGTTCATTATCTTTTTGACCTTTTCCACTGCGTGACTTGAGGACCGATTCGTTATATTCTTTTTACAAGACGATAAAAATAGACTACTGGAAATACACGATCCATCGACTTTCTATATATCTCCCAATAGTTTCCCTCGCTTTGGAAAACTGTGATTTCTTTGTATAAGTGGCAAAGTGTGCTCAATTTCCCAAGTAGTCTGTGCCAGTACGGCGTTTGGTTGCGGTGCGTGAAAAGTCCGTTAGATGGCCAGGTCGCGACCTGTCAACTTTCAGTCTCTATCGTATTTCGGGTAAGGCACGAAAACAGTTACCACAGCCTCAAGATTACAGAGTCGCGCCATCCACACGCGGCCTTTACTTCCTTTCACCACTTTCCCTCTCTAAAGTACTCCTGAGTACGGCTTGCGTGCGCATTTTCAAATCATAATACTCAAATAAAACTAGCTATATACACAGTACCACTCGCGACACTATTGTCAATTGTTTGTCAGTACAAAGTGGCTTGACACTTTGCCGAAAATCACGCACATTGCGTCCAGACGCCCGTCCTCTTCGCAAATTGTCCAAAATCGCGCGGTACGACTAAGTACCCTTTGTGTCGAAAATTATTACACTTTCTAATTCGCTCTTTTTGGATGTTACTTAATTTCATTAGCGAGAGCCAAATGCACGGACAATTTGTGTAAGAGACTACATTCCATCTGCAGACATGCTGACCAAGTGCCGCAGTGAAAATGACAATTAAAGTGTTTATTTAAATTATCTAATCGCGCGACTCGTTAGTTGTTCTGTGATATTGTAATACTCTGTTAGTGCTTCTCTGTTCTTCCCGTCTTTTGGCAGTTAACGGTGACAATACCAGTTGGAAAAAGGTAAACTTTTGTCAACTATTGGAATTATACAATTGGAAAGTATAAACTTTAACTTGTTCCAAGTGAAAGGAAAATTCAAATGTTCTGAGCTGTATTTAGTTTAATTATAACAATTATTTTATAACTCCAACATAATGGAAAACGTAACGATTCAGTAACACAAAATATTTCAATATTGGCTTACTTAATTCTCTCGCTTTATGCTGCAGTGGAGTGGAGAGAGAATTGTTTTTGTAAAAATTCAGCACGTTTGCGAAATAATCGATTTAATTAATCTGATTGGAAACATAAAAAAACTGGGCGCTCTTGAAAGACAATTCCTTCTTGTAAACTAGTTACTAATTTTCAAATTTATTGATTTACAATGACGAAGAGTAAAAACGTGCAGGAAAAGCGAAAATATATAAAGGTCACACTTGTTGCAAACTTCACCTCTTGACACAAGAAACAGGAAGCTTTTTATGAATAGTCATAGAGATTATGATGGTATCGATTGCGAAGGACTCTCGGAAAATTCAACGATGGTCGAGGAAAAGAGCCAACTGCACACATTTATTAGCAAATCGATATTGTCATAGGCAACTTTCTCAATCAGTGTCATGACCTGAGTGGATTTAAAATTGTGTTGCACCACAATTCAATGTTTTTCCACAACAGTCGCTGTTGTATTTCCAAATTCAACTGAATTTAGCCTGAAAATTGTAGAAAATGCACACAGCAAAAAACCGTTTTGTGTGTGCTTCTTCCGTGATATTCTCCACAAATATTACTTTCACTTAACTTTGTATACGAAATTGTAATTAATTTTTAAGAATTCTTTGTTCGCTTTGATAGGAAAAATGTCCTGGTAATTAATTTACATGTTCTATTTGCACGCAGCATGGAAGCGAATTTGTAATAAAACAAAGTGAAACCGATAGTAAATCAATATTGGATTAATTCGCTTGTTGTATTTAATTAAGATATGAAAACGTAACTTCCTACTAGTGTTTCTAATTAAGTTTGTGGCAGAGTGATTTTATTTGTCGATTTAAGTAAAGTCTCGAGTAAAGCGAATGAAATATACAAAACTTACACATTAAACCGTTTTCTATACTCGTATATTTATAAATTTCTCAGTGCAAATTTCCCATGAAATGATGACATTGTACGGCTTAAAACAATATATGTAATTATTAAACGGGCCACGGAGAATCCTTTTTACTTGTCGAGGTTATGAATCGGTAGTGGTAAATAGGATGATTTTTTTCTAATTGTGTAATATAAGGAATTAAATTATTGTTTTTCTGTAAAGGTGTAATTACGATTCGATTATCAAGTAATAAATCAATTTATATTATGCTGTGGAACTGGACGAAAAGTCAAGGAAAGTTTCAAGAGGGATAGGTATTAATAGAGATAAAAAAACATACATTTTCATTAATTAAATTCAATCGAAATTCCAAACACTTTTCACTTTGGAATTCAATTAGACAAATTATATCAGATTGTTATTAATAGAAAAATGAAAGTAATCCGCACTGTTGTTGTGTGTGCATCTCATCTGCAAACTAAAGTGATTATTACTGTAAATGAAATAAGCATTGTGGCAATTTTAGAACAATTCCTAAAATATTATGTTAAAAAAATGGTTATTTTTTATGTTTGGTATGTGAATAGTGCTGGACTTTCACTCTCTCTCTGATGGGATGCCGTCTTAAATATTTATATTTACGTACAAACACACAGTTTTGACCTCTAATTTCTGATCTAATTCATGTTCGAGATTGTTAAAAGAGGCTCGTTTTCGCATTTCCTCACCGCACAGAAATTCCAGTGAATTATACATTTGCTTTTTTGCATATAATGACTAATTGCACTTATTGTTCCAACCCACAATTCCCGATAATCGGAGCTATATATTTTATGTAATTCAAATTATTTAAATAGGCTGAGTTTTTCTTTCACTTTTCTATTTGTAAGCACGATTAAACGCGACATTTTATTGTTTGATGAGGTGAATAATTGGATGAGACAAAAACATGCTTGCTTTCGAATTGTTTTGAGTTTTGAGCCTCCAACTGATGGCGTTTTATTTAGAGAAAAATTTTATAACGGTGTTGAATATGAATTATGTAACCACGAAGGTAAAACACATTACATTAGGTATTAATTATTCTATAAGTGTAACGGTAATAATAAATTGTTTAATAAATAACAGTTTGTAAATTGTTGAAATGTGTTCAGTATTGAACTGTTTTAATAGGCCAGCAAGTTCAAATTTCAGTTTCAGTAACATACTAGATGAAAACTTGCAAAGAATCAATTTCAACACCGCAATTTACATTAAACCACGAACAATCGTTTGAATATATCAATGGAATATAATATCGGCTTTAACATTTTTATGGAACAATAACAATTTATGAGTCGTTTTAGCTAAAACAGGAAATTATTTACGATTTAATTCGATTATTAAATGTCATTTAGTATGTAAAATAGGTATTATTTTTAGATAATGACTTGTTAAAAGCCTCTCGATAAGAATATTTGTAGTTTTTGTTATAGATTTTAATTCACATAGAAAGGAAAATCTCGTTTCCCATTAACCTTTAACACTCACACTGAAAACAGGAATTTATAATAGTTGTAAAAGTGTAGGCAGGATGTAAGTCGTTTTTATTTTTCAATTTCATTAAAAATGAAAGTTATTGGTCAGTTGACACATTAAGAGACAAATTGAATAGGGCCAGTGGTGTCTGGTGTGACATTTTAAAATTGGATCATAATTTAGACGCTTGTCCACCTAAGCAGACAAATTTAACGATTCATATGACGGGAAAGTTAGACATTATATAAGAATAGAACGTGCTGAATATGCGGGATGAATGCGGAAACATCTTCATCTGCCCTTATAAATCGGCGTATCAGCGTCCAATGTTGGATTAATCGTCACTTTCTAATGCATTGTTGATTTTTTCTTATGTTAATATGTCGAAAAAGTGTAATTAACGAAATTACGGTCTTGTAGGTGCGAATGTAATTGCTTCAGCATCATCATCATGATAATGAATTGTTTTTTCTTCGCTCTTTAAAAGAAAAACAAAGTAAAAGTTCAAGAACAGGCGGTTTTTAAATGAGTAGAGAGTCCCTTTTTAATTCCTTAAAGATGATGAATATGCATATTAAATGGGAGATCATAATCTCTTGTCTGTTTACAGAAATTTCGAGCAAATTTGACATTCAAAAGAACGCTTGGAAACATTTGTAATGTGTTTCAAATAAATTCCTTAAATAATTGCCAACGAAATATTCGTGTTGTTTTGAGTGATTTGTTACGTATCGGACTTGACCGATATTTTCATTATGAATTTAACATAAATGGTGATTTTCGTCCTTTTTTTCTGTTGCAGAACATATGAAAGATGGTCAACCATGTAGTATTTTTAGTAATTTCATGGCTTTTCGCAACCTGTGCAACGTATGAGGTGAGTAACATTTTTTTTTTCAATTCTTCCAAGCCCAAGAAAATGATAAAGAGTGCTGATTAATGTATTGAGCATTGACGTCATAATTTACCTCAGGAAAAACTCGAATTTCTATTGTAAAGGTTGAAATAATTCACACAGTTTTTTTAATGTTCTCATTGTATTGTAATCTAATTTTCGTCAAGTTTTCCGAGGAAAAATGGAACATGTATATCTTCACCTTCGGATTTATAATGTGTGAAGGCCTCTATAAACACAAATAAACCAGACAAGGTACAAAACAATTAGCTAAAAACACCATCTATGCTTTATAGCATATTTCCTCGTTTTTCACTGCATATATACAAGAGTCAAGCGGAGTGTTTACAAGGTCCACCCGCTTTTTTCCTCTCTATAATACGATAATTACGTTTATTACTGGGAAAATAATGGTATTCGCATTTAATTAGAGTTCTATACGAAAATGACACGTACTAATTTGTTTAAAATGCCCCTCCCAAAATGGTTTTTATTTATAGAACGATTTTTTTCCACGAATTATTCACTTTTATTTATTATCAAAGTTCAATGCTTCAATTAAATAAAATTGGTGGAAATGAATGGGCGCCTTGAACTAAACCAGAATGAAATTTTTAGATTAATTTATTGAATGAATTTGGACTGTTGATGGTCCATTGTAATAAATTTCACTATAAAGTGTAATATGATCCTGATGAATAAAAACGTTTCTGTTCTGGTCGTAAATTATCGAATTGTCTGTTGGTGGGCTGAAAAGCCATCAGAAATCAGAAGGTTTTTAAATCTGAAGGAATCTAAACATAATTGCAACATTTTGCATCGCGATCTTGGGGGGTCAATTAATTTAAATGTCAACATGATCAGAAAATTGAGGAAGGGTTGCAATTTCCTCAATTTTTTTGCAATTTGTACGCTAATTGCCATGCTAATTGGCTGCTTTCACCACACACTTCAATTGAAACATGTGCATCTGTGTTGCTGGTATTACGTAAAAATAAAAATTCACTTGTTAGATGCCAAGGTTTGGTTTTTCTTGAACTCGTTTTGGAATTTTATAGATGGGAGGAAGAACATGCCATAAATTTGAATAAGAATTTTTGTTTTCAACGAATTTAGTTCAAGATCAGTGCATCAATTCGCTTTGTTTACTTTCATAGTATTAAATATTCTGGACAATTTACAAAAATTACGAATTAACAGAGCAGCAAAGTGTACGAATGAAAGTTGTGTGTAAATATATAAAACTTTTCTATGGAGAGATATTCAAGGTTTTTATTATTTAATCTCGTTTTAACATTTGCGTATATAATTAAAGTGATTTACATAAAAATTGTTGCGTCTTTAAAAAGGGTTCAATTGTAAAATTGTCAATTGACTGCCTGAAGTCACACGTACTTGTATGCAACAATAAAATAATTAGAAACTCGTGGTCGAAATTTCGGTCTGAAAACAAGAACTGAAGGTTAATGCGGTTTCAGCTTGAAGCCAAATCAGTTTTATTGTCTAGAAAAAGTGTCTATTTAGGTCAGTTAATTGGCAGTTTTATGCATTTCGCGATTTTTCAATTCGAATTATTAGCACTGTGATTGAGGAAATGAAAGAGAAGTTAAATGACCATCAAGAACAATATCGACTAGTGCTGCATTTGCAAGGATAATAATGAAAACCAGTAATAAAAGGTTGTTAAACTGCACCGATACACTCACTTTTAATTACCTTTTTTCCATATTCAAAGACAAAACGGTTCATTTGGTGTTTATAACTCAATAAACGAAAGTCGATGAGAAGCTAAACAGTTTTTGCCTTCACATTTTGTCATCCATCAAGTTGTACTCTCATAAATAAATATTAATACGGTGATTTATGGTATAATCGTGAATGAAAAACACTTTGGAACTGTTGTCCAATTAGCACGTTTCCAGTTTTCTTCGTTGTGATCGTTCAATCAACCTAACATTAGCATGGAGATGAATAATAGAGTAAAAAAAACAAATGTCTAGGTAAATATTGTGCGAATAAATAATATGATAATGTATGTTATTGTATGGGCAGCAAATTTCTGTAATAATACGAGAAAAAGCACACAAAAGTGACACGCCTTTTCAATAAAGTAATTTATTTAAACGCGAGTGGCCGTCCTTGGTTTGGACAAACGTTTATAACCAGCGAGAAGGCTTATAAAGACCTTCAAGGCATTAAAAATACAGTAAAATAATGATATTTCTTTGAAATCAAATGTAAGGTACACAAAATACAGTTACGTTCCTGCATTTGTTCAATTGAGTCATAGAAATTGGCTTGGTACAAAGGAGTCTGTTTATTAAAAACGTTCATACATCCACCTTGACCGACGATTATATGCATTTGAACTGGGAATTGTCGATATGGAACCTTAACATATAAAGTAGTTGGAAGATTATAGCTTTTTTTGTTCAAGAGAGAAGGTATCGTATTGCGACAACTTCCGTCTCATCGCATTTTAAAGAACAATGAGAAAAATATAATGAATTTGCCATCAGACATTTAAGATTGCAGTCGTGCCGATCGATTTTGTGCTAAATACTTCAAGGCAATTAATTTGTATATTAATTATTTGCTTGTGCAAACGTGTGTAATAAGAGTGTTGAATATTACATTTTACAACTTTTTACACTTCTGAAAAAAAATTCCGAATTAGAAAAAACGTTTTGTCTTCCAGGGCGCTAGAAATTCTTGCAAAACCATTGTCTCTACTCTTTATTCTGCTTAATAGCGTTACAATAGATTGACAATGAAAAATTAGAAACCGAATATATAATCCAATAATCAATATTTAGATGAAATGTGCATGCAATTTCCGACTTTCGCAACCGTTAAAATGAAATGGCAAATTTTTTAATTCGTTTCCCGCTTTAGTAAAACTTCAAAAATCCGCTCGTTTTTCATCACTTTCTTCTCGCATTTGAAGTTGAAACAATTAAATAGCGACTTGTTTTATGCTATTTCCTTGCACATATCTCGAATAACATTAGAAACAGAAAACTTATATGCAGAGACACACACACAACTTCCGCTGTATTGTGTGCAGAATTATTTGTTACTGGATCGTACACATGTCTTGTTGGTTTTTGTCTTTTTGCCTGATTTGCACGTAAAAATAGAACGGCTCTTGGCTTACACCAACATCACAAGAAATTTCACTTTCACTGATTCTGTTTAGATTTAAATCGAAAGGCTCGTTAGGTAATGGAACAAACAGGTCTGATGTGTAATAAAACACAGTCGGCATTTGGACAATTGATTTGCGTTTATTTATGCGTGTAACAACATTCTTTAACTAGGTATAGTTAATTAATTCGCGAATTGAAGTGTTAATTGAATGCTGATCTGCCCCCACACACACAGGAACCAAATAAAACGGAAGGAAATTACATACAGCAGCCTAATTGCGAATTTACCATATATTATTATAAAGTGCATAATTATTACATGAAAAATAGCAACTTTCCAATTACAAAAAAAGAAATTTCATAAAAATTAGATGTACAAGTATATGGTAGTACCGCGTCTATTGTGCACACGCGGTTTCCGTTCAGAGTGCAACTACATTACAGACGAATTATGACATTGTACGACACCAGAAATTAAGAAATTTTCGAACCGTGACAGTAGAACGTGAATTATGCATTGGAAGATAAAGGATCGCCTTCAATGCTTGTCTAATTAATTAATTGAATGGCAATTTGTGCTTATACACTGATCTCACACGTTCTATTGCGGCTAATTGAATTAAAATTTGGGGTAATTGTGTTTCATACACAAATTAACAAGTCCCTTTAGGGGAATAATAATAATAGATTTGATTAATTGTTCATTTCTTTATAATTGATCGTTTATTTCTGTTTTGTTTACAGTTAATTATATACATTATTGGCGATTTTTATGTGAAAAGGAAGTAAAACAGCCTCAAAATGGTTACATAAATAAAAATTAATAGAAATCTCATCGTGATGGAAATTAAAAAGCGAAACTTTCTGTAATGCTAATAAACGGAGCAGCGAGTACGGGATGCTTCAACTAATTGCACTTTAATTAAATTACATTGAATTTGGGTAGAGAAGTGATAATCGTTATTTAAAAAAGAAATATTGACCATTTCTATTTAATAGCTCAATTATCAAGCTAAAATAGATGTAAATAACAATAACCTTCCCGAATGGAGATGACCAATTTGTTATGTAAATTAATTACAATACAAATCTCTGCTAATTAGTATAATAAAAAATGCGATAATGCCAAAAATATATCATGTTCAATGAGAGACTTGTGATTTATTTCGATAACTATGCGTGTTGATGAATGTACAACTAATTGACATAATTAACTGTTTAAACAAATATTACGTTTGATTTATTTGCATGTATAGAAAAGAATGGGCGAATTACTGATATTTTAATTGGCACATCTTATTTCAAGGCGAAAGAATTCATTAATTCAGTGAAAAATGTTTTATTGCAGGTCCACAAGCAGATGAGTTTGGCTGAGATTAGGAGGACTTTTCACGTGGATTCACACGATTTAGGTACGTTTATTATTATATTATGAATGCATTTACGCTTCCAATTGCGTAACAATTAGAATATGAAACTTTCACCGTTCTTAAAAAGCCATCAGACTATGATAGTATAGTTTAATTGAAAAACGAGCACCCACTTGAAAACAACAATAAATAATACTGAAATTCTATTTTTAACACAAAAATATCAACAGGTTTTTTCCTTCTTTATTGTGTAAATTGATAAGGCAACACAGAGGATAGTATCTATTGTTTGTTTGGTTTTGAATTTATTGCCAAGTTAAGTTATTCTATTCAATTAATCATTAATATAATTAGAATTAACAAAATACGAGAAAATCTTTATTGGACAGTTAAACATAAATTGTGTTCCTTCTTCATCGAAAATACAATAGTTGATAATTAATCATTTAAATACACAATAATAGATACGTGTTAAGTAAAACACTTCCTGCTTTAAGAAAATTAATAAATCATCTTGGTATGAATGTGATGAATAAACGTTTATTGTTTTGTGTGTGTTTTGCATTTGTGGAAATTGACTGGGAAGCGTGCGGTTTTTGGGGTTCGAACACATCTACAATTTTTTTTCTAATGTTCTGCTCTCGTTATTTTGTTTAACATCGATTTCACAACATTTTACTTACGACATATTTCATGGTTAATCAATTTGGTTATTCATCACATTTTCTCAGTGTCCCCTTCGAAAAGACAATTTCTTCCTTATTTGTGGTTGTGGGTTTGAAGAATTATGTAAATCCCAAAACCGCGATTTACGATTTGCATTTTTAAAGGAATAAATCTCCGCAATTCGGTTGTCTTTGTCATTTATTCAAATCTAAATGGGTAATTAAGTTGTAAATTCTATAAACATAATAAAATGTTTATGTTGTTGGGGTGTGGTTTTGAAAAAAAATTTGTTCTTTTTTTTGTTCCTGAAAACAACAATAATACCGGGATAATACAAGTCTTTGTTTTGTAACTGAAGACAATGTTTTACATATGTTGAAAGACTTTTACTTTTCAAGAGAAGGAAAACGCCGATGATATTAAGCAACACCACATAGTGAATTTCATTGTCAATTGCAATGTTCGCTTATTTAATCTTATCCAATACCTCAATTGTTGGGAATTAAGCAATGGATGCTTTGAGAGAGCGAAAAATTGCTGGAAAAAACAATCTGTTCGCCTCTTGTCTAAATGTCAATGTCAAGGTTTGAATAAAAAATACAAAAGCCATCAATTTTTTCAACTCTTTAACACAACTTGTTTTCCACTTTTAATATTTAATGTGAGAATGTTTCCACAAGAGACATAATTTATATTTAAGAGACAGGGAATCTATTATGTAATTGTGACTTCTTTTAAATCGCTTTATTATGCGGAATCAAGTGTTTAAATGTCACCAAATCGCAACTACGGACATCTATGTTAAATTTATGAATTTTTCTCTTTTCAGTGCCTGAATATGAACTGGTACCAGTGAAACATGTTCGAAAGAGAAGTCTACCAGAAATAAACGACTCTCAGAACCAAATTGACCACGAAGACGGCAAGAAACCGTCCAAAAGGCCATATAAAAGTAAATTCGAAGATAGTCACACGAAACTCCACTTGAAGGCCTTTGGAAAGCCATTTAATCTTAGCCTAGTCCCAACTGAGGGCCTCTTCAAGAAAGGAAAATTGAAAATTTGGACAATCGAACCGAATGCAACTGCCCAACATGGTGTTGAATACATCGAATTACCCGAAGTGAGTTTTTGCATAACATACAATTTCAATAGAGAATTTCATTAAATATACATAGGTATACAAGTGTGAAATGGAGTGAAAAATTTGTATTGGTCAATAATATTTGTTTCCTGTCGTTTTGTGGTTTAAAAATTACCTACCAGTTTTATTATGCATTCTAATTAATTTTATGTAAATGAATTTCTGATCTAAATAACTTAACTACAATCACTAATAGCTTGTTTATTAAGAAAATTACTCTTTGTATGTGGAAGGAAATTTAGCGAATTTTATATAATAATATTAATCTAGTTTTTATTTATTTCCTGTTGTAAAAAATTATTAAGAAACTTTTTCCTCGCCCAATTGGCTAGCAAAAATATTCGAAAATCGTTCTAAAACAATTACAGTTACTTAACAATGTAAATGAGTGTTAAAAAACTCCAATGTGGTCGATTTCGTAATAGATAAACACCTGTAGGATCGTTTACGAAGATTTACAGTCTCGTAAGTCTCGCCAATTATTAATCGTAAATGGTCATTTATTATCTATTGATGCACACATCAGTTGCCAATTATTCCTACTGACATTCGATGTGTTTCAAAAACGTGCAGTAGCGCGAAAGCCAAGATTCTTATCTGAAATTACTCATTTCACTTCTCAAGTATGTTTTTCGGGTTTTATTAACCTTTTTCGCGTTAGATGACAATGCACAATTTGATATAATACGGAATATGGGTCAATGGGTTGAAAAGAAAAAGAGTAAAACAGCCAAACAGTAAAGTGAGTTCATTTTTCACCTTGTAAATGATTCTTCTTGCACCCATGATGTCTAATGGCCATGACTGATATTTGTCTACTTATTATAAAACAGTGTTACGAATTTAATAAGAAGAAAACAAATTGGAAAGGTCATTATCGAGCATCTGTGTGAGTGTGTTTGAGCGATTTTTCATTTCAAATTACAGACAATTCATTTTGCTAATGTCACTGCAACTTCCTTCTAAAAAAAGAACTTAAATGTCAGAATAGTAAATTTGATCGCCAAATTTCCACAAAACATCGTTTTATAATACAATAAATCGTGCATGAAATTGGTGGAATAAAAACTGATTTTTAAACTAGTTATCACGTAACGAAACTACTTTCGATTATGCAATGCAAATATTTAGGAATATCGATGGGATCGAGAGAGTGTTTTGGTCGATTTGTAGGTATAATGAAATTAAACAATTTCCAAGTGTGATTAAAAGTCGATATCGTGTGCTGTAATGACAATTATGATATTAGAGATTGCAAAATTGCATTGTCCAAGGTTAGGTAAAAATGCTATACAATTAAACAATGGAATAAGGTGAAATGTGTTTGGAAAAATGTGGTGGTGGTGGTGTTTTCATGCGCCATGAGAAGACATATTGCATAAAATTGTTTTATTAATTGTAATTTCGTATGGTTTTATGTACGAAATGGATGCAATCATTTTAATATAAATTATTATTACACTTTGTTGTTGAATAATTGACTGTTTCTTCAATTTCATCATAATTTTGTGAAAATGTTCAGTGTAGTGTATAGTAAAAAAATTTTCTACTTGTAATCAAATTAATGATAATTTTTTTCGGGTACTTTTCGCCCTAATAATTACCTGAATTGGGAAAAATCCTATAGCAATTATAAAACAATTACATAAGATTTTAGACTTGAATAATGAATATGCACGGGAAAATATGAAATGGAAAGTAGTTTTTTTTAATACAAAATGATCTTGTAATTATTGTGTGCGTTCTGTACAATGGGAAATTAAATGTGTAGTCAAGTTAGTATTGGATTGCTTGGGGGGAATTGTTGATTTTTCACGTGTGTGCAGTAATAACGCGTGCACATTTGGAATTAAGTCATTACGGATGTCCTAGACCGGATTCTGATGGACAACAGGTGGCCATTTGGGGTGATCCGAAGGGTTGCCTAATAAAGTAAAAAAATCTTTTAATTCCTTTACGGTGTCTGATTGTCTAAAAGAGAATTGCAAAACACCATTAGGCTGATTTTATCACTGTATACAATAACAAGCGTGTACCTTTTCACGATTTCCTTCATGCATTCAAATAATTAATAAAAAACACACTGTTACCTAATACTTTCTTTCATTTATACATTCATTATTTAATAAAGCTGCCAGTGTGGGGAATTGTGCACCTCTCTGTTATAATGCCAAATTATAATTATTAGTTTTATTGACATTTTCGATGCACATTAAATATTATGTGGGCGGTTTATTGCACTTTCTAATCCATCAAAAATATACGGATATGTTTTTCGTTTATTTGCTTTTAATTCGATATTAAGAATCTGGCTATTTCCTTTTCCAAATGTTTTATTGCGAAAATAATGCAGAATCGTGATTCCATTCGATTAATCGAAAATGATGCGTGGGAAAAGGCGAACGTGAATTTTGTAAAATATGCGGTTACATCACTAGATTAATCGATTATTAATGGATCAATAAAATTATGTAGAAAAAGTTATGCCGAAACCCGGGATCGAACCAGGGACCTTTAGATCTTCAGTCTAACGCTCTCCCAACTGAGCTATTTCGGCTTATGTAATGGTTTTCACAGTGCTTTACTTCGTTCATCACTAGAAAATTATTGAACAAGTTGAAGAAAAACGCGAAATCGTCCATAGATTAATATTTCTTAAAGACAAGAATTAATTATGTGTGTATAAAACACAGAAAGTTAATTTTCAGTTACTGTAAGGTCACACTAAACAGTGCAAAATAGCTAATTAATTTTGATGGCTTATCGGTTTTTGTTGTAATAATCACCATTAAACGTATCCCAACTTGTGGCAGATATTAATCATTTGCAAAACATCATTAGGTCACCGAAACACCATAAAATAACAAACTGCTAGTGAAATATTATAGAGAGTGAAAGTACAAAAAAAATTTTTATGAAATATAATGTATTGATGACCTAGATGCCATTTTGGAAAATATATATACGGCTTGAGTTGATTACAAGCCTAAATAGAAATTTGTCATTCCCATAATGCACGAAGAGCGTTAATTAGAGCTGTTCGTGTCTCGAATATCAACAATCGAAACCGATAATTTCATTGTCGATCGTCGATTGTCTCGGAATTTTGGCCAGTTGACATACACTGTCGACCAGTTTTTCATCCAAATGAGCACATATTTACTTTACATGTTGGATAAAACATTAACAAATAGAAAACACGATTTTTTACCATTAGACGAAAAAGTAGCAATTGTTAGGAGCAGTTTTACCTTTCGGCATGTCTTATATAACGACCTCATGTACATAGAATTACAGTAAAACTTGTAGACCGTAACTAAAATGATTGAACAATAAAACATTTTCTTTTAACCAGCATATACAGTCTCGCCCATAATTGGAAAATTCATAAATACATTTCACACACAACTTGTGTATCTAAAATGTACAATAGCATGCATTCTATTACATAATTATCGTATTTACACCCACATAAAGCAAACAATTACGGTGTGTTAAATGCGTGCAAATTGAATTCTTTAAATGGACATTGTAATACACATTGAAAGTATTTTTATTTTCAGTTGACTTCCTGTATTTTCCACAATCATATCAATATTTATTGCAATATAAAAGAAATAAACGGTTTTCCAATTGGCAAACTGAATTCGATTGTGAAAAATAACTCGACAATATGCAATCTTGTTTGCATTCTATATAAATCTGTCACGCCCAAATAAAAATTTGTTCTCAACAAATACACATTTATTCTTGTACTATTATGACCTGCTTACATAACTAAAAAAGAGTGTGCGGCCACAAAGTGCATGCCAAGTTTCATAAGATCGAATGTGTATTGTCTGGTTTTCCAATCACTCATTCTTTTTCTATGCTTTCAGACCAACGAGGACATTGGGGATTTGTATCAGGACGAAGAGAACCAGGCGGCCATCCTGTTACGGAAAGAGGACGATTCCATCGTGGTGGTAAGTATATAGCCATGTCAATCAAAATAACACGAAGCAATGAACTCATTTTTCGGTTTTTCAATCAATTATTCAAATTAAGTTGCATCTCCTTCACTTAAACCGATGTAAACACATGTTTCTAATTAGCACCTGTCGAATGAATCCATCAATCTCGTCATAGTATGAAGAACATGAATTTTTGGGAACCTTGAATGTTTTTTTGTTTAAGGACAAACACACTTTGGAGACAAATATTGACTTTTTTCCTCTCTTGTCGTGTTGTGCAATGGTCTAATTAGTTCTTTGTCGTATCGATGTAAAAAAGTCATTGAACATTATGATAAAAACTTTATTCAGATCACCTTGATGGCGTTTAGTGAACCAGAAATTGGAGTTTTCTTTTTTATTGCTGAAGGAAAAAACTTTTTGTATAGATTGATTTCCATAGGCGAGAAATTTCCATCGTTTTTAAAATGGATTACATCATTTTTGTATTCTTGAACTCGTTTAAACTGCCCATTTAATACATATTTTCTATCGAGAAAATCATACTTGAAAAGTCATGGCTGAAATGCTGGAGTCAAGTGAAGGTTTTGTCTCTTATTATTAGATTAATTCGCACATATCAAAAATCGATGGATGTATGATTGACTGTGTATTTGTTTCTAAATGCATAAACAAGATGTTTCATTTTTGTGATGTTTGTATTGCTTTCACCTTGACCGGCATTAGTTTTGTGATGTACCAGAGCAGAATATTTTTACTAGAAGAATGAAAATGTGTTTAGAATATAAAATTGGTTGTAAAATTACATTAATTCTGATTGTAATGTGACCTTACGCAGCAATCACATATTGTTTGGCAAAAATGAACAATTCTTTGTACTTGCAATTGCTTATTATTGTGTTTAAGTGTTTGTTGCAGCATGAGGAAATGTTTTGCAATTAGTTTGAATGTGGGGTCTTGGAAAATAAAAATGTTACTGCCTTGTGTGTCGTTTGATTGACTTGCTTTAATTTTTTTCTTGCATTTTATTATAAAGGTTGCACTTACATAATAATGTTGTTTATGTCTTTTCTTGAGAGACAACCGCAAACGTTGACGTTTTTTAATGAGAAATGTTTTTTGTTAAAAGAGGTGTAAAGGTTTCTGAAAATTCGATGTAACCGAAAAAGCTTTTCACACTACATAGACAAAAACAGGAAATTAATATTAATAAGTAAATGGATTATTGAGTAATTCACAATATGTTACATAGAAAGTTTAACAAAACAAAACAATAAAATATTGTAATTTGTTGTTGGAAGCTAATAATAATGTAAAATAAAAATTGTGTGCTTATTAAGCATAGTAAAACAAATTAATTACTTTACGGGTTCTCTTTGGTGTTAGGCGATTTTGCATTTAATTATTAAATTTCCAGCAATTATTTCCTTATTATCGAAACGTCCATATCATATATTCTTTTCTCTCAAATAAGATCGATTAAAATGTGAATGAAATTATATGCAATTGGGACTGGATCGAATTTTAAAGTCGTGCATAATTAAATATCGTATTATGAAATTGTAAAACTCTCACGAACAATTTTTAGACGAAATTTAATTGAAATGTGTGTGTGTATTTGTGTATTTGGTACCTTTCACTTGAGCGCACAATTTATTAAAAAAATATTTGTTGAAATTTGCGCCAGGCAGGATGAAAAATGATTTATGCAATACCGACTAATCCTGTGTACTTTGCTGCACTCTACCATAAACATTACGAAAGGCTAACATTTTCACGTATATTAATTATTTTTATAATATTGAACATACGCTTATTTGCAATTAAAACTATTACCTACCTACTAAGTTAATTTTGCAATACTAAAAATTAAGGTCTTCATCATAACATTTACAAAAAGTTTTATTACAATAATTAAACAAACATTAAAATTGCATAGGCGGATGGTCATTTTTCCATAACTAACTGCCACCTTGAATTGATCTAATCTTCTAATCGTTATTTTGGCAGGAGGGCAGCATTGGTTCTCAATTGGTGATCAAACCGCTTCCAGTACGTTTAAGAAACCATCCGAATTTCTCGGAAAAGAACAAAACAAGTGAAATTGATGGCAGTGCCGTGACGGATGATGAAATGTTCCTGGACGACGATGGAGAACTGAGTTCCGAGGTGGCCATCGACACTGGCCTGCCAATTAAACGAGATGGGACGCAAAACGTTCACCATCACATCGTTTACAAAAGGAAACAGGCGGAGGAAGACAGCATGAGCGATTACGGTGAGGGGACAATTGACAGTGAGACAGAAATTGTATATTTCCGTTTTGTTTTCTTGTAGCACTTATGGAGCCGGATCACATCTCGAAACGGTATCGGCGAAATGTTAATGAGAGACGCAGTAAACGTGACGCTCCGTACACAATTTACCCGGAGATTCTGGTCATTGTCGACTATGACGGCTATCGGTTGCATGGCGGCGACAATTTACAGATCAAACGGTACTTTGTTTCGTTCTGGAATGGTGTGGATTTGCGGTATAAATTGTTGAAAGGGCCGAAAATTCGGATTTCGATTGCTGGTATTATTATCAGTCGTGTAAGTTGGTGGATTTTGTAGGAAAAAGTTCTTGTTGGGTGGATGGTTTGGTGTTTTTTTCTTCCAGGGACGAGATGCAACACCATATTTGGAGAGGAATCGAGTCGGTCGGGATGCCATTGATTCAGCGGCCGCATTAACGGACATGGGAAAATATCTGTTCAGAGAGCGAAGACTTCCTGTATACGATATTGCAGTGGCAATAACAAAGTAAGTGGAATTATTGGCGTTTTGTTTGCGTATTTTCATCTGTTTTAATCCCCATGTTTGAATCGCAGTGAAAGTGGCTTGTTGTTTTGTTCTGTTTAAGTTTACAGGAGAGCCGAAATTGACGTCGTTCTAAATGTTTTAATTTGTTTTTTAAAATGTCTTTGTTTAATTTTACTAATGTTTCCAATTATAATCTAGATACGATATGTGTAGAAGAAGAAAAGGTGGCCGATGCACTAAAGGAACAGCCGGTAATTTATAATCAGTTCCTCTCTTATGTAATTCCAATTAAAACGTGTAAATATTTTACTAACTGTGGATACATAATAATCATATTTGGACACACAGAACAGAAATTATGCTAAAACCAATACTGCTGACAACTTTCATTAATCAAAACTAAACCATTTTTTTTTTTGTTCTAACGAGACAGCTTTTTTTTTGGTGGGTAAAACCCAGAAACACCAGAACTATTTTCCATATATAACAAGTGTTTTGAATAATTGTGGAATATTAAACAGGTTACAAGCCGGATCTTTGCATTTTTGATTGAAAACAGGGTTTTTAAATTAACTGTTTTGCGATTTCGATTGACCGGCTGTATTTTTTACAGACTAGACATGTGCAGAAGATCGTACCCCAATGATGTTTGCAATCGTGGTACTGCAGGTACGAAACGTGCACGTCTCTATTCCAAATTCTAGCAAAATTACTCTTATCCGTTCTCTTCACTGTTTTATTTTTGTAGTGTTTTTTTTAAACAATCATTTTTAATTGTAGTATCTGCCAGTTAGCACAGCATTGATTTGTTTTCCTTTATAATTTCTCTCATTCCTGAAATTCATTTCTAACTGATTTTGTTTTTTTGTAGAAATTCCAATTTAATTGAGTGTAATTTTCTAAACGTACAAAAAAACCGTATGTGTCTACATTGACGCAATCACTGTAATTAATGCATATCTCATATTTCACTCAAAAATAAGAAATTGCATAATTTAAATAAAAAAATAAAACTTGTTTCCCAAACGAGAAATTCATTTCTCGTTAATTATAAACCGACTCTTCCATCTCTCTGCACATTCATCGAAAAACCACTAAAAATAATTATTTGATATGTATAGAAAACCATAAATTCAACTAACCGCATAATTAACAATTAGTTTGCATGTCTTAACAACTTTCTCACATCTGGACGGTGGTAGGTAAAAATGGGCTTTTTTGGTATTAATTCTAGGGTGTGGGAGGAACTATTCTAGGAACTAAAAAATCCTCATCGAAATTCGTTTAATTGAATAATAATATCGCAAAACTATATTTTATCAGGATTTGCATACGTTGGAGGTGCATGTGTTGTAAATAAACGTTTAGAAAAAGTGAATTCTGTGGCCATAATTGAAGATACCGGTGGTTTTAGTGGTATTATTGTAGCTGCCCACGAAGTTGGACATTTGTAAGAAAATCGCTATTAAAAATTCCCTTTCATATTACAAAAACTGTCTTAATTATTAGATTGGGGGCTGTGCATGACGGCAGTCCACCACCCTCATATTTAGGTGGTCCGGGCGCCGAAAAATGCCAATGGACCGATGGGTTCATCATGAGCGATTTACGGCACACCGAAAGGGGCTTCCGGTGGTCTTCTTGCAGTGTCGCCAGTTTCCATCACTTCCTCAAGTAAAAACCGACACTTTATATTAAAATCCAATGGGATTCAACATTTTCTTTTTCTGTTTTTTTTTAACAGCGGCGACACCGCCACCTGTTTGTACAACGCTCCCCATGAGGATGACAGTCTGCCTCGCGTTCTTCCTGGCAAACTGCTCTCTTTGGACGCGCAATGCAGACGGGATCGAGGCACCAGTGCCTGTTTCGTAAGCCCCCAAATCCCCATTTTCAAAAACTGTTTTAATAATTTTTGATTTCCTTACAGAAAGACGATCGGGTGTGCGCCCAATTGTTCTGTTTCGATGCTGGAAGTGGCTACTGTGTAGCTTATAGACCGGCGGCCGAAGGATCTCCATGCGGCGATGGACAATACTGTCTAAATGGCAGATGTGTGGCGGAACACGAGAACATTATCCCCGATTACACGCAACATACGCCCGCTTTCATTCGCAGTGGAAATCAGGGCCGTCCCTTGTAAGTACAATCGAAAAAAAGAATCAAGTAATAATTTTAAGTGTCTCTGCACCGTTTTTAATCGTTTTGTTGCACTGTTTTAACACCCCTTCAGGTTCCACGATGACGAGGAGGATGTAAATAATTATTACAATGAATATACAACACAGTCACCATACAATCAATACAATTATCAAAATTATTATCAAAACGATCAACAGTATTACAGTCAGGATTATACGAGCACAACGACCAGTACACAATCGCCGTATTATGTGACGAAATCGTACAGTTTTAAGCCGTTGTTGCAGTTTTTCTCGACAACCAAATCGCCGTACGATTTTAAGAATTTCGGTAAACAACAGACAAGTAGTACGACAACGAGTCCGTTTAGTTACTTCAGTTTTGTACGGCAATCGACCACGAAGAGTCCGTACGATTTCGCGAATTTTGGTAAATCCACACAGAGACCGTATGCTATTAAGAATTACAACGAGAACGTTAATAATAATTATTTGAAACGGTCGTATAATGCTGCCAGTTATTACAGTGATAGTAGTAATATAAGAAATGCGACAGTTTTTAAAAATGGGAGAGTTTGAATGGGGTAGGTAGATGTGCAGCATGAACCGATCCTCTCTCACTTCTTCGTAGTTTTTTTTAACACTCTTAAGAGAAATTTTCAGGCATGAAAACTGCGGTCTATTTGTACAATTTTCGTATATGCATGACTGTATTTTTGTTCTGTTAGACGAACAAACCTTACATAATCTCATTTCACGTAATAAATATTCGATTACATTTTACACACACACACACAACATTTATACCTACATTTTATATACTTGTTTTAATTTCTTAATATTATTTACATTTTATCGACTTATACATCGTTTGAATTCATTATACATATATCTTTTTACTTCTGATTTAATTAAAAAAATGTTGTTATTCTAATTGTTCATTTGCATTTTGTTTATATAACTACTCTATAAAGTGAAATCATCTATTAATTGAATGACAATTTATGATAATCGAAAAGTGTGTATTGAGCAATTGCTAATTACATGTTGGATTTCTGTTACAGCTGATGTTATACATCAATTATCTAATGAATTATCATCATAGAGAGCTGACTTAATCAGTGAAACAATCAACGAATTTGTATGGTTGTGATTTAATGGGACAATGAGTGATATTATTGAGTGAATCCGTTTTTTATAAACAATGTACGTGTATATAATGAGATAATCTTTTTTAATAATTATTATTATTTTTCATTATGATTTTTCTTTAGTTTGTATATATTTATGTTGTAAGTTTACTGCCAGCAAGTAACGATTTTTAAATTAAATTATATTCTTTTTTTTTCTTATTGCTAATTTTTCAAAGTGTATTTTTTTTTTGTTTTAATTTATACTGTTTAATAGTGCAATTATGTTTTTGTAAATTCGTTCATTCCATCTAATTTATCCCAGTAAAATATTTTTAGTTTAAGTTCCTAAAATTATATTTTGTATTAAGAAGTATAGAAAATATTTTTGGTCTAGTGTCTATGTGTGAAAAAATCTCGTTTTTCAGAATAAAAACTCTCTGAAATTTTGGAACCTTGTTGTTTATTTCACCACCAACATTATAAATAAAATTAATAAAACAATTATAATCGTAAATAACATAATAATAGTTTGTTCTAAAATATTGCAACAATACATTTGTACATGTTTCGTCGAAAATTTTTAAAAGAATCCCTTCTACCTATAAATTTTATATCAAAAATATTGGAATAGTAGGAAGCTTTAAAACTGTTCCGTCCGTTAAAATGCTACAGAGTTAAAACTAGTAAAAGAGGGTGTGGAAGTTAAAGATTTCCAATTTGGCTTAGAAATTAGGCGGATCGAGGGCCACCAGTTAAACCGCTGGCCTTCATTGCAATCCTTGTTATCATACCTAATGATAAAACGCAGACGACGCCGGCTGGCATGATTTTGCCGGAATTGTAGAAGCGGTAGCCCATAATACCAGCCAGAAGGGAGCTGGTGGCTAATTGGAAAGAGTAATTTGTGGGGTCTTGGCTGGCTTGGAAGGCCCCATAAGCCAAAGCACTACCAAATGCTAAACCAGCGACCAGAGACGGTACAGAACCTGCAATTGGAGGTGGATTTATGAAAGTTGTTTAGTCATTTGAATGATAATTAAATTACCTGCTCGGTAATAACCTAAAAGGCCACCAGCAGCCACTGCACCAGCATATAGAAAACCAGGAAGATCGATAGGCATTTTGTTACGTTTGTCTAGTAGAAGAGAGACTGAAAAGGTACTTTACTAATGGATTTTTGAAAACTGACACTGATTTAGTGAGATAAACCCTTTATACTTGATAAGAGCACCGAATTATTAAATAAACACTTATTCACCTTGTTAGTGATTTTTTAGGGTTGTCAGTTATGCCACCAGCAAAGCAGATTTCAACCAAGTACAATTTTTTGTGCTCAAAAACAGTAAAAAGGGTACAATTTCATAGAAAAGTAGTTTCCCTTGGCTACTAAAAGCGTATAATTACAATTTACATCATGACTTTGATGATAATCATTAGAATAATTATTGAAATTAAAATCCTAGTGACTTTTGAACTTGTATTGGCGACACTTTACGACAATCACTTCATGCGTTAGAAAAACAAAGTTTGTTTAGCATTTTGAAAAAATTTCAAATAATTTCTAAAGACAATATAAACAATGATTCAGTAAGAAGTAATTGCAGGAAATTCCAGTGAATAGAGAGTGTCAACATTCTCTACATATTTATAAATAGCCATTGAAAAAAACATTGACAAACAAGTTTTGTGCAAAACCTTATCAGAGCAAGATTAGTAAACTCATCAATTCTGTACCACATCTTTGTATTCCATCAGTATTTTTAGCGTTATTTTCAACGACATGTAGTTGTAAAATTGTCTTGTATTGCGCAATTCAATTTATGACGATTGCATATATACACAATTATTTAAGGTTATGCAAGTCATTTAATTTCAAACGTGCTTCTCAATCATTGGGACGAGTTTTACGAAAAACACTTACAAATATGGCTGGAAATCTATTTCAAAATGTTGACAAAGTCGTTGTGAACACTGGCAATATAATATCATTGAATGATATTACGAAAAAATCGGGACAAAACACCACAGAAGAGGTACGTAAGAAAATTCATTGTTTCTCAACTGAATTTGTCAATAATAATCATCATGTTTCCAGCTAGTGGAGGCAATTAACATTACCATAAGGGAATTTAAGAATGGGGTCGCTTTACCTCCCGAACCGGACCGAACCTTGAACGTGAATCGATCAAACGACGATCTGCAAGCAAAAATTCTCGAAAACGATTTAAATGACTTAAAAATTGGCTTAAAGATTTTCCTCAACAGTGACAACAAGAATCTATTGACCGAGGCAGTAGACGGTGCATTTCGCACATTAAACGTAGACAGTATTAACGACATTATAATCGCATACAAACAAAACGGCGAAGACTCTAAAAACCTAAATGAAATCCTCGCTATTTGGAAAAATCTGGAGGCGTACAACAAGAGTGGCAAGATTAAACAGCTCGGAATTGCTGACATTGAAGAAACCCTATTCCGTAATCTGTACGAGAACACCGAAATCAAGCCCAGTATTATACAAATTAATTTGGCGACATGTTGCGTTGTTCCGCCCACATTGCAAGCATTCTGTAAGGAAAAAGAAGTGAAATTGCTGACCCACAGCGATCCGACTGGTTAGTATTCCCGCAGACAAACCTTGAATTCATATCTTATCTAAATGTTTTCACTATTTACAAACAAAATTCCATTTTCCAACAGATATCCTGCCGACAAGTGCAATCGAGACAGTTTTCAATCGACAACTCTCTCTACAATGGGCCCTCAGATTCCTGATTCACATCAAAGCGCGAGGCGTCCTAACCACAAAGGGTTACTTACTCAGTCTACAATCACCACACTAAACACTTATAATAGAGAAATTCGCATTTACAATTAATTGTTTGTGAAATCCCCAGTATTTAATTAGTGTTTTGTATTTTATAAACATTCCCCAGTATGTTTTTATGTTCTTTTTTTTGCACAGAAATATATATTAATTGTTTGTCCGATTTTCGCTAGTTCTCCAATTCACCAGACAAGGAACAATTTAAATTTGCCTGCATCAGTGTGTAACTCAGCCGTATTATTGACTATTGGCTATTTAAATTTGAATATATTGCCATTTAAAGTGCTACCGCACCTAGCATCTGGCCAAGAAGACCAGTCACAGAGCTAAACAACAACAACGAAGAGATAGTGGTGCTCGCACGTGACAGGCATAAGTTAGACGGGCGACCGCGGCATTCCGCAGTACGGCCTGTCAGTGGCCCCTTTGTGTAGCCGCTCTTTTCTAGACGACACTCTTTTTAACCACAGAACTGCCTTTTCAGCACAGCACCGTGCCTCCAATGTGTGTTGTTGTTGCTGCGTATATGCAGATACAAAGGACATGGATTCGAACAAAAAGGCAATGTCTCGCCTTTGTTCGGGCCACTGTGTGTGTGTGCCGTTAATTAATTGGTCTGATTACATTTACACTTGCTTATTCCGGTTATCGATACATGGGGGGATTTGTTAATTGTGGCGAAGGCGCCGCGTCCACGGTTGAAACGAAAAACCGGAAATAAAGCGCACGTAATTAACCGAAATATGGACTGATTTCCAATCGATAAAAGTACGAAATTCCGCAAAACTATGCACTAATTTGACAAAAAGCGACCGATGCAAATGCGAAAACGAGAGAGAAGGAAAGATTCCTTAATTGTTGTTCGATTCTCATTGATAAAATCGCAATATGATCGTGACCACTAAATCTCCGACGGTCCACCAACGGCATTCGACCTCATTAAATAATCTCTTCGGAAGGCAGAAGAGCGCAGGGAGCGCAAAAACGATGCAGGAAAAAAACGGACGAAAAGAGAGCAACAAAATAAATATATATACGAAAAAATACATTGACATAGTCAACCGTTTAAAGAGTAACCTAAATCACTTCCTCCGCGTACCATTCGGATGGTGAAGTTGAAACAGCAGCAGAGAAGAGAGGTTTCCGTCGCGCGGGCTCAGACATCCATAACTCAAGGGACACAAGCAAAAATCCGCGGACAAAAACTCTCTATAGCCAAGGCACACTGTATATATGCTCTCTGCTATACGCGAAACAAAAAAGCACAGGCAGCTCGCTACAAACGAGGGATATAAACAATTGTCGGGGTAGGCAGCGTGCACTTTAAAGCACACAGCACCGGCATCTTTGATTCTAGATTTGCATAGCAGGCTCTGATATGGAAATGTTCTTGTTCGTTGCTGCAATGTTTCTTTACTTGACTGTACCACTACACACACACATGGATAACATGAAATACACACATTTTACTGTTGAGTAGTGGACACAGAGTGCCTGTGTGTGCTTCCCTTCTTCTGTTCTGCCAGTAGCCGATGCTGGAGACCGCTTTTCGGCATACACTAAGTTATGTCAACTGATTTTTGCAATTCTACTGTAACTGCAGGCCTTGTGCATTGTCGTTCACTTTGGATATTTTCTCAAAGTTTCACTATTTAGGTCCATATTTTAACTGTTTCACACACAAGCACTCATTAACGTATACGTTTCTTTAAGTGTGCTGTGGTAGTTTTTTCTTCTCAATGGAATTATGTATGCATGCTTGAAATATTTTGGAAATTGTTTTTTATGGAAATCATTGTCGACTTTTGAGATGGTTATTAAAATTCTTGAAAATAACGAGATGCCAAAAAAACACAGAGTGTTGCTTCAAGTCGTCAGTGGTTTGTGAAACGGTCCCAATTAAATTCCACATCCACAACAATTTCGTAATTAACAGAGATAGAATTTCTGTTTGTGTGGCAAACAAACACCGGCGCATATTACTTCATAAAACGACCCCAAAATTCGCTACTGTGAATGAATGAAATATAAGACATTCGGCCAAATGGAGAATTGGATATTGGAAACGTGAGAAAATTGTTTACATATAATAAAATCCACTTAATTTGTTAAAATGCATTAAATAACCAAAGTTCGAATAAAAAACACTTTATATGTTGGCAGAGCTGTCAGGACAGTTTGTTTATTGGAAGCAGTGTGCTCAATATATGGCCTTGTTGTGACTGTATAGTGCCGACTAAATATATACGGTCCCTGCTTTAGATAATAACGCTCAAGAAGTACGACTTTGGCTTCTTTTCGCAACTTCTCTATACGTTTTCTTCGCATTTTCTATATATCTATAACCGTTGAGCCTTTTGCACACAGTCAGCAGCTGATATCGGTCTCTTCACTTCTGTAGAAGGAAGCGGTAGCCTTAGAACCATTTCGCCTCTCCACGATGTACGCTTTTCTTCTCTTAAGCACACAGAGACCTCCGACTAAGATAATCTCACAATCATTAACTCTACTTTAACTGTATACGTGGTGACAAGAAAAAATAAAAAATACATAAAAAATACTCTAACATACTGTCGCATACCCAACCATTCTCTATGCATTCACATATTATCCATCGATGGATTCTTGTAAATGGCACTTTAATGTCTTCTCAAACGATGTTTAATTAAATTTGTTTGCCGTTTTATCAAACGCTCTCTTCATATACTATCCCATATCGCAGCAATTAATTGCCTCTCCAATATCTGTTAGAACATAAAAATCGTGCGCTCACACAGTTGGACTTTTGAGCCAAATAATTCCTGTGTTTACCATTTTTCATCATGTGGGAAACGACAATGGCTTTACCTTCTCTAAATTTAACACATCGCACGTTCTTGGTATCTTTTCGTATTTAAAACTGTCTTGTCTATAGCCGATAACACAATAGATGTGTGTGTTTTGTCGCCGAAATATCCAAACACATCTGAAAGATTATTAATAAATGTATTTATCGATTAATTAATATTCTAGTGAGTGAATTAAGCAAGTATTCAGGCAGTGTGCCATGTCTGGCACGTGCTCACATATAAAGTGTGTTGTGTGGTTTGAAAAGTGTGCGTTGATCGGACTTGTGTGCAAGGCTTGCCCTCCACATTTTTAATATCATTTTTCAAAGCGCAGTCATCGACCATGAATTAAACGGCAAAAGACGACAAACAAACAACCAGGTAGGTCCTCAATGACTCAATCGTCGCATTTTCCAATTTAAAAAAGATGCATATTCCACATCCGCTCTGCCCATACACTTTTAGCACAGAATTTGCACTCGCGCGCGACTTACCGAATCAGTCGTCGTCATATGCAAATTGAAAGAATTTTAACATTTTTCCTGCGAAAGCTCCAACCGCAGTATGACACAAATATCGGACGATTATTAATCGGCATATTTGCTCTTCCATTCGGGGACTGTTTGGATATGCAATCAAATTAATTCGTATAAAACTGTTTGGCAAACGAACACAGCGAGGAGAATTTATAAATACACTCCGAAACACTTGAGAGTTTTTTACTTGATATTTTCTAATCATGCACGCGCCCAGACAAACAAATATATAAATAACAAGGAAAAAATTTATATATACAGAATTTTAAACACCCAAGAACACAAACTACCTGTTCAATCAAATTGTTTGGTCATTTTCAAGTCGTGTGGCCAAAAAAAAACAAAAAAGCAATAAAAAAATATATACAAAACCACCTAATAATAATATCAGTGATTTGAAAGTTTAGTCAAGTAATTTGGAGACATAAAAAGCCCAGTTTGCATACATAATTAAATAACTTCATTACAAAGAAATGTGAATCACCTTTTTACAAGATTAACGTTTATTCCAAACCTTTAACAGAACATTGTTCCTAAGAACCACGTGTTCAGGTGTACTGTATTTTTGTCATTTATTTCTTGTACTCGACGATTTACCTAATGCATATAAATGTACCACTCTTCAACGATACACGGCTGAATGTGTTGAATGACAAAAATTTTCAACGACATTACAAATATTTGCACTTAAACCAAAAACTTACATCACCGAAATTTTTTTATGTGAATCGACCGACTTGTGGGTGTATCTGGAATTAGTTTATGCAAATTGTCCGTGTTAGAAAGTGACTTTTTGTGTAATCGAATGACCGTCAGAGCAGACCGAACGCTTTTTGACTATTTCAGTTAACACAACTTGATTTTATAATTAAAAGGAAAAATCGCCAACGACAAATGACCACAATTACCAGCCTGACATATTTAAAATTTGACAAATCAACTGGACATTGATTTGTAGATAAACACTGTCACATAATTCCCAAAGAGTCTCCTACTGTTTGACAAATGGAAATCTGTTAAACGGTGGGAATCGGGCCCCAAAAACTAATAATAACACAACAGAGGAAATCTCTTGTTATACCTGAAGTTTATATCACAGGAAATAAAGGCAGTGTTTACATAAAAAGTGGAAAACCACCCACAATAGACTACAAAGCAACAACCTTTGCCCGATTAAGAAGAAAAAAAAATCATTTTTCAATAAATGAAAAATCCCATTATCGATACACTCACTTATAACACACACATATATCTGCATGCTTTACTCTATCTGATCGAATACTAAATAATTATCTGGTATTTAAAAGTGTGCTAATATAAAAAATCCTATCCGAAGCCACTCCTCTTCTGAGATAATGTTTTCTCTAATAACTATAATCATGTAGGTAAATATATAATCAATTTGTTGTTAAGGTCTGCTTAAACACCCACACAATACTTGTACATAAACTTTACTAGACACAAGAGAGCGAATGGAAAAAACAACGCTATTTCCACATGATTTCATTAATAGTGCACTGAGAGTAGTAAAAATACCAAATTCCAATGCAACTTGCAAAAGGGTTCACTTTGCATATACCCATAATGGGCAAAAAAGAAAACGGCATCCGCATACACACCGTTAGATTTTAATTGATTCTGTAAAATTCACTTTTAAAACATCTTAAGTAAAAAGTTCTAGCCTGGAATTTCGATTAAAACACAATATTTTTCTGTCATAAAACCGCGCGTATACAATTTTAATACAATGCAAAAATTTCCTCAACTTTTATGTACAGTGTAATTGTAAACCAAAACAATCCCAAACCCAAAACCAAGCCCTTGCAATAATTCATTTTGCATTTTAAATTCGCGTCGACACATTTTACTGTCCCACATTTTTATTTTTCGACATTGACAACAAACAGTGGAAAAAAAATTATGCCTATACACAGAAAATAAAAACATCTTAGCACACGCGTTTTATTATTGAAGACGATATGCACCATAAATCATTTCACAATAAAAAAAATGAAGAGTACAGTAAAAAAGCAAAAGAGTTATCAATAAAGTACAAACATTTTAAGTACACCAACGCAAGCCAACCAACATAATAACATATTACAGATCATGATTTAATAAAATTATAGTAATTAAGTTTGTGGATAATATTTGCAGTGTAATATTAAATATTGGAGATTATCTTGTGTGGGTAATAATAATGCTTTGAACCCATTAAATTTCATAAGTGAATCCATCATGATCTTGATGCACGACACTATCGAATTTTCGATCGTCGCTTAATTAAATTATTCATTCATCCCAGTTTGACTTTTGAGTGTTCGAAGAAGTATATTAGAAACGTATTGTGAATAAACGGGGCCAAAACGGACCCCAACAACAATTACTTATTTAATTAAGCAAAGACAACGATCTTTATCCACGGAAAACAATGCAGATATTTCACTGTTGCTTAGTTATGGTAATGTGTAAAGAGTGTATAAGATACAACTTAGGATTTATATAAGCCTCTCTCAGTTTGTTGTAGAAATTAAAAAGCGGAAAATTAATAAACCATTAACTTTGCTGCAAATGGATCCTTTCTTCGAAATTACCAAGCGTTTATGTTTGAAACACTTTCGATTGTATTTAGAATTTTATTCGATATATACATAAAACATTTATAATCGATGATTCAGCAACCCTCCTTCATGCAAATTGTGATATTTGGAAGTTTGGAAAGTTGTGGTGGTGAAGGTGTGTGTGCTACTCTATCGGATGTTAATTACTGCTTTGTGCAGTGATCCGACACCAGTGGTGGCTGGCACAAAGAAGGCGAACAGCGGGTTATCGGATCCCATCCATCTACGAACGGCGCTCATCTAACCGGAACCGGAAACACTCCAACAAGCGTTACTCTCTTTACGTTTCCGACCCATCCTCCAAGTTGACCAACTTATCCACACCATGCAATTGCTAAACATAAGAACCAATCATGGATAGCGCTCCAATTTGCTCAATTGTATACTGAAAATTGTTTAAACATCGTTACAAATTCGTTCGTACAAATTTCAATGTAATTTTAATGAGACAAATCTAAATAAATTTCAATTTTTGCAAGTAATCCTAAATCAGTCTTATCATGACATTAATTATCATAAGCCACACTGAATTGGGACTTGGGTCCATCTTTCAGCCTACCAATGTTTGAATAAACCATAAGAATGATAATCTAGTCCATTTTTATATTAATTGTCGAGCCACTTCCGCTGTTTTAGTTCTCATGTTCTGCCTAGATATCCAACATTATATTCTCCTTTTTTTATTCAAAACAATAAGAAACACTTACGTAAACGAAACAAGGTCCATATTATAAACATACATTTTTTCCTTCTTTTTATAACTTGTCAACAAGGCAGGCACCATTTTTCCTACACGCCAAATATGTTAATTCATTTTGTAACTTACAGTTAGTTTATAACATTTGACCTCAAGTTAATTATATTATTTATTTTGTAATAAAGTTGGAAAAAAATAGACATAAAGTTGCTTATAGTGATTCGAGCAAAAATGAAATTGTGGACAATTATTACGAAGTGCTCAAACATAAAATTACCAAAAATTTACGAGACATTACGAAATTTGTTTTGTTCTCTGATTTGGGTGTTTAATTTATTGCGCGACCGCCTCAGAATCGCCTCCACTTACACAACAGTGCAAAGCTCCAAAAGCTCTCCCTATCCAATTAACATTCAACTCTTCTAATAGTGTGAGAAGATTGCCATTTGTTTGCAAAATATAGATTGTTCCTCCACTGGGTCACCTACAAACGAAAAAACAACAAACAAGCGCTATTTCCAAAAAAAAACACAGAAAAAAATCACTTAATTAAAACCTCTCTGAATTAATTTCGTAAAAAGTATTACAAGAATTCCCCAAGACAAACGGCCACGGTTCACAGCGTCTAGCACCAATTAGACGAGTTGAAGGGCTACATGTTGGACAGTTTGAGGCACCCTTCGGAACGAAGACAGTGTGACGCCCCCAGGAGACTTTGATGAAGAAGAAGAGTCAGGTTAAGACCCCCTGCACCTGTTCCGTGACGTCAAACGTGAACTTCCTGTTCTCACGAGATTTCATCGCGCCGAAATAATTACATCCGAGCGGACATCGCACTCTTCTCCTCCTCGACTTCTCCACCACACATCCTACAATAATAAAACACACCATGCTTTTATTTATACAACAAACATACGGGGTGGCTCTCGTGAGTACCATACTTTCTTCGAGATTTTATCTCAGTGCTCCGATAACAGTGTGGAAAGAGAATTGTGATAATATCATTTTACAACTATGACCCAGTTAATTGTAGCACAATTAAAAAGAAATTCACAATTAAAAACGATGGATGTGTTAGGGTTCAAAATCTCCTTGAACATAATAATAAAAACGTAAAATTTCCGCACTTGTGCGATGGGAGAATATCAAAGTGTGGGAGCCTTTGTTCTGTTGGAATACAAGGTTACTTCGTCTAGTAACAGTTACCAGACCTAGGAAGGAACTTCGTCTTAATTTGCAATTAACCAAACGAAAAAAAGTTCACACATATTTAATATGTAACTGTATATGTACATCTCTCTTCCCTGTGTCTATTATCTCTTAATTACTGATAAGCGCATTAGAAAACGGCTGTTTTCTGATCGTTTGCTGTCAAAGTGAAAATTTGCGCTAGAAGAAGGTGGTTGCTCCTTTGAACCGATTTGAACCTGCTAACAAAACAATAAAACATATAAATTATACCCTAATTTATATATATTGTTATAATTTTATTCCGTATTACCTAAAAGTACACCGTCTGATGACACTGGCATACGATTGATATTTGACCTGACTTCCTTTGACCTCTGCCGTCATATCCTCTGTCTTGCTGGCTAATCGCAAGCAACTTCTTGTATATATGTATAGTTACAACTTCATCCATATTCAAAATACGCATTAACTATGTAAATTACATTGAAATTAAATTAAACGACAACATCGGTTAGGACAATGTAGCAAAAACATTAAACCACTTAATAACAAAATTAAAGGATTACTAATCTGCTGTGACTTGGCTAATCATCGGACAGTGGACTTTTTACGCAATGAAAAAAGGGTGCAATTCGCGCTTTCTGCTATGTGTTTTATAGGCAATAAACAGGTATTTATCAGTTGGAATAAATTAAACGGACATTGTAACATCGAAAATGACACTTTGAACGCAACACGAAGAAAGAAAAAGTGAAAAGACAATCAATTGCAATTAAACGAAATTGCAAACAAACGTAATAGAACAACGTCGCATTACATGATGGAAAATGTAAACTAATTAAAGAAAGAAAAAGGCACACACACTGTCTTGTAATTAAATAAATAAAAAGTGACAAAATGCATCAATGTGTTTTCACTTTTTAACTGAAAAGTAACGATGCGTTTCAGTAAAGTAACTATGTGGTTAAATTTGCCGAAACGACAATTCTTTCTCTATATATGAGACATTTCTTGCGCCCTACTAAACGAAAAGATCTTCTAATCAACAAAACCTGTGAAAGTTTACCGGTGTTTACACGCGAAAATGGCCAAGTGCGATTTCGAAATCATCGCCCGTTTAAAATGACATATTTCCAGAAAATTTTTCCACAGAGCTTTTTAGATTGGAGGTGAAAAACATGTTTGGAGTTTATACACTTATGGTAATCCAAGAAACCAAGTAAATATCCACGCTGCTTTGAACCTTTCGAATATACTTTTATAAATTTCCGTCACAAGCATTACCGCGTTTACGTAATAATACAAAAATCGAAAAATTCCAATAAATTAAATTACATTTGTTGTTACAAGTAAAATTCCAATTAGAAAATTTATTCAGCCATATTGTTGTGACTACAATAAATCACGAAACTTAAGTATCCATGAATGTTTTTAGTGTGACATGTAGAGCACATACTAGAAAATTATTATTGCATTAGAAAACTTTCCCTGAAATTTGGAATCTGCAGAGTTTTTTACACCCAAAAAAATTATTATTTGACCAGCGTTATTTAATGAAAACATTAAACAGATATCCAGTAAATCTAATCAAATATTTGTTGCTTCGTATACCCTTCAGCCAACATGGATTAGTGCAGTTTAACAACCAAGTTATATATTTTCCATTTCTTTCTCTACTACATTTTTATTTACATTCTGATAATGGAGTTATTACAATAATCGCAATATCTATATAAAAACAGTGTTTTTTTATTTATTTCGTCATCAGTCCGTTTATTTTGCTCAAGTTTTTTGATCCCACACACAAATGGAATCAAGTGCATCTAAAGCACTTGCAGCCCAACAACTAGAGGTAAATAAAAACAACTCAAAAAAGAAATTACTATTTCTAATTACACAAGAAACTTATTATTTACCAGATAACTTTGTATACTTTAATGATGCTGCACTCGTCTGTATCAACAAACTAGTGTAAATATGACGAAAAATTGAAGTCAATGGAAAACCAGCCACAAACTTATGCCACAAGAAGAGAGTTGAAAAAGCCCACAAACGATTCCAGCCTCTATATTTTAGATAAAATCCATTTATGATCAAAAATAATCCAACATACTCATTATAAATTGACTAAACCAATAATTAATAAACGTAGAGACGTGAAGGACGTTTTCCTTAACTTTAAGGTACATGTGGGTGGTCTAATAATAATAATATTTAGTATAATCCTAGCAGTGTCTAGTCCGGATGTTGAGTTTTTCGAACAGCTGTACATTGTAGGAGGAAATTTTAATAATTTGGAAAGTGCTCATTTGCATTTTTACATAAATTTCAAGTTTAAACACACGCAATTCCCTCAATGCGGGGGTGGCAAATTAAATCACATCGCACATCTTTGTGGATTCAATGCATAAATGATCGGAAAAATTCTCCCATTCACACCTAAACCATAAAAACATCATCTCCATGATACTTTCCGCCCAATTGCATAATGAAAAACAGAAGAGAAAAAGTGTAACGCCACCGATTAACCGCAAGGGACGAAAAACTCCAAACCTAAAACAAAACGTGCATATTAAGCCACTAGATGAAATTACACACTCCTTTATGGAGTTTTCGGGGTACTCTAGGAGGAATAAATCGACGCGCGTCTCGCCACGCGCACCTTCGCACAGGTAAGTCAAAGCAAAAGGTAGGTAGGTATGGCGGGTACCGAATCGACTGCTCTAAACATCAGTATCGCCGTTTGCTCGACTCCGATTACACGCGCACACCTTGCTTACAGCGATCCGACGGAAGCAACAAGTGTTCCAAGCACAATCACCACCCGATAGTACCAAAAAGGGTGCCAGTGTTCGCGGTACCGCCGTGCTGTGATTTCCTCTGTGTTCCAAGTATACGAAATTTTCAGTGTGTCTTGGAAAAGTTGTGCAGTTCTCTTGGATATTTCGAGTGTTTTGCGAGCAAACAGAACGGGCCTTAGACAAATACTTTAAGTACCATCTACTGAGTTAGAAACAATAATTTCATAATCATTCCAAGTACCAATTCGAGAATGTGATTATTACAAACTGATTAGTAATTTGTGTTTTTAAGACAGGTGTTTTGATTCGATATTTACATTTTTTTCTGTTACTAAAAGACTAGTGCTTAACACTGAATTATGGCTTCGGATGAAGACTGTAACAATACATACAATTATCCGTAAGTACCAACGAAAACAGTGATTTATTATTAAAAATTATGTAATTGTTCTACTTGGAATCTTACATAGAACGCAATTTTTATCATATATTGTTGTTGATTAAAATTCAAAACAATAAATTTCATCGATAAGATAAATAAGTGAGAAATTCTATCTGAAATATTGTACAAAGTGGTTCTCTATCTATTTTTTTTTGTGATTGATTGTGGTGCTTTTGTTTTGACTACCGATGGAAAAATGCCACAATGTGTGACCGTCGAGCACAGTCCCATCTAATCAAAGCGAATGCGGAAAAACGATTAAGAACACACGCTCGCATCCGTATAGTAATAAAAATTTAAATGTTCATTATACGCTATTTTTAATTGCACGTATTTGCAATGCTTGTGAACGTTGGACGCGCGCCGATTTCCGCTCTCCCACAAGAATTCCAATCAAAACATCGACAATTGCACCATTTCTACATACGGTATCAAAAGACGTCACCGAAACGTCAACGAAATCACAGAATGTTCAGTGCGCATAAATTATCGGAAAATCGGAGATCTCTTTGGAGATACCAATAGGCGATAAGGCCACGAACCCCACCTCGAAAATCGACCAAAGTCCTGTAAATAAATACGATACTGATTAGGATTATATCATCTTAAAGTACAATACAAATCTCAAAAAAAACGTTGATCTTATTGCATTGTTAATAGCATCCTATTGTTTTATTACACATGGAGGTATACAGTTTTGTTTACAATATACCTTGACCTAGCATTATTATGTTTCAGTTTCTTCTCCTCTTCATTACAATTGAATACCCAATAATAATACAAATAAATTTGTTGTAATATGACAAAGTTTTCATGATTCAAGTGCATCAATTCACTGACAATTTTCCTATCTTAACACATTAAAAATCAATACTTCTAATCAAGTGAAGAGATTATGTTAAACAAGTAATTTACACTCTAGTAATAAGATACTCAGAGAAAATTAATATGTTATGCAAAACGAAAGCAATAAAAAGCACCTGGAACCAAACTTATCAGCAAATAACTGTTTTTTAGTCAAGTGAATGCGTTCGTCTCTTCATTTCCACACAAAAACACACAAAATTAATAGAGTCATTTAGGATTCTAGCCATTTATACATATACGGATTTTTGCTCGAAACTAAAAACAACACAATACTGGCTTGATAATAAAGTGTTATTTAATAATAAATGACAGTAAGTATGATTCATGTCAATGTCAGTCTGTAATACTGTGCAGCAGCAAGTTGAAAAACAGCGCGTTTTATACAAATCCAAGTTGATATCGAAACTCGTTTGTCATACATCTTCGTTTTTACTCTCGGTGGAAAAGGCTGCCCTTTTTCCAATGTTGTCTATACTGCATTCGTTGATTCCAAATGAACACAGGAATACATATAATTGTTCAAAGCACAGCATCACCATCTCACATTATCGTTTTGAGCCATTAACATAGTTGTTGCTTGATTTAAACGTGATATCGTGCAGTAAATGTCTTAATTATTGAAGAAAGCGACGGTGCGAATCTAAACGGTCTACTATGGCCTTTTCAGGAGAACTCAGTTAGCCAGCTTTCAGCAACAAAAACACTTCTATGATGATGGCAACTCTTGAATGTGGGACGTGAGATGACTGCAACGCAGTTCAAGCTTCAACATTTTATTATGTGAATTATTTCCAATGAAAAACTGTCTTCTTTTATATTTATTCGCGTCCAGTAGCCAGTTTTTGTTCCTGCCCTCTGGCACTTGGTGAATTTTTACTTGTGTGGAATTTTTGGTGGTTAGTTGGACTTTTTACTTTTTCGCATTTTATACGGACATATAAAGAGAGACCAGATGAAGAAGAGTGTTCGTTTCATGTGGCCGAAAATGTACTGAAATGAAATTCATACCGGTCAACATTTCACACAAAAATTGTTTTATTATATGAAAACTCGTTAAACATAAATGCCATGTACAACAAATTTATTAGACGCCGTATTAGGTCATTATAAGTCAAGTTTCCCATTTTTGTTCTGAAAAATTAACATTCAGACTATTACCGAGAGAGAAAAAAACGTCTTATTACCCAAAGTGTACACAAACGTCGTAGACGCGTTTCTCAATCGAATGATAACCTACATTGGTACAGGCTTTTTTATTAAATTTATTCCGTTTTTAATTGATATAGAAAATAAATTCGATTCCTGCTCGGAATATTATAGGTTTCTTTATGGGCAAAATTGTAATGAACGTTTCTTGTAGTAAAATTGCGATTCATTTGTTTGAAGAGAATGTATTGTTGTGGAAAAGTCACGTGCTCGAAGCATGTGACTCTCAAGCTGTCACAGCTGATTATTTTTCTATACAATATTGGTTTTTAATTAATCCAATTACGTGCATTTATCAAAAAAAAACCAGCAATTTACATTCCACGAATAATTCATCGACAACATGTAATTGCTTTCTTTGTATTTGCATATTGGTTACATTAAAGATGCTTACCACCATCCAAACAAATAGAATTTGTAATTTTACTGAAAAATAATTATTGGAATTGTATTTCAACATCGTTTAATTGTTTATGTTTTCAATTTCTCAAAAAAACCTCAATCTAATCATTTTCGCCAAAAAACAACATAGTTTCTCATTCTCTATATTTCTGTTGTTCTAATTTCGATAATAGGTATACGCAATCCACACGTGCTGTTATAAAACTATTAGAATAAACAACAAATCAATTAATTTATCGACAAATAGACATAAGTTTTCGATCATCTACAAAACAGTTTTAAGTATATCTCCCGATTAAATATAGGTAACCTACGTTTTTATTAGTAATGATTTATGTATTAATTTGTCGTGAATAAACATCCATAAATCTAACAGATTTATGATATTTACAGTTCCCATCAGAAAATAGAATGAAAACTGTTGTTTTCTAGAACGAAAGAAAAAATAGTATTTCGCGTGTGTCTCAAACACCCAACAATTTCATTTGAAATTTTTTACAAAAATCTTATTACAGACTAATATGTGTAAAGTTTTTTTCTTCTCGTCTATATTAACGTTCGTTGGGTGTTTTCAACATTAACCTTCACTTTAGAATAAATTAAGAAAGATACGATCAAATGTGTACATCCTTTTCCTTAACGCTATATTCGTAATGCAGTTTTGTCATGATTTTATACATATATACACCTACTTAGAATACAATTTACTTCTTATATTACAAAGTCTTGTAATAATAATTTCGTATTAACTTTAAACCCTTTTCATTTGATTTATTGACATTCGCAATCTAATTCGTAATTGCGCATCCACATTTACATTTAATGATTAATGAAAATCGATCTGGCCATAAATCGCTAACTCTGTAAATAAGTTTGGTGGTAGGTTTCAATTTTATTAAAGTGAAATTAATCGATTTACTCGGATTATAAGACTGAAAACACCATCACAATTCCCAATCCCATAAATTCCAGCACACCACAACCATAACACTCCAATATACAAATCTGTGGGTTGAATTTTTGCACTTTAAATGTCGAACCGCTTCAACTAACCCATTTATCAAGCAAATACAATTCACGCAATAAAAACCATTTCAAGAGAGTATAAAAAAAATAATAACATCTGACCTAAATCTCGCAAAATTATGCGTATACGACACTCGAAGTGTGTTTATTTTTTTCACTTCTAACACGAGTCTTGATATTATTAAGCTGAAGGCCGTAATAATACCTACTTGTGTTCAAATAAGATAACCGCAAGACATAATTAAATAAATATAATGTGTACGTCTCTCACAACACACAGTGGAGATGTCGACGTTGCGTGTGAGAATTATTAGCACTAATGAGCAATCACAACTTTATTATGACAATAAATAGGTAATAAATGACTTTCGGTTAGGTGAACACACACTCGGAATTTAATTGAATCATTTGCAATTTGCCACAGTTTTAATTCGCCGACTCATTAATACCCAAACGACAGATAAAAAAATTATGCACGGCTTGTGTTTAATGATAATAGATATGAAAAACAGTATTACCTACCTATAGATAACAGATCCATAAAAATCTCCAGTAGTTAATAACAAATACATACTTGTTACGTAATTTTGTATAGTCAATTTTTTTATCGAAATATTCAACTAATTTGTATTCCATCTACTTATTTAACCAATCCACACACACACAATAAAATAAATTCCTGCCAACATAATTCAGGCACATCTATCTGTTGTGCCATGTCTTTAAAATCTCTCCAAGGTATCTCGCATCTTCAATAATCTGCACACACAGCGTTCTTCTCTTCTCCCATCCTTGCATATGCATATACAAGAAACAGACGACTTGTACCCATAGCCTGGAGCCACAAACTGAAAAAAAAGAATATCGTTTTGTCATGGAATCTTAACTATTCACGGGAGAATTGACTCTATATAAACCGTCAACCTAATCGAATATCGAAACGTTCATTTATAATAAATCGCTCTGTAGTTTCGTATATACAAGCAACAAAATATTGTTCCAATTTCAAAACAACAATTTCGTCGGTTATCATTTCTAAATCCTAGATTTTGCGTACCTACCTACTTTAATTCTGACTCATTAATTACTGATTATTTTGCAATAATTATGAAAAATACACACACACACACACACATACACACAAATAGCTAACCTTTTATCTTACACATTTGTTTGCACGTGTTTATCGAGAATTGTTTTCAGTAGATGACGTCCTTTAATTATACTTAATCCAATTATTAGCTCATCGAAGACGTTCTATGAGCGAAGCATTTAAAAGTGAGGTTAAGTACGTATTTTCCTAAATTAAGAAAATGACGTTTTTTCAGGATGATGGAGGACGCGACCTCTTCGCCCACCCCCAACAACCACTACACTAACTGCCTGTCGCCGTCCAACTCACCATCGCCGCTCCTCACACAACAGTACCCGATGGGTACCCGGTACGAGTACCAGGACGAGATGATCCCCACAACTCAGGTGCTGCCGCAAGTGTTGCCCAAAACCCAAGACCTTTGGGGCGGTATGCCCGAGTCCGCGCTTTCCTACAGTGATTATCGGCAATATGAGACGAACCGTTTTACAAGTACCGAATACATTCGGCCCACATACGCGGACTCAATGCCTGTGTACAGTCAACGGACTAATTTCGTGCCGAAAATCGGGGCGCAGTCCCAAAAAGTGTCCAAAGAGTCGCGTATAAGACGGCCAATGAACGCGTTCATGGTTTGGGCCAAAGTGGAACGCAAGAAACTCGCCGACGAGAATCCCGATCTGCATAATGCGGATTTGAGTAAAATGCTAGGTAAGTGACGAATTTTATGTTAATTATTATAATGTGATTTTGATTAGAGGATGATTGATGTACTGTGAAATGGAAATTAACAAGAATGTTTGTATGTTTTAAGTGAATGTCAACCGGTTGATTCAATTTAAATCATGTCTCAATAATTTGTTATTTGCGAACAATGTCACGTCAATCAATACAATAAGTTGCTCGATCCGATGTAATACAATAGTAAAAATGTTCATGTAGGTCATTTGTGTGTTGATTGTGAAATTATATATACACATTTGCATAAATAAAATTCATCTTGAAACTGAAACGATGATGACATGCTGTGTGATGCGGGATGATGCGAAATTTTTCTTTCTCATTTTGCTGTGTGAGGGAAAAAATCATCCACATGACTAACGACCATAACAATTAATTTATATAGTTAGAAGTTAGCCAAGGTCAACAGTCAATAATTTATTAGAATAATTTTTCAATTACAATATTACATACACCCACAATACATGTAAGATATCTAATTAAAATTTAATCACGAGAACATTTTTACCGTGATTCACCATTGCGAGTAGAAAGTCTTTGAAATATTTCACGACAAAGAAACACACACATGTGTTTCGGTGATGTGATGATAATTTTTGAGTCCACCTTGAGAATTGGAACCGTTTTTGGGGGCCCATCGAATATATCTTCCTCGAAAAGCTGAACCCACAGCACACACAGATTATGATCGTGAGTCTGCAGAAAACGTACTTGTTATTCGAATATATCGATATTCATGATATCTCAGTTATTTCTCCTCCGTCCCATATTTATAAACTCTCTGAATGTCAAATATTTTTTCGTACACAAAATCTTCGCCAACAAAACCAGTTCTAAGACCAATAATTATATTCAATTGTAAAAACATTTGTTCTCTTCTCTCGTTTCTAGACATATGTGTGTGTGTGTTTGGAAAAAAAACCGTACATAAAATTCATTAATTATTAATAAGGAGGTTACATACTTCTGGGAACAAAGTTATTTCTAGTAAATCAGCAGGAAACATTCGTACACATAAAACTTGGGTAAAAATGTAAATTTATCTCTTATTTATTGTGACGTAGAATTTTATTCAAATCAAGATCCACAAACACAACAATTATATCGAATGCAATTGTAAATTTCCGCTAATTAAATGCGAGATAAGAAAATTTATCAATTAGGGATACACGGGGTGACCATAAAACCGTTTAGCCTACAAATTGTGTTTGATTGAAATTAATTTGGCCAATAGTCATGTAAATCTTGCCATAACACACATGTGCGTATAAAGTAAGAAGAAATTAATGTTTTTTCTATATACAAACGACATTTCAATAGTCTAATAAGAATTGTGTAACAATAAAAAAACGTTTGTATTGAACCTGCTTGGAAACTCCAACGCACAGTTCGTCAATTCCAAATGGACATCTAAATAAGAATCATGTTCATTACGTTGTCATAAATTATATAGACATCTAGAAATAAATTAGCATTTGGATTATTTAATGAAAAGGACCCAGGTAAATGTGTTATTCATAATACAAGTTATGGGGCAGAAAAAATTAATATGTTCAAAAAGTTAGAGAAAATCGTGTAGGTTTCTTTGTTGAAATTTTTCTGTCCTTTGTTGCATTTAATTTTCTAATCTCATAAGTACAAAGTACTGCATTAATGAATTTCATCAGTCAGAAGCTGGAGAACATGTCAAAGAAGCAATAAATTATCGCCATTGGCAATAAATTATCAAAGCAGTACCAAATGCATAATTCAATTGGAAATATAAAATTCTTAATTGAAAACATGTAAATTAACAAGAAATATTTATTGGGTGTTAATTTATACGAATGATAATTGTAATGTTAAGGGTGAACACGCCTTAAGAAAGGATCGCTAGACATTTATTTTCTTATGTTCCAAGGTGGTACCGTTTGATACAATTTCGCAAAAACTGCGAAAGAGACGCGCTCTCACAAAGTGGGATCAAATGTGCTATTGAAGCGAGGCAAGATTTGTGCATCTCATTACCAAGATAGATTAATGGGGCTTTTGGTGAGCGTACCGATCGGACAGCCTTCGGACTCTCTCATTGGATAGAGGAGCAGTTTAAAGCAACTAACCAGCCAATCCAAGCACTCTTCCAATTATTCTCCTTTATTTTATTTTAAGGTCATCTGACGTAGAAAATGGCTGAATAACTTGTTTATATTTAATCATGTGTTTGTTTCAATAATCAATGGGATGGTTTAGCATCATCCCAAGTGGTTCAAAATTCACCAAATTCCTTCAAACCAATAGAGGTCTCAAATCACATTTAAACACCAAGAAAATCATGCAGGATTGTGTTTTGACAACTAGTACCGGTACTAAATTAAAGACAGTTTTTTGATTAGAACATTTTTCCTCAGTCTGAAAAGTCTAAAATCCAACAAAGTGTCGTTCTTTATGACGTTTTGAGATAAAATTTTTAAAGATTTTATCTTGATGCAATTTTTATAAAAAATTATCAAAAATATCAATTAAAATCCGCTATTAGGCGTAAAGGAAATTTATCAAAAACAAAATACTCAAATGAACGATAATGTTCCTAGAACGATAAAAATGAATATCAATGTTGGGCGCGTGTAAACTACCATTTGCTGAAAATCGTTTGGAAAAGTACCATGTCACGTGTCCATCAAAGAATTTCCATTAAGATTTATGTATTACGTTGGCACAATGCACACACAGAGAAACGTGTGTACCGTTAGACGAAAATGAATGAATAAAGTGAATGAACAAAACGTAAAATCACACGCACAGCCCAAACAATAGAGGAGTCTTATTCAAGATTTCAGTACTGAAAAATCGGTACCACACTTATAAACTTGCCCAACAACATATAATATCATGAAAACAACATAAAAGAATTTTATCTAGTAACAAAATCATTTAATAACATTAAGTATTTAATCAACCTGTTTAATTGCATGACTGGAAGAAAAAAATCATTTTCTTTATGGTACTAATTAATTCAGTGTACTTTTCAAATCGTTATATGTCAAATGCTCTTTATAATGTCAACAGTAATATGTAGGTATAAACTTGTGTAATTAAAATAAATTACTTTGTAAAAAAAATTGCTGGCACACATTTTCTTCTATAAAGCGATTTATTGATGACTTAATGATAAACAGTTTTAAATCATTAGCCAAACCAGTAATTATGACAAAATTAATTAACACCTAACACCTAGACAGTATTCGAATAAACACATTTCCTTTTAACATCTATACCCAATAAAATACAAAACAGACATAAATTATCATCTAAAAGAACTACTTAATTATAAGGTGGATTGGTGCAGGCGGTATATGTATTAATTATAGCTTTTCCATATTAATTACCATATACCTTACCCATATGGACACCGTAGCACGGACCAAATCGGCAAATGTTCCTCACATACATGCAAATACGAAGAGATTCGCTTTTTTATGCGATCAAATCAATTTCTAATAAACACACCGGCGCTCTTTGTGTCGCAAGAGAACCGAAATGAATTCCAAATGCAGACGAATTCTTCTCGGAACACTTATCACAAGGAATCTAATCAATATGAATAAGAATCAAAGAGTGTTCACCGAAAAATTGATCATCTTTCCCAAAACTTTTATGTTGGATGAATATAAATAATAAAAGTTTTTGGTCGGTAAAACATCCAACGAATCTATAAGCCACAATTGAAAACTGCCGGTTTTCCGTTATTTTATTTATTATTAAGTCAGTGTGTCGCATTTGAGCGGATGTCTAACTTTACACGTGACTTGAAAATTGGGATCGTGTCTTGATTCACCGATCCCCCGAAAGTCAGGAAACTCGAATTTATTTCACTCAGTGTGCCTTCTATATGTATACAGAGAGTGTTTGTTGTGCATTTTATTAATCAAGTCTCCTGTTTGCATGTGAAAACATGATCTGCCTACAACAGGCCGTTAATCTTGAACACATCGAGTAGGATGGTCACAACGAAATGATTACAAATTTATTTTTTCACGCCGATTTTCCCCAGCGTCCCCACATATATCGCCATAAATCATTCTAGGCTATATTTTATTGTTAATTAGATCGACCAACAAGGCGATGGCAATAAAACTAGTTATGAAGTTGTTTGTTGTGGCTTGAAAATTCAATACATTGTCAAAATGAATACAGAACATTTAAGTAGTTAATTACATCAATAGTTAATTAATCTGTGACGAGATAAATTATTTAGTGCAATTGATAATGTAACTTGAACGGAATATTATTAATGTGTCACGTAGACAAATACAGAATTTTTTGGGGGGATATAAAATGTTTGAATTTCTCTTTTATAAAATATAATAAATCATTCTAAACATGCCATTTAACACCAATTTATTTCCATTTAAAATTTATGAAATATATCAAATGTTAGAACTATTATTGAATGTAAACATATATCATGTGTGCAAAAGCATAATTTAAATATTTCGAAAAGCGTAACACAACAACGTGTCTTACGTAACGAACACATACATAACGAGAAACTGGAAGTTTATTTGAATTTACTGATACAACTTATTTTATCTGATCCCAGTGTGGGTGTATACGTTATTTACACTATTGTATAAATTGAACACAATTGTACACAATCAAAACAGATTCATTTTTTCACAATCTTATCATAACACTGTGGGTCTTTTCCTTTAGAAGAAAATTAGTTCAACAAGCACACAAATGTGATAAACTGCTGCACTGGCAGTATTATAGTTAAAATTGTGAAAATCGTTTAAAATTTTTTTCAACAAACTCACAATTTATTGTTGAATTTTATAGTCTTTGTTAATAAATCATTTCTAATCTCTGTTTAAAATACTTGATAGTTTTCTAATTGCATACGTAAATGTACTTTTCATAATGATGAACCGTTAAACTATTAGCATAAGAGATAAAATTCCGCTCTGTTGTTGCTCTTGTTAATAACCCCGAACGATTCTATTTAAATTTCAGCGATAGTAAAGGAAAATAAATCAGTTTAATTGAATGTATGAGTTTGCGGTGGCAAACTGTAATTAAGTGACACGCGAATGAAGTGTGTTTAAAATATTTTATAGAAAAAAAAATCTTGCAAATAACTGCATGGGCCGAAAAGATTGCAAAGCTGCCGTGCTTCTTTCATATTACTCCATATAATCATTTAATATAGAGTGTGGGAGTATTCTTATGGGAATGTGACCTGTCGACCTCTCACCGGGGCGTTCCCATCATTGTGCTACCGGCCTTTCTGTTTTAGAAACGAAAGGGGGGCTTTACACTAATTACCCGGTAATTGAGGCAGGAAGTTAAGAAATCATTACTGTTCGTTCTCTCTTACCTCGTTTTCTAACTTGCGTTTCTTCTCTTACAAATGTATAATATTTCAGTATTAGCCCGAATATGTCGAGTAAAAACATTTAAAGGCCCCAACCAATTAAGCATCATGCAACATTTTTATTTTATATAATTGAATTGTGACGAGGTGGGCCCCCAAAATGCTAGTCGAGACTAGTTTAGACTCTCTTATTGCAAACCGTAATTTATTTACGTATAAATTAAGAAAAAAATAATAAACGATCTTTTTTATGTTTAAATCATTAATTGTGGGAACTTTAATTAAGGTCCCCCATTGTTACATATATATGTTTTAATTAGCTGACGAAATTTTATCTGTCTTTAATGTAACTTTAATTAAAATATGAAAATAGCTCTTGTCGAAGACTCCTTAGTGGGGCTTTGAAGCGCGTGGCGAACGTCACTCCGTTTCAGAAGAGAAAAGTTGCCAAAAATTTAATAAATTGAGGTTGGTTCACCACGTTGGCAACTTGATGTGCTTTAAATACAAAACCTTGACAACCAAAAAAAAACAGTACACCGCTTGATTAGAAAAAAAGGCTGAAAATTGATTCTCACCTAACAGTACCTCTTTCCGGTGCACAAACAATTTTTCATACAAATCCTGAGTATTGAGCTGTGAAGATGAAACGGGCGGACGATGAACATGATGCCCGGCGCACCCCAGACAGGATGGGAGTTCCGTATGACCCCTTTGCCCCCATGCCTGCGAGGTCTCACCAAAAGAACTCGAGGGTGTGGCAATTTAAACCATTTCGTAATTCATGATTACACTCTCCGGACACACACATACACACTTTTATAGAATAACAACAGAACAGAATATACAACTTCAAAGATTATATGTAGGAACATTTTTTTTCGAGTTTTTCTTTATGGGCGGCGTTATTTTTCACAAATTATTGACAGTGAATAAATTTCATTTGATTGCCATGTCAAAGAAAATTAAATGTTTCCACGTGTAATCCTGAAGCTGACCGATAAATCATCAGTTTGACTTTACGACTGAAAAAGTCACATTCAGTTTTATTTTACGACATTCACTACCAAGGCCAGAACAGAGGGAAAAGCGACGTTTATCCGTAATTAGTCCCCTAAAATTATCATTCCATCAATGTTAATATTTGGAAGAGATGAACGAAATTTGTCCACCCACCAAACAGTTCACATCCACTTTATCATTATATATCCGTGTGCCCCATGTTGTGTGTGAATAAATATATTATTAAAGGCACATCCAACATTGTGGGTTCTAAGAAGTGTAAGGTTAAATGTTGCTGTGTAAATCTTGAAAAGCGCTTTTTAAACAGTTATATAGCACCGCTTATAGGCGAGAATAAAAATGAGAGAAATCAAATGACAAACTTTACACCCTACAATCAAAATTGTGTATGTGTGCGGTGATGTATGGTCAATGGGGCCGGCTGTCGGGGCCTTAATAACAGAGCGGCGTAATAATACGTCTCGCGGCCAGTTTGTTGGTATTGCGCTCGCGTTCACTATCGACATACACACATATCTATACGTACATATCGATACATACAATCCGAAAGGCGAGATATTCCACCATACACACACATACATCTGTATGGAGAGATATTGAAACCTTTATGATGCCGTCAAAGTGAGACTCGAGCTGGAGGGCACCCACACCACCACCACCCAGCTCTAATATGTGTCAATTGAGCACGATTAGAAACATTACTAAATAACACTGTACTATTATTTTTCGGACACCATATAATAATGGAAAAAATCTTCATCATATATTTCGGCTGCTGCGTGACTTGTTAATAAAATCCGTGGTAGCCTAAAGGAGTAGATCGAATTTTACTATCAGAGACGAAGAGATTCATATCAGTTGATATCAAACATCAACAGACGTTTCTCTAAACTAGCGTCTATATTTCGAGATTTAGACCTTTTGATCGTTAATAAGTAATGACAATTGTAGATACGGTTTAATTAACGATGGGTTTGTTATCAATATCAACAGGTTTAAAAAAAGTTTTTCCATCTTTTTGTTTGAAATTCGAGAGTAGAAAGAAAATTTGTATAAGAGAGTAATCAAGATAAACGGTTTTTTAATCATTATTAAATAATAACACTTACAGATGCGATTAGTTACCGCTAAAATTATTATCAATATTAATAAATTTAAAAAGAGGATTTTTTTATCTTGTGTTGTCAGAATAAAATTAGGAGTACCTAACTATAGATCAAGATAAACGGAAGGTTCCTACTTAAACTTGCAAAAATACCACATCATCCTGCAAAATATTTCAAATTAGAAGGATATCAATCGAAGTTCTTTCTATATACTGTATAAATATTGTTAAGGGGTGATTTTTGTATACCTAATTTTCTTCTTTATAATCACTAGAATCAGGAGTAAATCCAAATTTTCTATTAAAAAATTCTTATCTGTGGATTTAAGACAAAATGAAATAAGTTTGCTAAACTAGCCAACTACATATCGACCTTTATGAACTATTAATAAGGCTTGTATATGCTGCTAGTTACTGCTGGAATTGTCATCAACACCAACACACTTGGAGTTGATTTTTTTGCACCTTCTCTTGTTGGCAATCAGCCGGAACGAATGAAAGAAATTTATTGCAAAGGGTTTACGATGTGACGTCATTTTATGTCTTTCCGTTCGTGCTATTCATCGAAAACAGCCATCCAGCTATATGTGTGTGTGCTTCATAAATATCTGAAAATAAAATAACTCTTAAACATATTAACCGCAAGTGCTTTTTTCCAAGAACTAACACCTACAACGTGTGTGTTAACCTGGCGCTAATTACCTATCTAATTCGAGTGGCTTTTTTCCTTTTCTACACACTCAACAATGTGTACGTGACAAATGTTTTGCATCTTCTTATGAGCCATCATAATATTGAGAAAAAGTTGAAAAATTTCCCGTAACAGATCGAATAGATGGAATATTCACCTAAATTGCAAACCGCGACAAGTGTGTTTCGTTTCTTTTTTCTCTATTCCACAATGCATTGTGTCAAATGCTGCTGTACGGTATTAACAAAGCAAATGAAAAACACAATTAAAACAATTCATGTATGAAAGAAACATTGTTTAATGGCCCTTCAAACATTAACATACGACAAGAATATAAAATTAATAGTCGCCCATAATTATTAATATATTCACTTATAAACGGAAACGGAGAGCCGAAGTGAATCGTCATCCATCTACATACATCCATTTCCGACAATCATTCAAAAATGAAAAATTAGTCAATATTGACTCAAGTGATGTTGAATATGAGCGCAACAATCATCCATCCATCCTCCTATATACTCGTATACCCACAGACCAAACAGCAAAACGTTGTATATACTCTCCTTACATGGTTTCGTGATCGACGGGTATTAATAATGATATCGATGCCCGGACACGGACACGACTTTTGTCAGACAACTGATGAATGCAGTGTCAAGCTTCGTAGACAGGTACATATAATTCATAGCAAGCTTTAAAACCCTTTGAACTCTCCACCCCGCAGTACTTCTCTCTTCTCTCGTGATCATCATAAAAGTTAATGACTTTTATACAGGCTGAACATGGTATGCCGCCGTTTCGGACACACCACACCACACTGCGCTACATTCTACCATTTTTTCTTCTTCTATTTGCGTCATTTTCCAAAATCAACTTGACTTTGTATAGATATTAAAATCTGTGTTTGATCGAGTTGGCAGGTTTTTGAAACGTCGGAGCAACATCTGCGTCATTTTCGAAATAAATTTTGTTTGGAACTCGAAATATTCTCTAGAACAGAAATTAAATTGTAGAAAAGCTGTTTAACGAAACTGAACATACTATTAAATTGCCTGTTCAAAATACCATTAAAATTCGAGTTTAAAAAGGTGTGCCAGGGCGAGCATTTAACTTGCTCGCTTCCGATGACGACACATTTCCGGCAAACAAAAAACTAAACACTTCTAGAAACGCACACAAGTGCTGGACTAGAGCAGTAAAGGCGCTTCTTTTTTCGTTAACACAGCAACACATACGAATTGTATATTTACAATATGTTTGATCCTTAAACGAACGGATTCCGAAGTTGAATTGTCCGCTATTAGCATTAATACAATGTCGCGCGCGCTAACCAACCATTTATAATAGTTCGATGGACTTTAAATGGTATTAAAATAAATATATTTTCAAAGAACATTGATGGCTATTTATACAAAACATAATCAGAAACGTAATCAGGTTGTTGACTGATGAACCTGTACATTCATTTAAAACTTATCATTTGTATAAGTTTTCTAAGAAAAAATGCACTTGGATGGGTTTTGTTTTCTGTTGTGCAGAAAAAAGGGAAAGACAGCACACACATAAGCGTAATAGGTACACAGTTGGAAAAATGAAACAAAAATCTCTACATGTGCTCGTCAAAGCATGGAAAATGAAGCAATAACACCACAACTACCATTATGACAAGTTACAAATTATGCATTTCCAGACTATATAATCTTTAAATCTTTTAAAGGGAAGCAAATACATTATTTCAACAGAGAGTTTTATTATAACAACCAAACATATACAAGTATATCTTATTTAGAATGGCCTTTTTTTCGTATAGTCCTTATTACCATCCATCTATCTATATTAAAATCTTGAAATGTATACATTTTTAAGTAGTTTCGAAAATTAATTTCACACCAACAAACAACCATATGAGCCAAAATGTTATTTTGTCTGGAATGTGTTTTTTAAACGTAACATAAAAATGCTCAATAATTTTTAATGATTCTATAATGATAGAAAATGATTATGACAAGAACAAGTGCCGCACCCTCGAAAACCGAAACACTGTCATCCCAGACACAACGACAGGGAATGACGAGCAGAGTGCATGATGGCTATTAATAATTCATGCCTTTCAAATTCGTGTTGGTGGAACATACTTATATTTATAGGTTCAACTGATGTACAGTTAATAATACAAGGATTTTTTAATTTATTTCTACATTTTTTCTACACCGTGGTGTGCTTTGGTATACATGAGAGGAAAATGTACACACCACCAACGGGCGCAATTCACCCAACAATGAAAAAAGAGCAAAAAAAAACCATCGCTCGTCTCTTCCTTCCTTCTATAAGTTTGATTCATCTCGCATTTAAGACCGCGTCTTTTATGTATATTCATGTAGGCTTATTGATGGATAATAAAATACAATATTATATTAAAATATTATTATAAGGATGTTTATAAAAGAAATATATGTATATACGAGGAGAAGATCGAAGGAACGGACAATGTAAGGCATTAGCAGTACTTAAGAGGGCCGCACCCAGGTCGGGCGGGCCGACACGCGCTAACAGACCCACTCTGCATCACAATCAGAGTCGCGGGCGGCCCAGAATGACGTCATGAATCTTAATTATACACCTATACCTCATATACATGGACAAAAATTAGTCGTACCATTACACTCGAAATATATATCATTATGGTAGAAGAACTCTGTGTAGTATTGTGTGGTATCCAAAATTTATGGCCCCACACAAAGCACTGAATCGGTCCAAATCTGTTTATAACGTTTAACTAATTACATATGAGTGGACATATGGAATGAACGTATGTGTCCGATAAAAGTGATTCTTGAACTCCCAATGCTGGATTCCGGTAATTTGAATGATTGATGCCGATAGAACCGCGGGTGGCGTAGTTAATACTCCAAGCACGGCACGGTGCCACCTTAGTTAGGTAGCCTAGCAACGGGTGTTCACACTGACACTATAAGAGTCCCACATGGACACATAAGAAATCCAACCTCACTTTTACGACAATCGGGAAAAAAATTCTATTCATTTTGTATTTTATAAAAGTAAAACGTGACTCTGCAACGAATTTGTCCATTAAAATATATGCTGTATGTATGGGTATATGCGGTGAAGAGTTCGATGGAAGCGGAACCGTTATGAGGCCGAATTCAAAGTGTTGCATTGTTCATATTAATTAGTGTGGACAATAACATTTGTCGGTCTATTTGCAATTGTTTTACCAATTCTTTTTATGATTGTTTTCAAATTATTTGCCCGGCGTTTTTCACCCCACACACAAATCTAAGATAGTAAATGTTTAAGAGATGAAAAACATACAGCATCTTTAAGGAGCAAGATATAAGCCTTTGATAAGAGACCTTTAAACATTCTGTAAAAACGAGCCCCAACTAGTTATATTTATAACTATGTTCAACTTATGATTAATTATAGAGGGGCGTGATTGGTGATTGACAGTGCGATTGCAAAGCTGCGGGTGGCCACCCAATCGAACTTAAACCATTTTTCTTCTCTCTTATAATATTTATGAAAAAAAGGCAAGTATGCCCCTCATAAACTGGCCGTGTGTTTGTATTTATTTTTTATATAAATCATAATTCCGACTACTCACTAACCCATTTAACACACACACACATCCTAAAATGAATACAAATAAGAGAGAAGAAAAAAAAAGCAAGCGAATATACTTTGTATAATAATCCATAAATTTGTGCCCTAATACCACACACATAAACACAATTTTCTTCACATTTTAACTCCGAAATATAAAGGCGCTTTTAAAACTTCCAATAATTTAATTTTATATCATTTGACAAACAACACCATATCTCTCTCTTATTATGTTTTCCTTTTGTATATTTAACGAGTTTTATGTGGTCGGCAATAATAAAACACTTCCAAAAACGAAAAAAATATCGCACCAAAGCGATGATGACACGCGGTCCTGTGGTGACACCTCTCTTAACAAAATAACCAATAAAAAGAAATTTATTAACGTTCAATGTCATAATATATTCAAATTAAACATGTGTATATATAGAATGTAGGCTGTTTGTTAAACCAATCACCACGCGCTTAGATTGAAGGGGCCCCGAATACAACAACGAGAGAAAAAAGGACCCCAACGAAAAAAAAAACTGTCAGAAGCAATAAATTACAAATGAATCTTGTTAATGAGAAAATATTACATCTCTAACCGATGACGAATGTATTTTTAAAAGGTCCATTTGTACGAGAGAGAAAAAATCGAGATATGCTTCAAGTTCGTGGGGCCGCCCCCACACTAAAAAACTAAACGTTTCTAAAGACTCATTTCTTGTTCCAGGTAAAAAGTGGCGCTCTCTGACCCCCCAAGACCGACGTCCCTTCGTCGAGGAAGCAGAACGTCTCCGTGTGATCCACATGACTGAACACCCCAACTACAAATACCGGCCCAGACGACGGAAACACAACAAACAGCGGGCCACATCCGCCACCGGGCCCCGTGTTGGTACCTCACTGCCCAGTCCCGTTCCCAGCATGTCCCCAGCCCGCTATTCCGGCTACATTCCCAATGCCAATCTTTCGCCCAATGTACAACATCAAAACAACTATTCATCCCTCGACTTTCCCAGTCCCGGTGGTAGTGGCAGTGATTTTGTACAACCGGACAAACGCTACAGTCCTGACACATACAAATTCAATCAGTACAACTACCACGGCTACCAGAACTACCCCCAGAAGAGTCCCTATTCCATTCACACGCCCGACACCTCACCCACCCAAAGTCCTGAACCGAAAAAGGGACCAAACAGTCCTGAAACAAAGGACGACAAAAACACTGCCCTTCCCACACCGGAATTGTCTCCAATGGATCATGAAAAAGACGTACAACAATACCAGTACGAGGAGAATAAGCAAAGAGTGTCTAGTATTCAGCATACAAGTAATTTAGCAACAAATAACATGAGTCCAGCACAGCAAAGTTACAATACCAGAGTGCAGAATTATCGACAGCCGAACACAAATTACACAAACACCCAACCGATCACATCAGTTCCAATGGCGAACGGTTTGTATGTGATGTGTGCGAATAAAAGTTCCGTGGAACAGGGCCATGTGGTGACTGGAACATTTTACCCTCCAGTTGCCACATCGCAGGATCAACAGTTACTCGGTGCGACACAGAACAATCTTAGTACAATTGCCAACAATCCAACACCCAATATACATTATTACAATTCGTCAATGGCCACATATTATCCGAATAAGGAGTATACGCCGACCTATGAGCCGGAACAGTCCATTAATAAGCCGGGCGATTTTATGAGCTATTCAACGTCAATGAAACCAATGGAGAAGACGGAGTATATACAGGATCAGTACCATCAGGAGTATCAGGACAGTTTGGTGCCCAGTTACATTCCACCACAACCACAACAGCAGACCGAGGAGCGAAGCGATGTGGAAAGTGATGTTGATACAAGGGAGTTCGATAAATATTTAAAGTATGGTAATACAGACTCAAATGTAATTGATTCGAATCACAATTACCATCATCATAGAAACGATACGGCAAACAATGCCGTGAATTCGTACAATTTCCAAGCTCAACATACGTCTGTGATTTTACCAACAAATGCTAATATCAAACCGGAACCGTTCATGGGACACTGTCCCGACGTTTATGAATTGGCACCGAACGGTGTGGTGGCCAACAAGAATGATGATGACTTTAGTGAAATTTTAGCCGGTGTTAGAAAAACATGTTACAGTAATTGATGATTTTTTTGTTGTTTTCTAGTGCTCCTACATGTGTTTTTTTTAATTATTTTGTTATTGTCGTGCAATAAACCTAGTGATTGATTTCCACAAATTGAAAATTGTTATATATGTTTTGTAGTTCGTTTTAAACAAATTATTTTCACCTATTTTGGGTACTCTATTTCCATTATGTTAACTAATATTGATCTGTTTTTATCTTCGATTGTACCTCGCACACAAAATTTGAGAAATAATTTGTTCAGTCTTATTTATCATAGAAAAATGTTTTTTTATTTCTATTTATAGTATTATCCTATTTGTATATTGTCTCTAGTAAATAATTAACTGAAAATTTCGTGGCCAGTATATGAAATCTACACACAAAAATATGGAAAAATTATTCGTTTTTATGGCGTCAGAGCAATGATGATAAACTTAATTATATTTTCACAGAAAGGCTGTATATAATTCTTAAACATACACGAATTTTAGACAGATTTATGTTGAAATTTGGAATATCAAACAAATATTTTAATACTTGATCATACAACCCACAAAATGTTATAGAGAGTTTAGCTGTGGCCTGACATTTTTTATTTGTCCAAATGATATTATCCTTAAAATTATTTAATTTAGGATATGTTTGTCAAAAAACACATACTAAGACTGCAAGCAACTAAGAGGGATCACCTTTCGAAATTTTGTTGCCGTTTTTTTTTTTGTTGTTTTTCTTTGTTTCGGGAACCGTTCGGGAGGTGAGCGAAATAAATGACAAAAAATAATCCTTTATGTTACTATATTATACTATTTTTATCTCATATTATATATAAATAAAAAAATGTTAATTTTATCTGTACATATTTGTTCAAATATTAAAACTGTACTTTTTAGTGAATTATTTTTATGTTTTAAATGATATTAAATTCTTTGTGTAGATATACATCTAATTGAGATTGTGTATAAATAGTATGAAGGAAACCAAAGTTTGTATATTCTGTATTATATTACACCTTTTATTTTAATAAACGATTATTATTCAAGAACAAAAAAAAAGATTGTAAATAGCTAGTTATTATTATTATGGGAATATATTATTAAATTTTTCTCTAGTATTTTTATTCCATTCACAAAACCTTAGCAAAGAAAAGCCAAATCATTCAATAATGTTCAACATGAAATAAATTAACGAAATTTGCCCTCAAGGTGTGTGTAGCAAAATCACAAAAGACCATCAACCGGCATTGTAATTTAGAAAAGTTCACCGACTACCACCTGAAACCCATACATAACAAAAGAAAGAAAACGAAAGAGAGATAATAGATGCAGAGATAATGAGAAGAAATTGTTACAAGTGCAAAAGAATCAATTAGACAATAACAACACAGCGACCAAAAGGTCTAATTAATTTTTATACAGCCTCAAATTTGTATAACAAATATTATTTTGATTCTACACTAGTAAATGTATAATTTTCGTTAATTATACACAACATTTATTTGCGGTAGACCGGCCATGCGAAGTGAAGTCGAAAACACTTACAAGTGTCCATAAAGTGTTGAAACACAGCGAAACAACAAATTTAAGACATTAAAATGGGTAATGTGTGTGAGAGGAAGTCGTCTATAATATCCATGGTAATTCTATGTCCTCTCTACGACTCCACAATGATCTAATTTCCCTCTTTAAAGTTGCCTTTGGCCAGGTAAAATATTAATCAGCACATGAAAACACCAGCGAAGCATTGAAAAAACGAACTAATTTTCATGATTCATAATGGGAACCGAAATATTAGCTTGCAGGATGCTAGAAAAAGAGGTTTTTACAAAATTATGGAATAATGTATTTTTAAAATCATAAATTAAGTCGTTTATGAAACTTGAAAGCCAAAAGACTTTTATATAAGGGAGATTTTATGTTTAACTAGAACTCAAATCTTATTTTATGTTTTTCCTTAAAATTTTGGAATTAATCATATGTTTGTCTTTATACTTTTTTGTTTTCCTGGGGAACAGTACCAGACATTTGACTTGCTGAATCAAATACTCAACACTCAAAAATCTGGTTATTATTATGTTGAAAATGAACCGTAACTGTATAATTAAAATTGCAAAATCTCCACTTCCGCTCTAAACAAGAGTGCGATGTTACCAGATAGACAATGAGGAAAAAAGAAGAAGTAAACAAATTCCACATGCATATAAGATAGCATTTTTTACGGTTAATTACTTAGGAAGAGGGTAATTGTATAATGATGGATGTGGCGTGGGATCGCATTTGAAAAAATAAACTTTCCAAACAAAACAAAATCCTAAACTGGGTTTGTCATTTGAACGCAAACAAAAAGAAAATTTGATTACCAATTGTAGTATAGGTAATAATAAACAGCATTTAATAATGCAATTAATAAAATTCCTTTGTTATATTATACATGGTGAAAGATTTAACAGACTTTTTAACATAGCTGTACATTGTAATTGTTAATTCATCCACCATGAAAATATTAACAAATAGATTTAATTTTAATGCAATCAACACCCGTTTCCTAATTCCACAGCACATCGCCATCATAGCATATCATATTTTTCCTTCCATCCACTCATCATAAACACCTTCTCTCTAGGCATGATTTGCATACACGTAAAAACGCTCTAAAACCAAACCAAGCAGAAACCCTTTTTTTATACGCTCACTACTATCTTTTGTGGAAACCGGAAGCGTATCTTGATATCATCTCTATGGTACTAGTATAATGTAGTACCATTCCAAGACACCCACTTAACTGTAAACGAAAAAATCTCCAAGTTCGAACCGGCTCGTATCTCTTTTGCCACATTTAATGCGACTTGTAAATGCCTTGTATTCAATTAATTAACTACAAATATGGAGATTCGTGCACAAAACCGTCCTTTGTGGTCGCATACGCCAAAACGAATCAATTACAATTAAAAAATCGTCCACTGACACACACTACAATGTGGAATTTCCGTTCGATGTGCGAGGTGAAAGGTGGATTATTATATGCAAGATGTACACACAGTGCTATATTAATATTAATCAGCATATATGTCAAAATGTCACTTCGTTTCTCGTATGATATACAAGACATTACCGACAACTTTAAACTTTTTTTCCTTATAAATATATTTAAATAATGGTCGAGTCTTATATCAAAAGAAAAGGAGTAATGTTTTGCGCTATTCCTATTTTTGCATAGATATAATTTATGCAGGAGACAAGTGCATTTTCGACAATGGAAAAGAGCGGATGGCACATTTCGTTTTTCTAATACCAATGCAGTTCGGTTTGTGCAGAGAAGTCCGAGACCAGAATGTATTGTGACAGGTCGGATGCAGTTAGTTAGCAAACTATTGGCCACCAAATGTCAACACAGTAGCGGGTGACAGCGAGAGCTAATATATGTTCGAGATAAACGAGACACCGGGACACAGAGAGGTACTCTCCAAAGGCCAATCGGGCGATTTGAATGCGATTTAATCGCGTTTGCAGTTCAAAGTTCAAATCGTCTCGGATTTTATGGGATTATCGCAATTGCGCGGAAATCGGGGATTTATCCTGGTTTAAGTAAGGATCTAGTGGACTAGTGGGACGTTTGGGGAGTTGGGGGTCCGGTCCTGGAGTCGGCATTCAAGCTCTTGGAGAGTTTGGATCGGTATGTAGTGATCGGTTTGCGACCATAACTTAAGTTGCATACTGCCATCTGACCACGCACTTATCTACATATTCCAGCCATAAATTTCTGAATCTATGAATTTTTTATACTCCTCAAATACCTATTCAATTTTTATTTCATGACAAATACTTACGGTGGACTTTCAGTCGCTTCAGTCCATTTAGGGAAACTCACAGTTTTGCAGGCCTTTCATTGTCATCGTTCAAGAAGGGCTACTCTTATCTTATCGCAGAATGAATGGCTTTTCCATACCGTAACTTTGTGAACTGTTTATGTGCAATGCGCGATAAATTATGCCCTCGTTTTGGGCTCATGCGGTTTTCAAGTTTTAATAAAAAAAGAATTATTTCTACTGTCGAAAAATTGCCCCTGTAATAGAAAATCGATAGTTTTTCAATAAACGTTCGTTTTGACTTGATACTATAATGTTTTTTCTTATTTTTCTTATTTAAAAACAAAATGATGTTGCCCTTTTTTTGAAAATGCCGGGAAATCATTTCCCTCGTAAATGTAATCATAATTCCGTATGCAACCAACTTTACATTTGCGACCTTGAATCACTAAACGCTAACTTCACACACAAACGTGACCATTTTTAATATGGCTGCTCATATAAAATTATTGTAAATAAAAAACAAACAATTAACCTGTTACATTAAATTATTAAAAATCGTTTGACAACACCTAAATTCTAGTGATTATTACATAAATCAAAAGTTGCTTAAAACATGGCAGAAAGGTAAACAAAACAATACATAACATTTTTCTTCTTAAAACGCAATCCATATGCAGGACAATTGTTTAATTATTTCAACACACAGTTCTTGTTATCGCAGCTATGTGTAAATAATGAATATTTTTCAATAATTTTAGCAATGACAACTGGTTTGGGTCTTGGTTAAATGCAGCGAAAAACAAGGTAAAAAAATCTATTGTCCCACAAACTGATGTCAATGAACTAATTGCGTTAAATTTTAAAGAGCACGGAAGTCCTTGAATTCGTAAAAAAAGACTTGGAAGAATTTGGATCTGCTGTTAAAAATGAGGCCACAAATGTCGTCTCTACAACTGGTTCAGTTCTCGAGCGGACATTAAAAGTATGCAAATATTACACTTGCGAAAACATATTTACAATGTCATCTTTTTAGCTTGACTCGCCAGATTCCACTGCTAGTAGTATGAAAAGAAGTTTCAGCTCATTTTTAGGTCAAATGAACACCGTTTTAAACCCCACACCGGACGATTCGGACACTGAGACGATTTTAATTATTGAAAATTCCGAAACAGTCACTCTTAACAAATTACAGGTGAGATTTAAGAGGTGATTGTACATTTTAACAATTCTTGCCGTTCCAATTGCAGCAAGCTATCTATAATTTACAAAAAGAAGAGAGCACCTACACTTGTGATCCCGATCCTAAATTAGGTAAACAATTCGAATGTTGGCTGGAAATAGTGGATGACCAATTGTCCGCTGAACGTCTAGAAAAGCATTTAAATAGTTCCATTGTATTAAGGAAGCAGTATGAGGAATTAGTGCCTACGAAAGTCTCACATCCTCTATTCTGGAAGCGATATTTGTTCCGAAAGGCGCTACTGGAGGACGACATAGCGAGACAAGAGGCGATGGAGAAACGCGAGCAAAAGGAACGACTGTTGACCGAAGAGAGCGTTAAATGGGAACAAGGTAAAGTGTTGCTCTCCAAAAAACTGCCACGTAATAGTTTTTTTGTTTTTGTTCAGAAGACTTTGCCGGCGACATAGAATTATCAGAAGAGGAACAGATTAAACTACTGGAAGAATACGAGAATGAAACGAAAATGAAAAAGCACAATACAAAAAACAAGGAATCACCAACTAAAGAAATCCAATCGGAAAAAATCGACTCATCCACTACCAAGACTGATGCGGAAGCGAACATTGAAACGTCAAGTAGTCACAGTAGCACGGATGGCGATTGGGAGAAAATTGGCGAAGTTGACAAATAAATTCCTTTAAAAGTCCCGTAGTTTCTGTGTATTTTTGCTTTGATTTACGTCCGTTCGTTCGTTAGACATAATACAAGTGGGAGACGACACTAAAGCAGGACAATAGAGCTAATTCTGTCCACTTTACGTGCATTTTTATGAAAATACCTTGTTTATTGTTATTTTTATTCGTTAGTTTTTTTTAAACTATTATATAAATATATATAACTTTTACATTAAGCGTCGTTTTAATGTATACAACTCTTAACGTATGAAATTATTTTATACCCTAGTCTTTAATAATACAAATATTTTTATTGTGTATAAAAGTTTAACTGTATTTTATAAATTGTTTGAAAAAAAGAAATAAAAGTGCAAGTAAATAGTATTAAATAATTTATTTCAATTACGCTTTAGCCAATTTCGTCAAATGCCTTTTTAAATACAACAACTGTGCTTGACTCTCTAAACTGGCCAGACTTTTAACAATAGGCGCCATCTGTTCGGTGTGATTCGCATAATTCGTTGTGTCTAATTTACGCTTTTGTCCATAGATCACTTTGCCATCGAATTCATCCAATGGCACCTTGATATCCGGCCCCACTTGCTGTATTGTGATGTTCAAATGGTCTTCAATGTCAGCCAAGTATTGCGGTTCATTAAACCAGATGCAACAGCCTTTCTGTTCCACTAAATTTGTGTTCCAGCAATTTCTGCCTCGACTCTTACACCACTGTCCATGGTACCACACCTTTTCCGGAACAGTACTGACCAAACTAATGGCAAGACCCATTCGTTCGGCTCTTCCAACACGTCCAATTCGATGCACATAATTCGATTTCTCATCAGGTAACGTAACATTAATCACTGTAACAAAAATTACATTGTTGAATTCCGTACTTTCAGTTTCTTTTTATTACTAACTAAACGGTAATCCGGAAATATCCAATCCTCTAGCCGCCACATCGGTACAAATCAAAAACTTAACATCCCCTCTTTTAAACGCCTCCAAATTCTCTTTTCTCTCTTGCGGCTTTCGATCACCATGCAAACAAACGCACGTAAACTGTCTATCAGTTTGTTTTAAATACTTTTCTAAATTGTCACAATCGATTTTCGTTCGGCAGAAAATTATAGCTCGATCCATTTTATGTTCATTAATCGCTCGTATGCAGTACTCCGCTTTGAGAAGTTTGACGGCTTCACTAAGCGTCTCTGGACTTTTATTTCCCGGTCGCACATTGTCCTGCGAATGAACACCGTCCGTTGTCACTCTCCTCTGCAGATTTTCCCAGCTACGGTCAGTCTGCGGATCCACTTTAACAACGACATGGTGCACAGTGTCCGGCACTGCGTCTTCCCCTTTCAAATCCACCCAAGTGGGGAAATGCATGAGTTTTTCAGCCATTTTCTTCACTTCGAACGCATGCAAAGTGGCACTACACACGATCATTTGCAACCGTTTGCCATCGGCTGTGATTTTCGGCATTTGTTTGTGTAAGCGTTCGATTAAATCAGTATAACCGGCTTTTAACAGACCATCAGCTTCGTCTAAAACGAAGAAACGGCAATGAGTCAGTGACAAATAGCCGCCCTGAATCAGATCTTCGAGTCTTCCTGGTGTTCCAACAATAATATCTGCACCAATGTTTTGTAATGTTGAGATTTGCTCCTTTATATTCACGCCCCCAATCACTAATAAGTCACGAACTTTTGGGGAGTCGAGATATTTCTTGAATTTTTTTATTTGTTCGCTGGTTTGTTCAGCTAGTTCTCTAGACGGTTCGATAATGACAGCTTGGGGAGCATTGTTAACGATTTTTAGACTAGACTTATCGCCACTTTGGCCATTTAAGTTGATCACAACATTGTCTGGGTCTGCTGTTGAAATTGGTTGATAGCCACTTGGAAGAGCGTGTTTGAATGGTTTGTCGCCAAAGTTGAACGCCATTTCAGCATTCTACAACAATTTCATAAACGTATTATTGGTTTTTTATACAGTTACGTTAGTAATTACTTTTAAGACGACTGCTGGGAACAGTGGGGAATGCATTTGTTGCTTATTTATTGTAAATGCTCGTCCCAAATCGACGCCATTCTTTAAGAATTTAATTTCACCGTTGTCTGCATCTAAAAGACAAGTGATTACGTCCGATTTGCCAAAGGGTTCGCCGTAGTTATCGAATTGTTTGTTATTTGATTTTTTCCCAGTGCCTCCAAAACCAAAACCGAATCTGAAATCGGCAACAATTTAAATCAATGTTTGAATTTTAAGTAAGTTTTGTACCGATCGGTTCCTAAATCGAGATTCGCCTGTAGTGTGGACCAACCGACTCTACATAAGCCTTCATCAGTGACTAAAGCCTCAAAGCCCCATTTACCACCTTGGACACCTCTAGTGCATCTTGCACCGTGCCATTCCTTTTGTTCTCGCGATTGTACTCGTAAACCATCGGGAGACACGGCTAATGCAGAGCCCCTGTCAATCGTGGACATTGTCCAAGGGACAGAGGAACCAGTCGTAACCTTATTGGCTTTGCCCGTTTGAATATCCTTTAAGGTTTCCCAGACAATTTGGATGATTGGTAAACAGAAAGCTGCTGTTTTGCCGCTACCTGTTTCGGCAGCCATTAACACATCTCCGCCCCCGAGTATTAAAGGGATGCTTTCGGCTTGAATGTCTGTCGGTAAACTGGAATGACAATACTTAGAGGATACTACTATAGTTTGCATTTGTTTACTTACGTCCATTCGAGTTCATCAATAGCTTTTGATATTTCGGGAAGGGTCCCAAATTCTAAAAATTGAAATAATGGTATACCGAAATAATTATTAAATATGTGATTGTAATTAAATAATATGTACCTTCAAATGCGGCCATGAGGTATTTTGTTCAAAAAATACTTATTATTAACCAATTATTTCTACCGAATTGACAACTTAAAAAAGTTTTGAGGTTATCGACTCTTATCTCATATTACAGATTTCTTTATTATCATATTTAACCGCGCCAAATTTGAATTGAATTCAAAAAAATTTAATTGCTTTTCAAAACTTTTAAAAACCTATGACACTGTAAATCCGCTCAGAATAAAACAATCCTAAAAATGTACAGTAGTTTAAAACTTCATTATAAAGCAATGAATGCTAATTATAAAAATACAAAGAGCACATTTTTTAACTTTTACCTTGAGGAAAGTATACATGAAATATAAAAATAAAAACGCGGAAAACTATCAGTCTTCCAAAAACTCTTTGTTATATAACTATTCACCCTTTGCCAAATTTGATGGCCAAGTAACTGTATAAAAAAAGTAATCGATGAGAAAACTCCACTTACGATCAGTGTGTAAAAATAAATCAATTCAAACGTGTTAACGTAATGGAAACTAACTTTCCCGATTTAATAGTTGAATTATACAAAAATAACTTATGGAAAGAAATAATCGAATTAAACAACAATTTCGATAAAAACAGTGCAGTAAAACTTTTGTGGGTATGGCCTAGTGAAAGTAATTTAAAATTCATTCAAAAGTACTTGAACAAATATTGTGTGGAAGGTGTCATCTCCATCGGTTGCGGTTCCGGCCTATTAGAATGGATTCTACACCGATTCACAAGTGAGTAAATGACCCCAAACCAAATGTAAGCGAGTTAATCAAGTTCTCATTTAGATCTTCCAATTCTGGGCTACGAAGTAAACCAAGAATGGTGGCAAAGCAAATATTCCGGCCCCAAATTCATTCCATTAGAATTCAACGTCATTCTCCCAACACCGGAAATACAAAATACCAACTTTGCTCTCTTATTCTGCTACTTCAACAACGGTCCTGCTTTCAGAGAATACATAAAACACTTCAAAGGCCAATTAGTATTCATAATCGGTGCCGGTGATGGCAGCGGTCGCCACACAAATCCTCAACCATTCAACCCCGACTTCGGCTGCGAAAACTACAAACTTCTCGCCTATCAAGAAGTGAAAAACACCAAAGACTTTATTGCAGTCTACATAAACAGTACGCAACCAGCCATAATATAAAATAATCTGTATTCATCGCAAATCGCTTACAATAATTAACTACCTTACAAAATAGCAGCCTTAATTTTAATTAACCAAACAGGAACTAATATTAACTTTGATTCTGACTCTGTACCGCCTGCGGCGTTTGTTTATGCACAGTAATCAAATGCGATGTAAATATGTCTTTGTTCACCGAGCGAAATTGGCACGCATCGCACGTAAACATTAAATCCTTCTCCAGTCCCGGATGTTTCGTTTTGATGTGCACTTTGTACGTACTGGACTGAATGCACGCATACGAACAATGCGGACACTTGTACGGCTTCTGGCCGGTGTGTCTCAACTTGTGCCGTCGCAACGAATTGTGGTCCGACGTGGTGTAGGTGCACGTGTCACATGCAAATGGTCGCTCCCCCGTATGCTGTCTTATGTGCATCTTAAGCGAACTCTTCGACGAACCTTTGTAACCGCAGTAATTGCACAAAAACGGCTTAATTTTCTTATGCACCACGTCCATATGCACCTTTAATTGTCTCCTATAGGCGAAATGCTTTAAACACAACTCGCACATGAACACCAACTTGTTCACCTTTTGTTTGTGGGTCATTTTGTGGTTCCGTAACTGTTTGGTGTTTTTGAAGGCTTTTTGGCACACGTCGCAAGCGAATGCTTTTACATCTCCATGGATGAGTTTGTGGATGCTGTTTAATTTCGATAAACTGAACGTTTTATAGTCGCATTTGTCGCATGAATAAAGTTCCATGTCGATTTTGTGCACTCTCCACAGATGGCCGGTGAGCGGTTTCCAAAAAGCGAATAGTTCACTGCATTCTAGACACATGAAGCCTTCCTTCGTATGGGAGGCTTTGTGGTACTCGAGTTTATTAAAGTCCTCCAAGCGAACTTTACATGAAGGGATTGTGCAACGATGGTTTTTCTTTGCTTCTATCCCTCTGGGGATGTAAAACGGCGTTTCTAGTGGCTTTAAAAGATTGTTGAAGAACTTTTCACCGCTGTTTCCAATCAGGTCCATTTGAGGAAGGTTCACTATTTTCGTGTCGACGTTGTTTAAGTCTAAAAGACGCGTCGATTGAGATTCATCTATACTGGTGATGTCGAAACCGTCAGTTTCGTTGGAAGTTTCGATTGTGGAGATGGTTTTCGGTGGTGTTGGCTCTGGTACAAATGGGGTCACGTTTTTTAGGTCGGTGTACTTGTTGGTGGTTGGAGTGGATGGACTTGTGGTGGTGGGTGGCTGGAAGTCCTCGGTTTTGTTGTTGGTGTTATTGTTGTTGTTTGAGCAATAAACAACCGCCTGGATGATAATGCTTAAATCCGAATTGCCCACACCGTGATCGTGAATAAGATGAGAGCGTAAGGACAGCTTGTGGTAGAAGATATTGCTGCAAGCAGGACATTTTAACTGAACTAGTTTTCTTGTTCTCTTATTTTTGTGGGCATTCTCAACGTGTTCGGTGATCTTTGCATCTTTTGTGCACAAGAATGGGCACAGATTGCAAACAAAGTACAAAACGTCCTCGAATTCGTTCTGTTTGCCTTTTTGATTTGATTTGTTGCGGGACGTGTCCGGTTCCTTTAAGATCATGTAGTTTTGGTTTAGATTGATGGCACTCTCGACTGCTGGTATTTTGTAATCATTGTTCTGTAGCATAATTAAGTCTGTACTTTGTACTGGTTCATCTAATGACGCATCTAGCGTTGATAATATGGAGGAAACCTGGCTGTTGTTGATTACAGGTAAATATTCCTAAAACATTTTGTTTATTTATAACGAAATTAGAGAACTTACTGTAAAAATTACTTCGTTCGATAATAGCTCCACATTTTGAGCCCAAACGGGCTCTGTATTGGCCGTTTCAGTCTTCATTTTTCAAGAGAAAATTAAATTGGGACAAAAAATGCATAAATATTAGGTAGTGAAAGTTTTTATTTTAGGTTATGTTTCTGACATTGTAGAAAACTGTAATATTTTACAGTTTACTGTATAGTGAAAAATAATTAAATAAAAATCCCTAAAATTACCGCCAAAATTGTTCATTTAACCTTTTTCTTTGTAATGTTTAAGTTTTTCTACCTGTTGAATTCTTGCAGTTTTACCTGTTAGTGAGTGAATTCTACGAAGTACATGTGCTCTCTTATATCAAATATGACGGATTGTCGTTCTGTTTTATCACCAATCACCAATATATCATTGGATAGTGCAAAAACTCGAACGGACAAAAACAGTGGTAAAAACATTTCCAAGGTAGATCTTATCAGAAGGAATTTAAACGATTCTTTTGGAGACCTCCAATCAGAACCCGAGTACAGATCAATCCTCAACTATTCAATATCCAGTGATGATGGAAACTCTGACAATCCTCTCGTAATTAAATTAAAAATCTCACAAAACAATCCCAAAGTTATACTAACCAGACTGTCTCCAAACCAACTACAAAAGTACACCGACAACATGGTGGTTGAGGACGAAATTTCTACACCCCGAACGAAGACTAGGGACAATGGTGTAAACAATTCTGTTAGAAAATCAGCTAGACAAACGAAACGTGTTTCATACGTTGAAATCATCTCTCCTACAAAGTTTTTATCTGCTCAGAAACGTACCCGTGCCCGTTCTAAGACCATTGACGAGGATTTTGTAATGTATACACCTTCACGTTACAGAAAAGACAGTGATTGTCTGAACACTGAACCAAAGACACCGAGTAATCGAGGCAAGACAAGAAAACCGACTATATTACTCGATGAACAACAATTTGAAACCCCAACACGACAAACAAGACGAAACAGAAATGTTGATACTCCAATTGAAATGGAACTTGACTCCCCATCGTTGGGCAAACGAAAAATTCGTACCCCTAAACGGTATATCGAAGAGATTTATTTATCTCCCACCAAATCCCGACGAATGACCACTCATGACGATGTTATTGATTTGGTGGACGATATTAAAAACATTTCTTTGTTGTCTCCGCAAAAGTCTGCAAAGAAATCACTTCGAACACGAAAGGACAGTATTAAGGGATCAGAAACGCCTAAGAACAGGGCAAAGTTGATCAGAGATGGTGTAATAACGCCCTCAATGCATTGCCGACAGAAATCAATTACCAACAATCAAACTCCATTGATGAAAGCCCGAAATCAGTTGCATGTTGCTTTCGTTCCCACTGCATTGCCTTGCAGAGAGAAGGAATATTCGGATATTTACAACTTCATTGAAGGGAAATTGTTCGATGAGTGTGGAGGGTATGTTTTCTTCGTAATTTATCTAACAACAATAACAGTTTGTATTTTAGGTGCATGTACATCTCTGGAGTGCCTGGAACTGGTAAAACAGCCACCGTTACATCTGTAATAAGAAATTTAGAAAAGCACAATGATGATGTTCCGAAATTCGATTATGTTATTGTGAATGGAATGCGACTTACAGAGCCTCGACAGGCCTATGTTGAAGTAGCGAATAAAATATAGAATTTTTGTTGAATACTGATGATTGTGTTTGTAGATTCTTAAACAATTGACTGGAAAATCCGTGCCTTGGGAGCAAGCACACAGTATCTTAGAAGACCGTTTCACTAAATCGAAGAAAAAACACGCCCCTTGTGTGATGTTAGTGGATGAGCTCGATATTTTGTGCACTAAAAGACAAGATGTGGTGTACAATTTACTGGATTGGCCAACAAAATCAAAAACTCAACTTGTGGTTATTACAATTGCGAATACAATGGATTTACCCGAAAGGTACAGTGTATATTTCTATTTAATGTACACAATCGTTATTGGTTTTCTTTTAGATTGTTGATGAGTCGTGTGACCAGCCGTTTGGGTCTAACTCGCTTAACATTCCAAGCTTACACCCATAAACAGCTACAAGAAATTGTTACTAGACGATTGACCGGTACGGACAGCTTCAATTCCGATGCAGTTCAGTTTGTAGCTCGAAAAGTGGCATCGGTGTCAGGGGATGCACGTAGGGCTTTAGATATTTGTAGACGTGCTGCCGAAATAGCGGAATTAGAAGGACCGTCAACGATGGTTTCGATGACTCATGTTAATGAGGCTTTAAATGCTATGATAACACAGCCGAAAGTGCAAGCTATTAAACATTGTTCTCGACTTGAGCAACTGATTTTGGAAGCGATTGTTGCGGAGGTGGAACGAACGGGTGTTGAGGAGACAACGTTTGCTGATGTTTTTAAAATGTTAATGTCAGTAGCAACTTTGGATGGATTTAGAATACCGTCTATGACGGTTTCGCTTAGTGCCGTGGCACGATTGAGTGCTTGTAGACTTATTTTAACAGACCAAAAATGTCATGATATTTATCAAAGAATTATTTTAAATATTAGCAGTGATGATGTTTATTACGCTTTGAAACGGGACTGATTTACTTTTTGGCAGAATGGTAGATTTTCTTTGTATATAATTTGGTTTCAGAATTTGTATGTAAATGTTTATTTATGTATTTTAGAAAAAGTATTTGTCTGCGTTCGAAATATGTAGTTAGTACTCGTGATATGTAATAAGTTTTTATTTGATTAAATGGACAACCTTTTGTTGACATAAGGCAGAATTGTTTTCAAATTGAATGTGAAATCACAAATTATTTAATCTGTGGTGAAATTTTAAATTTTCTTTGATCAAATTGGTCAAATGTATTAGTTCAAATGTACCGTCAAAAAGTGTCATATGCGGTAGTTCAAATGGATTGCCGGAGGTTCTGTTGTCAACACTGAAATTGACCTTGAACGTGACAGTTCAAAAACAAGGTTATGTTCTACTGATTAAAAATGAAATTAAAACTAAAAACTGTTTTCACAGAGTATCACTAATTTATTTTAATTATTTTATTAAGTTTTCTTTAACTGTTGTGTGTTGTACAAAATAAGGAGAATCAACCATGTCTAATTTAGAAGTAGAGCCAGGGGCGGCTCCAGAAAGTGTTTTAGTGGCAACAGATTCATGTGAAAATTTTGAGCAAATGAGTTCCAGCTTAGAGGAAATAAAAAGTATTCATAACACAGAAACAAACATTGAAGATCCTCAAATTGAAAATTGTAATAACGATAATTTCGAGAACAATTCCAACAAATCGGAACTGTCCTGCGAAGATGATGATTTTGTGCTCAGTAAGGACTGGATTTCCAAAAAGAAGCATATCTTTGTTCTTAGCATGGCAGGAAAACCAATTTACAGCAGGTACGATCCTCCATTAACACCCAAAATTCAAACTCATCAACAGTTTGCTTCAGGTATGGAAATGAGGATAAATTAGCTTGGCTGTTTGGTGTTATGCAAACATTAGTTAGTTTCGTTCAAGCAAATAACGACTGCATAAGAAGTATAATCGCCGGAGACACCCAGTTTGTATTTCTAGTGAAGAAACCATTAATATTCGTTGCAGTATCCAAAACACAAGAAAGTACAAATCAACTTATATCCCAGCTAACGTAAATCACTTGTTTACTTTCAAGAATTATCACTAATTGACCTCTCATATTCCAGTTATGTTTTCAACCAAATTACCAGCACATTAACCCTCACCAGACTGAATAAAATCTACGAACAGCGTCAAAACTACGACCTACGACGTCTTCTAACCGGTGTTGAAAGACTAATCGATCATTTATTGGATTTCTATGAGACAGAGCCCGCTTTCACATTGGGTGCTGTACAATGTCTCTCGCTGGCATCTTCTGTACGTGATTCAATCAGTTCGGCAATTGTAGGCGCTTGCAATAAAATAAAAAACCTCGTATTCGCAATACTATTAGCTGACAACAAACTAATCACTTTAGTACGTCTCAAAAAGTACTGTCTACATCCGAACGATTTGCATCTAATCTTCAATCTAGTCCAAGCATCGGAGAGTTTAAAAAACTCCGAAAGTTGGACACCACTTTGCCTTCCCCGTTTCGATGCCAGCGGTTTCCTATACGGTCACGTCTCCTACCTGAGCGAAGATTGTCAGGCATGTTTGTTGCTACTCACCGTCGATCGGGACGTGTTTTTCACACTTAGCAGCGCTAAGCAACGCATTGTGGAAAAATTAAGACGCTCCAATTGTCTAGAGGCAATCAATGAGTCTTTAAACGCTAAAATGGAGACGTGTATGTCGATTGGGTTTCCGGAAATCAGGCACTACTTGTACAAATGCAAATCAACGGCCCAATTCCACCAACTCGCCATTGCACCGCCGTACACTTTGAATCGTCAACGTTTGATTGATTTGTATAAAAGGGCACATCAACGGCTTCATTGCGGGACTAGGCCGCTGCGGTTGCTGTTCGAGAAGAGTTCCGACGAGGCCCTTTTGGCTTGGGACACGAAAGGCTTTGAATTGTACATAGTTTTCGAACCGCTTATTGATACAACAGCTGCTATTTCGTTGGTTGGCAAACTGTTGAATTGGATCAAGAAAAGAGAAGATCGACTGTTTCATTTGAATGCACCGACATTCTGAATCAGTGGATTAACGTGCTATTTTATATTTATCAATATGTATATAGAGGAAATTGTTAGATACTTCTTGTAAATACTGTCTTAACTGTGATATTCACAACCCTTGTTTCTAATTCTGGCTGTATATATTTCTTTAATATATTTTGTGGAGTTCATGCTGGTTTTTCTACGAACAACAATATAAAGAAAATAATTTATTATCACAGCGCATTAAGTGACTTGGTCATAAAACTAGTACTATTAAAACTTGACAAAACCTTGTGCCTACATTTTACAAAATAAATAATTGACAAAATATTTACAGAAAAAAAAACCACCAAATCATTAATTAGTTGTCGATTTCTTGGTTCTTTGCAACATCCTCCGCTGACATAATTGGCAATTTACCACCAAATCCGGCATTCTCTCCATACTCGCAAGCCTCCACAATCATCTGATTAAAAACATCTGGTTTATCAGCGTAAACATGATGACCTGCCCCAGTGATTGCCTAAAAAATGCGCCGATAAGCGACAATTTTTTTCACTGTTTAGTAACTGTTTTTACTTGTGCTTTAAAGTATCCGCCGCAGCGTTTTTCTTTGATTATATCGACGGCATCGTTCTCAATCCAAGAACGAGATCCATACACCAGTGTAATGGGCACATCTTTGCGCAATTTATGTATACGATTCACCATTGGATTCTTTGCCCAACCGAATCCTTGCATCATACAATGGAACGCACTCTCACCCCTAAAATCACAACTGTGTTACTGTTTTCAGAAGAGAAATGGTCGTTTCACTCACGTAGGATTCTGTGAATTGCATTGGTAAATATACTGTGGAATCATTGAGGTGTCGTTCAATGCAGTGGCATATTTTTTGGAAATGTCCGGTCGGAGAGCGTTGATTATCCACGGACCTGCAACAAATCGAGTCTAAATTAATCAGTACGGGAAGAATTCGTGGATTTGACTACCGAAAGGGCCCGCCACACGAATAGCAGTCAGTGGATTAAACGGTTGCATCATATACGCAACTGTTCGCACCCATAATGGAAGGTTCTTCTTTAAAACTTGTGGACGTTCAGGGAAACCCCATGGATCGGCTAGCATTAAGTGTTGTACACGATCTGGATAGGTGATTGCATAGGAGGCAGCCAAAAATCCACCTGTACTGTGGCCCAGTATGATGAATTTCTTCAATTTCATCTCTTTACGCCATTCTTCTATCGCTTTTACCACTTGTTTCTCCGCTTCCAAAGCGTCTGTGCTGAAAGTGGGACGAGAAGAACGTCCGAAACCTAAACAAGAATATAGACGTTGTTATCTGACATTGTGGGTGTTGGAAGTGTGTTAACCTGGCAAATCGATGGCGTAAACTGGACGCTTTTCCGAGAGAGCATCTAAATTTAAGCACCACAAAGCCACACCTCCACCCAAACCATGTAAAAGAAGCAAAGGTGTGCGTTGTGATTCACTATTACAGGATATTGTCCAGATTTTGTCTGCATGTCCTACAACGGGTCCAATATCGACGTAGAAGCCCCGATGGGGCCTTTTAACAACTAAACAACAAACACGGTTTGTGTTAATAAATTTTTTCTTTTGAAATTGTTTACGTACTTTGTAGAATTCTTTTCTCTAACTGTCTCAACATTGTTTCGGAGTATTTATTCCATGTGAGCCATTTGGGACTTAGCCAGCTGAAAATTTAAAAGTTATTTTGAGGTTAGAATTCGTTATCTATTTTTATTATTTATCATACCCGAGAATAAACACAAAACCTGCATAATACGATTGTATAATAATAAGAAAACATGATTTTAAATATTTTAGAATCATTTTTTAAACTAACAGAAAGAAAATTAGGAAGTTATTCTATATATACATTGACCAACAAATTTACAAAACTGATAAATTATTTAAAACATTTTGAATTAACTACGTAATTTAGAACGATTTATATATACATATTTATCGTTTAGAAAAAAATTACCTTGAATCGGGAGTGGTGATTTGTAAGTCAGATTCCTCCTTTTCAGGGTTAACTTCCGAAGGGGACAATATCATTGTTCCAACTTTAAATTAATTTAATTAACAAGAAATTAAATTACAACAATCACAGTGGGGCTTTTTTAGTACATTTCCGTAATAAATTACAAATCTACTGCTGATGATAATTGTTCGGTTTTTATCACATAAAAACTTTATAGCGGAATTTGCACTTTATTGTTCTCTCGAGAAAAGTACGATGTCCACAATTTAGAGAAAAAATCAGTTTCATCAAATAAGCGACAAACGATAATGTATGCATGGAATTATAAATTTAAAAAAGGAAATGATTTTGCAGATATATTTAGCAAAATACAAACAAGATTTCATGACAAACACAATTACATTTAATGGTTTGTAAATAAATACAGAGGTCGAGGCATTTTTAATGTAGGCCACTTTTTATAAAGATGACGTCAATCTATTAAATAAATGGGTATCAAAAGTTCCATTTTTGAATTTGGTTTCTTGAGTTTTAACAATTTGTAAATTTGGCCCTCTATCGACTAACTTACAAGTCAACAGAAATGACCACTAAAATTTGAATTTTTCATACAATTTTAACTTGGAATTAACAATATTAAATAAAAGATTTTCGGTAATATCGACTTCGTAAGGTTTGTATGTGGTATTTGTACCTTCTAGACGATAAGTGACCTAAGAATGAGTACAACGTTCGAGCAGAATTGATAAATTAAATTAAATACTTGCAGTAACAGGACAATTCTCGAAAATCACTCTGGAAACTTCAAAACGAAAGTAAAGACTGACGGTTGCTTGAGCTACTGGATACATTTTTGTCGGTATGCTGTACATTGCCTTAAATATCAGTAATTAGTTTATATTTTCTCATTTTTGATTTCATTACTTGGTATAAATAAAAATCGCTGACTGCATCGCTGCAAGAACCAATAAATTGTACCGAAAATAGCCATTTTTCAGTGAAAGAAAAACCGTTCAGATATTCGACAATTTTGTTCTTCCCCAAAGTTATGTTGAAGTCTTTTATTGCAGGCCAATTGGATATTTGAGGGTAGCCTCCATGTCGACAAACACAATGATCTTGTCCATGTCCAACACCTCCTATAAATGTAAAATATTATGCAAAATGTTTTTCTAAGTGAATTTGGTACTTGTTGCTTTATAAAGAGTTTCGTCGACTATGAAAACGGCTGCTTCAATAAGACTTTTATAATATTCGCAATTTTGTGTTGCAAAACATTGATATTGACAACAAATTTCTTTATGTTCTTCTGAATTATGTTCATTTAAATTTTGTGCCATGAGAACTTTGTCATTCATATTTAAAAATTTTATTCCAATGTGTTATGTTACCAAAGAAACGTCTAGTGGAAAATCCAAAAGTCACTAACATTTCGCAGAGATTTTAACTTTTTTGACCGTTACGTTGGTGTAACAGAAACTGGGATTGGGATTCAAAGTATTTGACAGCAAACTTGTAACGACTTTTCTTGACTGTGTCGGAATTTCAATTTTTTATTCTACTTTTTATTTTGATATACATCTATTTGTGCATTTTATGTTGTATAGTGCTGTTTCAAAATAAGAATTGTTCAAGGTAGGTCATTACATGTTGCGATTTGTTTGAATTTTATATTTACACAAAAATTTTGTAGATGCCAAGAACGAAAAGAATTCAAAGAAAAGTAAGCACTCTACTAGAAAATGCTTATAAAGTCGAAGAAGACCTTGACAAAGAATGTATGTTACTTGCATCACTCAAAGTTAAAAAAAAAGTAATAAAGGATTTGGTTTTAGGTGAAGCCGATCTACAAAACCTTAAATTATTACGTGCTTCTTTCGAAACGAAGATTATATGTATGTGCTCTGAGCTTCGACTCTCAGTTCCCCGAGACAAGCTTTTCCTGACTCTAAGTGAATACGTAAGTTTTTTTATAAGAGCTCGTTTCTACATTAAAATCTTACTCGTTTTCAGTCCAACGCAAACAACAGCAAAATCCACAAATCCACCACCAAAAGAAGTGTCGCCAGAAGTACAAAACGTGTAAAGAATAAAAGAAGCCTCTCGGCAGGCGAAGATGAAGGTACGTATCCTAAAAAAGTTAAAAATCACTTCTATTGAATCTCAATGCAGCATTAATGCACTTTTTCATTAATCACTGCTTCTGTTCTAACCATCATCATTTCCTCTAACAAACGGTTGTTGGTTTCTCGCTTCTCTAGGTTATCGCACAACTGACAGTTCTTCCGGTTCAGGTGTAAGCGCCGCAACAAGACAATCAAGGAGTGCCCTTCGAAGTGCCAGTAAAACACGACAATCCAGATCGCTATCTAGAACGAATTTAGTGAAACCCAGTGCAAATCGCACCAATCTCAAGACACCAGCCAACCGAAGGCCTCCCACCAACGTGGGAACGATCACTCCAAAAGTATTCAATCACCAAACAACTAAATATTTATCTAAACATTCGTTAATTTCTTCAGGTCAATTTAGGCACACCCCAAGCCATTCTGAGACGCCCCAGAAATGGCGAAATTGCTGTTTCGTTGCAAGGAAGTCCATTATTAACTGCTGCGTATGCCAACTCTGAAAGCACAGCAAACGTGAATATCCCGCTACCAGATGGACGGCTGTTGTCTTTACAGCCAAGCCGCGCTTTACGCACCTCTCAGATACCGGACTTTGATGACGAAGTGAGAAAACAGTTGGAGACCTTACGTGATAATTTGAATAAAGTTTGCGCTAAATATTAGCTTCGTATTGAGCGAATTTTTAATCCTTATTTATAACAAATTTTTTTTGTGTATAACGATTTTTCTTTGTGTATCAATGTAGTTTGTAATTTCATATGATAATAAAACATTTTTGATTTAAAAAAACCACTCATTCGATATTGTTTATACATTCTTAATTAAGGAACTCCAAAACAAATTCTTAGAAAAATTCGCAAATCGAATAGTTAGTTACACATCTTAAATAATATAATGAAAAAAGGGAAAAATCTATGTATATAAATTTATCTTACGGAAATTAAATTACACAAGTAGAGTTTGCACGGGTTTCTTTCCCGGCCACGCTTCTTTCGCATATTTCTTCTTTTTCGGCTCCAATGAATCGGGTCCTTGCACTTGTTGGGGCACAAACGGATTCGTTGTTGGGAAATTGTGTCCAATGTCAACGTCTGGCGCTGGATTTGGTAACACCATGCCTAATCGTGAACTTAGTGAACTGTATATGCTCATATTAGCGGAACTGGTTGGATTTGTGTGCGCCTCCGGTGGTAAATCGGTGTACAAATCGGGCGTAGAAGAGTTCAACACTTTTGGTATTTTAAAGTTTACGTGCACTGTACTGGCACTGCCACTGTCTGCGATACCGAATTTGGCCTTTTTTACAGCTGTGGGCACTACTGTGGTTTGGATGAGATTTCGGAATCGACCGATACTGGGATCGATGTCTTCGGGATTGATGATTTCCTCGTCTTCATTGAAGGAGACTGAGTGACGTTTGCGTTTGCGGTTGTTGCGTTTCTCTGTGTCGTCGGAGATGCCCAACATGGATATTCTTCGGTTGTGGGCGGTGTTGAATTCTGTTAAATTCTGGAAGGCATCAAGATAAGAATGTTTTAATTAGGAGTTTTAAATGTGAAGTGGTGGATGGATTTACATCTAATTCCGTTTCGGTTTCTGGTAATCCAAGTAAACCGCCTTCAGTCTCTTCTCCAGCTTTCTCAATTTCATCGATAATTGGGCGCATACCAGTCTGTGGTCGTTCTCTTATAATATAATTCCGTGTTGAAGCACCAAAGTGAAATGTAGAGTCGATTGGTAATTGTGTGGGTTTGTAAGCTTCTAATCGTAACGTTCCGATGAACGTTCCATGTGCTAAAATTGCAAGATTTGTGGAAGATTGTTTAGTTTATTATGGGGTGCACTTACTACTGCCTAAATCGACAAGAAATGCACGATTTAAATGCTTATGCCAAACTAATGCAGAATGTACTCGAGAACAGGATGCATGATCAATACAAAAATCGTTCATTTGTGCATTGCGACCAAATAGATAACACTTTTTTTCGTCAATCATTAGTTTTTGAATCAGTTTCTCGTCTTTTAAAACATCCAAATGTAAGCCCACTGGCGGCTTTCCAGCCCTAAAAAGAAATATAACCTTAATATATGCGGCGTCCGATTTTGTATACTATGCATTTGGAATAGTATATTCTATATATAGAATTTGTAATTACCAATTGGGCACTTCGTAATGGTTTGCCATTCCAAAAAATTGTTAAATTTTACATAACAAAAATATAAATATATAAAATTGTTTTGACACATTGAATAACATGAATCTGAAACCAAAATTATACAGCGACATCTGTACAATTTGCGTTCAATGAAGCAAGAAACATAAATACCTGTACTTGAAAATGAAAACTGACAACAGATGGTAGCATTACTGCTGATGGCCTTCGAGGATTAATGTCACTGCCGCTTTTTTAAATCTATTCAAAATCAATAGAAATTCAAATTTCCAAATTAGTAATGTAAAAGAAATCAAATGGTAGTTAATAAATCCAAAATCGGTACAAATCAAACATTTATTTTAATCCAATAACCATTTAGTTCAATTCATATCGATATTCATGAATAGCAAAGATAAACTTAATTTGCAAAATAGGCCTACAACAAATATTCGTGTACGGCAAATTTTCACAAAATATGTATAACTTTCTTATTATTTCTAATAATCACATTAATTGTCTTTTTTACAAATCATATAAAAAAATTGAGATTTTATTGCAATATTGAATGCCAATAATAGGAGAGTACATAAAATATATATTTACTTTTCTTCTTTTCATATTAATTAATTATGGGTGAATGTGTGTACACATATAATATGAATGATACATATAAATGAGCAATAAAAATGGTAGCACTTAATCTAACATTTATAATATAATTAACTCAATTTTCATATAATACTTTTCTTTTATATAATTACATATTTCAACAGTTCACAATTTAGATCAAAATATATATATGTCTGTATATTATTTTTCCATTGTATTGTGTAAAAAACAGTTTCAAGATATATATAAATACTGTGTTGTCAACCTGAATATACTTGTATCAATGTTAATATTTTTTTAACATTATATATAATTTTAAAATTAGAGATAAGTTAAAGTATTATTATATTTTTTATTTACTTTTATGGTTACGATTGGATATTATCAATGGCCCCATTTTCTACAATTTCTGCTATATCATTTGTCGAACTGAACGACTGTTTTCTACTATCTTCTGATACACTTTTACGTGAATTCTTTCGACTTCTTGGCTTCCTTCTCGACAACAAATCACATGACCCTTTCGGTATGAATGTTGTCCACTCATTTGCCTTCTCATCTAAATATTCGATAGTATTCAAGAAATTCTTACCTAAAAAAATCATTCTCCATCAAGTACATTCAATCACAACCACCGGTAAACCTACCAGAAAATCCCCCAACAGCATACAATCGATCACCAACAACCGCAACCTCAACATTCGCCCTTGGCGTTGTCATTGCCGGTCCCACACTCCAAGTCTCCGTTTCCGCATCGAAAATCTCCGTCGTATTCAACGAATGCGTTCCATCCGAACCGCCAACCACATACAATTTCCCTTTAAACACAGTCACACCACAGCCACGTCGTGCTGTTATTATCGGTTTCGCAACTGTCCATTGATTTATCTTCGGATCGTACATTTCTACCGAATTCAAACAATTCCAAGCATCGCATCCTCCAATCACGTACACACAATTGTTGTATGCCGCCACACCGGCCTGATACCGTCCTAAACACAAACATTTATCAAACATTTAAAAAGAAACCATCAAACTCCCTCTCACCAGTATTAAGTGGTGCAATGGACGTCCACGTCTTCTCCACCGGATCAAAAACATCACACTGTTTAATGCCCACTTGTCCATTCCATCCACCAACACAATAAATCAATCCATCCAATGCACAAGCGCCCATATTACTTCGAGCCAACGGTAATTTCGGCATTGGCACCCATTTACCCACCGACAAATCCAACATCTCAACCGAATCCAGCTCAGTTGTTCCATTACTGCCGCCAATCGCATACACTTTCTCATTCAATACAACAATCTTAAATCGGCCTCGACTGACCCGCATCGCTGGCAACTGTCTCCATTGATTCGAATCCGGTATATAATGTTCAACCGTACGCAAACATTCTGTTCTATCATAACCACCACATACCAACAAACCCTCCAAATAATTGCCACATCCAACAGCACACCGTTGTGCCGTCATATTCGCCAACGAACAATACAAATCCGGTTTCTCTTCACTCTGCGATCGACTGGTGTCTGGCGTTTGTACGGGCGACGGTGTGGTCGGTGTATTCAATTTCAATTGTATAGAGAGCGTCGCCAATTTACCAGCCAATGTAACAAGTGCCAAGAAACTGTGCTCTCCAACACTGTCACAAGCAATCAAATTCCAATCTGGCTCAAATTCATTCTCCAATTCCTCGCCAATCTCACGATTGTACATTAAAATGCGCGGCTTTGCCGGTTGACTAACACATTTACGTTTCGATTTCACCGTATTCTGTGTTGCCTTTAATGACAATTTCTTATAATCCTGCACAATTTCCGTATCACTCATATCGCCTGTTGGCAATATCGTGCAATCTTGCAACGAATTGTCTATTGCCAAATACAACATGAACGTTTTCTCTGACAACGAGTCCATATTCAAGGATTCATCGGTTAATTGTCTTTTAATCCATTCTAATACTAAACGGCATAAGGAATTCTGATTAACAAGGGACATTTCTTCACGTGATTGATTCAATACTTCAATGCGAGCACAATATAAATTCAGTAAATTTATACTTTTACTAACTTGCTCGAATTCTTTTACAATGAACGCATCTACTTGCTGTATGAAATCTTTGTTCCGTGCTATGCCCGGCAATGAGCGGATTTCAATGCAATTCTCCACCGATAAATGTTTTATCAAATGTTGGGCACAAATGCGTGTGACACGATCCATTTTCAAGTGATTGGCCGCCAAAAATACCGCTCGTACCTAAGAAAAAGAGTTTTACAATCAAAAAACGTTCTCCATCCCAAAATGACGAAGTGATCTGGCGATTTTTATTATGCCATCTATTGACGTTTTGATAAACATTCTGTCATGGCCCCTTTGAAAAATCGCATTTAAACTGTCAATAATTTAAAAATGCAAATCACTCCCTCATTGCATAATCCCTTACTTGATTAATTTCAACACACAATTGGCCAGTGTATGCATAATCGATTAAACTTTGCAATGCACTCTGCTCAAAGCCACCATTCAGTTTGTATGTGACCACATTCTCGGGCCTCTTCTGGTCCTGGTCGGTGGTGAATAATTCAAATAGAAAGGGGGACGCACTGGCCAACACGGCACGATGTGCGTGCACTTCGACATTCCCAACCTAACAATCGAAAAAAGCGACAATATAATAGCCGGTTTTAACGGGCGTTTGCAAATTTGAAAAATAAATACTAAACGGACACACAATTGAAATAAAATTGTTTTATGATATAATTAGATTGAAAAAAATTACCATCACCTAAACTTCATATACGAAATTGTTCTGTAAAACAGCAAAAAATTAAAACGTTCTTTTAGAAAGATGAGAGAGGAAAAAATAACACAAAACAAAAATAATGATGAACAAAAAAAAGATAGAAAGAACGTAATTATAAAGTTTGTTTTACCTAATTTTTAATTATTGGCTTTTCGTTCACTGTAAGAAAATGTTTAAAAAAAAGAGAAAGACGGGGAAAAAGTTTTCAAACGTTTGGTAAACAAAAAACATTACCAAATAACCACAAATTAACGCAAAAATTGGAATAAATGATATAATTATGATTGCAAACCTTTGTATTTGCCTCAATTTACCTAAGTCTATATAGAACTGTAATAATACTTAAAAACTACTCACTACTGGTCATTAATATTTCAATTTATTGGTGATTTTGATACGAGAGCTGCCCAGTAGTGTAACTGACCGTAAACAATAACAATTTTAACATTATTTCTGTCCAATTAATAATAGAGCACACATTGTTCTTCAAAAAAAATTCATATTTTCATGTCAATTTTAAAATTTCACTCAGTTTTACTATTAAATGGGCGGAAATTATGTAAAATTTGTTGGCTGTACAGTCAGGCACATACGTGAAGAATGACGTCACAGAAATGCCGATTTTTCCTCATCATCTTGAGGGAGGACAGCACATGGACTTGATATATGTCATCGGAGAACGTCAAACTCAAGTCCGGTTCAGTCTCTTCTTCCATATTTTGGATTGCTTCGGTGTTCTCTTCACCGTTCTGGATGGAATGACCTGGACAACAACACAAACTTATAGTTCCAATTTATCTAAACAATCACGCACGAAATGTGATTTTTTAAAATGTTTTTTTAATTTTTATATCCAAACTAAATCCATTATCGAACACTTGTCTAGAAGTGACACTTTAAATCAGAACCAATGAGACTATGAAAACATTTTCCCGTGAAATTATTGCTGAATTATTGATACAAGTGCTTCGACCTTGGATAATTGAGCTAAATCGTTCTTATCAATAAAGCTAGCATTGAATCGGACTCGAAAAAGAGCAGAAGAACAGTAAAAGAAGCTCAATTCCGATGAAAGCACGGAAACATGCAAGGATATTTGTCAGGTGAATCACGTGTACTGGAAAATTGGATTAGTCTTGAAAAAATTGGATTCCTATATTTGTCTCATCAAAATGTTATTAAATCAACTTAAACTTGGGAAAGCCGTAAAAATTTCGGACGAGTTTATTTATCTAAAACATTTTTTTTAAATTAATTTCATCCAACTGTTGTATATTATTTTTAAAGACTCTCTATATTAAACATCAAATTAATATGTTAAATACATATAACATAAACAATACTGTCAAGAAAAGCGTTTCAAGATTATTTATTATTTATTAAATTAAAGTATGTGAAGTGTGAAGAGAAACAAGTGCCTCACACACGTGACTACAATTCGCGCCTACTTCATCTATTTCAAAAAAAGTCATTAAGAATGACAAACGAATTTTTCTGACATATGTATATTCGTATATCCAGGAAATGGATAAAACATTTCACAATATTTCAAACAGATTGCATGTATATGTGATTATTTAAATGTAAATTGGCACTTGCAAATGTTGGGAATGTTTTCGATGACTACAAATTTAACACATCATTAACAAACAGTTAGAGCATTTATTCCTTTCGTATATTGTCTTAATTTGTTTATCACTACCGGCACATTTTCAATAACAAATACAAATTTATCATCCTATATTGACTATATAGTGGAATATTTTTAATTAAATCCTCATCAAGTCATCGGTGATTTATGATTAATGTGGAAACCATACCAACAGTTGCTTCGCAACGCCTTCTATAATCCCCTTTGAATAAATCACAAATTCATATTTGCTCAAAAACGCGATATGGCCAACTTGATAACAAGTGTCTGATTACAACTCGACTAATTAGCATGAAAGGAAAATTTTCATAATACTACAAAACAACCTTTTAAAATTACCTGAAAAAAATAAATATGGATTTAAACGATTTTTGCACACGCAACGCCAACATGACTTTTAAAACAATAATATAAGTGCCAGGATGTAAAAAGGGTCTCAGACCTTCACAAATACAGTAAAATGTTATATATTTGCCTATTAATAAAACGAATCGATCTAAAAATAAGGACACATCGATATTTCGGATTTGGGTCTTCGGCGGGCTGGTTCCAAGGTCATTTGTCAAACGACCTTGAACTTGTCCAGGTATGTTTGACCAGTGTACCAATTGGTACCTGTGCAAATCGATCGATCATCAGACAAATGAGGAAAGAGATAATAAATTTGACGGAAATCTAGATGAAAATATGGAAGAACAACAAAGTTTTCCACTCGCTGATAGAAGCAACCAGTTGCTTAGCACGCAAATGCCAAAATAAATGGTGTGTTTTGCGTTATCACGGGTTTCCATTTTTCGCACGTTATGTGTGTATAACGTACGAAGATTACGTACACCAAAATGGAAAGGTTTTTGACCTACATTAGATTTATTAGAAATGGAAACGTTGGCTATGCAAAGTATGGTCTAGGTTTCTAGGTAGAAATATCTAGACAGCTACGAAAATGGCCAACATTGATAAAAGTCTCAAGTGTCGATTTTCATGGCAAGACGCGACAAAATTTAAATTATTGATATTTTTCTTACCGTTCATTGCTCCCACCGACATGATTATTGGTCCTGTAATAAAATAAATAATCAAGTTAGAAGGACATTTGATAATAAAAAAAAACAGACAAAAACAGGTTGAATGTGAAATTGCGTTCAATTTCAAGTAAATTTATTATTTAAATAGGCTAGTCTGTTAAGGACAAATTTTAACGAGGAAAAAATGATTAAATGTGGAATTTAATTTCAGTTACGTAAAATGATATCGTTGTATTTGTATATAATTAAACATAAATGAACATTTCAATTTGAAGATGTAAAAATGTGAAACGGAATAAAAACAACGCATACCATGTGCGTTTGTATACCTTTCGATGGGAAAACATGAAACCGAATTAAATGATGATGAAATTGAAGAGTTTGCCATCAATTACAATCTAAGAAATGGTACTTACTTGAGAAATGGGAATATAAAAGTGGAAAATGTTGAAAAAAATCACTGTTATAATGAATACACTATAAAATCTAATGCGAATACATGGAAAATATGAGCGTTTTCTACTGCCATATTATAATTATGAAGTTTACGAAAACGGAAATCAGGAGAATACACATGCGTAAGGACTTGGAGGACGCGCTGCATTTCATTTGAATGCAAAAGGACTCTGTTAATCAGTTTGTGAAATTGGTGCAGACAAACATAGATGTCACTAGGTGAATTTATTTAAAAATCTAAATTTTTTGAAAAAAAAATAAAATACATTCACATTTCTTCAACAAAAAGAATAGAAAGACGAGAAACTGTAATTATATCAACTGCATAAAACGAATGAATAATTCCCATATCATTTAAAATCCATCAAACGCGTAGGATTAATACCGTTTTATAATGTGCGCTGTTTATCCTCATCTATAGGCTTAAATTAATGTACAAATGTTAAAAATTTCATTTGTTACGGTTGAAAACGTGATGTATGCCTTACAGCAAATATTCTCGACTTATTTCCTGGTTAGTTTACTTGTTATTAAAGTAATTTAAGTAAATAATATGCCATGTAGAAAATACCTTAGGAAAACAATAGATTTCATTATTTTTATTTTTTGAAATTCTTTTATTGAATCAGCAAGCATCAGATATGTTATCAATGTCTCTTTATGTACATACAATTACCTTAGATTGCGTAAAATAAAAAAATGTCAGGAATTTGGTAAGGAAGTTGGGTTTAATCTTACCGCAACTGATAAAAATGGTTTTTATAAAAGTTGGAAGCAAAATTATATAATTTTTTCATCAGCCTGATTTAAGATGTGTCTACATTGTAGAATTTAGTCTGTACACACATAAATACCAATTAAATATGTAAATGAAAGGATTTTTTCAAATTCATATTGGCATCAATTATTTTAATCCATTGTGATTATTCAAATGACGTACATTTTATTATGCACTTAAGAATTAGTGTCCCTTTTTTAAGTCTATAAATCTTAATTCAATGCCAATTTGAAATCCTTGTACCTATTTGGGTAATAATGTTAAAAATGAGAGAATCTTTCAATTTTGGACGCGTGTATGTGAAAGATATTGAAAAAGGGACATTTAAACACGCAGAAAAAAAATGATAAAAAACAGTTCGACAATAAAAGCATATTTAATTTATGATAAGTTCATCAAATAAGTAGTTTTGTACACATGAGAGAGGCAAAAGAATTCCATTAATATGAAATTTCATTTGGACTTTTAATCAACCGTATTTAATTAAAACTTTAATGAAACCAGTTAAGATTGATTCTTTCGTGGAATGAAAAATTTTATTATAAATCCAATCTGTGCAGATGTAAATAATTAAATATCCTAGCATCAGAGAGAAATGGGTAAAAATTCTAATAGCAGAGTGAAGTGTTAAGCTTTCCTGCTGCCTGCTAGTCGATTCATTCAGTTATCCATTGCAGTCGGCTGTGACAACTTTAAAGTGACAATAAGTTTGAATTTTAAGAGGTAAGTGAGGAGATTTTTTTCTCAACACCTTCTTAATTATTGTAATGTTTTTAATAATTCTAATGTTTTGGCATTTTTAATGCAAAAAAGTGTATGGGATTTGCTCAATCAGCATAAATCCACCAATTATATGCAATTAGTAATAAACTTTTTTGTTTATGTTTGCATTAAAATTTTAATGAAGCAGACGAATTTTAATCGAACGCAATAAGTCGAATATGAAAATAAATTTGTAACATTTTACAAACAAGATTCCTTATCCCATTACCTACTTTTTACAGCTAATTTATTTTAATATTATGTACATTTTGGCTTTTACTATTAAAAAATGCACATGCCATTGACATATGATCGTTTCTGCACAGTTTGTAATATAAAACCTTTTTATATTTAGTCGTACCTACAAATAATTACACGAAAAACAAGCCTTACAGAACATGGACAATTAAATGTTTCATGTATACATAATTTATTTAGATTTATGGAACATTTTCAGTTTCCCTTTCATTCATCTAGAAAGAAATTGTCGTAAAACCATTCACGAATGTAAATAAAGAAAAAACGCACCTTTTTAATGTTCTAATCTGGATTTTTTAGTAGTAACAAATTTTTTTACCATTTTTAGAACATTGTTTTTGTCTTTTGCCTATTTTTGGCATTGTATAGAAAAAAAAAACTATTCAATCCTCTATCTTTTTATATGCTCGTTTACGCATTTTAAGAGAATGCGATTCTGTTTACATGAATATTTTTATATCATCATAATGAGAGTGATTTATTTTTAAATTTTTAAGTACTTACGTGTGTATTGTGTACTCTTTTATTTCTATTTAACTGCCAATATAAATTAACTGGCCTTGAGGGCATTATATTGTTAATAAATTAGTCTAAGTATTCGCGTTTTATTCTAAAAATATTTTTTTAGAAACGTATTTGTGGTTCCTTTTGAATTCAGAAAAGGGTCACATAAAATTATCGTTCTTTCAACTTTGAAAAAGTATAATTAACGATGTTCCTGCCTTTTGTACCAGATTTTACAGTCAATTGCATCGCACATCAAAGATGCAAAGAATGTTAACACAGAAATAAGAAGAAATCCGTCGATTTATATGCGCTTTGGGTGCGCTTAATGCAATTAATATTAATTTACTGGCACGTTTAATATTCATAATTGGTCACAGATGCAATCAAGTGATTCTTCCTTATAAAATCCACTTTGGTGTGTTATGGAATAAAGGCGAATGTTTAGTCGCACATTTATTTATGTGCATTTATGGCTATTTATAAGACTTTTAACCCAAAAAAATATGTTATCAAAAGTGAAAAATCTTTAGAACTGTACGCATAATCTCATTCTGCCAAATTTGATTATTTATGCTTTTTTATGAGGTATACCAAGAAGAGCGCATATACATATAAAAAAACTCGAGTCTTAATTATAGTCTTCGATATTCCAATTGCATTTTGTTATCACTTTCGTTTTATTTGTTTGAACTGAATAAACAACACTGTATGGCTGATGTTTATTATCCTGTCCTTTATATTTAATGAACATTTCTTTGGAAATAAATATTCAATTGGAGATTGGGGGCACATAAAGAACGTTTTTTTCCCCATCAATGCTAATCTATTCCACAAACTTGGACGATTTGTTGATTCGCTCATTGTTTTCAATTAAAATTAACAAATAGGTATTGTTTATGAACACAACAACAAGCTAAAAGAAACAGCGATTCTAAATAAAACAACGAAAATTATGATTTATCTGATGTACCGAATACGTAATCTCGCTGGATAGAAACGGCCTTGGAATGAGATTATGAATATTTAGGCATTTAGTAATAATTAATTAAAATAAGGTATAAAAGTGTGTATTAACACGAAATACAACAATAGATAAAACAATTTCGAGGATGTTGTAATAAAATATTCGAATGATGAGTCAAATATGAAAATAAATTGGCAAAAAATGATAAATATTTTTAACAGAACGTCACAAATTGAGGTAAGATCGTCGCTGGTTTCATAACACATTTTTACGAACAGTGGAAATCGATTCCAGCGGAATGGATGCATTTACATCTTGAACTTGGTCCAATAATTGCTGCATCGTGTGAAGATTTCAGTTTCAATATGTGATGGTGACAATCAAATGAAAGACAGCAGCCACAAACAGAAACACATTTACATGATGTCAGACGTAAATCGCTCTTAATACATAAATCCGTTTATTAAGAGCAAAGATAAGAGCGATTAATATTTATACCCCTGACCTACCTATAACTTTTCAACATAAAATAAACAATAGCCGTTTCAGCATTGTTTACAATTTGAAATTTAAGAATCCACTTCAGGACTTTAAACATCACACCGTCATATAATAATTTACTATCATTTTTATTTTATGGATCATATATGAAAATAATGTGACACGATACACACGATTTATGCTAGACTAGTGCTTATTTATTGTTGTCTTGACATTAATGTGCCAACATTATTTATTTTCACAGTGAAAACGGTTTTTCGATTTTTACCATTCGTATCTGTGCGGCTATTGTTCCATCAAACAGATTTCTCATAAGTCATAATCGAATTTAGTACACATTAAAGATTTTTTTCTAATTAAAATGTTTGGCTTAATAAATTGTGCAGCCACTTGAGATAAAATTGCTCAAGATCCTTGAACTTAACACGAAAATTATGAAGAGTGAACGGTTTGGCAGATGATTATTTTGCATTCGAGTGAAAACACTTTGGAAATGAGTTCATCAATGTATTTTTGATGTTTACATCTTTTGTATGCTGTTGTGGGAGGGTCTCATCTGCATACTGTTTACACACCTTTTCCATAAAAATATGTGTCACAAATGCATTCGACTCAGTAAATAAAGCGTGTGTTTTAAGAAAAACACGTGCACACGTCTTCATATTTTATTATCTATCCAAATAGACATTTAGATAAACAAAACATGAAACTGTGATGAATGTTTAATAAGAGGAATTTATAATTGTTGACGTCCTTAATTGAATCTTATTAAATCAATGGAAACAGAAAAAGAAACTGACTAAATTACTGTTTAAAAAATGTTTTACAGTCTAGACAAGAGACAATTTTTTATTCACCACATGAGGATGCGAGACGTTTTGTGGACATTGTCCGGTTTGGTGTTTGTGTTCGCTACTCGAGCACAGGCCGCTCATTTGGATGATTATGCGGACCTTCGCGGCCCCTATTGCGAGTTTAGGGGCTGTTGTAATGGTCGCGAGGACGGCTGCTCCGCCCCCATAGCAGGTATTCCAAGAATTCAATTAACCACGTCGTTGTTAATGCATAAAATTGTTAATTGTAGGGACGATGTGTTATTGTGATGATTTCTGTAATCAGACTCGGGTGGATGACTGTTGTCCGGATTATTGGACGCATTGTAAAGGCCTGCCATATCCAACGACGCCCCGAGTACCGACCACAACTCGAGCACCACCAGAAAATATTGTCACTTGCAATTTCAAAGGGCGATACTTGAATTTTAATGCTGTTGTTAAGGACAATTGTAACGAATGGTAAAGACAGTTGCTAAAATTTTCTACTTGAGTTGTTTATAAACGAGTTTTTAGTAAATGTGAAAAAGTTGGCGACAAAGTAGAGACTTTGTGTGAGAGAAATGCGTGTATTGTGGATCAGAGTATTGTTCAAGGGGTGAATGACAATTCGGATTATGGATGGAGAGCGGCAAGTAATTATTCAGAGTTTTGGGGCAGGACTTTGGCCGATGGCATCACTTACAGGTAAAATAAAGACTATCTAAAAAATTATAATTGATTTTTTTGATTTGTAGATTGGGAACGTTGCAACCAGAATTGTTCGTTTTACGGATGAATCCAGTGCGAAGATTGTACGATCCGAATAGTTTGCCTACGTCCTTTGACGCGCACACAAAATGGCCTAGAATGATTGGAGAGGTGCAAGATCAGGGCTGGTGCGGCTCTTCCTGGGCGATTTCCACCGCTGCAGTCGCGTCCGATAGGTACATTAATTAAAAGAATCTTTTAAAACAATATTTTATCGATTGTGGATTTTTTAGATATGCAATTTTGTCTAAAGGCATCGAGAATGTGCGATTAAGTGCTCAAAATTTAGTCTCTTGCGACACTCGCGGTCAAGAAAGCTGTAAAGGTGGATATTTGGACAGAGCTTGGTCGTTCTTCCGTAAATTTGGGTAAAAAAAACTAATAATAGTTAAGAAACTATCTTTCATTACCTTTGTGTTTTTAGTTTGGTAAACGAGGACTGCTTCCCGTACGTAGCGGACAGCGTCTCTTGCAGAATCGGCCGTAAAGGCAGTCTTCGACAGTCCGGCTGTCAGCTGCCTTCCAATGTGCCCCGAAAGTCCAGATACCGCGTTGGACCCGCTTACAAATTGGGCAACGAGACCGACATCATGTACGAAATCATCCGATCTGGGCCTGTGCAGGCGACCATGCGGGTGTACCATGACTTCTTCCTATACCAAAGCGGCATTTATCGGCACACCGATTTGGCAAGCAGAGACTTAGCGGGATACCATTCGGTGCGAATTGTCGGCTGGGGCGAGGATTACGGATACAATGGTTTACAGAAATACTGGGTGAGTTTTTCATGTGTTTGGTAATAAAAAGTTAATTGATTTTTAATTGATTTATGCGCCGAATGAAATGTGGGCGTTAAAAATGTGTTTCTCTCTTGAAAGATGTGTCAAAGGAAAAATATGCGCAATTGTTTGAAAGCAAAATTGTATCAAGGTCTGACACTATAATTTATTACCTATCACATTTCGAATATCTTATCATTAATCAGTGTTCAATATTATTATTATTATGCTGATGTTTCACGTTTTTCCTATAGAAAGTTGCAAACAGTTGGGGGCCCAATTGGGGCGAAGGTGGTTACTTCCGGATAGCGAAAGGCATTAATGAATGCGATATTGAGTCGTATGTGTTGGCCACTTGGCCTGAAATTGAGAAGAAAGTACTTTATAATCGTAGATTTAATGAAGTTTAAGTTATCATTTGTTAAAATCGTGCCATTGTAAATTAAATGTGTTCACTGATTGTGTTTTTGGGAAATAATTCTTGTATTTTAGATAGAACGTGTTAACTGCCATTCAAATGTGTTCTAAAGCAAACTGTAGATATAAAATGACTCGCTCATATATTCTTTTTGGTGTTCTTAACTTCATATTGCATTTTTGTAAATACTTAACAAAATTAGGTTTTAGTATCTAACATTTTATGAAATAGTGTATTTTTATTGTGAACAAATCGAATATTTTTGTATGTATGTTTTATTGTTTTAGATTTATAGTGTTTTTTTGGAAAACAATAATAAATCTTTATTTAATAATTGGTTTGTTTTTATAAATCTCCTGTACGAATTATTTTTATCAGGCCATCAATGTTGTTATTTTTTATCGCATTTCTGGAAAGGTTTATAATGTTTGATGATTTTTTGCCCGCTGTAACAAAATAACGTATGTAATTTGTACAAAAACATTTGTATTGTTTTTCTAATTACCTCTCAATCGAGACGATTTTTGAATGATAAAGTTGATTTTTTTCATTGTCTCCACACCTTCATTGTAATTGTGTAATTTTATATTGTATCCATTTATTAATTCTTTATTTATCATGTTTAGTTCTTGATAGAACTTTGGCATTTCAATTCTAACATAATAAAACAAGATAAAGAGAAGAGAAATGAGTGTTTCTTAAGGCTTACATGTCGTTGAGGCGATTGTCTTCAGCTCTCACAACTAGGGACCGGATTTGCCCCAAACGGTCCGCAACATCAGTTCCAAGTCGAAGTCTAGCGTCCTCAATGTCAGTGAGTTTTCCCATCAGAGACCGTAAGTGGTCTTCTTCTTGAGGAAATGATGCTGTTGACTAAAATTGTGAACTTAAATAAAAAGAAAATCAAAGGAATAATTGAAAATCAACTTCTAACGTATCCAGATTCAAAAATGTCACTAAAGACTGCACTAAATCTGATGCCAACGATATATTTTCCGTATAAAACAAAACTTTTCCCGATATTTCAAAGACCATCACCAAAAACGAACCATCCCGTAAACACTTCAAATTCAAAATCAAATTTGGTCCATTTATGATCTCCACATCTGATGAAAATAAAAAATTTTGATTGGCCCACATGCAAATTCGTTGCAAACGTTCATTGATTTTAAATTCAACGAAACCTTTCGGTTTCTTAACGGCATTTTCTTGTAACGAGTACATCGAAAAGCGTGGCAATTGTCTGGTGATTTCAAATACATGAAATTGCAAGCTCTTCGGATATCCAATCATCGCCTGAAAATCCGAGAATTAGAAAACATAAACACAATTTTTGTATTCCGTACTTTCATATGAATATCCACTGGATTGTCTTTGGGCAAATGCAAAGGAATCGACATTTCCGATCGTAAATTCGCCATGGGCGGATGAACCACATGCGTTTCTCCTTTAAAAATACCTTCAGCGAAAATAATAACTGCTTTGATGATTGTTTTATTATTAGTGCCAATATAAATTTCAACATGTGGCTATAAATTATCACATGAATTTACACTTTATTAACCAACTAAAATACCACCTTAGGAACATTCTCGTTTGTTGTTATTGCAATTTGGAGACGAGTATTTGCCGGAATCACTCCACTATTTTCATAACTCTCCGGATGAGTGATAATATTCTCATTAAAATTCGTATTGTTTTCATAATGTTTCAACTCCATCAATGTGGCCTGTTTTTGTGCCAATAATTCCGTTATAATACTTTGCTCATCTGTGCCAATGTCAGCTGCAGAAAATGTCTTCGTGGTCGTATATCCCCGCACTAAAAACTGCATTAAACAACTCATTCTTAAATTTTTTCAACTGACCTTCTCCTTCAACAGAAACACAAATAATATCAGTTTTTCCAATGGATCTGTAATCGCCCTCCACCAGTCCTGCGGCTCCTGCATTCATAGTGTCCTTATACAGCACCTCACCGGTTAGAATCGATCTGCAATCCATTTTCCCATTGGACCAACAAGTGATTAGCTGCAAAGAATTTTTCCCCAACAGATCATAACATTGCAAAGCAATTCCAAAGTGTTTCGACTAAAAAAAAATCGTTGATGCAAATGTTATTTGCTGGGAAATTATTAACCTTGACTCGCCATAAGCGGTTCTCCTGCTCATAAACCCCAACAGTCCCATTGGACACAGCATATGCGAACCGATTGTCCGGCAGACACACAAGATGTGTCACCACTTCAGTTTCCACATGTTCCGCAATGACTTCATCTCCCTTGTACACACGGATGTAATAATCCTCCGAGCTTACAATTAACTGTTAAAAAATAATATTTTATCACCAATTTTTCCACATTAAAAATGTTATGAACCTCATTAAGACCGTCTTTATTGTAGTCCATTAAGACAAGTGATGTAACTGCATCGCCTACAGCTGTCCAAAACAATTCATCTCCCTTATGGTCGTAACCATGCACCGAAGAGTTACCACCGACCATAATTAACCCGCATTTGTGCTCTCGAAACGTGCCCACAGTGATTGATTTTACACCATCGGGACATTCTTTATAGAAAATGTCTTTGTTGTCATGTACGTGGTAAACTAGAATGTGGGTTCCAGTGCCAACGACGAGCACGTCCTTGTCGTCGTCAAGAATCACAGAGCCGGCTGCAAGGCATGAAATTGTCTGGTTTATATTCAGTGAAGCGATTTCCCTATTGGATTCGGACCAGACGATTTTACCGGTTGTGGACGAGTTCCGTCTGTGGGGACTGTGTATTATGACCTACAGGAAACTGGTTCAAAATCACTCCTGAAAACAGGTGAGGACTTACTTTGTCTGCATTCGTTGCAGCTGTTATACAAGGATGTGTTCCATCATATTTCCCAATGGTAACTAAGCCTGGCAATATTTTGCAATTTAGTTCTAGAGTGAAAACTGGACGCACTTGTTTCTCCATATTTAAATAATGAACAAAAACACTTGAATCAGTGCGTGGTTTGTTTGTATTGGAAATCGCAATAAATCCATGTTGTCATGGGAATATCGAACAGTTGGACATAAACGAGTGGAAGTGAATTAAAAGAGAAAAAGAGCTTGTATTACATATTTTTATTTATTATAGCTTGGCAGTACCGGAAATAATATCTTGATATATTTGTCTTGTTAAAGGTACGTAATTGGACGTTTTTGCGTCTAGATAATAAAGTTGATCTTGAATTGCATCAATATTAAATCCATCCTTTTGTAGATCATTCTTCTTTAATTTAAAAGTGCTTGTTAAAGGCATTTCTTTTAATATCCGCATAAATATTGGAATTGAGTAAGATGGTAAATTATTCTTTAATCCAATTGCGAATTGCTTTTTATCTAGTTTATCATCGGGGTCCAATATTGCGACCATTCCAGCTCGACCCTCAGTACCAGGCACCTGAAAATTCTTTTTTACACTTTGTAAAAAATTTTTTAAAACAGATACCTCAACTCCATACACTACACAATCTTTAAGATCGATAATATTACTAATAACCGCCTCCACTTCATTTGTAGCAACGTTTTCCCCTTTCCATCTAAAAGTGTCACCAGTTCTATCTTTAAAATAAAAATATCCAAACTCATCCCGAATTAAAACGTCTCCTGTGTTGAAATAAGCATCTCCTTTCCAAAAGACATCCTTTAGTACCTTTTTCTCCGTTGCCTTTTGGTCGGCGTAACCGCAAAACTCGTTAGAACGGTTAATTTTTCCTAACATAAGTCCAGGCTCATTCGTTTTGCAACTGATACAAAAGCCATTTGAATCGCGAAGAGGTTCACCGGTTGCTAAATCGCATCTCACTAAACTGACAGGATAGAAAGGCCGTCCAAACCATGGCACAAAGCCCACAGCACCCAATTTATTGTCAATATTCACCAAATTTGAATTGGATTCCGTAGCACCGTAAAACTCGATAACTTGTTCAATTTTAAAAGTGTCCACGAATTTTTGCCAAATTTGCGGTCGTAAACCGTTGCCGATGATTTTTTTAACGTTGTGTTCGATTTGAGTACCGTCTTTGTGCACATTTAGTAAGTACCGGCATATTTCACCAATATAATGGGCATTTGTACATTGGTAACGATGACAATCTGTCCAAAAATTCGAAGCCGAGAATTTCTTGCGGAGTACCACGGTAATACCAAAAAGTAAAGATTGACCAGCACCTAGAATTCCTCCAGCTGAATGGTACAGAGGTAAAGGATTGTAATTTACATCGTGAATCTTTAAATCGCCCATTGAGTTCAATGCCCCCGCAATGTAAATGTATCTATATAGATAAGTTTGGATAAATAATAAAATTTATGATTGGAGTAGATTTTTTTATGTGAGTACCTCATGTTCGTTATGATAGCAGCTTTAGGAAGACCAGTAGTACCAGATGTATAAATATACAATAGTTTATCTCTTATTCGGCCTAACGCAATCGTTTCTGGAGAAATTGTTGATTGCTTTTCTAGTTCCTGGTTTAAATGGATTGAGGTCTTGAAAATGTCTGACACTGGTTTATCACTGAACTGATAAAATTTCATTTCATCGCTGACTTTACCATCAATACTGTTCATTGCTTAAAGACATTTTCAATAATCATAATTGTAAAAATATGAATGAACGAATTTCAGTACCTTGAATGTAATTTTCACCAAATATGATTCCTTTGCAATTTGCTACATTTATAGAATGGGCTAACGAATCGGATACTAAATTGGTGTTTAAGAGTGCCGTTGTTACACCAATTTTGGCCAAACCTAGCCAAATACCAATGTATTCAATGCGGTTGTCTAATAACAGAGCAAGGGTGTCCCCTTTCTGGTGTTTGTATTTGTAAAAATTTGCTACTTTGTTACTAAACATTTCCAACTAAAAGAAAAGTCTATTCAAAGCGGGACAATTTGAAATAAAAATTTTACCTCGTGGTATGTCCATGATTGATCTTCAAAGTGGTAGGCTTTTTTTGTAGGATATTGTTTTGCTAATTTGGAGAATTGTTTTGCAACAGTAACATCCTGAAATCGCCATATGAATAATAAGATGTTCATGCGGAGAAATCTTGAAATAGCTCTGAAAAATTAAAGTCACAATAATATTGTATAGAAATTCAATATCAATATAGGTAGTGCTGTTATGTTTTACCTCACATCTCTAGACAAGGTCTTGTACTGAATATAAAATATTTTATAATTTTTATTAATAGTAAGTAACCAGATTATAGTACCTGCTAATATTAGGTATTCGTAGGATACCTGCATTTGAAATTGCAAAAAAAGACAATTTTATGTTTAAAACAATGAATGATATTTGGACTTACCAACATAATGGTCTTAAAAGGTTGACAATTATATTATCAATGAATTTAATATTCAAACTATCTGATTCGATAAGTTGTAAAGAAAGAGTAAATAAAATAACAATTAATTGCGTCTAAACAGACTAGGAGTTTAAAATAAAAACCGGATTGTTGTTATTTAGTTTAAAGTTCATTTGGAGAGATTACGAGTCAATAAGAGGGGTACTTTACGATAAAATAACTAATATAGTATATAAGTATGTAATATTTTAGCCATTATGTTATGTATATTTTAAATAGTTACAAATTATTACTCATAAGTTAAAGAAATTATGAACATAATTTATCAGTCGTCATTAGTTAAACGTGCAATTTGCTCAAATTAGACTATTTATTTTTTACATTATTTATAATTTATTATCGGAATTAACTGTTGGTTTAGTGCCAACAAATGACATTTTACGAATACCTACCTAACTAATTTATTACCTTTAATTTTTTTCAAAAAACTGGAAGATGTATAGGTACAATTAGGAAAATGTGATGATATAGTAGATATTATAGCTTGGACTAAAGAATATAATAAAAGAAAAAATAAATCGGTTCATGTTCATAATAAAAATAAATAAATAATTAAATAAATTCATTTTTAAACTTTCCTACTTTCCTATTCCTTCATTTCAAATTCCCCAAATTTGCTATAAGAAGAAATTAAAGAAAGAAAAACTTCTAGCTTTATAAGTTTTATTTACGCAACTGCCATATTTCAATTACAAATAGAATACAACTGATTAAAATTCCGATTGCGTAAAGTGCAAAAACTCCCAACAATTGAAATAAATTCAGTGGTTGTGTATCCATTCTAGTTTTATCAGCGTCTGCCAAACCCTTGGATATAACATACTTTCGCCTAACAATTCGATGACGCTGTTCAACGTGCCCCGTCTCCCATAAACTCATCAAATAATAATTAAATATCGGAAATATGGGATGGCCTTTCTCGAAATATATTTGTACACCCAACACATTAACCGGCTCTTTAATTGTGTGCACTAGTAATTCACCTGCTTCATTACACAAAATACGAAAAGAAAAGTATTCAGTCTCTAATTTAAACATAATCACCACTCGATCACCTTTAACTGCAGCAAGTCTTAAACATGTAGTGAAAATGTCACATTCTTCAGTGGCCTTCTGATAAATCAGCACTTCCGCTGGATTGGTACTCTCAGCAAATTGACTCCTCAGAAACGGATCAAGAGTGATCTTCAAATTAGAATGTGCGATATCATGAAAAGTCTTGATTTGGTCTTCGTATTCGTTTCGTATTAAAATCGCTAGCAGATTACTTCGAAGTGCTGTGTTAAAGATAAGAAACTGCAAGAGCCAAAAAATTACTATGAATTTAAAAGCGGTTGTACGAGGACGATATTCCGATGATGACTCAATCACCACTTGGTACAAGTAAATGTAAATTTTGTGTAAATTTAAAGGTTCTCGAATCCTGCTTATTCTACTTAAACCTAACATTATCATACCGACTAGAAAAAACTGTACCAAATACACGATCCAAACAGATAATGGTAAAATGTATGCAATTCTGAGCCAGGGTGGAATTTTTTTTGCTCTTGGTACGTTAAATACCAACGAAGCTTGGATGTAAGTAAATGACTGGTCAAAATAGTAGTGTTCTTCTGATTTCGTATGGAAGAAGCCAATAACAGCGTTCGTTTCTCTTTTTTGCAGAAGTCCGTATAAATCTGAATACGTCTGATTAATTTTCTCGCCCCAATAAGTACCATTTGTTGCTTCGTAAATATAATTTAATTCCATATGTTCGAAGATCATGTTCGCTAGGTCAATTTCGATCCCTTTTTCTTTAGCACACCGTGGACAAATACTCACTGGAGGCATTTTGTTGTAAACAAGTTTCAAGGGATGATTTTTGAAATTGTTAATTTCGGTGAAATTAAAGATATTTGTCAGTGGGGTGAAAGTGTCGTTGCAAATTCCGATATCAATAAATTTGAACTTATTGATAATGTACAAACGACCGGCTTGGAAGATGACAACATTGTAAATGTAATAAGTGTACAAAATGTGTATGAGTAGTTGAGATTTTTCTTTGACAAGAAGAAGAAATTTGGCTTTTGGATTAAACGTTGGCCATTTGTTCAATTCTTCAATTGTGAAGTAAAAGTACGATTCTTCGTCTATTTTTATGACATAGGCGTCGGGTTTTTCTCTTTTTATAAATAAATGGAAATTGTGATCTGATGGATTGAAACGTATTATTGGATACAGTGAGATCCCATCGAAATTTACAAAATATACTAGAAGTTCACTGAAATGTTCTTTGTATATGGAATTTATGCAAGCGGAATTGTCTATTGAAGAGTCTTGTGAAATTGGAACTAGAAAATTGTCTTTCAATGCAAACGTAGTATGAGATTCAAATAAAATCAGCAATGCTGAAGCTAAGCAGAATATTATTACCATATTTGCGATTTTGACCAATTTTGTCTTCAATCGAAATCGAATTAAAAAGCATATATAATAAAATATCACGAACATAGCTAGTTCGTGATTAAGAGCATAAAGAAATAATCATTTCCCTTGTTTTACGTTATTTTCGAAGGTTTAAACATGTTTCATTAATATATTATAATAGTTTTAATAATTTTTGTAGGTCAGCATGTTAAAACCATATGAATTAAGGATATACATTTTAATTTAATATTTTTAATTGTTAACAATGAAATGAAGTTGTGCGTCTTTTGCCTCTTTCATAACCTTCCAATTTTCCATATCCACAATAAAACAATTCCGCCTGTAACTATTCCCAAAGTAAAAATACAAAAATTCCCAAGAGCTGATTTAAGTATAATTAACGGTTTTATGACCATTTCCTTTAATTAAAATTCTTCAAATCTTCTATTAGAATAAGTTAATAATAAAAACAACTTTTAGCTTTATAATAGATTTTATATATGTAAATGCCATATTTCTATTACAAATAGAATACAACTGATTAAAATTCCTATAGCCCAAAGTGCAAAAACTCCCAACAATTGTAATAAATTCAAGGGTTGCGTATCCATTCTCGTTTTATCAGCATCTGCTAAACCCTTGGATATAACATACTTTCGCCTAACAATTCGATGACGTTGATGAACATGCCCTGTCTCCCATAAACTCATTAAATAAAAATTAAATATCGGAAATATTGGATGCCCTTTCTCGAAATATACTTGTATACCCAATACATTAACCGGCTCCTTAAGTGCATACAATAATAATTCACCTGCTTCATTACACAAAATACGGAACGAATGGTATTCAGTTTCTAATTTAAACATAATCATCGCTCTATCGCCATTAACTGCAGCAAGCCTTTTACATGTAGTGAAAATATCACATTCTTCAGTGGCCTTCTGATAAATCAGGATCTCCGCTGGATTAGTACTCTCAACAAACTGATTCCTCAGAAACGGATCAAGAGTGATCTTCAAATTAGAATGTGCGATATCATGAATAGTACTGATTTGGTTTTCGTATTCGTTTCGTATTAAAATCGTTAGCAGTTTACTTCGAAGTGCTGTATTGAAGATAAGAAACTGCAAGAGCCAAAAAATTACTATGAATTTAAAAGCGGTTGTGCGAGGACGATATTCCGATGATGACTCAATCACCACTTGGTACAAGTAAATGTAAATTTTATGTAAATTTAAATGCTCTCGAATCCTGCTTATTTTATTTAAACCTAACATTATCATACCGACTAGAAAAAACTGTACCCAATACATGATCCAAACAGATAACGGTAAAATGTATGTAATTCTGAGCCAGGGTGGAATTTTTTTTGCTCTTGGTACGTTAAATACCAACGAAGCTTGGAGGTAAGTAAATGACTGGTCAAAATAGTAGTGTTCTTCTGATTTCGCATGGAAGAAGCCAATAAGAGCATTCGTTTCTCTTTTTTGCAGAAGTCCGTATAAATCTGAGAACGTTTGATTAATTTTCTCGCCCCAGTAAGTACCGTTCGTTGCCTCATAAATATAATTTAATTCCATATGTTCGAAGATCATGTTCGCTAGGTCAATTTCGATGCCTTTTTCTTTAGCGCACCGTGGGCAAATACTTGCTGGCGGCATTTTGTTGTAGACAATTTTCAAAGGATGGTTTTTGAAGTTGTTCTGTTTGGTGTAATTAAAGATACCTGTCTGTGGAGTGGAAGTGTTGTTGCAAATTCCAATATCAATAAATTTGAACATATTGATGATGTACAAATGACCTGCTTGCAAGATGACAACGTTGTATATGTAGTAAGTGAACAAAATGTGTATGAGTAATTGGGATTTTTCTTTGACTAGAAGAAAAAATTTGGCTTTTGGATTAAACGTTGGCCATTTGTTCAATTCTTCAATAGCAAAGTAGAATAACGATTCGTCATCAATTTTTATGACATATGCGTCAGGTTTTTCTCTTTTTATAAATAAATGGAAATTGTGATCTGATGGATTGAAACGTATTACTGGATATAGTGATATCCCATCGAAATTTACAGAATATACTAAAAGTTCACTGAAATATTCCTTGTATATGAAATTTATACAATGGAAATTGTGGATTGAAGGGTTTGATGCAATTAGGACAGGAAAATTGTTAATAAATGCAAAAATATTTCGAGATTCAAATAAAATTAGCAATGCTGAAGCAAAGCAGTATCTTATTAACATATTTTCGATTTTGACCAATTTTGTCATCAATCAAAACCGAATGTCATATTTGTATAATAAAATATCACGAACATAGGCTAGTTCGTGAGTATTGAGATATTTAGATCATAAAAAATAATTAGTTTTCCCATGTTTTATGATATTTTCGAGCGTTTAAACATGGCTCATTAATATATTATTATAGTTTTATAATTTTCATAGGTCAGCATGCACAAATAAAATGAATAAAGGATAGGTATTAATTTCAATAAATAATTTTTATATGTTACCATGGACTTGTGCGTCTTTTGCGTTTTTCATAAACCCACCAATTTTCTATTTCAAAACAGCTCCACCTGACACCATTCCCAAAATCCAAATTCAAAAAATTGCCAAGAGATCTTTGATCAATAGTTTCATTAGTAATTCTGTTCAGAATACTCACTAAAATTCATATTCTTTTTCGCGCTAATAATCTTGCAAATCTGAATTTATTGACGACTTCAACATGCGTCGTTGGACCGCATCTAGAATGCAAGAATTATTGTTAAAAATCTGTCAAGCCAACTAATCTTATGCATTCACATTATAAACAATCAAAATCTCTAGACTTTGTCGTGATCTCAGTCGTGTAATCAGTGCAGTCATATAGGTACCGTTTGCCGCTTTATCGCAATTGCATTTTTATATTGACTTTGCGGCTTCCCGCATCAAGGTAAGTGGCCAATTTCTACTTACTACTTATTTGCAAGCTTTGTCGTTCTCGTAAACAAATTCCTTCATTAAAATTTTCAAAATTTGCTTTTGGAAGAAGTTAAAAATAGATACTTTTTAGATTTTTTAGTTTTATTTATGCCATATTTCTATTACAAATAGAATACAACTGATTAAAATTCCGATTGCCCAAAGTGCAAAAATTCCCAGCAATTGTAATAAATTCAAGGGTTGCGTATCCAATCTAGTTTTCGCCGCATCTGCTAAACCCTTGGCTATAACATACTTTCTCCTAATAATACGAAAACGTTGAACCACATGCCCCGTCTCCCATAAACTCAACAAATAATAATTAAATATCGGAAATATGGGATGTCCCTTCTCGAAATACACTTGTACATCCAACACATTAACCGGCTCTTTAATTGCATACACAAGTAATTCACCTGCTTCATTACACAAAATACGAAATGAATGGTATTCACTAACTAATTTAAAGAAAATCATTGCTCGATCGCCATTAACTGCAGTAAGTCTCATACATGTAGTGGAAATATCACATTCTTCAGTGGCCTTCTGATAAATCAGCACTTCCGCTGGATTGGTACTTTCAGCAAACTGATTCCTCAGAAACGGATCAAGAGTGATCTTCAAATTGGAATGTGCGATATCATGAAAAGTCCTGATTTGGTCTTCGTATTCGTTTCGTATTAAAATCGCTAGCAGATTACTTCGAAGTGCTGTGTTGAAGATAAGAATTTGCAAAAGCCAAAATATTGCTATGAATTTAAAAGCGGTGGTACGAGGATGATATTTCGATGCTGATTCAATCACCACTTGGTACAAATATATGTAAATTTTATTCAAATTTAAATGCTCCCGAATCTTACGTATTCTATTTAAACTCAACATTATCATACCCACTAGGAAAAACTGCACCCAATAAACTATCCAAACGGATAAAGGCAAGATGTATGCAATTCTGAGCCAGGGTGGAATTTTCTTTGCTCTTGGTACTATAAACCCCAAAGAAGGCTGGATGTAGGTGAAAGACTGGTCAAAGTAGTAATGTTCTTCTGATTTCGTATGGAAGAAGCCAATAAGTGCGTTTGTTTCTCTTTGTTGCAGAAGTCCGTATAAGTCTGAGTATGTTTGATTGGTTTTGTCACCCCAATAAGTTCTCTTTGTTGCTTCGTAAATATAATTTAATTCCATATGTTCGAAGATCATGTTCGCTAGGTCAATTTCTATGCCTTTTTCATTGGTACAACGTGGACACATACTCGCTGGCGGCAATTTGTTGTAGATAATTTTCAAAGGATAATTTTTGAAATTGTTCTTTTCTGTGTAATTGAAGATATTTGTCGGTAGAGTGGAAGTGTTATTGCAAATTCCAATATCAATAAACTCGTACCCTTTGATTATGTACAAATTACCAGCTTGGAAAATGACTGCGTTGTAAATGTAATAAGTGTACAAAATGTGTATGAGTAGTTGAGACTTTTCTTTCATCAAAAGAAGAAATTTGGCCTTTGGATTAAACGTTGGCCATTTGTTTAATTTTTCAATAGTGAAGTAGAAGAATGATTCTTCGTCTATTTCTATGACATAGCCGTCAGGTTTTTCTCTTCTTATAAATAAATGGAAATTTTCCTCCGATGGATTGAAATGTATTACTGGATACAATGATATCCCATTGAAATTTACAGAGTATACTAATAGTTTACTGAAATGTTCTTTGTATATAGAATTTATACAAGGGAAATTGCCTATTGAAGCGTTTTGTGAAATTAGGACAGGAAAATTGTCTATCACTGCAAAGATAGCAGGAGATTCAAATAAAATTAGCAAGGCTGACGCTAAGCAATATGTTATTAACATATTTTCGATTTTGACCAATTTTGTCTTCAGTCAAAAACGAATGAAACATGTATGCTATAAAATATATACCTATCACAGTTTAGTTCGTGAGTATTGATATTAAGATATTAAGTGTATAAAAAATAAATAATTTGAACTCACAAAGCTATATTATTATCAATTATTCAATTTTAGTGGTTTTTATATACCTAGTTTTCAGGCGATTATACATGTTTCATTAATTTAAGTACCATAACAGTTATTACAATTTTTATGTCAGCAGCATAAATATGTAACTGGAATGGACAACTTGCATGAAACATATTACATGTGCTTGTATTATTCTTAGTGCTTAAACATTAGATTTTTTTTATATGTTAACATTGGACATTGAACTGGACTTGTGTGTCTTTTGCCTCTTCCATAAACCCACCAATTTTCCATAATAAAAGCAACTCCGCTTGTAATCATTCCCAAAATCCAAATACAAAAAATCCCCAAGAGTTGATCGATTGTCAACGGTTTCATTAGCAATTCCTTCTTTTTGGCATGTAGGATTTTTAAACTTTGCTCATAATCCCGTTCGAATATACCTCTGTACATCCAAATATGGCCAGTTTCCGTTAAACTTATCAAATATCGATTAAATACTCTAAACAGTGGATGGCCTCTGATGAAATAAACTTGGATGGGAAGCACATTTACTGCTGGCTTCTCAATCACATACAGTAAGTGTTCATTTGCAAGATCCAGCAAGGTATTTGAAAAATATTTAACGCGTGGTCCAAAATTAATTACTACTCGATTGCCATGATAAGCGACCTTGAAAAGTGCTTGACTCGCTGGTACATCGAGCACAGTAGCTTTGTCGTAAATGATTGCTTCAATTGGGTTGAACTTCATGGAAAACTGACTCTTCAAATAGGGATCCAAAGTGATTTTTAGATTTGAGTATGCTATATCTTCAAACGTTTGAATTTGTTTCGCATACTCTGAATGGGTCAAAACAGATAGAAGATTACTTCTGATTACTGTATTCATGATGAGGAATTGCAGATAACAAAATGCACAGATAAGTCGAAAAGGAAGTGTACGTGGATGGAATTGTGTGGCCGTATCCGTCAAAATTTGGTACAAAAATTGAAATATGCGAGCAGCGTTCAAATTTTCCTGATTTCCACTAATCTTTGTCAATATTATTATGATTATTCCAACAACAAAGAAATCCAAAATATATACAAGCCATACAATGTGTGGGAAGAAGCGGCTAATTTTTTGCCATGAAGGAATCCTTTGGGCTCTTGGTGCTACAAAGTTTAACGAAACATGCATGTAACTGAATGATTGGTCAAAGAAGTAATGTTCGTTGGTCTTTGCATGAAAATATCCGAGAGTTGTTTGCGTTTCACGTTTTTGTAAAATTCCATAAAGATCAGAGAAGATTTTATCCTTTTCGTCGCCCCAGAAAGTAGAATTTGCATTGATAAAGTAGTACTTCTGTTTCATGTGTTCCAGTATTGAAATCGCGGTCTGAATTTCCACACCCTTCTTGTTATCTGTGCAATATGAACATAGCGCCATTGGAGGAGCGTACGGGTATAAGATTTTCAATGAAACATTGCGAAAATCTTTCAAACTCATTGGGAAATTGTTAAGGGAATTATTACCACAGTCTCCTATGTATCGATACTCATCGTCTTTCACTTCGTACATCATGTTCTTTTCAATAACGATGCACTGAAATATGTAGTAACTTTGTAGTAGTTTTAAAAACAACTTGGATTTTTTGATTAGAAGAAAAATGTACTTTGCACGTGGATTAAAAATGGGCTCTCTATCAAGCTCCTGAAAGATTTGTGTGAATTGTTCATTACGAAGATCGATAATATAACCATCTGGTTTTGTTCTTCTGGCAAACATTTTCAATGAGTTCTTTGTTTTCAATCGCACCACTGGATGGTTTAGAATTTCATTATAGTCTACCGAAAAGACCAAAGAGTTTTTCAAATGGTTTTCGAGTATGTAATTGATGCAATAAATTTCGATGTGTTCAGAAAACTTTGGAAGTAGAATATTATTGGTTTTTGCCGGTGAAATAATTGCGAATAAAATCCAGTTCCATATTTTCATAATAATAGGAATAAATTGGTTTTCTTTTCGTTAAATTTATTATTACACTTTAGGTAGGTATGTTGTAAAGCTGAAAGTCAAGGTTCTACAAAAATTACCTTTGTTTCAATCTTTTAATCATTGTTTTTTGAAAGTAAATACAATAAACCAGACCGTAGCATGTTTTCAACACCTACAACGTCGATATATTATTTACTAGTTTAATGACAACAGGACTAATGTGGATCAAAATGATATAATACTGGCTATTATAATGCAATTTCGGAAGGGGGTAATAACATTATCGAAAATGTGTCAAAATAAGTTTATCAAAAAATCGCATCATGGAACTTGTTAAACTCTAGTATTATGCACCTATTTTTTCATTATTATTGTGGGCACATTTCCTACCATTTCAACCAATATATCTATATTATATAGGTATTTTCTATATCATTATTTTTTTGGACAAATATGCCATGAGGCTATGACAAATTTACATAATTGCACTAAACATGCATAGCAAACAAACCCATACCTACACATGGAGAGCCATAAAACAAAATAGGAAATTAGCTAACCCTTAAATTAACCGAAAAACGAAATATGTAAAACTAAACGATAAGCATATATATTGTGTGCTCAACTCGAGGCTCATCTGTTGGTTTATGTATATTTATAGAAGAGATTATCAATTATACCTACTCACATTATTAGGTAATGCTTGCACCAATTAAACCAATGATTAATTAAACAATAATAATTAAAGGATATTTGAAACACTTGGACTCATTACACATAGGTATACCTACATTTAGGTATACAAATCTTTGTCAAATATATATTATGTATATATTAGGTACGTCTGCACTCTCAATTTCAATTCCTCCTAATCCCTTAACCAGCAGGTTAGGAGTTCCCAATATCCTACTTTTGATATACCTAGATTGATTTTGATAGAATGTCTTCATATGATTTTTTTTGTTTCAGTTGAAGATGAGACAGAACTACTAAAACTATGGTAAAATTTTTGGTTGCCAAAATAATATATAGTAACTCTTTTGTCAAATATTTCCTTTTCCTGTTAATCATAATTACCTAACGATAAAACCAATTATTACACATGATTCATTAACCACAGGAGGAAATTGATACTCATGAACCACCACCAAAAAATTAATATCAAATTTTTATAAGTAGATAGAGTAGTATACCTATAATTTTAATTTAAATGGATCCACTAATTTTATTTTAAATGCGAAGGTGATTAACAAATTAGAAAATAAAAACAAATTTTGTTAAAATTCGAATTTTGTTTTAATTGTTAACTCACGAGAACTCGAACAATACGTATTGATGAAGATGAATATTAAATACTGAAGGCAATATTTTTTTTCCAATTTCATACTCATATTATTAACATATGGAGGTAGGTGCTCTCAATCACACCAATTATCTAATTATAAAACATTTTTGCACGTTTCATGTAAACATTTATTCTTACTCTAAACAAATAAGACATTGTCTGGACATAATGAATATTTTGAGTCATATAAATTGTTGGTTGTGCATTTTCCATATGAATATTGCATCGACTCTGTGCTCTAATCAAAATATACGAGATGTATATTTAAACTTTGTAAGTATTATAGGTACTTATTAAAAGTGCTTTTCAATCTCTCAATTTATTTAATTGTTCAAGTCCCAAGTAGTTCAAAAATATGGCTATTCCTTTAACGAATACCAAATTGTAACGGAAGATGGTTACATTTTGGCCTTACATCGAGTTAACTCAAAATTGAAAACAAATAAGAAAAAGGAACCGGTTCTTATGGGACATGGACTACTGACTTCTTCTGAATGTTGGATTTTTCTAGGACCAAAGAAGGCACTCGCTTATTTGTTAGCAGACGCGAATTATGATGTTTGGTTAGCAAACGCAAGAGGATCGATGCATTCTCGAAAACACAAAACATTGAATCCCGATCAAGACATCGATTTTTGGAAATTCAGGTTTTTTGGTCAATTATTTTTTAAGTTGTTAATGATGAGCCTTTTTAGTTGGCACGAAATCGGCATGTACGATCTACCAGCGCATATTGATTTCATTTTAAAAACCACAAAATTCAAAAAATTACATTACATTGGACATTCACAAGGAACCACTCAGTTTTTCGTAATGGCTTCACAATTGCCAGAATACACAGCGAAAATTCAATTCATGGTAGCTTTATCACCTTCCACTTTTCTAGTTAATATCAATCAGCCGCTTCTTAAAATCGTTTCCCCGTTTTATTTAATTGTGGATGATCTTGCAACAAGTCTTAGACAGTTAGAATTTGTACCATTTTTGTCACAAGAAAGTTTAAGATCAACGACACGAAACTTATGCGATGGTAGCATATTACCGGTGAGCATTTGCAAAATTATTGTTAAATTTTTAATCGCCGGGATTGATTGGAACCAATTCGACGAGGTAACAAATGCAAAATCATTAAGATACTCGTAGAGGTTTATTTATGTTTTATTTTAGGCGATTGCTCCTTATGTTGCGAGTACTTTTCCTTCTGGTGCCTCGACAAGGCAGTTTTTGCATTATGCACAAAACATCGCTAATCGTAAGTGCTTTAATTGAAATTGGAAATTGAACTTAAAAAGTTTCTGTTGCAAATGTTTCAGGTGACTTTCGATTGTATGATTTTGGTTCTACAGAAAATTTAAAAAGATACAATTCATCCACACCACCGAAATATCCTTTAAAAAACATTAGAACTCCAGTTGCTTTATTCTTTGGGGACAATGATGAGGTAAACTCCGAGAAGGTACCTAATATGTTGTTTTACTACTTTGTTTTATTTACAAAGATGGACTTTTTTAGGATGTTAAAATATTGGCTAATATTCTTCCAAATGTAGTAGAACTTTATCGTGTACCTTTTAAAAAATTTAGTCATAATGATTTTGTGTGGGCTAAAGATGTAAAGACCTTAGTTTATGATGAAGTCTTCAGATTGCTTAAAAATTATTCTATGACTTAGGAAGGACACATGTTTTTTAATTTATCTCAAACCACAATTTAAAATGTTTGCATTATAGAAATCTTTTGAAATGTTGGCTTTTATTCTTGTTGCAAATTAAACCTGTGGAACAAATTAATAAATACCTCGAACAAATTTGAATTTAAACCAAAAGATAAACAGCTAGGGCCATCTCTTAATGGTTGCATTCATTCGCAACTTCGTAGTAGATCAAATGTATTCCGAACTTGCGTATTTCTGATTTGAGTTGACTGTCATTATCGTGCTAAAAGGTTAGCTGAAATAATTTACATCCGAAAGGTAAAATGTTCAATTACTCCTTAAATAAATCAACAATTGAAATAAAAGTAACATTTCCCTGTTTTGCTTAATCCTGTCAACCTATTCTTATCATTAATTTATATTATTGCATATACGACAGCAAATACATTTCCTGAGGTGATTACATAAACCCTGTCCTGCCCTCGACTTCAAACAAATTTGGAATTCTAATATTTTGTTAATTAAGGTAAATATTTATTTGTAGATCTATCGACAATTTCAAAAATGGACGCTCTAGAAAAACCAAGCCGCCCCATGAAGTATCCATACACTTTATCAGCAAAATTAGCACAATTTCCCTGGAAATTTTATTTCACTCAAAATCCATTATACAAATATTACATTTTCGGAGTGCTTGTATCTGTTCCAATTTTCTATAAAATCAGCAAGCTTTGTACGTATTATATCTTGATTCTGTAGACAAGGTTGTAAATCTTCTAATTGAAAATGTGTGCTTATTTCAGCTAATTCTCCTGAAAATGTCGCCAAATGGGCTGAAATTCGTCGTAAAGAAGCAGAAGGACACCACTAAATATTTCCCTTGGAATAGTAATTATTGCATTATGTAAATTTTTTGTTAATCAATAAAAGGATGTAGAATCAGTATTAGATGCGAATTATTTTGTAACAAGAGTTTTAAGACCGGAAGTCAAATAGATACCTGTAGGTATTTTACCGCTAAAATGCTGTTTTTATAACTTCTTAACCTTACCAAAATGTTCTGGTTGTGTTTGTAAACATAACAAAATTTGCTTGAATGCTTGACTTGAATCATTTTTAATTAATCTGTTCTGGTACCTGTTTTTTCGGTTTCACCATGGACTTTTGGATTGAACGGTTTAAAATCAAATTCATCTTTAAAAATCAAAAAGAAAATGGTAAGGAGATAAATAATAAAAGATATAGTAATACATAGAACCTTTATGTTTGAATATGATGGTAAATTATAACTATTATGATTGCATTATAAGTTTAATTCGTCCCATTAAATATGCAATTTCTTTCTTTCATATAAAGTACACAACATTACATATTTATCATTGTAATATCTTTCCGTGTTTTTTGTAATTTCAAGAGAAGCAATAAAACAACAAATTGTTTGTTTTGCAGTATAATTCACATGACCAAATGTTTAAAGAAATAATACTAGAAAATTACACAATTTTATATAAAGATTGAATAAGATTTTTACGTATATATTCAGTCACGATAACTTTTACCCTTTCTTATCATTCTTGTTTTTATGGAAAACCCCCTTTATATATAAGACCACTTATAAAGTAAAATCAATTCACGAGTTCTAAACTAACTCAACTGACCGTACTTACAGACACACCTGGAATGGCAAGTAAAGTCCGTGGCCAAATTCTCTCTGGAACCGATTTGGCGAGGTACTTAACACTTGATTCCCATTAAATCAGACCTATATTAACCCAGAATCTGTTTCAGAGAAATTCGAGACCAATTGCAAAAAGATGTCTCGACCATTCAACAACGTATACCCAATTTCCAGCCAGGTTTGGCTATAGTCCAAGTTGGTGGACGGGAAGATTCGAATGTTTACATTCGAATGAAGATCAAAGCTGCCTCCGATATAGGAATTAAGGCAAATCACATACAATTACCTCGATCCACCACTGAAAGCGAGGTAAATCATTATTTCATTACAAATAAACAACGTTTAAAACTTTTTAATTTTTAACAGTTGCTGAGAAAAGTTCAGAACTTAAACGAAGATCCTTCTGTCCACGGAATCATCGTTCAAATGCCTTTGGACTCTGAACACCCAATTGATTCTCATTTGATTACTGACGCAGTTTCCTCTGAAAAAGATGTGGACGGGTGTGTATTTACTTCTTTTCCCTAAACCTCTTCAATAACAAACTGTTTTTTATTTGGATCAGTTTAAATACCTTCAATGAAGGCAGAGTCGCTGTTGGAAACTTAAACGGCTTCTTACCCTGCACCCCAAACGGTGTGATTGAATTAATAAAAAAATCCGGCGTTAGTATCAGTGGTGCTGAAGCAGTGGTTTTGGGTAGAAGTAAAATTGTTGGAACCCCAGCTGCGGAATTACTTAAATGGCATCATGCCACTGTTACCGTATGCCATTCCAAAACAAAGGACCTAAAAGAAATCGTAATACCAACCAATTAAACATTGAAAATCATCAAATAAAAATCTTTTCTTCAAATTTCAGTGTAGAAGAGCGGATATTCTTGTGGTGGCCATCGGCCAAGCCGAACTCGTCAAAGGAGACTGGGTTAAACCGGGCGCTGTAGTCATTGATTGTGGAATAAACTCCATTGCTGGTAAATCACTTCTTCATTCCTCCACACCAATAATTTTATTGCTATAATAGAAATTGTTTATTTGGTAATATTATCAATGTCATCTTTGACCTCTGATATTACCAATTTATTATTAACGATAACAAACAAAATTCTTCACTGATAAAAATGTTGAAATTAGATCCAACAAAGAAATCTGGCAGTAGATTGGTGGGCGATGTCGCTTTTCAAGAGGCCAGCAAAGAAGCCTCTTACATCACACCAGTTCCAGGGGGTGTTGGTCCGATGACCGTTGCAATGCTCATGAAAAACACTGTAATCAGTGCCCAAAGGGCCGTGGACCGTTTAATTAACACGAAATGGAACTTGAAACCATTGCCACTGAAACTGAAAACGCCAGTACCAAGGTAAGCTATTCCACTTTGAAAAAAATACTGAAATTCTACAATTTCCACATATTTACAGTGACATCGACATCGCAAAAGCCCAAACACCGAAACCGATCACCCAACTAGCCCAAGAAATCGGTTTATATCCATCGGAAATCTCCATGTACGGCCACTACAAAGCCAAAGTGTCTCTATCCGTTCTGGAACGTTTGAAACACCAAAAGAACGGCAAATATGTTCTTGTTGCGGGGTAACTTAAAATATACCGTACTTATCATCAATATACGTTTTTCTCAAGTTAAATTTCTAGAATGACGCCGACACCGTTCGGTGAAGGTAAAAGTACAACATTAATGGGCCTTGTCCAAGCACTCTCCACCGAATTGGGGAAGAATGTCTTCGCCACCGTTCGTCAACCGTCACAGGGACCAACATTCGGCATCAAGGGCGGTGCAGCTGGCGGCGGTTACTCGCAAATCATTCCAATGGAAGACATGAATCTCCATTTAACTGGCGACATTCACGCTATTACAGCAGCTAATAATCTTCTTGCCGCCCAATTGGATGCCAGAATTTTCCACGAAGCCACACAAAGTGACAAAGCGTTGTACGATCGTTTGGTGCCGCAGATAAAAGGTGTGCGAAAGTTCTCCACAATTCAATTACGACGTCTTCAAAAATTGGGCATCCACAAAACCGATCCAAACAGTTTAACTGACGATGAGAAGAGACGTTTTGCTCGATTGGACATCGATCCGAATCACGTTGTTTGGAATCGAGTAATGGATGTGAATGACAGATATTTAAGAGAGATTACAATTGGCCAATCGCCTACGGAAAAAGGCCTAACACGAAAAACTGGTTTCACAATTAGTGTTGCCAGTGAAATTATGACCATTCTCGCATTGGCTTTGAATATGCAAGACTTTAAGGATCGTTTAGCTAAGATGGTAGTTGCATTCGATAAAAGTGGTAAACCAGTGACAGCTGACGATTTGGGAGTAACTGGTGCTTTATTGATTCTATTAAAAGACACCATCGAACCGACTTTGTTGCAATCATTGGAAGGATCACCAGTTTTCGTACATGCCGGACCATTTGCCAACATTGCACATGGAGCCAATTCCATCATTGCGGATAAAATCGCATTGAAATTGGTTGGTGAGAATGGCATTTGTGTTACAGAAGCTGGATTCTCATCTGACATCGGTATGGAGAAATATTTTAACATAAAATGTCGCGTTTCTGGTGATGTACCAAGTGCTGTTGTGTTGGTTTCCACTATAAGAGCCTTGAAGATGCATGGAGGCGGTCCGACTGTCACCTCTGGTGCCCCACTACCATCCGAATACACGCAAGAGAATTTGGATTTATTGAGAAAAGGTATACCGAATATCGTAAAACACATCAGCAATGCTAGAAAGTTTGGATTGCCAGTGGTTTTGGCGATTAATCACAGAGAGTAAGTTAATGTTTCTGCAAAAATTATCAACTGTTTTCAATACATTTGCTTTGTAGGGGTGACACTGACTCTGAAATTGAATTACTGCGAAAATCCGCATTGGAAGCGGGCGCTTTCGATGCCGTTGTCTCGAAACATTGGTCTCTGGGTGGAGCTGGTGCTAAGAAATTAGCAGAAGCTGTTGTTGCAGCCACTGAATCGCCCAGTAACTTTAAATTCTTGTACAACTTAAACACGCCACTCAAGGAGAAAATTGAACTGATTGCTAAAGAAATGTATGGTGCTGGCCGCGTTACTTATACCGACACTGTTGAACACAAATTGAAAACATATGAAGAACAAGGTTTTGGCAATTTGGCTATTTGTATGGCCAAAACGCCACTATCGTTAACTGGTAATCCAGCAATCAAAGGCGCACCAACAGGATTTACACTCGATATTAACGATGTATGGATCTCAGTTGGGGCAGGATTTGTTATTCCCATGATTGGGGAAATAACAAAAATGCCTGGTTTACCGACAAGACCAGCAATTTATGACTTGGATTTGAACATCGAGACGGGAGAGATTGAAGGATTATTCTAATTTTATACTCACACTTACACTGATGCAGAAGACAAACACTCTCTTCTTCACTAACATGTTTTTATTGTCTCTAAATAAATTTTTCATTCAGTATAACAGTGTTTATTTAACCCGGACAGCAGCACGCATTTTCGCTGATCGACTTCTTGGATTTTCCTCGATTTCTTCAAACTTCGGTATCAGTACATGTTTTGTTAAACTTTTCCAATTTGGTGCGATTTCGTCTGGTGAAAAATTCAAGTTGACATTTGTTGCCATACTTGAGTACTTGAGTGGTAGTGGATTTGCGGTATTTGCGACAATATTACCGAAAAGGTGACGTTTCACGATCGTATCTTCTAAAGAATGAAATGTTATGGTTATTAAACGTCCACCGATTTTTAAATACCTTTGTGCCACTATCATTCCGTAATTAATTTCGTTCAGTTCGTTGTTAACAAAAATTCTTAACGCTTGAAACGTTTTAGTTGCGACATGGGCACGTCTTTGAATTTTGTCCACACGAAACTCTTCTGTGCAAACACTTTCCACCAAATCAGCCAACTCTTGTGTCGTTTTTAGCTCTTTGAATAAATATCTCGCTTCAATTATTGCTCTGGCTATTTTACGTGCTTGTTTCTCTTCGCCGTAGTATTTAATGATCTTGTAAATGTCTTCTTCAGTCGCTTTGGCGAGCACTTCTGCGGCACTTGGTGCATCTTCGTTACAGCCCATCCTCATATCCAACGGTCCATTTTTCGATAGTGAAAATCCTCTCTCAGCCGAATCAAATTGCATTGAAGAACAACCGAAATCGCATAGAATGCCATCAATAGAGTTTTGTCTAATGTTATTCTGTTTTAATAGTGCTGGTAGATCTGAGAAACGGCCTAATAAAGGAACAACTTGGCCTGGAAAATCTTTATGTAACTCTTCGGCGTAATTTATGGCACATGGATCGCGATCTAATGCCAACAGTTTTATATTTGGTGTTGACTGTAAGATTTTTCGACTGTGTCCGCCTGCACCAAAAGTCATGTCTAGGATAACATGGGACTTTTCTGGTTGTAGATACTGAAGAACTTCATCTAGCATTACAGGTAAATGAGGAACACGTGATGTTTCATCAACAAACGGAGCAGTACTGAATTTATGTACTGGCTTAATGCTAAGTTTTCTTATTGCTTTTGAAAACATTCTAACTAATCACTGGGTCTAATGGAGATTAATTTTCGAAATACTGATTTCTTTTCAGAGGCTAGTTCTTTTAGAAATTCGTTTGATAATGCAATGTTGCACTGTTCAGCTGTGAGACCGGTCGCAGATGATGATAATGTCCGGGAATACTTTAATTTGTGCTCGTTGTTGACTAGTTTTGTTAATGCAATGTATTGTTTGTCCCAATAACTGTGATGTTGTTCGAATAGGTTTTCCTTATACGATTTTTCCACAAAACTACGTAAAAATTCGCCCAAGTCCCTAAAATAAAAGCAGAACTTAGGTTATGTTTTCGTAAAAATTTTTATTCTCGATTGATGAAGTAAATAGTTGTTACACAAAAGATCAATTATTTACGGACAATTACCTTCCACCTGCTTTATTCTTATCAATGGGCCATTTTTCAAGAACTTGTAAAATACGTTTATAATTTCCAGCAGCAGCAGCCATTTTTAAAATGCAGACGGTTGTCAACGGTTGTTCAAGTTGGTATAAAACTCGACCATGAGAAACGACCAACTTTAAATGCCAATAAAAAAAACCAAATTACAAATTAAGTAATCACATGTGTCGCAACAATTAACAGAATATTTCCAGTTAGTATATAATAGTATGTATTATCTTAACAAATTAAACAAAAATAAGTCTGATTCGGTGACGTATGTCACAACCAAATACGACCGATAAAAGAGGGTTTGCGATTTTGCATAATAAATTTGCTTTGACAGAAGTCTTTCAGCAGCACCAGTTTAGTGGCAGCACATGATTTTGTGTGGAAGAAACCCCTATTTTTGGATTTAATTTTGGGGACACCTTATCAGTCCTCTTATTTGAAAAATGTCTGGTATTTTGACTATAGCTACGCGGCATATACCGCGCTCTGCCATACGGACTCTAAATAATTCAGTGGAAAAAACATTATTTGGGGTAAGTTCCATTCCCGTACAAAAGTACGATATAAAACGAGTCTATCCATTAGAATTATGTAATCCGATAAAAATTATTTCAATCCATTTTCACATGTATATTTTATCTTGGATTAATTCAATATGTTATGTAATCTGTTTATTTTCAGGCAACAGCCAAACACAGTACCTACTATCAGGGGATAAAAACGTTACGGAACAATAGTATTAGAAATTGCGAGGCTATATTATTCAAGTATTTATCCACAATACGAAAACGTCCACATTTTCACTGAACATTATCTGTTTCAGTGCCCAGAAATCTATTGTTTGCCAAAATGACCGGTATTTACGAACTTCCGCCACCCTATTCGAAAGTCAAGTAGTCAAAGTGCCCCCATTTGCAGAGTCTGTAACCGAAGGTGATGTTAGGTGTGTACAACAAAACAAAACTGTCTAATTCCCAATAATCCAACCGAAAATAATCTAACAATTAGAATAGAGAAGAAAGTCGGCGACCATGTGGCTGCGGACGAAGTAGTTATGGAAATCGAAACCGATAAAACTTCCGTACCTGTTCCCTCGCCAGGAAATGGTATTATTGAGGAGATTTATGTGAATGATGGTGATACTGTGAAAGCTGGACAACAACTGTTCAAAATCAACATCACCGGCGAAGCACCGGCCGGAAAACCTGCCGCTCCAGCGAAAGAGGCGCCTGCAGCTGCTGCTCCACCGCCGCCACCACCACCAGCAGCAGGTAATAATCATTCACAATCGTTAATCAATTGATGACGTTGGTTTTGTAGCTGCCGCTCCGCCACCGACTCCTGCAGCCCCCAAACCAGCGGCTCCGAAACCGGCCGCTCCGGCAGCAGCGCCGCCACCAAGACCGGCGCCCGTTTCTCAAATTCCCGTAGCCGCAATTCGACATGCACAGTCTCTGGAAGCGGCCACTGTTAAAGTACCACCACAAGATCCAACCAAGGAAATTACAGGCACAAGAACCGAACAAAGAGTCAAGATGAACAGAATGAGATTGAAAATCGCTTCTAGATTGAAGGAAGCCCAGAATGTGAACGCAATGTTAACGACATTCAATGAAATTGACATGACGTAATTTAATCTATTAATCGATGTGATTAATTGAGTGATTTGCCTGAAATTTTGCAGGAATATTATGGAGTTCCGTAAAGCAAACTTGGAAACCTTCCAGAAGAAGTATGGAATTAAATTAGGTTTCATGTCTGCTTTCTTAAAGGCGTCGGCGTACGCATTACAAGATCAGCCAGTTGTTAATGCTGTTATTGATGGCCAAGAAATTGTTTACAGAGATTATGTGGACATTTCGGTCGCTGTGGCTACACCCAAGGGATTGGTGGTCCCTGTTGTACGGAATGTGGAACGAATGAACTTTGCTGAAATTGAATTGGGGATGGCTGCACTTGGCGAAAAGGCGAGAAAGGGTAAGAGATGCGTGGTTTTGGCGAATTGTAGGAATTTATTTTCGGGTGTTTGTTTAGGTCAACTTGCCGTTGAAGACATGGATGGCGGTACGTTCACTGTGAGTAACGGTGGAGTATTTGGTTCTCTATTGGGAACTCCTATTATCAATCCACCGCAATCATCAATTTTGGGTATGCATGGTATTTTTGAGAGACCAGTTGCGATTAAAGGACAGGTAAACAAATTCATTAAAGTTTGTTGGGAAGATTTTATTTGTGATTGTTTGTATACAGGTTGTTATTCGACCGATGATGTATGTTGCACTAACATACGATCATAGATTAATTGATGGACGTGAAGCTGTATTGTTCTTGCGTAAAATAAAACAAGGCGTCGAAGATCCAAGAGTAATATTAGCTGGACTTTAAACTGCCAATAGTAAAAGAAATACACCCTTTTCTTACATGAATCAAATTTTAAGATAAAAAATAAACAGTTTCAAATTTGTATTATAAATACGATTTAATGTATATTTTTTAAATTGTTTTATTTATTTCATATATGATTTTTTTGTTGTAAATTTTTTCCTGGTGCAGGTAATATAATGTATATTGATGTGCACGTTGTAATTTTGTAAACACACGGTAGAGAAATGTAATTAATATGAATATGTACACATAGATTATGGAATCATAATTCATAAATTCATACAAATTGAAATTGCATCATTAGAGAAATACTTTTTTCTTAATTAAAAACTTTATTTCCATCTGCTTTGTTCAATAAAATTATAAAAAATATCTTAAGTTGTTGAATTTTCATCTCCTGATTGAAAATTTATTATTATTTATTGTTAAATAAAAGATCAAGTATATGTTTGAGTTTTATTCTATCAAAATCATAATTTTCTGTACTTCCAGTCGTAATTTGTATGAAATTTGCATAAAGCAGATGCAAGAGAGTTTCATAAAATGAAACCATCACAACATGAACTCCTTCAAGGCATTGGGAAACTCCTTTGGTAGTGCGTCTTCATCTAATTTCATCTCCCCCATACTCTGTTAAAGCAGTTTCTATACGTATACATAAAAGGCCTTCAGATATCTCTTTTGCTCCATAACTAAGTTAGACCTTAATTAACAATTTACTTAGTATCTGTATACCACTTCTCATATCGGTCTAAAAGTAAACTATTTTGTTGGTAAAATGTTAACTTATTGTCATTTTCTTATTGCATTACATTTTGGATGAACATCGAAAACCGCACTTGAAAAGCGCGTGTTTGACGGAGACAAAATTAGGTAATAATCGGGGCAGAAGCAGAAGTTTCGATGATATATTTAAGTAATAATGGCTACACCACAGTATCTTAAACAAGCCACATACGTATAATTTATTATGATAACGTTGCATTACCGCATGACTACAAGAGAACATACACCTACCTACACCTCGAGTACATGTCCAAACTATATAAATTTAGTATGTAATCGACTTGCAAGTTTTCCGAGTAAAGTTAGAGGCAACAATCCTAGTTAATCAATAGCTTGAATTGTAAGCAATTTCATTTACCTAAGAGATGATTTATACATGCTAAAATATAGCCATAAGCAATCTTGAATAATATTAAATTAGTTTAAAGATTTTTCATAATTTAGTTTGAGTTTAATGGAAAGTTTCGGAATAGGTAAACAAAAAGGAAGTAATGGGAATATTGTTAAATTAAAACGACTATTAAAGTGTATTATTAACTATAAATAATTACAAGCAATTTTACGCACAACTAAATTATTAAATTTTAATTTTTTGTCACAATTTCTTCAGTTTAGAAGAAAAAGTTCCTTTTGTCTATCCCTTCTATTCGACTATTAAGATAGATGAACGTGTAAATTTCGGGGTTTGCGAATCTTACGGCCTTATATTGATATTAATTTATTTACCAATACTGCATGAACGTATAATAAATCATGTTCTAATGAAGAGAAATATTGTCCACTCAACAAACAACAACCAAAACGCAATTTGGAAGATTAATATTGTAGATGGTGGGACGTAAAAGGGGTGGCGAGAGGCGACTGTATCACTGTATTGTAGTATTGGTGGTGCAGTGGCCGTTCTCTTGTTGTTCGTCTTACAATATTCCAAACTTGGCAACAAAATCACAGTAATCTAAACCGCATGAAATATAGTTTGGAGTCATCATTTTCAATGGAAGAAAAAAAGAGAATAAAAATTCGGAATTGAATCGGAAACTGCGGCGCTGCTTTTCCATAACAAAGAAATTAATATATTTCTCTTATTTTAAGTGACGAAATTCGAAATAAAGGAAGATTTAGTGTTTGTACAATTTTTGTGACAATGAAAGGAATTCCAAGTTCCTTCCTTTCTGAAGACAATATTAATGAATAAATTGGAAAAAAATATTTACCATGGGATTTCGACTGTTATCCTTAAAATTTGAAATATTTTGCGGGATTATTTGGTATTTCATGTTCTTCGGGGTAACTGGATTATCCATGTCCAAGTTATTTTAATATTATGAGAAAATGAAAACGCGCTTTTTGGGAAATCACTATTTGCGATTTTTAAGTTGATCTAATAATACCTAAATAAGAGATTTAAACAGAATTTAATTTATTTTCATATTTTAATATAAAAATGCTCAAAAGATATAAATTAGTCTGATTATATGCGAATCGTGTTTATTTGCTGTGAAATAAACAAAATAGCGATTTTATTGGCATTTTCAATTGAATGAAATATGACATTTCCCGTTTCTTCGAATTCAGTTTAAATTTCTCACATTTATTGTAATAAATCTATTTATTAAAAATTAGTTAGACAAGTGTTTATAGTATACCTAGAGTGTAATAAACCGTAACTTGCCGAAGCTCTCTATACTTTATATAGTCGTATACATGCAACTTTCCAACTTTGGTAAGCCTCACGTAAGCTTCTCGTTTAGTAACTAATTTGGATATAAAGCAAGTAAAGCTCTACAACTCTCCCTTGACTCGCCATCTTCTTACAACTAACTTTTAGATCCATCTTATGGGCTCTGGAAACTTTTTACCATCCTCTCTCCTTTCAAACTGATGCAACATAAACCTGCTGATTACACTGAACATTTCCCAACAGTGCCGATCTGAAACAACAAAGAAAATATGAAAATTTCCAAAATTCAAAAAAGCCGAAAATAATTGATTTTAGAATGTCTCTTAATAAAATTAAAGTTTTCTTATGTCCAAGTACATAATAATAGCCTGAACCACAGGACATTCCATGTCCACCTCAAACCCTCATTGTATCAATAAAGAGGGTCTCTCTAACATCATCGATAGCAATTTCGAGGTTCGCATTGGATAAAAATGTTGTACGGAATGGCGGTTTGTATTAGTAGTTGTTGGACCCTTTTGGAGCGAGAGGGGTTCGCTCTGGTTCACTATACCGTTTGTATAACTTTACAACTTGCCAACTATCTGTAATTATAAGAGGGCCTTCTAGAATGTTATGAATATTGAGACGGCCACAAACTATAATTAACATAAGATCTGCATTCCAAGTGCGGCTTCGACTCGATATTGAAGAATACATAAATCTTGATTAAATACACAGGAATGTCTGTTAGGGGAGACGAACAATGCCGGATAATCGATTTCAGTAAAATGTGTTAAAATAAGAATTTGTTTACATACGATTGAGCGCTTTAGTTTAACACTCGATTATAATTATTTGTCGTGAATAATGCGAAAGGAAGACAGTTGAACGATAATAGCAAGTTTAAGTATCACATGACAATAACAACGTCCACACCGATACCATCTGTGCCTGTTCGGTTTATATCTGTGTATGATGTTGTAAATGTGTGAGTATATTGTGAAGTGAAATGTATGTCCACAAAGCATCCTGGACCAGTTCAGTTTTATGTAGATTTGAGAGGCTAACAGGCAGGCAATTATCCAGAAACAGATAGCAAACTCTCTATATTAGCAATAGTACAGTTTCGGTGTAAGACGTAGTTGGAAAGTGTTCCCTAAGGATACGGTAAGGACCCCAGTAATCCGCAAGACTGCCGCTATACACTTTGCACAGTTATGGCCAGTAATTTATTCATGGTCGTCCTCCGACATGACTGTTTGAATCGGTTTGCAAGAGATTTTAACTTGGATTAACTTCCAGTCATAATCACATAGCACACATTCGACTGGTTGTATTTCGGATCCCTTTGCCGCACGCTCCTCTTCCTTATTATCCATCCTACATATCTGCTGTGTCTATGTGTTTGTGTGTTCGAATGAACATCATCACCGGACGACTTGAATCGTTATTTCCTTTCCAACAGTTTGGTCGATGCAAAGTTTTATTGCACACTGTGCCGATTTGTTCTATCTATACCACACACACATTTCGAATTTAATCACCACTCACTCTCCACACTATCACTTAGTTGATAATTTCGTTTTAAGATTTCGTTTAAATTGTTTGCTAATTGGAAATTGTTACGTTCTCATATTCTATTATGAACTCAACACTTGGCTTATAAATGATTATTTCAATTTTTAACAACGATATGAAAAAAATTCTCCCTATTAAAAAGTTGATTTTTTATGATGTTATTAAAAAAGTTTGTTAATTGGAAATTTAGACTCGATAATTTTGAATTTATTTGTTTCATTTGTTAATTTTAACTGTGCTTTAAGAACGTTTCTCTTAATTTTGTTTAGAGCCCAATTGACTAGGTTTTGATTTATAAATGCCATCATTCCACCAAAGCGTCACATATTCTATGCATATTACTATATCTCCATCTGTACAGATCGGCAGCTGCGGCTGGACCAGTTTATCAAGCTCAAAATACAAAATCTACGCCGCAATTTCATAATCCAAAACTGGTTTTTTCTTTTATTTCGTTTAAACTTTTTGTTATTCACATAAAACAGTTTTAGAGAGAGCTTTTGGCCATACACAAAAATCGAATTAATTTTGGTACAGACGCCAATGTGTTGGTATAGAAAAAAAAATCATCAGTAGAATAATTCAGTAAATTCCTTGTACAAATCCGATGTTTATTCAACACATCAAAAACACGCCACATAGATTTGATGAAAATACGTTTCGGATCGAGAAAAATTCTTCTCAATCGAATATTGTTGTCGAAACAGATTGCGTTCAGGGGGTTTGGTGGGTTATTTATGCATGTATAGTGTAATTACGTAGAATTTGCGATCGTGTCCAGGCGGCATATGAAACTGGTCGAAGACAAGATGTCAGAATGGACTGTGCGGTTGTCAAAGTAAGTGTGTTGTTGACGTATGCAATGAAGAGAAGACGCCATCAGGCGTTTACTTGAACGGAGAGCGCCCCACAGTACAGAATTTAATTACTGTTCTACACAGATACAATAATCTTATTAGGAGCAAGCTTTCTCCCATACACTACCGGGAGTTGCTCTTTCCCAAGGAAACTTTCCGTTTGTCTAATAGTTCCAACTAAGATTCTTCAAACTCACTGGACTACTTTGATCATGATTAAGTGAATTTATGCAAAAGGAGCAGACAAGTCACGAAGTTCACTATGGAAATAAAATTTATTATCTACAGTGGAAAACTTTTTTACGCTCACATTTGGTGATAAATTATATTGGGGAAATGGAAAACTTTGTGGCAAAATTCTATAACTCTGTAGCCAATAAAAAAAAGTCCTGCCAAATAAATTGCTTCTTTTTTTACTGCAAACGAGATCACTATGTAGATTTATTGCCATTTTGCTTGAGATCTTTATCAAAAGTCTTGGACGAATGTGGACCGTAAATCGCGTTGCGATAGGGTTGTTTTGGGGTAGCAGTATAGAAACGGCTGAAATTCTTTGTAAGGATAATATTTCCAATACATAAACCCCTATCCTTGGCGACTGTCTAACACTACCATAATAAGATGAAGGGTGGGCTGAAAGCCAAGCAATTTCAGATCCCCATACATTGGAACATCAACCCTCCCATCGTTGCTGCTCTTACATGTATTTATGCTCAGTCTTTACTGTTTGCGGATTTTGTGGAAATCTTACGTAAATAATCTAAAATGGAATTTAATGTTCACTTTGATAAGTCAGTTGTGTAATTAGAAATTCATTTGTCAAAATTTTCCGATAGTTTTGCGACTGTTCTAATTTGTGAAGCGATTTTTTTTGTCTAATAAAATGTAAAGAAAAGAAAGGAGAGGAAGTTCTTTGAAAAGCAGAGAAAGCTTAATATTTTTTATGATGCTTCGCTTGGTTGACCCCACAAGGGCCTTGTGTTTCTGTTATGAACAGATGAATCATTATGTAAGGGGTAGTTGGGATAAGGATTGTAATCAGTGCTAGGAATAAGCGGTAAGATGAACGGGGGCCTCTTGCAATTATGGCGAAGTCGAGGGGTGGACTGCTTCAAGGCAGACATTTAAGAGGGTAGATAAGATGCTACATATATATATATAATGTACTACCGGAGATGAGCATACAGGGAATATGAATACCCTATGATTTCAAGTGGTTTCAGAATGTACTTACAACTCAGATATGGAGTTTGTTATAATATGGTGGTGTATCTAATGTATTGTATATGCAAACTGTTTATTAGCAAAGTCCTCCTCCTTTCTAGAGAAAATTTAATGAATATTAAACTTTATGAGCTTTCTTTTGTTGGAGCGGTGTTTGAAAGACATTAAGGAAGTGTATGAAGGGGGATAGGCCTAAGCAGAAGTAGCAAAATTTTCTAGAATGGAATATTTGATGAAGATGACGATGATAATTACTTTGTGGGTATAAAAATTTTATTGAAAGTCATTTTGGAGTTTGAAGGACAAGGAATGTGAAAAAAGTCTATTAGGTATATCTTGTTTTACTAATATCTAGATATGAAGTCTAATTATTATATGGATGTATAATAAGTAGGTACCTATGAGATGAGTTCAGCTTTAAAAATTGACACTGAAAAAAAATATGTAAATGTTATAGGAATTATTTTATTATTAGAATACTCCATAAATTTTATCCCTATACGGTTTTTAAAAACTGTTTTCATGTTATTTACATATGTATATCTAAGTTATATTGATATTGTTATACACATTCAAAGATAATATGTTTTAGACCGCGCACCGGGGGCCAAACGTAAATTTATTGCAAAAAAATGCGTTTATGTTAAGAAAAGTAGGTACATATATACAAATTACTATGCAGATGTACATTTTGCGCGGCGCATTTCTAGATTTATATGTAGTCATTACTTTTAATTTTGTGATTTTCATTAATAATCAAAACATTTTGCGCTCGGTGTCTTATTCATCTTATGCGAGAATGAAGAATCAGATAATGAGAATACCTCGAAGAATAGGACAGATAGAACCTACTAGAACAAGCTTGTTGCTTGTGTTTAAGAGCATTAAAAAATGTACGTATGAAAAAAAATTGGTACAATAAACACTATTCCTAATTTTGTCTAATTATGTTGCAAATCGGCATACCACATTATTCTTTTAACACTTTGGTGGCTCCAAGTGCCACTAACTGAGTTATTGCATAAATTAGTGCATTTTTTGGTCTAACTGTGTAAGCAGTTAACTTCTCGATGTCTCGATGTTGATAATATACCTAAACAATAAAATTGCTGATGCGGCAACAAATACCCTCTTATATATGTATACGAATCTTATTATGTGTAAAACCCAAATAAGTGTAGTGTAGAGAATTTTTACATAATTATTTTCTACGTTCGTATTGGATTTATGATTATTAATTTATTATAAAACTATATCGGGGAAGTCTCATTTTAATCGTGCGTGTGGGACCCCTAATAAGTGACTGGGGGCTCCCCGCGAAATAGATGTGGCGTGGTAGGTATGTATACTTATGAGTATTTGTAATATTTATCTTATTAACAGTGTTTCGTGTCGTGTACTATTTGCTATTCTTATTTGTTTAAATTAAGAGTTTATTAGAGTCGCCACATACAAACCAATTTTACACCATCAATATCTTATCTATAACTATCCTAGTATTCTGTTTTCTCAGATATCTATCCTATAAGAAGACTAAGTAGAGATAAACTATTATTTATAAATTAATATAATAAATTTAATAGGCTGTAGTATTGAGAAGGTGTTATTGTATATATAGGTATGTAGGTAGCATTAAAAAATATAAACCTGAGGTAATAACTAGATAACAATTTTAGATCATAAATTCTTATTAAATTTTTGTCTCCCTCCTAAAATTGTTAATTGTTGATACAAGATTAAGAAATAATACTTTAAATATTGAAATCTTCGTACCATACATTGGGAAAATGGGAAAACTCCTTTGGACCCTGACTGCTAGATGGAAGCGTCGGTATTACAATCAACGTATAGCAAATTTTACTGGCGACGTCGCGTCGTGGCGCCTTCAATCTTTCAAAATTTAAGTTTGATTCACTCTTTCTACTAAATAATTTCATAGAAATACGTGGCGATTTATTTATGAAATAGGGTTGGCATTCAACATTTATTTTAAATTTTCTAAATGTCTGATAGTTTTCCATTTAGAGAGGAAACTTTTCCAATAATGTCTAGTATAGGTAATAATATTTAGGTATTATTAGAAAATAACTACATATTTAAAAAAAAATTGTGTTCCATCTTACCTCATTAAATCATTTTTCACTTTAAACAATCCATTTACTATATTAAAATTGCAAAGTTCTTCCTCACAATGTAGAATCGGCACCTTATTTTCGTCTACCAAACTTGGTTTTTCCATTTAGGGGAACGAAGGAATGAAGTATCCGCGTTGTTAATTGGTTTAAAAAGCGAATTCAAATCCCAAATATGTATATTTATTTTAAAAAAATCATGTAGGACTTAAATTTAATTCATTGATTATTTTAAAAGATGTTAAATGTAAATAATCAAAATAAATTCAAACACTTTTGATGTAAAAATATTTCTAACTTCATTGTGATTGACTAAATAGTCATCTCTGATTTAAACCTTCTCTCACGTATCGCGGACTTATAACGAACTTCCCTTTGATATGACTATTTCAAACTAGTTTTATTCAATTCTCAGTGCACACATATACGTTATAGTCTTATTCAATTTTATATGAAGTGGACAGTGTCCAGTAGTTGTCGAACTGGTCCAGCAACTTCTGCAGCTTCCACTAACGCATCTATATCGTTATTTGTATGATTAGATGACACATCTGGCGTTACGAATGAATTGTGTGAATTATTTGCGGTGTCATGGGATGCGCTCAAAGTTCTCACCTGATAAACTGGTTTTTATTTTAAAACTGCATTATACTCTTTTATGTAATTCCTTAAAATTTTTAACTTTTATAAAATTACTATATTTTCGTTCACGAATATTTGTGGTTCTGCAACAATCAAAAATCATTGTTTCAACAATATTTTAATTGTTGCACAAACCACAAACATTCGTGAACGAAACCCTAATAGACAATTAATTCCTAATGCTAATTAATACTAAAAATAGGTATCTTATTTAAAACCTCTTTATCAATATTAATAACAAATTCAGGAAGAATGATAAACTAACCCATGCCGACACTTTATTAGGTATAATACAAAGCTCATATTTCCCCAATTCCCCATAACAGTAAAGTTTATAGAGTACAGTTAGGATCTGATGGCAGACCCGGCCCAAGTATTACCAGAGGCATCCGTATAGAAGTATCAAAAAGCTCGGAAACTGGTGATGGTGTGGTAGAATGGTGATCCTCTCTTCTCCCTTTCTGTTCGCCAAAGCAACAAAATCCCTTGTGATTATTATCAAAGGAGGCCATGTTAGAGGCGGAGCCGGTCTTTTGTGAACATCCCATTTATTCCCCTACAACCCCTTAAATATCAATTTTTGAAACTCTTGCAGCAGCTAGCGCTACCCTTTTATAAAGTGGAGAAAAAACGAATAACGAACGAATGCAGTTTTAAAATTCACATCTAGTTCAGCTACCCATTGACAGAGGGCAATTCCGTTAAAAAAATATACAATTTTTCTGTTCGCAACTTTGCTAATTTTCAAATGTGAATTTCGAATTTGGCCAAATGAAACGATTTTGGTTTTATAAATCAGAAAAAGTTAATTCCAATATATCAGTTTTGTGTTTTTTTTTCAATAGAGTTGCTAATTAAAGCAACTCTCACATGCTGTGCATCCTGAAATAATACAAGAGCAAGTGTGCGGTACCTTTCACCCAACACCATAGAATTTATGTATTGAAAACAATGAGAACAACAATTCAATTGTAGGTTATAGGCATTATTACATTTGCTACCGAACTCACACATATACAGATTATCCGTCACACAGGATAATGTTGTAATAGTTACCAGTTGCAGTGTCTGTTCAAAGAGAGATTTGATCGTAATTCCTGTTAAATTTCTAATTCCCATGTACGCATTCTGCACATATGTGTAGATATACGAGTCTAACGAATCTGTAAATGCAATTTGGCTACAACAAGAATCTTCATTCACAGGAACAACTATTAGGCGTGTACGGATATTACATTTGGCGGTGTGGCACAGATATATCAGATATAGATCAGAATTACAGCAACAGGCTGCAAATTATTTGCGAAAAGTCACATTTGTATGTTACCTAACTATTCAATATTAGTACCTACATCACAAAGTCTTTGATAATAACATTTATTACAAGCGACAAATTATTTTATTTGCTACCTACCATCATCAGGCGAATAAATTATAACTACAAGTATTTTGATAAATGCGACTTTGGAATATGAACTTTCGAAATTAATACATACTCCACTAGAAATGTTACTGTGCATGACTTACTTCAAAACCATTTTGCATTTGATTTGATAAAATGTTTCGTCAACCCTTGTTATACAGTGCATGGTTTGTTACCACATCTCTAAGAGTGAATTTGAATGTCTGTCAATTTCATATTCAATCTAAATTTATATTATTAGAATCTACATGATCAGATAACTGATTGCACAATAATCTATTACGATAAACATGGGATCAGACTGGTATTTCTCAAAAATATGTTGATATTTTCTTTTGGTGAAATGCAAATGGTAACATTCGCGCTTCCATGAAGATCAGAGACCTTTGTCTCTAATGTAATATGTACACAAGAGGAATAATCTAATTCTAGAAGGAATTTAAATTTAAGTAAAGTTTGTATTAGTGTCGGACGCTGGTAGAAATTCTGCATGCCTAAGTAGTAGTAACATTGGTACATGCAAGTAGTTTGATGTTACATGATGACCCATAAATAGAATGGGTAGACGTGATGGTGGACAGGGCCATTATCAGATACGGTAAGGGTTGAAATCGCCTGTCCGACCTAAGAGTGTAATGAGGCGAAGGGGTTGGAATTAAGCAGAGACGGGGTTGAAGAGGGCGAACGCGGGGACTATACGAAGACGGATCCGATCAATACTAGCTTCAGCAGCCTCAAGGATCTCTCGCTATACAGCTTCTCTCTAAGGACCTACACATCGTTTTCTAAGGATGCTAAATGTTTCCTCTCTGCCCTCCCGGTCCCCAAAAATCCCTTCCTCGCTCCCTCAAACTGCCAACATATAATAGATATCAGAAATGCGCACAAAGGAAGCTTTCTACAGCACTTTGGTCAACATTTTACCAAAATAAATCAATAGGTAAATTTATATGAAAGTGATTCTTGAAAGTGTTAAAAAAGTCAAAAAATGATTATTAAAAATAAAAAGTTTCTATTGCCAAAATTAAAGAGGCACTTCTAATGTCTAGTCCACAGTAGTTTCGTAGTAAGTTTTTCGTTTGAACCCTTTTTGTAACCTTAACCCGAATTCATTGAACATCTGATGACTACACTGGTGTGTAACAATGTCAAAAAGAAAATCAATAAAACGGATTTTCCGTAATATTTGTGTATGTAGGTAAAATAGATTTTCGAATTCATGCTGTCCACCGCCTCCAACACACAAATTCATGTAGGGGGTTATTTACGAACCTAATATGTGCCTATACGCCACATGTGCCACACAAAATAGTGCAACAGCATCACCCAGCAATAATCGGCAGTTGTCTTTGAGGCGAAAACACTACAACTAATATAGTGTCCAGAGAAGCATAAAGCAGGAATGGTGGAGAGAGTCAACGATTGTATATATGTAGAATAGTGAGTGCTGGTAAAGAGGCCGACCATGCGAGAGTGGCTGCACAAAGTATGTAATCAGCTTAGGCCTGTACACCGAATACTATCTGTCAGTTCCTGAGGACGCGTTCATGTGAGCCGAGGCGACAGAGTGGAAATGCCTCGCTGATCACAGAAAAACAATTTTTTTTCAACTCCTCTTTTTCCTCCACTGATCACAATGTGTTTAATGTAAGATGACTAATTTCTTATCAAGACCTAATAATGTATGCTTAACGAAAAGAGTTAACTCATCAGTTTTGATTAAATGCCGTGCAATGAAAAAGGAGAATTCGAACAAAAGTTGAATTTAAAGCAAATCCCAGTGCTGCATCGTAAAGGATATAATAATGTACAGAGTAAATGGAAATAGTTGGGCAATATAAAGTTAGTACCTATGTTTAAGAGCAAGTGAAGTGTATAAGAATGCTCATAATCTGTTCCAAACTAACGCGTAGCTAATGACCCGCGCGCGACACAAAGGCGTCCGCTTGTGTCCACCCCGCAACGACCGCCGCTTTGTACTTATAACCATAACTGCAAGAAAGACCAGCAAAACCGAGTGGGACAATGACTTTGATCCAACTATTATGTATTATGCTTGTTAGATGGAGGTTCTGACATTAGGTACATGGATGTCTATAATTGTGTCCTTACACACACACCTAATGAACTACATATTTACTTTGGCACAAGCACCGGTTCAATTACGGATACCTGATTGATTGGCAACTGAGAAAAGAAAATTGTCTTTGTCTTTGTCGAAGGATATTAAATTTCTTGGCGTTATTAGCAATTCCAAAATTATTCTTAAAAAACTTTGAATCTTTATTTGTATAACGCAGGAAATTTTTTGTGTTTGGATATAAGCCAAATTGTCCCTACATGTTTAATAATACTTACCCTATTACTCCGAAGCTAAGTTTTATTGAAAACGTCTTTTTACAATCTGAGAAGGTTTTCTTCCATCGATCGTCTAGTAAACTAGTTTCATTGGTCTGAAGGCGGAGTTCTACCCCACCAAAAACTATAACAACCCCCCTATTTTCCTCAAGTTATAATAGTTTGGAAACTATTATAATAAAGCACCCCATAGAAATATTTCATTCATATTATATTGTATTATATATGTTGCTCTTGTATATGTGGCAAAGTTTTCGTTCATCCTGTTTTTTAACGTTTTTCAACACATGTTTAAGTGACGTAAAAGCACGTGCTTTTATAGCGGTTCTTTATACGATTGCGCATTTTCCAATTAACGCACTTTGTTCGCATTAACTTTATTATTATGTATCTTGAAAGATAAATTAATTTCACCTGCAAACCTAGGGAGTTGCAATAATTTTTAGATGTTCTTCTTGAACAAAAATCAATGCCCAATTTTGAAATGATTTCAGGAAGGAAGGTATACCTATACCTACTCGTCCTGTATATAAATATTGTTTCATTAATTAATTCTATTATTAACGAGAATAGAGTTCAATCGCAAAGGATTCAATTTCGAAATAAATAATTTATTAGAAGTATTAATCCAACATCTGACAGCATTATTTGTGGTAAAATGTGAAACTTCCATCAATAAAAAATAATGAAATTGCTATTAGTGATTGATTAAACATGAAAAGCCGCATATTTAATGTACTTCAATATTCATTCTCATTTATGGGGAGGTATTGAAATCTTCTGTCAAATACACGGTACACTTCTCCTGGTTTCCGAGCCAAATAAATTACCATCTATTCGAACACGTAACTGAATATTGATTTAGTATAATCGGACATCTAAAATTTCTCTTAAACGAAATGATATATCAGTTATCGGTACATGCGAACATAGTTCTAAAATGATGTATTCAATTTCACTTAAGTTTTAGCTTTATAGGTATGGATCTTGATAAATTCAATTTTTTAGCTGATGCTGGAGTAAAGATCAGTTTTTGAGTTATTTATTACAGAGTATCTTTTTTTCTACAGTTCTTAAGGGCGTTTATTAAACTTTCCTGCTATATTCTTTTGGGCATTTGGAATTTTGCCTATCGGCAACTTTGATGAAATTCTGAATTATGCATTTAGATTTCCATCTATATAAACTACAAATGTGCTAATAATAATTCTAATTCAAACAATAAAATTATAGTCCTGTACTAGACATAAACTAAATGAAATATCTATGCACAACAGGAATAATATCTATCTATAACACACACTATAATCTTAAACTTTATTACCTGGGTGAATTTAATGAATCCCGCGTTGTAAACTCACTTATTGTTGTTTCTGCTGTGTATCGTTTTAATAAACATATAATTTCCACATATAAATGTATTTGAACAAAATATCGCATGCATTTATTACAGTTTTCATTTACTGGATATTATTCAATTGCATAACATAAGGTATATTGCTCCGAAAAAAGAATAGAAATAATTTTGAAATAAACCTTATAATACTTTCTGCCTTCCTAAAATTTTGTCAGAATATCCTTTCCAAATGTATACATAATTGTTTTTTAAAGATAAGCCACGTCAGTTCCTAATTCATGAACAAACGAGGACGTCATTGTAAAATTTTTATTCAATGCTGCAACGTATCCAAGTCTGTTTATTTTTTTTTTTTTTAATGTGGCCGAATAACTAATAAGACTAATCTAGGTATTACTAATAAGTTATAAACTAACAACTAATCGATATGTGTGATTTTTGTTTTTCTTTCTCTTCTCTAACAATTTATACCTACCGCATTTGGTTAAAGACACATTTACAAACAAATATCCATACATCATAATGTTGATAATTAATTGGCGTAATGGTGTAGTAAGGCACAGTGCATCCGTCAGTGATTTCAGATGCACAACATTAGTACAATGAACTTAAAATGTCTCAAAGGAATTTGAAGGATTATTAAACATCAGTCATGTAGGCTCTATATGACAATTACAATTCTCATAATTCCCTGATTGTAGAGATCCATTAAGGGAAACTTTGCAAATACACATTACTCCTCTTGGCAGATATAAGCACACAGAATACACCTACATGACGATAAATAGCACAAACGTCCATTTAATCAAACTCCTCAATTATACAATTACAATTCACTTGCTACAAAAGCAAACAAACTCCAAGAAAATTTCTAAAGAATCCGTTAAAAGTGTTGAAGTCAAACGGCATCGCAAATGGCCAACAAGCAACTTTGACCTTAGCTTTTCCGGTAGAGAGAGGTGATATTCCTGCAGCAATGTTAAAGATTCTTCTAGCAGATTCTTACAGTATAGCTCTGCAGAGTATCGACTCAAGAGCAAGGAAGGGGCAGAACACCCACAAAAGGAGAGACAAGCCACAGCAAGAATACCAACAAGGACAGCAACATCTGAGAGCTGGAAAAGTGGTATGAGGAGTAAAGATGGCGGCCGTCCGGGTGCGGTCCCTTGGTATCGGCTTACCGCTCGCAATAAGATTTGCCAGTACAGTTCTGGTCATTAATATACATGAGCGGCGGCAGCACCACCAACCGACTATACACACATTCAAGCATATCGCCCAACTTGCGAACATAATATCCATGTAGTTTCGCTAAAGGTCTTCTTCTATTATATAAGCACAGCATAATTTATCTATGTGTGTGTGAATTTCCTCCTGGTTTGTTGTGTTATTATCACAACTTGCACAAATTACTCTTTATTTATTTATTTTTCCATTTGGATTCGAGACTCTCTGCCACTTCTTGAAACCATCTTTAATTTAGAATGTTTTTGAGAACATTGCTGACATTGTTCTCAAGTTGGGAATTAATTATTCCCCATCACGTTTTATCTGATTTAGTTCGGCACATTTATCCATAGAGTTATTAATGGTGAACAATAGTCGAGTATTAGTTGTTCATATTATTAACAACAACATTCGTACAATGGAAGTTGATGTATTTTACAACTAGAAGTTGTATGCGGAGGAGGAAGGTGTAGGAATAAGAAGAACTAGTCGTGTGGGTTCACAGACAGGTCGGAATATTGTAATCCGTTTCTCCGGAGAACAATGCTTTATTACACAATAACCCTCCTGTGAAATTAAGCCTTTATGTTCCAATATATCCATTACTCATCTACACTATTCCTACCACTATTCTGGATGTTCACTCACCTAGCCCTTCTTTAACCATTTACTAACTCAACTAAATTACTTAGCCATTTCCATTTCAGGATATGGTTCATATCTCTTTCTCCATGCAATATACAATAACTATGGCCTCATTTGTGCCTTGTGTGTCTCAACGTTTTGTTAAATAAATTCTAAGGATATCTTTATCAGGAAGGATAATTTACCACAATGTACATACACATACAACCAAATCTCGCATGGACAAATGTATCTACAGTAATTAGACGAAAGTTGAAAATGGAAAGTGGTCCATATTTAATTTATTAATAATAAAGTGATAAAGTTGTAATTTACCAAACTTTTCAACAATTTGTTTCATTAAGATGTTTTCACTTTTGTCAAATAAAAATGTCCTTCTATTTTGTAAGAAGCGTTGTACGATTTATTAAAATTAATCAAAATTTAAACTGGACCATCATGTACTTAGACGTATGTACACGCGGTTTGGCAATTTCATTTTAGAACTCATGTAACTTTTTACTGGTACCATGAATATGAAAGTTAGCAACTTGTGCATAGTGTTAGGTTATTAATGTTAGATTGGTGTGAGGTTAGCGTTTTGAAGTCACGGCGTTGGTAACCCTATAGCCAGGCAGGCCTGGGTGTTGAACAAGAGTAACTCCTTTCTGGTTATTAATGAAGGTTGCAAACTCCTTTAATTAATTTCGTACTGTTATCCCCCGCATATTAATCAATACTATATGTTGGACTCACTCAAGTTTGCTTCAACTGCTTGCCCTGACAGTATAAATTCGTTTGAAATCATTTCCCTACATGTTAACATACAAAACACCCTTATTTGCAAATTTGCAAAAAAAATGAGAAAAATATTAACAAGTCGTTAACTATAGTACTTATTTATTAGAGTTTATCTGTTAAAGTAGTTGGATATACTAGTTCTTGCCTTTGTGAGCGGATTTCAGTTCGAAAACTAATTAGTATGCACCCTTTCTGGACAAAGGCCCTCTCGTGTGCATATAAAAACAGAATGCTGCAAAGAAAGTTGCAGGCTGGACAAGATGTTGACCTCTTACTTGCGACCTTACACAGAATGATTGAGCTGGTCCAGTGGGAAAGTATACAGGTTGTTGGATGCTGTAGATATGTTAATAAAGGGGTTGGTTTCTTAACGAGCGGGATGATGGTCGTTGAACGTTTTACATTTCCAATTTTGTTGACTTAAAGAATTTTATTTTTCAACATTGTTCAACGCAATAATGGGAAATGTGTTTGGAATCGAAATGGCAACGGCATTAGAGAATCCAAGGACATAATACTGTTACAATTGAACTAATTGCAATTTATGATTATAGTGTAAGAAATTAATATTCTTGTGGTAGGTAAAGCAACATAAATCATAAAGTTGGTATTAGGGAATTACAATATCAAAGGCAGTTCATCTAGGAATCTGGTGCACCGTTTGTGAGGGCCTACACAACATAGATATGACCACCACAGGCCCACAGAGCAAATATATTCACGAAGAGAGATGCGTGTATATAATACATACGAATAACCGGCTTCTACATTCTCTCATTTGGGAATTTGAATATGTATTTTGAAACTGAGTTTTGATCCCCAAACTATATAACCTTATAGTTTTGCTCTATTGGTCCGCTATTATCTATATATTATTTGAATTTGAAATAATAATTCGCATGTACTGGAGGAATAATTAATTTTCCCATTCAAAATCAATAAGCTCTTTTACAATGTTCGAACTCACTTCTTGGGAAATAAAAAAGCAAACTGATTCCTAAACTTATTTAAAACGATATTCTGTTTTTACAAATCCGATGTTAGTATCCTTTTCGGGGCATTGGATTATAAATATTAAATTAAGAGCGAGTGGTGAGTGTGAATACGAAAATCAACGACAAACTAATCTCGCAGCTTCATAATTTTATGATGTTCCCTGATTTCCTCAATTAACACCTTTATTGCAGATATAGAATTTGCAATTTGCTATTTATTATCTGTGTGCTAGAGTTTGCTAAGTATTTCTTTAAAAATTTTTCTTTCCTAGAACCTAGATCCTCGGATAGTATAAACATTTTGTTTATGAAATGTTTAATGTAATAAGTGAAAACCTTTTACACTAATTGAATTGGGCTGGAGGGGAATGCGACTTGAGCCAAAGGAAAAGTGAGTTAAATTATAAGGCATTAATCCCAAATGACCACTCTGTAGTGATGCTACCACAAGCAGCAGAGCTTGCACAAGTGAGAGGGTATAAGGGGCGATGTAAGGGTTGCTTCTTACATCCTGGGGCCAGGATCAATACAGATCAGGAGCCGCCTTTACCCATGTCAGCGGCCATCGTACCCTCACAACCACCCCCATACTCTAAACCCTCGCCTAGACTAGAACCCATCTTATGTAGGAATAGGGGTTTATATGGAACAGAATTCTCTTTGTCATTAACAATACAAGCGACACCTCGATCGATTTATCAAATGCCCAGTTGCTGATTTGTAATTGATGTTTCAAGTGTTATTTGAAAGTTATTTGTTGAAGAAGAAAAAATAAGTCGATAGGCAAACATGCAAGAGAGCAAACTCATCCAATAAACGGTAAACAGAAGGAATTTTTGAAGTGAATTAGGCAAGTGTGACTTCTCAAATGTCAGTAAAACATACTCGGAGAAGATTTAAAGTATTCATTATTTGTTTAGGACCGACTCCAGTCATGGAAACAGCTGTATTAACTACTGTTTCCATTTACTTTGTTTAAAATCTCTTTAAGATAAAAACACTGGCTCATTTCAGTTAATTTGCACACAAGTATTTGTAAACATTCAATTATCAACAGCACTTTTAGGCTATGGTAAAAATTTAAATGTTTAACATAGGAATTAGAGGCGGTTTTATGGAAAAAAATAAGTCTTATCTACGTAGCATTTATGAAAAGAGTTCACGTTGGAATAAAGAGTTTTAATATGCAATTAAATTAAATGTGATTTCGCTGGCTTTTAAAAGAATTGCAGTGGTATTATATTTTTTTTCTCTCCTGGCCACCGTAATTTTTCCCCAGTATTAAGTGACTGGCCAGGCCATTAGGAAAAAACAAAGACAAAGTGGTTTAATTTCGAGTTTAAGTTATGGGTTCTTGTATAAATGAAATCAGGAAATGAATTCTCTTGGACAAACGCGCGCTTGTCTGTTGAGATACTTCCTCTCCTTTCATACTATTATTTATCTGTCACTTTCCGTTTGCCTTTTCCTTTTACTTTAACCCATCATTCTCTTGTGTTTATTTTATTTAATAATGTGTTGTCTCTTTTCTCTGATTGTGTATATAAACTGTGCGCTGTTGTATGTTTTCGACTAAATCTTTTGGTATTTTGGGTAAATTTCGCATTGTCTCTGGCAAGACCCGAAACATTTGTCAACAAACTGAAATGTCACACAAACTATGCGATTTAAAATATTAGTTTTGCAAATTCGAAACATTTATCATCGCTCTGCGATCGAGTTTGAACAATGCGCAAGTGTTCGCGCCAAAATTTCGCTCTTCTCATTTTTTTAGACCATAGTATTTTTAAATTTAAAACATTGCAAAAGGTCGACGTTACATACCTTGAAAAAAGAATTGAGTTTTCGTAGCGGACAATATCTTTTTCCTAAATATAATGCTGTGTGATGAATCATATTCCAGAATATACCAAGAGTGACGATGCAGATCCTTAGCAACCTCCCTAGTATTGATTTAACATTAAGATGGCGCACATACATAAGAGAACGTCGAGAGCGATCTTAGTATGGAGCACAGGGTATCCCTGTCTATTACAATAGTAATTAAATATATGCAAATGCATTCCAGGATTATCCCCCATACACTCCCTTTCTGGCAGGAACAATAAAATGTGCACACCCCACACTAGTATACAACAAAACAGCACCCAAGTCGTCGTGCATCTCGCTTGCACGTATTTAGCAAAATGGCACAAATAATCGAGATAATGGAATAAGTACACCGTACACCACACACATCTCACTCGCACCCCCATACATACAAGATATAACGCCCAAGGTTCGCATTAAGTCACCCCGAAATAGAATGGAGTTGTAAGATTCATAATTTGAGTTACCTATTCTCAGTTATTAAACGAATGGGCTAGAAAGGAATCGCGTTTATTATATTAATGTTCATAAAACTAATTGTATTGTTAATAAATTCTCCCTTTTGGAATTTATATATATTACGTCCCTCATATGGGAATTGCTCTGATGTTGGAGATCAAGAAACTAATTAATTGCTTCCTTACTTTTTCTATAAAATCTCAAAAGCTCTCGTAACATGATAGCTTTCCAACTTCCGACCTTTCAAATTTCTGTGTCTTGTTTCGTAAAAACTCTCTTCTAAAATCACTTAAAATTCACTTTTCTCTCACACATCTCTTTTTGTGCGTTCAAAGTCGCATTTGTCCTTTTTGTCATAATTTTACCTCATCTCATGTGTCTTGCATGTGGCAAATATGTTTTCTACATGTTCGGCCAAACTGTGCACAATTACCAACGCCTTACATTTCGCTCGAGAGACCCTTACTTCTGAAGGGCATCTGAAAATACTTTTGTATGTATAACAAAACCTATACCTTTCCAGCATACACACAGGTTGGAGTCGCATGTAAAACAAAGACGCGCCGCGTTGCGGTACGATGTATAATTTAAGCAAACGACCCTCTGATAAGGACCTACGTGTGTAAACTATAGCTAATCTAACTCAATAAACTTTATAGTGGCAGGAATGGAGCTGGAGATAACGACAAGGTCGCTAATCCAGGTTACTAACTTGGCTCTAACGACATTCTATGACTAGTGTGATTACCAGCGACTACTTTAATAACGACCACCCCGAATATGAGCCACTCATATATACATAATATTGTATGGCCACCCTCACACAGTTTTAATGTTGCCGATTTGAACAACGCTCAAAAACAGTACTTTAACTCCAGTTATTGCTTGAGTTATTTGTTGCCATTTACTTTTATTGCGCGAATATATGCGGCAAATGTGTATTATAAACTTGGCTTCGGCACATTTCAATGCGATAAGAACAACAATTCGCACTATATTATTTTTAAAATTAATTTTCTGGGTGTTGTAAATTGGCGCACAATTAAATACCTGATTTTTTTTTCACTACTACACAAACACAGTGATTTAAGCATAAAATTGACAATTGTTTACAAGACAATAAAAAAACTGCATCACATTTGTATAAATATAGGTATACACAGAATTTAGTTGTTGGTGCACCCAAAATCACATCATAACTGAATATTTAAACAAGACTCCATTTCCACTCTGGCATCAGTACAAACATTTCGTGTATGGGCCAGCTTCGGAGCCTGTTTACAAAATTACAAATGTAAATTGTCTTCTTATCATTCTAATTTCTTCTAGATGTTCTCCCCAATTCTCAAAGAGCTTTCTGTTTAGAAAAAGGGGTCCCGTTCCTGAACTGGACGGTGTCAAAGGTCACGCCATAAAAGTGTGACAGGTTTTTAAAGCGACAAGTCTGGCCACTTGGTCCATTCGGATGCTGTTACAATCCCGTGGGAAATCTAGATAGTCAGTTTAGGGTCCTCGAATTTCGTCTAATTGTGTGCAGAGAAAAGTAATTGATTTTAAATTGATTGGTTCGCGATGCGTATGTTTCTCGGTTTCGAGTTATTTTTACATGTTCATGATATGAAAATTAATCGTTCGTTAATAATACTTGTAATAATTATTTACGTAATGAGCATCAATTGTTTAGTTAATGATCCATGTTTTTCTGTTTAATTTCATTTCATATTCATGCACAAATTATTTACTGTTTGATTATCTTTGGCCAAACAGGTCAATATTAAAATGGTTTTGCATGTTATGCCCCAAAGCTGAACAACGTTCCTCTTTTCGTTTCGTCAGTTTAAGAGAGAATTTGAATAATAATTAATTATAATATATGTTTATTGACCAGAAACGAAAATATATTAGCAAGTTAGTGAAAATGGATGTAAGAGTATACCTATGTATGTTATTTTGCACTCGTACCAAACTAAAACTAAATATTAATCCCCACATAACATACAGCGGCAAGTATACAAATACGGGAGTGTACGTTTTGCTTGAAGGCAAAGGACCGTAATCAAAGTTTAGAAGAACTAATTATAAGGGAAATTCGCCTACAATAGGCGTATTACATAATAATAATCTATTTTATTGAGGTAACTTTTGCAACCGTATACATTAAATCCAAATTTCAAGGTAGCTGCTATGTTGCAAATTTACTATTGATTCTCAATATAAATGTTAATGATGCTGAAGTGGATGTGGAGGAATTGTGAGATGAAGAAGCTTATCACACTGTTTACATAAAATATCTTTTCAAGTTAAAAGGACTCTTGGTTTACATAGTGAATATGAGAGTGGTAAAGTGCTCTATCATTAACAACCGAAAACCTCAACTATGTCGTTACTTAACAAGAATAAAGCTTGAAATGGTTGTGAGGTGCAGCGAACCGTTGTGTTCTTTATCTGCGTAATCTACATGTCGGACCTTTTGCTTAGGACATTACCAAACTTACGGGCATAGTTCACAACATTACATTTTCCAAAAAAAACCTTACAACTGGGATAAACTTGACTAAAGGGATATTTAGATAGAAATTTGGAATTGTAGGTATTTTCGAAGACTATTTATCCGAAACCAATATTACATAATTTATTGAAAGTCAATAAAGTACAAGTTGAATAGTTATAATCAGAAATGTTTAGCATCTTTATAATAGCGCTAAATTCCTCATTGCACAAGGAACAAAAGTTTTTATTTGTTATCACCATCGGAGCTGTTAAAGTTTGAATGTGAATTTAGTCCATTATCATTATTGTTATTTACACAAACATTATTAAATGCTGTGTAGTTAAGTGTATTAACCCAGTACACTAAATGTTTGAATAGTTCTTATAGTTATATGAGTTGGTTGGAGACTACAAGCCGGACACAGAACGACATTACATATACTTAAATGAAAACAACTATGCCACGTCTGAGTCTGTAGAAGTAAATTGCATAATATCTGTCTATATATGACTTTGTGTTGTGTGCAAGCTTATTGAAGGACTTTGAAACAAGTTACATGAATATTTACGTTACAACTAGTAAGGATCTTTAAATATACCTTGCTGTTAAATCAACTTCAGTAGCTGGACAATGACCAAGTAAACAATATAATGAATATTGCGTTTGTGACTTTCTAGAAGCTGAAATTAAATGACAAATTTCATCCCCTTTATTTATTATAATTGAATTTGTATGAAGAGAGTTATAAAATTACTTTGAAAATGTTATTTTGAAAAACAATTTTGCATAAACAAATTTTTCGCGTAAGAGGAAAGTTAGAAACAATAAATTTTCTCAAATATAATAAAATCATTTTAAAGTTTCGATCGAGCCATCTAGTAGAGAAGAGTTGAACATGCAACTTCGATCCCCTAAAACGAAGGGTGAATTCAAGGGGATGAAAGAACCCTGCACAAAATCGTTTTAAACGATTCCTACGTTTTCTGCTCTTTTCCTTTCTGTGATGGAGTATCTCAGATTTTGGGGTAGGGATAATAAGTGATTTAAAAGAAAATTTTTTTTTGAATATCAATAATTTATTGATAAACATTTGTATCGGTAATATAGAAATTACAACAATAATTTAAATTCTGTGGGTCCAAGACAAAGATTTTCTTCGGTTAATCCAATTCAGCTTGACGTTAAATCTTTATTTTCTCAAAAATCATGAATCTGCAAAAGATAAAATTTAAATAAACAACAATTTCAGTCTATACAATAATGAACATAATTAGCATTGAAATCAGTTATAAAAGCTAGTGGCGACAATTTATGATTGACAACCTATACCTAAGTTTATCAGGAACGTCATATTGCATAAAATATCCTTTCAGAATTTTAACATTTAATTTATATTAAAATCAGAAGCCAATTCTACATATTTATAGATTAGGGGATGGGGTTAGTAACCAGAGGGTAAATTTGTATATGAAATGCTTGGAAATATTTTTATACATCAAAAAGTATTTAAAACACTCAATAATAAATCGTTCTAAATGGATTATTGAATGCCTTTAAAAATAATATCAATTCATGTTTATATTTTAAAATAAATTATTGATTCAGATATAATGATAATGAATTCGTAAATATGGATAAGATAAAAGAAGAGTATGAGGGTAAGATATCAATATTTCAGGGAACATTTAATACCTATATTGTATCACTAACACATACATTTTTTATAGGTTGTGGTATAAAAATTTTTGCTTTAATATTATTAGAAGGGATTATAATGTAGGCAAAAAAATTACAATACCTAATTAATTAATAATGGATTTTTCCAACGAACGTTACATTAATCCATCTTAGGTAATACATACACAGTTTAATTTGCTGGTAGACCTCCCTGTGTTGTATAGGTAAATATGTAATTTAATTAAAAAATACACATTTTTTCCTGTATACAAATAAGTTATAAATTAAAATTCGAATTGTATATCGAACATAGTGGATCTCGCCTCATCGGTAGGTATAGATGCTTCCAATCTTTCGAAAACAAATTGAAACAAATGTGTTAATTTTATTGTGAAATGTTTTGATGCTTATAAAGTACATAAAACATTGTTAGAAAAAAGTAATACAAAAACCAATAAAAATTCAATAAATCTTCGTCTTGCCAACAAAACACAGACGGCCAGTATTAAAATAGCGAAGCAAAAAGCGGACAGCGAAATTAAAACTTACATAATCTATACGCATGAAGGCGTCTTTTTACATTTTTAGGCCATTATAGAAAACAAAACCTATGCAAATTTAAAATAAGACCTAAAATGGCATAAACGCAAGTTAATTATACAAGAGAATAGCTTTCACTCGACCGAATCGGCAAAGGAAAAGTTACCCTAAGTTGGGGTGAGATAGAAGCCGATGTTGTATGGGGCAAGTTTAGACGGTTAGTATACAATATATCCCCCTTTTATAGGGGCAAAGTTTTTAGAGCTGCCGCACAACTTTTGCGGCTTTGGACCCACTGGCTAAAACTCCACCCCTACTGTTTTTAACGGAACGACGGCCATTTTCACTTTGCATAAGTTATTCTTTGAACCACACCCTGGTTTTAACAAACTTTTTTCTATGTTATTAATAATACAATGCAAATTTATATAATATGTTACCATATTTATATATTTCGTATAAAGGTATAGTGTAGGTTATTACACTTTTTATGTTTCTAACAAGTTTCCACCACCACCACTCGGGATTTTACTTTTTTATTCTTTATTACATCAATAAAATTCAAGTGTAGACTGATTTGTTAGCTTGTTTACTTTTATTACATTAATTTGTGTGCATAATTAAAAACCTCACGGTCCTCGGTTCTATGTGCTTATAACGTGGGTTGAAGGAGTTTTCAACAAGCTTCAAAAGAAGCATCACCCATTTTATACCAACCCTTTCCTAAATACAATCCTTTCTTAAAATAAAAATTAATTACATTTTTGTAAAAGAATTTCAATAAAAAAACCTGATTAATAAATCTCTGAAACAATACACACAATGATACAAAAAATAATCAAAGGCCTCGTTTATTACACTTTACAGATCGTTAATACCATTTAAAAACAAGCACAGACTACAAAACAAAATCCAATACCCGAATACCGTGTCTTATCTCTTGATTACAGCCTATTTATTTATGTTATAAATTTTGCATATTACAATGAGAGCGAATTAGAGAAAGAAATTATCGTTTCGTTAATACTGTTATTTAGAAATAAATTACAAGAGATAAAAACCTTTAAAATATCAAAAGGGGTTTCGAATTTATTATGTTATATTCAACTCGTATGATTTATATTTAATGCAGAATGAAAAAGAGCTTCAAACAATGGAAAGTTAATTTGTGTATAAAAATAGATATGATAATTTATAACATGATATGAAATTTAATTTTTATTTAAGTTATTGTTTAGATAATATTTTTTTAACAGTCGAATTTTCCTCAACATTCCCAGATAAATGACTGTTATTATATAGTTCTTCGCTACATTTATGATTATGTATGGTGTTTTATATGAAATAGCAAAAGGGGCAAATAATGTTAACTATGATGGTAGACGGAAAATGTGTAACATTACGCACTGAATAAATAATAGTGTGACGCTTACTATACCTAAAAACCAGCATCATGATTTTTAAACAGTGCCATAGGCATGCTCAGTGCGCATTTTGTTGAAGGGAATTGATTTTTTACTGCCCTTTCCAAACTTGCAATTCTTTGCAAAAGCCCACCATGTAACTGATAACGGATTCTGTAATGACCCTATACCATTTATTACACAATGTTTGCTATCCACCACGCTCATGGAGCATGGAGGTATCTTATGTGGTCAGATAAGTCTTTTGTTTCTTTTGTCGGATGTAGAATGAAAAATTAGATTTTCGGGATAGGAATACGAATGCTGATACTGTGTTGAAATAAAAAGAAAGCACCTTTTGTTTTTCTCCGCATTGTTTTATACAATTGGATAAAAATTGTAGGAACCTCTATCAATCAAGCTTTGTATGTTTTTTCTGTATTTTTGCCTCTATAAAGAAAGAAATAAAAGAATTAGATTCCGGATGGATGTAATTGTCCAATTATCCCATTTTTTTTCTTATAGACATTTTCTCGTAAAAATTATAAGCATTACATTTTTTCTTAATGATCCGAGATTACAGGAAAGTTTCAATAGGTCAAAAATGTGTTAAAAGTTTCGTATTACGATTGTAAGCTTTCATTTTTAAAAGTGTCTACATTCCCTCTTTGTGCTTACTTGAGTTTGCATGTGGGTACCCATATTCATCCTGCGTATCATAGGGATAGGCCTTTGGAAAAAAAGGCCTTTTGCGCAACGCCAAGACATGTTCTATCCACCAATAATCACGCACCCTTCAATGAGAAGTTTCTTCTAAAGATATAATGACACATAAAAACACATTTCCACCAAATGAATTATCTAATATCTACCGATAGGAACAGAGAATCGAAGAAAATCCATTAGAATTTCTCGAAAAATGGATTTTGGATACTATTTTGATAGCTATTTTTGGAAAAAGACTATGATCAAAAATAAATAAGGAACCATTTAATTTCTGATCTTTGATTAAATAAGGGAAATGTTGTGTTTGCTTAAATCAATTTTCCCATGCATGAACAGATTATGCATTATTTATTGCAACATTAATAAATTTATCAGATACAATAATTAATTCTTGATTGAATCAAATCTCTTTTACAGAAAAGAAACCTAACATACCAATCTGGAGTGTGAAATAACCTGTTGAAAAACGTGCGTCACACACTTTTGGGCAACGTTCACCACCCCCCGTACCGGATTCGATTTTTTCGTCGAACAAGACGACTCTTAGATTGGCGTTTCCGTCGGATTAGGATATGAAAAGAACTGCACTTATGCACTTCCCATGGGGCACTAGATGCGAAACAGCGTGGACATATCAGTGCGGTTCAAACAACATTGAAGAATCAATCGTTACATTTGTAAACAGGGTTGTCACGTATCCCCCTACCCCTGAATGTAACGTCCCCGTCCCATTTGGTTATTGGCTCATTGCTATCATTGATTGAGTATTATTGTTTTGGAATGCGCGTTTTTAAAACTCTGAACAAACATGCATATATCCCACTATATGTAGCTGTACATGTATGAGGGTGTATGACGTATTGATGTTTTGTTGGTTTTTTTTTTCAACAGAATTTCTATTTTTTTCAATGTTACGTATCTAGTGTTGGGTCACGAGAGTATGTAATATATGGGTACATATAGGTGCATATACATACGAGTTGCATGTTAAACCGTGTGTGCCTATACATAGCCAACATTTTAAAATATTGCATTTCGCCGTTTTCCGCTTTGGCTTTCCACTATACAACCTAATACCGGCTCATAGTCTGTTTTTACTGTAGATGATTTTGTTATTGTAATTATTGAACTTCATTGGATTAATTAATTTCTGTTTTTGGTTTGGGCATAAAATAAACGTAATTTTCGTTTAAAACTACTGCAGAAATTTACTTTGACACAGTCCATATACATTAATATTTTGAAAAAAACAATTTCATCAGTTGTCCATTAAATTATATTTGCTTGGCAATTTGCTCTGTGTATGTGTATGTATGTGTACCCACGCGGCTTATATTGGAGTATTCAACTTTGTCCGAAAAAACATTGTTGGAAAATACCGAAATTATCTACAAAGTATCGGTTTCCATATTAATTATAAAAAAAAGTTTCAATATAAAGGCGGTCTGACGAATGGCACGTTAACCAACACTAAAACAACAATTTTCCACGTTATACCTATTTGGAATTAGTGTTCTGTGCTGGGTCTTTGATTAAATCAAAATCCCACTTTGAGAACCTGCAGATTGAAAGAATTATCGTTAATATCCTAGTTTCGGACCGAATTGGTTATCTTTTGATCAGCCAGCTTAATCGTATCTCCTCTAAGCTTATGAGTTTTGCTACAGAGCAAAGATTCACTGTCGTGGAAGCAATCTTTTTTACACTGTAGAAACGAAATTAATGCTAGAATCAACGATATTAATGGGTAAATGTCTTTGTCCTGATTATCGGCTCTTTGGATGTTGAATTGATGATCTCAGAAGGATCCCTTTTAATTCCTGACATTTTCACCATATAAAATCGTTGAACTTAGTGATGCCAATGGCTAATTAAATTCAAGGATCGACATTTTCAACTGTGTCCTTCATTCTTTTGTTCTTTGTACTGTTTGAAAACCATTAATTATTCAACTGATTGCTGCACATCGAGTAGATACTCCTGTAATACACAAAATAAAAATAAGAATAAAACAGCTCTCGATGAGCTGTGCTCATTCTCCTAATCCCCAAACAAAGATTGCCAACACCGTTATGCTTTTAACTCTATTCCGATTAGATCATTAAGTACAGTGATCCAGAGTTTAAAACAGTCCCGTGATCCAGGTGGTTCACTCTGAGTATTAGCATTTGGAAAAAATGCCGCAAAATAAGTATTAGTATTAGCTATAAATGAAAGGTAATTCAAGTTTAAGCAAAATATAAATTGCCAATTGAATATGTAACACACATACGCTTGTGTATATGGTATTACTTTAAAAAGCATCAAGGCATGCTTATTGAACAATCCAAAAGAGATACACATTTAAAAATAAATTTACCAATAAATTGCCATTAGATAGGTCAGGTCGCAAACTACGTTTGGGTTAGGATTTTTATTGGATTAAAATGACATATTGTGTATTTCGTTTTTTCGCTTATTTTGTATTGCGTAATAAGCGTATATATGTGTGTGTAGGTATATGAATATGTACTGGTCTACTATGTATCTACATATTTCATATCTATACCTATGCAACACTGTGAGTGCGTTTATACATATATAATGTAAAAAATGTATCAAAGCTTAATCAAATGTTCATTGGTCGATGATCGATAAAAAATTTGTAACAGTCATGTTAAATGAAGTGGACAAATTGAAATGATAATTTATTATTGGTGTGTTTAAAACAAGGCCATGCCATTAAAGATGTTATTGTGTATTATCCATATTAATAGAAAAGTTTGTATATGTTATAAATACTCGGATTTATCTTTTACAAATAGAAGCGTAAAAGAAAATGCAATTAATTTTAGATTAAGGATGCATAATGAAAAAGAATTGTGGACTTTAGCTGAGCTTCAAACATGTGTGGATCATTTGTTATAAAACAAAAACGGGAGCGTCGGTTCTTTTTCTGTTTTAGAGGTTTTAAAAACTATTTGCAATGTAACGAGAAGTAATTTTTTCCGAGATCAGTTTGAGACTGCTGTACACAACATGCTGTAATCGTAGTTTTTCCTTTTGTTTAAACAGTGGCCACCGGTTTTAAATTACTCTCATATTTTTTACAATGTCCTAAGTATATAGGGGCATTTTGAAAGTACGTAGACACAAGCCGAAAGAGACAGATGTGTGGTTAAAAAAAAACGTAGGAAGATCGCCCCGTTTTCCTGCCAGCACAGTACAGTTGGGATAGTTGTGTGTGCTGTTGCTTCTGATGGTGTGTGTCGTTGGGGTAAAATAGGGCGTGCCTGCTGAAACTTTTCCATTGGCTGAAAACTCGGAAAAAATGCCTGCAACACCCTCTAGAGGCGAACAGAGAGGCTGCTGGAGAGCAAACATTATTTTTCGGATGCCATAAATTTGCGGGCTAGAATAAATATTTTCGGAAGAGTAAAATGTTAAGGACTTTTCATTATGCTGCAGAATATAAAGTTTTAAGGCTATTATGCTCAGACCTATTAGCATAAAGGAATATTTCAGTTAATTGGTCTGGACTTTCAACACATATATGTGTATGGCATTGGAGTTTATAGCGCGTTGGTGCTGGCGGTGTGTGGAGCCCTGAAAAATATCAGGAAATGCTCGGAATTATAGCGGTTTTATGCAAAATACTACCAACCATTTTTTTTATTTAAAATTACTTGTCGGCCACCCTTTGTACTATTTAAAGGATAAATTACCATACAAAGGTTCGTTTGCGTTAATATGCAATACTTAATGTAAATTATCTCAACCTTTTAACTACAAAGTCGCTGTATTTTGTCATTTATGCATTAAGTATTATACAAATAAAAAAACGTGGATGTATCTAATGTATTATGTACCTGCTTTAATACATTAATGGACCTTTTTCATTACTTTTATTTAACGAGTAATTAATAAATTGTTGAAAAAATGGATTTACGTTTTTTATAATACATAACAATATAACATAGAACTGATGTCGATTTGCTAGATCAATCTATGCTACCTACATCCTTATTTAAATTCCTCTATCATACATATAATTAGGTGTACCTACACAAATTACTCAATCGATGTCAATTACCTACAATCAATTAAAATATGCTCAACTGTGTTGTTTGCATTCGCATCTTTTAATAAACTGTGGGTTGCATCTAATTTTTAATAAAAGTGCTCACATGATTTATTACTATTTTTTTAAAGAGTTTTAGAACCTTTTCAATCAATTTGTGAACAAAATTCTCTAATATGTTGGAAAGGGTTTTAAAGTGTAATTTATTTCTCCAAAGCTCCATATAAAAGCTGGACGATTACTTTGAATCCAATAACGTCTAACTATAACGAATAAATCCTCTCCTATATTATAGGTGTATACTTTGAATTTGTTTGTAACACCGAGACTAGCGAATAGAGGCACGTATGTGAGGGTAACATACACACACCGAGTACCTAGAGAATTGTCACCGTTAAATCGAGTGAGGAAGTGGTTGCAAGTCCCACCCCGGTCCAATTTCGCGAAGCTATTAACTTGTTCTATAGACATTGTTAATGTGAATGTATCTTTGGGGCATTGACAGTGACCAATTGCCTCATTCTGGCTAAAAATTCATTATCCCTCACGAAATTGGAAACTTCTAACTACTTCAGTACAATATTCAGCCAAACGAAATAAATTTGCTCCATTGTAGTCTTTAATTAATACTCGAACCGATATCCAATTTGAGAAATTGGACATTTACTTTATGATTAATTTAATTTCAACTTCATTTTAGAACTTGATGATGGTTACATATTGATTGTTTTATATCTAAAACAGTGTCATAGAACTGATCTCTGTAATACTTGAACTTATTTAATATCAAGTGTTGGGCTTAATAAAATTATGGCATTGCCCTTCTTTTTTGACGTGTTCAACAGGAACTTGAAACAAATGCGACCACTTGAAGCACACAATATTTCGGGCTTAATAAAATAATGTATTATTAATTAATATGTTATAACAGATTAACACAGACAGCATGACAAGTATATTTATAGGTAGGTATGTGTGATCACTTCATACTTGTGCTGCCGTTTCCATCACTCAAGAGTATCTACTATATAATATAAATTCAGATGAAAATGATATGTTTGAATTTATAAGCGTCATTTGCTTGAAATAAAAATTATTAATCCCAAGTTTGCTTTTCGAGGACACATTTCAGTGTAATATGTGAGAAGAAAAACAAGTGACGTCTGGCCGCGGCGCTGTTGAAATATTGACCCCATTTCAAAAAATATCAAATACGCTTCCTATACATATTTAATGGATGCCCCATACTTCTCGTTCGTCGTATAATTCTCTCCTACATCGTTGAACTTTTTTAATGTATTCTACTGCTGCTGCTGCTGCTCCATGTTAGTCGGTCTGCATGGCATCTCCCTCACATAATTTGCATCGCCCTGTGTATCTGTTTGTGTGTGTGTGTACGACACACACGGACAACAGCCAGAGCAGAAGGATGAGAAGTGCGGGTCCGGGGCCGAAATGGGTGGCCATTTCTGACCCTTACGAGAGGGGGTGGCAACAGTCCCCCATTCTCCTGACTGGTCTTTAGTGTGAGGTCCGAGGGGGCCTTGATGGATGACCTCAGGGCTTGGGAGTTTGCAACAGTATGTAAGCGCACCCCGCGTCCAAGCATTTTCTACTCTAAAAAATTTCATTAAAAACTTTGCTTATATCACTTAAGGTATGGCTCCTTTGAGATGGCAACAAACCGAGAATTTCACTTCAGGCACGGAACATTCTAATTCATGCGTGTGGGTTGGCAAAAAAATTCATTAACGCTTCTAACATGTTCTCGGCCGTCAAGAGTTGATAATGCTTTTACATGTACGTATTTATATAAAAGCTGGAACTGAAAGATTGTAAATTTTGCATTTTGTTTGGGAACATTTATTTGCTGTTTTGTAAACAATAAATACATTTTCTAAATGGTTTTCTGTGTTTAGTTGTGTTATATTTTAACCAAAGGAAATTAAACAAATTTATTTCTTTACTTTTTGTATTTCATTAGAAATGGGATTGATCTTTTATGCTTTATGCCTTTATGCTTTGTTATGTAGGTATATCTATACACAGGAAATTTTACAAAGAATTTCTTTCGATTTGAGTGTGTCACTTAGATCATAAAATGATTATAGGTATCTACTTTTCATGAAAAATTTTATTTTCCTTAAGAAAAATAAATAATAAACATTGAAAATAGTATGTTTAAATTATTATTTAGATAATACATAAACTACAAAAAAAATATGTAGATAAATCAAAATGGAAGTTGAATAGGAGCTAAAAATTTAATTCCAAATTTTGGATATTGGTTAGGACAGTAAAATGTCTGGTTTATTGCAAATACAAAAAATATGATGAATGAATATAGTTGTAGGTAAATATCTATAGAGGCAGTTGGAATTTTGTACTCTTCCAAAGAAAGCAATTTTTCAATAATATTCATGTTTAGTTGTATCAAAAAAACACTTTCTCCGACCCCCTGGTATAAAATTCTTTGTTTTTAACATACATATCTAACCAGTCTTGATACATTAATAAATAATAAAAATTGTTTTTAGAACACTCTATATCTATAATTAAATCAACGATATACAGGGTGCACCTGCTCTATTGAGCCAAAATGAAATGGCAGATTAAGGAAGTCATTTTGAATCGAAGGGTTTTTCCGTTTTTCTCGAAAATGTTTCCTAACCGAGATATAGGAACTCGAAAATTCTTAAAAAAATGCCGAATTTTTCAAATACTTATCTTCTAAGTGAAATAAATTGGAACCACCAAAGTTGGTAGACTTACTTAAGTCATCAGGGACCATGTTCCTGTAAAATATTAGAAAAATCGATCACACCCAACATGACTTTTTGGCAAGGGGGTGGTTTAACACTTTTGTTATTTTTTTGGTGTGATGGAATTTCAATTTTGTTAAGTTTGTTTGGCAAATTTAATAAGGAAACTTTTTCGTCTTGCCTTTTTATTTGAACTTGTCAAGATTTTTCGAAAATTTCTTAACTTCAGTGGATCATAACATAACTTTTTAGTTAATGAACCGGAAAAAATATTTTAAGATAACTAGAGGCTATATAATGTTTAATAAATTATTTTAACATGTCGAATAAGTTGGTGACCTCCATTTCCTCAAAGAGGCATTTCCTTGAAAAATCCAATGAGTATCCAACTCAGGTTGACCCCCCGAATCTGCCATTTCATTTTGGCTCAATCGAGTAGTTACACCCTGTATAAATCACAAGTTTTACCTACAAATTCAAGTGTTTAAAATTTCATATGGAAACCAGACTGTTCTTTTTTAATTCCTAACTCGGAAGAAGGAAAAGCTTAGAACAGGTCATTGTTAAATAATAAATGCACAAATCGTGATGTAGAATATACGACTATCTCTCAAAGAGTACAGGGTAAAACTGCTGAGCATTGAATTAAAAAATGTATTGCATTATTTTCGATAAATAAAAAATTGTCTATATTTTATTAACACCATACTCTAGATTGCAATTATTTCAATAATTTAATTCGATTAAAGATTGTATTCATATATACATATTTAAAATAAGCAATAAAATATTCACGTTTTACTCACATCTCAACATTATAATAAAATATTTTTTTATATAAATTGGAAAAGATTTTTCACCGAATCCGACGGAAAAGCGTAATAAAATCCCTTGGTTTTATACATACACAAGTCTGGAACACTGTGCGTGGGTGCATAAACCGACGGGAATAACGTTACAAATCGATATTGTTGTTTTTTTGTATTTTTTGTTTCAGAAAATGAAATATGAAAACATTCAATTGTATCAGCTGCTATAAAAATAAATATATTTTTTTAAAGAGAGGCCACATCATTGAAAACAAATTTTTATTAATGCAATATATTTACACACATAGTAAACGCATTTTTTTTACAATTAAACTGTTTTTAGTGAAAGTGGGTAAATACGTTATTATTGAACTGGGGCTAAAAGTATTTATCTATATTATATTAAAATCAATTATTTAATAAAAAATATGATTAACGTTGAAATTTCGTTTATTATCGGTGTTGACACACCACCTACATACCTAATTATTATTAATTTAATAACTGTGTACATACCAATAATTGCATTAATAAAAATGAAAGTTTCATTGATTGGTTTATACATGAAGACCAGATTCCAGCACGAGTTCTGCACTTGCCACAGAATCTTAGATTAATGAAAGGACATTTTTCTACACACTGAACCCCTTTATGTTTAAATTACAAAACCTGTCTGAAAATAGATATTTATGTGTGCACATTTGCAAAAGGAATTTTTAGGGTGAAACTGAAACGAACTTAAAGCGATATCAAAGTTGAAAACACAAAGTAACGTTTTTGCAATTTTTTTATTCGCCTTTCTAGGGATTATACAAGTAATTTAAATTCAGCTAAGGCGAAGGGACGTGTTATTTTTCACATTTTTGCGAGAGATTAAAGCAATATTTTACGAGGTTTGCTAGTAAAAATTAAAGTTTTTCCACTGTTATTGTTAGAATGTCCATATATGTATGAGTGAGTTTCAGAATGGAACGTGCAGAAACTGGCCTTATCTCCATGTTTTTTAATGTGAATTTATGCAGCGCATTTTGTCGCATTTTAAACGTTTTTATTTGTTATTTATGACTTAGGATGCATACATTAGTTTAGTTTTAATTTGGATATAAGTGTTTGCGAATATGTGTGGGGATATAATTTAATGAGTTATTAATTACATTTGCAGTCAGTTTGGAAAAAGTTTTCAGTGTATATGGCAAAAAATTGCTTTCATTAGGAAAATTAGTTGAAATAGACAAGCAATATTACTTTAAAGTAGCATTTCAATTTAAATAAAATACAATAATGTGAATTTCCACATATATCCTAGTCATATTTTAATACCTATATAAAACTGTTGGCTTAAAAACTTTTTAATTTTATAAAATGAAAATTTCATGAGCTGTCTGAGAAGTTGATGCATTTACTGTAACTTGTACAAAATGTTCTAATAATTATATCCACAATATTTTGCCATTTTGGGAAAGTTACATAACTGATGATGTTTTATCTCGACGGAAGAACATTTCGGTATCTGTTGAAAGGCGGCTCCCTCTTCATTTGGGATAGTTCTGAATCATGTTTGTGGCATGACTCATATCAGAAAACTTTACTGACATCTCGTTCATTTTATGTGTAAGTATATGTGAAAATTTCAGTGTCGAAAATAAAAAAGTTGTGTCTTGTAAATGAAAAGGCTGCTATTTCAGTATTCACCGAGTGGAGCTTTCTGGTATATCATTTTTAAAGAAATTGTGTATGATAATTGCAGCGATTAACAATCAGATAGAGAGTGTAGAAGAGCATCATCGTTCACTATTTAATGATATTCCTGGTGCGCCACTTTGACCCATACAGACAAAACCAGGAGCTTTGGAGCTTTTCCCATTCCATGTGTCAGTTGATTTATAGGGTTGAATTTCGAGTATACGGGCACTAAAATTCCAAAGTCTCCTTTAATGAGATGCGGGTGCTGGAAACTTTTTCTAGCCAATAGCGCAGCTGCGAGGTATGCACAAAGGGCGGTGCTTTCAACTTGCGTGAGCTTTTTTTGAGTGGGGGCCGAATGCTTTGTGGAAAGCTCCTCTCTTGATCCTGCTTTTAAAAAATACATGGGTGTTCCAATGGCTGCCTGAAATGTAGTTTTAGGTGTATTTTTTACGAGATTTGCTTTTTGCGGAAAGCAGGATTGATGGTGGGCTAAAGTTTTTGCGGCTCGCCTCCACTCTCTTCTATATCTTCAACAGCACTACTATACTCTTTTTCGCTATAAACGTATATGTTTTGTGCTTGTTGTATGTAGATGAGCTTTAAACGCCAGCTTTTCGGTCTGTTTTCTAGAGGATTTTCAACTCTTTGTTCTGATCTTATTTACAGCTTTTCTATATGTGCTGATGCTGTGGACCTGTTTTCGGTTCACTTCATTTTTAATTCAATCTAATATTAAAATTACTTAAATAGATTTTCCTGTGCTCTTCCTCTGAATTCCTGTTTGCTTTCACTGTTAACTAAGCCATACTCTGCTTTTGGGGTACAGGTATTAACATGTTTTTGGAATTTTTTCAAAGTTAGTTCTGTACTCAATGCAAATATGCGGTACCTAATTGTTTAATTAGATTGCGTTTGAATGAAAATAATAAATAACTGTGGGTTTTTTCCAAAAGATATCCATTATGCCTAAGCCTAATTACTGTGGTTTACTTAATGCCTAATAGTATATTGAGCATTGAGCCTAATAAATATATAGATATAGCGCATATAGAATGAGAGTTGTGTTATTTGAGAGAAAATGTAGGCATGTATCTCACGTGCCAGACTAACAATCGCCATTGTTTACAATGATGCGGGTCTCGACTTATATAAATTCGGTGCAATATATTGCATCGCACACAAATACACGTTTGTATGTACACTGACTAATACATATACACACATACACATGGGAGAGAGAATTGCATTTTGCCTCTGGTAGGGCACTGGACATATTTTTTGCATTGTTCAGCTCACGGCAATAAATAATGGAACTCTTTAACAAAGTGCGCCGACCAACCAAAAACGGGATGGCAGCTAGTGCTGTTGTCTCATTTTAACGGCCGTGTTTTTGGAATACATTCAGTATAGGACACGGACAAATTATTTTACAAGTTTCTATGTATTTGGAAAAATGTCAGATGCAGCGTTATGACAGACCATAATTAAAGTGCTAAAAGTTTTCAACTTGCATCATGTTCATAATTTTTGTAAGTTTTTTTATATAATGTTTTTTCACGAAATGTCCTTCAAATGGTCTTCTATCAGCTAAATATCAGCTGGTTTTCATCGGCATTTAAGACTTAAGAGTTATTTTGGAAAGTACTTCATTGATTTAGAATGAGTTACCACAATATTTAGACTTAGCTATCAAAAGCTCTTTGCTTGGCCTCAAAGCTCCGTCTTTCTGGCATTAAAATATTGCGAATATTTACATTACAATATGCATCTGAAAATATTTTTGGTTTTATAAACCATTCTTTAGGGGGAGTTCTTCTTACTCGACTTAATTTTGATGATAATTATTTTTTTGTGTGAGTTTTTTTCTGACGAAAATGTTCGCACCAAAATCTCTTCGAGCAATCATTTGTTTATCCATTACACATAAAAACGAGAAGTAGAAATTAATAAACATTATGGTAATTTTTGAATTTCATATATCCAAAAGAATCTTATTAATTAAAACAAAGAATATTGATACCTACGTGTGCGTTTTAGAAATAACGTTTCTAAAACGCCCAGTTTGATATTGTTCCAAATGGCCAACATCTTTATTTGTTACCTTTATAACTAATTGTTTTAAATCAAATTATCGCACAAAAGTTGTAATATTTCACATTTACTTATAGAACTTAAGAAATTAATTTTTTGATTTGAATAGATTTCAAAATTCATCAAAGAGTAACGCAAAGTACCTTACTTACTAGTTGGGTGCAATGTCTTAATTTATTCATCATTTTTTAAATTGAAACTTGAAAACTGGCACATAGGCAGAATTATTATGATTTCTGTTTACCCTACTATCAAAGAGAGATGATTAATCAATAGTAACGCTTACTCCATCATTCATATTTAATTTAGTGACTTTCGATGAAATAATCAACAAAGAAACGTATAGATTAATAACCTACCTAAATATTTACGTTATTGGAATGTAAGAAATAGGTATACAAACATATAAAATCCTTACTTACAATAATTGAGTAACGAGTAGCTATAGTAAAATGTGTGCAATTGTTTTAAATGTATAATTACGTATTAGAAATCTTTTGATTGAATTAAAATTTTACAATAACTTTTGCCAATGAACTGAGAAACGACTTGATAAATCAAAATTTTGGAACGGACATTCTTTTTAGAAGAATTAGGTTCTAATGTCTATTTTATAATTCTTTAAAATTTGATCATAGTATAAAAATTTGTATGTACATATGTATACCTATTATTTATTATTATTTCTTATATTAAATTTAATATTAAGGAGGTATTTGGGTTACCTATCCACATCAGAACATGGGGCTTTGAAGCTTTGATCTATTATTCTTCCTATGCATATGCGTTTTTATTTTCTATAATTAACTCATAGTCATTATCATCATACATCAAATAGGCATCAGGAACATTTCGACTTCCTCTTTGAGAAATTTCAATTGTTGGATGTACCAACAATTGAATATTATTGTATACGTTGTAGTCGTTGTACAGAACCTAAGGTCATAATTTCTATATTGACTCCGATTGTAGAAATATTAGCTTATTAATACCTACCTACACCCTACACGGTTAATCTATTTGATGGCTTATGTAAAAATCAAATAGGTATATACATATATTGTTAATAAATAGAACCTATTCCACATTCATGTACCCAATACCTTATTGTGTTATACAACAATTAGGTAGGTACTTAAATTGTTAACTTTGTATCAGAGTTGATAAGTTTACATGAATTAAGATATAAATATATAATTTAGTAAACAATACGGAAGAGCCATGTTTTAGACTAGTAATTGGGTCGTTGATTATTACGCTTGAATAATTGTGTCACGCTTCATTTTCACTATAGGATTAATTATTATTTGTTTGGAGCTAACAACTTTTCTTTTATTGAAAAGATTTTTGCAAATCGAATTTCCATTTACCAAACCTTGAAATACCTACGTAAATGTGTTTTGATCACCTGTTTAATTGTTTCTCATTAAATTTTCTTTGATAACTTATAGCTTGTGATGATTGTACAAGCAAAATAATTTTCCGAGAATAAAATATTACTTACATGCAAATACACATGCATGTTTTTTGTAGGTAATGAAAAACTCTCGTAATATACCTCCCTTTTTGGCAAATGCTTTGCTTTGAGTTCTAATTAGTAGAGTACATGAAGTGCCTTTGTTTAAATACCTCGCAGTTTATTTGACATATAAGAAGCCTGAAAACTGTATTACAACTCTATAAAATTGCCGTCATTTTTGCGAGCCTCTATATACCTACTACATATATGTATATACCTAATATGTTTATTTTTGCATGTTTGTTCTAAAGAATCTGCTGTGTTGCAGACCTAAAAGCAGACATAATGTATTCGTACGTTTAATGTCGTCTGTTATTTCACTTACATAAACTAATTGTTAAAATCCATCACGCTTTCATGAATTCAGTTTAATTAATTTTAATAAAAAAGAACAATTAATATATGTATGCATACAAGTATAAGCTATACCTGTCTCAGAGGGACGTTTTTGTTATACACAAGTTCAGAAAACAACTTTATAATTTATTATTTATTTTGTTTATAACTCATCAGCATGTGTGGTTGAAATTTTGTTGAAAAACAACTAGCAAATGAAAACGGAGTTTCTTTATTAAATTTATATGTTTGAAGTCCATTGTGTCTATCTGTTAATGTAGGAACGTAGGGAAGTAGAAAATTTGTATTTAATTTAAGACATGTGATGCCCAGACAGCAGAGAGAAATAAAATTTAATTGATCCTGGGGAATTTTTCAGGACAAAACTACTTAAATTAACTTTTGATAATTGCCTCTGGATTTAATTGTAACAGAGAAACAATAATGTTATCGATTGTTATCGATGGATTGATAAAACCTAGATTCCTATACCTATTGGTTTCAAATATTTCATTTTCATTAAACAACATATATGTTTCATAAAGCACATTAGTTTTTGCTTTTTTTCGAATTAGTTTGTTTAATGATGACTGACAACAGTTACAATCGATTCAAATAGGTACGTACACAATTTCTATTTTGTTGATTATAAACATTGATGATGTCAAAGGTATGGTACAACGGTTTAATAAAACTTTTGACATTAGTGATTATTTGAATTGATGTAAGTTATGATTTTTTTAAAAAAGCTCGTCGATATAGAATATTTGTTGTACAATGACTATCGCTGAGGTAATAATTTATGTATCCATTTAAAAAGTATTTCAACATAAACATTCCAAGTTTTTGACATAACTTTTTGATTTTTCTAGATTTTTACAACTATGCATACATAGGTAGGTATAGGTAAGTAGGTATAATTTGAGGTATCGAATTTCCTGTTTGTTCGCAAGTATACCTATTATGAGTATTTCGTTCAAATAAATATAGCATTAAGTGGTATAGGTATAATACCTAGTACCTAGATGCATCTCAGAATCTATAAGAGTCAGGTTTGTGTTCTAAACGCTCAACTCGATCTCCAAATGTTTAAAATCCTTCGTATCTGTTTTAAATGGCCAACCACCTCAATAATAAAATGTTTTTATGACATATAAAATGCTTCTTAACTCAATGCGACAGTTATTTAGTTAATTAAATATACATATAGCCTAGAAGAAAAATGTCAAGAAACTCAATATGATCTAATAATAAGTTTAAACCTAATGATTAATGAATTATTATATTTTATATTGAAATATCATTATTGTTCTCAGTTTACCAAAATAAAAAACAAAATAGAAAATAATAGGTAAACTGGGATTTACGAATGTTTGCGGCGTTTACATCATAATCAAAAATATTGTTAGAACAATGAATTTCGATTATTGCGTATAAACGCAAACATTCTAAAATCCAAGTATTATAGGTACCTTAGATAATTCTACAAATTCTGTTTCTCTTTAATCATACCGAGTAATATCCAAATGACGAAACTGAACTCACCCATCAGTGATATTTTATGATTTAGTTTTGGGTCAATAAATCTAATTTGATATATTAGGATACACAAAAGTAACTCAAAGATTATTGAACTAAATTCCTATAACACTGACCACTGAGGAAGAGATTACCAATAAAAAATAACTGTGTTTTAATAATTCTCTCTCGTTGTTTGCATTGAAATTTCTGGTAAATTGCTTGAAAAAATGTATATAGATGGACCACATTAAATAAACATTAATTAGTAAAAGTAATCAAACCCATTCCAAATGAAGCTCCCTCTCGTTGCTAATTTTCACAAATACGTTGCATCGGTTGTATTACAGATGTCGCTAGAAAGACTACCGCTATGGAAGCTTAAAAGCTCATATGAACCTGTCTGCGTCTGGCTTGTCCAGCACCAAAATGCAAGCTTTGACTATTATTAGTGCGTGTGTAGGTAAAAGCATTAAAAAGCACAGGGAAATATTTAAATGGAATATCGGGGAAAATAGTAAAATGAATTTTATGGTCATTGTTCTTTGATTAATTTGTTTTTCAACAAAAATCGGCTCCACAAATTTAAAATATTTAGTTTATTGTGATTAATAATGGGTCTATTTTCTATTAAAGCAGTTCAAAGAATTAATTATTTATTGATAGTGTCTTTGAAAAATTTATTTATGGCGTGCGATTTCAATTTACGGGAAATTGGAAATAGGGAATAATGAAAGCACAAAAAAGCAAAAAAACTTTATTCAATATAAGCAATAAAAAGCATTTCGATAAATTAAATTCATTATTCAAGCGTTTATATTACACCTACTCCTGCAATAGAAAGAATGCTAAACTACAGCTTTTTTACTATATGTACATCTATTATACAATAACATTTATTGAACCAGTCAAAACTACTTCTACTTTTAAATTTTTAAAAGAAATTCAAAAAACTACATTAAAATAAAAATTTACATTTTTCTTTTTATTCATTTTTTTCGATTTTTTCCAATTTTTTTCAAGTAAATTTTCTAAGACAAAATGTACCCCATGCAATGCTTAGATAAAGATGGCAATGTATTCCTGCGATATTGAGTACTTTTGCCATACAGAGGATAGTATAAAATAGCGCATGCGAGATGAAATAAGTTTCCTAACGATCCGCGCATACAAGAGGGGGCGCCACTGCGCACAATTTCAAGAAAAATGCATTCTGTCGCAGTTTGTACAGTCCTGCAATAAGTCTTTCAAAATACTTATCTAAATAATTTTGCACTTTTTGGATTTTTTTTAATCTTCGCGTTAAATTCGATATGAAAAATGCTACAAATTTTCAATTTTCCTTTTTTATTTATTGAAAGGATATACTGTAAAAAACTTTCCCATTAAATAATGCAAAAAATACAGTAAGATATAAAAAAAAATATGAAAAATTTGTACACAATTTTAGCTATTGAGTCCCACTGGAATTTCCTATTTATCCCGCCATTTAAATCGTCTTTTTTCTTGCTTCTCTTTCAACATTTCAAGTTTTTCTATTGGCATTTCACATGCACCTAATGAGAGCCACAACAACGAACCGGAAGGGTTTTAAAAACTGAAAGTTGTTGGAAAAAAGAAATTAATTAAAAATTCCAAACACTTATGCTGCTTATTTCCAACAGCTTAATAAAACATCTTTTTTCCCTCTTTCTCTCCACACATCTTTTTTCTCATTTTCCAAATTCATCAAAGTAAAGAAAAATTCCACACAGCATTCTAATTAAAAACATCTTGAAAAATGAAAAATTGAACAACAATAAAGGAATATGATTTTGTCAGTATCACAAAACTAATCTATCTTATCGGAATAATAAGGGCGATATTCGTGCACCCTTCTGATCATTAGTAGCCATTACCCCCTTACCTACCCCGCCCTCTGCTTAGTTTGCATTTACAAGTTTCAGTGGCCACCTCGAACCTTACTCATCCCTAAACCGCGTCCCACATTTGACCACCCTCAGTGAGCGCTCCCTTTGGGGTTCCAAGTCCCTGCAGGAAGGTTCATATACATAGAGGTGTACAGTCTGTATACGATCCTAACTTATTACTTTGCCACCCCTTTCTATGCCGCACACTGCTATGCTCGGAAAGTTTCTTTGCCTACCCACCGATGTACACTCTGAAGAGAAAAGATAAGAAATTTCAATGAAATTTAATTACGCCCTGACATTTATTCAAGTGTGTATGCGAACGGGGTGCGACAAAGATGGACGAAAGTAATTTTGTACTAGATAATAAATGATATTACGGTGAAATACTTTGCTCAACATGGGTGGATGGGACAGACAAACGAAACACTATTAGCAGACAAGAATTGATTAAACTAATTTTCCAGAACAATTCAATAAGAAAAACTCCAACCGTATTATAGAATGGGGACTATAGAATAAACTCGCCACGAATATATTCAAAAAATAAACATTATTAATGAAAGAAAAGAGTATATATATGGCAATTATCTGAAATTGTTTGTAGTGGAGGCTGTATGAAGTAACAATGGCGATTGTCTTCGAATAACAAAGGATCACAGATATCCTTAATAATTAATTACTTCCATTTTTCATGGCTCAATACTTTCTTCCACATTTATATTGCCACCGTCAACCGCCACCATAGAATACATATATTCAGGGTTCGTGTTTATTCCTACATTTATTGTATGGACGGGGGTAGTCACTTTTGATGATATTTCGGCCTATTTCGGGCCCATACAAGAGAAAAGGAGAGCCTGTATAATACTAGTTTCCGGGAGCGTGCAGTAATTTTACAGGATAACTCAGGACTATTGCCTCCACTACATGTACGTGAATTACAGGCCCCCACGTCCATGTGTGTGGACGAGAATTACCCTATCTACTTCATTCCAACACACTCGTAGATGAATTTTTGAACGAAAGAGAAAAAATATCAAATTGCACATTTCTTTTAACTTGCATCCGACACTTTTTATTCAATGAATAATAACACGTTGCTTTTGCCAACCACTTGTGTCTGATGTGTTGAATTAAAATAATTAAGGGTAATGCGATCTTCGATTCTCTCTGCACAGACTCTTCAGTTATACACCCGAAAAGTACTAATATCTAAAATAGGGTGTGATAATTTAAAATAAATCAAGCGGATGACGGTATCTATAGACAAATTTGTGCGTAAGACTGTACGCCATTAAATTTCTAATTAAATAAGAAGCATTTGTTAAGCGTCGTACAGCCCCTCGGATATAAATCCTCTCAACATTTTCCATTTCCATTCTATGCTAGTCCGTAAGGGTCAAGTCACTGTGAACGGAATAGAGTTGGGGTGTCAGAGTGATCGGGCAAGGACTAAGACCGCAGCCCACCCTTGTCCTTTCCTCCGACCACCCTTAGAATTTCACCCCCCATTTATCCACCCTCTCAGTCTCTGATCAATACAGCTAGCTCAGCTCCTGCAAGATCTCTAGCTTAGCTTGGCCGGGATAGCAAAACCACTCCTTGATATTTTCCACAAGGAAAACATTCGACTTTCGACCTAAATGCCAACGCACATAAAGTTTGTGCGCTTTGTTTCCCTTTTATGACGATCGAGTTTTTAAAGGAAATTCTTTCTGCGAAACGGAAAAGTTTAGAGTAGTAGGCAAATGAAAAAGATGCGAAGCGTGAACAAAAACTGCTGGTTGGGGTTGGAGGCAGCGTGTACGAGAGGAAAGTAGTAGATGTGTGTGTGTATGAGCGAGTCTGATGCTATACACATCTCTTCGTATATGCTACTGAAAAGTTTTGCTGGCCGAGTTGAGCTTGAGATTTTTAAATGATAATGTTTATTTTTATACCCTACATTTTCCAACTGTTTTATCTTCCACTCTTGAAACTTGAATTGTTTTTAAACCAATTTTTTTTATTGTATAATTGTTGTAGGTACGTTTTGACTTCTTGGCCGACACCCAACAATTTCTCCCATCTTTAAGTATTTAGGTAAAATCGGAATCAAACACATGACCACATAAATTATTATTCACTTTAAAAAAAACACCGAATTTCATAATGTTTTCCCAACATGTGTTGAAATTTGTTGATTCTGCATCATTTTATAAACAATTTATTTTATTTAATAATAAAAGTCGACATATTTAGCAAAAACAGCAAATGATGATAAATACCATGAAAAAGTAATTGTTAAATAAACTTTTCATATTTACAATTGAAAAAAATAAACATATTCGGTTTACAAAACAATATTTAACATGAAAACAATTATTTAGGTATGTGAAAATATAATATGGGTGCTTAATTAAGCATCACATAAAAATGAGACACTTACCCTATTTAAGGGTATACCTAAATTGTAAAATTTTAATCATAGATAAAAAAACCGAATGATCTGTAAATATCATACAGTTGTAAACTGGACAAATTTCCATTAGTTGTTCTCTTATATTCCAAATGCATGGGCATTTAACCATCCGACAAAAGACGATATATGTAGGTAATGTTACAGGAGATTATAAAACAAAGGAAACAAAAACCGCGAATTGAAAAAAAAGTAATGTTTTGGTGCATATAAAAAACCGGCAGTATCTATATCAGTGGCACGCTGTTATAGTGTTATATGTATATGGATATAATGTATATGTGTGCGAGAGAGGATATATGCAAAAACCACGGAATAGGCCAAACGAACACCGCAGCTTTAAAAAGCAGGCCACTTTTACACCGAACATTTTTCACATGCGCGTCACCTAAACAGCTTGCAATCTGTTTTTAAAATGCGATATCATCTTTAAGCGATTTAACACGTTACAAAAATTTTAAATATTGCTTATGACTTGCATAAATATGGCAGATGTGGTAGCGTCGGAGGACATTCCAATTTAGATGTAGACGGATGGAACGGGTCGAATGTAGAAATTAGAAAACCATTTTTCACAATCAAAATCTCAGATCTGAAATCTTATGAGTGTCTTCGAATCCAAAATTTCTTATACCCAATTGACTGTCTTTAAGATTTGGGTAGAAATATGAAATTTCCAATTTGTGAATCGGACTATATAGTATATAGGTACCATGATTAAATATGAAAATGAGAGGCTCACATCAGCTAGCATTACTGGCAGTGTAACACAGACCGCCTGTATATGATACGGAAAATGCATTTAAATGTGAGTTTTTGTGAATTGCGCTAGCAGGAAAAGTTGGCAGACCTGATGATGGTGCACATTTGGACCAGGTGGGCTTCATTGCAATACAGTCATTTCGACTACATTATTGAGGAAGCGAATTATTTAATCGCTTTTGCAGACAAACCACATTAATATTGAAACGTGCACTTTTGCCGAGTGTGTTACACACTATACGCGAAACTTGCACTTTTATGCACCATTCCTGCATAAAAATTTCCTTTTTTCGCTGCACCAGAAATATATAATCGCGTTGAAAATTTGGAAATGGTACTACAATTAGAATTCTTTATCAAGACCTAAATCAGAAAATTAAAATTCTTACAGACATATATAATGAAAATTCGGTCCAATTCGTTAATGAAAACAGAAGTTGTAGGTATTTATTATATGTAACAAACATATATACCTACACATATATGTGTATTTATACCAATAGCATTATATAATATTAATAATACGTTGTACTATTGTCGATCCTTTATTTGAAATTTAAATGGAAAGCACGCGATATTACAAGCATAGCGTATAGGCCTCCGATACGAATACAGCTAATTAAAAACTGTTAATATTTAATGCAATTTTGCAAATAAAATTCAAAAATTCCTCTATATGTTGTTGCTGGAATATGTATTGTTGTTGTTGTTCATAACAAATAAACAATATTATATTTAATGAAAATTCATTACATTACACACAAAGTTTTATTAATATTCGAAAGCAAAAGATTCATTCCGTTTAGCTGGACTTTTGGTGGTTTGAGAATATTTTGTTAGAGCAAACATTTTAGAACGGAACGGATTACAATATTACAGAAACGTAGATATAGTTTTAAAGCATATGCGGAATAGAAACAGTTTTCTGAGACCATAAACCACAATTCCGCCCTTAAAATATGTCCAGTATTCGCTTTCAACTATTATTAGAATTGCGGCATTATGTTACAAAGCGTCGTCAGTAAAGTAGTTTCCGTCTGTGAAACTAAGCCAACGAAATGTGTGCAGAATAGATTAGAAACTGCTGCTGTACTATAGTATAGGGTTAGACTTGGCAACCCCCTTAGAACCTTGCCGCCCTCCAACCACCTCCCGATGCTTGTTTCCACTTCACAACCCTTACATACACAGCAACCATCATGAACCACCACACCACATTCCCCCCATTTTCCAAGCAAAAAGGACTACATGTTTGCTAATATCGCTTTTGGTTATCGGTCGTATTATATTATACGAACCGTGTACCAAATATGTTGCAAACTTTAATAAATCACGTCAAAAGTTAAACTATATGGAAATAAATTACAGTATAAATGCGAAAGGGAAGACAATTTGGGTGCGGTGGGCCAATAGTTGAATTTCCCAGTAAGAATTTTGATTTTTTAAGACTTCCAATTTTTTGAAGATCCAAGACTTTTATAATAAAAGTCCAAAAAATTGTAAAACTTCGCTTCTGCAATTCCTTCTTATAACAATTAAAATTAGTTGTGTGAAGAGCAATTCAACAACTGCAAATAACGAGAGCAAACAATTTTTCAAGTATATTAGCTTTATAGAAATCAGAGAGGAATTGTTCTTCCGTTTGTGAAATGCGCCGTGGCAATTTGAATTAGCCGTCTATAGAAAGTAAGTTGAACAGTAATTAACTAGTGGTAATATCGAAATGTATGGGGTAGGTGCAGAAAATGAATTGGTGTTTGTTTTGATTTACCTCCGCGTGTACCGTGTGTATATAAAGAATAATTGTAATGAAGTCTTTGATAATATCAAGTGAAAGAAGTTAATCAAAATCGAAACAAGTCAATTCATTAGCAAAAAGCTAAACAGTTTGGGTCCTTTAATTAGACTCCTAATCTGGTCGTTCATGTAACATTATTGTTGAATAGTTGAATTTACGTAACGCACATTAATTTATGTCAAAGTACACATATTTTTCAGTAACGCTTGGCTTTGAGAGATAGTTTTTATGCGGGCTATATACACATATATACTAATACGCATTCACACATACACACACACACATCTCATCCCACTAAAAACAGTGAAAACTGTGCACGTTAGGTCTATTTGAACAGAAAAATGCACATGAACCAGTGACCGAGCTCTACGAATATGCTCCTTGTGAATTTTCACCAAAGCTCGTAATTTTTTAGCGACGTGTCGACTCTAAAAACACACCAATAGGGGTGAATTTTCAACGGAAAACGGGCAACTTCGCGTCCTTAGTGATTTTACAGTTGGGTTTTGGATTCTGGAGCCATTTTGCTCGACGAAGGATCGATGCAGAACAGGGAGGGTCTGAATGCCGCGCATGCCGTTTTATCTCTTTTTGTCTTATGCTTCTCACTCTTCTACACCCATAACGGAATTCACTCTAAACAACTTCTCTTACTTCCCCCGCTTCTTCTTCCTTTTAGAAATCCTGCTCTGTACTGTATCCAAACTCTATTTTGGATAATACTCTTTCTAAATATTGCCTATTAAAATTCATTATTTTCTTTTGTTGTCCAATGACTCAAATGTTTATTCACTTGCTTTTAAAACCTCTGATTGCCTGAATTGGACAAGGGTTCTTGTATACATTTCTTATCAGAACCCCAGACAGCAATTTTTGATAATTTGGGGAATGTTAAAATTTTTGTAATATTTGAATTTGCAGAAAAAACTTCAAAAGTCAAAACTGTGCAAAAGTTTTGCTTATTTTCTACAAGTGTAAATTTCATATTCTCTCCTTTTCCAGTTGCCCCATTCTCCAATAGTTTGCCCACAAACCCTCTTTGTTTGCTGGTCATTAATGCAAAACTGTCTCTCTTTTACGTGTACTTTACCGAGAATATAACTCCCTTCCATCACTTACCATGCTGTTCATCTCACTTTAACAAAGTTTTCATGCTAATGCGGGTCGATGTTCCATCTCTGTTATTCATCCCTTTGGCATTAGACTGCATAAAACATACATATTCCTCGTCTGACACATGTTTTTTCATCTGTTGTCCTTGTCTGTATTTCAGGATAATGCGGGTTACGAATTCTCTTTTGCACAGAAGGAATTTCATCGGCAGTGGTGCGGTACTGGCTACAGGGGGGCGGTTAGTGGTAGAAGTAGTGGTGGTGTCGGTCTTTCTCTTTCTCTCACTTTACCTTTTTCCGTTAACTCTTTTCTATTGCTGTTCATGATTATAAAGTGAACTTTTGCGGTCCTTGTCTGCGTATTATTACAATATGCAAATTTTCCTGAATTTGTCGTGTTTATGCAAAAATATTTGAGTTTTTAGGCATTTGGCCCCTCCGTCCACTTCCCCATTTATGCTACACAAAATGTGTTTTTTATTTGCGAATTTATAAGATAAGAAGAGAAACTGTTTTTTATGTGGTCTATTATAGAGTTTTCCTGTTGATCAAAGCTAAACAGCACGTCTCTCACATCAACCCCCTGAACGCAGTGAAGAAATTAAGGAAAATCGAATCTTCTTCCAGTAGTCAACGACAGCGGAAAGAGCAAATGAAATCGAAATCACATCATCATGCTGTCGTCAGGGTTCTTTGAACTCAATAGAGGATGATGATTGTTCAGCGCACGACCTCTCATTCACAAATTATTAATCGAACCGACCTTGACATTTTTTTCGCTCAAACCGAACTCTCTCGCTCAATCCTTTTTTCCAGCGTCGTTGAACGCGCAGGATTAAACCTTTGATATTGGCATAGAGCGATGGTACACTATATATGCACAGAGAGTGGTAAATGTTTTCATAAACTTGTGGATTATATCAGTTTTGTTCGTTATACGTTATACAATCCGCCAAAAAATACTGGAAAAAAAGAGTAGCGAAAAAAACGCAGCAGCGAAAAGATAATAACGCGCGCGATAGCGGCCCCCTGCCCCCGTCCGCGATAAAATTAGTTCAGGTAAGTGTTAACATATCAATAATATTTTCCACTGTCAAACGATTAAATTTATGATTTATGTACAGAGAGATGGCTTTTGCAAAACCGGGCAAAAATAAAACTGATGGGCTATTAGTAACAAATGTCACGTGCAAAACGTGAAAATTTTGGCTTCTGCATTGAAAAGTATGTATGCGAATATGATTGTGTGTCTGTGCATGTTCAAAACGGAATAACACAGACGATAAGTAAGCTCCAAATAACATAAACTTCATATGCGATATGATTTGAATCGGTTTTTGTGCAAATATGTGCGTGTGTATCGATATTTTCACTTAATTAAGTATAAAACCTAAATGTGAATGCAGAGGGATCACATGTGTACCTAATACATAGCACGACATATTCATAATTTCCAGTAACGATACGCAATGTTGCTCTAATTTTTTATAACCACATACTAGATAAATAACTAAAACGGAATTTGTTTAAGTTGAAGAGGTTGCAGAATAAAAAATTTGCAGGTTTTCTAAATAATCTTCGGATAAAATATTTCTCTTTATTTTGCAAGGTTATGAGGAGTTTTATCATTAGAGATTTCATTTCTTAAGAAGTTATAGATTTAGCAAAACATTTTCGATCAACGAAGTTTTAAAAATTCCTATAAAAAAACGTAAGAGTTACTGATTCTTTGTCCATTTTGTTCGTCCTACCAGTTTTTTGATAAAACTGATTCGGTTCCAAAAAATGAAAATTTTGACTCATCAAAAATTATTTAAAAAAGTTCCAAAATTCTTAGGTGCAAAAGGCTCAAAGAGTACATTGTACAGTACTTGAACAAAATGGACGCCGTATCGTCGTCGCGACGTAGGATAAGGCAGAGCCAACACACTGATCAATAATGAACATGTCCGACTTCACCACCAGCAACTCTCATTTCAGATATTTGCTCCCTTCTATACTTTGCATACAAACACAACTCCATGTCACTCTCCTAGATCAGACTGTGAGTAGATATTGTATGATTTGAGGGAAGCTTTTGTTATTGTATATTCATGGAAAGTCAGTTACAGGATCTCTAATTAAATTGTATATGTAATTAATGTCAATTAATGAAATCAAGAATGAATTTCTCTCAACTACACACTTTAGAAAATAAATGAAAAAACCAATAAACATGCAAAGAGACTTAAATCTAGGTGAACATTGACGACTTACTGATTCAATAAATATGTAATAATAACGTTGCAAATCCATGAAAGTAGAAATATTTTCTATAAAATTGATCTATCATGCAAAAATAAATAATAAAAAAAGAGAATGAAAACACTCCCGCAATAACACAACATTAAAATTAATAATACAGTTTTAATTACATGCAATAAAAGTAATTAATGTTGTTTCCGTTTATTTTGGACGATATTATATATTGTGATGTCGTCGTCGTTTTTTGTTTATTTTATTACGCGTCAATAATACGAGTGTTTTACGAATTTCGCGACGTTTGTAAAAGCTCTTCATCTTTTACCAACGGATGCTGTTTTCATACTAAATTGATATCAACTTTATAAAATTCTTCTATAAAGTGAATCGGAGAAACACCTTATCTAACCGGTTCGTCTTGTGTGTATTTCTACAATCGTCTCACTTTATCGTTCAGCTAAGGGTTAATGCAAGTGTATAGCTGTATCTTTGTTATTTGCCCCCTTCCAAGATGATGATGGTCAGTGTGGAAGCTGATGCATATAATTATAATAACCGGGAGAGATATGGGGAAGTATGTTCACATTTCTGGGGTGGTCACCGTGTGAATCTGTAGCAGGTTGATACAACTCTACATTTTTAATTCCTTTTTATATGGAAATTGACTGTTTTCACTGCCGTGCATTTTTATATCAAACACATTTGAATAATTAATAGTTTATAGGTGTACTCTCTGCATTTGAATACATAAGTATGGGAAACTCTCCGAAATTATTTTTCTTTACTTGAATTATTCAATAGAGATGGGAGCACATATTTGCATTTCAAACAATTATCTATTGTTTTATGGCTATTTTCGCTCGAAGAATGATGAGATAATTTTGTGATTTCGGCAGCACTAAAAGAGTTTTCTCCGTTTCAGATCGTAAATAATAAAACAACAAACACGATAATAGTTTGAGTCTGATTATTATATTTATCAGAATGAAACATTTTGAAAATGTATTTTCTTATTGACACAAATTTCATTTCATTGAAGGACAGATAATATACGCAATTATCAATTGAATAAACTAGTTTTTCGTTGAAAAGTGAACACCTTTTATTGGTGGGTATTGTAATAATCAACAATAATTCGTTGGAGAAACATTCATTACAGCAGTTAATTACAAATATGCGAAAGGTCAGTCGTTCTATACACAGGTACATTAAAGCAAAAAGTGGAGGTTGTAAAAAGTTTGTTTGATTAGTGAAACATGGTATGTACCTATCTAGCACGAATCAATAAATCGTTCATGTATTGTGCACTAAAAACTGTCAAGATTTTGGCGTATATTAAATAAAAGCGAATCTTCATAGTGTTTACAATAAAAAGTGTTTCGACAAATCCATATATTTTTTTCTAATTGAACCAATTGAGTGAAAATGCAAAATGCTTGAGGGTCAATTACGGTAGTTGCAATTTTCAATACGCACCGCAACACTAACACAGTATATAGATAGCATAGAAATTTTATAACAAGCACACTAAATTAGCCTAATACTTTAAATAGTGATGAGTATTAATTAAAAAACGCTATTAAGCCTCTATATTGAGCACATTTATGAAAAAAGGTACATCAAAAGGTATTACACATGAATGAAGTGTTTCATAATTACTGTTTACACAACAGAATTCGATGTTTGTTAGTTAATAAATAATTTTATTTGTCTACCAATATCCAATTCTCCATTATTTTATATTTTCACATTCTATGCGTACAATTCGTACACGGTTATACTATGTACATATACGAGAGGCATTAGATATACAAAAACACATTCATATAAATTTATATATATACACATTTATATCAGTTTTTATCTCACATATTTGACTAACCAGACCACATACCCAATTTTGGTGTTCTCTTATACATTTTATCACATATAATATATACATATATACATAGGTATAAGGTATGTTATGGCTAAACACTTGATCCATTATTTATGCATTAAATTTCGCCCTTATTCTCCACCGCTCTTTTACATCAACGGAATTTTCGAAAACTTTTAATTATGACCCATACAATTTAAAGATACTACTTGGGGTGTATAATCAAAGTTTCACACTCATACAAGTACCTATATGTATATATAAAATGGAATTTACGTTCGTCGTCTTTAGACTGTAGGTATACAAAATAACAGCAGCATTTGTCTCTCTTGTATGTTGCAGGTTGTTTAATTTTTCGGGGAGCCGCCACTGAAGCCGTTTTGTGTTTTCTCTGAATATATGATATCGTAGGACAAACAAATGAATTGTACCAACTGTTCTGTAGGGAATGAATAAGTTGCGATGGATGCTGTCTCCCTTATCGTCTCTAAAGAAATGGGGAAGGGTTGAGGCCACCCTAATAGCGGAATTGGCGAGTAAGTTTTAACGAATTATTCATCTTTTCTGCATGCAACATCAACTGAAAACTCGAAACATGTTTACTATGCACAAAGAAAATTGTAAACTATAATGCAACAGCGAAAGCTTTTCATATAGAAAATTGGATTACATGCATTAAATTTATCCAATGAACTATCCTATTTCAAGTTTTAACTGCTTTAATTCATCAGAGTGAACGTTTATTAGATTTCGGTCTTGGCCAAATTAGCTACTTTTCACAAAAACAAATCGCATTGTCTTTGCGCTTATATGTGTAGCATTTTTCTTTAATTGATCATTTCATGGGAATATAAACAAGATTCAAGTCGGGGTGCTTTTAAAATCCGAATAAACGCATACACACGTTGTGTGTGCCTAAAAGTCGATACGGTCACATCGTGAACGTTTTACCATTGGCGGAATACATTTTCACGTGACCGTTCGCAAAATAATATAGCGGAATATTCTCAACTTACAAACTCACATTCAACCCGTATATACACATACATGGAGAAATTATATAATCCAATATGAATGCCTGTATGCCTTAACCTTTGACAGGGCGTAAAAATGTATTACTTTCAGTTGTTTACCAAAAATGTTCACGTTTCTCCCTTATATTTCGTCAATCATTTCTATCCGAATGCATGATGTATCGACGAAACAATCATGTTCTTTCGGCGTTATGGCTTTTTTACATAATTTAATGTTGAGTAGCGGTTTTTTTGCACACGATGCTCGAGTGGGATGTTAAGAAAGGTCAGTTTTTAAAAATATATCTCTCCTATATGACGTACTCACTCGGGTGTATTTTCCTACCCCTGAAATGTGTGTGTGTGTGTGTGGGACAGAGTTGAACCTTTTATTTTCCACTTTATTTCTCATTTCAGGTGAATTGTGTTGTGTTTTTATGAATTACATAATTTCATTATATTCCAGTTTTCTGGTCTTATATTTACAATATTATTCCATCTCATATTATTCATTAGAAAGTTAATATGTATACGTTAAATTTATTATCATTTAGAGAACAGAATTAATGTTTATTTTATGTTTAAGTTTAAAACAACTTTGTTTTTGTTAAAAGTCAAGTACAATAAATTCATTTACATTGTTATTATATTTTTTGCTTTGATGCATTTATTATTTTCTATATAAATACCATATTAGGATAATGTAAGGGGATGAAAAGCGATAGTTAATATTTGTTTTTCATTTTTAATATGGGATTACAATGTTGTGTTACTTATGTGCATGGAAATACATTTACTTTTTTCAAATAGAATTAGCCGAACGTGAATTAGTCCATTGTATAATAGTCACTTTGGATATAATAGTCGCACCACAAATACCCTAAACCGGATACTCTCTCTAGCTTCTGGACATAATTATCGGTTTGTTGATTAAATGATTAGGTAAGACTGATCAGCAGGAAGCTAATCATCATAAATCGGAAGTCAATTATTTATTGCTCATAGTAAACATCACAGGTGAAAACATACACCAAACTAGTAAAATTTATTAAACATTTAAAAGCATTTAAAAGTAAAACAATTTGCGAATGTGTGTTTTTATTGGTGAATTGTATAGAAAAATTTCAATAATTTGTAGTGTGTGAAAAAAATATTTTATTGATATGCTACAGTAGTAAATCATATAGTAAATATTATTGTTTCGCTTTAATTATGGATAGTAATTGATGTAAATGGTTAAAACTGAATTAATGAATGGAATTTGATTACGTCTAATACGGCTTTATGGCAAACTAACAGACACTGAATCACAATTTTTTTTCAAATTTCTGTCCGCCCAACTAATTATTATTATAATGAAATTTTTATGTAAATTCATAATTCAATGCTTCTTTTTGACAATCCATCATTTAAGAGAGAAATCGTTATTGGCGTTAAAATGGCATAGTCAACAGCACGTGCTTTGCTATATTGGTTATAGGTAATTATTTTCATTGAAAATTTTCTATTCGGTGATACAAAACTTTAATTAGCTATTTAAAATAGTCGAGCTTAATATTTAATATAATAGAATTACCTACCTACTGTTTATGTAATTTTCATGACAATAATTATATAGGAACAGAATATAACATTATAAAGGATATATAGTAATTTTGAAAACTACTCGTATGTAAATAATGAAAAATAATGAAGCTTCAACACACAGTGTCTCCCTTTAATATGTGTGCGTATCATTATTATACCGTCGTGTGTAATGGATGTTTAGATAAATATTATTTGAAAATTTTAAAAGCGATATACACACAGGCCTTCGGACGAGCCTTTAGATCATGCACAGCAAATTCCGGAATTGTTTTTAAAAAAGAAATCCTTTTCTAATTGGAAATTCAATGTATCTATAGTTTCACTTGTTATAAAAAAACGTCCAGTATGCCACCAATTTAAGTACTTACCCCATTTCGGAATTAGGTACAACGTATCTGATTGATGTGAATCAAGCTTTTAGACGAGCGCTTTTTTTCCTCTCACCAATTGAAATTCATTTCAATTGTCCTGTCGTGCATCACAAACAGTTAATAATGTTAAAATTTCTCTACAACATTCGCATTTGCGAAATTAGATAAGTCCAATGTATCTGTCAGGATGTATTGAAGATTGACAGACGTCTATGTCCACGTAACCCATAAACACGGTGAAATCAATGGCCAATAAGCCATTAATAAACGAGACAATTGGGATAGGCTTATTTCGCAGCATAGTGCCAAAGAGATTGAGTGAAATGGGAAATTTTGCATTGATAGGTGATGTGGTGGTTCTGTAAAAAAATCTGCTTCTACTAAATCTCGGAGAAAAAAATGTAAATAAAAAAAATCTAGTGTATATTCCGAATATGTGTGTGGTTGTTGTTGTTGCTACAATTGGATATGGTTATAAATGGCAAACAAATAAAACGGCGAAAAAATCACTCTCACTTCGTTCTAACAAATATTATGTTTATTTACAATATCTCTGTTCCTCATTGAATGAATTTGTGGTTTTTCGGGCAAAAAAACCAACAAAAGCTGAGTTGTTTTAAGTTGTTTTGGTAACGGATTCGGTAATAATTGAAAGAGAGGCGTTTTCCAGGCAATAATCCAATTATGGATTCTTTTGGATTTTTATTATCACACAGTTTACATTGGATTTTTGGTGGTATTCACCAACTATATCGGATTAGTTTTTTCAATGTATCCTATACGTGTCATTGTTCTGCACACACACATATTTATAAAATCACTTTTTTTCCTGGCCGGAAATTAATTCTGGATAAAAAATACTCCAGATTATTTCCCATCGTTTCTCTTTTCTGAAAACAACAGCAATCCGTTTGTTTGCACTGCAATTTGTCAAAAGCTCTCTGTGTGCACTTTTATTTATTGTAAAGTGTACAAATTTTTTCCGATTTATTCTTTTTCATCAGAATTACATATTTGCGTGCTCACTTGAACGTACACAGTGGGAAATACGTGGGAAATATCGCATTTTTGACTGATTGTGGATTTTTTGACGGCGGGTGTTGGGTATTAAGAGCGTTTCTATTTAATTAAAAAATAATATAGGTCTACAGTGATATTCAGTTAGGTATATAGAATGTGTTTAGTTCTTTTTTGTTTCATACTATTAACTATTCAACTCATCTTACGAAATAGGTACGAACATATAATTGTGAACAATGCAAAACGCATCCAGCATTCATAAAGCTCTTGAAACAATTGTAGCAAATTGGAATTTTCTCTTTCTCTATTTGACGACATATCTACCCACCTACCTATACCATACATCATTCATTTAATTTCCGCATAATCTGTATAACGAAAATTTCTTTTTGCATTGTTGAAAAGTAGTTAATGCTTTGTTCTACACCCCCAATTAAGCGTCAAGCCTAAGCCTTTTGTTTTCCTAAGCGGCACAGACATACCAACAACAAACACGAACAAAAAACCACTAATCTTAGTGCTTGCTCGTTTTTTATTTAATTCCTGTAGATATTTTGTTTTTGCCAAATTGAGGGGGTACACAAGCATTATTCTACGAAAAGAAGCATCAGTCGAATAATACAATGCGGAGACGATTGATTTGCCTTTAATCCGAACTTGATTGTATATAATCTCATTAGCAAATAAACTATATATTGCAGAATTATAGGGGCATGTACAGAGTGTATACCAAACGAATTATTTGTGCAAAATTTTAGAAAAAAATGTTCTAAGGTTTCTCAGCAGACGACAACTTTTTAATTTACCTACCTTCTAATTGGTGGATGCTATAAAATGTTTTCATTCAACAAATGTATTTAGTTGATATATAAATTTTCTACCTCAAAAACCGCAAGAACCAAGTGCAAAATTTTTGTTTGTTTCTTATCACCCTGTATAATGAGAAATGGACTGTATATGGTCTTGTAATATACGAATGGAAGCTGGGGCTGGCAGGCACTGGGTGCTAGTCGGAGATGTGGGTGGTTTGAGGGTGGTTGACGGTGTTAGGTGGGAGTGATGAATGTGTATGTTTAGCTTCGTTAGCTGGCGACAGACTTTAATTATCTCTCCAAGGATTTCAGCAGCATTAGCTTCTATGCATGTGTGTATATGTATTGCAATACATACACACATAAATACACAAGCCTTCATTATACTTTATATTATGGAAACTTTAGTTTCGGTCTAGTGTGTGTTTATGATTCATTGCGTTTTATATAATGTTGACTGCATTCTACATTTGCGAGTAATTTTATCTAGTTGTTATTAGTTTTCGTACAGGTAGGTATTTATAGTTTTACTAACTTCCATAATATTATATTATTATGATGGAAACCGTATTAAATTGGAAGTCCACTTTTCGCACCGTGGCGACTACAATATTTCTCTATTTATTTTATAATGTTTTCGGTTTATAATGCGATAGGTCCGCACATTCCAAATGACTGCTCTACCTTCACACACCATAAGTAAAATATATACATTTTCCCTAAAAGCGAATACAATTATGAATGCAAAATACATGTAAAATACTTTTCATATGGTTGCGAAAGGAACTTTTGTTAGATAATTTCGTGCTAAATATTCAATTAGTTTCATGTTGGTGAGTTTTATGAATTTCTATACAAAAAAATATGTAAATCTAATATTGGCACATTATAGGTGAGCGGCATACAAAAAAAAACCATTGTTGGCCACACTTTGCCACTTTATATACCGTTGGACACAATGCAAAGGTGCATTCAGCTGGAATGTGGGGTCCCATAAACGGATAGCCCCTTTCCACCTTGCACATGCATGTTGAAAGGCACGTGGCTGACTTGTGGACGGCACGAAGGGGTCCCGTACCAGAATGACCCTTGTAGGTCAAATGGGTAAAGTGTGCCGCTTGTGCTCTGGTGGGCCGATCGACATAATACACTCGTTTGTACCCTTTTTAGACAAAAAACAATTCTTAATTAAAACACCATTGTCCTACACCGATCCGAAAATTGTTTGCAATAATAAAACACGTGTAATTTTTTTGCCAATACCTATACATGAAAAATTTAACATTTAAACGAAAAATGTAAACATATAGGCACATACATCGGTTTGCGGTTTATGCATGGGTTAGATAAAACGATGTAGTACGTGAATTTCGTTAGATGAAATCGTTTTAAAGAATTGCTAATAAATAGCACTTTTTTGTGAACGTGTTCAGGTTGTGAGGGTCAATGTGTGTACTGACCTCTCTAGATCAACTAAAAGCAGACTTGCTTTCACAAATGACCATTAGATATTCAGTTACAGCGAGCGTTTTTTTCACTTAAATCTTTACACATCTGACCAAACCTGTTCAAGATGCTCGTTATTGTAATGTTACAGTTATAGAAGGGGTGATATTCGTGAGAAACGGGGGTTTTCTGTTTGATATTCAAATGTGTTAACATCTCAAATCTAAAAGCATTCATCAACAGTGTGTTGTTAATTTTATTTAAATAGGAAAAATCGTTTTTGTTCGATTTTCGATTGAAATTTTTAACACTGATGCTAGGGAAAAGTCTAGTTAAATATAATAAAAAAATCCTATGGAATTTGATAGGGACAAGCCGAAATATCATGATATTCGGTCATTAATTAAAAACGTCGTTTGGCAGCAATTAGCTAGATGAAACCCTCAAAGCAGCAGCGGCTCTTCAGCCGTACTGTATTTGACATTCAAGAGTGCCGCGGATCGCTGTGATTAATGAGCAGGACAATTGCCTATATCGTCATCGTCAACCCCATATACTATACCTATACATGCTGTGGGGCTTATGTCTACGGACACAAGAGTTGACTCCACGTTGGACATTAGTTTTAAGAAGAAGGGTTGAGTTGACTCGTTCCGTGATGTATGTTTGTGTATGTAGCGTTCAAACACATAACAAACATTATCGTTCAATTCATTAGCGACATTTTATATTTTGTAAATATCCAACTAATGTTTATATTGTCTTACTAAGTGAATTTTACGGTATATTATGTGGTCATGTTTGTTCTGTCAATATAACCGTCAGTTGGATTTTTATTAATTGTTCATGATGGATAAGAATAGTATTGAGTAGATGAATTTAGGTCGTCTAATAGGAGAATTGAATTAAATCTTCTCACGGATACAATTTTTTTTCATTCATTAAGTAAGTTTTTAAATTTTGAGAAAAGTTTTATTAAAATGTTATACATTTTTATAGGACTAAAAAGGTACTAAATATACATATGTATTCCTATAAAAATAATTGTGTTTGGCTAAGTTTTCTTAAATTTTTCATCAATAACAAATAGATAATAGGAATATTTAATTATTGTGATCTTATATGTGTCGGGTTATGTATTTATTAGCTATTTAGTAAAATTAAAAGCTCTTTTAGATAATTACAACATAAACCTTAGAGGTACTGTTTTAAATAGAATTATTCACTTTCTTTCTGAGAATTCCTGTTGGTATACCTAATGTACCTATACAGTTTAACTTAAATTCTGGGATTTTTAAAATAACCTTTTGTCCAAAACTACTTAGGTAACGCGGCATCCGGAGCTTTTTATAAATAATCGGCACATCTCTCACAGAAGCAACTAAGATAATACTTAAAAGGAAAGTTTGCTAAATATGATGCAAACAATAATATACACATTTATGTATACATAATATAGTTATTATAGTGGAAATGGGCTGAGCACACGCCAAAAACTTTTCAATAATATGTCGTATAGTAGAGACTTTAATAACTTTGTCATTAAAACAAAACAAGCAGAGAGATCCAACATTGGAGCGTCTATTTTCTCTTATGTTATTAATACAAAACCTAATCCTCTACATTTTAACTAAGCTGAAACTAGTGTTAGGTAGTAGGAGGTCGGCGGTGGTGTATGTAGATATAGAGTGGCGGTGGTAAAGTGTGTTTGTTAGAGGGTGTGTGTGTGTGTGGTGAAAAGGGTGCGGAGGGTTTCCATTGTTTTAATCGAACTCATCTCGAGTTCTCATTTCGTGCAAATGTTGGCGGCCATACTAGGGAATATTAGCGCTCCTAAGGGTGTTGGGGTCGACAAGAGGGGGATGGTGATGGTGTGTACAGCCCCGGTTTTATCGAGCAGAATTTTGCGTTTAATCTAACTTGCGATCTATTTGTTTAAGCCATATTCTCTCTGTACTCTTCAATGTCCGTTGTGTTGAGTTCACTTCATCTATACCCTCACATCTCTGCATCTATATGTAGATTGTTCCTACCTAAAGTGTTATTTTAAATTGTCGACATTTATTTCAACTTTTCTATTCACGAATTTTTAAGTTTTGAGAAAAGTGCCATAAAAGTGAAGTCAACAATAGATATAACAAAACAGTGTCGATATTTTATGTTTTAGTTAGCTAGGAATATAGTTTAATTCAATTCTACAAACATTTTATTTCTACAATTTGTGTAATTTTGTCCATTTGATATAAATGAAACTTAAATTGCATTTACCAACTATCAATAATTCGATTCCAATTAAATTCTATACGAATTATTCAAGTTTTAGTTCTAGTGGGTCTATTTCTGAGCTTTTGGCGCTGCTTGCTGGAGCTTAGATGTGGGCAATAGCTTAGAATTAGTTTTCGCTACTATGACATAGAGGGAACCAGTGGCTTGTAGATTAAAAGCTCAACTTATACGTCCATCCACGTTGTCCATTTCATTCCGCACGAACATGTGGATATTACACTTAAAAAGCTCTTTTGATTTACAACCTGTCGCTATATGTTTTTTCTTTTTCTAGTCGTATGGTAGGAGTCGAATTATTCTCGTATCACATATCCAATGGATTATACAAGGAAAATATAAATATGAATACGATTTTAATTATTCACTGACCATTTATTTGATTTAAAATATAAATGTGCAATTTATTATTATAAATGGACTCCAATTATTTAATTATTTTATCACAGATTAACATGATATAAAATATTAATAGAATTGTACGTTTTTTATTTTCAAAAGAATAATGAGAGTTTCATTGAAAATTGTGTTGGAGTTGAAAAAAACCGTTCGTACAACAAACTATAAAAACAATGCGATTGTTTATTGGGAATTTGTGTGCTGCCACTATAGACTAGTAATTTTTCACGACAGGTTCCAGGCTGAACATAACTTTTAATGTGTAACTATTACAGTGGAAAGCGATTTATTCATTCTCAATTTGATTGCTCCCCATATATATTGGTATCGTAAATGGGGCTGTTTTGTTTCAGCAATTTTTACGTGTTGTGTAAGCATATCGATAAAATTTTAATGGGTTTCTCTCCTTCCTCGTCTTAGCTGATATACCTATATAAAAACGACATTTTTACTATGTCACCATTTTCGCACTTAATTAAATGATATTTGATATTAAGATGGAATAAATATTAAATATCTAATGTGAGTTGTATAAGATTTCTGAATGGATTGCCCTACAAATCGGTGAAAGGAATAAAATGTGGGAGATTTTTATTGTAAGGTTACGATATACCACTTAACATTCTCGTTTATTGCACACTATAAAGACAAGAGGTTTACATTCTGAAAAAAGCGATTTCGATCCCGAGTTTTATTTTATATCCATGAAAAACATATACATATTCGTATATCCAGCCTTAAAATAAATATGCCCTTAAGGCCTTAAAAACCACATTTAGATTATTCTCAATATTTATCCGCGTTTTTATACGAAGCTATACCTAACTTTTATATAAATTGGATTTATATGGGGGGTGTAGGTATACTTGACCCAGTGTTATTTAGATATTTCCGAACCTAGAAAAGCGTTTGCTTGTAAACGATTTTTTTCCAGGGCTATTAACAAAAGAAAGAAATAAACAGATATAAAAAGCACTTAAAATTCGTTTCCTACTGTCCGCTCGCGTAAAACGTTCTTTGCCAGATTAAAACGTCCGGCTTTTAAAATTAATGTTTAGCCTTTTAGGAAAATTACAAAGAAATGACCGTACTCGACGACATGCAGTTAAAAAGATTGATGTCTTTAAATTTAGACACATACAAGAGAGAGTTGTGTTTTTTTGCAACTTTTTTCTAAACTGAAAATAGAGAGCTTTTGTATTTCAATAAAACAAACAGTATTTAATAGAAATGAGATTGCAATGTGGGTAATTTAGAGGGGAACGTTTCCAATGGTAACTTTAAGATTCAGATAAGAAGTTAAATGCTGTTCCTACATGGAGTTCTTATCTCAACTGACCATACTTGTAATACATTTACATTCTAAAAATGGTATGAAAGCTTAAAGCAAAGTTAATTACGTTAAAAATAATAAAAGTTGTACTTGTATTTGGAAGGAACTTTTAAGTCGCATTTTTGCTCTGTTCTCGTTATACTTAAATACTTTTTAATTAAAGCTACTTTCGTGTAAGTAGTATAGAACAACATGATCGGCAACTCAACCCTTTCCTGACTTATTGCTACTTGTACTTTTAATCCTTTGGTATGTGCAAACTGTCTTGAAGAGAAAATGAAAGCAAAGATGCTTTAGAAAAGGGGAATTAAAGATGATGAGTATAGAAAAGAGCGGTTATTAGTTGTTCTCGTTTTTTTTTTATTCATCGTTTATGATGCTAGAAAATTGTGTCCGTTATTAACCCTTTCATGAGCAGTAAGCAGTTTGATTTAAGCCGTTCGACATACATCTCGTTATTACTCGTTGGAAAATTGCAATTTGACTTAAATCATTTTCCATCAAATGTTATAGGAAAAAATGCTATTTATTAAAGCAACTGTGTGTAGGTGTGTGCGAATCTTTTTATGTGGGGAAATTATTATATGTAAGATAACGGTGCGATCCAGCCATATGGCTGCATAATATTTGCTTTTGGATTATTTACTGAACTCTTACACGTATCCTTATAATGTTTTCAGCGTGAATGTATAGTATTCCATTGCCCCACATACAACATTTATCTTTTATCAAATGATTTCAGCCGTAAAAATATTATACCTACCTATAAAATATTAATGCACCAATTTTCAATGATTCATCAACAAATTTCTGTTAACATATGTTTATTTTGGTTTTTTAGCTTATCCAAATAGATGATAACCTGTATTGCCAAGATTTTTGGGTCAAATGGATGCGAAGTTCGGTTCTTAGGAGTTTTTTTTTGCACACGTATATAGGTGCTAGGTACGCGATATGCCCGCACCCTATCTTTTTAAAAGGGCAAAAGGGGAAATAATTGTTCGCCGTTCCACTATCTTATTCAAAGATCGTGGAATTTGCACCGATTGTGTTTCTTTACCTAAACAACAAACCTATTAGGTTTTTGCAATTAGCCGCCTAGATATGATCGTCATGCTGTAAACTAGGAATTAATTAACAGAGAGTCTTAGAAAATTTGCTAAATGAGAGGAGGGCGATTTAAAATCCGTTCTTTAGTTATGATAGCACAGTGTCCAAAAATTTTTTCCAAGTAAATGATCGAGGGTGACAATGTATTGTGCGTGCAAGTGGAATTAAGTATAGATTTTCTCCCCTATCTAATGTCTATTCGACCCCTTTGTCCACATAAATTGCTTGCTTAGTTCGTCTACCCTAATTCACAATCTGAAATTTGCATATTTTATAAGGATGATGGCAAGTGACCGTTTGAATCTTATTTTGTAATGTGTATAAAAGAAGATAACTGAAAACTGTTCGCTAAAATATCTGAACAAGTCTTTATTTTGGAAGGGTATAGTGGTTTATGTGCTGCAAATAGTGAGAACCGTTTGAAAGAGTTACGTGTCAAATGTTTAATATTACTTTCAAACACATAAATTATAAATGAACCATCCAAAATACAAATATACATTTGAGACCGAAATATATGAAACCCTATGTAATTTTTTTTTTAAATGAAACTATATAGTAAAATAAATAACTAATTAAGTTGGGAGTGCCACTTGACAATTCCTGAAATTATAAAACTTTTCCGAGTATTTTAAACTAAGTTCCAAGAAACGGGAAAACCCCTCCAAATAAATTGGAAATGCCAATAAAATTGCTGTTTTTGTTTATTTTAGAGCGCAAATTAAGCACACAATAATCAGACTAAAATAATAAAATACTTTCTCTTCAAAAGTAAATCCCCTTAAATTAATTTTCTGTAAATTGTGCTGTTTACAAAAATAAAAAAGCTCTTTTTCACTCTTCAGTCCAAGCGAAATTCGTTCAAATAATTCGCTTTATTATATGTCCAAATCTGACATCGTGATGTACACATACTGGTACACATCAGTTGAGAATTTTTATTTGAAATGTAATCAAAGTGGAGGTAATCCTGAGATTTAGCAACCGCGGCAATTAAACCTCGACTGAACGCCAAGTCCCCTGGACTAAATACGCAATAAGTGGAACTGCTGACAAACTAGAAGTGACATGGACAGTGGACAGTCCAGTCGATTGTATATTTGGACGTAAAAGCGTTACACACTCGGTCGAGTACTGGTCATCGTTACATGTATGTGCTCTAATGTATATGCAATGGGTATTACTCTTGTTAAATCCCATCGTCTCTACTGACTAATCGGATGCAAATGCAGTTAAGAACTCATTCACTTGGACATTGTCTTAAGTGAAGATTCACTTTTCAACTCCGTGAATTTCATTTCGTTGCGATGCAAATCTCTAATGTAAATTTTGAATAGTGCTCATTAGAATTTCGGTTTCATTTGCTTTTAATTGCCAAATGAGATTTAACAAAAAATTAGTTTTTCCTATAATCCTGTCAAATGTAATTCCTACATTATTGATGGAAAAATATCGGTGCATGCACACTAAATTAAGCAAAAAAAATACAACGCCAGACAATAGAACAAGGTTTTCCTGTTTTAAGCTTCTGTGTGTGCAGAACAATTACTAAAAACGTTATTTTTCAATTTTTCCATCAATTTTCATGGTGTGTTGGTGTATCGATTACTGTTGACCTTGACAATCGATTAAAGATCGTTTCCGGTCGCAGTTTCTTCAAATGGAGTAGTCTTGTACCCGCTGGGTGTCTTGTCGTGTTCCTTGTTGACCCAGGGATATACACTTAGCATTGTCCTTGAGCTGAAATCTGCGGTTTTTCGTTAACATTGAGATTTATGAAAATGAAAATAGACATGACACAAACAATTTGTCTTCAAATGAAGATTAATCACGCTCAAGTGTACTAGAATCGGTTTTAATGCTAATATAAGCGTCAATATTTAGGGCCACTGGCAGTAGTGTGGTTGGCAAGAACTTCACTAGTCTTTGCCAGTCAAATGTCATCGCAATATTGCGAAGATGAATTAGTTGGCCAAATAATATTACATATTAATCGTTTGAAATGTATATCGTGCCAATTAATCGAGTACATCGGATGCCAGTATATAACAGTTAAAAGGTTTTGCAGATTATTTCACTCTATTCAATTGACTCTCAAAATAAAAATGTCTGTTTGTTGAGAATAGGTTTAATTGATTGAAATTTATCTTGTCATTGTAATTTATACTGCTTAACCATTGTAGAGGTATGGAAATATACTGTAGAATTCAATCTATAGTATTCTTTGAAAAATTTGCATTGATCAGTTCTGATTTTTTTTATATTTTAAATTTGCCTAATACACAATATACAATGGTTATGTAGGTAATACCTACATAATTGAAGCGAAATAACAACAACAATGTTAGTAATGAATCAAAATCAGTTAAACTTGGCATACATTCGAATACAAATGCATATATGAATAAAGGAAAAGGGGGCATTTTTCGTACAATACTCGTTTTATACAAAACAAAGCAATTTTCCTCTATACTCGCTTCTGTAAAAAAAACGATTTATTAAGTTGATTTTTTGAAATTTTTGTTTGATAAATACTGTGTTCAATAATTTCACATTTATACGTGTCACTGAGACATCGTACATAATTGAGAATATATCATGCACTCAATACACACCCCTTTAACCATTCTGTATAACCAGCACAAAACGACAAGAGGAAAAAATTGAAATAAAAATGTTTTTGTTGTTACAGGCAGTATATTTTGGAATGGGTGAAAATTTTAGCAAAGATTACAACCAATTGTTTATCCATTCGTATCACGCTCTGTCCGTGTAACACGATTTTTAATTGATTTTTTTTCGATGAGTGAAAGAAGGGTGCTTGAGGCGACATTGTTTTTCTTTTTTTGTGTCGAAAGGTACACTCTCACCATCGCAATTTATATATTAAAGCCTGTTGGTACAGCTGCTGTTGATTGGAATTTTTATCAAGTATTTTTATTAATTGAGACGATTGAATATTTTTCGGCTATATATAAAGAGAACCTTCAATACTCCTCTATATCCAAACAGACAAACATTATATTGTACACAATTCCCAGGTTATTCAATTTGTCCATTGAACAGAACAAGGGCTAAAAATCACTTTGCACCCTTATTTATTAGCTAAAATCAATGTTGAGGTAAATCAGGAATACGTATAAACAAAAAATATATCCTGACATTTATGGGCCATCTAATTCACTCATGTAAATTCACGGGTATGTGTTTTTTTGCCAACACACAGCCCCGAAAAAAAATTCACAATGAGTGGTGTGGTGGCGCGGTTTCGTGTCTGCGTTCAACTTGTTGCTGGTTATGATCGGTGGAAAAGGAAGACAATGTTGTTATAGTGGCGATATTCGCTCCGTTTTTATTGACACAGCATTTGTCAAATTGAACGAGGATATGTTGACAAGGCCTTTCTATAGACCAACAGAGATATGGCTTCGAAAGGGGCTTAAATCGCTCGTGTCAATCCACCAAAACGACCATTTTTCCCGCTGAATTATGTCCTTTGCATAATTTGTGCAAAAATTCCTTCTGCCCATATCCACAAAGTGCTGTGGAGATACACAAACCGATCGAGTTGTTATACGTAATCCGAATTAGAATTTCTACTAGTCCCCACAATCTAATGATTACAAGGCGAACTGAATCCGGTAAGGGGCTAGTTGTGTTCCACTATGAACACATTTAGAGAACAATTTACCACAGTATACACTTGTAATAGGTATATATGTATGAAGGAGAGCGAGTAGATTTGGCAATCTTAATTGATGATAGATAAGCTAAGAAAGGGGTTGAAGTGACCAAGTCCTAAGGCACTTTCTGACCGTTCAAGTGAACACCATGAATAGGAGTGATTACAGGAGTTTGGGTGCTTGCTAAGAGAACAACTTTGGTGTACACTACGAGAATAAGTTGGAAGCCCTTGTTATTGGAACTAATAACTGCCTAAGGCGACACTGTTTGCACGAACCGGGGGGTGACCAGTCTACGAAAATTATCGGCCAAGTTAATTTATGAAAAATGTTTACAGTTTGGATATTCGATAATGTAATGTTAATGTTAGACCCAAACTCTGTTGGGAATTTTTCCAATGTTTGTTCATATTATCTTTACGATATTATTAGATCTTGTGTGTTTTCTTTTATCGTGGATCAAGTTGATTCTGCATTAGTGACCCTCCATTTAGCCCTTCATTTTATTTGTGATTCGTCACAAATAGCGTTAATTTCTTTCCATATAATATCAATCATTCATGCTTTAAGTTTTTTCCATATTATTTTTTATGACCGATAACATCAAACTATATTTATGTGAAATTATTTCCCTCATACTTTCACATTATTTGAACATATCATATTTATAATCTCACATGTTAGACTTTGACAGGCCACCGGATAGAAGGTACACGCACACAAACGTGATTGTCTTTTATATACATTCTAAACTCCCCTTTTATACTACCACCCATTAGTGACAATAACAATACCTGCAATAATTATTAATATTACGCAGTTAATCAACGTTTTAATGTACATTTGGAACGCATAAATTTATTGGCTAAAAATAGATAAAACTTAGAATCTAAAAGTGGCGGATATCAGAATTTTTAATTAAAAATGCACAAAGTCAACAAACCAGCCACTTGCATTGTGTAATATTATTGATGAGAATACGATATGGTTCGATAACGATGCCATTAAAAAGTGTATTTCGGATATAATCAATTTTGGAAAAATTTTAGATGTGTTTACTAAGCCATTTTCTATGAGGAAATGTATAAAACTGACCATTAAGAAACTATTATTTTCCTATGTTTTTGTTGACTGTATTCGAGGGCCCAATAAACCGGGAATTTATTACTTTTCGACTTGGTTTCCAGTATTTTAACTGTTGCAACAGATGCCAAATTAGACAATAGATTATTATGAGAATTTGGCAGGGTGAGAACAATAGAAATGATGCCTTTTTCCATCATCATATAATAGGAATGCCTAAATTTTAGCAGTCACTTTAAATGTGGAACTTGTCAAAATCAATTAAAAATTTACAACGTGTTTAACGATCTTCTTTTTTCGTAATCTACTTTGTTAATTAACAATTAACGAATAAAAAAATGTGAAATACAAATTAGCGCGTTTCTCTGCTTTTGAGGTTCGGTATAACGAAGTTTGTTAATTTTTTATTTCTTTTATTACAAATTGATATAAGAGTATTATATAACATTTTTTTATATGTACATATGTATTTTATTTAACTCATTTTCTCATATAGGTATGTATGTCTGGGTAGGAGTATATAGGTGTGTAGACTAATTTAAAAATATTACCTACAAAGGATACATCAATTAGCGAATTTTATATCCACTAATTTTGTCTGAAGTTTAAATGAAGTCACAATTATGTAGAAAACGTGGAATAATTTCTTCTTTACTCCCCCAAATTAACTGTCGTCCAGTTTCTCCATTAATTCATTTCCATTTTATTATTACCACATTCTACATATGCCTAAAATCAAACAGTTACATACAAATTGTAACTTAACTCTTAATTTCCAACATATTAAAGACCTTCTTTTTTGCCTGTGCTTCATTACATCCAATAAAATATTACCATTTGTCTGGATTAAATGCAACAATTAATTTCTAGTGAAGGTAAAAAGTAGAAAAAATATGGACGCATCATATTTTCCCATTAACCACATGTTGATAAGCGTGAATTAAGTGAGCAGTAAATTTTTTCGTGTATAATCTGGTAAGGGTACATTAGTTTTCATTAGTGTACACCGTTTCTCTTGGACAGGACGTATGAGTAATTAAGGGAAGAGCATGATGCACACATATACCTATTCCATACATTTTACATTTGCTTGTATAGACAAAGGGGCGACGAGGAGCGTCCTGTGTGGAAAATTATTAAAGACAATGGTTTGGAGTAATGGAAGTGAATTATGGTTCTTCTTTTGGTCTTGTCATGTGAAGAGGCGGTCGGTCTTCAGAGTGAGGGTGTGTGTTGTATGATGATGTTATATATTGAGAATGCACGCAATTTCCTCACGGAAGCAAACATTTGCGACAAACTTGGCACGTTATGTGTGCATATTTTGTTTTGCATCCATTAGTTCTTATTCTGGAAAGTTGGGTGTAGGAACGATTTTTTTAAATGTAAAACCTGGATTTTTTCTGATTTTTCCAAAAAAGTTCGTATTTGTAGACTATATTAAGTAGTTAGATATCCATTGTGGAATCATTTCAACTATAGGTAATTTTCTTTAGGTTTTTTTCCGGAAATACATATCGCTAATGTAAGACAATCATTAGTTATCAGCAAATAAAATCTACATATACACACACAGAAAAAAATCTCACGCAAGGGATAGGTACACGAATTGATTTATTATTTAGTAAGTCATTTTTAATATTATTTGACATTAAATACTATACGACACACATTACAAGCAAACAAAAACCTTGTCTTAATGTTTACTACTTATCTACAGTGGATATCTCAAACTACAATAGAGATAAAAGTGTAATTATTTAAAAAATCATTATTTCAATGTATGTACCTACTTGGACTATTACCTAAAGTATGACAATATACTCTAAACGCGTGTTAACTGAAATTTCATAGAATTTTTATAACACAAAACTACAACAAAATATTCCTTCATTAAATATATCGACCAAAGACTCTTGACGCTATTATTTGAAAATGTTTTCGTTGTTAAATAGGAATTTCCGTATGTAGGTATTAAAATTGTGAAGGGTTTAAGTATAACATTGTTTTAATTAAGTAAAAGGGATATGCAAATCAGTTAGTCATTTGATGCCACCGAGATAGGAATCTTAGATACTTTCCACCCCCTACAATGGCGGTTTCTAACTTACTACTAATAGTGTCTTCGTCAAAATGACCCTTTGGAAAATGTTTAGGTGCTAATCTATTCACTGATTAAATGCACAACAATGCCAGCTATATACGAGTATTATACAATTTCGTTCTAGTTCTAGTTTTCGGGGTTGGCATTTTGTTTATAAAAAATTCATGGTGTCATAGTTTGGGCAGAAATTGGTCCCACGTGGTGGGTATCATAATGTGTGTTTGGCGACTTCTTGTGTGTTACTCTTGTGGCACCTGAGCCCTACCTATATTGAAAATGAAATGAAGTAAATTCATTAGTTGTGGGCATTTTCTGTTTACTTTGCATCACGCTAAGGGACCCACGCCTGTCTGTCTAGAGAGTGTTGTTACCGCTCCTAAAGACATCTCCCGGGAGCCGCGCCTTGCCAAGGTTCAACGTTAATTTACTTACGTCCTCAACTATCAGCTTGAGCATCTCCACCGTTTGCCTATTAAAAATGTTATTTACGACCTCTACTCGACTATGTACACGCTTCTGGAATACCATTTTTTTCATAAAAAATATTATGCCGAGCGATAATGTTGTAAATAGGAATATACAAAGCGAGCAAAAATATTCACTCTTTTATGAACTGTTAAGAAGAATTTAAATTTGATTATAATTCTCATCATTTTAAAAATATTTTGTAAGTATTCTGTAAAATTAAATATTTAAATTCCACAATTGAACTGTTTGAATTTTAATTTGAATAAAAATATGTTTTTTGCTTACTCTGTATATAGGACTAATTAAAAAGTTAATTTAGGATAAAGTGAGGAATGGACAAAAAACACGAGTTGAAGAAAGAGTAACGTTCACGTTTTTAATTTAACAAATTGTTGAATTAAAAGGCATTAAATATTGTTGCGTTAAAGAATATTTGGGAAGCCCTTTAATGTACAATTAAACCCTGTATCCTTCTTGTAATTTGCGTATATGCTTGCATACAAGTTTATCCGGAACTATACAATATTAACTATTCATTTATCTGATAAGGATATAACCGAAACCAGTGTATATTTCATAGCGGCCCTTTCCTAGCTGCCTCTATTGTATGTACTACCCATTGACAAAACGCTCAATACCGTTTCTATTTTCAAGCTTGTAACCCTTCTTGTGGTATATACATGGGATTTAGTTAAAAATGAATAAAGGACATTCCACAATCAACCTATTAGCTCTATAAATGGGATTCAAAGGACAACTGAATTTTGTTTTTTTTCCTAATACCTACTCTTTTTGACCCGCATAAATTACTAGAAAATTTTGTAGGTACACAAAATTCATGTCCCTTTTTTTGTTATCCATTGCATAATAATTATTTACCTTTCTATTTCACATTGGAAGCATTTTTGATTCAAATAAATATTTGTTTGTTATCACATTGAATTTTAACATAAAAGTTGATTGTGTTCGATGTTTGGTGCTTATATTTATTTCAAATATTTATGCAATTTTAGGGATTATTCTTTGTATTGAATATAGTTGTGTTATATATTAAAAATATTCAACTATAAGTACGTTTTATATAATAATATGTATTGAATACATAACAAAATGATTTATTAATGCAACTTATGGGTATTCAGGAAATTTTTGAATCCTCTGTATAATGATCAAGAGTTGTTAATTTAGTCACAAATTTGTTTTGTGTAAGCATATATCAAATTTTTTTTCAAAACTCTAACTGGGTACATTTGTTGACTTTTTATATTCCCTGAATTCAAAATACCGAAACAACTCCAATATGCAGCACATTAATACAAACTAACCTTAACATTCAACAAATTGTCATTAACGTACTCCTGTCTCGTGCCGGTTCCACTAAACGAACTTGCATCCGGTCGGTCACGCGTCTCGATCACCGGGGTGCCGACAACCCTTGGCCCTCATTCAACGTCTTAAGACACTGGCAACCTTCTTAACTCATTAAGATGATCGCCAAGCATATGGCACTTGTACAATTCCATTTATTGCTAACAGTTCGTTAAAGTCAAAATTTCTACAAATTTAAAGACAGCAAATTAACTTTTTCTTTATTAACTAACTGTGGATGCAATTTATAAGAGGGTCGTATATGACAGGTTGCCAATATTACATTGACTAACAAAGTGGCGAAAACACTTGTTCTTTAGCATTGCTATACATCTTGCTTGATGACAATCATTAATTAATTAACAACAGTTTATTATAATTGTTTAATTGTCCACAGAATTGAAATAATAGATTGGTATATTGTTGTAATTTATAAATAATGAATAAAGCATTTAAAATTTGGAATAATGTTGTGAAAATTTAAAATCACTTTATTATTTTCCTCCCAATTTATGTAGAATATATTTGGGTGTGTTATTTTTAAATATGCCCATAATGTCGACATTTTACTAAACACACAATAAATAATAAATAAACATTTAATGTGAATTGAAAATGTAGGTGATACAAATATAAATAAATTAAAAATTAACTGTTTTTTTCTATATGTGCGTTATTAGCTCTCAATTTTTTTTTTATCTAGAAGCAAGTTCAGTGTTGGTACTTTTTGCGTTTGATCACATATTAGCCAATAGCCATACAAATTGAATTTGATTTGACAAAATTTCTGCCAAATGAATCATTAATGAAGTTAATTAATTTAAGTGCATGAATAAAAGCTGATTTTATAAAATTTTCATTGCCGAATAATGCACTCCGGAAAATTGTATGATAAAAGAAAAGCCAGTACAATTCATTGGTACAAACTACAAAGTGGCCAGTTTTACTGGAGCATGCAAGGCACACGCTGAACTCACTGAAGGATGACATCTTCAACGGTCGTGTGTCTTATTCTCCTGTGTAATACTGAAAAAACTGTAACCCCTACCCTTTTTTTATCAAGCATGTGGCTTACCATAAAATATAAGCAGAATTGGCCGTTAAAAAGTGGGGGCCTTTCGTAAGATAAATTTCTTATGTCTTTTCTTTCGCTAAGAATACTCACCCCCAGCTTAAACCGTTCCAAGACCGCATATCATTTACAACTGTTGGATATTATTGTGCAATTTATTTTCATTTAGTGTTTTCTGTGATTTTTTTTATTGAAACCTCGACCCATCTTCTGGTGAGTAACAAATATATGCTTATATTGTTTGCTTTTTTTATGGAAATATAATAGAAATTGGAAAAACATTCATTTCCAGCATACGTATATTCGTCCATTGTTTATAATACAACGGAAATATCATATATGTAAGTTTTGCAAAACAAAACTGTCCAGTGTCCACTCTTTTTGTGAATACGAAAATTGATAATTGAATAAAAATTTTGTGAACAATCGCGTATGTGAATTGGAAATTATGAAAATATTATTTTTCATACACTCGACAATACGCACCATAGATACATGTAGTGTGGACTTGTTGAACAGTGCCTATACTTGTCCATTTCATATAGTTTAATTCGAATATCTATCGAGAGAAATTACACTTGATGCTAAATATTTGATTAAAAAATAAAAACCCTACACGATTCTCTCTTATACCGTCATACCACAAATGCAGAGCAAAAAAATTATTATTTTTCAATTAAGTCCACATTTTGTTAATAAACTGTTCATGTGCTGTTTCTATTCCAATGGACTTTGCTTTTTAGGGACTTTGAAATGTGACATCCCAAATATACATATTTGCTAGACCGATCAAAGTTGGTTAATTATTACGTTGTATGTAAGTGCACAATAAATTTCAGCATATTAACAATGCATAAAGAGTATCTAATATCAATTAGGAACGTGATTTTTGCACCCCTTTGAGCTTGCTTTAAAAGGTCGCCTACTAATTAAAACCTTAGTTGGTAAAAATGTTAGGGATGCAAGGATTTCAAGGAGTATGCCTAACTAACAAATTAATCCAATACAAACAAGAAAAAAAATTTATATTATCTGCTAAACGATTTGATTTGTGTAATAAAAATGCTAAATGGTTTCCATAATTGTACGTTTCATTTTTTACACCTCAAAACCGAATCAATCAACAATTGAAATTAATTTGTACGAAAAAGTATATACATATATTATATTAATATAAAATGCGTAAATTATTTTTGCAAACACGTAAAAATAATACACGGAATAATTTATATTGTATAAATAAATCAAAAGCATCGGCATGAATTAAATCTATGTATTTATACACGTATATGTGTGTATTTGGATGTGTGTTGTTTTTATAGGGATATGTCGATAAAGTTACATAATATATGTGTAAATAATTAAAAAAAAGTTCAATTTTTGTTCCACTCAATGAACATACAATATAAAACCGTAAAATGTATTAATAGGTGTCATTGCTGCATCCATTGAAAAAAATGTGGAACTGGAAAAAATGCACTTTTTCCACTTTTTTTGCAGCAGGAGTACAGGACACCTGTTGTTAGCCTGTGTGTGCCCGCTATTAATAGAAATCGATATTATTACTGTCTCACTTATAGCGTATACATATACAATAAGCGGCTAGGCTATGTCAGGATATTGTGTTAGGATAATGACGGCAACTTTGCTTTTTTCATTCTTTTTCTTCATTTCCAATTAACACTTTCCCATTTATATACTTGTGCTTCTTTTATTTTCCAAACTCTTCTTTTTCTCTATTACCACTTCATCAATCTGCAATTAACTATTAATTGGAACAAAATGAATTGAAAGTGCTTATATACAAGTTGAAAGGACTTTTTTAGGCAAATCAATTTTTCCTTTGCTATTTGAATACGTTTGATATTTGTTTTTCATGTTTTGCTTGGTTCTGGTCGGGTGGAATGTGCTGTATACATTTGCATGTGAATGTAAATTCGAAGACCAAATGAACCGTAGTAAATCTGTCGTCTTCTATTGGTCACTTGCGGTCCACTATAAGATTTACTGCTAATTGTTGTCCTTCTGTAAAATAAGATTTATTAAACTTAATTAAAATGCAAATCAATGTGTTGAAATTAAGGAAAATAAATTTGGTTTGATGAAAATGTTTTCAATACATATACACGAGAAGGCATTCCTTTGTCGAACTCTCCGAAAATAACAACAACTGGTGGTCCTGGATGCGTGAAAAATTTGCGACCAGTTCCGTAAACCGCCAAAGGATTTGGCGGCGCCACCGCCCGGCATCCTTGGCGTCGCGACGGTGCTCATGCGTCTCCCCACTCCTTGATAATGCTTGATAGTATCCCACAAGACGAACATTCATTGCCATGTACCCCAAGTGTTATGATTCCTATAATAAGTGTACGCGCCTTTTTTAATCTTTAAGGAAAACCAAAACCTAAGGTAAGAACTTGCGACATTATTCCATATGAGATCACTTTTATTTTGTTTATTCAAGTTGTTTTCGTCCTCTTTGGTTGGTTTTTAATAATTTTTGTCTAAACCGCACATCTTAAGACAAATTCTTTAAAAAAAGTGAAGGTGCAAAAGGTCAAAAAACAAAAAAGTTTAAAAAAATAAAAGGATTCAGTGAAATATAAAGAGAAAACAAGTTAAAATGTTCTTAAACGAGACCACTGGGAAAAACATTGAAGACAGTTACCGAAGGACAAATTACGCTCAAGTTGAAAAGTTCTCTAAACTATCAGAGGTGAATAATGTGACTTAATCACATTCCTGAAAAACGTCTTATTAGTATTTTTACATTAAATCAATATAAATTCTCTGTGTTTTAAATTTAATTTATGTTTCTAATTTGTTTTTAAATGAACTTTCTCAACCAAGACTTAAAGTGAAAATGTACTATGAACTTAAAAAGTGCTTAATACAAATTTAATCAAGATCATAATAACTAATCAAGACAATAGTAACATTAAAATGTTCTAATTCATAAATAAACTATACCTAAATACTTTTTCAAGATTAAAACATTTAGAAATAAGAAAAATTTAAAGACAAATAAATAAACTATCAATTTCTTTAAAAATCTGAAATTTGACAAAGTTCTGCAACATCTAAAATTTTTTACTTAACAATTTTTTTGTAAGTACAATTTATATACTATCAATAAAATCTCGTAAAGATCAACAACATTAAACAAAGTTCTTTATGGAAAATGTGGAAAAGTATTTTATCTATTAATTAGATGTTCATTTTAGTAGAAAGATAAAATTTCATAAATTTCGCAATTAAGTTGCTATCTAATTTGAAGGCAAGATAAAACACGATGAAATTACAAGTAATTGATGTTACACCTATTCGTACATCTATGTTTTTCGGATGGTTGTAAAATTATATTCAATTTCATAAAAAAAGCTCATAAAAAGAAAAAACCCGGAAAATCTCAAAATACATTTTTTTTATCTCTACCTTCAACATTGCACAAGAAACAATCAAAGTTCTTTTCTTATTTCTAATAACGCAAATAAAAATTTTATGTTTCTTCTCAACGTTAAATTCCTTTCTAAAGTAAAAGAGAGTAAACATTCAACCGCGTCTTACAAGTGAAGTCAATTGAGATTCATTTCCTTTTCAGAAAATGAAAACATTAAGCAATTTGTATGTACGTTAAAAATGCATCCGTCGCACCGCATCGCAAAAAAGAGGGTTGAAAATCGCTGGCGGAGAGTAGAGCGCGTTAACAAAACAATGAAACCGAGAGTCCTTCTTTAAAAATCTTAGCAGTTACTTAAAAATATCACTTAATTAGTGTCCTCCCCTACGGGGGGCGTGTCGACGCTGGTGGGGAGAGACGGCGTCGGCGCGCATCCTTCCCCCGCGACGTCTTGTGTCAGTCGTCGGCAGGCGTCCTGCAACGGCGCCGTCTTTACCCAAAGGAGCGCCTTAAATCCATGTCTTAGTTAGACGCCTTCACTCCTTCGGTATCCTTCGTCGCGTAAGGACACGGCAGCACCTTGTCCTGCGCAGGATAAATACTTTGCCGACGTTTATATCATCTAACCGTCTATTCTGGAACTTAAACTCCGGCCACCGGACTTAAACTTAAAACACTAAATAGACTTGAATGATTCAAGCAGCAGCTATCACTAATAAATAAAATTAAAACATTGTGTGTTCTTATAAACAGTTTTCAATTTGAAATTTACTTTTCATTTTTTTTTTATTTTTTCGTATATTTTCTTTTCTTCAGTTTTCCATAAAGTGAACTTTAACTTGTGATAGTAGCTACTCAACCGAGGATCTTCTTTTATTTTCCTATTTTCTAATGCATATATCCTTATCTAGTTTTCAACAATGGACTTAATCATAGTTTGTGATATGTTTTAAATAATGGATTAACTTCTTTTAATAACTTATAAGGTAAATTTGCATGATTTGTTCACTATTTACAATGTGCACTCATCAACATCAACAAATATTTTTATTACGAGTTATTGAAATATTCAATATTTCATTTACAAACAATATTTTAAACACATATATTTTAAAACAAATTTTTCAATGCTACATTTGGAATTCCATTAAATGTTAAAACTTTCATTTCAGTGCCTTAATAAGTTTAAATGGTTGAATAATATACGCAAATTTTTAAGTAATTCCACTAAAAAAATAAAAGTTTTAACACGGTAATCAAAGTTTTAGCAGGAAATAAATTTTCTAATGATTCCCTCTATTTGAGAAACACAAATTATTATTAAAAATAAAAAAGCTCTGAACTTACCTGAAAGCGAACTAAAACTAAACATCAGAGAGACTGCAGACTGACCAAAAAATGTAGACCCCTCGAGTTTTGTACTCGTAAATCTCGTTTGTTGAATGTCCGTTAGTGTTCAAACAATACCTTCACGTGAAGCTGAAATGGGAGAATCTTAATTCAAAGTCTATACACTGTGGTGTGCTAAGGGGTTGCTTTTATGCATTACATCCTTTATAACATGTAAACCTGTTTTGTCAGTGTATGAACCGAGGTATGAACGGTAAAATAGCCGCCAGAATCAACTTGCATTGAAAGAGAAAGATTTCAATCCAACTTGACTAAAACTGTAGTGCATAAGCACATCAACATTTTGCATTTTACATTTTATAATAAACCGCATTAACACCAACACAAACAAAAATTATTTGAATAAACATTTTGATTGATGCCTTTTCATAACGAATATCCCTATACATGTGCATTTTATATATATACATATATGTATATGTATATATAAAAAACAAAATTATCAGCTCGGGACGCGCTCCTTTATTGGAAATTCGCTTTTTCACCTTCAAATAATTTTGTCATTCTGTGCTGCTGGCTGTCCGTTGCGCGTTATTAGTTGCTAAAAATTTCATCTTTCACAAAGGCAGGCATGACCCACTCACTCATCCCCAAAACACGTCTCCCCAACCATGATGATAATTCATTATTTTAACAGTAGATGGTCTGGGTGCAAACTATTACATCACATCTATATTGCTATGTACACGTACGTGCAACGCAACGGGTACATTATGCATTTTATATAAGCAATTTAGTGGCCCCTCATCTACAATATAGGCAACCGAAAATAATGAAAATACGAATATGGGGTAACATACCCCATATTTCTGTAAATTGCACACAACGAACAAAATTTTTGCGAGCGCACAATGAACGCACAGAGAGAAAAAAAACCTTGTTTAATTTACCCCCAATCTACAGGTATTTTCATAATAATGTACTGATTAACAAAAAAATTACATTAATAGGCGCCAATGAAATTTATTTATTTAAAGCAGTTTTGGTGAAGAGTGGAGAATACCTATGTGGATGATGTTACTGTGTGCGAATGTGAATAAATGACACAATATATAGAATTTAGAAAATACATTTAATTAATTACATGTGAACATATGTATATTATATAAAAACACAAATGGAATGGTTTTTGTTTTAAATTCAATTATTCATGCTGAAAACAAATTATTGTCCATCTACTAGTATAAATATTATAAAATAGAGTGTATATTATTTTTATATAAAATAACACACATACCAGTAGATATTATATACGTAATTTGTGTTTTAGTAGCACAGAAGTATCAATATGTGGAGCTTTGATTATAAATACCACCAAAACTCGACTCTCTCCACCTCAAAATTAGCGATAATTATTAAACACAATATCATTTTCAATTACATTAAATATTCAACACAATATTTGACACTGACCTACCCCAGTGTGCCGCTAAATAATTATCAATATTATAATACCTCAAACAATATAAATGTTGCAGTTTATGTATGTATACAATACATGTTGTAATAGTCTATAGTTTATAAACGTTAATATTCCGATTAAATATATATCAATGAAATAGTTCAATTAATTATTTAATTATCTTAAATGACAGTGTCCGATTATTTAGATGCGAATAATTAGATAATCCGATAATCGCATTGATAGCCAAATATAAAGGTACAGGTACCTACAATACATTAGGTATTCAGTTTCTTTCAGGAGCTTTTACTATTAGCGCATTCACCATTTATTCGTTACGCTCCTTAACCTTGGCGCATTCGCCAAAATATCACATTGAATGGTTCAAGATTTGCGAACCTCATTAATAATTTACCATTGAACAACAAATTGACAAGTTGATTTCGAACCACTACAAGTACAAATATTACATAATAATAGTGATAAATCCGTGTACAACTACATTTAATGTATGTATATATGGCCCATCTATAGATTACCATTTAGTGTTAATGTATTTCACTATATAAACATATAATAATGCCACTCATATACACAAATTCCCAGATATCAATCGAATCTGAACATCAATGACACCCCCTCTACCTATACATAATTTTGGTCACTAGTTTACACATTATGGTTAATTGCGGTGAACCACACGATTGTTCATTAAACGCTACGCTTATTCTCACGTGATCAACACGTGCACTTTGCAAACATATGCATAATATATTGCATTTACATATGTGCTAGTTAAAAGCTTTACACAGTTAAAAGTTGCTTCTAACTTACCTGTTGTATCGGTGTAAGTGTGTTTGTAGCGAGAATGTACGAAAGCTCGGAGCGGAGAAAAAGCTCCGGCGCGATAGCTCACATCGTCCTCCCAGCAAACTTGTAATACTTGTAAAAAATCTCTTGTGTGTAGTGGATCGAGTTTTTATGTTTGTATTTTTGGTTGCCTACACATATACACGTGAATTTGTTACAAAAGCAAACCGTAAACTTTCAAATCACCATCCAAGTCGCCATTCTAAAACGGGAAAATGCACACAGCATCCATAAAGGTTCGATGGATTTATATGATAACACAAACGCATACAATTAACCATCAAATTCCTCACGTAGGCATTAGTTGCAATTACCGGTGAACATATCCGTTCCGGAAATGCAAAACACCCCCGCACATACGCAAGCGCACGCAACTTACTAAACTTTACCACCGCTAATTGCTAATGTACATATTGCATTTTATGTATCTCTGAAACTATGGATCCATTAAACTTGAAAAGGATCATCATTTCATGATAGAGCTAGTTTCATTTCCACATTATCGTCCATGAAATTCTCACTTGATAATTGATCCGTTTTCTGTTCATGTACGATTACAAAAGTCCCTTGTTTAGAAAGCTAAAAAAGAATCGCTTTTACCAAAATTGCACAACAGACGCAAATAGAATGCAGAAAACAATTCTTTGCACGTCAGAAATTGTAAAGAGGTTAATTTGGTATTGATTAAATAAAATTAGAAATTTAAATACCGCTTATGCGGGTTCACATCTTTCCATTCAAACAAAAGAAAACATATTGTACTTTGTTTGTATAAACGGCGATTGGTTATAAAATAAAGTAGGTATTTGAAAATTGTTCAATCGACAATATTTATCAATTCCCACTAGACACTGTATGTGTGTACAAATACATTACAGAGATAAATAAAAAAGCAAGTTCAATTCGATACAAAAGTATTAGGGAAAAAAATTGATTACACTTTGAAACCATATGGTACGATAATCGGACACTTTCAAGTATAATTTAAATGTCATTTGTGTACGGAAGATATGGAATTGAATATGGGGGCGTTTTTATTTCTTTCCTAACCAGTTTTTTAAATAGTTTGCTTTATTGAACGCCCCCCGTGAGTAGAGAAATTCAAAAATTGTTTCTATTTATCTAAATGCGATTTTTTGTTTCAGACTAAGTAAATGGAATCTAATTTATCTACCCTCCCTTTCAAATAAAAAGGTAAGTGACATTTTTTTTCTTTCATTTTACTGTAATGGTAAATACATGATGAATGTGTTGTCCTTTGGGGTTTTGTCTTTCTATCACTTGGAAATTAATCAAATGGATTAAGAATGACAAATTAAGTGAAATACCATCACATGCTTACATTTTGATAAGCTTTAAAGGAAACGGAAAAGTCTATCACTTGACGATGTCTCACTTGATGATAAAATGTACATCTTATTTCGTGTCCTACAATTACACAACATTTCAACCTTGGTGAAAATTTTTTATATAAAAATTTGTGGGTTGGATCCTACATTAAGTTAATTACACTACAAAACGTATGAGACTTGTAATCTTGGATTCCATTGGAGCTTTTTCTTCCGTGACACAAGGCGGAGTTTTAGATCAAGACGATGATAATAACGTAATATTATAGAGTCACTTCTTTTGTATATGTCCCGAATGAATTCAGTATAACGTTTATATCTTTTATGCGGACAAATCGATATAATACATTTTAGGTTTGTTTGTATGCTAGACAAGATGTTGAGATAAGATGTTACCAAGAAATAATAAAACAGTCACTTAAGTAATTAAGTATTGTTTACTTAAATCTAATTAGACATGCGATAAATATTTTCATGTCTAAACAGAAACGTTTTATTTCATAGACTTGCTTCATCTGTGAATGGGGGCAGGTGGTGCTTTAAAAAAGGTGAAATAAATTGGAACGTGCCCTCATCCCAACCATAACACTCAAAGGCGGCTTTTGTGGACGTTGCCTATTGTAGAACAATTTAATATTAAAAAAACATAAAACATTTTAATTACATACAATCGACTCTTTTGTTAAAATATCAATTTCTCTAGTTGAGTGGTAAAATACCAGCAAAATGTTTCTGGTGGGCTGGTGATAAAATCACAACACCAAAATAAAAAAGCGAGTCTCAGAAAATGAGCACACCTTATTTCCGGTGGAACATCATTGGCTTGAACACAAGATAACATCCACAAATCCGCTTCAGGTATTTCTCATTAAATTGTATAGATACAACATAAAGGATATGTGTAGTTACTTCACAAAAAAACCACACAACAAGCAAATAGAAATTGTTTATGCATCAGAACAGCGAAACGTACTCGTTATAGTTATTTTATTCAAACAATAGCACCAAAGAAGGACAATACAATAAAAACTATCATTAATTTAGGCATTATTTCCGTGTCTCTTATTATGTGTGTGCCTATTTAGAGAAAAAAAGAGAACAACAATAATGACGAGAGATACTTACTTGAATTAGAATAATATATGAGCCACGAGCTCGTGTATATGTATGATGGCGAAATTATTATAATGAACTAGAGATTGGTGTTAAAGTTTGTTCTCTGTGTTGTTGTATTATTGTAAAGGTTATGGACCTGTTGACCATCTAGCTATGAATCCTGTTTGGAATTGATGGAAAAGGGAGAATACATTAGACACTTGCTCTTGATTATAATCAATATATTGTTCAATAGAAAATTTCATATATGAAAGCGGCATTTTTTTACAAGTGTTACGGTTAGATTGGTTTATTGTGTCGCTTAATTTTAACCACTTTCCCATGTTAGGAATGTTTAAATAGAAAACGGTGAATTAAATTAATCAAATTCAAATGTAAACTATTAAAAGTTAATTTCAAAGATGATGCAAAAATTACTCTGAATTGTGGTTGGACAGGATTTACGCTAGAATGATATCGTTTATTGTCAATGTTTAAGTTAGAAACTTTAAAATTACCAATTCTATTTTTCATGTAGAGAATAGACCAGCAAGACTTATTACAACAAACTACAATCATATCCCATAGGAATACAATTGAAAAAATAAGGTCATTTGGAGCAAATTAAATCGTAATTGCTTGTTTGAACGGAATTACATGATGTAATAATCAAGATATATCACCAAATAGTGTTTTGAATGCAAATGCGAATGAGTTTACACTTTTAAGATGAATAATTTATTTATAGATTTTTATTAAAAGCCCAATTGCGTTTGGAGTATTTAGAAGAATATGAAATAAAACGGCTAAGGAATAAATTCAAGTGTAGACTTGATTGTGGTGGTTTATGACTTCATTAATTAATTAATGATTTAAACAACGATTTGTTCCTGCAATTACACATTTCCGTGTGCTATATTGTTCATTCTACTACTGGTTTAAATTTATATTTGTATGTAATGTAGTAAAATGATTTGATGAATTAATTATTGGCATTAATGACTTTAACCATTGATACCACCAATAATTAATTAATATGTTAATTATAGTAAATTGCATTTTACGTTTACTATTATTTACTAAACACTTATAACCGCATAATCGCCGTGTATTTAAGCAGATTATCAACAAACAAACAAATAGTTTTAGAATAGTTTTTTTTTTCTTTCATCAGACCGCTTTTCTAATCATTTTTTGTCCTTGATCGCACTTCAACGGGTCAGTTTGGGGTCAGCATAGAAGACAATTTTGACTAGACCGCACTCATCCATTGTACAAAGTACCTATTTGACCATAAACGATATTCTTTACATCGTTTCGATCAAATAGCACAATGCTTATGTAATTCAATCTACCTATGTGCCATTTGCCAGTTGGACTACAGATCGAACTGTATTTGTGTGTTGTTTTTCTGTTTTCTATAATAAGATAGATATTGAACAACAAAAACTCGCATCACATAAATGCATTATGACAAACCGTCGGTATTGGTTGCAGATGGTGATGGTGTTGAATGTCTTTTTTAAATCGAAGAGTGTCAATCGTGCATAAATGAGAGTAAAACCACATTCAATATATACAAATCCGAATGAATATCGAATTGCAATACACATATTCGAAATAAATAAACAGCATATAGAGAATCTTTAAGTGATCCATCAAACCTCTAGACATTGATATCTTTAATTCTATTATGTAAGGGGCTGTAAGGAATTGTCAGTTCTTTTTCGAGTCTTGTAATAATAGACAGAAAGCTTGTAATTTGGGGGGCGATTATAGGTCACGCCACACACACTCTATTAAGGGTATAATTTTATTATTTTCTGTGAATTTGGGATTTCCTTATACCCCTAATGATCGATCACTTAATATTTTTCTTGAAAAACAGCACTCGCTCCTTCATTCTGTGGCCTTGACACGAAGGAAAACAACATTTATAAAAATATCGTTTATCAAAAATTTGCGACAAAATTAATCGAATACATTTTCCTTCTAATTAACACCCACCAAATGTGACCTTGTAAAAATTGTTCTTGTTTATATCACTTTGCGGAAGAAAAATAATCACAAAACTTTGAAATGTTTGCTGCTATTATTGTGCAGCAGGTAATTCAATATTGATCAGATGCATGATGGTTTTTCTAACCCATAAGAAGTCGGCATTTATAATGTTTTCGTGAAATTCGTAAGGGGTAACGTAAGGGGTATAACACCACACATCTGCCTGCATTTACGTAGGTAACCCTCCCCTTGAAAGAAATTACCACCTGGCGATTGCCACGGTCTGCAAACAAGGGCGATCCGCGTTTTCCTACCAGATGTCCGTGATAGTCTTATGTATTTTTATATATGTACGTATGTAATTCGAAGCATATGTCATTACAAGTACACAATTTAACTTGTTTGGTGTTTTATCAGTTGTCCAACCCACATACTTACTTGTTACGTAATATAACGTGGTTTCTTATTGTATACAAAATAAATATCAAATTCATACTAGCAAATATTCCCCTGCATAGTCACGGCTTAGACTTTGATTGGAAACTGTTAAGTGATAACCGAAAACTTTGTCAATATCAGCGTCTATAACATAATAGCCAACTTGAAAGTTTATACAGTTTGAGCTTTTGTGAACTCTTGAGGAATCTCCTCCATTATAAAGTCTCTTACGTCGTATGATCCTCTTTAGTGCACACAGTTCCTTGATGCACTTACAATAGAGAAAATTAATCGCTATCCTTACACTGTCACCACCCTCACCTAACAACCACTGTATTTAGAGGTAGTTTGCAAGTCTTTTGCTCCTTTACTAGGAAATATCATAACTGTCTTAATAAATCTTCCTGCTTCCACTGTAGATACAGTGATGCTTTTGTTGTTTGCTTCCATATACGAGATACAATGACAACAATTTGACCAAATTTCTCTTCATATTGTGTCACTTCCGATACACTGTGCTTATTTGTAAGAATTTCCATAGTAAAAAAGCTCGTTTTCTATCTGTATAGAAGCATTTTTCCTTATGATTATTTTTCATATGTGGGTAGTACGTATGTTCATTTTTTTTCAACGGGCGACAGTTGCGCCCCTCGAGAATACCCATATATGTATACTGTTAGTTAAAGCTTACAACTATATAGTTGAAGTGCTCATCAACGATAATAGCCACAAGTAGCTTTTACACACATATGCCTTTAATATTCCTTTTGATGTATGAAAATGTGTAATTTTCTACAAAATTTCTCTTGTTTACTTTTCATGTTGGTCTGTTGCTATTTTCGGATTACCATGTGGTCTTTTTATATTTACATATTGATTAATTTGAGCGAAAGTCTCAGTTTAATCGCCCAATTAAGTAGACTAACTATAATAAAAAAGCGTTCGGTGATATTAACAGATTTTTTATAAAACGACGCAGTTTAGAAGGATGTGAAATTATTAAACAACGAAATTAAAATATATTAATCATATGATGATTTAAATGTTCAACAAACACGTAAGGTACATCTCTCATGATGATTTATTTCTACACAGCGTAAATCCTGAATATCTGCTGACACTTGGACCGTGACTTGAACGGATATCCTTACGTCCAGCGACCATATCCTTTACAAAAAGCGGACACTCATTACTAGCTTTACATTTAATTTTATTCGCGTCCACCTTTTCTCTTCATTATTCTTACTCGAAATCAATAAGACACTCGAAAGTAATTTACCGCTCACATAACGCGTGAATAGCAGATCTTAAACTAATTAAACATTGTCCAAGAGTTATAAATTACTTGAAAAGTTGGAAATTGTTCAGATGTGCAATGACCATCGCTTTCTACGTAAATTAATCAAGTAGATACACTCAGTATTATATACACTTGAAAATAAATTCCGAAACTTAGATTAACCATTTTACGGAAATTAACTCCATTTGGCAAAAAACATGTGATGCATAAACTTAAACTTGTACAAACTACTTGTCATAAAATCAGGTGCCTGTTGAAGATAAATATTTCAAGTCGGTAAGCAAGGGGACGGAAAGAAAGTCCCATTCATGTGACGGATTCAAAGGAACTTGACTAGGAGTTTAGGATGTGCACAAGTGAAATATTTGCGTCATTCCAGGTGCAAAAAACACACAGTCGTCTGAAATCCGCCTGTCGTTTTAACGCCATACTAATAATATAATAGCAATTCGATGTTGGAATAATTAATTTTAAAAAATAATTCGTTTGCATTATAAATTTTTCTCGGCACCAATTACGGGAACAGCATTATCCGAAACAGTGACAACCTGTCCGGTGAATTTTTTCAGCATACCTCTGATTCGGTGTGCGTTAAAATTTCGGACCCCTTTGCTCTCAAATTTTATGCTCACATATAGCAGAGCACACATACACACATACATAAATTAGCAGATTTTATGGTAAAATTTTCTAAATTATTGAAACTCATTTAAAAATCTCCATTCCATCAGCATCGCACTCGTTTGGGGATTAAATATTATGAAAAATTTATAGTGAAAAACCGCACCGTGTTTATTTTTCATATGGAAAAATCGAAACAACCAGAACGCATTGTTGTGCGCGTATACACACATTTTTATTATAGGAAAATAAACAGATTTTCAACATGCAACTCTTGCCTGAAAATTATAATATACTAAAGTTTGGGGCTTTTTTTATTGTCGGATACTTTAAAGAAAATTGATACGCTCAAGTGTTAAATTGACTTTGTTAAACAAGTTTAGAAACCAACTGTTGCTTCCAAGATATCCGCTTTCTTAGTAAGTTTTCCCCTTTAAGAAAATGTTCAACAAGTGGCTACTTGGATGGTTTCTTAAATGCTGTTATCACAATCTTGTCTACTCCCATATTCCGGCCTTTAATCCGTCCCCCATTAACGTCGTTTACTTAATGTCTCGTCCTTCGTCTTCAGACTCCCTGTTTGCCTACAAAGATAAATCTTGTAAGAAAATAAGATAAAAAAAGAGTAATTGTGTGAAAATGGGTGTGGAAGTGGTTGTCTTTCTAATAAACATCACACCTGTCATTATTAGGGTGGAATTTATCGTCACCGTGTAAGGAAACAACGGAAACAGTCCACGGAAACGCGGTGCTTAACGGAAGTGGCTAAGTAGCGAATACAATGAGCGATTCCGGTGGCGTGCAGTCCATAATGCACATATACATACCATCTAGGTAGCATTTAGGGACACGATATACTAATATCCTTTTGCGAGACATGGGAAAACACCTCAACGATCATGCAAAAGGCGTCGATCTCTATCACTACGCGTCTATTATGAATAATTGATTTTATTCCGTGACAATTTATCGCACTGTATGTCGAGCGATTAGAGAAAAACATAAGCGTGACCGATATTAAGTAGGCCGTACCCACAATATATTCCTTCTAATATTTTATTACCGTTCCATATAATATATTATTAGGTATATAGATTTGTATGGATCTGGCTGGTCTACGAACTGCACATACCTACCAGTCAAGTCCATTATTTATTTATGAAATAACTAGTTTTTAATGCTCTTATAATTATTTCTAATAGTTTAGAAAATTGCTAGTGTGCGTTTTAGATAAAAATTTATATGTATATTAAACTAAGGGAACAAAACACGGACAAATATTTTCTTTGCACCCACAAATATGTTTTGCGTGTTAAATATAGTTTACCCGCCTTGTTTTCTTTTCAAATTACTCTATTACACCCTTTACACCTAAATGACATTATTTATTGTTTAATTTTGTGGCGATTGACAAGTTCATTGATAAGTAGCGCTTCCCATTCAATAGCGAAACGACCTTCCTTCTTAATCTTACTTCCGTTCACCTTGCTTTATATGTGAACTAAGGTGTTCGCTTAAGGAATCAGACCGAGAAGGGGGTCTATTGGCCTTTGTGACGTCACCGGACGCAGTGCAGCCTTGAGACCGTTTTCTTACATAACATTCAATGACGTCAGTGGTGTGTAGACGAACTTGAGACGGTAGCGTATAGGTACATGCGGGAATCGTAGACGTTTCGATGCGTCACGTGACGTAATGACGGGGCAGATGTTTTATCGAAGCCCCATTTGCATGATAAAGGGCATTAAGATCGCCAGACCGGTGTTACAGAAAATGTGTAGTGTAGTTAGTACTTGTATATGTTTTATATTGTTGAGATCCGTATAGTTGTAGAAGTTTTTACAAAGAGAGGGGGGCCGACTTTCTTTTGTTGCGTATGTATTCAGAGAGGGTCAAAAAAACGGGGCCCGTGACTGACACGCGTTCGCTTAGAAATTGTATTTAGTTTTTGGAGGAGAGGAGAAGGTTTAGATAAAAATGTAAACGAAAAACAGTGGCGTACGAAATATTTGGCTTCTGAAAAAATGTACGGCTAACAAAAGCAACTGATTTTTCATGATTATTAAGAACATTCCAGTATAAATTTGAAGGAGCTGTTAAATTTAAATATGGAAATATAGAAATGGAGAACAGAACTAAAGCTGACATTTTTTCGGCGATACGCCACTGGTGGTTACGATGCAACAACCCCACATGGCAGCTGTACCTATATTTACGAGAAGGGAGGTTTACGTCTGTAGCCAGCTGACTTATTCTCCAGTATAACAAAGACGGGGACACCCTCCTTGCAACAACAAAATACGAATCTAGTAAAACTACCCTTCTTTGCAACCTTTAATTTCTCTCCCCTTCTTTATTCACTTTGTGATCGTCATCATCATATAAAATCCCCGTCTTTTCGATAGTATAGATTTTAATATTATCCATTTTACTTTTGACTGGTGAAGCTCTAAGGGGGTTGTTAGATTTGGCGAACATTTGTAGGTTATGGGGTGCATTTATTCTCCTCCTAGACTAGGTCACTAGGCCTGATTTTCACATTATGTATTTAATTTTACAAAAAATAGAGATGCTGTTCCTAGAAAAAATTCATTTGGTCAAATTTATTAATTGAAATATTTTAAATGACTCATTTATTTTCAAATATGTATTTATAAAATTAATTAATAACACTTTACACCTAAAACATACATATGTAAAATACACAAATCAATCAAGTGTAAAATATAAAATAATATATTATTTAGACTAGTATCATAAAAAATTATTGTATTAATCAAACAATAATATCGGAAAAAGGCAAATAAAACAATTAATAATGCAATATAGAATTGATGATATAAAAACTGTTTGTTTTAAAAATCACGATTTTAACCTAATAAACATTTAATTCGATGATTATGCCCATATAATGATTTAAAATGAAAATAATTTAAAAAATATTAATTCAATAGATTATGTGAGTAACTATAAATATAAAAGTGCGTTGAATGATACGGATATTATTATGCATTAAACCTGTTGATTGTACAAATTAATTAATTATTATATCACCTATTTCACCCCCTTTATAATATGCATAATATTTATTGGTATAAAAAATCTACACACAGACACACGCGTGAATATTATTAAAAATACATCTATTATTCAGTGACCGGATGGACCAATTTGATTTGGCACACATATTATGTGCAAGTAATTTATTGTTATCACTGTAATAGTATCTGATCGGCCCCAATGCAGATCTAGTTTTATGAAACTGGTCGTAGAAGTGTGCCAGAAGATAAGCGTCGTTCTTTTGTGCCTTCAAGCCCGTGTTTTATTACTTTATTTTGAGGGGAGGTCGGATTCGAGTATGCAACCAGATGTAAAAGAACTGTTACGGTTTTTTATTTATCAATTAATATACAATTTCCAATTTAGTTCTCTATAAATCCGCTACTTAAACATTTCCGATTCATTAATCAAATAATGAAGAGAGCCTCTTGAACGTTTCCTATTTATGGCAATTTGCTAGCAAAATAGCAGCTGTCCGCAAACTTTTAACACAAAGATATTTTTCTTGTATATATCACAATGTGAAACCCTTTTCTACCCTCTTTAAGATGCACGATAGATTTCAGGTTCAAAGACCTGATGCATATTATTTCCGTTGAATTGCAGGTATGACTTGGACATTTTTCCATTTTTCTGTTATTATAAAGCAAAAGGGTGAATTCGATGTGTTTGCCATGTCATTATATTACATCTGTAGATTGTGGCTTAAAATTCAGCCATCTGCACATATACGCATATGTGTGTCCATTATTTTCTCTTATTGTAAAGGGTTTCATATGAAAAATGAGGAAAAGAAAGGATTTACATAAAATCTTGCGCAACCGTCTCCCCAAACACAAATTCGAAAAACATCTAAACAATTTTCGTTCGGCACATTGTCCTTGTTCGGCCGCACGGAAATCAACAAAGTTCACTGCAACAATATCAAACTGGTCATTTTTACTGTAATTTTTAACTATAATTGCCATTGTCGCATTTTCAATGGTCAACAAATCGCCCATCGAACTCACAAAGCGGTCCAATAAATTTCAACAACAATTTTTAAAACATTTAGCTACACAAATAAGACATCTGTAGCTTATAGGGGGTTGTAGGTGCCGTGCTTACCTACACAAGCACCCTGTCGGCAGTAAATCATTCCACTTCTTTAAAGTACACCACCAAATTAGGGTAATTTCTTTCAATTTAGCTTCCCGTACACCGGAAGTGGATGGAAAAGAAACACGAAAGTCTCAATAAGGTGCTCAAAATGTTAATATAGTGCAGAATTTCGTCCTCGAACAACACCCACAGGTGGTATGTTTCGGGGATTCTTAAGAAATATATCAAACACAACAATAATGCACACAAGTTTATAGGTTTTCCGTGGTGTGTTCTTCAGAAGCCCAGGTGGTAGGCGTGATGTTTGATCTTTTCAATTACACCCCCAAAAACGCATTGTTGTTGCAAATGTTAAGGCACTTTTACAATCTTAAATAACGAGTAATACGTGAGTGTTACTACAATTAGGTATTTTAATTTATCGCACTGTCGCTCCAAGAGTATTTCCTTCTTTTCATAAGACTTTTATGGCGTTTACATAAGTCTAGTCTAGGCATCAGACAATGTCATAAAATAACCGCGATAAAATGTGTTAAACAAACGAAATATGCATTTTACTCACAATACATTACAATATAAATAACAAGATATAAAAACTGTTTATTTGTATTATCTGATTTTAAATAATTAAAATGAAGCGTGTGTTTTTATTATTTGAACGGTAAGTCTCAACAGTGCAAATAAGTTGTAAAAGTGTAGAAGATTCGTGTGTACCTACTCATATATGGAGGCTTGGAGGCAGTTAAAAATCGAGACCGCGATATAATTTATTATCATCTTGCATAATTAACGACCCTCTGCCATAAGGGACTGCATTAACAGTGATCAAAAACTTCTAGAGTACTCGCATATATACCGATGATTCAAAAATAAAGTTAAATGAGACAATTAATGGACAGTTAGTACGTCAATTTAGTAATTAATGGTCCGATGGTGAGGATAAATGGCCAATCTTTTAAATTCACTGTTGTGTTGTGTGGTGTACTTGACGTTGGTCGAAATTTGATGTAAAAAAACACATTGAAAAGTACTATAATGAAAAGCGAAAAAAATGAAAGACCCAACGGGGTTAAACATAATTTTAATAAAATTCGAGTAATTTGTCCATTGACCATGTTAGAACAGAACCCCAATATAGCGGGCAAGCAAATGGAAAACAAACAAACCACCCTTCAAAAACACCTCGATGTATATAAATCATATGCTGTGTCCAGCCTAGAAATCGCGATCCTTTTTTACCGATTGAATTATTGGCGATTAGAAGTGGGATAGAATAACATTGCAGGACGGACGGACAGTGTGTGTTTGTATGAATTTTTTTATGATAGCGCTGCTAGCCGCTATTCCCCGCTGGTGGACGGGATGGACAGAGAGAGTTAGGGCCGTTAATGCACACAATTTTTTCTACAGCGTGTGCTGCAAATTAGCGGCCGTTGAGGATGAGGAAAAACACATACATTCGCTTGGATGTAGAGGAGGATTGAGGGCTGATGGGCGCGCATGTGCTAGTTGGTTGGTACTGGAATTAAAGCGGCAATGAGGGAATCAAAGAGCATACTTTTGAAACGATGACCGCTCGTTCGATCGATGTTTTATAAAGCGAAGCTGTGGCCACACCCAGGGCTAATTGAATGTGCCTGCACTAGACTTGCATGTAATTTTATGTGTGCAGCTTGTTTGGCGGAATTTTTTCCATTCCCCAAAACGGACGACTTCGCGTGGACGCAGAGAGAGAAATTAGTCAATATGTATCGGGTTGATGTTATGGGCAACATTCATCAGAATTCTGTCAAAATTCACCAATATCGCACTAATACATTTGCCGGATTTGGATATGTGTGTGTGTGTGTGTCTGTTTCGGTGTGTGGGATGCATTTAATGCACCAACCCATTCCAGCATGTATTGCGTACATGTCGTATAGAGAGATGCAATCCGATTGTATTTCATATGTGCGAAATTACCATCATTCGAAATATTTTATTGCACTACACTTTGGGCAATTGTTCAAGCATTGAAAATTTCCATCCATACACATGTCACTTTTATAAAATAATTAAAGTATAAATATAAATGATTTTTGCAACTGTTTATTTATTCGTTTTTCGTTTTCATCTTGCGATTTATCCATCAAGTTATATTTTGAATTTATTCAGAGTACTTGTCAATTTCGCAATCAAATTCATCAGTCTTCATTTTAATTTGCAATTTGAAAATGAACTCGACCTTTTTTGAGTCAATTTTCCACAGGACTGCATTTAGGATTGCATGTCTCAATAAAGTGGAAGAAGCATAACTATCTGTCTGTCATATGTCTAAGAATAATTAGCATTGGAGTCGTTAGGAAACGGCTCAAAACCCAATTATATGTACGGCAATCAAGAGAATATTATGGAACCGACACCGACACTAAACATTTGTTAACAGCAGTTATGATCGAAGCATATGGTCATCAAGTAATCCTACAATGTTTCGCTGTTAATATTTCTTAAAACGTTCTCCATTACCAACAGAGTTAATTAAATATACGGTGATGGGACTTAAGGCGATTGCTTTGTTGTTAGAATGATTTATTTATTTACACGTATACGTTAGGCATCTTGATGACCGCTATTATAATAATTTTATCGATTTAAACATGTTTACTTATAACAATTTATTAACACAAGTTCTTTAATTATTCAAAATGTCAATAAACATCACTTGAAATACCAATACTTGTTAGTAATGTTCTTATCTAAATATTTGTTTATTAATAAATTTATATTAAAGACAGATATTCCTCTTCAGACAACAAACCAAGAATTAGTCATAAAGTTTTTTTTGTTTTCATTTTTATGTGTTGATTAAAATTAACTAGACTTCCGGAGTTGCTGATGTATGAAACTATAATAAACATCACATATTGTTAAGCACATTTGCGTCTTTACAATCTTTGCTTCATTGGTTAAAGAGGCATTATAGTTTAAGAAGCTGAATCATTCTTAAAACATTAACTTTAAGGTGACTGAGCGAGTTTCTTCCCTTTTTGAAATCTATTTCCGTTTAAACACACATCTGTGGCAATTTTTTAATTGTATCGAGTGTCGAGTTCCGTTTTGAAATTGACTTACAAATAAAAAAATGCTTGTTTTTAGTCTACAAGAACAAATATAGCCAATTTTAAGAGTATAGGTGTTGTATTTCTGTAATTCAAAAACTTATTTGTTAAAAAGTAAATTTACTTATTTAGAGTAAAAAATAGAAATTAGTATATAGGGTAATCAACATTCATATATGTACATATTTGTACATTTTCAAACAATCTACAACGCTTTCACTGGTAAAACGTGGATCATCTTTAATGTGAATTTTTCAAGAGCGATGCAGAATGATCAACTATTTCACATCAAACGATGTATGTGTGTGTATATAGGAAAAAGAGCTGAAAACTTTTCCCCGAGAGTAACTCGGTGATGCCGATGTGAATATATACCTATATATGCTACTGACCCTTGGCTTGTTTTGTATTTTATAAAAAAGCACTAACTAGCGAATGCTCTTTTCGCTACCGGCTATACATCCTATTTCTAATTAGCATATACACGCACAAACAAACTGAAAATTAGTTTTGACCATCTCGATTTTTAATGAGTTAATGGATTTATTAGAGCGAGTTTCAATGTTGCTGCTTTTTATGCATAACAGACATTTTCATTCCAAAGTGTCATAATAATTCTACACTTTTTTATTTCAGCTATAGAATTTCTTTTTGTGTGGCCAAATTGGAAACTGTAATAATCTTAATCTTTCGCTGACGATCGCATCCCAACTCACTATTTAATCCACTAATTTACAATTCGCATCTTTTTTAATAAACGCTTTCCGCGGAATCGCGATTCTATTGCCATCCTTGTTTTGTCATTGCCTTCTAATAAAGCCCTAAGACAAAGGGCTTAATAGATATGCCCAGTCTTCCTACTATATGAACTCATACAATGTATAGTGTGTGTGCAAGGATGCTGCTGCACTCAGCAACCCAGCAACTGGAAAATATGTTGATATAAAATACACGCTTACACACTGTTATAGTCCTAGGGAAGGCTATTAAGGGCGTATATTGATTGTACAATATTAACTGTTCAATTCACCACAAGCATTCGATGATTGCTTTCTCAAATTGTAAACTTCAAACCGCACATGTGTGCCAGGCCACGTTATACGGTGCAATAATGTTATGTTACAACGGAACTGATGCTTTTATTGCCATGTTGTTAAAAAGTGAATACAGATAAAGTATGCTGCCTTATTGTACTTGTATTGGGATGTTACAGGATTGTGTAAACTGATGTAGAGCGGTTTTAGACGTGAATTTACATCGTTTTGGCACTGAATTCCAAATAGTTTAACCAAACGCAATTTATCTCGTCTAAGAATTAAATCCGTACCAAAGTAATTTCAAGAATCGTCAACAAATTACCATCCATTTAGAATTGATTCATTAAAAGCGAAACGTAAATTAGAGATGTGTATAAGCGTATATTGGATAGATTGGCTTTTGGCACAGTGAAGAGAAGACAGAGGGCAAAATACAAGTGAAATAATAGACTGAGATGGCCCGAGGCCAAGGGGGAGCGGAAGGAAGTAAAGACTGCAGTGTAGTGCAGCATAAGAAGGGCAGACTTCCCTAACCTACCTCACACCACCACCGATAGCGGCGGTACGGCCACCGCCGAGTTTTCACAGTTTATATTGATCTTAGCATTTGCTGTTCCCTTCCGTGAATGCCGGTGGAATCAATGGTCTCAAGTCGTCAGCCGTATTCCATACTCATTAAACACCATCTTTCTTATACACATTTTTCCCTCGTCGTGAAATGTGTGTGTATGCCTGTGCCTGTGTATTAATTCTGTATGTAAGAGTAATAAGGAATTTTTAAAGGGTTGAAGAGAGCAGAAACTGCGGGTCTATTCTTTCAAAGAAAATGCTGACGTGAATATAGACGCACTGAACTGTAATTAAATTTCTTATTTTGTCTACCTAGTTTGAAAATCTGGCCTATTTTTGTTTATCCATCGACACACAAAAAATATACTATTATTTTTAATTATACAATGGTGTGTTATTTTTTGGCTTTTTTTATATTGAGTATACGTGCATGTTTTTTCATTCTTCGCAGTGAATAAATTTGCTAAATAAACATGAAACCGTAGTGTAAACTATTGCAACTGACATATCAGATAATATGTCTGCGTTGTTCATAATTAATATAAAATTATGGTAGCCAGTTACAAATTCTGCCTCTCTGTAGTATTTTTAATTTTAAACAACTCTATACTATAACTATGAATAATACATTGTAAACGGACGCCTGATAGATGTAATTCGATTTTTGTTCTATTTTAATCGTACACCATTCTATCTGTACCACTAAATCTAGCTATGTCGTTTTATTTAATTTTTTGGGCTATTCAATCCCCTCTGATATCCAATCATGCGTTTCACACATTCAGCCAAAACGAAACAATTAATGAAACTGTTTAAAAAAATATCAAGAAACAGCAAGATGCAAATTTTCTATATTATATAAAAAAATTCTAAAAATATCCAGAAAAAAATTATCCTTTCAGTTTTTCACTTCTTGTTAAACATAAAGACGCTCTTTGACTGTATTATAAAAGAGAAAAACCTTGTAACTATTCATTTCACATTCATGAAATTATTCGAGGAGATGTGATTAAAACTGCGAAGACACTAAATACATCAACGACAGCTTTACAGTTGATCAAATGATTGCTTTGCATATTCGTCTTGATACATTAGAAAAAGAGTTGAAAGTTACTTTGGACAAATTATGCACTTTTTCTTTTTTAAATCTTTTTACACAGGCACCAGAGAAACGAAGAAATCATATTTTCCACTTGAAATGCTTTACTCAATACCCCATTCCCTTATTCTTGGTGGCAGCCACCCTCCCAAGACCACTCTCAACCCTTCTAGTCTTAACTATGCAATGTAAAGTTGTATATTGCACTTTGGATGGTTGTGGGAATTCTTTTCATCGTATTTTTTTCTGAAAGCCTATGCACAATTCTTAAGAGATATTTATTCATAGTGTACACACGGGACTTTTTCCTTTGCACAACTCACAGATATTATTGTGAACCAACTTGTAAATGATGAATATATTTTTTTCTTTAAATGTAAATTACGTGGCTAAATTAGTGCAATGTTGTTTATTGTCGGGACCCACTTAAAGCCAATCTAATTATAATATTCAGTTGACATGATGACTTCGCGTCATACATTCACACTTGCTTTTAACAATGTTTATCCGCTCTCGGAATTAGAAGAAAACGGAAGGAGCATTTAAGTTTATGGGAATTATTTTTTATTAAACTATTAATGTTTGTACAACACAATGTTGTAGTGATGCGAAAATGTACATTTTTACGCGTGTAAATATGAATTTTGATTAATATGCCCTAATTAACGCAATATATTCGAACAAAAAGCTTCACAGTTTACAGGAAGTCCATTTTAATTATAAAATTGTTAATTAATAAAAATTTTAAAAGGGCACACATTTTATTTTTAGTATAATTAAAGCTTCATTGCACTGGGATACAAAAAGGGATCATAATTAAATTCATGTGGACACAATTATTTAATTTCAAAGTTCAAAAATTAATCCTCTCCGTACTGGAAAGTGGAAAAATATAATAAATTTTAAATATGTTTTAGAAACAATTTGTATAGAGTTTTCTCATAAAACAATAAGAGCTCGTTGTAAAGAACGATCGCCGTGAGATATTCAAGTTCCTGGTCCTTAACCACCATGTCTCCTTTTAAGAGACACATCAGGGATAAGGTTTCCTTCCTTCCGTACCGCTATTCAGCCTCGATTTACATATCTTCGTGAAGTGGATATTTCAACATTAGTCAAAGTAGTTTTCTGCATAAGTAATTAATCCATTGCATGTTATAGGGACCAGTTTCACGGGAAGGTTTTTATTGTTACAAATTAATTAGTTTAACTAGTGAAACGTAACTATGATGACACATAATCAAAGTGAATAGAATTTTATACAAGTATAATTAGTAGAAATAATCATTTCATATCCTGGCCCCCGTATTACATATATGAGAAAGGAAGAAATCAAAGTAAACCCTTGCTGAGAAGGTAGCGTGTAAAAGGAAGTGTGTGTAATGAGGAAACAAGCGAGTGAAATAAGGCGATGACTGCCATCAAATGGCTGAGGAGGACAGGGAGAGACTCTACTACATAGCAGAGCAAGAGATTAGAATAAATGAACGAAGCGCAGAGGGTATCGCTAATTGTCGATTAAAACCATTTAAGATTCAAATCACTTTGTTGTCGCACAGATTTTGCACACACCTATTACACACTGTTTTTATATGGTTTATTAATAAAGAAAAAACAAACACAGAAATATGTGACCGTGGATGTCAATTTTATCACCTGATGGTGCAAATATTATTAATTTGTTTAAGCGCGCGCGGTTTTCAAATAAAACGGATATTTGTGGGAAAATATGCAATTGGTAACATGAGCTAGAATTATACGCTATTTTCCAAGACAAAGAAAATTACATATCAATTGTAAAAAGTTCGTTTAGAAAAAGGAAAATGCTCAAATCAAATAACAGGCTTAAAAGGTAGCGATTTCTAGCATTTAAAGAAACATGTAATTTCGTACACGTAACAAATCGTCTAAATGATGACATTTTTATTTTATTTAATTAAATGTAATGGAAGCATTGCTGGTATATTCTTAAAGGTCATAAACACAGTCAGACGAATCTTACAATTTGATTTAAAAGCCTCCTCCTCACTTACGCTTGATTCCGATGGAAAAAGTCTCATTTTATACGACATAATAATACTTACTATGTGTTGTAAAGTATAAACATATAAGTGTGAACAAATGCCAAGTAGGCAATATATTCTCGGGAAGTGATCACAATTTTTATTTGTATTGAGGTGTCTTTTTTATTAGACATTTTATAATCTGACTCGAGGGATGAAATGACTTTTAAAAAGAAATGCTTTAAAACAGTTTTCATGTTTATTATATTCCTTGTGGTTATGGGCTGCTAGAAGAGCAATTTCAAATTTACGTTTACTTTCACGAGATAAGAATTTTTATAGTTAATTCCCATAATACGAAATAGGTATATATTGAGGTTTTATACTAGAACCCAACCACACATAAACCATATAAATATAATAAATATGAACAAAAGTGGAAAGAACAACGATTTTATTACGTCACTGTAATTTATTGTTATTATATTTCTCTCGCGAGCCATTCAAAACGATACAACAACATTTGATTTGATTTAAATAATAAAAAACATATATTATTGCGAGTTGGTGCTGTTTGTGAGTGTTTAGAGCAGTTTTTCTCGTCTTTTCAATTTGTACAAGGAAAATGTGCATACAGCCAGGTATTGTTTAAAATGTGCAGTTCATTGAATGCAGCAAAAAGCAGAAAATTGTCTTAGAGTAAGTGAAATTCGATTCGTCAAGAAAATTGTAACGTCTTGTCTTTTGAATAGAATGACCGCTTGTTAATTACACTGCATAAAATATGATACAATAATATTTATTTAAATGTCTGTTAATTATGTGTATTTGCACATATAAATGCACCCGCACAAAACGATGAGTAAGTGACCAAGTATTAGATGGAATTAGATTTTACCATATAAAAGGATTCGAGTAAAAATGTGATATCCAAACATATGTAAAAAGAAAAACCTTACCTTTGGTCACTTCACTCTTTATACCTACTGTGCATGTAGGACGACTATTGATTTATGATTTTATTAATGCCCTGATGCATTAAATAAATTGACATTTTATAAATGCACTTAATAATCGAAATACACATACGACAACTCAAAGGGATTAATGTAAAATTGTAAATGAAAGCCTGTAATTTGCTTATTTTTTTATTTCATTTTAATTACCTACATATCTAGAATGTATTTATAAAATTATACAAATATTTTCTTTTTATACCTAAACACGTGTTAGAGCTTAACGCAATTTTCCATTGTTTATAAATTTGATGGCATTAGAGGGAAAATGTTGCACTTTTCCAAACATAAAGAGAAATTTTTCGAGTAAAGCCCATAGACCATTTTATTTCATCTAATGAACGAAATCAATTAAATACATTCGTATATTGTGACTTTCGAAATAGTTTCATCACAATAGCAAATCGTAATAACTCTTTAGGTGATCTATGCGGCGAATTAAAAAGTACAACAAAAACGGAACAGGAAACGAAACAATCAACGGGCTCATCTCCGGCGGACAATCACACCTCATGACGTCATTGAGCTTTCCGGTAGCCCATCAAAGACTGCTTAATGTTCTGATTTTTCACCGTAAAAACTATCTCATTGGAGTATGACTGTTACTTCCTAAATGTTCGGAAGTGACCGAGCAGGTAATTAATGAATTTTTTCATATAGAAGGATGCCACAATTAACTATCAATAAAAAATTGTCTTATGCCGTTCCGATTGAAGAATTTTTATATTTGTAATTAGGGCAGTATGCAGAAAGTAAAGGCAACACGTGCCAGGAAATTGAGGCTCCTAATACCTATAAAAAGTAAAATTTTCATTTTTTCGTTTCCTTTTTCTTAGAACCACTGCATATCTAAATACTCGTATATGCTATATTTTAGTTTGTATATACAAATCTGTTCCAGTTTGCAATGCCTTTAAGTTGTCTTATCAAATTATGAAATGTGTTCATTTCCTCTAGTTAACTGTTACTTACGATAATAGAATTTTCCTGTAACTTGAATAGTGATAAATCTTATTCCAAGACGTACATTAATAAGTGTTCGTACACTAGTTAGAATAAATGTACATGTGAGAATGTTGATAAATTGCATTAAAGGTTTCGTCGAGTTGACTAGAATCTAATGGATTCCCCCACAAATTACTGCTGGAGAAAAAAATGCAGGTGTTCGTCGTGTTTCATTATTATTGTTATTTGTGTGTTCTACATTTAATTCGAAACACAATGAAGGGCTGAAGTCATATTAACATGTAGAAACCACTATATAATACAATAAAGGTGGCATATGGTCTGATGGTAAGATGTACTTCCGGCATTGACGTCACAGGTAGATCGCGACTGTACTAGAATTTCCTGTCCGTCATGCGAGGTGAGCACCCAGGAACAATTCCCACCGATGTGATATACTCTTAATGAATAAGAAACATCAGGTGGTGGTTTATGGGGGCGATGATAACGTCTAGGTGGACAATACTGTCACATGCCCTCCTCTATGTGCATGGATAGGTGTTATTAGATATATATAGGGGGAAAATCCTTAATACGAATAAAAATTTTATCATTAACATACCATCACATGTGAATGCGTGGGAATTCAATGGCAACTTTTATATCCGTCATCTCTTTGCAATATTTTTAAGGATTTCTTGGTTAGACTGGAAAACATTCAATGCTTATGCACATTAATTAAGAAAGGCGCAATATAATCACAAAGTGCATGTGAACTGAATGCACACACAGGCTTTCTTATATGGTAAGGGGTAAGTTTGCTTATTTGTCGTGCACATCTCCCCTATTGAATCGTGCATCATCTTAGAGGGATAAAACAAAAGACCACACTGAGAAAACACTGTAGTGAATTATACTAGAAATTCGATTCTTGAATACTACATCAATTAGTTCATTTTGTGACAAAAGCAACATTTTTTATTAAATACGACTACAAAAATATATTAGTATTGTTCAGTATATTATACTACTACAGAAATAGTATTAAAAAAAATACTATAGAATACAACAACAAGTGGTATTGTTTAAGTCTTTTTTAAAATACTACTACAATTTATAATAATTTGATTTCTGTGTGGTGGTATTAAATACAACATTACTGCATTATTTTTGAATGAATATTTATTGTTTACTTACAAATTTGAAATAGTATTTAATATTATTTACTCTTATAGGGAATAAAAAGATATTGCTCATATAATATATAATAAAACACCATTTTTAAAATAATAATATATTATTCTTTTTTTAATTGTTCACATTTCTATTTTAAAGAACAACATAAACATATTCAATATACTTATTAGAAAGCAGTAATAAGCAATTGTTTTTGTTACATTTAAGAAATAAAAAGTTCATATAAAAAATTGGTCTTTTTACATATTCACACATTTTTTGTTCTATAAGACGAAATAAACAATTTTAAAAATTCTGATCTACAATATGCAAATATGACATAAAACTTGAATTCAGAATAAAATAAATTGTTTACACATTAATTTTAACAACAAGAATTCTATTTTGCTGTTTATATTTACAGAATAATAATTAGGTACGAATTTTAAATATGATAAGGTGATAAAACATACCCCATATCATTTATTTTAAAATAGGAACAAATTACTGGACTTCTCAAATCAGCGAAATTAACAAATGTTGTTAAATTAGTGTCAATTGTACAGTATAATCCGTAATGTTCGGAAATTCTTACATTGCATTACAGGAATCAATTCGCTTAGATCCCACGAATTCAATAACTCTTCCATTTTAAAATCACTATGAAATTTAAGAAACTTTAAGAAACACTTAACACTTCTGTAAATCACTAATCACTCGAATAATCGTTAAAATAATTACAGAAACGAAATCAGTTGTCCACGCTTCAGTCGCTTGAACAAAGAATGAAAAACGCAGTCCGAGAAAAATTCGCGGAGCAAAAAATAAACTATTTCATAAGATATTTTATATTAAAAACAAATGGAATTTATTATATATACGTAGCAATATCATACCATACTAGTTTGTTGTAGTATTATAAACGACTTCGCTATTATAAGATAAGAAAATAGTGCAAACGAGTCAAATTTACTTTAAATACAACGACAAGTTTGAACAATACCGGATTGTAGTAGTATTATAAAAGACTACGCGTGTATTAGAAAATACGGAAAACCCTAGTTTAGACAGAGTAATAGTCGTTACTATACTTGGATTTTCGAATCTTTGCGTGTACGCAATAATCGAAATTCATTGTTCTAACAATATTTTTGATTATGACGTAAAGGCAAAGATTCGAAAATCCAAGTATATTACTGTTGCTGTCTACATCAAATCATGAATCTGAGTTTAGCCTTATGAGAAATAGATGATGTTTTCAAGATGAACGCGCTTATATGCATTATTTTAATCAATTCAAAAACCTAATTTTTTATGTCTTATCAGTAACTATTAAGTAATAAATGTTTAAGAAAGAGATCAAGTTTTATGAGGTTTCGGAAAGGTTTCGTTAAATATTAGACATTAGATGCATTTTAAACTACTTATGGTACTATTAATAATATCATATTTATGAATATAGTCAATATTAGTTTTATAATGAATATTAATGCAAAATGTAACTTGTATATAATAAATTTAATGAAATTGTGGTAGTCTGCAATAAGTTTGAAGAAAATGTAGTAGTATATAATAGAAGTTTCTCATTTAAAAATATTAGATTTTACCATATATTTTTGTAGTAGTATTTTATACATTTATGACAAAGGTATCAATAAAAGATTTTTACTATGTAATACGTTTTACAAAGTTCTTAATAAGACACGTATCTGTTTATTATAACAAACTACATAAATAAAGGAACATAATTTATTAATTTTCTAAAATATTTTTCTCAGTGCAGACTGCTCAAGCACGTACTTTCGTTCTCCGCAACCCTGGTTATTAATATGTGAGAAATTTATCATTTGCTTTCTTTTCTTTCGGTGGAAAATGCATGCTTTTTATTTTGTGAAAAAGAAATTAATGTGCAGTAATTAATATAGAAAATTAAATAATTCATATATAAATCATTTATCAAATGCATCATCAACCTAACTTAATGATTAAAATGTTCATTACATTTAACGGAGTTCGATAATAGTCACATATAATAGACCAGCATGGTGGTATCAATGGGGTAATATGTTCATAAAGAGTTTTCTTAAAAGCCCCTGACAATCATTATTATTCTTAAGATTTACCTACATGAGAGGTTCTCGTGAGAATATTTTTCGGGTGAAATCACTGTATAGACTTCGATATATTGTAATATGAATTCTTTCTATTATTGAGGAACTAAAGTATTTTTAAAGAAACTGTTTCCCTAAATTTTCGACCTCCGGAAGCCCCTAAAAGAATATTTTATCTTCTTTTCAGTAAAAATTGCAAACTTTTGGCTCATTGAGCAATGAGTATAGGTATACAACGGTGATTATTGAAAAGTTTTTTAATTAGCAAAAATGAAAGAGGAAAGCACTAAAGTAACCATTTTATCTATAAGAACTATTCGATACAGGTATTATCGGTAGACGAATAATGAATAATCGATTTTATCAATTGCGGGAAAAATCTCATTAAAGCTATTAATAAATAGCAAACAGTTAACACTTTTCCCAAACAAATACTATTAACTTTATTCGTAGGTTGAGGGTGATTATCTGACAGAAAGCTCCCTGGAGCGTCAAATACTATTGTTGCCTACATGGAACCTCCTTCTTTACGTATAGAGTTTGTGCCATATGGCCGTTAAGTGTACATTACTGGAAATTCTCACAATATTTTACCATCTGTTGCGATTTCATTGTCTTATCGCAGAATAAATTACCGTCCTTATCTGACTTATTTTTATATTTTCATTTAATTCTCTAACTAATGTATTATACCGTAGGTATATGTATACCTACACATATATCAAAGGTATATCACGAAATTAAAAGGTTGAAGGTAAATAAATGGGTAATGTGGAATATAATAATTACCTATTAAGCAATAATTTCAAATGAGAATCTATTTCGAGAGGCATTTAATTAAACCAAAAAAAGTATAATTTTTCAAAATCGATCGCGACGAAGAAAACAACCCACAAAGGATAACACATCTAGTTGATTATTTGAATGAATGGCGATATAAAGAGCAGCTGATTTGTATTGTTTGCATTCGAGCACGGGCCTAAATAAATTTATATGTTGGAAAGCCAAACTATGATGTAGGTGAGCTGCTATACATATAACTGCAACCCAAAGTCTTGTATTATACACTTACTCAGGGGGTAGGAGCATAGATCAACAGTTGTGTGTAGTGGAGACCGCAGGTGCTCAGCTTAGTTGTAGTAATAGTGGTCGTAATATGTATTTCTCCTCGACAGACGGCCGTGACGATCAAGCCATATACACGGATGCCTCTGTTCCAGGTATTGACATGGGCAACTATTCTTAAAGTGGGGACTACAATCTGGAGGGGGGACCTGAACGACCAATAACGCGGCAACTTATGATGTCATCGGAGGAGGAGACAGAGTTCGGTTTGTACACAGATAAGCTCCTGAAGAAAACCAAAAGAACTAGACAACGTGTGGACGCCGGTGAGCCGCGTAACTCGTACTCCTCGATCCCGAACTTCAGTTCGCGACCGACCTTTCTTAGTGGTAGTAATAATTTATACGGCGCAATTTTTACTCAACAGCAACAGTTCGGTCTATTTGGACCGGGGTTCGCGCCCGCCAAGATGCTCAACGAGCTCCTTGGTAGACAGAAGCCGGATAGCGGCGATAGTGAAGAAGTTAAGTTTGATTCAGTGATAAGGTGCGACAGTAGTCCACCCTCCGGAGAACAGCTCGCGCACCACATGCTTCGGGACATTCTTCAGGGTCGAAAACACGATTTACTATCGTTAGACCACGACATGCGCAACGGTCAGGACCATATCATCAACAATAATAACAACGAACCCAAAGTGGATCCTGAACGGAATAATGAAGTCGATGCGGCTGTGGCAATGAAAGAGTGTCTCGCTGAAGCCGGTGTTGGAGACCGTCAACAAGCTGAATTGATGGAAGAGGCATTGAATGGTATGGAAACGGAATCGTTACCATCACCGAAAGTTGAACCATCCAGTCCAGCGAAACCGGAGGACGCGAAGAAGGCGCGCGTCGAGAATATTGTGTCCGGGATGCGATCCAGTCCCGCACCGCCACAAGTGAATGGTTGCAAAAAACGAAAACTCTACCAACCGCAACAACATGACAGCAATGCTGAACGATATATCGTCGATGAAGACGAAGAGGAAACTGAACCAATTAGACAGAAACGTGTCGAGAAGAATCTATTGAAAACACAATTACGGACGATGCAAGAGCAATTAGCTGAAATGCAACAGAAATACATGCAATTATGCACACGTGTAGAACAAAATTCGGAAGAGAGTCAAGAGATTGAAGAAATACCAAGTGATAGTGAACAAAGTAATAAACGGTCAGCGGCCCCATCGCCAGTGGCCAACAGTACTCCAACGCCAATCCAGCAACCGTCACAGCCGACATTGGCCCAACAGGTGAGCAAATTGAAAATCAGTCCTCCTGGTCCTCCATTCCACAACGGCTTACTGCATGACCATCAGCAAATGAGTAATGCCGCTGCTATGTACCTGGGCGTCAGCCATAAACTGTTAATGGAACAAGAAGCGCGTTTAGCGAAAGAGGCTGCAGTCGCTGCCATGAGCAATGAATCTCCACATCAATTACAACATCAATCACAGCAACAACAACAGCAACAACATCAACAACAACAACAACATTCCCACCATCAGAAACCAGAAAATATTGCAGAACGTTTACATTTGATGAGAAACATGACACCGACTGGTACCGATTTAGAGGGTCTAGCGGATGCATTGAAAACCGAAATAACAGCATCATTATCGAATTTGATCGATTCCATTCTAACACGGTTCGTACATCAACGACGATGCAAACAACAGGACGCCGCCACGGCAGCCGAGCAACTCAACAAGGACCTAATGATGGCATCCCAATTGTTGGATAGGAAATCGCCCAGGACCAAAGTGGTGGAACGGCCCCAGGCCCCACCGCCACCACCTCATCAAAATCACATGGTAAATGGAAACGGGACTTGTCCTCCGATGATGCCCGTTCATAATATGAACAATATGCAAAAACCTTCAGATCTTCACATACGGCCTCCGATGTTTCAGCCACCAAAACCGCCAAGTATAAGCCAGGCACCGTTATATGGCATGAATCACCCCTTTTGTGTATCAAAACAAGAAACCCCTGAACAGAACGAGGCGTTAAGTCTCGTTGTGGCACCGAAAAAGAAACGGCACAAGGTGACCGACACCCGGATAACACCGCGAACTGTGAGCCGGATTCTAGGACAGGACGGTATGGGCATGTCACCCGCTTCGCTGGAAGCCAACACATGTTCATCCCCTAGGCCGCCCCCATATCACCAGCCGCCGCCGATGTTACCCGTCTCTTTACCAACATCGGTGGCGATACCCAACCCCGGACTTCACGAATCTCAGGTTTTCTCACCCTACAGCCCTTTCTTCCACGGACCAAGTCACGGACACCACATGGCGATGCAGGTATGAACATGTTCTCAATTTATAGATAAGATTAATTTTGTGTCCTTTATATATTTGATGGAAATTATTATATGTGTGTATGTATAATCGTTTCTGATGCAGGCATCGTCATCACCACCTCGCATGCACAAAATCGAAAGGGAATCACCCCCAATTCATCACCCAAACACGTTACTGCACCCCGTTCTTCTGGCCGCTGCCCAGCACGGTGGCTCTCCAGAGTACTCACACATGAGAGCGCCTTCTGGGGGCATGAACATGGACAACGGAGATAGAAACTCAGACTGCAACTCAGGGGATATTTCATACGACGGAATGCAGCCTACTATATCCTTTTTATGCAAAGATTTTAGTAAAAATCTTAGTTCACAACATGTATGTATTTATATTTATTCAGTATATCGTTTTCTTTAGAAAAACTAAAATAAAATAGCACAGTATTAAATGAGTAATTGAAGGATATCAATATTGTTTCCATGTGATTATATAAGACTTCTTTTATTTGATGAGCCTTTGACTTTTCGGTTAAGTTTTTTCAATAAGGTATCAAACCACATTAAGAATCCTTATAAACAATTTGATACGATTACATTACGGGAATGTTTCGATTCTTTATCCAATTCTCGTTTTTTTTTGTGTAAAACTAGACTTCTTTAAAACATCCTTATATATATATTCAATTGAAATTTATTATGAATGTCGAACGGGTCATTGAGTAAATTGAATTCCATGAAACTATTAATAAAGCCTTTTAAAAAATTCACAATTTCATAATATCATATTCTTTATAATACTTTTATAAGGTGGAAGATGTTTTTCTATAGCATTCAAAGCGTGTATTTTCAACATGTGCACATAAGAAAAAGAATAACTTATAAGTCTATCTTTCGAAACGAAACTTGAAATTATATACCGATTGTCCGTCATGAGAACATCTTCATTAATAGAAACTATTTTTTTACAATTGCCATATGTATAAATAAAAGCAATCAATAAAACGCAAATTATATGCAAACAGTTACAATAAAAATGTTTACCGACAGTAATTACCATTACTGAACCAAATAAAAAAATTATCGTTCATAGGGAACATGTTTTCACATCAAAGCAATACTGAATCAAAAAAAAATACATGCATTTTGTAGAACAAATATTATGTGTTGTTTTTCTGCTTCTCTCCCATTTATAGTTGAATATTTCCTTAACTTCTGAGCACTCGTCAACATTGACACCGATGCATCTCAGGAAAGCAAAACTGATGTTCTTCTGGGTACGGTATCCTAGTTCAGCAGTTCTAAAAATGTACTTCCCAGACATCAAGTTTAATAAGAACAACACTGCCCAACTGGTGAAATGGTTTTCAAACTTCCGGTAAGTGATTTTTTTTTAACTAAATATTTGATGATGTATGAATAAGTTAATTACATGATTTCATATAGAAAAAAAATGTGTGCACAACAATGACAATGAGATTACATGATGTTACAGTTCTTTGCCCTAAAGCTTGGTATGCAAAGCACATTACAAATAAATGTGGAAACAGTTCACTAACAAAGCATCCCGTTTCATTTGCATATACGTTCATTACTTACCAAATATTTTTTTACAAATCAAAACTGTCGGAAAAGAATTTTTTATCGTTCACTCTGCAACACGATAGAAAAACATAAAATAGGTATTAGTTGCTCTTTTTTTGCTCAGAAAGTTTTCTATATAACTGTTTCGCAACTGAATGGTTACTGGCTTTTCAGAAATCCCCATATCTGTGTGTATGAAACGAGGCCAATTTTTCCCCTATATCTATCCCTAATCGATCTTAATTAAAACTGGTGCATTACTGCAAACTAAATATCTGACTCCTTTCAAAACATATTTCACGTGACTTTTGAATGTTTGTAAAAAATAAATTTTTCCTCTTATTGTCACAATAACACGAAACGACCAATTTTACATTGCGATAAATCTCAAAGCTAATGAGATTGAATCAAAGCCACCAGCACCAGATCTAATTTAATAAAAGTACTGAAAAAGACATACATTATTCACGAGCAAAAGAAAAATATCTACCTACCCCACTAATTAGTCTCAAGACCTTAATTAAGTTATTTTTAATGGAGCAGTACATAACGCAGTCTACGCTAGGGGATTTTTATTATATACTTTAAGGCGAATGGCATGTTATAGTTTTATAACGATGCAAAAATTTGTACAAGTAGGTATAGCTACTTACAGAATGGAAAAAAAATCTTAATTAAGAGTTAGATTATTAATTAGAGAAATTCTTCACAATTAAAAATTATATATTAAAAAATCCAAATCTGGTACCTGATGATTTATTTACAACAAAAAAAGTTTTTTTTATCAGCTAGATTTATCAAACACTGCAAGTTCTTTATTTTTGTAGTAATTCTTTTATTATTAGCGGAATTGAATCGATTAGAGGTGACGATATTAAATTTCTTATCTTATCAAAAGAGGCCCATCTGTACAAACACACATATACAATAGACAGGTTTACCACACCTTTCGCCAAGCAAAAGTAATTGTTGATATGTAAACAAGTAAAAACATATCCACACTGTTTTTTCTAATCGTTTTATCAATATAATTACGATTTCAAATACATATATGTTTACATAAGAGAATTTTGTATAGATAAACAAAACTCAAAAAAAACTTAAAATTCATTGTAAAATTTCCCGCTTTCGGCAACATCACCTTATGTGCATGTCTTCTAATTAATATTAATTAATTGGATCAGAATTTAATAAGTATTTACCAAGATCAATAGTAAAGATAATGATTATTTAGTGTTGGCAAGCGTGTGTAAGTAATTAATAATCAATCAACGATAGAAGGCAATAATCGGTAATTAAAGTGATTAATTAGTGATATAATTATGCGGTAAGATTGCTCGGACTTTGATTTCAATTGGGCGGAATGGGTGTAAACGAAGGTGTACCCTTCGAAATTAATTCCGGTCATCGAAAATGTCCACTAATTCCACCGAAAATCGCCTAACATAAAAACCCGCTGCCAGCTTTCATGCAATTTTAATACAATAGAGAAACTTTAAATTAAATCTTAATGCCATACAACTGAAAATAGTCTTTAGAAAAAAGTTTACTAACAATCTCGGAATTAAAACTTGTACAACGTTAATTAATAAGTTACTTGGCATGGAAATTCGGTTGACCTATTCATTAAATGACTTCCTATATTTTTTCTATCCTTCCTTAAGAGCAAAATGCAAACAGAAATTCGACCGTTTTCTTACCGCCAGATGAATAAATATTGAACGATTGTTAGGGAGGGGTTCATAAGAAGCGCGTGCTGCTTTTCTTAAGACGCAAAAAATGTCTTGAAAGAAGGGCTTGCTTCAAGCTTACCGACTTGGGGAGGGTAAATCAAAAAGCAGCTGTTAAATCCTTTGTGAACGTTTAACGTCTTTTACCATCAAGAAAACCGTTTGTGACTTACCTGGTGGGAAAATCTTCCACAGTGGTTTATACCTTGAGAACAAAATAGATAAAAATTTATATTTTAGGGTATACCTATAGAGAATTTGCAAAGATAAAAGGCAAACTGGTTTAGAGCTTTTCCCCTCTTTAGTCAAGTCGACGTCTTGCAAGTAAACTTTATCATATTGGCAAAGATTATTTCATACAACGACCACAGAATATCTACAGGTGTTAAAAATAATTTCAGTTTACGTGATCTTTTAACGTAAATAATTCTAAGTAATGCGGGCTTGAACCTTTAAGAGGTCAAAGAAATTTAGGTAAAGCACTTTCAAAAAATAAAAACGCTAATAGGTAAAGAATTATGCACAACTGTGTATTGCGTCAATTTCAAGCACATTTTGATATGCTAACCTACTTGAATAAAATTTTCTCTTATGGCGGTTCGGCCTATCTTATGGGATGTTTGTCTATTAACTAATGCATAACAGCAATCCTAAACTGTTTAATCGAAAGCAACAGTTGTTAGCGTTAATATTTTACCATAGCTAATACAAGCATATTAATTATGCATGCCCAATTGGCCTATAATTGGCGTTTGAATTCAATGACATGACACTGCCATGTTTAGGTAATATTAATACCGTTTGAACGCAAACAGTTGTATTAATATAATAAACTAAACATCTAATCGGTTAACACGTTTTATTGTCAATTTTGTCTGTACATCACATCCAACTTGCATCATTGATCTTTTTCGGTCTTTTCTTTCTCACTAAGTGCGTCAAATTTATAGCATAGGACTAACTTACCTAGGACTAGGAAACAGCAATACACCGCATTTATTTGAACAATACCAGCTATAGGGAACCTAAGGGGCAGATGTTCAATTCGTAAAAACCGTTATACCTTTTGACAAATACTGATTCCTCTTCAGTTTATTCACCCCTCTAAGCCAGAGAAATAAAAACTGTTTAGGTTTTTTTTTTAATTATGCTTTACACAGTTTGTATAAAATCCAAGAATATGAAAAAAAAAACGGAATAATTGCCACTTAGTTGAGGAAAACTGAAGTAACAATATATGAGCAAAAATGAAATGTGCAAAAATAGACACACTTAACAAGATGTTAATTGTTCTTAAGCTGATTTTTCCGGTGATAATGCACGATGTGCAGGCAATTAAGACGAGATCATAATGAAAAGCGAACAATAAAGGTGTTCTGGAAAAAAGTGTAATTAGGTATGTTGGTTTTACATACACTGAAAATATCAACGGCAAATGAAAAGTTTATTGTTGTGTTGGAAAATGTTTAAATTACCCTTGTTATTGCTTGCAGGGAATTCTACTACATCCAAATGGAGAAATACGCTAGACAAGCGGTCTCAGAGGGTGTGAAGAATGCCGATGATCTTCATGTCGGCGGTGATTCCGAATTGTACCGGGTGTTGAATCTACATTATAACAGAAACAATCACATCGAGGTATGGGGCCCACAGGTTCGTGAAACCGAGACATCATAACACAATTTCTTTCTTGTTTATTTAACATTTATTTCATTTAAAACATTATCATCAAAATTCTTCGCTTTGATTTTGTTCAGATGTCTTTGGGATTTTCACGTTCTTTTTTTGATTCTTATTATTTATACCTACACATATAAAACTTTACACTACACAAAAATCGATTAATCAATATCTTGTGATATTATCTAAAAACATAAACTGACAATTTATATTTTTCTTTCTGTAGGTTCCTTCAAACTTCCGATTTGTAGTGGAGCAAACCCTCCGGGAATTCTTCAAGGCGATCCAAGAGGGTCGCGATGCGGAGCAGTCTTGGAAAAAGTCCATTTACAAAATAATCTCTCGACTGGACGATCCAGTGCCAGAGTACTTCAAGTCTCCAAATTTCCTGGAACAATTGGAGTGACCGGTTGATAAGGCCGAACAGAAGAGGTACCAAACAGAAAACCAATGGTTACTATGTGGTACCATCCGTTAGTAACCAGCCAAACTAGCGGTCTAATTAATGCAAAAACAAATTAATTGAAAAATGAATAATAATTTTAAAAATATATATTAATATTATTATTATAAACACCAGAGAGAATCGGTGACACGTATGTTAATCTTGCAAAAAAACACAAAAAACTGTCAACAGTTTATACATATATTTTTTTGTTGTAATAATTATTATTAATTGATGAATGAAAAATGAATGGTTTTGAAGACGTCGAAGTTTCAGCCATCCAGTGGAATTTTGTCATCTTTGAAGACATTTTAATTATTGGACACTTGTTATTAAAATAGTTGTGTTAAGTTGGCAGAAAGACAATTTTTAATTGCCTCAGGCTTTACGTTCGTTAATAATACGAACAGTGAAATAATAATTATATAAAAAAACAAATAACAAATCAATCAATTTTCCAGTGATTACCTGAATAATAATTAACCGGATAGAATTTATCGATGTCAAGTCCTAAGTTTTTCTTAAACCAGCAGTCAGCAAAGTTCAAAATCTGCACTGTTTTTCCGTTTACATTTTGGCATGTTTTTGTTTTTAGTGCCACTGTAAACTGTCAACATTTGTGGGTCGCCACACATTTCTTTTTCGTTCACTTACATACAGAAAAAACAAATGTGTATATAGAAAATATTATAATCTAACTATAATTGTAAATATCATAAGACCTACTTATCATTTTAACTTATTTATAAAATCATAATTATTATATTATAATCTTTCCTAACCAAAGTTATATTTTTGCTAGTCGTTTTGCATGAAATTGTTCAATTAAGAATGATTTTATGGCATATATTATTATTTTGTTTAGAGTTTTGGTCAAATATTTTGAAGACTGATTTATAGGCCCTTCATATATATTTAACCAATTTTTTTTATTTGTCGCAACAATTTTCTTTGCCTGTATATAATATGGGAGAGAGAAGAAAATTGTTGCGACACATTTTATATTTAGTAGATATGCCTTAAAATGTGTTTCTACAATTTTTATTTGATTTCTGTTTTAAAAAAGTATTGGAATTATTCGAACTACTTTGATGAAGAGAAAATATGAAACGAAACGCGAATTCCTAAATAAAAATTAGTTATAAAAGTACTGTTATGTAAAAAAAATATATTGAAATTTGAATATATTATATATATATTTATTATATTATACCTAGTAGCTTTGGTGCTAATGTATGTATAAAAAATTATTTTTTCGATTTCTAAATTTATAAATTATAGTCCTTTAGGATCTTCGTAAATCGATTTATACGACCTAGAGGTACAGTTTAGTAAATATTTTTCAATACTAAACTGTTCCACTATTTAAAAAAGAAATAAACACTTTATAAGTGTTCAAAAATTAAAAGACAATAATAAATTTTAACAATTCCAATACTTTTTTAAACTTTTGTACATTTTTTTTTTGTTAATTTCATTTTGAACCCCCTCTTGTTTTGTGGACTAGTTGCTGTATTATTTTACTGTTAGCATATCTCCTAAATATACTTTTTAAGTTATTCTATTAATTTTTGGTTAATTTTCTATGATTTTTCACTTGCACAATATTTTAGTGTAGCATATTTTACACGATCTCGCAAACACCGTGTGAGGCAACTAGTCAATAAATAATAAAATTATTATAATTTAGATACATTAAACAATGTTTCTTTTTTTTTGACTTCTTACTTTTGTTCTTGATTTTTTTTATCAGCAGTTTACAGTGGAGTTATAAATACCAATTTTATTTTGGGGTTTCAATATCAGTTCATCCAATTACTTATAGAAATTTTGCGACGGCACGTCGCCCCTTTTAAAACTAATAGTAATTAAAAATAATTCTCATATGTACATAACAGAAAAAATAATTCAAGCTCAGTATTCCTTCTCTCATCCCGTCAAAAAAACATTGAGAAATAGTAAAAAATAAAAAGGTCACACAACAAACAGATTCAGTCTAGAGTTCCGAGAGCAAATTTTACCTTAGCCTACAACTAGGCTATGAGGTCGTGATTTTACTGTTCCTAAAGTTCTTATTCGAAACTGCCGAAATTCGAAAGACTGCCGTTCATTTAAGATTTCGTTGAATGTTCAGTTGTGCGTTAAAAATGTTCAGTTTCATTTCAAAATTAATGGTTTGGGTGTTTATGGAAATGTTGATTTGAAATTATGCTTTTATCTTGGAACTCTTCGACTCTCAATAGCAGGTACATTACATTTGAAACAAAAAAAGAACGCTATCATATTAATTTTGGTGAAAAACAACACAATTTTAAATATAAATAGGTATTTATTAGTAATGAGAAAGAATATTTAACGTTGTCGATTTGTAAAGTACCCAATAAAAATGTGTTCAGTTCTCAAACTAAACACAAATGCTCGGTTCTTCAAAAACCAAACTGTAATTATCACACACACATGAATATTAATAACTAATAATAAATGTAGATTTAAAAAAAGTATATAAAATTATGTATGTATATAAGCTTTCCTCCAATACAATAGATGTTTAACTGGTAGTCAATGCACATATTTGGTGTTTAATTTTTGATCTATAAGAGAAAATAGCGAATCGAGTTAAATAAACCTGAGTACAAAATGTTTGAGAACTGTTTGCATGTGACAAAGGGATAATGAAGTGAATACCCAAGTGCTTTAAGTTACAAAAGAGAGAAAGAAACACATAAAAAACACAAAAAAATGTTATTTATAATAAATCCTGCAGATTTTCACTTGGCTATGGACTGTCCGTAATTATAAGCAGGAAGTGTGTATATCGAATTTTCGTATATATAGAAAAAGAAAACGTTTCCTGAACGTAAGGACGGTGTTAAGTTAAGCAATATTGAAAATTACAATAACATTGTAAAATGGGGGTGTGCATGCTGAGCGCTTCTTGTTTATGATTATGATTAGGTCCGTGAACTTGACAATTATATTAAGACCTCAAAAAGTTACTGTTGGTTTTAACAATTCACCCAACTTTAACTTTGAACACTTTCTTTAAAGTATTATAAATATATTTAAATACAATATTACACAATATACAGAAATAACACATAAACCGATGATAATGATGATGACTTAGATATATTTCACTTTAAAGCGTAAGTTTTACCAATTGTGGTAACTAAAGCTTCAATTCGTGCGCAGTTGCATTTATATAATATTAAAAGAAAAAAAAATGAAGCAATATTTATTGTAAAATCAGCTGCAGTCCCGAATTGTTGAAGACAAATCTAACAGATGAATTCAGAAAAGACCTGCACAAGGTCCCGGAGGAATTACATTGCTTTCTGGATGAGACTGTATAAGTAATTTTTGAGGTCGCTCCATAAGCTCACCGTCCCCATGGTTGGGATGGGGGTTGTAGTATAGTATCCCTTCTTTAGGTAGGACCCCAACATTATTCCGTGCATTTTATTTAATACTCGAACTTTGGACAGAGACGACAAACGCACTTGTAAAATACAATTATCACATCTAATATTTAAGAATAAATTATTAACAGTTTAAGAGAGAAAACTACTTAATTCAGACTAGTATTAGATGGTCGTAGAGATAATTCCACTCAACGGTGTGTAACGTTGCTCTCTGGTCCAAATGTGAAGAATTTTGCAACATTTTGGCAATTTTGAGACAATTGTTTTAAAACGTTTTGTTGAATAGCATCGTTTGGTTCCATATGCACACACATTCGGATGACATCTCTGGCAATAAAGCGGCTTGCGCAAGCATGCTGAAGAGCTTCCGCGGAAAGCCAACGGTATGCGTGTGGAGGTTGATATTCTCTATTTTCTATTTTTCTGTTACAGGCGGTACTTTATACTTTACAGATTCAGATTTGAGACAAAAACACTGTTCGGATAATAAAATAATATTTAAAAAACGTTTTGGTCACCGGTTCAAAAATATATATATAAAAAAAAGTGAAAAAATGAAAATATCACGAAAAAAGTACAAGCTTATTTTAAGCACCTCTGCGCCTTAAAATTAAATTTCGAAGCAAAAAAAAATGATATGAGTGTGTATAACCAAAATCTGCCTTATTCTATTTTCTTATGACGAAAATCTCCTACCGTTATAGCGCTATTATTTGCTAGTGTATATCGTTCTTCATCACCTGACACTGACGATTTTTAACCATTTCCATAAAAATTAATTATCAACTAATCTAGTCCAATATGTAATACATAGAATTTTGTGTGGTTTGTAGTATACATGTACAATTGTTGGTAAACTACCGCGGGTGTCTCCGTTGATTTTGGACTTTTGTTCAATAACAAAAACCTAAGTTGCGTGTTTTCGTTAGATAAGTGTTCAAATAGTTTTTGTTACAGCGTAGCCACTAGTCAATTTTGTATATAATAATTTGTCTATGTTCGTTTAAGTTTGCCATCAATTTCAAACAAGAATTTTGTAATAGAGCCACGGCTGATTTGAAACCATAATTCCATTCACTTTCCAATCATGAATGCAAACAATTTTAAAAAAGTGGATGCGAAGGGCGTAAAATCAGACCAAAACAGCATTGTGTCGTCCATGATCTCAGACCGACACAAAAACGAATGTTAAAAAACAGTACGAGTGATAATATGTTTAATTAGGAACAAACATTTCTTTTCGGGCAGATTGTGTCTTCAGGAGAGTTCTCAAAACTGAAATAGTCATTTATGAAGCCATACTAAAACTGATACAATAGAAATGAAGGCAACCAAACCAAAAATAAAACATACGAAAAATAAGAGAAAATTTATATATATAAAAAAGTGAAGCAGTTTATCGAAATTTTCGTGAACCGGTTAAAAATTTTCTAAAAAAATTATATATATAATCTATGAAGAAAAAAAAACACATTCAAAAATTCACTGGGCCAATTCGTCCGTCAAAAAAGTGCCTTCAAAGTTGTTTTTACGAAAAAAAAATTACAAATTAAGGGCCCTAAATAGACACAAAGCCCACACCAAAACTCTCCTGTGGAATTGATCTGCCCATTGTATGTATTTTGTGTTTGTGACAAGAGGCACTCCGGTTTACATAAACATAAGATTATTTCATAAATATATTGTTATGCTAAGGTGGCCAAAGCGGGCACTCTAGTCCGTCTTAGGCTATACTATTTGTGGTATATAGTAACTTTGATTAGAAGTAGATAATAAACATACAGATTCAATGGTTTCAGTTACCCATGTTATATACACAGTTTACGTTAGCTGTTATTGTTATTTGTTGAGGCAACAGGAACCGCAATCACCCTCTGTACCAAATCTCCACGGTGGAGTGGATCATAAAAAAATCACAATTGGAAACTATTCACTTACTGGCCGGATTTCATTTTCTACAGTTATAAATATACATACACTGTATATAATATGATAAATACACATTTCATACATGCACCCTTTGTACAATAATTATAATATACTGCAATTGTTTGAATTGCGCCGCAAATATTTATATTTAAACATATACATAATGTATGTAATACAATAGTCCATAGTTATTTAAGCAACACAAGAAAATTCAAAATTCTCTCCGTATACATGCAAATAGTTTCCAATGTATTGAAACGTGCAATACACGTACAGAGAGATGAAGACGGACGATTGGGGGTTGCTGTTGCCAGCCCTATTAAGTTTAATTTCGTCACCAGATGACTCTTTGGTCTTCCTTGTTGTAAAAAAAATGATAAAAATTAATAACTCGACAACGACCTCGTATAATTGTATTATACGAATCCCAATAGAAAGGGTATTGTAAAAAATTGAAAAATAAATTCGCACCACTGAAATGTCAAATTTTGGCATCTAAATTTCTGGAAATGCAACTGAATCGAAAGTTGCATGGATAATTTAAATCAAATTTACCACTCATTTGGCTATTATTCACAAATATATTTAGGTTAAAATTAATAATATAACTCAGCACGTTGAAAAATTTTGACAAAATTGTTTACTCCCACAGGAAAAAATTTATTGTTCGGAATTATTGTAAGTAGAGACTCGGAAACAATTTTGGAAACGTGTTTTCTGAGTGTCTGTATTTTGAAAAGTTGACAGAGATATGTATTTATTAGAGTGTTGGAATATAAATTTATAAAAGATTTATTGTACCTATGTGGGAGTAACAGTGTTGAGTTATAAAAAAATGGTTATAAAGAAAGTGGGCGAAAAATTGTAAAGTTGTCGGGAAATGGGTCATAGTCACTGGTGTCAAAACGCCACGAGGCTCCGTACTACAAGTAATTTTAAGATTATTAGGCATTGCGTCGATAGAATCGAAATAATAAGATTGTATATTTAGTACAAAAAAGTGAAAAAAAATCGAGATAGCTCAAAATTTAACTTATTCAAAGCGCCCATCCCTAAATTTATTTCAAAAAGTTTATATGTGTAAAAATTTAAGAGTATTTTTATATTTATATTGGTGTAAATCAAAATTTGGTATCGACAAAATTATTGTAGAGTTTTTAGGTTTATAAATTTAATAAAAAAAAATTAATATTTAGGAATTTTTAAATGAATTTGTATATATAAAAATTTATATAATATAAATATAGAGGGAATGATTTGGGGATGGGGCTGTGTGTTGGTATAATAATTAAAATGCGTTTGCATGGAGGCGTGGCGACGTATACTATTAACTATATTATACGTACATACAAAGTACTCATAGTTGTGCGAAAAAAGCACTTTCCTACGTTGCTTTTGTTTTTATTTTAGCGTGTGCCGTATCCATGTTACATTAGACAATTTTACTATTTGGTGTACAGCAATTTTTTCGGCTAACTCGACTTGTGCGAACATTTTTCTCGTGTACTTGTCGGGACCCAGTCGAAATGTTGTGACTGTGTTTTCATTGAGCAGTATAATAAATATATACATTTATTTGGAACTATTGTGTCATATTTTATTCTATAATAACATCATATCCCATAATTTATTATAATAAATTCATTATGTAATACCTAATTGATTATTTGTTTCTTTCCATTCTACCTGGTAAATGTTAGATTTTCTCATTTGGAGTCCAGTTCAAAAGTTGAGCTTTAAGCTTTTTCGAAAAAAGTTAGAACAACATCTGTGCATACTTCTGAAAAGAAGTTTTTGTTAGATTTACGGAGAAATACTTATTCAAATAATTATTTTCTTCAAATAACAGATTTTATTCAAATTAATAAGAGCTTTGAGCTTTTTAATTTTCCAATATGTGACATAAATCTTTGTTGTCCACAATAAATATAAATGCACCCTCTATCAACAGTAAAGTTCACTATTACAAATTACCGAAATGAAAAATCGATAGATGTCTCACATTACAGATTCCTTTACAGCCAAGACATTACATGTCATTGTCAATTTGATTAGCACAATATTTGTTTGTGTAAATACTAAAAATTTTTATAAATAAATAGAATACATCGTACAATGGAATAAATATTTACGCAAAAATTTTATTAACCAATAATCAGTAATACATTTTGAATGTAAGCATTTAATATACAAATTATATTAATGATCTCAAACGCAAAGGTAGGTAAGAAGATAATTTTTTATAAGATAATTCCTTTGTTTAAAATTCTAGTTATTATTCTAGGTTTATTTTAAATTCACATAACTACCCAAATGTCTAGATCCGAGGATAATGTAAATGTTCGTACAGAAGTAAGAAATTCAACTGAAATTGATCAAAATGTTCAATCACCTCTTGACGACTGTAAGTGATGAAATCCAAGCAGTTTCTCAAATTTACATTTATTACACTTTTAGCAACATGTCACAGTATCACCACAATTCAATCGATTCCCAGGGATTACATTATATCCGAGGATTTATTGGCTGGCCAACGGTTAGATGGTCGTATGTCGAATGTTCGAAGATTCTTTTGCCTTTTTGTAACATTCGACTTTCTCTTTAGCGGTTTAATGTGGACAATTTGTGTGATGGTAACACAAAAAGTCTCATCTCTAATCATTTTATACAAAAAAACTGTTTTAGTTAAAAGGAGAATACCTGATAAAAGCTCTAACCGAACAAATCGTCCATTATAACATACACACTTCCTTATTTGATGTTGTACTTGCGTCATTTTGTCGTTTTACAGTGTTATTAATATTCTATGCTGCCATTTACATCAATCACTGGGTCGTTATAGCCTTCTCTACTGCATTAACAAGCATTTTCTTAGCAGCAAAAGTAGTTTTATATGAAGTACGTTCAATTCATAAACAACGTTCGCTTTTTCTAAACATTTACCAACATATTTTAGTGGCCACAATCCTCACAGCCCGTCTTTGAAGTACTTTTAGTGTTAACTTCCTTCGTCCTGTCTTGGGGCGAAGCGTGGTTCTTAGATTATCGTGTGATACCTCAGGAAACTTATGCTAATAGATTTTTAATCAGTATGTAAACACATCGAATGCCAATACGATCATCAATTACATTTGTTTGATTATATAGATAATGTGGAACCAGAAAGGGCGCCTCTTATAAATCGATACAGACAAGGTCTTCCATCCATTTATAGTGAAAGCAATTTCTATTCGCCTTTCAACACTCCGAACGGCTCTTTGTATGACAACGAGTTCGAGTATGACGGAAGACCGCCTCCTCTTTCCAGAGGACAAGTAAGATTATGACAAAACCGTGGACGCTTTTTAATAAAATCTCCTTAGAATAACAAATTAACATGTTTTATACTGTCTCCTGAATCTGTTTTAAATTGTAAATGTGTTTTTAAATTCTAATTTTTCTCTTCAGTTGTAAAACGTTTCAATATGATGTCGCATTTAATTGTAACTTTGTAAGATTTTCAACTTTTATTAAATATGAAATGTTTTTGTGTTGTAGGAAGAGAAATACAAGAGACTGGCATCGAAAGCCATGGAGGAGGCCTACGACATATTTTTAAGATCAGATTGGAAAATGGTGAAAGAGAAGCACGGTGATAAAGTTTTCACGCGTGAAGATTCTGTGCATGGGAAAATGCATAAAATTACAGTAATATCAAATTATTCATTGGATTTTCATTATCTTATTTGTGCGCTATGTTTCAGGCGCAATTGGACGCATCTCCACGGTTTGTAATGGAGGAATTGTTTTTTCGTGTTAGTGAATTCCCAAAATGGAGTAAAATGGTGAAAGAATCGTACAAAATTCAAGCAATCGACGAGAATACGGATATTTGTTATCAAAAATCAGCCCCAGCTGCTGGTGGTATGGTGACGAGTCGGGAGTTTGTGAATATAAGACGATGGCAGAAGATTGATGATCAATATGTGATTGTATTTGCGAAAACTGAACATGCTTCAGTTCCAGTAAATAAAGAGTGTATTCGTGCTGAGAATGGTATCGGCTGTTGGGTGATGCAGCCAATCGAGAATACAAGAAACAAGTGCATTTTCCATTGGATGTTGCACTCGAAATTGAATATCTCAGTGCCGAATTTCATGTTAGATAAACAGTTTGTGGAGATGATGTTTAATTATGTGAATGATTTAAGGAAATTGATTAAATCGAAAGAAAGTCAGACTGATAGATTAGTGGATTTATATTGAATCATTTGCGATTTGTATATAATAGATATTAAAATATAACTATTTTTATGTGAGGTTCTATTTGAATGTAGACCTCGTATTAACTTTCTATTTAAATTACAATTTTTATAATGTTTTATTAGTGTGTGTTCATGATTACATATTGAAACACAACTTTTTCCTTGTCAGCTTTATTATGGACATATTAAATTTGAAATAAAAAAACACCAAATACTCTTCCATAGATTTTATTTATATTTCACTTACAAAATGAGCACGTATATTGAAAATGTCGACGGCGTATTGTCCAAGTCCGGTTGAGAGATGATGGGACTACTTTTCTTGATTTGGAAACCAGGCTTGGCAAGCTTCGTTCGCGATTTCACACATGGCAGAGAGGGCTTTTCCAGCTCCATCGTACTCTGTAAAAAATCTTGTATTTAAGGATGGAAATGGAGGATTTTTTTATATTTACCAGTTATTGTTGCGCCTCTTTTGCCGAATATCGAGCCATTGAATGGAGGTTTTCGGTAAGTGGCTTCTGAGGTGGACAGAATTGCACACATGACCATTGCGACTACAAACAAACTCAACACTTTTGCAACAATGAATTTCATTTTTATGGAGTATGTGGTGTTTTGTTGGAAGTGCGTTTTAACGATGCTTGCAGTATACTGACCAGAAATATGAATTTTCTTCCTATTTATATACGTAGTGGACGAAAATCGAGGGAAAATACAATTATGTGCCCATTTAGTTTTACATTATCGTGCAGTAATCTAATAACCGAGTTGACCACATTTTCTCGGCTTTTCATTATGTCGCTGATAATTTACTGTAGGTTTTTCATTACGGTTTCAATTTAATTTTTGTAAAAGTAATATGGGAAGAGAAGATTAAATTTGTCAGTTTGATTGGTTTCTCAGGAATAAATTTTTCGGTGCAGTACTAAATAAAAATTGCTTCTCATTAATTTCGTTTATTTACTATACATTAAGTTCAACAATTGAACTCATAAAATGTTTTAAATAAGATAATATACTACAAGTTCTCATAATAAATGTTGACACTCTTTTACCACATGTAAAAGAATCTTGAACCGTATTTAGCTGGTTCTCTTGGCTCTTCAGGAGCGAGATATTTGGGAGTGTCTTTGTACACAACTGGAGGTTCGACTGGGGGTCTAGGACGAGCAGTTTTATGGATTTGAGTCCTTGTGAAATAATCGAACGGTGGTCTCTCAATTCCCAAATTATCGAATACACATTTATCGTAAACAGCTTGAGTTTTGCGACATCTGGAAACAAAAAATGTCGTAGAACATGGTGTTAAATTGAGGAATGTGTATTACGGCACAAATTGTTGATCAGGACTAGCTTTATCTAAACAAGTTGCATATGTTGTAAATTCTGCAGCACAAGTTTTTTTAATTTGTCGGAAGAAGTTCAATGCACAACTTGTCACAGCTTTACCCTCATTAAGACACTTTCTGGGATCGCCAAGTTCTTTTTTACATAGCATAAATTCCTTAGAAATTAGGGAAAATTAATATTTAACATAGGTGATTAGGTAATATAACCTCACATTATTTTCCCATTCGCAAGCTTTGCCTAAATGAAAAGCACCAGCCTTTAAAACTGGTCCAGACAAATTTATTTCTTGTACCGTGAGTTCTTCTTCGGTTGGTAAGTGTTGATCCTCCGTGTATACCATTTTTCTATGGAAAATTGGTGTTTTTCAAATTCTTCTGAAACAAAATACTTTCCGTTTGTACCAACACCAAATGTCACTTATCATTTGAACTAAAAATTAAAGTAGATAAATTGAAACGAATGTGGTACATCAGAACTACCGTTGCTAAAAATTTTTATACTCTATTTAGGAATCATATTAATAATTCGATCACAACTAAATGATTAATTAAATACATAAAATTAAAAAAATAAAACTCCGCCTAATTCAAATATGACCCTTTTTTATAACAAGTCTAAATGATTGCATTACAAGAATATGATTTATACTGAACTAGAAATAATATACAAATAATTATATTAATTTCATATACAATAGAATGTTATAAATCAAATGCTTCTATTCCCAATCCCACCATGTGTGAGACTTTGGTACATTTTCCAGGTTGGGGCTTGGCACATCACCCCATGTTTCTGAGTCTTTAGAATTTTTCACTTCTTCTTTCAGTGATTCCAATATATCATTTCTGCTAAAGTCCTCTCCCTTTTCTTCCATGCACGGATGGTCTGCTTTCAAGTCGTCGAACAAGAATTGAAGACCTGACAGATAGGTCTGAGCTCCAACCCTCTTATCAGCATTATATCCAACATAAAAAGTATTCAAACCTTTTTCAATTGCTGGCAACGATTTTAATAGGAGACTGGCAGCTTCTTTTCGGTCTCCTTGATCAAAAACCATTTTTTTCTTTGCATAATCATTGAAAACATCTGACAGGAAGTTTGTCGTTGCTTCGTAGGCATTATGAGAATTCTTAGTAGATGAATCATTAATTTTTGATAATTCTTGTAACCATTGTAGTGGTGTTTTTTGTAATTGGCACATAATATTAACTTTTATGATTTGCCTTGCTTTAACACTTTTAAGAGAATTTGTAAAGAAGTGTGCTGTTACTGCAAAAACGATTTAACATTAACAAACATAACGAAGAATTTATTTCAGAAGATCAGACGCAATAAATGCAGCGCAGCAGGAAAAGGGAAATTCAAAACATTGGATATGTGGGAGGTAATACAATCAATGATAAATTGTAAAATTATTGTTAGAATTACATAAAAAATGACTTGATAAATATTTGTTTTGAATGAAAGTTTCCTAAATATGATTCATTTGATTACCTATGAGTAGGAATCAATTATCAATTGCAACCTGCTATGTTGATGTTATCATCAGCTGTTGCATTTTATTGTTATTTTATTTGACATCAAAAAGTGCAATTAAAAAATATTCGTCAGGCCATCTATTACCAATTTCCAATAATGTACTATATACTATTACAATTTTCTTTTAAATCGTGTGTAGATATCTATAACCAGTAGTTCATATTTCCACAAGAGGCGAATAGTTCCAAAAGCTTTTGGTACTTATTTTGAAATCAAAAGCCTGATGATTTTAAAAATTGTATTCACATTTTGGTAAATTTGATTCATCTGTTACATATTCTTTGTTACGTATTCAAAATACAAATTCGTCTGTACCTACTTGTTTTTCATTAATGGTCTATGTTTAAATTTTCACCATGACCAAATTGGATACCTAAATATTAACTTCATAAAGTACCAATACTCATTTAAAGAAATATTAAGAATATATTTTTACGAATAAATATACATACCTATATTTTAACATATTTCTGATATCTTTATTCGGTTGTACCGACTTTTACATGTGTGTTTAAGCGTAATCATGATTTGATTTGATATTCCAAAATTGTTTATACATAAAGTATTATGTTTTCCAGTCAGCACATTGCCAATATAGACATGTGTAGGTATATGTATGTATATATTGACTTGGGGTAAACTTCCAATAAGCATTTTTCCTCATTTCCTGCAACTAGATACATACACTGAATATACCTAGTGATACATGACATAACATATATTTTTAAGTATTTTTTCCGTAGGACTGGTATTTTCGAGGTTATTTTATTTACATACATCTCATGGTATGTATGTTATACGAAACCTATTCTAAAATCAATAGATAGAGTTGATGTAATTTAAATATATTGGAAACTCATTCAAAACGATACCGGGGATATAGAGAACATTCATTTTTTCCTTCTCTTCTTGAAAGGGAAGAGTCAAGAGATGATAAATGATTGAAAATGTAAATTGAATATGGGGAAAAACGTGCATAATTTTTATTTTAACAAGCTATTTGTTGGTTTCAACCCTCCAAGGCATCAGAATTAAAAGTCTCTCTTCTATACATATGTATAAAGGTACCTAATACCCAGAAATGGACACGTCCCCATTTTCCACCCTCTTCAACCCCTTCCTACTTCCCCATTTTCCATATTACCAATTTCAATTTCGTCAAAATTAATTTCGCTATATGTATATTATGAGTGTAAATATCATTAACTCTACAACATGTAATACTTTCAAATAAAAATGTGTTTCTATATATGTATTAATATACTAATCTGTAAAAAGCTCATTAAATAAATGCAATAAACTTAATACTTTAATAGAAAATTGCCTTGAGATTAATCAACGATGATAAAAACTAAATGTTATTAGTTTTTCTAGTGAAAAAGCATCAAGCAGACTTAATATTCCGTTTCAGAGTTTAAAATGTTCTCAAATCACTTTGATCCCATTTTACTAATTAAATAACGTTGGTCGTAGGTTAACATTCATCAGTAATATTATTTCGTATATGTGTATGGGTGCATGACATTTTGTTGTTAATGAAAATCCAAATGGGACCGATTTAAAGCTAGAGACGAAAATTGCTTTAGGTTAAATGTTCAATTCACATGATTGCGTAATTATCATTTTTATTATACCTTACTTGGATTATTAAAATAATTAATTTTGTTCAGAACAAGTGTCAGTTTGCGGGTGCTTTTGATGGATGTTGTGGATATTTGGGTAATACTTAAAATGTTTAATATATGTTAGAAGGGTTACTAGAGATATATGCATATGTACCTACGAACAAGCCCAAAGTGTTAATAATTCACCAGTGTAAATAAAATCATTCTCCCCCAAATAGACAATTTACCACATTCTTTCTGTGTTTAACCACATTTTGAACCTGTGGGTATTTATTTTGTCATTTTTTTATTTTCAATTTGACTAAGGACCCAAAGGTAAGTACATTGGCTTTATGATTTTCCACATGGAAAATTGTTAGTTTTATATAATAAGGGATTTTCTTTGATGGATTTTGCCTGGGAGCGTTTTAATTTCACTTGAGAAAGTTTTGCTCAAGTGTTAAAGAAGAATGACATTAATATATACACGGTGGTTCGAATAATAATATGAACAAAGTCAAAAGAAAAGTGCCACTTTTTGCACCCTCCTCGTAAATGATTTCTTTACTTATTAATAAATTTTAATTCTACTTCCGAATTTCAGCAAATTTTCTTAATTACAAGTTTTTATTTGTTCACAAAAACATTTGACTTGTAATGAATAAAATTAGCTGTATAGTTTCTTTGATGTTTAATTAAAGTTAAACAACGCAAAAAATTGGCAAATTGAAAACAAAACCGCATGTTTTCGAATAAAATTTGTGCACCTTCTAATTCCGTAAATGACTATAGTTTTCATTAAATTTGTATCAGAAAATATTCAACATTGTTCACCAAATACTGTTGCGGGTTTGGCGTGCTTGTGAATTAAAATCATTAGGTACAATAATTTCCATGCAGGTAGTGTGCACCTATGCATTTGTTAACAAACACACCACACTACACTTAATATTAGAATTTAGTGTATGTTTTAGAGAAGAATAGTGCGATGCTTTGTGGGTACAGAGCGATGCGCTATTGCAGCATCCGTGTTCACAGTAGGAAAATTTCAGTCAATTCCCTCAGAGTGAGACCGTTTTCTATACGTATACATTCCTGCCAGCCATATAGTATATTAGAAGCGTCGCCGGCGTCGGAACGATTTTCAGCCGAAACTGGGCTCCATCTGTGCCCATTCCCGTTGTGATTTTCATCATCAGTTGTGCGATATTTTCCATAATGGTTGGACGTGTTTCGCCACTTTTTTCCATCATCTCCAAAGTTTACGTTCACTTTGGAATTTAAAAAAAAAATTACATATGACATAATTGTTGCTTTTGTCAGTGCTACTCAGTGGTATTTGAAATAGTGTTTTCATATTTGGTGAATTTTGTGTACATTAAATGGTGCAAATTTTTATCTAAAATCTCAATGGTATCAAGGAAATGCAAGACCGTATTTATCTGGCGTAAGTTTTTCTATGAATACGCGTAAAGGTCTATGTTATCTCGGATTATGTATCTTTGTGCGAAACCGATTTGTTCGGAAATTTGTGTCATTGCCAATACACGCTATAAATAAATTATTTCAATGCAATATGTATTTTCGGTGATGGTTTTAAGGATTTCTGTGAGTTTATTTTAATTCTTTAATTCGCTTTTTTCGTTGGACCCTTGAAAAGAGTTTTTTTTACATCTTTCTCATTAAATTTATTAGGATTTGATGTTTTCTTTATACACGAACGATGTGGAAACTCATTAAATTATAATTAGATTTTTTATTCTAGAATTATGTGTATTATAGGGATTGGGAGAAAAATAGATTAGATTCTACTTCTGCACACAGTTTTAATTGGTTTTACATAAATTTTCCACTTTACTCGTTCTAATTTACATTCGCACGTATTTATTCCACGGTTTTATTTTAGATTTTGGGCCGTTTTCTCTTTCCAACAATAAATATTAGATCAGTAATAGTCGTAATCCACACGGGATAACTTGAACGTTTTTCTTCCCCGCTGGAAATGTTTGGTTCTGCCCTGAAATAGTGCGTTGAAAGAGTTTTTTGTTCTTGGTATAGATTTATATGTGTTGCATATTTGTAATCGAATCTCCTGCTGTGTGTGGAACCGATGAAAATAGCTCATAAAATAAAAGAAAATTGGTTATAAAAATAGATACAAAACGCATTTTTTACTTAATACCGACCGTATTCGATATAAATTTCTCAAACTTATTATGCAGCCATTAAATTCGTATTTTCAACTCTAGTAAATTTGGCCAGTTAAAATCTTAATCACTCAATTATACCTAAGTATTAAACTGGGTATTAAAGGAACATTATTAAGGAAAGAGGGAGGGTGTTATGTGCTTCAAGTCCCCGTGGATGGCGTGACAGATTAAAATGTGCAATATATTTCTTTCCACTTTTTAACTCTTTATTTTTACATGCAATAATAAAAATGTTATATAAGATACGGTGTATTTCTATAAAGTGAGGAAGACGTCTGTATTTGAGTTGAGTTTAACTCTCGGCTCTTCCACACACTTGAAATAGACACAAATATGATGGATTAGTTTTTGTATTTTTTCACATCTGAATTTGTGTTGAATGTGGCAGCATAAGGGGTCAAACTTGCTCCTGTCACAATTCATTTCAGTTATGTTGGATACTTTTTTTTCGTCGCTGATGTATACGATTTTTTTTTCTTATGTTCGTTCTTTACATTCATCAATTTCGTCTATTAGGATTATATATGGAATATCAATCATTCCATCTTTATTCCTCTTGATATTCAAGTTTATTCATGCACCTGAAAATAGGAGAAATTTTGAATTAAATTTCATAAATAATATATGAAATGTGTTTTTAAGGGGAAAGCGCAGGGAACGCTTGGAAGAGGGTGCAGTGTTTTATTTTTAAACATGTAAAATTCAACAGCCACACCACAATCCATTAAATAGAGTTTGGTGGTTGGTAGAAAAAGTGCATTTTTCATTTTTAGTTGTGTGTCAAAAATTTTTCGGTATTTTATAGTATGAAATGAAATTGTGAATTTGCACAATTTCAGTGTCTAGAGAAGTACCAAAGCCGCCAACACGGTGTTGTTAAGTGTTTACACAAGTTCTAATTTATTCTTCGTGTATGAAAGGTATTTGAAAAGGTCTGGTGAATTTTTTTCCGCCTGCAGAAAATCACAATATAATACTGCTATATGTATTCATTTTATATCCGGCTAATGTATTATTTATCCAACTTTACATTTTTATAAAGAAATATATAAACGAGCGACATGTGTATGATGAATATACCATCATTTTTCTATTTACTCTTTATTAAATTTGAATAATATCAGTCCACATAAAGGTACTTTTGTAGGTAGCTATTTGTATTTTCATTTCTACTTATTAAAGCCCATATTATTTTTGTTGCCATCATGTTGCTACTAACCATCGTCCCCTTTAACAAGAACCATATTGATAAATTGAACGTGTTATAGTTTTTGGTTTTTTTCTTGTTTTATTTGAATGATGCGTATTTTGCTTTATAAATGATTGGTGCTTCATCAAACAAATCAATAGATATTTGCAAAATGGAGAGGCATTGTATGGTCTTTTTTACATTTTACAATTCAATAGACTGCAAAGGGATATCGATTTCATTTCGATTCGAAGAAAGTAACTGAAGTCATCCAAATCCATTAGAGCCAACGAGTAGGTATAATTTAATTTCAAATAATCTATTGATATTTGAACGTCTGTGAATTTTGTTGTGTACTTATATGGACAACGGTATTATTAAATGGCTTAAATGGGAATATAATATTGCGCTTTTTAAACGAAACTTGTAATTTCATTGCAAATTTCACCAAGTAATATTTAATCTGCCCATTAAGTGAGATGGAATTTTCGCAAATGATCGAAAAATGTAATTGCATACAACAATAAGAGTACGTTTTTCAATTGCAAATTAAATTTTACATATTTATATTTAGTAGGTACATGCACGTCGAAATGGAATGAGAGGCTATTAAAACGATATGAAAGTGTAAACTTTATAAAAAAATTGAATGTATTAATTTTTATAAATTTCATGTTACATATTCTCTTAGAGCATTCATCAATTTTCACTATACTAATTAATATTTACCACAGTAAATTGGTTATAGGTAATGGAGAGTAGAATGTACTCTATTATAAATATGTATGTGTAACCTGTTAAATTTAATTGATAACCACATAATAATATCATATCATTTCTGTAATATGTGTCATTTTATTGTGTAAGTAATAATGATAATGTGAAAATGAAAACCTCACAAATTTACATCTAAATTATGTCATGAAAACAACCCCATTATTAGATGTTGGCTGTTGGAAAATGAATAGATTTGAGTTTTCGTTTACAGTATTTTCTCCATACCTATACCTAAACACGACCTAAACAGAAATATGAAATTGTATTTGGAACAAAAATAACCTTCCGAAATGTGTGTGGTAGGTGTTTCTTTTTTCCATCCCTTCATCATTTTCCGATAATAACAATTTTCCTGAAAGGAAATTAGTGGTGATATTTTCGACGTTGAGAAATAAGGTACAATTTTTTTGGGTATTTTATTCTAACACGTTAGAGTGAATAAATTTTTTTCTTCATTCCCAATAAGCAATTACAAAAACGGATTTATGTAATTGTCTGCATATTTGTCAGTATAATTAAACCGAATTTACTCTAAGTATTTTAGATTCAGCTTTAAGCTGACACTTTTATTTATTTCGATTTGGGATAAATTGTACTAACAACATAGGTAAACTAGAGAATAATGTTAAAGTGATGTTTGTACTTAATAATGAAAAGGCATAAAAGATATATTAATTCTAACTTTGTTCATTTTGTTTGCTGACAACGATGAATTATTTAATTATATTATTATCTACCTCTCTGTTTAGTAATGTATTTTATGAAAAGGGTTTTGTAGAAAAGTTTTTATTTAACTTTTGCTTAAACATTCTTAAATTCATGAAAATAGAGTCATTATAGAAAGATGTATAATATCCATTTCTCTACATTTATATAGGTACGTTACATCTTTAATGAAGCAAATATTTATATTAATTAAACATAATGCTTTTTGGCAAGTATTTACGTACATTTAAACATATGTTTACAATAAAAAGGTTTTGTTTACACATACTCATGTTTATGAATCTATAAAAATGTAATTTAAATATTTTCCAATATTTAAGTGGAAAGTAGTGGTGATTTATATTTGGTTATTGTGCAATCGAAATTTATTCAATGGTGAAAATTCTTTTCATTGTGTAATGGTGAGATATTTAACATGAAACGCAAATCGTCGTGTCAAATCAATACAAAATAAATTAGAAATGAAAATTAGATTAAAGAAGATCGCGACTTTTCTAAATTGTCTACACATACCCTTTTTTATAATTTCTATACATTTTATTTTCAACTTTCAACATCACTTCCATTATTTAATACGATTCAAACATCAAATTGAAGACCAGACCGGGGAATCCTATTATTAATTCTTCTCTATATATTTATACATTTCGATTCGCGCCGCACTTCGTTTCGTATATTTTCTTTTTAAGTCTTTTATTCATCCTCTAAGCAGAAATTCTGTGTTATATTTTGGCATTTCTTCGCACTTATTTTCAATTCTATATAAATCAATTTTAAATGGACCGACAAACCCCTGCGAAACTTTTTCCCATCACCTCCCTATTCTCTTTGTGGATTTTTTGTTTTTTAATTTACTCGAAAATTTTGAAGATTTTTTTTTGGGAAAAACTTAATGTAATATTGCTAATTAATTAATTAAAATACTTGGTCTATGTTTCTTTCCCAAATTACGTTTGCATATTCTCATCAAATATCAATTAATTACATGTATTATTACGAGGAAAATTTAACAAAAGGCCTGGTTTTAATATAGGTTGAAATTTCTCGATTTATTTAAATATGATCAGAAATAATTAATTTGAACTTATCCCTTTTGGTATGAGGCATTTTAATATCTCGTGTATACTTTAGGGTAACATATGATTTCAAATATTTATTTTCATCTCATCTACTCGCATTAATTCTATCTTACATATTAAATTTCGATGTAATTACATGAGAAATTCCTTTATTTACAAACCTTTTGTACCCACCTAGAGGTATACAAAAATTGTGGTGGCTTTGAATGCTTATTTTTTATGTCGCTCAAATGTGGAACTTATTACCTAGTACACATGGAGGTTGGTATAGAAAATTTAAACAACATCTGCTATAATGAGTTTTACATTTTCTAAAAGCATCCCTCTACAATAAACACATAATTCTCCCTTTAAGCTATATTTTTTGAAAAACTCTTCCATAAATAGCTAAGTACATCCACATAAGCATAATGTGGACTTTTTTGTTGGCGTTTTTCCTCTCTTAAGATTTTCTTTTTGTTTTGATATTTTGAATTTAAATATTATAATAACGGTTTGTGTGTTCCTCTTCAGCTAATCAAAATTCAAATGGTTGAAAAAGAACAATCCACCCTCAGTTGCCGATAATACATTCAATTTAAATTACGTTCACGTCGATTAATTGAAAATCATTCTCTACTTATACCTTACCTACTGATTTTCTGGAACATGACTGATGATTATTTTACTCAACACATTTCCGAATATAATTTTTCTCTTATTATTATAAATTTACACATTCAAAACATTATTTTACCCCATATATTATACATCATACATCTATTTAGTAGATATGAAAGTTTTATACATTTTTATACATTTAGTTTTATTTGGATAGGAATTTCTGTTTAAAATATTCACTGGGGCTCACCACTTTATACAATACGTATGTATAATTTGAATATTTTGTTGAAATTATATAGACATTTCAAACTTTGCTTTTAACATTTTTTTGTTTCGTTTCTATTCCCTCTGTAGCCAACATACAGTTTGTTGTAAAATTATCTCGGGAATTTATTTCGTTTTTTCTTGTTATTTCTATTTGTGTGTGCACTATAAGTTGTGCGGTTAAAGAAAAAACTTGCAAATTTAAAACTTTTCAATCGAATATATAAGGGACGAAATGATCACGTAGCCTTCGTTTATTTGCCAATGTCATTCTCGAACGAAAACAAAATGGGGTGGTGAAAAAGTTCTCTCTTCAACTTTGACACTATGACACGTTCTAAAAATTGCATTTACCTTATGCTCAATATTTTTAAATGTATTATACACGAATATTATAGAAAGGAGGAGGTAATATAATATTTAGATTATATGTAATATATGCGTTACACCACTTATACATATAAGTACTTTTTAAACGTGTCTAAAATTACAGTCTCTAAATTGAATTTCTTCCCCTTTATAAATTTCATGTAAAGTGTTTTAATCTGATTTCTGTTATGCTTGTTTGCTTACGAACAGTGTTTTCCACTCGAAACTATAAAGTCGTCTAAACATTTTAATATAGCTTATATCTCGGTCTATTTTGTCACTTCACTTGTTGCTAATTATTTAACTTTAATTCGTCAACTTAGTGTTTATACTTTATTCCTTTGGGAGAACAGCAGAAAATTTTGTAATTTTGTAAATATGCTTCTCGATTTCAGTTATTAATCCTTAAATAAGAAAACTTTTAACACATTCGTATATTAATTACATTTATCTGTATGTATTTACAGAGCACTTAATAATTGTGTCTTCTTAAGTTACATCAAAGTGTATTTTACCTCCAACAAAATAATGCGATCATAATATTATATTCCTATAGTTAGGTAAACTTATTCACTCTTTGTATGTCTATCTTTTGTGCTATACAATAAGTTTGTTTCACTGAAACTTTGTTAAAAACTTCTTCAGATGCATTTTCCGTATGAAATACATAAACGCTCATTCTTATTTTGTTTTACACACTGTTTTAGGGTCTTTCATTCTATTTAATGCATATATCCTCATACAATAATATGCAATTTTCCAAATTGCTACTGCAATCTCAGTAAATGCCATTAAAATTGTTGTCATTAGTAAAGTGGTCTTTTTAAATAGTTAATTGGCGTGTCAAAGGCTCATCATATCTGATGTCCAATTTAGAATCATTAGAAAATTGCTATTGTTTGGAGTTTTTTAAAAAATCTACAAAAGTGACTAATGGAAAATAAAGTGACTATAAAAATATGAACAAAAGGGGCAAAGAATGATGATGGTAAGCAGCCATTACGAAGGCACAATACAGCTGAAATTGATGTTTTTCATGCATACAAACTGATATAGAGAAAATTGTAATTAATTGGCCCACAATATTATAAAGCTCGATCTCCAGTTGGAAATGGTTTTTTTTGAGTTAACAAAAATTAAATGTAATAAAAGGCATTTTTATGTGACAAGTATAATACTTTTTTACTCTTGAATGAAAAAATATATGATAGTCATAAAAACAATATTCGCGTAAAGCTTAGAATACACACCATAAAAAAGATATCCTATTATATATATAAGAGCAAATAGTATCCCTGAATAAAAGCTTATTAGAAATGACACACGCCGACATATAGACACACACAAACAAACAATAATACTCGAAATGATGACTATTGTAATGTGAACTGGGAAGAAAGGGAAACACTTATCCAAACATGTAATAAAGAAAACGATGAGAAGGGAAATCATTTCAGATTGTAATGTTTTTGACAGACATTAATCATTTATTAGAAAATGTCATATAAAATAAGTGAAGGATAATCGTACATTTTCTGAAGATGTTGGAGAACCGAATCACATACAGATATTTCTTTATTGCTGGCAATTGAGGAAATATGATCATAAATAGAGTTGTCAAGTGAGCACATTCTACATTGTCTTATTAAGAAATTTGATGGATTTCATTAAAATGTGGTTACTAAATGAACTAATTACTAGATTACAGGATTACACACTTCCATTGGCAAAAATCCATCATTCAATATTTCAGTTTCCTATAGTTTTGAGTTTATTCTCTTCATTTTTGTAATAGCATGTGTAATTAGTTTATAGGCGGGCTGAAAAAGAACGAACGGTTAATTTGAGTTTAGTGTGATTATGGGCATATTTTTGTAAATTATTATGTCCATTGAGCCCATCGAACTAAGTCCGTAAAGTTTTATTAACTTTAATAGCCAATTCAGTGATGCATGCAACGAATAATAACGATATTTTTGTGCAAGGTATAATATTTTATGAAATATTCATATAGTCTATATATTTACTTCATTAGGAAAAACGAGTTTCAATGGCTTTTAAAAATATGCAATTTTCAAATTTCATCAAAACTGCCATAATAAATTCTTTGGAAAAACGAAAGTATCTTCGCCACACACATTTATGTGTGAAACTTTCTAATGGAAATTTTTAACTTGTACTCGGTGTTTACTATATTTTGGTTTGAAGGAAAGAGGTTTTCATAAAATTTCAAAGTTGCAACTTGTTTGAGAGGAAGTTGAGAAAAAAAAATTGAACTTTTATAGAGTTTTCAACTTGTATGTACCTTAAATTCCAGCAGTAATAGCTACAAATTAATTCACATCTAAGTACTTACATGCACAAAGAAAATACAACTTTTTTACTAATGGTGATTTTATTTGATGGAATAATTCATTGGAAAAGTGCTTCTAGGTATAATGTAAAAATAAACTTGGCTGTACTTGTTTCCTATTTACCTAAGTTTGAAAAGACATCAAATTAATTTTTGTTTTGTAATTTTCAACTTGTTATACAAGTTTTCGAAATATATGTGTCCATGTTAAGGTGTCTATTATATACGAGAATAAAGTAAAATTGTGTTTTCCCTAGAGGTGAATTAAGAAAAACTTTTCGCTGTGTCGTCCAACCTGAGAGGTTACTCTATTATAAATAACAAAATTTGTATATTAAAACTTTATTGTGTACGTAATACGAGTATGAGATTTTGAATATTTGTTACATTCCAAAATGTATATAGTGAACGGAGCTTATACATTATATTGTAAAATATTTCAGCTTATTATTCATCATGCCACGCTTTCTAATATATTTATCTAGCGTATAAAGTCTCTATTAAACTACCCTTTCCTTTTAACAAAGTCGTATATCTTAAAGCGACATTGTAATTGTCTATTTTATTGTTGGAGCTCTGCCTTAAAACAAACTTAATTGCTTTTATATTAAAATACATATACGGGGTGTATCTATATGGTTTGCAAGATCTTAAAGCACTCCTTTGTTTTCCTTGATGAAAAGTTGAAGCACATTTAAAATCTCTAGTGTGAAAGTCATTCAGATTAAGATTTAAGCTGCGTTTACACACTTATGCAATTTGCGCCAATTGGCTTGTGCAAACCAATTTGCGCAAGTAAATCGTTGTGTGTGAACGGAAGCATAAAGTTTGCGCAAATTGTATCAGTGTGTAAACGCAGTTTAAACGTTTAGCACAAGCTAAATTGTGATTGCGCAAATTTGGCTTGCACAAACCGATTTGCGCAAATTATTGCATGAGTGTGTAAACGCAGTCTTCAAAAATTGTATTTGCTTTAGGAATCTAATGCCGATTGTGAAAAAAATAGCAATATAGTCGCCCAAAGCTTCTTTAATTCACAGAAATCGTATTCAACTTTTATATGTAGATAAACCTGTAAAAAAATAAAAAATCGGTCAACGACGAGGTGAGCTAAATTTAATAAAAAATGTGCCAAATCGTTGATTCCATTTTCCGTAAATAAAAAACTTTTCTTTTTTATCGAGATTAACAAACTGAAATTGCTTGAGGCGTTTAAAAATGCATTTAAAACACACTGTCGTCAAGTTGCGAATTTTAATTGATATACATTTAAAAATAAAACTCCCAGTATTATAAGTTATTAATATTTTTTCTCGCAGACTTTCTTACGAGTATAATTAAATTCCATTGGACGCATTAATAATTTCATAAAATGTGCTCGCTCAATAAATTAGGTTCGAATTCCATAATGCGCATTTTTTTGCTTTTTGTTTACAAAGATACATTAAATGCTGTATAGTGAAATTTCGGAGTGGGATGGAATTTTAAAAAAGTGGAACAATTTATATGGTCGTGTCCACAATAAAATTTAACTAGAACATGTATATTTAAGTAAGCAGTTTAATTTATGTTTGTCTGCATTATAATCCATACAATTCGTCGTACAACTATAACTAAACAGTTATTCGCTCTGTATGTGAATAATAATTTTCTCTCTTTTATACCAACATCATCGTTTTCAAGTCGACAAACTCTTATTATAATAAATCGCATGAAAATTAATGATGTGTTCCAATGTATGTTGGAGGAGAAAAAGGAACGAGACGAAAATCCAGCAGGAAAAATCCATGTAATTCACTGTGTGTGTGTGAGGCAAGTTTTTCTGATTTGGAGTAAAGCCAACCATCGTTTCAATAATGATTAAGATAAAGTATTAAACATTATAAATTAGAATAACAAATATAAATAAAACTTCTTCAGTGTGTTTTTAATAAACTATTTGGCTTAGAAAAATGGTGCGATATTAGGATGGATTTTTTTCTATATTGAATTAATATATGTACTCTCTGAGGTGGGTTTATAATAAAAAGAACCCATACACCATATCTTTTCACTTTGATAAAATTTATGTTTTCGACATGATTTGTGATTGTTCTTTTGTTCTGCTACTTCAAGTGTGTAGTTTGTGGGGGGAATTGAGTAGATATGGACTTTTGCAATCATTTCGATAAAGTAGAATTTAGTGCCTTTTATGTCCCAGCACTTATTTTACCTATATACCTTTTCTACATCTGTTCTTTTCCATCTATTACATATAATAAATCAGAAGTTTGTCCAATAATAAAGTTGCGTTTTGGGAATAACTGCAACGACATCGTGGTCTGTTGGAAGAATTTTTAACAAATTTATTATTACGGCTCCAGATTGAGATTGCGTCTTGCGTCTCGAATACAGCGTGCACTTGCCTGAATTTTATGTCGACTTTATTTTAGGCCCTTTTTTCCTTTATTCAATTTCTCAACAGTGACATATTTTACAACTATTAAAAGTGTTGTTTTAAAACACTTTTCAGTTACAACTGCAATGCTTGAACATTTTAAGGGAGTTTTATTGTCTTTTATTCCAATTTTCCTTTGAATAATGGACTAAATGCACTTTATTTCAGCATATATTTTGTAATAAGTGATACAATGAAACGTTGTTTATTGTTTCTAATTTGTCTGGGTGCAATCGGAACTTTATTGCCATTTTACTTCCAATTAATAACATATATTCCTTTAAGGCATAATATAATATTGTTAAACTATCAACTTATTGTAGAAAATAAATCAAGATTTATCTAAATTTGCGATCTATTCTAAAATTCAGAGACAATAAAATACGATCTTCCTCATTATTGACATAAAAATAAACCGATAGTTTTCTAATATAGGGATTTTGAAGAAGTTTCTACAAAATTCTCCCTCAAAGTGGATTATTTTTTTTCCAGCAGACGTTAACAGTAGTAGTACAATAATAATCCATTGGGATGATCGTTTGGTGTGTGCGAGAATGGCTTTATATTGAAATAAGTACGCGGATAGATATGAAGTGAACCGAGTTGATCCATCCAATAAAACCATTTCAAGTATGGCAAAGTAAACTCTTCATACGACTGTAATATGAACTCGAGTGTGGATGAGAATGTTTTGAGAAAACAACCATTAAGATGGCTTTATGAATGATATGGTGTTTAAGTCTTGTGAATGTTGCAAAAATCAACGTTGTTTATGAAATTAAATTTAGAGCTTTTCGAACTGCCAATTAGTTCAGATGCGATGATTGAACAAATCGAAATAGTCGCTCGAAACATCTCATATGTACCTACTGCCATGAATCCATCGTCATCTTGATGAATAGAATGATAATAAAATTTGAATAATAGGTACCACCAATTTATCCTGCGTGTTCGTATAGGTATACCATATTGTACCAATGGTGTACATTTATGTTAAAATAATGGTTCAAATATTGTCTCTGCTAATATTATGCCCAATATTCATCAAGACTGTCTAAATATGGTGAAGGAAGGAGAAGTAGATAGACGATATGATGATAGTTTCAGCAGCATTCATAAGTAGGATACAAAATTGAATTTTGATGAAAGTTAGTAATAGTGGAAGAGAGTGGGTTTGCTTGAAGGCATCACATGAATGCGGGCGTTCGCCTGCTTTTATTATGATTGGTTTTAGGTGGATGGATATTCCTATCAGTCTTTACTTTTTCCGCTATATCAAATGTTATCCAAATTACTGTTAAACTCATACAATATGTATAAACAATTATAGGTATAGTAAATGAAATATTAAACAAACCATTTTAGAATAAAAAACATTTTATTTTCAATTTTATTTCGATTGTTTTATAGTGTGTAAGTTATGAATCATTGTCAAATACCGATTGCATTTGTGTTTTGTGAAATTCTGCGTTTCAATTAAAATGTTTGGTATATACATATACACAGCAGTTTGGCTTTTGGCAGTTCACTATAGATATATAAGCCTATTATTATACGAATTATTTATTTACATCAAAGCGAATCGAATTTTTATTAATCATTTACCAGAATACATTGTGGATGCATCATTAAAGTGCTCGTAATTATACAATGTGTGCTGGCTAATTATGTGTAAGACAATGTGGTCCTTTAGCTATTTTAGGTAGGTACCTAGATAGTAAAGTTTCAATAACGCGTACCTAAGTGTTAAATAAATGGGAAATGGTTTAAACTAGTCTTTTACAAGTTGCAATATGTAATGTCTAACCAGTATCATCATGTACTTAGTAGTTCCATTTAATCCTTTTGTCTTATAATGCGAAACTGTGCTCATAACTGCACCATGTAGATATTTAATGAACATTTTATATATGGATTGTAAAATTTATTGGCGACTGATGCGGATGCTGGAATGGACCTCATTAAATGGGGTTCTTAGATAATAACTAATCACCCTTAATGTAACATTAAAACAGATAATCGTAATTGATTTGTTAGAATACATTGATCTCGACATTGATAAACGAAACTCACTATTATCTGGTGATTTTTGAATGTGTACCAACAATTTTGCAACAGTAAAAACAAACAAAAATGTGTACCCAGATATAATGAATATAGGATTTGTCAATACATCAAATTGACTTGTTTGTTTTTATTGAACGCTATGAAAATACATTAGTTTGTATTATTTACATACAAAGGCGGAATACTGATGTTATATATTATAATGTGTATTTGTCTACCGAAAGTAAAGTTTAAAAATCGCAAACGTAAACCATATACACGACTCCTACTAATAAAAAAAAAAGTATTATTTATTTACCCAAATGCAAATATACCGTTACAGAATCATAATGGATTTTATTTTCTACACAAAATCGCTCAGAAAATGTTTTGTTTTCATCACTTTGTTAGTTATATACAGCTTTCGGAGCGAGGATTGATTCAATCAGTTGATTAATATATTATTGATACTTTTCTATAAAATTTGATTAATAAATGGAGTGGTCGGATCGGTTATAATAGTGTTTGACATTGCTGATGTTTGCACTACATACATTCGCCTATACACCTTTGTAAAAATTAATTAAACTGAAAATCACACATTAAAATCAACGACTTTCGATATTTAGTGTACCAAAACATAAAAACGAGTAATTTTTCGAGTTGATTGGAAACAAATATATAATGAAATTATGGTTGATTTTGTGATGAATTAGTTGAATTTTTGGTGATCGGTCGACTTGGTTTCACTATTTTCTTTGCATGTGTATAAAAAACGTATACAAGGGATGGGTGGTATGTGGTAGAATTTGTAATCTGCCCTTTTTTCGCCCAACACACAGAGCACGGACATATAACACACGCCGTAGTAAAACATTACGGAACACAAAAAAACCATCAAATACATTCGATCGTATCGAAAACGTGTTCAGTATGCTAAAAACACACACACCTTTATGGTATTAAGTGGAAAATTGTATCCTTTTGTGGCGTTTTGCACCTGACAAAGGTGAAATGAAAGGTCACGCCTTTTGAACTTGCCGCACAACTGGAGATTCATTGCCATCCGAATTTAAAAGTGTTCAATCAGATTGCATAAATATAGATTAAGTGGTCTATTCATTTTCATTTATATAAAACTTGGAATCTTTGAGCGATTTTAATGTTTGATGTACTTGGGTTCCACCCTGTATAACTTTCGATCTCGTTTCGATTTCATCAAACCCTAAGTAAATATTTAAAGAAATGACTTTGAATTGCTGATCATTAGAATTTGATTTGTTGAATTGTTTTATTACATTTCGTCGAGAGTTCATTTTAACGAATTATTTGTATTTTTCGCCGGCATCATTCGCTGAATAATAAATAATAATAAATAATGCTGTAGCATCACTCGTTTTTATTTTCTTGGATAATACGTGGGCGAGTCAATGAAATACTAAAAAATCCCTGAAAAAAGTGTTTTTTGCTGATATTTTTTTTATTTTTCCCTTTCGGACGTCTACGCCTTTTGCCACCATTTCTCTAGGCAAAGAAAAAGTTCCAAGCAAATCCATTGAAGAAACATAAATTTAAACGCGATAACTTTCACAACAGTCTACTAAAATATGGTGTTTCATAGTCAAAGACTAATTTTTGTGATATATTTGCTATATTTCGTTGTTCTCTTAAGGATTTATTGGCCCACCCACGTATTTGACTTTAGATTTACATATACATACTTGAGTTAACAACTACAGGTAAATCGTAATACCTGTTGCTCTACTTTTATTGTAATATAAGAATACTTTAAATATTTTCGAGTATTGCAACGTTTTTCTAAGTCACAAATCTCGAAAAACTTTATCATTTGTAAAATTGTAGACATGATGGTTCAAGATGTGTCTTGACACTGAATATATCCTGAATAAATTTCAGAATAATATTTTTTTTACAATTTTATCGCACATTAATTTTTATATTCTTTCTCAGTGAATATTACATCAAAGACCAAAATCTTCCCCTCTCTAATACTTTTGTTTACAATAAGTCGAATGAATGAAGGGAAGATGTGATAAACCGTAATTGCGCACATTAAAGATGCTTTTTATTTTATAGCAACAAAGATACATAGTACACTTCATTAATTTGAACTTTTAATATCGTTTTTACAGACTCTATCACGCAATGGCTTCTTTTATTTGCTGGTAAGTGATTTATCCAATTTTACTTTGTACTAATGGGCCCAAACTTATCTCTAACTATTGTCGTTTCTCTTTTTCTCATCTCTCTTCATCCTGTTCAATTGATTGAATTTTATGTTCACTTGTTCGATTTTTCTTACTATAAACATAAATAACATAATACAAACTTATTAACACTAATCTTTCTATTTGTTTTCCGCCATGATATGTTTTCAAATAGTTATGACTCTGTTTTATTACTTTACAATGATATCGTTGGTAACTTTGGGGATTATGAATTTTTAAAATTTCACAGTTTGTCATGTGGCATTAAAGTTTGCAGGTTGATGAATAAAATATGGCTAAATATATGTGTATCTTTCCTGTGTATGCTTACTACATAAATGTTCTATTATTTTTAAATTAGTATTGACTGAATTTGGATGCAATTGAAAAATTGCTAAACCACACCTAAGTAATTTTGTAAATGGAAGGTATTTTAAACAAATGAATGATGTCTTGAAAATGTTTACCTAATACAGGCAAAATGACGAGTTTAAGTTTACAGAGAAAATTTATATTGTTTGTCAGTTATCGCTGAGAGGAAATTGAAGAAGAACACGGTATTATTATGTATGTACATGTTCTGACTTACATAAGGCACCTTCATATAATGTATAAAAGCTTATATAACAGAGGGATATGTGCTTTTCCTGTTATACATGTAAAGTAATAAAATATTTTGTCATGTGTGAAAATACAACTTTACAATGCCATCCAGACATTTACCAACTGTAAAAGAAGAAGAAACGGTATCGGCAAGATGATACTGTATGATATAAAGAGAGAGAAAATAAAACGAAAAAATCAAGAAATTTCATTCGATGTGGGAATGTTAAATTTTTATGTTTGTACTTGTCTGCGTTTTACTAGTTTAATTAAAATGTGAATTAAACATCTAATGAAGAATGTTTGGGCGAATATCGGAATGTTGAGTGGAGGGAAAGGCGCAATGTTGGTTCTTTTATAGTTTTTTAATTAATTACTTTGGAAGTATTTTGTTTAGGAAATAATTTAATTGATTTGACTTCAATTTTACATTAGGGATATTCCAAAAGCGCGGCGGGCTTATTAATTTAGAGACTGTGCGACGACACGCCCTTTTTTATTATATATTAAGTATTAAATCAAAATTTAATGAGAAAAGTTAGATAAGGAGACATTTTTGTATTTAATAAAAACATCAGAAATGATTAAGAGTCGCTCGCACAGAAGGAGTTGAAATTTTTAAGGTTTTCATAATTTTTTTTTCTACAGCCAGGAAATAATTTATTTACTTTTTTTATATATGTAATAAAGTTGCTTAGTAAAGTGTTTTAATTCGAATGGGATCAGTAAAATAGAATGTAGATTGCTGATGTTATCCAGCACTGTATTATAATAGTAACCTACACCTGTCATATAATGAGAAATTAATGTTTTACCCAGTTTTCCTGCAGTGTTAGGAAAATTTAAAGTCCTCCACTCTTACATTTTATACTGTACCTTAAAACCCGGCCACGTTGTTGGTATTATTTCAAGTTATGTGCGAGATTCATTACGTATATTAGGTATATAGAATGTTAAAGTTTGTATAAACTTTGTTCAATTCAAACTAAGCCACATTCTTAATGGTGATGGATTTCTAGCCGCGCTTTTTATAATGTCTAATTTCCAAAGCATTTAATTGGCTAATTTAAGTTCTTATAAGGGCTTTAAACTTGTCAGCCAACCATGTATATTTTAATTACATTTTTTTAAACATATTCAGGCTGTTTAAAATTTACACAGATAACAATTATTAGGGTTGTTTAAGTTAAATGAGATGTCTAAATCGTAATAAATGTGTTACATGTTTTTTATTTACCTCTATTAATAATCAGTTATCTCTTTTTTTAATATGAAAATATCTATCTAATTTTATGCTTCACTGACAACATTTTGGTACTATTTTCGATGTAAATGAATATAAAAACTGATAAATTTAATTATCACCATTTCCTGATAAATAATCCATGTTACGTTTAAATATGTTTCAAATTTATTCATATTTAGTTAATAAAATGTCCATTTAACTAAATTTATTATGCGTTGAATGAAATGGACTATCGCACAAATACAAATGCTAATTAACTGAAACTAGCATTATTATCATTAGGCAATAACAAAGTAGTTGGTACCTAATATCATAAATGGAATGCGGCGAATTTGCTTTGATCACACAAAGAGATATGTAATATAAATTCAGTTTTTGTATATTGTTAGGTAGATAATAACTTGTGGAAAGTAAAATTGAATTGTGTGGACCACATTAAACAGGTCATAAATTAAGTGCACACACAGAGGACACATTTTTGTCTGTGTTTTTTCATCGCATTGTTGCGGTATTTGAACACGTTTTGTACGTATTTGTATGAATAATTTGTATACATATATAAACACATAGATACTTTGCTAATCCGCATACATGGTGGACACAACGAGAAAACCAGATCGAAATTATTAACAGTCGGATGATTTTATTCATGTAAATCAAATTATTAATCTCTCCCTAGATATGGTTTGGTTATAGGTATGAAGATATATATTTAGATTAATATTTAACAACAATATGTGTAACGGTGTGTGAATATCGCCAAAACACTTGCTCTCCATGATGTGTTGTAACATGTCCCGTTTTGTATAGACCAAGTCAAGCTTAAATCCAAGTGTCATAGAAATGTCCATTCTGATGGAATTGAAGAATTTGTGAACTTAAAAGAAAATATGCACTATAATATTCTTGAAATTTAATGCTTTATTGTTATGAAATTGATGTTTTTATGAGATACTGAACATAGTTTCGTTGATATTTTCATTAAATAAGTATTGTTAGGTAATTGAAAATTTTTTAAATGACTCCTGCTATCTTGAGCATTTTTCTCAGCTTGAAAGTCAATAAGACTTTGAACCCGTTTTACTATAAGTAAATATTTCAGATTTAAATCCCGTTGTTTGCTATATAATGTTGAAGTGGTTTTCCTGCGTTCCTTCTTCTTTTATTTTCACGTCTCTCCAAAAGCCCAGATGCCCAGAAAGTCAGTAGCGTATAGAAAATTGTAAATTTTTCATGCATCACAATCACAATACCACGATGAATGCGTGTTGTGATTTCTCTTTATTCCCATCCAAAGATCCAGTATTTCTGTGGTTTTTAATTTCTTTTCGGTTCTCAAAATAAACTTGTCTCTGTGATCTTGGATTGAAAAAAAAAAGAGATCACAACTGGGGACATTAAATGGCCTCGCCAAAAAGAAATCTCATATCAAATGTTGAGGAAAATGTATTATGAATTATTCAATAGCAAACAGCAACATATAAGATATTTAGGGAAACATTAAGATGAAAGGGTGTTATTTGTATGGAAATGGGCAAAAAAGATGTAGACTGTTTTCTATTATTAGGTGCTGTCTACAGGAAAATTTAATCGTGAATCGTTTTGTTTTTTCTTTTTGTCACATGAACAGCAAAAGTGTTCAAAACAAGGGTGTTTGCATGATATTAGAATTGACACCACTCGCTATATACACAATATTGATTGGTAACAGGAAATAAAAAAAAAGTAATGCAGTAAGAGAAGTTGTAACGAATTTTCCGGTTAAAACTTGTTTTGTTTTTTCATAAACAAAAAAACTGGGCCAATCATTCCCTCAACATCTGCATTCATACTCGTTTATGAATACAAGTGAGAAAATCTTGAAATAGTACTTTATTCAAATGAAAAATAAAAAAAAAATCATTCCGTTCCCATTTCCATATAAACTATATACACACCTATACCTAATCTAAATATAAACAAAGCCGTGCGACGAAAACGATGTCGACGATAACGAAAACAAGACAAGAACCATTTAATATTTTACAATTCTTGGCACAGGATATGTGCTATAGGAAAAATGTTTTTCTTGTACAAAAAGAATAATAATACGGACAGACACATACGACGCTTTTCAATACCCATATACCTAAGTATATTTGAAATATCAATATCATCAGCGGAAAACAATATAAAAATTTCAATAGGAATAAAGAAAAATGTAAAGTTTGGAAAAAGTCGCTAGCTACTTTTGTAATGCTCGCTTCAATTCATCACAACAGACAAGTTGAGTCTTATGTTCAGTGGAAGATAAACTTTTTAATGTGCACATTTTCTACAGAAATTGTATTAATTTTCAAGTAGATAGAAAAGTGTAAAAGAATGCATTTGCATCATTAATAGGGAGAGAATTCAGAAACAATGCGGAAAATGTCTATATCGTCATAATAAAGATAATCAACAAGAACCAAGGTAATTAGTATTAGGAGAACAAATATCTATGAAATAGGTAAATCATGTATACCTACCTATAATTAAAAGTTATAGTTATAATAAAAGTTTTTCCATTTTTTTTACTTGGCATCCATTTCAAAGAGCTTAATTAAAAGAATATTTACTCAATTAGGTATGGAAATGGAATATTATAATATTGAATAAGAGCCTTTCAAATAAATTGGGTTTATTTCACCAAACAAAACCACCAATATTCAAAGATAATACCTATATTTTGTATTTCGCTTCCAATCTTCCATTGGGAATTTTTCTTTTTGTGCAACTTTCTACGATCCAGACCCATTAACGAACATGATAATGAAATTTAATCATTCAGACGCCCTCGGAGAATGTAGTTACTCGCTATAATAATATTAAAATATTAAATTTACTTAATAAAAGAGAAGATAATTAACAAAATGGTAGACTGAAACCCATCAATTCACCTGAGGTTCCAACCGTATCATGGCACCCTCGTCATCATCATATCCAAAAAATGTGCGGCAAACTTTATAATGCAAAACCCGAAATCAAAGTAGTCACACATCAAAAAGAATCACCGCCATATTTCATCTGTGGTGTGGAATTTTATGAGATTGTAAACCATATAATGCACATAGCTCCCAATAATAACATAAAACCAAGGTGACTGTCAGTGTGCCCAGCAGCGTGGCACCCTTTTCATCCCACTTAAGGCACCTAAGTACCTTTATCTAATTTAAACTTGCTCTATAATTATAGGGACTAGCTGGGTTGGTGAATTTAAGTGAAAATGTTAGCGGGAAGAGGGCTGAATATAACTGGCAACACGTAGATATAACTATCACAGAAAGGAGTAGGTGTTATGCACCTATTGTAGACTTGTTAGTTACTGTTGTAGATTACTAAGAGAGAGCGTAGTGTGAAATTTGCTTAAATTTACACAGAAACCAAATCAGCGTGTATAATATGTGCTGAAAGAGGCAAGAGAGGTGGATATGATGTGTGTTCTAAGTTTGTCGGCAACTTTTCCTTGATAAGTTAAAGGATGATAGTCAAAATAGTTTGGATAAGATTGCAAGCCATCAGAATGTAGAAACGTTTTTGTACGGAAGTGGTGTGTACATGGGTAAAAGGTGAGATTGTTTACATGTTGCAAATACTCTTTAACTTTAACTGAAAAAAATTTTGCAAGAATCACCATAAATTTAAGCCACTGCAGGAAGGTTTTCGGTTCTCTTAACTTCAATGGAATAATACATAATTACGTGTACAAACTGCCGATGATTCTCGACATTTTTTCATGTTGAAGTGTGCAAAAAGCAACTTATACCCGAGCTTATACCTATATTTACACAACTTCTGAGGGATCTTATTGCGTTAGTTGTATTCTTATAGTAATGATAATCACTTTCTTCATCTTTTGTCATTTTCCTGTTGTGAATAGGTATTTGCCCATTTATTACTTCACACGAAGTAAAGAGGATAATGTTTCTGTCTATATTGCCGCACATTAGCTTTTTTCTGCTTATTTTTAAGTGCTTCCGTAAATATTTATTCACACAGGGTGAATTGATGCTGATGAGAAAATAATTTTTCTACACACACATGTAAGTTTAAATAAATATTAATGCAAGACACTTGGAACGTATAACCATTATTTTTGGACAAAATATCCTAAGTAAACAAACTTTGTATAGTGGAGAAGAGAAAACAAAATAGTGTTAATCTCAATAAGGGTTTTTGTTTTTGTAATGTTAAACGACCAGTCCTTATATAATATTAAGTACAATAGATTTTCTAGGAAAACAATTTTCAAGTGATGTAATTACATGTTTTTGGGGCATTTGGTGAGGAGCGGAAGGATTTCAAGAGGGGAAGGTTCGGGTTTCAGATGATCTTATATTGATTTCGACGGGAATTCAATTGTTGTTTGTGTTTACCAACTTTCAAACAATGTTTTGGTTTTATTTGGCATTTTAATTTGCGTTGACAAACATAAATTGGGATATTTTTTTAAGTGGAGACACTTTACATCTTTTCTTGAGGAAATAAAATAATAAATCATAGCGTTTGTTTCCATGTATATCCCCGTTGTTATCAATTCAAGAAAAAATGTTGCAAGAAAAATAACCTTATATGAAATGGTAGTTTTAAACCCCTGTAAACATATAAAATATGCTGTGGAACGGAAAATAGATTTATTTTCATTTCATACATCATAAGATTCGAGTAGTACGCACCTATGAGTTTGCTCCTTCTTACAATTCTACATTACATTCTCCATATTTTATCATTTTCATGAAATAGTAAAATAGTATTGTGGGCTATTAATATTCCTTTAAAGCCTAAAATTAATATATTTTCTTGAAAAATTGTTGCATTTGTTATCAAATATTTCGTAAATAGTGTTTGCAGGTAATGCCAGAATCCAATTACATTGTGGTTGATATTTACGAATTGTAAACCGATTGTCTATGATTGGATGTTCGATTATGTGATGTGGATGATCAGTAATGGAATATTTATGTTTTCTCCCTTAATTAAAGAATTCCCCATTAAATTAATGCAACGTTTTGCTTTTGATTTATTTATTCCTATACTCTGACAAGAAATAAAAGTTTCATTTAAATTAATTACACTTTAACCTATCTCCCCGAAGCATAAATAATTAATTTAGAGTTTGAACAAAACCCTATAATCAATGTTTGTAATTTATTTTCCGAAGGGGGTGATTTTTTTCTACTATCTCCCGGTGTGTATAAGTTGTCTATATTATAAATTTTGGTTGGGAAAAGGGAGAAATCCGTGTGTTGTTTGTGTGTGGAGTACAACAGACAGAAAACAAGACGAAAACTGTTGTAAAAGTCGTAAAGTTTACGATAGTAAAAGACCAAGAGCGTGTGTCGTGTATTTTAACTTGATCGGGTGACTAGGGGGTGACTGGATTGAGTGTATGGCCATTATTCAAAAAGGACTTGCTTGTCTGCTGACTGGGTAGAGATTCAACTAGAGATATTATCCTTTAATATATATTACGGTCAAAGAAAATGACCAACCAATATAATATTGACTGATATAAATATACATATTTTAACCATTCGATATAGAAGAACAAATCATGCTTCTCCAAAAAAATTTGTGTGTGGCAGTTAATTTTGCCAAGTCAAAAAGTCATTTCAACAAAATGATTTATTATTCGTTTAAAAAACTTTGCCCAATAGTTTTGTACTTTTCATTTTGAAAATATAGCTTCAATGTATGTTTTTAAAGAGAGAATTATTAAATGTTAATACTGGTGTTGGGCATGGTGTTATCTTATCATTTATTGGCCGCTCCTTTTGGTTGTGTTCTTCTTTGTTCAATCATAAATCTCTTTGTAAAATACTTTCTCAGTGTTGTACGCGTTTATATATAGTGTTTTCTTAATGCCCTTTTGCGACACGAAGATATGAAGGTGAAACTTTAATTTATTTTCTCTTTGGTAATTTAAACCACGGCTATCGATTGAATTATGACCGTGTTTATCGAAAATTCGCTATAAAGAGTGACAGAGAAGAGAGATTGTGTTATTTTTTTCAGACTAGAACATAATTTAACTGGTTAACTAGTTTTTAATACAGTTAATATTTGAAGTTGGTTTATTTTTATTCCGAGAGCTTTTCCATCGTTTTTTGTTATAAGAGGACTTTCATATCTCCATAGCAAATCGTTCCAGCTTGTTAACGAATTCTATATAACAATTTATTTTTCAAACATTAATCGTTCCGGAATTAGATATACAGAAATGTCGGTTTGAAATAGTTAAATGCATCCGACTTGTCTCGAACCTACATAGATAGCAAAAGCAATTTATTGTTAAAATATTTGAGTCATGTATAATACTCTTGAGGGCACTTAAAATACTATACACATTTATATCTGAATTTTGTAAATTATTGCTTGTTTTTGTGTAAAAGAAATTTCTCGATTATGTGATTTACGTCGTTCATGTTCAATAAGCGCTGCCCTTCTTCAGAGAGAAGATGATCATCCTATGGACAAGCCAAAAACGAAACAACAAAACGGCAGAAAAAAATTGAAAGAAACTCAAACTACTTATATACGAAAAGATTAAATCGATAGTGAAACGATATAATATAAGGAGAGAAAAAAAAGAGAAAAGAATGCATCATTATGTTCCCGATTGGACCATACGGATAAAAAATACGACAGATAGAATGAAGTGAAGGAAAAATAACAAATACTAAAGTATCAGAGAGCAAATCTTTTGTTGTTGTAGTTTTATCTGCGATGTGCTGATGTACATATGTGTGTGTATAGAGATTTCGGTTTCGAGTCTTCACACCCTTGAATATTACACTTTCATAGTTTTCAATATAGTGTTATTGTTCTTTATTCACTAAAGAAAACTCTTGGTATATACACATAGGTGTAAAGGAATATGGCAAACATACAAATAGATAAACATTTCCTCAAATACAGTTAGTTCTAAATTGAATTTTTCTTTTGTTTATTTCATGCAATCGAAAGATTGCACTATAAAATCAATGACTAAAGTAAATTCATCACATCATCACAATCTTTTGTATTCTTAAAATAATAAGAATTTTTGTTTCAGTTGTTCTCGTCTTCAACATCCATCTTTCCACTTGCATTTACCATTCCAAAGTCGGTAAGTTGTTTTGTGTTATTGTGCATGTGCTAGGTTGGTTACTGAACAATTTCCGCGGTTACAGCATGTGTAGGTACGTAAATTATTCAAAATGAACGAAAGAGATAGAGAGATAGTGATAGTGGTGTGTGCTTATAGGTGTTGATTTGTGTGTAGGTAACCAAGAGAATTGCAGGAAAAAAGGAAAACCAGAAGTTGGTATGCACACAAATTGCCGATAAAGACAATAAAAGTAAAGTGCTGGAAAATTGTAAGAGAAACTATACAAAAAGAAAGGAAGTGTGTTTTTCATGTACGACATTCTTATTGAAAGTAATTTTTCTTTTTCTATAGCATAGATTTAGAGAATGTATATGTATATGGTTGTGTGTGTGTGATTTTAAAGAAATTGGAAGAGTTTTAAATGGAATAAAAAACATTTTTACAGTTGAAACGAATGGAAGAAGGATAAAAACGCATACCTATTCCTGTACTTACACGTACAGATACCTACATTTCCGATTAAGTAGACAGGTTCGGCCTCTTTCCAACAAACAAGACATTTTAGAGTTAAAAAAAAATGAACGCAAAGCATGTAAAAACACGAACCGATTTTTCAAAGCTTTAACTTAATTCAACAAAAAGCCCCTTTTAGTAACATTTAAAGTTGACTTGAATTTTTTTTCCAGAGTAAAGAATTAAAAGTTTACCTTCTTTTGAAACAGCAATTTATCATATTAATCTGCAGGATTTGCTAGTTTATCGTCATGTATGTAGGAAATTGTAATAATGCGTATAAAAAAATGGTTACATTTGAATTGGCTTGTCTTCTCCATGCAAATTAAGCCCTCGTACTTGCTGCTCTTGATAAAGGGACTGACTAATAAGAAAGTTAGAAGCACAAAAAACAGTATAATGAAATTGTTTTAAATGTAAAACTCCTGTTTCGACAGTTTTTGTCAAAACGTGTTATTTCACTAAAGTTTCCAGTAAAATTAGTAAATTTTTTGTCCTCTCTAAATCCACGTCTGTTTAACGAAATATTTCAGTCCATAACTTTATAATAACACAATTGAATCAAGCCGTAGATGTCTATCGTCGAAAGACTTTTGTTTAAGAATTCAATGTCCATTTGTTATGTGCAATTTTATATACTCTTGTACGAAATTATTCGTAATCTCAAATGATTTTCTCTCCACCATTAGTGCGTTAGAAACTTATTAATGGGTGCTTTTAAAAGGGTTAAGTTACAAGCTGGCTTTATGTTTCTAGCCAAAAGCCACTATCTTGAATGTTTTATATAAAATTGTCATATGTAATACTCTGTTCATAAAACCGCGTTTTTTCTCTCTTGTTGTAAGTACAAATCTAATGCATCTGATGCTTTAATGCATAAAATATAAATCCACTAGTTCACTTGAATTTAGTAAATTATTAATTTTTTTCAGACTTATTGTTTTAATTAAAAAAAGGAGTGATTTGTTACAACTATAAAGAGTTAACAAGAATAAATTAGGTTTTTTTATATAAAAACTTATATACTGTCGTACGTTTATACTGTCTTATTCCATGTTGTCTCTTATTGTTGTGTTGCTTATTTTATGTAGGTAATATAATTAAACCCCATTTCGTCTGTTTCCACAGTGGAGGGTTAAAATAATAAAACCCCCAAAGTTTATACAGATACTGGATATTTGAAATACCAACTACTATATAATTAAGTACATTCATAAATTATTCCATTGTTTTTCAAATTTGCATTATCATGTAAAAAAATATGCAAATTTTTTCCACTTTCTTCATCTTTGAACAGAATGTAAACAAAACAAGAAAGGTACATGAGATTCAAAAGAGCTTCACACATTGTTATTATGTTGGTATTTCAAGCGGGCCCAATTTACTCTATATCTATACATGATGTTATTCGCTTTGTTTTCGCCTGTTGTACATGATTTTCCGAAAAACAACATTTAATGGACGCCAAAAATTAATTAACCCCATTTATATTTTCTTTGAGATTTTCCTTTTCTTCATGTGTGAAAATTTTTCTATTTGCTCATGTCAGACTGGAAATGAATTGCAAGACCACCTGAACTGATTTAGTCTTTAATGATTTCCAATCAATATCAAGTGAACTATGCCAAAAGTAAAACGTTTCGCTATTGAAAGTGACATTCAAAGAAATAATCTTCACTTAGAATCTGTCTAGAACTTAGTAACACAAACTTAATACAACCTAATTGAATTATAAATTTGGTTGCAGGTGACAGATACAAACGGGAATTAACAACAATATTACCAGAATTACCACAAGGTGACATGAATACTGATAATCAACTAGTACCGATAACAGATCCATGTTATCCATTTGTGAATATATCAAATAAACAATTCTTTAGTCCAGGATATCCAAGTGAAACGTACACAAACAACACGGACTGTGTACTGGTACTTGAAGGTAAGTTTTCATCTTGTTCTTTGTTCATTAATTCCGAAAAAAAATTAAGCACAGCGGAACTGTGCTACAGAAAGTAATTTAATTTGTTGCTGTTTAGTCGGTCGTAAGTTTTATGTGTCAGCAGTTCGGTGTATTACACAGTTGTATTAAGATAAATTTTACTTCTGAAGCACTCTATTAGCAACGGCAAAAAATTACCCTTTGATTAGACTTGTAAATATGATTCCTTTCATCGTCGGTCTAATTTAATTAGAATTAAAATTGCAACAAGTTTATAGCTTATCATTTCTTCATGTTGTACCTACATTGAATTTTGATTTGAATATTTTCACTTTTATAAAAAAAATTTCGCACACGAATTAATCCATACACCAGCAAAAAGGAAAAGAAATATACATACCTTCCACTCAGCAGTGGGGATTTTTAATTAAACGAGACATGTGAAAATGCAAAAAGGAGAAATGAGAGTACATTTTTTATTAGAAAAAATCGTGAAATTTGAGAGAATAGAGATGTGAATTTTATTTAAAGAAATAAATTCGATTTCTTTTGTAATGCCCAAAACAACAAATTTGTAAAATAATGTTGGTAATATGTATACACCTAATACATGCAATAATTAAACATGTAAATTGAGTAGCTAGCACGTCTTCTTTCCAAGAATTCATAGTACACGTTACCTCTACGTCTGTACTGTAATAATAGAATGGAATATTTAATTAGATTTGCGAGAAACGTTGCAACTTCCATTATAATTGAACAATATGATTAATTACATTTCTTATTTAAGTACTTATGAAGCAATATTTTTACCTTAAAGGATTGGAGCATAATTATGACGTCCACATCACCCGAGTTACTAAAAAAACTCCCTTGACCTCGAATTTTCTCAATAAATAGGAAACGTTGCTTTCACAAACTTTCAGTTACTTGCTTGGCAGGAATTAAGGAATAAGGATTAAAGATCCAGTTTGATGTTCTTCAATCGATACACAAAGTCCAAATATAAATATTTCTCCAAAAAAAGTCTCTATACGCAACATAATTCATATTTTAATATAAATTTGTTAAATTGCACACAGATGCAAGTTATATAGGTATACATATGTATATGTATACGTTGTATATGGCGCAAAGTTTAATCTCAACCCTAAACATTTCGCGTAATGGTATTTCATTATTAAAGTGGTGTTGTGCACTTGTTGTCCCTCCAGTGTGGCGTGTAGTTATTTCGTACAATATGCTTTTATGTATAATAGCAGGAAACCGGGATTATAAGAACAGGGAACATGAAAAAGAAATCGTGTAAATTTATCGAACCTCGATTGCATTAAACACAACAAATGTACTAATGTGTCTCCCACACTAACATTTCTAAATAGCAGTTTTCTTATGCTATTTCCAATTTCGGTGTGCAAGAAAATGTATTCAATTTGATGGACTCAAAGCCGACACTCAAGCAACTTTTTTAACGTTTGAATTTTAGAAAAGAAATATGGCAGTTGTAGTAATAAAAGAGAAAGAATTCATCCCACCACTGTATGTCGCAGGGAATTCTAAAAACTACACCCACGACATGCTAAAAGTCCCCTGATAAAATATGAGATGAAAGAGACATTAATGTTAACGCAAGACTTAACTGCCGTTAAGTCGTTGGAAAAGAAATTACGCTCAGTGCACTGGATGTATGTATAAATATATAAAAATTTCATAATTATTCGACATAAATCTATTATTAAATTCGGTAAGAAAAAAATTTGGCAACTTAAATTATGTATCAAATTTTCCTTATGTGAATAAAAGATTCTTTTATAGGCAATTTCTTTGCTCTACATAAAGGCTCGGGTTGATAATTTAATTTTGGTAACAATTTTTTTTGGTCGGTTATTATAGGCACTAGAATTGGAGTAGCTCAAAAGTCAAATAATGGAATTAAACTGGGGTAATACGACGAAATATGATGGAATTAGTATTCACTATTGGAAAAACAGTGGCAAATAACTTCAAACACTTGTGGAGGTGTCAGTTTGTGCAAAACCAGAATGTCGTCGGTGAAAAAGTGCCTCTTCATTTTTTCCACGTAAAGCTAGAATGAAATCATTTAAAAAATCGATTTCTTATTATATTTCATCCGGTCTTTTTGATTTTCAAAAACAATTGCATTTCGGCGAATTGAACTTTTTTTTCATGTTTTTATAAACCCAACATACCTATACCTTTAATGGAGAATACTCAGTGGGCGATTAAAATTCCGAATTGATTCGCTTATTTCATATGCTGGCCAAACCGAATGTGGAAAATCGTTTTTAAAGGTTGGAAATGGGTGGCTGAACCCAGCAGCCAACTGAAATGCATGACCTCACATTAATGTACACTTTTCCCATCAAAATATTAAACTGTAATGCACTTACGTTTGCAATTTTCCAACTTTATCAATTTATATATGGAGAATATAGAACATAGCTGCCCCTGAATATATCAAAATGAAATAATTTCATTTTAAGTTAAAGAAAAAAGACGGCTCGATATCCGTTCAAGCTAATTTTCATTTATTAGCGTTAGTAGTGTCATGAAAGCCGATGTTTTTTCATTAAAACTCCCACATTTCAAGTTCAAAGCTGGAGACGATGAATTGAGTTTGAATATCTTTTACCAGGGTAGGTATACGATCTGTCTGTATGCATTGCATTTCTGTGTGTGTGCTAGTCCAAAATTCGATTTGTCATTCACGTTTCAATGTACACAAATTGAAGGCAATATGAGGTCAGAATATTGAGTCGACGAAATGCGTATTTGTACCTTGGAGAGGTTGGCTAATTGCCATGTGCCCAAAAAGACCAACAGAAATGCGATTTGAACTTAAAACAATAAATACTTGGAGCAATGCCTAATGAATACGGTCGAAAAGCACGTTTTGGAATCACAGAGAATGAGTAAAAAACTTTTTTTCTCTTCATTGTTGAAAGGTAAATCTTATTTGGCAAGTTTGAATTTAATGCAATAAAAGCAACTGCAAAGTAAATTTGTTTAATTGTCAAATTTCTGTAGTAAAATTCAAATAAAATTAAGTTAGTAGACTCCACTTTACTGTAAAATAGTTGATTCATCCTTATTATTACAGATTTCTCACATTACGAAAAGTAAGTTGCCAATTTCAAAGTAGTAGTAAATTACATTTTGCCTGTTTTCTCTTATGCATTATACCTAAAGTTTTACTACGCACACTGAAGCCACTCTTAAATTCAACTTAACATAAAACATGGAAATCGTAGTCGGTTTCCCTCTGCTGCCACCGTTGGGCCTGATTTAATTGCACGTAATTTATTTTCTAGGCAATTTTATAAGATTGTATAGAAATCTCACAATTTTGAATAAATTTCATTTCATCAATTCGGGATAGAAAAAAAAACAAAAACAGTTAAACTGGATTGTAAATGGTTGTTAACATACACCGGACGTATTCCCAAGTCGAACAAGGGAGAAAGTTTTTCGCTTTTTTCCACTCTAATTGTCGCACAATGGACAGTGTGTAAACTTACCAAAGTTTATACAATTGTTTAAGCCTTGTCAAACGTTGACATGCTCCTTATCGAGGAAATAATGGCATTGTCGTAGGAGAAAAAGAGGAGAAAAATTGTCTGGCATAGTGAAAATGGGTTCGTGATCTTTTTTAATACATCTTATAGGTACCTATACGTGTCCTTTTTCTTCGGTGAAAGAGTAGTTGTCAAGTTGTTGCTGTCGGTTAGATTTCCTCCACTTAGAACAAATATAATGTCTGAGATTGGAAATCTATAAGGACGTGTGTGTATGTGTGTGATCAATGGATTTCCGCCAAGGAAATGTTCCTCTAGTTTCCTATGGAAAAGTAGAGTTGGTAATGTTTTAACTTACAGTCTCTGCTCCCCCTTTAGGCAGAGAGAAGTCAAGTTGTTCGTGTCGGTTTTTTTATTGAAATGTTCAAGTTAATTAATTGAAATGCTCATTGAACAAAGCGGGTTGGAATGAATGGATTTTTTACATGACGAAATTTAAATTTTTTCTTTCACTTTTTAAGATGTGTAACATTACTTAAAATGAAACTTGCCATTTTGCAAATATTTCATTTATTTCTTTTTTTTTTGATAGACATTGATGCTGCAAATCGGAATCACTAGTTGCATCCTCAAATAAAATACAAACTGAATGAAAAAAAGTCATTAGCATCAAAGAGAGTGGCAGGGAATGAAAACTCTCTATATGTATGTGCTACGTCTCTAAAATTTAACAGTTGAAAGATTTCTGTTAATTCAAACTTTCCAAATAGGTTTATGCAAACCCGAACAGATTAAATTTTGATAAGGAAAAATACATTAATTTTACCCGTTTTATTTATGTATTGATTACACGTACGTGTAATAATTAAAATCCCTTCAAGTCGATGGAAAAAGTGCGCGTTGAAGCGAGAAAATTTTTCCATATTGAATCAATATGTTTTTACAACTTTTTCCAGATAAATTATGTGAAAATTATTGTAAATAAGCTCAGTCCATTATTCACAACAAAATCCGACACGTTAAAAACGAATGAAAAATGGTTTTAACTAGTTGTTCTCGTATATCATTCAAAGCACATATCAGCCTCAATTTATTTTATATTGCTTAGTCCACAAAAAGTGTTAAGTCAATCCCATGGTACGATTAGATATTTTGAATACAAACGCTTTGGTATTATGTTTTCATAAGGCTATTATTATATTTAGATGGTTGGGATTTGGCTGGATGTCTGTCCTGTTTGCGATTGTTTTGGAAAATCGTTCCACGTTACGGTTTGTTAACATTCGTGTATATGGTTGAATAGAAAGGATTGTGTATTAACGTATTATCATCAAAATGATTACCTTTTCAGTCCCCTATATACTTAGATATGTTATTAAAAGTTCCCCAATAATCATCTTTGCCTCAAGTCCTAAAATATCTAATTTACTCGGATTTGACTTCATACCTATTAAATAACCAACAATATGTTTATACTCGTATGTTGCAACACTTAAACTTAAATAAATAAGTTTTAATACACAGTTTGAAGTTGTTTGATGTGGTTTTATGAATGAAAAGTTTCTTTACTACTTGGTAACTTGAAGAGTGTATGAGAGGCCACTTAAATAAACCATATACTACTTACTAGTGCGGAAGTTTATTTGTGAAAAGGCACAGATAATTTGTAACAAGTTTTACTAATAGTTTTGACCCACTTGAATGAATTCTTGATAGTTTATATGTCCATGTTGGAGTTTTCCTTTGGATCGTTGTCAATAGATAACACATTGATAGATTCAAAGTTACATCATTCGGTTCCAGTAAAAAGAACCACCTACTTGCGGCTAATTTTGTACCACAACACACAAGTTTCTTAATTATCCAGCAAAAAAGTTTTCCTTAAAGCGAATTTCCACACTAATTGGAAGAGAAAGTAGGCACAACATCTTTGGAAAAAAATAACTCACTAATTACTTCGAGTTAGTAAATTTAATGAGTTGTATTCAAATCGGACTCCATTTCGCCATCTAATTGTCGAACGGAATTCAATATATTCATTTTCTATTGTTCTATTTTGTAGGTATTATACTGGGGTTAATCGATCCCCTATCGGTCGTATTATAGGATCTCTGTAGTGTGTGTTTGTTAAAAATAAACAGAGAAAAAAGAGAAACCCTTGGAGGATTCAAATCGGTGACCTCAAAAACTATGAAATTTGTATGCATATGCGGTACAGATAGGAATCAAATTTATAAAAGAAGATGTTGCTTTTCGATTATTTCGATCGTATTTATTTTTGTGAATTTGTTGCAGCACCGGAGGGCCATTTAATAAAATTAGATTTTCGTGATTGGTTCGCAATTGAACTAAGTGCAGATTGCAAGAATGATTTCTTGGAAGTCAGGGACGGCCAGCATGGGTACAATACACCATTAGAGAAGCCATTTTGTGGTTTTGATTTTCCACCGATGCTCACTTCTACTGATAGGCACCTGTGGATCCATTTTAGGTCCGATGAGAATATTGAATACAAGGGCTTCAAGGCTGTCTTTGAATTTATACCAAGACCACCGTCACGTAAGTTCTAATAATGTGCATGTCAAGGGAACTCCAGAACGGAGACAATAACGATTTTTTCAAAAAACCAATTTTGACATTGATTTTTGGAAGACCTTTGGTTCCCTTAACAGTAAAACTAATAAATTAAGCTAAAAATTGATCAATATATATTTGTAAAGTTGTTTATTTGCAAGATTACAATTAATCATTGCTGTGATACTCGCAACGTTTGTACAATAAATTAATTCCATCAACCATCAACACTAGCAATGTGTTTTTATTATAAATTCTAATTACCATTTTGTCATTTTGTTTGATTTATTTTATCAATACAATCAACAGCATTATTTACCGTTTGGAAAGGACATGCAGTAATATTTTCTCTTTTTGTTACAGTAACAGTTCCTGAAATAATGCCTTGTCGTCTAGATCTGATCGATTTAGACGCCGGCGAAGGCGTTTTCGGTAAAAATAATATACCACAAGACATAATTGATTTCAATCGACAACACAATATGCCAATCGATTGTATATGGGCAATAACTGTGAAAAACAAATGGAGAGTAAGTTTGATTGATAATTTCGTGGTGTGTTGAAATAAATGTATGATGTTCTCGCAGATACAATTACAGTTTCAAAAGTTTTCATTAGAGAAACCGAACGACTGTGAAAGTAATTTTGTTGAAGTGTTTTCGGATCGTACCGATATGCCGTCAATGGAGAAGAATTTTTGTGGTTCCATTGCCGATACAGTATTATCGAAAAATAATATAATGTTTGTGCGATTTTTTAGTGAAGCTAGTGGCATGAAGTCGTATTTCGAAGCGAACTTCACCGCATTTAGGGAGAATGACAAAAGCTCAAGTGAGTATTATTGCTTCCGTTTATCTTTTTCTTATGCAACTTCACCATCAATTACCCGTATTTGCGTTGTCAATAAATTATATAGGATTCATTCTAATTACCTTCCATAGCACCATTTCCATTTAATTCCCTAATTTCACGTTCGCTCTCTTTATATGTGCGCGCGTATTTTATTATACATAAAACCCTTTTTGTGTACATGTTCACTACATACACGTAGATACATATAACTTGTTACTTGTAATAGTACTTTGTTTGTCCCCGATTTAATTATTAAACTTACTTAAAATTAATTAGTATATTATACTCTGTTTGGCAATTCCGTTCATATTATTAATAACTAAACGCCTAATATTATATAATAGACGGTTTCATAGATTAAAGTATATGAATTATATTGTTGGGAAATATATGGTTTTGACATTTACATGTACACAAATGAGTACTCTGTATATTCGAAATTCATCCTGATTAAAATGGTTGCTAAAATTTCATTAAAAAAAAGGAAATACAAAAATGTTACACGATGTATTCGTCATCCTCTTGACATCCAGCGGATCAACTTTATTATTGTGTGCGATGAAATTGGAACTTATTAAAACAATTTTGATGTTAAACAATTGTCTTTTTCTCTAGGTACATATAAACAAGGTTGTAATGAGGGCGAATTTGATTGTGACGATGCAACATGCATTTCAGAAAAGTTGAAATGCAACGGTCGCTACAATTGTCGCTTTCGTTGGGACGAGGACGATTGCCAGGTAAATATCAAATGAAATTCTCTCATATGAATGGAGTACACGATCCCCATATGTTTTTTTCTTTATAAACTCTATTATCAAATGTTGTGTTATTGTTAATTGTGGAAATGATGAAAATGTTTCTTTTATAGGGCAATGGACTGGTTAGTTAATTTTCCTTTTCTGGCTAAGTCTCTGTTTGTTATTGCTTTAATTTTTTTTCTTTTGTGGTATTACCCTTTGTTTTTTCCAATTTTTATATTCTATCCATATACTTTGCAAATATACCGTTTATTTCGATAGTTTTACGAATGTTTGTAGAAAAAAACTGTTTAGTGTTGGAAAAGAGGAGAGCGGAAAAAAATAAATGTCACAGTGAAATCCAATTTTTTCATAGTTACTGTAGGATCATTAAGAAGCCCTTTTCTCCACTATGTTTTCGTTTAACTGATCATCACTGTGATTTATTTTAATGACGTCCCTTTTTCCCTCCTCGTTTTTTCTCTACCGTGCAACACACGTACCTATAAAAAGAATTTATTATACGATAGCCGAAAAAACCACTTTATTATCAAATTAAAATATAATTAAAGGCGGTTTTTTTCTACACATGTATTTAGTTTGTGCTTTTATTTAGGAGTACATTATTCAAATGTGGGCAGTAGAGTTTCATTTTGAAAAGTTTATAGATTAATGAGATCCGTACGTAATTTGTTTGCAATTTGGACTTTACGTATGGTTGCGGTTTACATTTTAATGAGTCCAATATACTAACATTTAGATGTTTTTCTATTACATTGTAGTTGTAGATCAATAAAAATTACATTTGAAATGCATATTTTATGTAGATGAAATTTTTTGCATGTTATTACCATCGTAAAGTAATTAAAAAAATTGTTTATTTACAGAGTTCAAAATCTTTGGGCTTGAATGATGACCATATAATTATTATAATGGTTATATTCACCCTGATTTTAACTGGTATGTGTTTAACGTTCATCTACAACTGTGTTAAAAAATTAATAAGGGACCATCACACAATACAGGTGGGTTATTCATTTTAAATATTATTAAAAATTGCAACAAAAAATAATGTTATCTCATTGTAAAATGAGAACATAATTAATTTCATAATAGTATGAAGAATACCAAAATGAGCTTTTATTAAAGTTTATTAATAAATAAATTATAATGGGCCACAAGAAAAATGGTGCATTATTAATCTTTCTAAGTAATGCGAGCCTAATATAATGTAATTTTTGTAAATGAGAAAAAGGTGTGGGTTAGGAAGCAGCTTAATTTTGATTAATTCATGTCGTAGACAAGTGATGAAATTTATGAACCTGAAACTATATAAAAAAGCACACCTAAAAAGAATAAATGACAAACACCATCTATATTCATTAAATCTGTCTTCTCTTTTTTGTTTATTCAGGAATATATTCGACAAAGTCGTGAACAACAATTAAACGAATTAGATAAGCAAGAACAATTATCGAAGAAAATGTCGCTGGCATCGTTGAACAAACGTTCACGTTCACCGTCTTTGCAACAACAGCAACAGGCCTCTTCGGGCCTCAACGATATGTTATCAACAACACCTTGTTACGTGCCTGGTGGTGATATATTACCAATATTAATACGTAATCATCCTCACCATCAAATTAGTGATCCATATAGTAATCAGACAATTTATACTGTAGACAATGATTTAATAGACGAACACGAGCAACAGCAGCATCATCAACAGCAGCCGGAAATGTGCGACAGTGCATGCCAAACACGGGAAAGTTTATTTAACACAACATCGCAATCGTCTGGCCACAGTAGTCCAACAAGTTATAATAATTCAATAAATAACTCACCACCGGCGCCATTCAGCACATTTGGATACAATAAGAAAGACGCGAACCACCACCATCATCATAACAATAAATTTAAAGCGGAAGCGAAGATCGAAATGACAACACAGAAGCGGCACGACGAGGAGACGAACTTAAAAAATTGTGATGAGAAACATTGCAATAGTAGTAGCAGACCTAGGCCGTACAGTGTACAAACAACGAAATCAGCGCCCGATGTGATTGTAACACACTGACAATTGTTAAAAGCCGAGGAGGGCTGGGAGCCGTACAAAAGACGTCATCCTCGGCACTTTTTACGTACCACATTGAAACCATTAAGGAAACAGGACAATGTTGTTGATTCAATTGATGAACAAGACGAAGAGGAGGAGCAAATGAATTCGGAAAATAATTATAACGATATTGAAACCCAAACATACGATATAGACTTTTACACGTGATATGAAAAAGAAATATTGTTTTGTTATGTTTATGTGCTTGTTTTCAATTGATTTTATTGAATATTGTTATTGATAAGTGACAATCTCTTCTATAAATAAGTAAAAAATGAATTCTGTCATATCATTCCCCCGAGTTGATTCTGTTAGAAAGAAAAAAATGTATTAAGAAACAAACAAACTGAACTTTTTGACAAAATTGTTGTTTGTTATTGAAATCCTGCTGCATACAAAAAATATGTGGGTTTGTTGCCAATTTTTCGACAATGTTACCGTCACCAGGTGAGTCAAATGCTAAAAATTAATGGATTATTTTGTTTTGGTGCTTTTAACGTTCATTTGTAATGTAGGATGTAATTTTTTTCGAGACGTGCAGTGAACCACAAACGAAGTTAAATAAAAGTTACTTTTGGCACTGAACATATTAGTCTTCCAACAGTTCATTAAACTTTATAACCCTTTATTTCTCGTTCTATAACATTAATATAAAACCAAAATCACACCATATATACAGTTAGAGTCGTTCATATACAGGAAGTGTCTGTAAAACCATTTTATTTCCTCTTTCATTACACTATTAACCTTGTCCTGTTCTTCTGTCTTTTTATGCTTTTATGGGAGAAGAAATATAATAGCTTACAAAATCATGGTGCTTAATAGAAACATAAATTGTGGTTACATGATAATAAAATGTGGCAACACTTTAAAGAAATAATTACATAATTAATGTTTGCTTTCTGCGCTTTTTAAAAAAAGTTCAAATTTTAAGTCCTCTTAAACCGTTTAATAAATTCCTCAGGCAAATCTTCGTTTAGCAGTAACATCTTGAACTCTGACGGTGTAACGTCACTTAAGAAACTTAAGTCACCATTTGAAATTTCTCCTAAAGATACATCTTCTCCATCTTTCCATATGGTATTTGATTCAAGAAGCTCCTTTTTATTTGTTATGTTCTTAATGTTAGTTAAATTTTTGTCCTCCATAAATAAATCTCTTAAATGGTCAATTTTTTCTCGAACGTCTTTGTTCCCAATTATAATAAGTCGCTTGTTTAATTTTGCGATTTCATGGAAAAAATCGATGATTCTTAAAATGTTTATATTTCGATCACAAACAAACACCATTATCTGAAATATATCTTTGACTTTAAATAAGTTCATCACTTTTCGACCACTTTCCATTGATGCATCGTCTTCTTTCAAGAACATCATCGATTTCACATCCATTGAAGATACAAATTGTACAAATTTTAAAGATGTTAGAAACGTTTCTTCAGTTTGAATGAAACACAGACGAAGATTTATATCCATTGGTGTTCCTTCAATAAACCCTTTTAAGCGGTTCAGTTCATTGTAATTTTCAAAGGAAATTTCGTACTTTGTCAATATTGATTGTAAATTTCCGAAACGTTTTATTGATATTGAAGTTGCTAGTATATTAGTAATTTTTAAATCCAACTTGTTAAAGAAATCTTGTTTCATTTCATTTGTGATCCAACCCTCTTCTTTCCTTTCTTTATGCCAGCCTCTCACAAATTCTTCAATATCCATCCGTAAGTTGTAATGATTAAAGGCAAGAATGAAATCATAGTCAAGCACTCTAGCAACTTCTTGTATTAAATTATTTATGTCCGGTTGACCGACATTAAATTCCAAAATGTTCAGAAATTCTTTGACGTCTTCCTTCTTAATTCTGGACTTTTTTGGTAACCTATCAAAATTTTTTGGGTCATGTTGTGTGATAAAATTATGGAATCCTTTACAACATCTCCAAGACTCTAAATTATTGTATTTATTTTCTGGCAGTTTCAATTCTGTTCGTATTTCTGAAGCTTCAGGAGACAAAGTTTTTCCCGAAATAAAATCTTCATGAAAAGAGCAGCTCTTTTCTGAGCAGAATTTTAAAATATTTTTTTCAAATAAAGCATAACCATATATTTTTAATATCAGATTATCCATCTTCATCATTGGCATTTTTTTACCTTTATTTTCTTCCGGAACATATTGGATTAATTCTGCAATTAACAAGTCAAAATCTGTTTTTACTGTTTCGATTAAATAAATAACAATATCCTCAGCTGCTTCAATATCTATAACATATGTTTTTGATGTGTTGGTATTTCCACAAAATATTTTTTCAATATCGTTTTTGGGCTCGGTTTCTTTTCTTATTTTTTCCTCCATATCCAGTAAATTTGTGTGAATAATTAACTTTTTAACTTCATCATTTGTTCCAGAGAATATCGCTTTGATTCTTAGATATGATTGAAAATATTTGCGCAAATCAAAATCTCCTGGTTTGGTCGGTTGTAAATTTTGAACACTTGGCTTTTTGATCTTCTCACTATTACCCATTAATAATGCTTTAGATAGTATATTTGTTCCATTCTTTGTTACACCCTTACTGTTATCCATAAATTTCGCTTGGCAAAAGATATGTTGCTTTTTGTATGGGTTTTTATCTTTTTCTGAATATCGAACCACGCAATCATCAAATTTTCCAGCCCATTCAACTTCTTTTCCAATTTCACATTCTTCCTCTTTTCTACTCTTCAGCAAAAGTAAAATGAAAATCCACAATTCAAATTGTTTGCCTTGATGTGTTGCATTTTCGGTTTGCATGATGATCATTCTTAAACTCAAGTAATCGTTTATCTCAATAGGTTTATAACATTTTACTAGATATTTACACTTTTAACTGCTCACACATATGAACAAGCACTGATTGATTATTGATTTATTGATATCTGAATTATGTAATCAAAATTCAAATATTTAATCTTGATAAATTTTCTATAGTAATTATGTATTTGGGTTGTTTGTGATTTTTCTCTAAATACATATATTTAAGATATAACTCAATGGTAAGTTGAAATTAAAATTTACAATGGACAACTTGCATGAAATTTTTTTATTACGGATTCTGAAAATCCCCGTTTCATGCAAGTTGTCCATTGACTTAACTTGTAAATATAAGAACAGGATGATTATAGGAAATGTTCTAATATATTCAAAATATTTTTGCGGCAAACTAATTTATTTTCATTTATTTAAAATTGCAAATACGAGTACCTACGTACAAATTAACTATTAATTTATATATATATATATAATAATAAGTAACATTCCTTAATTTTGTGGCTTAAACAGTTCAGATACAGATAAATCTTCGTTCAACAATAACATTTTTAACTTCCACGGTGCAATATTACGTAAATTCAAAGAATTACCATTACCGTTATCATTTACAACTCCGTGTAAAGATCCTTTTAACGCAATATTACATTCAACAAGTTTATCTATATTTGTTACATTATCAAAGCTAATCAAATTCTCATCTTCTACAACTAATTTTTTGATATCTTTGATTTTTCGCTCAACATTTTCATCTCCGATCAAAATAAAACGAGTCTTTAATTCATCTGCTTTGTTTAACAGCCGATTCCGTATTTTGGTAATATTGATGTTTTTGTTACACACAATTACAACAATCTTAAAATTTTTATAACCTGATGACAGCATTTCCAATATTTCATGACCAGTTTGCATAGAAAAATCCTCTTCTAGCAAAAATAGTATTTCAGATTTGTTCTCCGAAATAGATAAAATGTGCACGATCTTTAAAGAGGATAAAAATGCATCTTGGCTTTTATTGAAACATATATATTCCTTCTGTCCTTTTAAATATGCATTTATATCCCTCGTGTGATCATCATTATCAAAAGAAATGCCGTAATTGGTTATAACTGATCGTATGTTACCAGAATTTTTTACGGTTAACGATGCTGCTAGAATTTTGGAGACTTCTAATACCAAATCTTTTTTAAAAGATGGTATCTTTTCACTGTTGATCCAATCAGTGTCTTTACACCACTTTGGTAGAAAAGTTTCAATTTCCCTACTTAAACCATAATGACGATAGGCAAGAATGAAATTATAGCCAATGCCTTTTCTAACTTCTTCCACAAGATCTTCGATTGCAGGTTGACCGACATTAATTTCAATTTTTTCTAAAAACTCTTCAATATCGTTCTCAGTAATCTGGCAATCTGTTGGTAACTTCTGATAATCAGTATATTGTTTAACGTCGCAAAATCCTTTACAACAACACCAAGTAAATTCAGCCAACATTTTTTTATTGATTTTATCTAATAATGGATATAATTCTTTTCTTATTTCTTTAGCTTCATCTGAGAGATTTTTACCATAAATAAAGTCCTCGTGAAATGCGCACTTGTAAATAAATCTTTTCAAATGTACTTCTATTGGTACTTCTTTTAAAATGTTTCCTCGAAATAAAGCGACGCGATAAACCTTTAATATTGGATTATCCTTCTTCATCATTGGGGTGCTTTTCATCAAAATATAACTCTTCAAATAATCAATTAAAGAGTCAAAATCAGACTTAAATTTGCCCATTAAATAATTAGTAATGGCAGGAATCCAATTTTTAGGAACACCATAAGATCTTGAAGTTATCGTACTACCCCGAAAAATTTTTTCTTCGTCAGTCTCTTCTCGTCTCTTTGTCGCACTTGATTTGTCTTTTAACTCCATGTCCAAATTGGTGTGAATTATGAGCTTTTGAAAATATTTATGTGTATTTAAAAAACGTTGTTTTATTCGTATGAATAATTGAAGATATTGATAGATTTCAACCATCTTATTCACATCCTCTGATAAGTCCTCATTGATGCCCATTAAAAGCTCTTGTGACATTGTTTTCTTCTTAATATTTTTATCGAAATATTTAGTTTTGCAAAATATATGCTGTTCTTTTTCATCTTTTGTAACAAATCGAAGAACGCAGTGATCCAACTCTCCCCCAAACTCAACACCTTTTCCAATTTCACACTTTTTTCCTTCAGATTTCAACAAAAGTAAAATAAAAACCCACAGTTGAAACTGTTTATCTTTCGTAGCACGATGGTCTATCATGATTCTTATTATACTTAAGAAATTGGAATAAGTAGGTACACAAAATTTGTACCTACATTGTATGTGTATGTATGTCATGTTTGCGAATTTATTATAGGTATTGATAATATTAAGATAAGATTAGATAATAAGATGCATCGAAGGGTCGAAGGCTGCTGTTATGAGTGTATTTCGTGGTAAATACGAGTGTATTTGAGAAGAGAGCAAAGTGAAAACAGACTTTTAACATTTTAAAAAAGAACTGAAAAGTCTCTCTCTCTCCTGAGATAAATACTTTTTTGTATTTCAAATAATCAGAACTATTGGACGGTCAAATTGTTAAAACGTGGTATATTTGAACTACTACTGCTACATTTCCTAACCCAACTTTTACTGTTTTAAAATTAATTCAACATCAACAACTTTCAAACAAACTGGAATATTACTTCAAATATATGTATCATCCACCCACGTTAATGTTACCCTACTTCCTTTTAACAGTGCTCACAGTTTTACTGTTTAATTACGGTTTTTTTCCACTCTCGCACAACATTCGAAAATACAACAATGAAGTGCCGACGCAAATTAGTAACATTTCCAAAAGTACACAGCAAATATATAAATCAAACATTGAGAAAGTTGTGCTAATCGTAATAGATGCAATTCGATTAGACTTTGTCCAACCACATTTAATGCCATACACCACAAATGCAGCCAAAGAGTTTGGTTGTTTCAATCAAATTAAAGTAGACGCACCGACAGTCACTCTGCCTAGAATAAAAGCTCTTACCACTGGAAGTGTGCCACAGTTTATCGATATAATCACCAACTTGATTACCGCTGAAGTACTGGAAGACAGTCTAATCCATTCCTTTAAATTAGCCAACAAAAACATTGTCTTTTACGGCGATGAAGTGTGGGTTAAACTGTTCGACAAACAATTTCTACGCAACGAACCAACCACCTCGTTCTTCGTAAACGATTTCACTGAAGTGGACGATAATGTAACTCGTAATGTGAACCTCGAATTGGATAGAACAGACTGGGATGTAATGATATTGCATTACTTAGGTATACCTTTTAAATTTAACTAAAAACTCGCCCTTAACATGCTCTATTCCAGGTTTGGACCACATTGGACACGTACAAGGCCCTCGAAGCAATCTCGTTCCATCGAAACTACAAGAAATGGATGATGTCATTAAAAAAATCCATCTAGAACTGAAAAACCGTGGAAATAGTTATTTAATAATGGTGACAGGCGATCACGGAATGCGAGACAGTGGAGGACACGGGGGCACAACGTACCCGGAAACTGTTGTGCCTCTACTTGTATTAGGAACTTCCTGCGAGAACCATTCGTTCGACCAAACAGACATAGCTGTCAATGTAGCAACACTTCTAGGACTTCGAATTCCGTACATGAGCATTGGTCGCATTCACAAATCATTCATCGGCAGTGTTTCCACCCAGCATCGTTTATTCGCCTTAAGATACAACTCGTTGTTATTAAGAGAAAAGAGTGGCGTGTGCTCAGAAGAGTCTTGGGCACAAGCGACAAATCTCCATCTCAAGTTTCTGAAGAACAACAATTCCCGCACTGCAGAGAAAGCAATCGAATTTTATGAAGAATGTTCTGGGTTGATTAGCGAGAGTTTACATGAGTTGTCAGCTAGTCATGGTGAGGATGTGTTAGTTGTCTCAATGGTTGTTTTATTTAGTGTGTTGTTTATACTTTTAAGGAACTTACTCGTTCCAGAACAGAGTTTCGATATAATGGAGTTCTTAGTTTTGTACAGCATTGTGATAATCCATTTTTTCTTAGAGAATGCCATTGTTGTGATATTGTCTTCCCTAACAGCAACTTATTTTATAGTTAAAAATATTATAAAATTGGGCCCAATGCGTACATACAGCAATTGCTTTGCGTCATCAAAAAACATTGAAAAAATTTTGATATTCGCTACAGTTCTTCAGCCATTCCTGTTTTTCGCGTCGAGCTATATAGAAGAAGAGCACCAAATTTGGTACTTTCTGTTCATTTTTTTTACACTTATAATGGATTATGAAAGTGATTTGACTTACCTTTTTAAAATGCTTTTGATTCCTTTGTTATTTCGGTTTCTTCGCACAATTAACCAGACTGGAATTACAGGAATAGGTACACGGGACACTTCCGACTGGTTAGTAGAACCTGACAACATTTTCTATTTAAACACTATTTTCTTTTTTGGTTTATGCGGTACTTGGTACTGCATCCATTTTTTGTCAACCTCGAAGACTTTGGAAAATTTTTTCACTTTTACTACATTCTCCTTAATATTTGTGTTTAAGAGCTGGTATTTGACCATTTCTTGGTTTGGTCAATGCATTTGGCTGTTGATCACTATCCATTTTCTTGTGTACGGAAGGGAAAATGTGCGGAATACTTGGAGTTTGATTGCAGCTTTGTTGCTAAAACAGTACAATGTTGTAATGGTTTCGTTTTGTTTATTGTCTAGCCATATTTTTACTCAAATTCCACGAAGCAGGGCGGTTTTTACATTGTTTCATGTATGGTTGGCAAATGCATTGTATTTTGCTCAGGGACATAGTAATAGTATTGCAAGTATTGATATTTCTGTTGGTTACATAGGACTTAGTTCTTACGAACCCTTTTGGGTTTTCCTTCAAGTTTTGATGCACACTTATTGTTTTCCAATTTTGTGTAATATATTGCTGTTCTCAAATTTAAAATCAAACACTCTTGATGTTTGGTTGATATTATTTATTCAGAAATCATTCGTGACGTTAATAACTTGTATTGTTACATGGGTAAATATGTATCATTTATTTATTTGGTCTGTTTTCGCACCGAAATTATTTATGGATAGTTCACATATAATAGTGCTGTTTATTCAATTAATGCTAATGCATTTGTACAAATTGTTGACCAATTGTATATGTATTGTAAAAAAAAAAAAATTAATAAAACAATTTTGAAGTGAGTTTTTTTGTCTAGTCTTCTAATTTATCTGGTGGTGGTCCACAGGGTTGGAGCATTTTTTCCATCAGATTAAAACGCACCCTAGCTTTGGCTTCATTTTCGCAAATTGCAAAGTAATTTAGCAAGTCCGGGTGGCCCAAGTAACTGGAATAGCTGTCGCGATGCTGATTCACTAACCATTCGTATTTTGTGGTATCTGCATGGCCAGTGCCAATATATTTAGATTGTAGATGCTCTAATTGACTGTGAATGTTGTAACGATCACCCATTTTTACACTTTACGGTTAATAATCAAGAGATTTTATGATTACACCAAACAAAAAAAGTTGGGTTATATGCAGAGTAAATAACAGTAGTTCTAATGCACCAATGGCATTTTTAAACTAATGTTATTGTTCTCTGTATTTGAACTACACTCTCAGGTAAATTAAAGAAAATTAAATATTTCTTATTAAAACTGTAAATATAAAACGAAAACTAAAGTACATTATAAAAACTTTACTCAATAAATTTATTAAACTAATTTTGTAGTTAACATTCGTCAAACTGGTCAAACAAGGACATGATTAGAAATTTACATAACTGTCTTCTAACATTTCTGAACGACTTCCCGTATAGTGGCGCTTGGTGCGTCAGCTGCTAAGTGTAAACAAAAAAGGAGGGAAGCTAGAGAAAGACGAGTCAAATCTCTAACGAATCTCTTACTAGTTTTACCGGTTACTTATTACAAAATAGAATCATCTTCAACAAACGTAAGTAAAAATGCCCTTTTTTATCGTAATTGTAATCATTAACCATTACAAATTATCACTTTCAAACACGTATACTGTTAAAACTCTAGACAATACAATCTTCGAATACCATTTATTTAACCTTACTGTTTTCTCAGAATAATCCTTTATCTAATCTCTTTCCTCATTTGCATTCATCTCTTAATACATTCAAATAACGACAAAGTCCACGCCTCATATGTTTCATTCACCAGTATATTCAATAATCTCATTATTATAACATGCTTCCAGTGTAATTGTAATTACAATAATGAATCAGTTGAAGAAGTCCCAAACTGAATTAAAATTCGAACACAGTCCGAGAATAACAGAACGACGGCGTGCTTTATTTCCAACGGCCGGCGATATAGACGATATCGATTCCGATTTGGGCCACATTAGTCCACTTAGTACCGACCCAAATTCAGATGAGGAAATCACCACAATCTTCTCAAAAATTACATCACCAACGAATTCGAAACGACTAGCAGAATTAATCGACAAACAAGTCATTTGTACGCCTTCAAATCGAACATATTCCTGTTCTGAGGCCATGTCTCCATTGTATCTCAGCCCATTTACAAGCGAATTAACTGCCTATTCGTTTTACAACAAAAAAGGCACCACAACATCACCCACACAGTCACTGAAAACACCACAAGAAACAGCCACCAACCACGCCAATAAAGTACCGAAATTAATACGTAAATCCCTTCTAGATTCCATTAATGGCGAATGTGGCGGTGGTGGAAGCAAACGGAAATTGTCACCACTAAACACACCCGAGCAAAAAGTGGCCAAAATCGATGCGAAAAGCTCGAAGGTGCGAACAGCCCTCTTTCCGGACGCCGGCAGTGTTGTGTCGCCGAAAGCATTTTATCCAAAGTTTAAAATGAATAGAAGCGACACTAAAGTGAACCGTGTTGTGAAGGCGAGACATTCGCATGGTCCAAGAGGGAGGAAACGGTATGGACAAATAAATGCAGGAGTGATCCACAAAATTCGTAAACCAAAAAAGAAGAAAATGAACAAGAATAGCGTTGTGAAAGCAGCAGAGACTTCGTTAAAGAATGACGATGTTTTGAACGAATATTTGGAGGATTTGAAAGAGATTGAAAATCGAACCAGTTTAATTGAGAATAAAGAAAACCTGGAAACTGCCACTGAAACGACGAAGAAATCTGAAGACTTGGACTCTTACCTTGGAGAGAAGTTGAACGAGTACAAGAAACGTCCTGCTAGTCCCACCGACTCCAATCCAAGGAAGAAGTTCTTCAGGTCTCGAGACAGTCTTTCCACCGCCATCAATCCTGTGAATACAAAACCGTTGGTGAAGAATAAAATCGTTTTGGAAGCCACTACTAATACAGTGGCAAATGGAGACAATTCAATTGTCTTGCATTCAGCACCGAATTTACGTACGAACGAGATCAAATGTCAAGATGCACAGATGATGCTCTCACCGACATCACAAATGTGCGATATGGCATCGGGATTGGCGATAAACAGTCCGAAAAAAGTCAGGAATCTCACAGCGATATTAGAAAGCATGCCAAATGCCAAGAGTAATGTGTTTAATCAAATCACAACTGTGACCAATGAGCAAACGAACAAGAAAATGTATCCGATTTTTTATCCCGAATATCAGAAGAAGTTGACGGAGGAAATGAAGACGAATGACAAGCCGAAAGGGAATGCACAAATGGAGAAGAGGTTTTTAACATCGTCTCCGAATCAGATGATGTTGGATGCCGGTCAGAAGCGTTTTGGAATGACACAGTGTAAAGAATGCGAATTTATGTACCACATTGGAGACCCGAATGATGAGATATTACACTTGAATTATCACAGATCGAGAAATATCTTTAAGTTTGCAGTAAGTAATTCCATGTTTGTTTAGTTTACGTTCAAATGTATTGTTAAATTTATTCAGGGATGGAAAAACGAACGTGTTTTGGAGACATTCAATTCCAATCAAAGGATCATTCATATTTTACCAGGCGATTCGATGTATTGGTGGAAAAAGGTTAAGGATGTGCTCTATGTGATTGACCGAGAGTTGGGCTTTTTCAATTTGGAGCACGATTTGAAGACTGCTCAGGTGATTTTTTTATTCCGAATCAATTTCAACAATGACATTTTATATAAAATTAATTTGTAATGTAATCGTAGGTGCTTCTGTATATTAAAAACCGGACAATTGTTGGTTGCCTAATCGCTGTGCCTAGAACTGAAGCATTTCCGCTGATTTCATCCGAAACAGACGGAGTGGATATGTGTTCGGATAGATCAAAACCGATCAAATGTGGAGTGTCGCGAATCTGGGTATCCCCGAATTATCGACATCAAGGTGTGGCGTCATTGTTGATGGACTCGCTGAAAAAACATTTCATTTGCGGTACATTGTTATCAAATTGTGATATCGCATTGAGTGCTCCGACCGATATGGGCAAACATTTTGCTAGAAAATACTTCAATACAGATAATTTTCTAATTTTTTGTGAATAATATCTATTTTATTGAGGATTCTAATCTTGAGAACAGTATTAATTTATATTTATAGTACAATTTTTCTATTTGTATACAGCCATGCACATATTTTTGCCATATTTGATATTTAAGACTGTTGATGCTTTCTGTTTTCTATTTCTTATACAAAATAATTTCTATTTAGGTCTATGTTCTACTAATTTATATAATCAAGTATATTTTTGTATCGATTTTTGTCAGATTAGAGTGTAATGTAATTTTGTATTTTGCATGTAAATAAAGGTTGAATATACAAACTATAGTTTTGTATTTTTGACCTTTGTTATTTTTAGCGTATTAACTAAGGTATTAATAAAACTGGGTATTAATAAAATCTTCGGGGAGTCACCGACTTAGATAGGACTCGGATAACTAATCCGGGGAAGCCCTGAATTAATCCGACTATATTTATATTTGCGGCATCGTCCAAACCAATTTAGTATTTTGAAGAAGTTGAGTTGATAACGCGCATAATATGGACAACAATAGGGCTAATCAGTTAAACCCAAATCACACAAGTTATTGGAAAAGTCGAGGATATGAGGATCGACCCTCAAACTGGCTAGGTAAGTATTAGAACGTAAATATGTAAGGGTAATTTTACATGGGGAATTTTTAGATATTTTGACGGGTATACTCAGTTTTATAGCAAGTTTTAGTAAAGCTGATAATGATAACCATTCCAACCAGCTAAATCCCAACAATATCGAGTTCTATCGCAGCAGAGGACAAACCAGACCCTAAAATCTACTATTTGTTAAAATAAACAAAACACTTTCACACATTTAATAAATGTTATTCTAATGGATTTCTCTTGTATCATTAAATTGGTTTAACAATCACAGTTTTTTTTTATTATTTTATGCATATCTGATAATATTATGTAGGTATGTATTCCCGGGAAGAGAATTGTACCTCTCAGTTATTAACATTTCCCAAAGCAAACATGAATACCATTAATCCACGAGCTGTTCGTCGTTTTCATAAAATATTATACAACCGATTCCATCGTCCAGCATATTACAACAATCATGGTGGCCCATTTGGACCAGGACCATTCAATCCGTTATTAAGATACGATATGATTAGAACAATGCCATTTAATTGGCTTAGTAAGTACAGAATTTATTCTTAAACACTCTTATATAAATGTTTCCACTTTACAGCAATTGTAATGCACGCATTCGCTTTCATCGCGGGTTTCAGCAAAGAGCATTCCACCAATCATATGCAACAAATCGACCTGGCAAAATTCCAATTCCCAAATTGTTTTGGTAATTTCAAGAAAGGATTCAAATCAGAATGAATCTGTGATTTTTATTATCACCCTGTTAGTGTATTCATTACTAGTCATGCAAATAAAAATGTAGAACGTTTAAGTTGTTTTTCGCAAACACTTTTCTCTGGACTTCCCCTCAATCCCAAAAATCAACTTCATGGTAGTGTTTAATAAGTGATTTAATAATTAACAATGACTTTGACCGATTAGATTAGGAACTGAGTGAGACTTAAACGTATATAAGGAGACCTCAATGTAACAAGGAGTCAGTTTCATTAAATCAACATGGACAACAATCGCGCTAATCAAAAAAACCCAAACAATCCCACCTCATACTGGTCGAGCAGAGGTCAAGAACGTCCCGCTGACTGGGAGGGTAAGAAAAATAATCAGAAATTTCGTTCCCATCGGTAATCCTAATGTTATTACAGAGGCTGCGGCCCGTAACACTAAACAACACTCCCAACAAGAGGTGGACAACCGTGCCACTCAATTAAACCCCAACAGTGAGGCCTACAAAACATCAAGAAAACAAGTGGATCAGAAAATCAATGAAGAAAATGTAACCACATAACTTCTCTATATTAATAAACGGTAGCAAACTGTAACAATTTTCTTAACTTCTCTTACTAGTTTTAAAAAATTTATACACAAACAAATGTTCACCGATAATACGCCTTTCAAGCACTAGACTTGCATTCATTTTATGTTCGCGTAAAATCTCCACTATCTCCTTAGGTTTATTCTCATTTAACAAGACCATATAACAAACTCCTTTGCTGGTGAGTAGAGAACTTAAACAGAGCAATAGTTTGTCGGTTATTAGACGACCATTGCTGCCTCCAGCCCACGCTCTGCTTAAACCAGTCCCCGAAATCTCTTCATCTTCTGTAAGAACGTACGGCGGATTGAATAAAATGATATCAAAATAATTTGATCGAAAACAAGACAACAAATCCGCATTGATACACTCAATTGTTGTATTATTTAATGTGCTAGTGAGTTGTGTAGCTTTGCACGCTTGTGAATTAATATCGGTAGCGAAATACATGCAAGTGTTCTTTAGGATTGAAGATAAAGCGGTTATTACAACACCACTACCAGAACCGATCTCGACAGCACATTGTGGATGTAGATTTTTAATGAACTCTTGTTCAATTTCCAAAGCATCAATAAAAAGAAACGTATCCTCACTTGGTTCGTAAACTTCTTGATATTGTTGTAAATTATAAATTGGTGTTTGAAGATCCATTGGAGTTTTAGCTGCTAGTCTCCGGTGGATCTTGTATTGTGTTGTTTAATAGGATTTTTCTTTTTACAGTCTCTTTGTCAATAGATTGATGTACTTTGTTTAAACGTTCCTGGGCGTTTTGGAGGATGTTGGTTAATACTGTGACTCTTTGTTTTGCATTCAACAATTTCTTCACATACACTTCCAAATCGATGGGTATCTGTTGACTGTCTGATATTTTTTTCACTTCCTCACTCAGACTATCAATGCACTGCTTTAATTCCAGTTGGGAAATTCTGTACATAAAATAAACAGAAATTAGGATGTGATTATTGACAAATTTGTGGTTACCTTGTAGTTCGGATTCTCTCGTCCAATTGGTCCACTGTTGGTTTGATCAGTCCCATCAAACCTTCCGCTAACGTATCTCTAGTTGGATTCTCGCAGAAATTCTCTGTATTTTCATCTATTGAAGTTGCTGTACTTTCAGAATCAATGTCCATTTTTTTCGAAAAACCTAACCTAAACGATTGTAATTTTCTAGAAATATTATAGAATGAAGTTAGTTAGATATGGTTAGATATTGCAAGTAGTTCAAATGTTCGCCACCAACTTCAGTCGTAAGACGAAATAACATTTGAGCGTTTTGAATTTGAGCGCCATGAAATATCATCATTTTATGAAAGAAATGATGATAATGGACTATACAAAAATTAGAATACGTAGTCTAATTATTCTATGTATTGGACAGTAGGTATATGTATAGGATATGTTGGGGAAGTTTTTAATTTTGATAAATAATAATAAATATTTCAATAAGCTGGGCGCATTCACCAATATTTCAACTAGTTCGGCGCTCTCACCAAAGTTTGAAAATGTTCGATATTTACGCCAAAGGGAATCAAAGTATTAATTTGTAAGTTAGTACATAAGTAGATAGTAGATTTGAACTTCCACAATGACACCTATTTGTGGTACATTTCACATTTGACACCTACCCTTGGTGCTAAATTTGAAAACGTTATTATTGAAACTTCTGGACTGGAGTTTTTAAGATAGATGGAGTTTTTTGGAATCAATATGTATGGGAAAAAGAATCCAATTAAGGATATGATGAGGGAAGATTATACTGAACCAAAATCTCCTCAAAAGTCAATACAAAAAATTGCAGATGGAAATTTAGGGGTAGCGAAAAAAATTGATTATGTGGCCGAACTTAGAGAATTAGATTGCTATCTCCGACATGTGGATGGCTATGCATATGGTTCTAACAACCGTTTGCGTTATATGAGACGAAAACATGTTCGCAAACCAGATGGTTTCCCAAATAAAATTAATTTTACATTAAAAAAATAAATACTCTATATCTAGGTCCTTGTAAGATGTATAAATACAGTGGAGCTGATTCTATGAATTACGGATGGTGGTCGCAATCACCAGAAATTGTGCATATGTTATCCCAAGACGACTGGCACAAAAACAAGGAAAAGTATCCTGTTTATTGGTCAGACACGACCAGGTACATCTCAAAAACAACTTATGTACATTGTTCTTCTCTAACACTCTCTATTATAGATACTTTGAACACTGTCGAAAAATTGACAAGTACTTCAGAATGTAGAGAATCGATTCTGCATATTAATCATTCAATTTTTATTTCGAATTCATAAAAACTAAATCGCATGAAATATAATAATTACAAAGAAACTTAAACATTACTGATTATTAATTTGTCCTTGCCCTTTAGATAAATCACTAATCCGTTGCCAAACACCCTCAGAATTTTGATCCCACAATGTAATTTTATTGTCCCCTCCTGACACAGCGAGAATATTTCCATTTAACGACCAACTAACATTCCAAATAACATCTTCGAACGTATGAAGAACAGTGGAACTCCAATTAAGGCAATCATCGCTAGTCCAAATGACAACTCTTCGATCTTGCGAACAACTGGCTATTATATGACGGTGTAGACCAGCAGAAGGGGCCCAGGCAACATCACGAACCCAATCACTGTGCACTTCCAGTTTAGACTCTTCCACCCATCGGTCGCCGCTCTCACGCCAAATTTTCACCAAATTGTCGCAACCACCAGAAACGATGCGTTTAATAGGCGTTTGTTGATCGTTTTCGTCGTTGTTGAAAACAGAGGTGATTGCCGGTGCCCAACTCACTGTATTACAGCCAATAGCGTGGGCATTTTGTATCTTTTTACAATTCCAACTGTTTGTCTCCGAAACATATGTTAAAATTGAAATAGATCCATCACTACTTCCACAGGCGAGCATTAGGCCCAATTCAGGTGGTGCAAACTGTACGGAATTTACACTAGAATCGTGATTGTTGTACTCGTAGTGTTTGAACCATTTCCGTTGATTCTCTTTCCAGATGATTACTTTACGATCATACGAACAGGATGCTAATAAGTTACCAAATTTCGGATGGCTCCAAGCGATTTGCCACACCGGACCACAATGGCCTCGTAGATCATCGGCTAGGGTTGAGGTACCGTTTTTAATATCAAATACTTTAACACTATTATCGGAAGAGCAAGTTGCTAAACGTAAACCATAATAGTCCACTTCAGCATCATGTATCATATCTTCATGAGCAGTGTCTAGGGAATTGAGAATGGAAACCATTATTATCTGAAAATTACAATGATTGATGATTAATTTTGGCTTATATTTAGGAAAATTTACCAATTTATTAACAGATGACGTGTTCTTGGAAAATTTTAGGTTAACGTGTTTTGTTTCCCCACCTTCAACGCTTCTATAGTCGTTCATATGTACCGATTTGTGTGAGTAGCTCCTTTGTATGCCGTTACTACTTTTTGAACTACTGCATCATTCTGAAATATTTCTAACCTCGAAAGAAAACATTTCAGAATCAGAATTTTATTTTATAATTTAACTGCTTAAAAAAATGTAGGTATTTGCTCAAGTTATATTAAAACTCCTTTTAATTTCCAAGTGCTTATTTTAGATAATATGAGAGTTGGACTAAATTTATTGGCAGCCCGAAGCACCCCGCGGGAACCTGTGCCTTTTCAAGAAATCCTCCCTTTGAAGTTAAAAGACAGGGTGTCGGGTAAAGGAAACAAGGTCCAAAATGTCTGCTGTATCCACGAAATGTCCATCATGTTTGCTTGCTTCAAAAATAACGAATTCGAACAAGCCCTATGTGGTAAAGAAATAAGCGACTTCCAAAAATGTTACTCCACTCACATGGAAAAGAGTAAAGTAAAACAAGAAAAAGAAGCCAAAGGAATTCTAACACCCGGTGAAAAATCACTATCAGCTAAACAGCTCAATTTATTGTTGAATAGATATATAAATACAAAGTAAATTATTTAAATTAAACTGTAGTCTGAATTTGTATATCGTAAAATGTAAAATATAAAAATAATGTACTGAAATCGGAGGTTTTTATTTTGTATTTTGTTTACATTATTATACATGTGTGTATAGTAGAAAATCTGTACCAAAAACTAACTAAAGTTTTTTTTTATTATCTTCAAATAAAACTTATAATTTTAATTAAATATAGAAACAATATTTAGAAAACACAAAATAAAACCGGTTCAACATAAAATGTGTACTCCAAGTAAAACTTTATCATTAAACTGTGTAAATTCTGTACGAAACTAAGCATCATTTTTATTAGTTTTTCATTATCAAGCCATATACAATTAATGTACTGTAACTTTGTACACTTTAAGAGTCAATAAAAAAATCTAAATATGTAATAAAACAGTATCTATATATGCATAAAACTGAGAAAATATGAACATCCTATTATGAAAATGTATTTAACACAACTTACTGGTATATGAATTCGTTTGACAGAATGAATAAAAATCCTCATAATAAAATGTACATAAAATAACTTTCTTTTCTGATGCAATAACTAAATTCGATCTGAAGAAAAACAAATAAATTAAACGTTTTCATAAATTTAAAATAAAGGAATTTCACAACCCATACCAATCTATACATATAAAAATATTCTCTTATATTTATGTATTTTCCTCATAAAGATCTTAATTCATTGGCTGGGGAATCAAACAAAAGTCTTTACTAATGAATAAAAAAGATACATTGCTAAACACTGATAATAATTAATGAATAGATTTACGTTCACGTTTTACAAATGTTGTTTAATTAATTTTGTTTTATAAATAAAAGCACAGGTACAACAACAAAATTGCCCCGTTTCTGTTTTTCTATTTTTTTACTCGAGATCGTACCAATTTTTTATTTACACAAACTCACTTATCCTCTTCATCCATTACTTTTATTTGACTCCTTAATCGTTTGGATGGCGGCTCGTCAATATCCTCTTCTAAACCAGGCAATTGAATTTTCGTATCCGACGCCTCCGAAGGCTAAATCCAAACAAAAACACCAAATTAATACAATTTCCTACATTACCCACAAACAAATATACAAAATCACTCTTTCAAAATCCATACCTGTGCATCAATTCCCCCAATAATTGTTTGCTAACATTAAATGTATCACATTAATTATCACAACATAAAATGAAAAGAAAAATCAATCAACTCACCTCCACATCGGTACCCAACGGTCCCACTCCTTCCGGTTTCACTTTTGATTTCTTCGTTTGCCGTTCATGATTTAACACAGACAATGTTATACTCGGCTTCTTATTCGGTTGATATTGCAATTCAGGCGGCAAAAAGACACGTGAATTAATAAAATCCGCCTGCGACACATAATACAATTGCGGTATTTTCGTATCCATTGGGAAATCTTTAAAATCATAATTTGTCGTACGTGATACTAATAATCCCAATGCCAAATCACACAATGCCCATAATTTATAATTAAGTGAATCATCATCCGGCCGGACGGCATCTTTATGATTTTTCATTTTCTCAATTAAATTTTTATAAAAACCAAAACTAAAATAATCACTTTTCAACACTAACGGCTCCAATATGAACCATAGACATTGTTTTGCAATTTTTAAACTCTCAATATCGTCCCATTTGATAAAATGTGGATCATGTGCCAATACTGGCACAGCAAATACCAACATATAGTCCGGCAATATATGCGACACAGACTTCTCCGATTGTCCAGAATTCATTGTTAATGTTTTCACGAAATCCCTTCGTCTATTTATATCTGTAATCATGTAATTTTTTATCACTGTACGTAAACGGTTCTCCTCCTCTCTGCCAGCTAATGCATAAAAACCCATAAAGTCCAATGGCAAACAACGATGTGGCAAACCTTTATTCAATCCTTTATGCAATTTACTTGCAAATATTTCACGTACTTGTTTCACTTCGTCACATATCAATTGTGACAAATTATAATATTGTTCCGGTGTATATTGATCACCGACACCTTTCTGTTCACATACTTTTAACATTGCACAGCCTGCCGTCAATCGCAACCAAGACATTTCGGCTTTTGATAGTCTGCCAGACTGCAACAGATCCCCTTTGTGTACAATGAATGCATTTAGCATACGGAACGTTTTTTGAGCGGATGCAGTGTCCTGTTTCAGTCCTAACAACCAACGAGCCATCGCTTTTAGGCCCTCCACCTTGCAACGTGTCTCTTCGGGCAATTGATCCTCAGTACACCACGTTTCCGACGAATGGTCTTCGTAGTCACTTTCACGCACTTCTTTCACCAACAATTCTTTCACAATCTATCAAAAACAATACATTTAATCAATCTTGGTTAAAAAACGTGTTTTTTTTTCAGCTCACCTTTCTGGAGACGATGTTTTTGATTTGCACTTTATACGGTTCGGGCATATGAAGTGCTATATGTCCCAAACTGACAATCGCCGTCCGATAATGCGGCGATTCTGGACACAAATTCGTCTTGATTGAATCCAAAATACTTGGGAACAAAGAATCGTGCAAATCGGGCATATTTCTATGTATACAAAGAATTGCAGCTTTCGCCTGTTTCGGTGTACCTTCCTGTGCAAGTGCCTTACAAATTGGCGCCAATGATTCCATCAGTTCAGGAAACTGCTCATCTACAAGAAAAATAAAAACGTTATACAACTTGATTAAAAAAACAGTTCTCGATCCCTTACATAAACTCTTATATTTTCCGATAATTGTGAAAACATTCAATATATAAGGCGGTATATTTTCCTCTTCCAAATTCAACAGTTGCATCAAATGCTCCAAAACGTCACTATGATGGAAATGTGTGGAGAAAACAGCACTCAACATCACCAACAGTTTCAGTCCACGTTCGCCCGCTGTCGCTGGATGCAAACCGACCTCCTCAATTGTATTACCAGAACGCAAACAATCCTCCACATAACCAACCAACAAGAGTATCGCTTCATGATCAACCATCACCGAACTAACACGTTCCAACAGCATTTTCACCGTATTATAATACAGATTCGTCATAACTGGCGGTCCAAGTTTCTTTAAAACCGTCGCTGTGGCTTCTGAACATTCTTTACAACTCACTGACGGCCGCACAACAGTATCAAACGCCTGCAACAAACAAAACTCATCATAAACAACAACAAAAACTTACATCGCTTATTTTCTTACATCAAACAATGCTTGATCTCTCTTCAAATGATTACTAAACTTGGTGAGAAACTCGTGCGCTTTAACCGGTTCCGGTAGACACTTAGAAAGCGCCAACAATTTCGATGTCAAATCTTTCTGTATGTCCGGATGATTGGATGGTTTACGATGCAAATCCATCCACTCCAACACCATTTTCCTCAAACACAATTGATTCCGCTGCAATTCCATGAACGCTTTCGTCGCATGCTCGTCCACAGTGCCCAATAAATGGTACAATTTCTTCATACGTTCAGCGGCTGGCAATTGATACGGCACCAAGCAAGTATTCAACAGTCTTTCCACCAACAAACGATCCTCAATCCCAGACATATAATAACCATGCAGAATTTTATCCTTAATCCAAGTGACTGCCTTCTTTGTGGCATTCGGTACATCAGGATCGCTTAAATGTTTCCGATAAATTAACGCCAATCCAGTCATCGCCTCTTTACGAATCTTAAACTTTTTATCCAATGTACGTTCTTTAACAAATTCCAACAAATCATCAGAATCACTAACGACTTGGAAATCGTTCTTGGCTGTTGTTACAATCGCCGTTACCACCTGGTAGCGAACATTCTCCTCCGAGTCGTGTTGACGTAATTTTAAAGTCTCCGTAATGTCTTTCCTCAAATCAGGATGATTTAAGAGAAAGTGCATTGAATACTGGACACATTTAATTCGTATAGAAACGGAAATGTCGTTGAACCGACCGAGAAAAGCACGCCATAGTTGTTGATGTCGTTTAGCCAATTCCGAGTCTTTCTCGCTAAACATTTTGGCGAGTAATGCAACCGCTGCCAATCGTTCAGTCTCAAACGAACTTTTCAATTTGCATTCCAATTGTGGTAAAACGGCCAACAATATTTGAGGACAAATGTGATTCAATTCGTAGATTAAATCGTAAACTTTACCATAGATTTGTAAATGTTTGTCCTCTTTGCCTAAAATGAGAACGTTGTTGAGAAATGTTTGAATGTACGGTTCCAATGTTTCGGATGTTTTGATTATTAATTCTTTGGCAAGTAGATTAGCGTTCTTCTGTTGTGTTTTATTCGGTTCAACAATATTCATTAATATAATATCCAACAAGTCGTCACTAACCATATCACTTTCCGTTATTAATGGACACAATACGTCCAACATGAAACTTTTAACACGATTCGAATGTTCATCGTTTATTATTTGAAACATTAAATGAAACAAATTGCAAAAGATCTCTTGACAATCTTGCAATTCGAAACACATATTAAATGATTTTACGTATGCTAAATTTTCCAATAAGTAAAAGTAACGTTTAAATGCCGCATCTTTGGGATCCTTCAAGCCAGATAACTGGTTTATTAGGAAGAGGAATATTGTCTTTACTTGATCGGCGTCTTTGTAGGGCGCTTCCGGTGCATAAACACGTAATACGTCGGCTATACAGCAAGCGATCAAAAGTTGGACGTCCCGTGAAGGGTGTGAGAGGAACTGTTCCTCGGCCAAGTGCAGTGATAGCGGTATGTACTGTTTGTAGGCCCCATCGTCTTGGCCCATCGCTTGTAAAGTATGTGCCAATGTCTTGAGGCGTCGAATTAGTTCGTCTGGTCCTAAATCATCGCTGATTGCTCTGCATCCCGGAGGATACACTATCTCCGACATTTTTGTGAATTATATTAACTGAAAATATCAAAGTTATGAGTTAATTTTCACGTTTTTGGTTTGTAGGGGTGGGAAAAGTGTTTAAACGCTTAGGCGTTACACATAAGCATTTATTAGCAAATTGTTGTGAAAGGATATATGTATTGGAAGGGTTTTTGTATATTTGTACACTTATTGTAAACAGTATGAGTTTTAGGAAATATGAGATAATCCACAAACAAGTAAAATATAGAAATTAGAAAAAGAAATATAGTTAGTTGTCAACTACAACATATATAAGAAAGCAGGCCGTTATAATTAAAAAAAATTGCAATATTAATATTTCCAATTAATGGATTGTATTAGAATGAATAACAAGTTGTATATGTATTATTTACCTTAGCACAAAACTTATAAAGGCATTTTATAACAATTTTAAGCATATAATTAAAAAAGACGCGCACAACACAACACGAACGATCGCATTTGTTGTACATCCACCATAAATTTTCAACTTCGTTTCGGCTCGTCGCCACTCGTCTTATGTTGTTTTAGTTACAAATCAAAAAACCCTACAATATTTCATACGAAAATTTTCAAATATACTTACAAAATCACTGAATTTACAATTAAAAATATGTTTTAGCCAGTTGTTAGTCCAAAATAAGCACTTTCTTCAATTTAAATTCATTAATTAACAATTCTTTAACAAAATACATATTTTTCTGGCGCCATCTTTATGTTGCGAACCTGAGGAGTCAAGATGGTGGACAGAGGACGCTTTATTTTTCAATAAATGTCTGAAATTATCTAAACATAATAAATTCAGTACAAGCTCACTTAAACCGCTGATAAAATTACTATAGCAATAAGATAAGGTCATTTAAATAAGGTTTTGTGATAATTTTTCACAAACTAATCCTGTTTCTAGACCATTCCACCGTAATTCGTTAGTCAAGTTGCAGATGGCTTCCGTGAACGATAAGAAAGAGCCCCACTGACGTGATTGTCAAAAAGACGATGAATTGGACAGGCGCCAACGCCATGTTATGAAGCATTGTGGTTGTATGTTTGTCTCTGACTTGAAGTGTTAGACCGTAAATAACACGTTTTTTTTCATAATCAACACTCGTTAGTTCTTCATACATTTCATAACAACAATTGTGCAAACTATACACGGTCGATGGTTAAAATTCCATTTTTAAAAAGGCCCCGTCGAGTGTTTGTTGTAATAAATAAATTCTATAATGTACGGTGGTAGTAAACAATCCACTCCGTTAATAATTTTTATGAGGCTCCTAGTGTAGTTGCTTATAAATTTACAAGTGATAAAGTTGATATTCTGCACGTTTCGTTGAAAAGAAATTAGTCAAACTGTATAAAACGGCTTCAGATATGGTTAAAAGGTAATTAACAATATTTATCTTGCTGTTGTGTATTTGGACGTTGTTTCGTCAATTTTTCCCTATCTGCGTATGAATTTTTTTCCAGTCTGGTCGGTTTGAAAATATTCATGAACAAAAAACCGTTCTCTATTGATTTTATTGTAATATTGCGTCTGAAAATTGTTGTTATCACGGCCACAGCTTTAATAACTATTATTATTCCACGATAATGAGCGCAATAACGGGTAAATAACGTGTACTTTAGTACCTAACACTGATAACATTTTACTTTTCCAGCTTATTTGCTGTATATGTTTGTGTCTTCCTTCTGAACTGTGCACGGGGACATTGTATTGTGATTGGAGATGAATTCAAAATTGAAACGACCTGTTATCGCTAATGCCGTTATTGTTCGTGTGACAAAGCTTCCGGGAAGTTGGGATCACCAAATTGGTGAAAAACACACTAATAAGAACAGCAAAGTGAAGTCAGAGTCGCTCATGCATGATTTAAATAAGTTGTAATCAAGTTATTTGCAATGTAGGGTGATTCAACTGCCTTAAACAGTCCATATCAATTTTACGAAAAGCCCCATACGTAAATATTTAATCTGGTTTCTCGGGAGAGCAATTCTTCCGTAGAATATACAGTGAAAATGTTCACTAGAAACATCGATGTTTAACTTGGATCATTTTCTATATAATAAACGCTGTTTTTTCAGATTACTTTCTGCCTAGCAAAGAATCCTAATTTATGTCATTATAATTCGCAACCAGTTGTAATATATAATTTCGTGTAAAATTATATAAAACTTGTATGGGAAAAACCATAGCATATAATTGAATGGCGAGAGAGAGAAAGAAATACCTTGTCTTGTGGTTTTTGTAAATGAATACTGTTGAAATTTGAAAAATTTTAAACTACAAATTTCTAGTGATCTGAAACAAATACAATGTTTCTGTGAAGAATTAATTCAATATCGTAATAGTTTTTTACTTGATTATTTGCGGTACTGGGAAATTGCCGATTTTAGATTCAACGTTTTTCCGTTTATCGATCAATTTATGTGAAATATTGATACATTTAACGATAAATTTATGCAATTAACTGCGTATTCTCGTATTTCCCTTATAAATATTACTTTTTACGCTTGATGGTACAGAAAGGTCAGTGGGATAGTAAATTAGTTATAAAAACTTTAGCATTAATAATTCATTTAGAAGAGAAAAGTTAACAGACAGTGAAATGTGCTGTATAATTTCTTCAATTTATTTATTTATAGAGAAGTGTGTGTGTGTGAAGAAGTGTTTGGGCAGAAATAACAAGTGGGAGATGGGTATTAATTTAATTTAGTCGTGCTAACACTATTTTTAAACAACATTCAACGTTATAATTCAAATAGGTAACAATGTTTGTACATTTATGAAACTATTGATGAATAAATGTTGGATTGATGCCCGCATTTATTTATGAGAATATTTCCAAGTTTTTCCATAAGTTCTTCAAGTGCCAGTCATGCAAATCGGCATAAATAGAAAATCGATTTATTTTTACCAAATGTAAACTAAACAAAAATGCGGTAGCAATTTATCATTAGGTTTTTTTTCTCCGAAAAGATTTGTTGAAAAGCTGCTCGAATAAATAAACATGCGAATTGTTTAATAGATGAGAAGAAAGAGGAGGATTTTTAGTATGAGTCAGTTTGTAATGGTAATGTTTTGTTATTTGACCGACTTTGCCTCTATGTTATTGTATAATTAATGCTCCTTGTACTATGATATCAGTAATTATGTAATAATTGTGTTATTGTTGCAGATCCGATGGCACGGATTCTCCAATTCTTGAAGAGGAGAGTGCCAATCCAGAGAAACCCAGACAAATTGTTAAATATGGGGAATTGGTAATTTTAGGGTAAGTCGTATTGCAAATGTCGCAAGACATTGTAAAAAACTGTTTAAGCACTCATTATGTATGCAAGTATAAATAAACAAATTGTAAAGAGATGTTAATCAGCCTTAAAGCTTCCTACTTGTAAGCTAATAATAAAACCATTTTAATACTCAACTAACGAAACATGATTCGTGTAAATGATATTTGAAATAACTCTTTCTTGTTTGTCCCACTTTACGGGCATTTATTTTTGGTGTTATATCATAAAGTTTTCTGTTGAAAGAAAAAGGAAGAAATTTCATTTTAAATATGTTTCGTTATAAATTTATCAATAAAATCTAATTATGTTCAACTACAAAGTTAAATATTCAGAAAGTTTATAGCAATCTCTGTTACTTTTCCATTTCTCGTTCCTTTTTGGAATCCGTTGGAAGTTTTGTAAGGCTTTCAGTGTATTGACAATGTGTAAAATACACGCCCTCTACTTAAATTTGTTTATTGCACCAGAAAAACATTATTGACAGTGAATTGATTAAATTCTCACGCGTAAAATGAGCCTGCTCCGATGTTTATACAATAAATAGTCGATGGACTTGCGTCAAATCGGCCTGTTTATTTGCGTATGTGGAAAAATGTGTTGGATAGTGAATGATTTACAATTGCAAATAAATGCTGAAACTCAACTTGAATGTTTTTTAACAGATACAATGGCTTTTTACCGCAAGGAGACAAAGGCCGTCGACGTAGCAAGTTTGTGTTGTACAAAAGGCCGGTAGCGAATGGCGTTAAAAGGTCTAGACATTATGTAGTGCAAACGCCGCACTCTTCACAAGCGATTTTAAATGCAAATCAACATTCAATTTCGTATACTTTATCCAGAAATCAGGCGGTTATTGTCGAATATACAAATGATGAGGAAACGGATATGTTTCAGGTAAATGGAAAATCCATTGTGTTACATTGATTTGTTTTTTATGCATTTGTGATTTTTATTAGATTGGCAGATCGTCTGAATCGCCCATCGATTTCGTTGTAATGGATACTATACCAGGTGATAAAACTGGTGAGAATAAAGTGAATCAAAGTACGATATCCCGTTTCGCCTGTAGAATATTATGTGATAGAAATAATCCACATATAGCACGAATATATGCGGCCGGTTTCGATACATCTAGGAATATATTTTTAGGGGTGAGTTTTAAGAGAAATCTTTTGATTGATCAAAGTCTAATGAATAAGCAGACACCCAGTCAGCCAAGTCATCGTTGAATTGCAAGGCAAAGTCCTATAGAAAACATAAAATTTGAAAATCAATGAACGTCTGTTATTAAAGATTATTAAATAGAAAACGGATTTATACATTTTTATTGTTTATTGGAGTTGGAACTTTCCAAGTTTCTGTTTTTTTTTTTGTTGTTGTTCAACTACTGCGGCAAAAATTTACAGTTAATTTCGTTTAAGAGATTTTAATTTAGTGCTTGTTGAAGAATTCGGTATGATTATTTTGTGGTATAGGAAAAAGCGACAAAATGGCATGAAAATGGTAGAGAAATAGATGGTCTAACAACGAATGGAGTGCTCATTATGCATCCAAGGGGTTCGTTTTGTGGTGGCGAAGCGAAATGTGGCAATTGGTTAGAGACTTCTGTTGGTGGTGGTGTTTTTTCCCGAAGAGAATCACGTTCGGCACAGCAAAAAGGACAAGTGGTAAGTTGGAGGGTCTTTAGAATTCTTTTAAAAGAGAAAAAAATGTTTTGCTTTACTGAACAGGTGGAGGATGAGACTAATGTGTTGCAAGATGGAACATTAATTGATTTATGTGGGGCGACGTTATTATGGAGATCGTCTGAAGGTTTAGCGAAGTCACCTGTAAGTGGGCGTCTCATGTTCATTTAAATGAGATTAATAGGCGATTTTTTTTAGTGTAAGAGGGATTTGGAGAGGGAAATTGATGAAATCAATGCAGGCAGACCACAATGTCCTGTGGGTTTAAATACATTAGTAATTCCACGAAAAGTGTCACCGAACGAAAACCAACAACAGCCTTACGTTTATCTTAATTGTGGACATGTGCAGGGATTGCACGATTGGGGACAGGACCGGGATTCGGGGGCTAGGAAGTGTCCTATTTGCTTAGAGGTTTGATTAGAGTAAAATGTGATCGTTTGAGTTGTTGATTGAATGGCTTTTTCAGTTGGGACCAGTGGTGAAGGTGTTTATGGGCCTGGAGCCCGCGTTCTATGTGGACTCTGGTCCTCCAACGTTCGCTTTTAATCCCTGTGGACATATGGCTACGGAGAAAACTGTAAAGTGCGTATTAATGAGTTAAACTTTCGGTTCTGATATTTGATTTTATTCACTAGTGCAAAGTTGTCCCTTTTAATGACTGTTTGATTTTGTGTTTATGGTGGTTAATGTTGTTTCTAGATATTGGGCTAATGTTGCAATTCCACATGGAACGAACGGTTTCCAAGCGGTTTGTCCATTCTGTGCGTCACCATTGTCCGGTTCGCCAGGCTATGTTCGACTGATTTTTCAAGATAATGTCGATTGAAGCACACTCGATCGTCATTTTACATTTAAAGAATTTGAATGGCCGTCTCGTATGTGTGTGTGTATTGGTAATTAATTTTTTGAAAAAATAAGTTTAACCAAAGCTTTATTTATTGTATTAAATAAATACTAGTGGACTGAAGATATTTGTAGATAAAGACAATAATTTTGAGTAAAAGAAAAAATACAGTAATTGAAGTCTATTTATACGGTTTTGTTATTTTATATAATATGCTTTGTCTACTTATCTCTTCGGCTTGATTATGTTATTAAATAGTATTCTAAATAATACTGTATATAATAAATATTATTGGCCATATACATATTTAAATGAAGATAGTGTTAAAAAAAAGTAAATAATGTTCAAAGCAGGAATATAATCAGCTTCCTGTAATTGGCAATTTAAAAAATGCAATTTTGTAATTATTGTACATAAGATTGAAAGCAGATGCTAATTTACATTCAAATATTTACGACATAATTAAGACATTTTTTATATAAATGAAAAGATTTTTGAAGATTGTGGGTTTGTACACTTTTGGAAATTATTTATTTGAAGAAAAAAAATGATTACCTACGATTGGATTAGAGTGTGAAAATGTTATGATAAGAAATCTAAGTGCAAATGTGTTAAGACTGGTTAGAAGTTAGCTTGAACTGTTATTTTCAATACTCAAATTTGGGTTCTATATTATGGTCGAATTTTTTCATGTACTTAACATCTCCAATGTTTTTTTTTTGAATGAAAATGTTACCCACGACTACTACTTGACGAATATTTTTAATTCTAATCATTTTATGTAATTTTATTAATTTAATGGAGGAAAAATTCGTATAAAAATAATTTAGTAAAATGGTAACATATCAGGTTATTTCTATTTAATTTTTTTTTATACATGTTATTGATTTTATGATTTTTTTTGCATATTTTTTAATTGAATTCTACTTGAAATTGTGTTTTGTACATATGTAGAATATTTATATAGTTGTAGTCAAATAAGCTATTATATTCCCACAAATGAATTTATCTGTGCCTGGATTCACTAATAAAAAATATATAAAAACATATTTCATTTTATTAAATAGAAAAAACTGCGTTAAAATATTTAAACAATTCAACAAACAATAAACAATCAATTACCCGTTAATTTTGGACCAAAGCACTTAGTTTCCTTTCGACTTTCTCTTTCAATTTTTTATGGACGAAATCCGAATTGTGCTAAAAGAGAATCGGTACTTTTGTAATTATTGCGGTATTGCAAAAACTTACTTGAAATATTTGCACTCCTTTCATAGAAAACACAATTAGTTCTTTAACGCCATCATTGGAAAGATCCAAATATTTGAGAAAGATCACTGGGGACGAGGTTTTCTTCATGTCCTCCAAAAACCAGCCTTTTTCGTTCTCTTTTAAAAATACAATCTCCTATAAAAATCGATCTGCATGAATAAGAAATTCATATTTCAATTAAAACTAATTACTTCTGCACTATTTCCTATTAATATTTCTTTTTTGCCATCAAAGTCAATGTCTGCAATTTCGCATATTGTTAAAACACTTGTGCCAGAATCCAGGCGAGGTAATGTTGAATAATTACTCAAGCCATACTTTAAAATATCACTGGAAATGTTAATAAGTTAATTACTGCATAATCAATGTAAATTTCAATCTACTTACTAATATAAAACGGCTGGTAGAATTGAATTAATTACAACTAAATTTAAAATTGGCCTTTGATCGATTTCTTTGTTTGTTAGACATAAAATCGGAGGTGCATTTGGTTTTGTACTATTTTCTTGATAAATATACACACACGACACTAAATTCGCAAAACGGACGGAAAAATTATAGATGATTTTGTTGGTTTTCGTGCATATCTTTAAGACTTTCACGTAACCACATTCACAGCAAAAAGAAGTGACTCGACTGGAAAAAAAAACACTTGTATGAATTAAGAAGGACAGCATGTGTTACCTACTAGCTAAAATCATCTGAATAATAAATGTGAATCCACATTATAGGACTAGGAGTCTTTGTAAATTCAGGGAAATGATCTTTAACGTCCATTTCTTTGTAATTATGATCTGTGGAATGTTCACGATAAATATGGACTTGTTGGTCACTTCCAGATAGTAAAAACACGATCTGAAACACGATTTTGAATGTTTTTCCTATTTTCCTGACAATGACTCACTTCTTTTTTAACAATCACGTCATCTCTCCACGTAATAAGATATGTATGTAGCAATTTGTAAGGGATATAATTTAAAGGGACATTTAAACAGTTTTGTGCTATATTTTCAATGTTGAAATCATCACTTTCTTCCCATTCAGAATAAATGTTTAAAAACGTCTCCAATGTATCCAGTTCTGTGCTATTCTGAAAAACAGTACTGTTTGTATCTAGGGAAGCGAATTTTGTCGTCGTTACCTTAATAATTGTAATTCCTATAACAAATTCGTTTTTGGTTGATGACTTGTTAAAAGCATCTATAGCAATAATTTCAGCACCATCTGAAATTAAACAAAATTACAGACTTAAATTGTTCAATTTGGATTGTAATGTTACTTGGAATATAGGTAAATGATATGTCTTTTATTGTGGGTACCAAATTGACCACAGAATCCGAATATTCAATACAAAATATGTCCCTTTTCAAAGTTGCAACCAGCAGTTTTCGACTTCCATTGGCTAACAGCAGTTCAGTCACAGTATAAATGTTACCTTGTGATGGTATCTGGAAGTAATAAGCATCCTTAAAATTATCCATAATTAAATAAAGACTGAAAATATTGTTTAAATTTATTTTAGGTTATCTGCATTTTGACTTTTTTATCTACAGATGGCTTTTGGGTTGCCTACTTTTTTCATATTGTAATAAGAAATAGAAAGTTGCATAACTCTATAAAATTTTGAATTTTTAAATTTTTTTTTCAAATATGAATTTCGAATATCATTTTTTTTTTAAATAAAAGAGTTGGTTTTATTAAATTTTTATATTTTCAAAGCTCTAATAATCGATCTGTCCATAATTACAAAAGCACTTTGCAGTTATTCAAATGAAAAATTATTTATTTTACAAAATTTACATAGATTTCTTAAACTATTTAATACTTTTTAAATATTTATGTGTATAAGGTTTCATTTCTAATATATTTTGGAATTGAAACATATTTTGTATATTGAACAGGCACATTAAAGGCACAACTTAGTAAAATGGATAATAAGTACTGTAATTAAAATTCTATGATATTTTTAAAAGTTTACACCAATTGTGTAATTATTAAAATATTATTCATTGTTCGTGTTAGGTTTCCAAATCTTTCTATAAATACAAATATATATAAATTATCTATATTTGCACGTATATATATATAAAATATAAACTTTTAAAAATATGTTTACATGTTTTATTAAAAATAGGTACAATACTGTATTGTTTATTTACATATTTACAACAATATGTATTACACATTAAAACCTTGTTTTTCAGTAAAGGAATCCATAAAAAATATATATATTAATTAAAAAGATATAATATAATAAATGAAAGTTATTAAATATAAATTACAATGAAATATTTTTTACAGTTTGACATTCGTAAACTAAAAATCCATGATGATATGTAATTTTATAATATAAAATTCTTTGATAACTTAATTATTGTAATATAAAAAAATCAGGAACATATATTACAAAAAAAAATAATAAAATACAAAAAAGAAAAACAAACTGTACATATACATTTGATTCATGTACTACAGCAAATAATAGAAACATTAAAATTAAATAAAATTAATTATTAAAATTCTAACAAATGTATTCAAAGAAAAAACAAATTATAATATTAAATAATATCACACTATTAATTTACACTTTGTTTTGTCACCAAAATGAAGGTGTTTTTTATTAAACATCACGAGATCATTTCTCCACATATCACTTTAAAAAAAATGTCTATGTTCAAATAAATCAATTTACGATAAGTATAATTCTAATTTGAAATGTTTACACAACAATTTGAGATTCTTTTACATAAAATTTAATCACTAAGTGATGTAAGCCGTACGTAAATTAAAAAAAAAATCAAAATGATCAGCAGTTTACATGTATGTAATTAAATTTAATAACTAAAATTGCACAAAAACAAAAATAAACCGAAATTATACTGCCATCATCCATCGAACCATAAAGAATCTCAAAATAATTGGATATTACACTGGCCCTCATATAAATTAAACATGTACTGTAAGCACATCTGCACTAGCACTTGTGTTTTGTTGTGAAGTCCTCTGTTTATTTACATTAATTATACTTTTACTAAAGTCTTTGTGACCTGATGAATCATCAAATGCGGCCGTATTTTTACGCACGTCCGGATTCTGTGCTTTATACAACATTATTTGACTGCTTCTATGTGCTGGACTCAGTCCATCGCCCAACTTAATATTGTCACTAATTTTAACACTCTCATTTATTTTAAGTGCATTCGCTTCGGAACTTGTACCGGGCAACACGAGCATCGTCTTTCGCGATCCAGGACAATCCACCTCCGAAATCATCTCCAACATCTCACTGGAGCCCTCATGGGACAACAACGAAGACAACGGCCTCACAACGCTCACCCTCGGCATATCCAAGCCACAAGCCCCATTCGAATTAATGCTCGCCAAACTGCCCAAATCGTCCTTCAACGGATTCGCATATCGCCTTAAATTCTCCTCGTTTTGTAAATTGTTCGATTTCTCATCGTCGTGATTGCGATGGCAGGGATCCGATGATGGAGACAAATTTATTCCGCTTAGACCTAAATTCCGACGTCGCTGACGGAGGTACAACAATCCAACAACCACACCTCCACATAAACCGATGATAATCAAACAAACCAAAGCGATTAAATACTTGTTGCTCTGTTGCTCCTCCGAAACCAACGCAGTCTCCACCTTCACCTCCACAATCGATGTGAGTGCCAATAAAGTTGTCTGTTTCCTAGAGATAGCTTCACCCACAACACGAATACCATCCAGAACCCAATGATTTCCGCTCTGTATGTGAAAAATGAACAAATTAAAATTGAATTTATATTCGCTGGTAACTCAAATAAGAAATAGTGGCGCTACAGTTGGAGATTAATTGAATTTACAATTTGTACACACTTGTAAATGGTTGATATTTACGAACTTTATTGACATAAGAATTTCCGTTTCACTTATTTCATTCTATTATATATGCCGCTTTGTTTTCTATAATAATTCTTATTTATATAAAGTTCATGACTGTGTAAATATCAAAGTGCCTACAAACGGTACTTCCAATTCACGTCACTAGTGAGCGCCACTACCTTAGTCGGTACCAGCATATACAAGAAATGGCAACAACATACCAGTGTTACTTCTACTGTATCATTATAATCTAGTTTCAAATCACATAACAAGACCAATTCATCTTGAAGGCCATCGGACGCTTGTTGATTCGCTAATAAACGTCGTAAATCACCGCACAGTCCTTCGACCGTAATTCCTTGCGGCAACTTGACTCGATCCAATAATAATGTTAACCTTGCACATGTATTACTCAAAATTGCTTGATTTGGCCAACATGAACTCGGACTGGGCACTGATGGCGGCTTCACTCGTCTACCACTCTCCAAATCCCTGCATTCTCCATAGGGAAGACATGGCGGTGAAAGACACGACTCTGTCGGTGATGGAACACACACTTGGTTCATATTACACATGGAATTCTGTTGATGGGATGTGCGACAATTGCCCATACCACACCAAATCTTCGTACATCTCACTAGACCGTTGCTGCAAATGCAAGTGTTGCATTCATGCTGCCAAGTAACGTTGTTTTCCAGCATGTGGCCATTCCAAGTGCAACTCCCCGGCGACGGCAAATATGACAAGTCATCCACTGGAACAAAGTCAATTATTACAGACAGAAAACATGGTTAGAGTGAGAGACTCACTGTTGCAGGTCTTTCCCCGTCGTCCAGCCGGACAAATACACCGAAAGTCACCGATGCCATCCACACAAGTGCCTCCATATCCACATGGATTCGATGCACACTCATTCACATTGATCCGACAATCGGGACCAGTGAAACCGAGCGCACATTCGCATAGAAACCAATTAACACCATCAATACATTTGCCACCGTTGTAACAGGGCTGTGGAACGCAGTCATTCACATCATCTTGGCAATGATTACCTTCGAAACCGTCACGGCATATGCACTGGTAATAATCGCCGGTATTAACGCAAGTGCCACCGTTCAGACACGGATTCGAATGACATGCCGTTTGTTTAGCAATGTGACATGTTGTACCTGTGTACAGAATAGAAGGAATTGCATATATGCAGTATTGAATTAAGCATTTTTTTTGTTTACCTTCCCAGTCGGGAGGACAACGACATATAAATGTATTGCCAAGATCTTGACATGTGCCACCATTTTTGCATGTTGTATGGTCACAGTGACTGTCTTTCAGGGAGCACGTCTTCCCTTTCCAGCCGTTGGTGCATTCGCACTCGAAATCTGCAATACCATCCACACATGTGCCGTTATTACGGCATGGATTCGGGTTGCAGTCATCGGTGTCAATGTTACACAATGCACCCTCCCAGCCTTCATTGCAAATGCATTGAAATGCGTTTACTTTGTCCACACAGGTGCCTCCATTCTCGCACGGGTTCACTTTACAATCGTTGATATCTGGAAGAAAGGCTTTGGTTCATATCGCAGTAGATCGAATGCGGGCGGGTCAAAGAAAAAAAAGGGTTTTAAGAGTTTTTTTTAATTATCAACTCTGTTTGAAAAGCACAATTTTGGAGGATATAAAACTTTCCTTTTGACAAAATTTTTTACAATCTCTAGAAACAGGAATTTTTAGGAAATTTTTAGTCAAATGATTTTTCAAAACTGTGCTTTTTAAACAAAGTTTCACTATCTCTGTTGCGTTCTTAAACTTACTCTCATGGCAATATTTGCCGGTGTACCCCGGCTGGCATTGGCATTTATAACCGACTCCGGGTTGGTTCACGCAATGGCCATGCTCGCCACATAGACTGGGGGCTGAAGTGCGACTGCCGCCCACGGACACCACCACGCAACTGTCAATGCCTGAGAAAATAGCACAAATTTTAGTATGAATGGCGACAAAGGAATACAGAATGCCGATAATATAAGATATCACTTTCTAACTTATATCTGATGTCGGTTAACTAATTTTTTCCTTCATTTACAAGTGTAGGTGTTTCAAATTTATGATACAATACTAAAATTACACTTTATTATATCAAATAAATTGCATAGGAAAACAAATTACTATAGAACAAGTGTAGGCCGGTATAAAATACGATACAGTACAAAATTAATTACTAATTGAAAAAAAATCTCTCTTTTTCTATGTCCAAATTCCCTCGAGTCCCACAAATAGAGCGGAGACTTTCGTGTTGGATTAAAAAACTGAAATAGTACTTAATAAATTCTTAAGTGGATAAAAAATGAGTACGAGAGTAGAATGTAGTGAATCTTTCTATGGTTGAAGTGCGGGTTGACAGGTAATTTCAAGGCACCCGAAGTGGGGAACAAACTCCGTAGGAATCCGTGGCACCCCACTGTGACAGAAATGGAACCGGACCGGTTGTCCGCCGTTACTTGTCTGTTCCGTACAGAGAGAGCTTAATTGACACGATCACAAGTGCGTTTTTTTCCTCCAATGTTCCATTCAGTTTGGATAAAAAACACACTTTTTTAATGAACCATTTTAATCACATATCTCTTACCATTCTCGCATGGTGGATTGTCGCAAATTAATTTCGCTTGACTACAATTCTTCCCTTGCCACCCTTCGGGACAGTGACAATAGTAGTCGGCTTGCGCTTTGAAACAGGGTGCCCCATTTTGGCATGGATCCGGATTGCAATGGTCAAAGTCATTCTAGAACATGAAATAAAACATGTGAATCTAGGTAAATGTCCGGAATGCATACTAATAAAAGAAACACTGTTGTGTTGAATTAAATTAGTATAATCTACGGTTTTTTAGCTAAAAGGCAAATGCATAATACTCTCGTGTGTTTATCGAACAAATCACTTGAGCCTCAAGAAATACGTTAACACTGATGATTATCTGGTCTATTTACTATAATTATCACGGCTCCTGGTGTAAATAAGCGTTTTATGAATATTTAACAAATAACAGTGATTGATAATGGTTTGTTGTTACCTCACATTCGTGGCCGGTGATACCCACTGGACAAATGCATTTGTATCCATTCACTTGATCCACACATTCTCCACCGTTTTTACATGGACTCGAAGCACAATCATCAATATCTGTATGGCAGTCTCGTCCTAGTAAACATTACAAAAATAATAAAATCACACAGAATTCTCCAGAAAAAAACGTACATCGAGAATACTAATATTTTTTCGTTTGGCCCAATATGAGACCTCGTTAAATTTTATAGAAAATTATTCCTTAATAAATACGCGCTTATAATGTTCATCGTCTGTCTTTTACACTTGAAATTCTATTTTAATGATACAATTCTTATTCCACGCTTTGCACGGCAAAATTCCAGAGCGATTTTAAAATTCACAGATCTATATTTATTGCCGGGGTATTTCTACACTGACGAACGCGCTATCTGTTTAACATCTCCGATCATAAAATATCCACGGATTCATTTGAAATGCTGTAACCATGCACTTGCTGTACACACATGTACGATTTTATATGATACCTTTTATTTTAGTATCATCTTTAAGAGGGAGAAAAAAATCGCCAACATATAATCGGCATTTAATTTAATGGCCTTTTATTTCGCCATGTATTATGTTTTTATTTTTGTGTAAAACATCGACCGATGTCAGGTATAGATAGTGATGGTGAGGCGACATTTAAGGTCGATTGAAAAAAGCAAAAAAAGAATTAGCTCATATAATAAACGGGCGATTTTTATAGGTAAAATTACCTGTGAAGCCCGGCTGGCAGGCACAATGGTAATCGTTTACTAGGTCGATACAGGTGGCACCATGTTGACATTGTCCAACGCAATCGTTGATATTTTGGTCGCAATTTTTGCCCATCCAGCCACGCTGACACTTGCAATGGTAGTCGCCCAGTAAATTCGTGCACGAAATGGCATTGATGCACGGATTGGTGAGGCACTCGTCTGCATCTAAATCAACAATATTCAAAGAGTTAAGAAACTGGTGGACGATGGAGGAGGTGAGTGAGTGTACCGAATTGACATAGGGTTCCTTCCCAGGCCGAGGGACACTCGCATTTGAAGGAATTGTCAAGATCGATGCATGTACCACCATTCTGGCATGGAGCCGAAGCGCATTCATCAATGTCTGTGGAAGAAAAATACTTAAAATATTTGTTTGTTGATGAAGAACATAGAAAAGTTGTCCAGATGCATCATTGCTACAAGACAATAAGTCATTTTATCGAATAAACAATCGTGTACCATTCGGTCGCAAATGAGATTATCTCAAATCATCAATCACAATTGAACTAATTCATTTGGGAGCGTTTTTTTCTTCTTCAAAATTTATACAGTAGATAAGTAAACGATTTACTGAAGAAGTCGAAAAACTTTGAACGGACTCTTTTCATAATGGTTATACAGTCGGCACACCACAAAACGCTTAATTCTTTTTAAAAGATGAGAAGAGTAAAAAAAACTCAATTAATTTAACTTCTCAGAAAATAACAGGTCTGATGGTAGTTTGGATGGCAACGTGAGAGGCGTGGTACGTTCGGTACCTATACCAAAACAATCTCAACTCCACAATACAAACTTTCTCTTGTACCAACAACAATTCCTCCAAACATATTAGGAAAATTATTATGATTTTTAACATTTCAATAACACATTCTCCAATTACCAAATAAAAGTATGAACAGATGCTAAAGTAAAAAATTAATTCTACATTTGTTTTGCATGCGGGAAGCTGGAGGTGGACCGAGAGTAAAGGTACCCTAACTACTGTTGTGCTCTCCTCTTTGTCCGTTTTGGGAGGTGAATACCGTCCGACAATTTATTTTACTTAAAATTAAGCAATTTTCCCCGACTACCAGTATAATTAAATGTTATTTATCATTTAGAAGGAGACAGGACAGATTGATGATGTCTAAAAAAAAGTTTACAATTCGTTACATTTTCAGACAAGCAGCAGCGTAGCTATTAAATTCCATAAATGCGCGAGATCTTTATGAAATCCACGAATGTTTTACAACCCTATAAATCTGTCTGAAATCTCTATTAAACCAATTCTCACATATGTAGCCAGTTAGTAACTAGTGAGTTTTTCGTATCTTCTGATCGTCGTAAACAATCATTGAACAGATAAATGGCTGAACGCACTCTTTTTACTAGTACATAACATTTATTATTAATTGATTTGCCGTTAGAACTGACAATTAAATGCGGAATGACTGATGGGCCATGATGGGACCGAGCCTTTAACACATACGAATGTTTCGTTTCATTAGACACTCGTAATAAAAATGTCAATTATAATTAGATAGGCAACGTATTAAAAGAACCTTTTTCTCTATCCACTAACGGTCCACCAATAGACAGTCTTTTACCAATTGAATACGTATAGTTTGGAATCAATAAATAATAAACACCTATACATTTCTCTCTTAAGTCTCGAATAGTTATATAACCGTCTTTAGATTGGCTAAAGTATGTGTTTAAGACGAAGATTTATTTGCATGACATACACTGATGTATTTCAAACTGTTACCAATAAACTTATCGACGGTTTGTAATGAATTTCGCTCACATTCAGTAAACAGTCGTTCTTAATGTCTTCATTCACTTGAATAGTTCACAAAAGCGAAATGTCTATATAAAGCGGATTTACTTAATTTGCATATAGAAGGTAAGTGACCGTTTATCAACCCCAATCACACAAATGGGAAATTAGATCCGTGTTTAGGGCGCTATACCAAATCTCCTATATGTGTATATTGAAGATGATGGTATTCTTTGTGCTGTTTAGGTGGCAGAGCTAGAGGAATGTGAGGTCAAAGGTGGAGAAGCGCATCGTTGTGGCGTAATTAAGTCTCCCCGCGATCTGAACGCTCCCTACAACTAATAGATATAATAACGGGGCGGGGAGCATAGTAATTGCCGGGTATGTTGCTGATTTATACAGGCCGTTGTCCAAGAAGCACTCTCTTCCACTCTCCAAACCAGTAAAATCTGAAATAGTTATCTATTCGCGTTGCAACACACTCTCAACAACAAAAACCGAACAGCGGACACAAAAAATACATGATCCTATGGTGAATCGATAACGAAAAATCCGATTTACATCTCTAACGATGTAATTAATGATAATTGGTAGCCAATTGGTGAGTTAGATTTTCCCAAATGCAATTATTCCGCATGGGACACAATCGAACATAGTTGCAAAGTGTGATTCTTTTTCGATACAATTGTGTTTCAAATGATTATATAAATACAATATTACTTCAAGACGACAAGATATCTATAATAAAATATCTGCTGCCGTCTAACTGTACATTTTGCTATTTAATTTTCCTTCTAATACCGCCCACTTCATTATAAACTATTGATTCGGTTGGTTCAGTGTATTTATAAATTAAGAGGAGCTAATATTTTTTTACAAATGGACCGTAGGAAATGCTGTGTAACCAATTTATTTATTATAACGATAACGTTTGATTGGGTTTATGTGTGGGTGTGTTACTTATTAATTCCTCTAACACTCTTTAATTACATTTTCCTTAAATAACAACCTCTAATCAGTGGAGCATTTTAATTATTACCCAAAAACGGATTCGTCTGCCGCCTCCCTCTACAATTCTTAAATAAATAATTTTATCAGTAGCCCAGCAAAACAATAAATCTTTCCATCTAGTAGTTTTGGCCTTCCGTCATACAATAATTAACTCCACTTGAAATGTTTTTCTAATCTTCGTCTAAGTGGCTGTTGATGTATTTGAAACAGGTCGCATGTAGAATGTTTCACTCACCAATATTGCACGTGGAGCCCATCCATCCAGGGCCGCATTCACAACTGAATGAGCCTCCATCCTCGCGACAAGTGCCCCCATGGAGGCAGGGTGCCGTGGCACATGGATTGTCCACCACTTCGCAATTGGTGCCAGAGAAGCCGTCCGGACACCGGCACAGATAGTTGTCGGGGGCCGTATTCTCGCAGGTGCCACCATTCATGCACGGTTCATGGGTTCCACAATAGTTCAAGTCTATAAATGGAAATATAAATATTATTGAACAAATACACACAATCAGTGAGGGGGAGATGGATGTTGGATTATCGTGAAATGATTGTGACTCCCATGAGAGAGAGGTTCATTTTTTAACAATATTTAAGGGGGTGCTATTGTGGTATTGTGGGAGGTTTTTTCAATGTTAGATTTATTCAGTGGTGTGTGAAAAATGGGGATTTGTTAACGATTCTATTCTCCAGGGTGTTTGGTGAAAACATTTGGTCAAGTGGTTTTCTCCATTTCAAGTGTGTGAGAAAAATGTAAATGCTGGCCCTATAACCTTCAACATATTCAAACTTTAAGTTGGATACATGTATTTAATTATAAAAGGCGTTTCTTCGATAATAATTGCATAATAACATTTATTAGACTTTTTTCAATAAAAGTTCACGAACAAGTCAATTTCTATACAAGAGAAGGAATAATTTTTTATTAAAGCTTTGTATTTGATTTTCGCATATCTCGCTATAAATTTATGTTCCGGTTTTCTTTCATTACAACTTTATTGCATTGACAGTGTTAATTTGCGAAAAACGTTTAACTGAAGGTATTACACATCATTAGTAGTGCACTTTTTTATTTCATTTCTCACAGTTTAAGCACAGTTGCAATATGCAGCAACAGATAAATCAGTTTAAGCTTATTTAAAATGCTTAATAAACGTGTAAAGCCATTTCAAAAGTGAGAATATAGCATATGTAGGTAATATCGGCCCTGTTGTTGTTCAGTTGACGATAAGATGAAGGTTTAAAATACCGTGGGACTCGAGCACAGGTGCTACGAGAATACTTGTATATAAAAGTAATGTTGCTCTATTCTGTTTTCTGCTCTGTGTTCAGGATATAAGCCCGAAACCGGGACCCTAATCTTCACCGGATGCTTTTAAATAATAACTCAATGCGATACATCCACATATTATAATATGTGTACAATCTTTTTAATTTATTTATTATGTTGACGCACGTATTTCACTCTTTAGACGCACTTTTATAGGTGGTCTTAATTTTTTTTCTGGAAATCAAGACGTAAGGAAGGCGCTTTCCGATAAAATGAACAATAGCACACTGGGTTTAATAATTAAGGACAATTTATAAATAAAATTGATTACAGGATGGACAGAAAATCGATTTTTCAGCTCATCTGACAACCACATCCAATCGGTTAGTTGAATATCGATTGCAGGAAAATACTTTAATCGCCTTTAAATAGAAAAAAAATTACGCAATCATCAGACCATAAAATAGCCAAATTTTCATCCAAATAACATACATCTGAACGATCTTTTAATTGCACGATTTATATGTTTTAAGTAATCGATATAAATTGAATAAATATTACTTCACTTTCAAATTTAAATGCGATGCTTTCACTCTTGTAATACATTTATTTAATTAAAGACAAATATAATTGGCCAATCGATGTAACTGGATGTTCAACTATAAGTCCGCAGTGGAAATAAATATAAAAAACGCCTATTATGATTCATAGCATTTCGGTTTCTATTAGTAATAGAGATATGACTTTAATAGCATCGATAAAAAGCACGAAAAAAACACCGTATCTAATCTATTCATTCATTAAGCCTATATGCATATGTATAAGTATAGAAAAAACGATTTGTGAACAGCAACAGATGTGCATCTTAATATAAAATTGTGGTCAATGGTATACATACGCAAATAGCACACTTATCCAACTGTTATAGAACATAAAAAAACCATTTTACAATGACCCAGTGGACCCCTTGGACTCATTCATCAAAAATATAAAAAAAATAGAGCACAATATCGTGATAATAGTGGATGTAGGGGGCAATTTCGTGTTGAGCCATCGCATAAAGATGGGCCGACACGCTATACGAGCACTAATAATAGTGCACTTGATCAAGTAAGGTATAAATAAACCCCCTGTTGATTATAAGTACACACAAGTGGGTATTAAATGTAGCGGGACAATGTTGTCAACCCTTTGGATGGTGAGAATTTTCAAACATGCTAAAGGGGCGCTCAACACATCGTTTTCTACCTTGATCGCAAAGGATTCCTCCCCAGTTCGTGTCGCAAATACACTGCCACGACGATCCGTTGCAATAGCCATGCTTGCATCCTGGATAAGGTTCACATTGGTCGCAAAAATCTCCTCTCCAGCCCGGACGGCATCTACAACAGAAAAAATTATTGTTAGACAGTTGCAAAGTGTGTAGAAATGGCATAAAATTCGAGATACATTGTGGGAAACATGAGTGCCGACCAACAGACAAAAAAAGAGCCAACCTGTACCTGGAGGGCATTTGGCTGGCAACTGCAGCAATTATTCCATATATAATTATTATTCCGGCTATATAATAGTGCGTTTCAGTTGCACTTAAATTTGCAACTTGAACTTATAAATTATTGTCCATGTTATTATGCATTATAGGAGTAATAAAAAGAGTTTATCTCTTAAAGTAGCATTTCCTAGCGGTAAAATAAGCGCACTTTTACGTAAAGTGAATTATCAAGTTTCAGCGAGTGTTTGTGAATAAAACAAAGAAGAATAGTTCCTAGAACCAATAAATGATAACTCTATTAATTTTTTTTAAGAAAAAAAAACTGTTCTTTTGTAGGACTTTTCATCGTTCAGTGTGGGTATTATTGCCAGAACAAATTTCAGTTTGCACCTTAGAAAAAAAATCAACTCTTAGACGAGATAAAGTTATTAATGCTACAATAACATTATACATTTTCTAGTACAAATACAGTCGTCAACGGAAGTACATAATAAAATAAAAAAAGAACACTGGAAAATATTTATACTGTGGTAATAAAAAAAAGAACGAGAATAGTTTTTGAAATCATTTTGTGTGTGCCGTATTAAATTCACTAAAGAATCTGAAATTTCACGGTAAATATTATTATAGATATATGAGAGAATAAAACGTATAATATGTAAGCAGATAGCGTATCCAGTACGCCATCGACTTTAATGATAGATCACAACAGTATACAACATCAGCTTGTTATTTTCGTATAGAGTTTAAAAGTCTGTAATAAAGCCAGACTTTGTAACATTAAAACGGCATTGTTTCCCAAAACTCGGTACGTTTTAAATGATTTTGAAATTCCCCTTTTTAAAGCGAATGTTTCCCAAGTCGAGGTTCATGTTTAATTAAATTGGAAAAACATTTGCACGAATCGTCATTGAATGTTAAGTAAGAGGTCCAGAAATGTGCACAAATTAATTTGGCATTAATCGTGTAAAATTTTTTTATTCACTGATTTAATTAAGGAAGTTTTGAATGGATTGATATTGTAATAAAATGGCACGCCTACCATCGTGTACCAAGTTTCTTGCTTTTTAATAAGGTCATGTCCAAATATTTTGATCTGGTATAGTTAATAAATTGACGTCTCAATAGTATTTACGGAACATTACGAAAACGCGAACATTTTGTAACGGAAAAATAATTATTGGATGTATTTCGTTCAGTATTAAACCTGCACCTTTTTACGACATGCACACAACAATTGACTAACAGAACTTAATTAAAACGAATTTGCAAGAGAATTTTTTGCTTAAGTCATGAAAGTCTTTGAAAAAAAAAACTGTAACTCTCGTGTTTTATTTCCGCAAAGTAGTAAAGTTTCTCACGTATTTCTGTACCAATTCTTAATCTAAATCTGATTTACTTGTTCAATAATTGACGTATCTTCTTTATGTTAGATACAATTTATCCGACAATTGATATAATTTAATCTGTGCCTGGATATAGAATGCCTTACGCTCTTATATACCAACGCGCCTGTTCGATATGGTCTTGTAGAGACTACATCGAACACCGAGTACGTGATGCCATGTCTTTTAATGTCAAATACTCTTCCTGTGGCAAAACTCGACAACATATCTTTTTAATCCCGAGTAAATATGGATGTGTTTGTTGTATAATAGCGGTGCCGTGACCTCACAAAACTCTAAAAACGCTTCAACTCTTGAATAGCTAACAAACCACTCGAACACTGATGTGATATGCATGATTCTCGTTGGAAAAGCTAATTGAAAATGATTAATTATTGAATCAATTATAGTGAAAGCAAAACAACATTTACTGTTCTATTACTTTACCTTTTTTCATCTCTATATTTATATGTATATCACAACCTTTTAAAGAATCAAACACCGTCATTAATATTTATATCTTGGGTAAAAGTACAGTTAAATATCTATCGATATTAAATTAGCAAAATTGTAAACAACACGCTGCAATCTCATCCCTAACCTCAAGAAAATTACTTACTTGCATTCTCCTGGAACATCACACTTTCCATGCACCGGATGACATCCCGGCTTACAGACAGCTGAAATGCATAGACAGTTAATTTAATTTTTAACAAAAAATCCACCCTATCACATACCAAATTCACATGTTGACCCGTTCCAGCCCTCAATGCACTCCTTATCACCGTTCGCATCGCAGATGTAGTGGCCAAATTTATCGTCTCTCGGTCGACAGAACTTGGTACAGGTGGCATTATAATAATGGGCATCACATTTGACTCTCACACGGTATGTAAGACGGGCCCGAGGGCCGCGATGGTTCAACGTGTGCCATTCGGCACTAGGATCAATGATGCCCGAATAGGTGGCCTCTTCGATCAATTTATTCGAAGCTGAAAGGAAAAGGACTTGATCACATGAGTATAAAACTGAAAACCGGGAAGGACAGTTATTTTAAATGTCCGCCCACCCAATAACAAAAGGCATTGCAGTATGCGTAATAAACCAGTCTTCCTGAAATGGGCCTCGTCCTTGCCCCCGGTTATCCTTAATTGGTTCAACAGAGCTGAACCGACACCAGTTCACTACTGGAATTTAAAACGGAACCCTTAGGACAGTCGTGAATACAATCATTCATAAAATTTACTGCTTGAATAATAATAAGTGCATTGAATTGAAGATTACAATATAATGGGATCGCCCACAGGAAGCCGAGAAATGATAGGGAGAAAGCGATTCCAGATGAAAGGAATCGGTAGGTGTAAATGAAGTAATATTAAACGGCCCACATGGAAGACCACTCGAGCTGAATGGTTTTGTTTAAAGTAGCAAAAGTGTCATGTTAGTAGTGGGTTAATTCGGCTTTGGAGAGCGCATCACTTTAGAAACTACATCTGTGGATGTGTGAAGATGGTGTGGGCTGGGGTATGGTCCTTCATGAAGTCAATAATTCAACAGTCCATCTCATCATTCAAACAACAAACATAGGAAATGAATAATATTGTGTCTGTCTGTAATAGTTCCATAGGATGTTTTCTTTTATACGCCCACGAAACGTGATTTGCAATAGCAGTCAATAGACAACAAGCAACAACAATCCTTTCTTCTTCCCCACTTGTTGCATTCATTTTTTTTCACATTCACATGCATTCAAACAATTGTTGTTCTCTTACTCATTAATTTCGCATTAGGTTTTGGTGAAAATATAAATCAATCCCTCGATGCGCGGTTAAACACACTTTAGACAATTCGTGGGATTTACTTGTGGATGTCTAATCCATTTTACATTATTCGGATGTGTTTGAACAAAAATTCAATTCCTGCATCTGTTATTAAAATATTACTGTTACGGGCACAACAATGCACCATTTTCCATTTGAAAAAAACTTGAAACACAATTATCGCGATTATCTTCTCTCCCAGTTCAACTAATTTACTTTGTCAGACGCAGAATTAACAATTTCATGAATTACTTACCAGGTATCGAGAAATTATTATGATCCACAGCCTGAAGGATAAGAGTGAACGACCGCTGTAATGAAAGAAAAGCAATTAATTAGCAATTTTTATACAGAATGAGGTGCATGTTCTATAAAAATTTTCAAGACAGACATTCTCATTATAATAATATTTCCTTTCGAATTTACATTTCAAAGAGTGATTATTAGTTTCTTTATTTAAATGCGGGTACATTACATATTCAATAAATTTTAGCCAATTAAACTCGAAACCTGAAGTGTATCTCATTGTACAAGTTTTATGTATGCTGTTGGAGAGTGCTGGATTATTGCAGCAACCCGAAAAACGGACACACATTTTAAAATCTGCGCTCTTAAAGGCAAAAAATACTTAAAATTGATTGAATCGAGCACGAAATGTTCGAACAATAGTGTTGCAGAGAGAAAAGAAATAAAAAAACGACCGAGTGGATGTCGAGCACTAATCTCTGTACAATTGTAATTTCAGTGTCTATTGTGGTTGTTTTTATTGTATTTATAGACAAGAACAATACTGTCGGATGCTAGGCCGACATTAATAGCATCAATTTGGTGTGTGTGTGTTTTTTTCCTCAAGTTATAAGCCATTGGATGCGGATGGTAAAACAAGTTAGTGTTAAAGGTGCCACTGTCTTTTTGTCCGTGATGGAATTTATTCAATTTAACGGATATAATAATATCACTTTGTAGCCTGAGAAACGACAGACGATTTCTTTGTGATTTCTGCACGTACATTAAGCGCCTGTCGTTATCGGTAGCATTACAATATTGAAAAGAGTCAATCCATTTCGAAAAACACCTCCAATATACATTCGCAATCGCACACTATTAGTAAAGACGTATTGCAATCGGAATGTACCGCTACCGTTTATTCCCATTCACCGCCAATTCGATACACAATTTGAGTACGGAGCTTTTAGCCAGGTCAAAAACTAATTACAAAACACTTTTCCAAAACGAAAAACTTCCAGAGTCATCATTGGAAAAATGCGCACAACAAAACGCCCCATAATGATTTGCAGCATTCATCTTATGTTTATAGAATAATAACGTTAATTAACGTTTTTCGTTAATAGATATTAAATGGCAACGAAGAGAGACTTGCACTAATGAAATGTATAAATGTACACTCGACTGAAAGCTCATTTGTTCAGGTTTTACTGTCGATTAAAACCATACATTTATGTATTTAGCGATAGGGATCTAAGAATAAAGAGCGAAATGGGTAATGCATTAACATAATTTTATTAAGTAGTAGATAGATGTACAACATAAAAGTAAAACCAATATTAACGTTGTTAATATAAAATCATAGTATATTATGATGATGACTGTTGATATTTTCTACTTGGACATGTTAAATGTAGTGTAGAGAACGAGATGTTCCCTTTTGACAGGATCCGCCCTTGATCTTTAACTTTTTCCATATCACCGTGCCACACTCGTGTATTCTGCAATTATATGACCGTTAGAAAACCGATTTATTGAAGCACGGTTTTATTTGTGGTACCGAAATTCTGGCCCAGGTGTGGCCGCAATTTTTACCGAACTCAATAGATTGATTATTCAAAGCCAAAAGTTTTACCAAAAAAATATATATGTATATGTATACACCTCGACTCTCTCTATTTACATTGCGAATGAATTTATCACCGCATGTGCATATCCTTATTTGTCGATGTCATACATCAGGCTGATAATAAACTAATACATCTCGATGGCTGTAATGTGGTGTATGTGTGCAATTTCTCTTTTATGTGGTATGACATATTAGCCGTGAGAGTGGAACCCACATTGACAACCACTTGAATACATTTTCCACACGATTACCAAACATTATCGCCGACTGGATCTTGGCTTGTTAGGCGTCACATTGCAATTAATTGTAATTCGCGTCTGTGTAATTAAACTAATATTAAGTGTTCTCACATTACTTCTCTCTTATAGGACGCGCGCTTTTAACACCGTTTCACTTCTTCTTTGATTTTTCGTTTGTCTCTAATGGAAAGGAATTTGAAGACATTGAAAACGTATATTGGAACGTAGTGCACATCTAGCCTGAGGCACTGTTAGGCACGCTTTGGTACTGGGTACCTTTATAATATGTACACAGGTGCATCGTTCTAACAATGTAAACACCTCTCAGCTTTCCCTTACGATGCATGAGAATTTATTGTTTTGCAAGTAACGCTTATTTTCAACTGCTATAATATTATTTTAGAATTTATGTTTTGTTATATGGACATTGGATGAAAAACGCGCTATAAATCATTTTCGAATTAGTATAAGGTTCTCGCTTTTGAATAAGCGCATTTAATGGCCAGTGTTGCGAATAATCTCAGGCAAGTTGCAGTAACAATTGTGGAAAATTTTCAAATTATGTCACAATAGAAATTTTGTTAACTAAGATTAGGTATCTTTGCATCCGGGGGGATGGTGGAAGGAAATGCTTCGATAAAACATTTTCGGAGAGGGAAAATATGCACGTGTAATCCGAAACCACACACATATCCATTATGGAAATATTAATTTAAAAAGCTGTATAACCATACACAATGGTATTTTATGTTGATTGTATTACCGCGGTCGGAAGACTACAATTATGAATTGAAATCATTTCTTCCGAACTACTTATTCACTTATTCGTCCTTTTGTTAAGTATGGAATGATATGGACAATTAGTTTTTATAAGCACTATCACGCCACCATTAATAACTCAATTTACAAATCTAATATTATGATTTTATGTGTGGTCTAAATTCGTCTCAACAGTGACAGATGTTATCAGGTTAACCAGAAATACACACGGATGTTTATAATAATTTGTATTTTGTTATATTTATAAATAGATTACAGGTTTTCTCAACTTCTCACTTCCGTAATTAATTCAGTAATAATAATCTCTTCTTCTTCCTCTGTTACTGCCAATCGACCACTACCAACCTTCGAGACTCTGTTTCCCCAAACATGTGTAGTGTGTTGCCTATCTCCGGACATTCAAGGACGTTTTCAATTTACCACTTCCACGACAGAGATAACACGGCCCTCCTGACGAAACGTCCTTGACTGGGAAGATGACACATGACTGTTCGATCGGCTATTCCTGACTTTTCTGATACTGACTTTGATTGAAATCCAAAATTCCTCCTGTAATCTAATAAACAAAATATGGTACTTCATCCCCCTCCCCACCTCTTGTCGGAAAAATAATGAAAAAACAAATTATCCAAACCTACAACATAAAAGAATGTTACAAAAGTAATATGACATAGAAGATTAATTTCCACTTCATCTATATTCTATGAAGTACGAAGTAATCCCATACTTCTGCCAATAACCCCAAATAAACAAATAAATAGTACGAGATCTTACATCTCTTCCACTTTTTATACTCTATATTACGAGTACGAAGTAACTCTATACTTCTACCAGAAACCTCTAATTAAAATAACAATAAAGTAGTACGAGATCTTAACTCTCTTCCACCACTTACAGAAACAATATCATACACTATAACATAAAAACTGAACCAAAAATTTACTTTTCTTTATGTGAAAAGCACGAGTGGCAACAGCCCTTCCTAAATCTTTTCACCATCTCTGGGAGAATACGAGGACCCTTGACCTCTTACACTTCTTTTCAACAGTACGAGAAAAATCATCTCTACCAACCTGTTGACCCCACGTCTAAAACAAATAAAATAAAAAAAAAATTTTTAAATAAACAACTGAAGTAAACCAATTTTAACTATACAATATAAAACATTATAACATTTTATTCATTTAGAATTTTAAAAATTTTTAGACTTTCCGCGGCATATTCGCCTGTATAAGATCTTTGTGTGCGCTCTGAACCAGGCAGATCCGTAATTTTATAACGGTCATTCCCTAATACTTCTGCTATAACGAACGGCCCTTTCCACTTAGGTAAAAGCTTTTTACTACTTCCTGTAGCCATAATAGAGGAAACTTTAGCAAAAACGATGTCACCTACTTCAAGTTTAGCTCCCGCACATCGTTTCGCATCAAACCGTTTTTTCTGTAATTTCTGACCGCAAACTATCCTTTCCTGAACCTCCTGCCTCAGCTTTGTTACGTCTACTACCTGATTGTCTTCCGTAAGATTAATGGCAGCGCCCCGGTATCCTAATAATAATTCGGACGGACTCGTATTAATACTTTTGTTCCAGGTGTTATTTAACGCGAGTTGAATATTGGACACATTCTCGTCCCATTCATCCTCATCCACATCTGCACCCATTGTAGCCATACAATCAAGTACGGTACGATTGTACCTTTCCACTTGACCATTTCCACGTGGCATACCTGTACAAACACCATGAACACGTATGTTCCTATTCATACAAAAGTTTAAGAACGCCTTAGAGGTAAACGAAGTCCCCTGATCAGTAATTACCCTTTTGGGCACCCCAAAAATTTTTATTAACTGTACCAAATAACGTATAACATATCTCGTCTGGGTATTAGGAACAGCATATAGAAACACGAACTTTGTAAATGCATCGACAATTACGAGCAAATGAGCGGCACCCTGTTTGGATTTCACAAATGGTCCTAAGTGGTCCATGTGAATCGTATGAAACGGTCTGGGGAATTTTTCTATTGGGTGTAAATAACCGCTCTTTTTCCCCCCAGGATTTTTGAAAAAAAGACAATTAATACAATTTTTAACATATGCTGCAACAAATTTTCGCATTTTCGGGAACCAAAAATTATGACGAAGAGATTCTAATGTTTTGTCACAGGCAAGATGTCCCGCATTATCATGATACATTTGCAATAGTTGCCATCGACAAGATAAAGGAATTACTGCTTTATTACCGTAATCTGTTTTGCGATATACTTTATTATTTTTCATTTCATAATTAACAAACACGTCACGATTTTTATTTTTATTCTTTTGAATAAGGATCTGCTTTACTTTCTGAATTTCTACATCTTGTGTCTGTACCGTTAAAATCCAATCGTCTGTTGATATTAGAACAGCTGCGACCGTTATCTCCGGTGGATTTCGGCTTAATGCATCTACGTGGGCCATTCGTGAACCTGGTCTGTGCTCAATGTGAAATGTAAATTCTTGTAGTGATAAAACCCATCGACCAATTCTACTGTTTACGTCCTTTTTGAGAAACGTGGACCTCACTGCCGCACAGTCCGTATAAATTACAAATTCTCTTCCGATTAAATAATTTCGCAGACGTTTTAACGACGCTACCACCGCCAACGCTTCTAACTCATAAGAATGATATTTTTGTTCTGCTGGAGTCGTCGCTCTACTAAAATAACATACTACATTTTCCACTTTTCCCTCAAACTGCACTAACATTCCTGCAATGCCAACTCGACTCGCATCTGTGAACACACCTGTTTTCTTTTCCGGATCGAATATTGTTAACACCGGACGCGATAACAAGCAGTCTCGTAACGTTCGAAAAGATTCTACTTGTTCAGCAGTCCAGCACCATTGTGTGTCTTTTTTCAACAACTTTGTAAGTGGTTTGGCCTTAATAGTAAACTTATCTATAAATTTTCGGAAATGTCCCACCAGCCCAAGAAATTGTCGAATATTATGCACAGATTTTGGCACAGGGAAATTCGTAATAGCCTCGACTTTTGAAGAACTTGGACGAATAACATCCTCAGAAATTTCGTATCCTAAATACTCAATCTTAGTAAATAAAAATTTACACTTAGATAAGTTTAAGGTGATGTTGTTCTCGCTTAACTTTCTTAATACCACTCGTAGGAGTTCCATACCTTCCTCTATCGTTTTTGAAGGCAACAAAATGTCATCAATATACAACAGAATTTTATCGAAGCGAAGATCTGCGAATATGTTATCTAATGCCCTCTGAAAAATATAAGGTGCATTTGTGAGTCCAAAAGGAACCCTACAATATTCAAATTTGCCAAACGGCGTAACAAAAGCTGTGAACTGACGAGAATTTTCTGCGATCTTAATTTGATGATAACCGCTGCGAAGATCAAGCGCCGTAAAATATTTATAACCCGAAAGCCTATCTATTAAATCATCAATAATTGGTAATGGATACGGATCCTTGACAGATATTTTATTTAACGCCCTATAATCAATTACAAGTCTTTTTGTTTTGTCTGGTTTGTTAACAAGCAGTGCCGGACTTGTATAAGATGAAGAAGACTCCACAATAACACCCTGTTTTAACAAATTGTCGGTGATACTTTTAAGAATTTCTTTTTCACTATCTGCCATTCTATATGGTCTAGAAGCAATTGGTACGCTCGAATTGACTTTTATTTCAAACTCGATATTGGGAATTGAGGGAAAACGTTCACCATTGTTCACAAAACAATTATGAAATTCAGCAATCAATGATTTTAGCTGTGACGAATCTTTGGCGGAAATGTCCCCAATTACTACAGAAGAGCTATTTTCAATCGCACACACGTGATTAATCCGAGAACTCATTTCATAAAAGAACAACTCATCTCCCTCTCTTGTATAGCCAATGGAAGGATCCTCAGTGAAATTTTGTCCCAACAAAAGATCAGCAGATCTAATACAATATTCAACTACAAATAAATTCACCTTAAGTTGTATCTTATCTAATCTTACAACACATTCGACAGTCGATAAAACGGACATCGTCTTTAACCCGGCTAATGACACTTCGAGTGGTTCATCAAGCGGAATCGGTTTTAAACCTAAATAATCCGTTAACCCTTTTGTTATTAATGACACCTCACTTCCAAAATCTATAAACGCTAACACCGACTGATCCTTAATATGCACGGTTCTGTAAAACTTATTAACAATATGCGTTTTTGCTACATACAAAACAGTCGGGACATGTGACGGTCCACTTACACTCTCGCCTTTTGATTTCCCTTTTTCCTTGTTCCTTACACGTTTTAAACAATTATTGGCAAAATGCCCTGGTTTATGACAGTAATAACATTTTTGTTCTGACTTATTTTCATGTTTAGTGTTAACGGCTTCTAATTGATCAACTTTTAGTGACGGACATTGACTCCGTTTGTGACCTTCTGTGTTACAACTATAACAAACAACCTTTCGCAACTTAAATCTCTCGGGCTTGACACTCTCCTTATAAGGCTTTACATCATGCAGTATTGTTTCCTGAACACTATCAAGCGGTTTTAAATAAGCCGCCAACGCCGAAGGATTGTCAATACCCGCCGCCTGAATACTAAATTTTAAATTGGGCCGTCCGATATCGCCAACAATTAAACTTACTTCGTCCCGTCCGGACAAATTTAAATTTAATTTCCGAATAGCAAACAGTTTACGGAAACAATACTCAAAGAGTTTCTCACCAGTTATTGGTCTCACCGCCATCATGCTAACCAAAAGTGAATGTAGATCTCTCACTGGTGGAAACGTGGTTGTTAGGGTAATTTTCCATTCTTCCCAATTTCGCGGGTACTCATTCAGACTTCGATACCACAAACTGGCTGATCCCCTCATCTTATTTGTTACCAAATGACATACACGTTCGTCGGACCAATGATGCAAGTTCTTCTGAGCTTCCACTCGTGCAATAAACAAATTGACATCATCACATTGAGGGTCAAATTCAGGGAGATCAGAATCTTTTGTACTTACGGTTGTCTGATTTGCTGTGATTCTCCTTAACTCACCAATTAACTCACCCACCTGAACAGATTGTACCTCCGATGCAACACTCACATTGCGTGCATCCGGTAAGGGGGTACTTCTCTCATCCGCCGCACGTGCTTTCTTTTTTCTCTCTCTTCGATCGCGTTTTCTCCTGTACCTTCCTCTGTCTCCAGAAGACGATGATGAGGAGGACCCTTCTCTCGAACTAGAGCTGCTAGATTCACGTCGACGTCGGCGTCGTACTCCACTACGACCCATATTCGTATTTTTTTTTTTTTTTTATATATATAAAGACAAAAATATTTAAGCCACAAGACGTAAATATGGAATCCCACTTCTGATGTTATCAGGTTAACCAGAAATACACACGGATGTTTATAATAATTTGTATTTTGTTATATTTATAAATAGATTACAGGTTTTCTCAACTTCTCACTTCCGTAATTAATTCAGTAATAATAATCTCTTCTTCTTCCTCTGTTACTGCCAATCGACCACTACCAACCTTCGAGACTCTGTTTCCCCAAACATGTGTAGTGTGTTGCCTATCTCCGGACATTCAAGGACGTTTTCAATTTACCACTTCCACGACAGAGATAACACAGATGTTGGCCGAAAAGAAAAAAATCACACAATACCTCAGAACAATTATGAAATCACAATTGAGGTGAAAAGGAAGAGAAGTGACGTAATTGAATAACAAACACACGGATCTGTTTGCGCTTTATATGGTGAATTTTAATGTGAATGAATTTCATTTTAAATTGGATTCGTTATATTTAGTTTAGAGCACGGTTGGGTATAAATGGAAAATTAATAACTGGATATAATGATGTTAGACTTGTAATCAAACAAATAATTTACGCACGTCAAACGCAACTTAAAATCGAATTTATTCTATAGGTACTCTTCTGTATTTGCCCCATATATTCGTGTATACACGTATTAAATTGATATTAAAATTGTTTATCCGCATTAGGCCCTATTCACACTCACTGCAGAGGTCAAGATCACCACTACACACATAAGAACAGCGAGGAGAGTTTATGATTTTCTAACTGTGCTTTCAAACTGCACATAACAATAAATCTTTTCAAATCGCTGCTGACAACGCTCATTTTTTCCATCTAATAAAACCTTTGATGAAAATGCGATTCATTTGATTCGATAATTGTTTTATTTTTATTGTTATATTAGGTCTGTATTACCCGGACGTTTTTTCTTCAAAAAACATTTTCAAACAATAGCATCAACAGATAACTGACTCATTTACGATATGTGTAATAAAATGGAAATTTTCTAATAAACATTTCATCTGGCGGGCAGTAAAAACGCTATAAAGGCAAGCGAATTATATTATTATTGTTTGGTAAGATATCTGTGCAACAAATAGTCAATTAGTTGTTTAGCTTTTTTTAATTGCTTTTTAAATACTACTTCTATATTAGTCGACGAAGCAATAGAATTTAATACATTATTAAGGCGGAGTAATTTAAATTGTTGCGGCCTCCCGAAAAACTATATTCAATTCGTACATCAGTGCTATGTCAAGAAAATAATGAACTAGATTGATGGACTTGCTTACAAAACATGAATATTTATGTCAGATTTAAGTAGTCTTAAGTAGTTCTCTACTACAATTCATTATAATGCACATTTTTTAGGTCACAATCGATCAAACACAGCAATTTTTAAATTATATAACCGATACATACATTTTAAATTTTCTTCTTATTGTTTGGTCTGCACAGACGCCACTGTCGCAATAACATATTAATTTACTGCTAAATAAGCTGCAAATGTGTAACTGGAATTAAACACAGTTTATAATCGTTTGCTGTTGTATATAAGGGGACAGACAAAACAATTCGAAGCGATTACGATCGTCTGATAAGTGGAAAAAGAATCCTCTGGTCCATGGACAGGCGTGGAAAGATATCGAAAGGCGCATTGATATTTCAAGAATCAGCAGTCTGTATCTGAGGCACCAACCACCCCAAGACTTGACAATGACAGACGATGACAACCATACGCCGGACCACAACAATAAAAAGTCCATTCCAAGCGCTGATCTCATGTGTACACAAACAAATGTCTCTACAAAGACCCAAAGACACTCATTTGAATGCAACAAAGTTATAATCAAGCTGATAAATTAATTAAATTGGCCACACCAATTAAAATAGTTATCGGATAAAGTCAACTTTAGTTTTTTAAAAGATTAAGGCGCTTTTAGACCTGAAAATCCGGCAATTGATTATTTTTCAGACGATTACGCCGTACAAATTTAAATAAATTACGAGCGAAAGTCCATTAAAGCGTGTGACAAGTTTATCGGTCCAGTGTATTTAGCTTCGAAGGCGACAAGAAATCCAGCAATTCATCAGCCTGGGTTATAGGCGAAATCCATTCGGTTTAGCGAGCGGTTTAGGATTCACTTGTAATTTCTGTAAATGTGCCACCGAGACGAGAGTATATTTGCACCTGTGCATCAGGGAGGCCGTCGACCGCGTGCTTGCTGACCAAGGATTATCATACGCAACTCGTCTTTCCAGTTTCTAATTCGATGTTCCCATCAGAGCGGTCCCCGGAGAACAGAGTGACTGCTAATATGGCGGGGCTTCTTCGGAAGCGCTTAGAACCCCCAGAAACCCCAGAGGGAACATATAACAGTACATGGGTTTGTATGGTCGGAAATTTCTGTCTCACCGATCACACAGAAAGAAATCACTTTGTTTATGGTTGGTATGATGAAGCGGAGCCCCCACACTGTTCATCCACCCACATACATCCTTTCATTCACAATTGCATTGTGCATTCCTGCATGGTCATCAAACGGTTACTCTTTTTTCCTATTTGCAATACACCCGCCCCAACATATTGACCAAGATGTATAATTTTCTTTATTTTATGGATATTGGTATTTTGATAATGAGTTTTTCTCTTTAAAATTAACTGAAACTGGCACTTTTAATATTGATATGATCAGAGTTTGTTAAAAGCGCCTATACATGGATGGGCTCCGATGCAATCGGACAGCATGTGTGAAATCAATGTTCATTTATTATAAGGATCTTTGTATATAATGCACTTACAGAGCATATAATAAATACGGTGGCTGTTAAATGTGTATAGAAGCGACAATGCAAAATGCACATACATAATACTAACACATGCATGTAAGGATATCACGATTTCAGTGAGCGATAAGGAGAGTCGCAGGCAAATGGACAGAAATTGTGTGTGGATAATACAATTATTGTTTAGTGAACAACAAACACTGATGCAATTACTCACTATGGTAATTTAATTAAATTGCCCAACACACAGAGAAAATGCAATGAATGATGATTTATTAATAAATGTAGACGCCTGCTTAAACATGCCATCTCTCATTATCTTGGAAATTAATTCAAACTATTTCGATTGTTTAGAAAGTTGCTGTATGGTAAATTGAATTGTGTTAATTTAATTTACGAAACGTTTCATCAAATATGTTAACATAAAGGAATATTAATCGGGCAAAAGAGGCCTGACCGACCTGAATGAATGCACAATTTAACCATAATGCAAAACACACAGAAACGAAATAAATGCAAAACAAAACGCGAAATAAACTAGAGGAATAGTTGGTGCAGAGAAAGAAAAAAAGGACAACTTCCACACCTAATTATAACAGAAATGTTCCCAGGGTAAGCTGTGTAATTTAGAGATCAGACCATAAAGTAGACTCTATGCGTTTTGTTTGATGTCCATTTATTCATTACACTTTGTGTTGCTGTTCGATTTGCGTTCAATTTTAATCCGGTGCATGTGGATGTGCGCGTTCTCCATCCACTTGCCCATCAACAGCACCCAACGACGGACTACGAGTATAAGCAGCTTACGTGTTGCAAATTATCCGGTAAAGTTGAATTGTTAATGGCTTCTGCATCGTTATAAGAATGGGAAAAAATCCGGCTCACTATTCACGCAAATGTAGTTATTGCAAACAGGAACAGACTGTTTATATATCCACAGCAGACATGTGAAAAAGCCACCACTGGAAATAAGCGAATCAATCTATTAATGACCAAACCGGACTAGTGTTTTTCTCCTTATATAAATAATCGTCGATATTATTGGATTCCATCTACCTACACGGGGTTTTTATCGAAAAATTACCCACTCGATCGTTACATACACACATACTGAGTGTGTATCGATCTATCAAAAGAACAATAAATCATTTTATTGTGTATGTACACACGGGTATGTGCGGTTTATCGGACATAAAAGAGATTTTGATGGAAGAAACGATCTGTCCGGATTTATTTCTCTGATTGATGATCAATTGACAAGGAGCGGTACTCAATTATTTCGAGTTACATCTCAGTCGGACGCTTCCTGTGTGCGATGCTGTGAGGGAATTGCAACGATTGCGTAATTGTCTATATACAAAAGGGGCTGCAAAAATCATAAGTAAATGATTTGGTAGATGAGATCGTCAATTTAATAACTTTTTCTCTTGAAGTGTGATACTTCCTGTGTACGAGGGAATATTGCAACGTGATTGCGTAATTGTGTGCATAAAAGGGCTGCAAATATCATATGTAAATGGTGCAACATTTTCACAACTGATAATCTGTGTGCAAGTAACGCTTCGCTTAGCGCTGAGAAGTGCTACCTGAGCGCAATTGCTACCGTACTATTGTTAAGAGTGTGTATAAAGATCACTAACAATTGCCTTATAGGCATCATAAATACTATTGCCTTACACCCATACGGTTATTTGTTGCTTATCTATTTCAAACACTGTCACACCAACATCTAATGGCATATTGTTGAATAGACAAACACTAAATTCTTAGTCAGTTTTATAATTTTTTCACCGACTTTCACAGGATATTTAAAACTGGAAATGTGGTCCGCTTGGGGCATCCGTAAAAATCTAATAAAAATCGCAGGATGTCGCCCATAAAATATTCTAATCGCCACTGGATATACGATTATTATTTTTTGTAAGAAAAATTTCTGTTGTAATACATTTTGAGGTCTGTGTTATTGCTATTATCAATCTTCTAATTGAAATCATCCATTCCGGATGTTATACAAGAGTGATAAAATCGTTAAATATTTTATTAAATATTATAATAGTGGGTAACTGTACATTTTGTCGCAAGAACGACATTTTAACGATGTTCCTGGTTTAACGACGCGTAAATAGTACATTCATTTGAAATAAACACGTTTTTTGTGCAGCTTTATAATAAATATGTAAATAAAAAAAATCACCGATTAGCATACGAAAATAAATACCTATATTGAATGTTTTGACCCAATGCACTTGACCTTAGGCGTCAAGTTGTTGAAAGGAAATAAAAAAAGTCGAAATTGTTGATTCTGCTGAATATTTAAATCACGCTTTAAAATTGAAATTTAGCGATATGAAATGCAAAATACCGATTTAATTACACACACACGAATACACAGAAAATAAAAACATAATTAAATAGTGATATTTTTTACAATTTCATGATATCAATTTACCTTTGACAGATCATAATTTAATGTTATTAATGAATTCCTGGGAACCATACTTATCCAATAACCGTAATAATAAATTGTAAAGTTACCGTTAAAATTGTAATAATAATATTATATTAATGAGTTTCATCGAAATATATCCGAATCAATTTTACATAATGCGCTTCTTGAACTTATTGTATATAATGTGGTTTTTGAATGCGTAATTTAGTCAACGGTTATTTTATATGTTCAAACTAAACGTAATAAGACTTTTTAATCGGATCACTGTGGCATTGTCGATGGTCCGTCCAACAGAAAGGACCGTTTTGTATTTGATTATTGATTAAAAATAATCATTAATCAATTGCGCACTGCGCTGTGTATAGAAATTAATTTGAAAATTAATTTAAACAGTGAGTCACTGAAAAATCAAGAAAAGGTTAATTAAATTACTTGCACCTGATGTACGCTAACATAGCCGAAAATTAATCAAAACCAATAATTTATTAACTTTTGTCATTATAATATACATGACTGAAATTCTTCTCAAAAGAAAAATTACGCTCACCATCAGGTGTTATTGAATTTGTCTAACCGCACACACGCATTACAAGTGAATAACTTTACAAGAAAATTCATCAAAATGCCACCGTGCTGCGAAGGGAAACTGCTCGCAATTAATTCAAATCGTAACGAAAATTATTTACAATTGTGTGGCATTACAACTTCACACACTCAAGTGCAGCAAATGCAAGCCCATCATTATAATAATCTTGTCATTAGAAAATGTCAAGAGGAAGTAATTAATTTTTGCCTACTGTTTTGTTCGCATTCACAAAAGACAAAACTATGGTGGATGTAGGTAATATCATTATTCAATAGAGAAAGAGCGGGAGTACCGCATTAAAACTGCCCTATTGTCTAACAAGCAATAATTTACCTCCAATATAGTAAAAATGAAATCAGCCAAATTACACACCGCAACAGCCGTATTCGATGTTTATATGCCACATTCTATAAAAGGCTTTAATAATATATCTCTGTTGCGAGAAAAATCCAACATACTATTACATACTTTCATTAAATCTATTAAAATTGTTGTTGTACACATCAACAATCTCAGTATTCTCAGTCTCTGATATTTGTGTAATGTGACGTTGGAAATATTGTAAATGACTCTTTGGATGAATGATGTGTTTTTAAGTTAACTGTACACCCATATAGGAGCGCGATTGTGGTAAGATGCTCTCATCCAGATGTCCCTTCAGAAACACTCTCGGTTCCATCGGCTGATTTCAGACACACAAGTCAATGAACAACTTCTTTATACAACAACCACACACACCTTTGATAAATATCCAGCACCAAAGGACCCTCGGGCCTTACAAAGGCTACCGTTGTGGCTTCCATAATCGTCCACAACCACATATTCGGTCCATTTTTGGTGCTCCAGGCATCCAACCATTCAGAACTACTCGAATAATGTGTGTGTGTGTATGTAAGTCAATCACTTTTTAAATCACCTGTTTTTCCACGGATTTGCCTTTTGGCATCAAAACCGAATGTGGGTGACTCTGTGCCCTCGAGACATCACATAAATTACCGCACACTTCCTCACACAATGGTCTTAATAAATTTTTAAATGATCAACCAGATGCTGTCAAATGTGCCACCCTAATTCACACCACCAGTTTGGACAAGTGGACGCCCTTCTGGCATCCCACTGGGTGTTAAACAACAATAAAACAGCTCAATACCTCGGGGACAAGTGCGGCCATAAATATAGTCGGGTTCATATTCGTGTTCCCCTTTGCAAAATCAATTTTACAGTTTCTCACATGATTACGTACTACTCCCGTGCACGAATCGGTCGTACTACTGTGGCAATTGAAATTTTATTAAATCAATTGACCAGTTGAAGGAAATCGAACCGTTTTCAAATAACGATTTACGCTTTGGTTGACGGCCACGGCCACTCATGCCATATACTCCGACTCTCTTGCACTCTCCTATAGGAAGTACTAAGTGAATTGATAAAATAGCATCTATAATATACATTGAACTGTACGGTTGAAAAACAGCACCTATAATAATAAAATATGGACAGATAAACGTGCGGCAGTACACAGGAAATTCACTGCGGTATGTCTTGTGATGCACAAGCGGAGAGTTTTCTGCTCCGTGTACCGTCATCGGTCGTTTTTATTTTTCCCGTTTGGCACAACATTCAAAAAATCCACGATCATCACGACTGCATTGAGAGAATCCGGATTGAATTGAAGAAACCCGTCTATGTGTCATCAATAACATATGGTGGAGACCTGCAGGTCACATAGAGGCCAATGTAGCAAGCGGAGAGGAATTCACTATGTGAAATTATTGAAAATGGGGTGCGTAAATCGCAAATGTTTGCAGAATCCAAATGAACATTACTGTCAATTGCACTCCGCATTCATCACGCATTCACAACTGATGGTGATTACCTGAAAATAATGACTATTCATATTGTGTGAGTCAGTTTTCTTATTATAAAGTGGACAAAAAACGGAATAATGTAGACATCAAACAAATAACCCAATTTATATCTATAAATAAGTGTATTTCCAGTATAAAATGAGCAAAAAATTAATACATTTCAGTTGCACGATATATATCCGTAGATTAAAATCATAAAAACGTTTTCAATTCAGTTTAAAGGCTCTAAAATACAATAATTTATACCCGCTGTGTTACAACTAGTGTATACACGGCTATATACACAGAGTTTTAACAGTGAGAGAGAAAAAAATGTTCATCTTAATCTGCATTTGAATACAAAATACTTGACCGGTTTAAATTACACATGGACGGCATAAATTAAATTTGCGTGATTTCGGGTTGTGGTATTATGTATTATATGAAGAATATGATGGCGTTGAAAATGCGTTGTATGGAAGAAAGCGAAGCACTCCTCTCTCTATTAACTGTACAGCCGAAAGGCATCAAATTATAATCTTAGACACATTTAATAACAGTTCAGTGTGATTACTTCGGCTGAGGTGCATCGTTCTATCAACTGTTTTTTTACCTCATAAAAATAACATTGTTAAATGCGAAATTTTGATGGGCAGAGGAGGAAAAAATACACGCAGATAGTCCAACATCTGGTCATCTAAATGGTTTTAAGTGTATGGCAAATATATAACAAATAGCGCAACTATTTACCGCCACACAATCCGCTTGCCATATGGAAAAATGATTTGTACATATACCATTTTACTACATTATATTTACTAATAAGTGTACAAACGAGGAATAGCCCCATAATGGAAATGGAATTAGTAACTACTAGAGTTGTCGATCTGTTCCAGTAAAAACTAATCAAATTTATCAATAATATAAATGTTGGACTTACATTAAATTACATTTCATGACACGCTTGGGATATTTTAAATAATTGCCAACTTTTTCATGTTATAATATGGTGCATGATGTTATAATAATAAGAATACACAATTTATTGCAACAGTCCATCTCTCCATTCAACAAACACCCATCAGAAGTGAATAATACTTGAAGATTTTTTAAATTTCATTTCCAATCGAATTGTAAAATCTCGTTTTACTTCCATTAAAATAGACTCTGTTGTGTGTTAACATTCGTACTGTGCTATATATTCATTTCCTATCTTTCGATACACTGACAAGTCAAGATGAAGTAAAGGAATCGTTTTTTCATCGTCCAACGGGTATTAAAGTAGTTGTGAGTTGAGTGCTTGCGGCGATTTGCTTCTGCCGCCCGGCGGTCAGCTAATTTACCGTGTCATTAGTTGAATTCAACTGTTAAATTTATCAGTTTAATACTCGGAATTATATTATTACATTGTATTGTGTGCGATGAAGAGAAGAAAAAACACTTAAGAAAAATATCAAAGAAAATAATATATTCTTAGATATATTCGGATATGTGCAAGAGGAAGAATGGTTAATGAATATTGTATCAATTCGTCCAAGAAATTGCGACTTAATTGAATTATAAATTATTACTCTAATAATTACTATTGCCAATGGTTAATATAGAAACAATAAAATAATACAATGCCGGTGCATATATCACCATATTACCATTAAATTCCATCCACTTGCCATAAATTGTTTAGCCGTACAGTTTATATAACTGGTAAATCAAGTTAATGGTCATTTTCTGTTAATGTGATAACATTCCACTTGTTCCTTGAGAATATTTTGTATTGTAATGTTTTTAGATTGTCTCTCTGTACTCGCGTACCTATATGTAAGTTCCAAGAAAGATGCTGAAGAATTAGATAATTCATTTTCATTGTCAACAAGTGAATATATTTCTTATGAGACATCATCTTCTAAGCAAACAGACATACAACGCTTTTTTACATATCGTAAATGTCAGGAAAATTAACCGAAACCGGCGACCTGTCGTTATGGCTTACAATTAAAGGAAACCACAACCGACAATGGTATGCGAGTGCGCTTTTTTCAACTTCAAATCAACATTTAATTACACAATTACATAAAGTTAGTGTTTATATGAACCAGGGGATATTTCACGTTCGTTTAGCCGACGGCCTTTTTTTCTGCTCTGAATATTGTTTCAGTTGAAAAAGCGATTTGAGTCTCATTACTACACGATTAAATTCCCTCATAAAGTAGCTCTTAATGATACACAGAACCTCACGAAACAAGCTAAAGTACCGGGCATTAATTGCTTAATCTATCAGATAACACACCCATCTATAAACCCTTACACATTTCATTACGTCAAATGATAAAAGAAATGCAAAGAAAGCGAGCGTACAGCAGAAAAAGGCGAGCACCGAAATGTAGTGCGCTTTTTTCGTTTTGTTTTAGGGGGATGCTTCTAGTCGAGAGTTTAACATTAGTTTTAGATCGTTTTATTAGCACATATACACACAGAAAGAAATAAGTGCTCATGAATTATTGATGAAATGGCAATGGAACGATTTAAAAATTAATTCTCATACTTTTATCCCCGACCTGTCTCTACTAACGATAAATCTCCAACTTAATGGATGCTGTATGTTTTTTCACTGTCATCATTATGTTACTGTGTACTCTCGTTCTTTTCACTTATATGCAAGCGTCTCTCGTCTCTTTTTATTATTAATTTACACATTCACTGCCACACAATGTGTGCTATACAAAATTTTCTAATTATTTTTACTTGAATCCTCTGTTTGTTAAAGTTTCACCTCCATAGCGTCTAATTACTTTCCCACATTACCATTTCATCTCGCCTCCTTAGCGAAAATATTTAGAAACATTTAAATAATTCATTAACGATTTCGATGTTGAAATTATATTCAATTCTCTAAGTGGAATGGATGCTTAGATATGTACCCCCACACACTCATCCATTCACACATTTAACATATTGACTAGTTTGAATTTAAAATTTGTATAATTATTAGCTAAATTAATAGGTTCCACTTTTTAACATTTAAAGGGCAACCTTGACGTCAATCTAGAATTGTAATGTTGGACAAAACTGTTAATTAATATAACAACAACATGCTCCAAGTGAAACTAATGGCATAAAAATTTGCCACTCTTATGGATAATGCCAACACATGAATATGGAAACGGTCCATTTTTGAAATCACATATATTACAAATAAATTTGCATTATTTATTGAATTCTATTGGAAATTATTATTTATGTGACAGGTGTCTAATAAAAAACTAGATACGGGACAATGAGGCCTTGCATTGTGCGCGATTTTTGCAACTGGGCTCGTCAATTTAATTTTTCATTGTTAATTAGACCGATTACAATTCTATGAAACACAGTGGCAATAAAAACGTTGTGCTATCAACTGAAGTTTATAGTAAATTGGATTACACGCTTTATTTTCTCTAACTTATATGCATGAAATTAAACACAGACGAAGCGCGTTAAAACCGACAAAAGACTCAACTTGTTAGAGTCGATTTTGTTTCTCACGTGCCCGACTCTCGCTATTTGGATAACAAAATGAAATTCAAGATCTCCCATTCGAATCGGTAGTTAATGTTGATTATAATTTTCACAAGAATTATTCCATTATACGTCAACGTGCCACACACAAAGTGTTACATGTACCACACATGCATTTATCGTTAGAAAATTCCAATTTACACAGAAAAATGCTGGTGTGATTGTGTTATAGGGGAACAATATAAGCATGCATGCATTGAGGTTGAGTCCACCCACTCGTTTTCAATAAATCAAGACGATTTGTCTTCTTTGCACTTTTCTTTCTTTAGCACCAAGTTGGAGAGTGCAGAAATCCAATATGTATTACGTGGGTAGAATTAACTTTCAACAATGAATACATAACAGCACATAATTCGTTGATGTTCCTCTTTGTCTAATGCAGTTGTTGGCACATTTGCGTCGTTTCCGAAGACACAAGTTGACCGATTTGAATATCTTCCTGAGAACAAGTGGCCATTTGTGGAAAATCACAATAAACACACAGACAGCACGCGCTCCTCACCATTATTGGATAGCATAAGAGCTGAATGTGTGTACATTGGAGGAAGAATGTTATTTTCAATATATAGAAGACCCCCGAGGGAGCATATAAAGTTTATTAAACTCATCTAACTATCAGTCTTGTCACTTATCGATGTACTAACAAATGAGTATCGATAGTAATACGTTCAGCTTGTATCATTAGCAACAGTTCAGGATTGCTTTGTTTGTATTCCACGTTTGGTGGACCGCCGACATATCTCCATCAACTATTACAGCTTCAATTTATCATCATCAGATTTATAAAATGAGAGAGGATTCAGCCGACTCATATAACAGTAATAATAATAAAGAGATAGATTAGGAAGCGTTATCCACTACCAAGAATTTTTTCCTTAAATAATGTTTAATGAAACCGCGTGCCTGGCCCAAATAAATAATAATGAGCCGAATAACACATCACTCAAGTGCACTTTCATCAGCCATTCGACAATTTTTCCCAACCCGAAATGAAACGAAATCAGCCACCCAATTTAACTTAATTAAAACATCATTCAAAGCCTTTTTCAATATATATTATTCACTTGCTAATCATAATCTCTCTAAACGTGACCGCGTCTCGCATCTTGAGGCCAGTTTGTTGTGTGGAATGCTTTTGTTGTTACACACACATCCACATCATGTTAACAATAAACGTATTAATTCATCATATTGGAAGATGGTTAAGAGACCGGCCAGTTTTCATTATTATTTTACACGGTACTGTATACAGAATTTATGTAATGTATGTGTGTGTGTATGACAACAATGTTATATTATATTGCCCAGACTAATAGAATAACAATTCTTACACAGTGAATTATTCAGACAATTAATAATTGACTGTGTGGCTGGCTATATGTGAATTGCTAATAAAAGAATTTTGTAATAAAAGAGCCTTTGCGCGCACAAAGTTGATTTTAAAGTGAATTACAGTTAAATCACGTAATAAATAATAAATTTCAACTTGATAATTGGTGAATAGGCTGGCAGACAATCATTCTTCAATTCGCACCATCCATTCGTTATAATAAAATTGTCTACTAATTTCGATTTTATTCATTTTATAGCCGATGTGCGCCGTCTTTTTGCACAATTTTTCCACACAACATTAATTATGAAACAACGTTAATTAACCGGCTGTGATATTGAAATATTCGACATGATTATAAAAGGTAATTGTGGTTGTCTTCAAAGTTTAACAAACCAAATCGGCACGACGCGTTCATATGCCACATGGGATATAAGATTATGGTCCATGGTCCTTACGTGGCATCTCGTGGAGAAAGTAAAACTCCATAAAAATATATCAAAACAATTACAGAACGTATACCTAGTGTCTTCCACATTTCTTTGTTCTTACAGTCTCTCGAATTTATAGTTTTAATCACTGCCCATAATTTTTGTCCAACTTATAATAATGAATAAAATGTAACGTGTATACAGCGTTAAATGCAAATATACATGCCAATAAAGCGGCACCGAGACTCTTATAATCGTCTTAAGTGGGTTTTTTCTCAACGAAAATTATGCACATTTATTACAACGAGAACTTACGCTATGCAAACGAAGTAAATTATAAAACGTAGCACACAGAAGAGTACAAAATAAGAAAAAAACTCTATATGTGAACCGTTTTTTTTGTGCCGCCAAATGAGATTCAGTCAATGTAAATTTCTTACAATTAAGACATAAAAATGTCATCTGTACATTTATAAGTCTAGTTATTTGAATATTGTGAGAAATGTATCCGCAAATATGTAAATCGCACTAGCACAAGATTTTAATTACAACACTCGTAACAATGTATGGTCCATCAATTTTCCATTAAATGGTACAAAAAATGGCAGTATAATAAATGCCGGTTTTCGACATTTCGTCGAAGCGAAATGCTCCTTTCAATAAATTATTAATTGATTTTTTCGCTGTACAAGCACACGACGAATAATAACATACAAAGCAATTACAATAATGTTTTAATGTGTTATTCATATGGTATGTGCAGTTTTTCCACATGTGGTGGAATGCAGTCCATTTTTCAATTCAGAATTTGCACCTACACACATACTAATAACGAAAGAGGTTCGATTTCATTCAAGTTTCCTCAATTGTCGCATCAGTTGGGTAAAAAGCGAAGGTAATAACCGGGTCCATTCTGACTCTCTGATACAAAACAAACGACAAATACAGAAACACAATTCTATATTAATTCAGTACATTAGGGGCAGACCGTTTATAATCGCACAAACTGGTTCGTTCACTGCCTGTGTAGGTATATCAATGGGCCAAAATTATTAAAAATGTCATTTTCAATTCACTTTAGCGTATCTGGTTTGTAACCTTGTGTCGCGTCCACTCACCTGTGCGACAATATAAATTTCTGTTTAGAATGAAATCAAAGTGGATTTTTAATAGAACATTGCGAGAAGAAACTTGTTTCGATTTATGGAAAATATTTTTCTAATGCTAGAAAAATATATTTATAACTATGTCTATAAAATTAATATGGGTTCTTTGTGAATTAATTAATGGAAACAGGTAAGATAATAAATTCAAATGTTGTGTAGGCGATTTCTACAAGAGTAACAAATTAAAAATCAGACACAAACCGATCATTATCTAATTTGTATCAGATTTTTGATCCAATTAATAATATGTAGTTTTTTCTTCAAGTATCAAATAAATTCACAGACAGACACAGTAACTCTTCACACTTTAAAGGTGTGTTCTAAATTTGTGGTTTATTATTACACTGCCAAAAATGTTTCAGAAGACAGCAGTCGTAAATTTCCGAATTTCGGTAAAGTTAAGTGTGACGACGTATCGTTTTTCATGTAAATTGTGCATAATTTCAATAAATACCGCACTCGTAAATCAATATAAACTATGATTAATACAATCGAGAATTAATTCAATGCAAATTGAAAATTGTTATATAAAATAAGGCAAATCAACAGGAGTGGTTTACAAGACACAACACTGTTTAATACTAGAATTTTCCCATTATTATAACTAGCTAATAACAAACTTGCATTTAATCTGGTAATTTGTTTATAAATAAATCAATCAAGAGATGAGTATGTTGCTGTTAACACACTTTATCAAGTTTAATACCAATAAAACCGTCTAGAAAATTACAATTTCATTAAAGTGAATAACAATGGCATTGTATAGTTAAATTAGCGACTTAACAATGAATTAGTTACACTTTGTAGTTAGTAAATAATGTATTAATTTGTTGAACTGACCTAATAGCCTAATACTAATACGGCAATTATGTTTAATACGTTCTACTCCTCCGCACAACAATATGAAATGGTCAGTTTGTAAGAGCTCCCGTTGCAATCAGACCGATTATAGACCTCGACCACAATACAATTGCTACGTAACCGCAGACTCCCAGTTCCCATCATCATCAGTAGTGGCATCGTATCGGGGGCGCACTTCTTTGTTTGTCCGCATCTTCATTCTATTGTACTCTCAATAGTTGTCTTTCCATCCAATATACAAAAGTTTTGCATTCAATTCAACACAATTGTTGAATTGATCGATTAAATCTGCCCGATCCTTCTATATACATATAGAGAAAAATGTGCGTGAGAATCGAACCACGAAAAACTGCACACAAACATCATAAAATTTTTTAATCTGGCAAATGGGGTTCGATACGGTTTACAGATGTGCCAATTTTTGATTTCCACTTGATAAGTGGTTTAAAAAAAGTCTTTTGTGAATTTGACTGCAACACTCCGTCAAATGCACCGGTACAATACCCGGTTAATGTTTTGTCATTTTAATATTTGTGGGCCAGTTTGCAGTTGATGTATTATGGCAATTTTTGTCATCATATAGAACGTGCACAATTAGCTAGGAATTTTAAGTATATAGTGAAATGGTCTTCGCGAGACAGAAAAGATCATAATTGGCATTATTGTAGACGAAAAACGGTGTCTTCGTGCTTACAACCACGCGAACTGTTCTCTTGAAATTTTTTCTAATATGAATAAAACAATAGATATTTAAAGCGTTTGTCAAAGCCACAAGTCTCACGTGCCACTTTCCTCACAAAACGACATTTGCAGCATTGCAGCTCTTCTTTACCTACACAAGAAATTTATTACCTACGTCGGTATGAAAAAAAAGTGCGCTTTTCGGTAATGCTGTGTGCTCGCAAAAAACGCGATAGTTATCGATACGTGTGCCTCATTATTATGCCATGGGAAATATTCGTTTCTATGTGTTGTTTATCAATCACAATTTGAAGACGTTCATGGAATAAATTAATTGACTTGATCTCGGAAAATGTTACAAAACGCTTACAATCCTATAATAAACATACAAAGTGTCAGGTGTATATTTTGTCGTCTTTAATATTCATCTAATGTTAAATAATTCATTCTACTACCAGTGTTCAATAAAAAAACCAAACAGTCCCAACATTAATTGTGCTTAGAAAACAATAAATGTTTCTTGTTCTCTAACTTTATCACTTTATTACGACGTTCAGAGTGTCTTTGGATGGAAAAAAGTTAATTTAAAAACAGTAAATGTCATCGAGTGCGTTGCTTTTTCGTTTCTACACCAGTAACAATCATAATAAATGGATTTTTTCGTTTAGGTTATTTAATTTAAATATGCAGGAGGTGCCTAATAATAAAAGAAACTACACCGTCTTGGGAGGCGACTGATGTTCCTCATTTATGAAACCACAATCTAAGTGTTAAAAATTATTCCGTCTCGGTGGGACATAATTCTTATTTGCATATATAAAAAAGCAACGGTAATAAGTCAATTGAAAAATGATATATAAGTCTATAAAAAAATATTGTGTGTATATCAGTTTGTAATTAATTTTTCAGATGTGGTCGCTTTTATTCAAGTGAAAAGAAACACGTCGTCATACAATCATGGTACTTTTTTTGACTCTCATTTTGTGATAAATATCGGAAATCGACTTGGATTGTGTAACTGCGTGAGAAGCGATCATAAAATATTCCTTCAATCTGGGTTAAAAGCGTCCAACACAAGTTGATCAAATCTCGATTTAATAAAGAACTAGTTTCTTGCAATTAATTCCCTTTACATAGACGTAATCGCGGTGTTTCTGTGATTTTTTCCACTGAATATACATTTACCTGTTTTCGTTTATTTGGGCTCAGTTGTCTGCTAAATGTTACTTATTTAGGCCACACACATCTGCAGCTAAACACAAGTACACACGTAAATCTGCTGTGTACAAGCACTGACCCAATACAAAAATTTTTATTCGCCAACGTATACACCATTCACAATTCTATAATTATAAATTCAATAACACTGTAACGTTGAGTGGAGAAATAAATCGCCAAGTTCGATTTATTGCTGAACGTTTCACTGTTACACACGCAGAATGTGCAGAGAGTGAAATTAATTCTAGATTTTTTTTTATTTTTAACGACAGTATATGTGCAACAGTTATTATGAGTGTTGCTTCTGTTTGTTGAAGAAAAACCGAATCGATTTACAGACCCTTTGGGTAGACAAATTTATGTACAATAATAAAATTTGACAAAAACGGAGCTAGAAATGACGATCACATTAGAATAAGAATTTTTATGTATTTGCTGAAAAAGTGATACAAGATTTACGTTTCACCACACTCATCAACACAAAATGATAGTTTTGTTGTGGTGATGGCATTTTAAACGTAATAAAGCAATTTATATGTTTCCCATGATATCTGTATTTGGATTAAACCACCTCTGATGGTAATTTAAAGCATGTTTCTAGCCTTTTTTTATGTTTCGCACTGACTGAATATAGTATAAACTGAGCTACCACAGGTTCAACTAAATACAAATTACATTTTGTGTTGTACGATTGTAATGCAATCCATTTAAATTCCTTTTAAAGGAAATGGTTGAATAATATGAGTTGACAATGGCATCTTCATTATTTTCGATGGGCCGATAATTAAAAACCGAACCGATATCTTCTCTTTGTTCTTTGCACAAAAAACAGTGACCCATGCATCATCCACCATCAGCTAATTGTTGAGCACTGTTGTTATTTAACGAGCAAATTGTCGAGCCAAATATAGAGTGAATGATTTGTTAAAGATTCAAACATTTCTAAACAATATGAATACAATATCGTCTTATACGGTAAATTCGTTTAAAGTATACGCTTTCACGTAATTACTGTAAAAACGTAAAAACTCCAATGCAAAACGTACACCAATTAAGTAATTTCACCTGAAAGTAAATTACTGGATGCACATTTTGAATAAGCGCTGTTGTTTTTGTACCGTGTTACACATAAACATTTTCAGACCTTGAATGCGATCGTTAATTATTAGTTCATAGTCTAAGAACATGGGCAATTACTATAAACTAGATAATATGTAATTATAAAGGCATTTCTGTTGTTGGCTGACATTTAAAGGAATTGTTGTGAAGAAGAATGCAATTCGGGTGAATTTCTCGAAAATGTTCCATTTCCAGTTGTGTGATGACGAGATGAAAAGAAAACGCATATCCCGGTTCCTTTTTAATACATCTCAGCATTATAACAGTAGGAATGAAATTAACAATTCGCATTGAAGAAAAGACTCGAGACTGGTTCTGCATAGGTACATATGCTGAAAGAAGAGTGAGACAAACCAACCTGTTCTTCGACAAGTGGAATGGACATTCACATTCCAGTAGAAAAGGTCCTCATATACACACATATGCAAGTGTACAACATACGCATTCCACATATCATTTACACGAATTCGTGTCTATGAAGCATAGAGAAAAGTAAATGATAATAATGTAATAAAAAATTAATAAGAGCGTAACAAAGTCAAATCAATTGCATAACGAAATGATAGAAGCGAGATAAGTAGATGAGCAAAGCACACACACATCAGTCCGCTGATGCAGGTGCGTTTCAGTCTGCTCTAAGTATTATATGAAAACTACTTTAAACTAACGGAAATTAAAAAGCGTAAATATGCTAATTAGAAATTCCATACAATCATTTCATGGGAATAATAATACAACCATTCTATGCATGAACATTTTTTTTCTATCTATGAAATATTTATCTGTCAATTAGTAGATTTGTAATTAATTGCTGATTAATTGTGCGAGAATGACTATGTGAGACGCACTGGCGTTACACTGATTTGATACGAATTATTTATTACTTACACTGGCACTACTAATTTTCTATATAACTTGGAACGAATTACAAGTTATAAACAAACAACAGTTTTTGCTGCGATGCATATACATGATGGTAATTGAAATTATGTCTCGTATACTTTTTCTATTTTCACTACTTATTAATTTTAACGCTCCATCAGCGTTTATTAGTTCCCATCAGTTTATAAGAAAAACTAAACGGCCCCAAACTACCTGTCAAACAAAGTGGTTGATGCATTTTTTCTCCCCATTGTGTGTATACATGAGATGTTATCATTACACCTGTGTGTCTTGTTAAAATTTCGACTGTGTAATTTTACTTTAATGAGCCGAAAACTAATCCAATTATGGGAATATGATCCGACAGTTTTTTAGCCACTTAAAGATTGTATGTATACAAATAATAAGTTATACGCTTGCGCACCGAGTTTGCGCAAATCTGCGATTCTTCTTACAATTTTTCTGTACTTTCATTTTAATGAGCCAAAAAGTAATCCAATTAAACAATTATTCAGTGCAAGTTATGAAGAATGTGCCAAACAATAACAACAACTTGAATGACTCCTTAAAATACTTGTTAACGTCCTGTTGGTTGTTTTTCATGATTATATTTCTCATGTGTATTAAAATCTATAGCGTTATATGTATAAAAAATGTAGAGACCGTAACCGAACCTATTAATTAGGGGTATTGTAAAGGCTGACGTTGATTATTAAAGGATCCAAAAGATCAAATCGAATTTGAAAAGATAAAGCTTTCATATACTAATTATAAACTTCATTCGGTTTACAATATCTTTTGGCTGCTTGTCGTGGCTAATACATAATAAACGGATTATTGTGTCTATGACGAAGGTTCAAATTTACAATGACAGATCTGATAAAAGTCACACAGTGGATCGTAATAATCAGTTTCACACAATTCCAGAAAAGCGTTCACCTCCAATTAGAAAAACGCTCACTTTTCCCTATACACAGATGTAATCGTAAGCGTGTTAATTTTTCGTATTGGAATAATTGCACTTAACGAAAAAAAATGATTACCAATAATAAGTGCAAAGGTGTGGCATAAAATAGTTTCGTCATGATGAAAAATTGCATGAAAGATTGTGCAAGGTAAAGTGGATAAAATCAGGTTTCGACAATAAACTAAATATCAGGCAGTTTTAATTGGATGGGAACAACGCAGAAAACGTCTAGTCCGGTCGGCGGGTGGTGCGAAATGCTCCTCATGTCCACCACACAGTGAATATAATACAACAGTCGGCATATACATATAAGTAAAATGTTGGACGACCACTATACGCTTCTCTTCGTCTTTGATTCTTCTTTATTTTTTTCCACCCGAAAGTTTTTTAATTAAAATATCTTAACTGATCGTAATCTAACTCTTTTATTTCCAGTCCCGAATATTTTTATAATGAAACCACTAAATCTATAATAAATATTTTGGGCAATCGATGTAACAACAGCGAAGAAGGAATCGTCGTCTTGGGGGCCCCCCGAAACCCACAATCAGCTGCCGGGGTACACTTTTCTTATTTTACCTTTTTGTCGGGCTGCTACATTACTCTCTTCGCTTCGCATACCTTCTAATTAACCCACCAATCTATAACGTCTTTTATATATGATCACGTTTAAAAAAATTTTAATTATGTTTAATTTGGTGGATTTGTTGGAAATGAAGAAAATTTCGTAAAATCACCAATGGCCACAATTTTAATGGGGTGGAGGCCGCTCATTAAAATGCAACAAGAAAATACAATTAAAAGTTACATTATATGCCAAATGGTTCGCAATGATTTTATTGCTCCCTTGCCGGACAACAAACACGAAAAGAGTAGTACTTGACGTCTTCTGCAGCAAGTTTTACGATCATGTTTAGTGTTTGGTAACATTATAAATAGCTACACTTGTTTTGAGCATAAGAGCTACGAGTATAATGTAATTCTTTCCATTTTTACATCCAGCCCTGATCGGAAGTAGGCTAACAAAAGGACCTTTGACTCCACCATGTTGTTCCTAAGCTGTTGGCTCTTTTTATTTCAATTTTACAGCCACCAGGTCTCTCTTCCATGTCTTGGTATATTTGCATAAACATGAATATCATAATTTATGACTACGGTTGACGATTACCATTAATTTTATAGTCTATTTAATGCTAAACACATCATAGACGAAATGCATTTTTTCTCGCCTTCACTTTAACTGATTGACGATTAATCGCATTTTACAACTATCACATACAACCAATTGGTATTCGATTATGAAAAGACAATAAAAAAAATACTGTAAAATGTTGCGTTTTCTAACAGTAGATTCGAATAGTAAAAAACGCAGATGTATTAAACAGCAGATTTCAAGTGATATGACTTTGCATATTAACAAATACATTCAATAGGTAATTATGTGGATGACAAACCGTGTTTTGATATATGATACGTGGAAGATACGTTAGATAGGTAAATTGGTTGTTAGTTTATAAAATGTTATTTAGACTTTATCTCAAGGAAGAACATCTACTTGTCTATAATGGTGAGTTGGATTTACACTCTAATGTTGTTATTGTACAAGTGGGAGAAGAAAGTCACATCTAAAGACCTAGTAGAGTGTGGCCCAACGGCATAACTGTACCTTTGACCTCCCCAGGTCGTCTCTTCATAGCAAATAAAATAATAAAGCAGGTTAAAAAATATACACACATTACATGCACAAAAGTTGTGTTCACAATGACACATATTTAAATGATTTAATGGCATACCAAAGACATATTCTCAATGAAAAATTCTATTTATATTTGACAAACATTCGAATACCGTATTGGTTTGGTTGGTAAATCGTAAAAGACAAACAAATCCGCACAAACGTACAATTTTTAGCAAACACTCGTAATTATTAAAGCAAAAATTAACAGCATTAAACGACAAGTTTTTATATATATACATACATGTTGAGTTTTCCAAAAAGGAACGTCTTTACAAAAGCAGGAAAAACATAAAGTTTTCGATTTATAATTAGGCAGCTTTTAGTTTCATTCTTCCTATTATCCAGTGAGTGGAGAAAAACTTGTATGTGGATCACATACCGAAAAAAACCCAAACCGAACTCATTCCGTAAATATTCCAGCGACTGACTTTGTTATAATGTCCAATTAATTTTAATATAATTGACTTTTCGTTTCATTCTGGCTTCTTGGCCATGGTTCAAAGATATGTGAGTTATTCGACTTAACATGTCGGCGGATAATGAAAAAAATCGATTTACTTACAATACTGACTGTGAGTTTGCGGCATTTTTAAACCGGGAAAGAAAAATCCTTTGTGTTTGATTCAAATTGACAACAAGTATAATTATGCAAATCGCCACTGGTATTTCACTTAGCATATACAACAATTTTCTCTTATTAATTAATAAAGAAAATAAGTAGAACCCAGTATGGAAATTGTGCACATAGCTAGAAACTGTAAGGTCACATTATGTTGGTTGAAGGTTAATATTTTAACGACAATTTCTTGTTTGTCGTTGTCAGTGATGTATTTATACATGCAACACATCCACTATATTAATAAGACTTTTTTCTTTTAATTTAATAGGCAGATTTTATCAATTCTTAGTTATCTTACTTTCACAGAATTAAAGTGACGTCTCTCCTAGTTATTCGGGCACCCAAATCGGTTCTGTGTCTAGTGAGACGCTGCACTCATCTGCGGCAATTAAACCCGTTTTACTTCCATTCATAAAGATTATTAACAAAACGTATCCGATATGATCACATCATACATCAATGTAATTAGTCAAATTTATTTGACCGGATGCGGATAATATCCTGCTAATTTAGACGGGCGCACATTGAATTTTGCGCTCCAACATTCACGCTAATTAATGCGATCGCTCCCCATTTGACAATTATCGACATTTCTTATGCAAATACTCGACATTACGAAACAAGTGTACCAGTTGAACGCAGTTACACATGGAGCTAATTATTCCATGTAATTGGTACAAATGAAAATTGACCTGTTGACCGACAGGCAGATGCACTTTTACCACACAAATGCAGCTGATTCCATAATCCATACAGGGAATGCACTGTTTTTCCACTAATCATCGAGTATATGGCTGAATGAAGAAGAAAAAATTATGTAAAACAGCCAATTTGAATATAATTCCATTCAAGCTGCTCTCTTCCTCGAATTGAATTATTCAAATTTGAAAGGAGATTGATAATTTCCTTTAATTGAGAAGACAATTAGTTATAGAAAGGAGCACATTTTACCAACCGAATTATTATCGTTTACAATTATTGTTATTATGGCATAAATATGTTCTTGAAGAAAGAGAAGAAAAAAATCCACTCGAAAGGTATACCTATACAGTATTGAATGTATAAAGTTACGTTAGTTATTAACAAACGACTGATATTAATATTGTAATTCTTTCCTATTGCCATTGACCTTAAGGCATTTAATATTATAATGAGGAATTAGCATAAGAAAAAAAATATTTAAACTGTTATAATGAAGTTTTACTTATGGTAAAGAATCGTTTAAAATCTCTTCACTAATAGAAAATTTAATTAAAACGCCAAACCAGGTCACAGAATTATTTAATTTCGATGCAGTTTTCTAGCGAATTTCTCGTTATTTACAAACGCCAATCAATTGGTGTATTTAATTAAACATGCACTCATGTCAATTAAATGGTTCCCCTTTTGTGACATACCATGTCTAAACACCTTGAATGTGTACCCACATAGGCATTTAATACAAGAACAACAGTTAATTGAACACTAATTAAGGAGGCAAGTATTCGTTCATGATACGGTCATTGTGAAATAATAATTATTAATAGATTAATATGTTGAAACATTTATTAGAGTCAACATTGTGCACCTGATCAGTCGGTAGTGCGAACCGATTTTCCATTGATTCTCCATATAAGGTTGGAATAGTGAAATAAATGTACACAAGTCACTGGGATTGATTGACTCCAATGTGCCCTGAATATTGTACAATCAGTGGACAAGAAGTGCTGGTCCCCTGTTTGTCGTCAGCACATGATTATAATAAATTCTGTCAATACACTTCAGTAATTTCCCTATTTAGTTGAAATAACTATTCATTTAAATAATGTGGAACTGTACTTTTAATGAAATTAACCGGCATGTTATATTGCCCCGTTTCCAACATTGACACAAAACTTAATTTACATAAATGGGCAAAACGGAAATTTCTCTTCGCCGATTAATGGACATAAGGAGCAGGATGAACGGTGCCTATGTCAGCTTTGAAATTTTATACAAATATAAAACGGCAATTAGCGTCACTCAGACGATGCGTGTGTACACCACTTTTCCTTCAATTCAATCGAACTTCACCCGAAATCATCTGTACAATTAAACATCTTATTAAGTACCGTTTAAAGAATGATTCATATTTTTGTGACATTGTCAGCATCAACGTCGTAAGCCACCCAAGAAAATTCATCCTCTCTCTGTTCCATGATTACTCTTTAGTTTCTCTATCACAAATAAGCAGCTTAGTATAATTTGTCTCCGTTATCATCTCATCTCTTCGATTGTCAGACGAGGCAGTCGCTTGTCAACTGACCGAAGGACAAACAGCCCAAACAAACAATCTCTACACGGTTGTGTTTGTGCTCTTTGGAAATGACTCCAGCGGGTCTTTCAGGTGTCACTCTAATTGCTTTCTATTGCAATTTCTTCTCAATGCATCAGACAATTTATTTATTAACAATTAGGTATACAATAAGTCTGACAGATTCAATAATTGCTCTCTGACACTTGTTGATGTTATTTAACACATGTTTGTGGACTTGAACAAGAAGAGACTTGTTTCAAGACGGCAACTTTTTCTCTAGTGTGTAACGTAATCGAATCACTTTTATATACATGTGTGGGCGGATTATTTACATTCGTTTTCGTTTGATGGGAAATTGTCGCACAATTATGTTACGACTATTTAACTCGGCAATGCTTTAAATCAATGTTAGTAAACGACCTAGTGTTAATTGAGTAAATAAGAAAATGACCAATAATTATATCAGAAAGTTTTTCATTAGCTAATTTAATAATCGCTCTTTATTACCATTATTATTATGTAGGTATAATTAGTTAAGGCACTTCTAATGATTGATTATTAGTGCTCTTATTGCGGTTCGTCTTCTAAGAAACATAAAACTTGATTTATGCAAAATTTTTAGAAAACTTGTAGCAATTCTCTCTTGTAATACTAATTTGAAATCATTTCTTTGTACAGTACGCTATTAAATAAACATTTTATGTACCATTTGTATATTAAATAAATATTAACGTAAATAAGTTTCTTTGCTATTGTTTAACTAATTAGAGTTAATTGTCTAATTAAAATGGGGAAAAGAGATTTTGTAATTTCTATTCGGCTGCTAATCAATGGGTATTTGGATGTTATTAGAAAGTTCACACAGATTGTTAATTATTTAATTAATGTTGCACTCTATAAAACAATCGTTATGTAATTGTGTGCAGTACAGAATCAATAAAAAACCAACAGTACTTTTCACACTGTTAGAAAATGTACACTTTTTAATAAAATATCTGAGTTTGGGCAATAAAACGCCTCAAATACACAATTCGATGGTGTAAGTTATTATTTTGTTAACAAAATTGGTGGCTGACGAGTTCGAGATAACCATAAAACTTTGTTATTTATTATATAACATGCAAGGCCATCGCACTAAAAAGCAATGACTGATATCTTCAGGTATACCTTAAATAAAATTTTATTATACGTTTCTTTCAACAATCAACCAATACAGAGTTTGGTGGAATTGTTTATTTGTACGTTTGTAACATGCTAATTTCAATCATTCCGGGATCGTTGACACACCATGAAAATTTTTATTTAATTTTTTTCCAATAATAAAATGGAACTATAGCAATATTAAGTGTATCAATTTTATGATTTCACTTCGGGAAAGGGACATTTATGGTGTGTTTCCATCCTACACGTGCACTTTTCATCACTTAACCAAACGATTCGACGAATTTTTATGTATTTTCAGTCGAAATGAAAATTAACATGAATCCTCGAATTTTATGGTTTACATATTCAAGTCGGAGAGAAAAAAATACACCAAAAATGGTAATGAAAACCGAACATTTCCAGTAAATTTATTGTCGTTGGGAAAACTGGATTGTACTTCCGACAGAGATTCTTTAACGATACAGTCCTAATGGTACTCTTAAATCGTTTCAACTAGACTATTACAAGCAGTTACTAGTATGGTAAATGCGATCGATGTTTGTATAACATTTTAAAACGTACAAGAAAAATGTTATGCCCTAAGTAGGTATAATCAGATCGCACTAATCATTGTTAAATGACTTGTTATTGAAATGATTCCTAGTTGATTTCAAAATTGACGTTGAAAGTTAATTACTTGATGCTAGTTTATTCCGCAATTCACGTGAATTTAATGGAGAAATTTTAATCATTATAATTATAACATCAAAACATCACAAATCCAAAACATTTCTTCCTAAATAAATTAAACCCATTGATCACGTTTAAAATGTAGAAAAAAGAAATGTTAATCTGTGCATTTTACATTTCGAAAAAAAAAACATTCCTGCGATTTAATTTGATTCGCTTCGCACCATAAAATTACACAACATAAAGTTGTATTTGAATTTTATTTAAATTTCTGAAAGCTGTAACTTTTTAAATAACTTTCTGTGTGTATACAGTAATTAAGTGGATGGATTCTTCATCGAAAAAATTTGGTAATGAAATGAGGAAATTTCAATAAAAATGTATTCATGCGCGAAATGAGAACCGTTTCTCGTATGCTATTATACTACATTTGCATGAAAAAAGACTGTTCCATATTATAATTACATGCATATAAATTAATTAGTGTAATTAATTGCCGGCTATAAATTTAAGCAAAAAACACTGTTGCCCATTTCGGTTGCATATTTCGCGTATGTTGTGTGGGTTGAAAAATCATACGAGAAATAAACGTGCGCATATGTGTACACACATAATAAGAAGATTAATTTGTACAATTACATTTTGACATTCTTAAGAAAAGAGCAAACTGCGTCTCGCATGTAGAATATTTACTTAGCAATTTATATACATATGTCATAACAAAGATATGCGGTGGATTTTTACTTTTTACATTTTATGTTTCATTTCTAGATACCAGGTGTGTGACGATCCTTGATGGCAACTAAATGCGAAGATAGAGAGAAAACTGTCAAACGGCCAGAGACACACAAATTTGGACAAGTCAATTAATTAGTAAGTCTGTAAACGGACAGACAGTATGCCGATATTTGGTCAGTAATTAAACGAAATTGACGAAAGCCTGGTGACCTCAACATCAGACACCTGCCAAGGCCACTCGCGAAGAGCTTGACCTTAGAATCCGAACCGAATCCACTAAAAGGAGCAAGAAAAACACAGCATAATCATAGAGTGACTCTGATATGATATTAAATAAATGAATAGGTGTGTAGGATGTAAAGTTTTGGATGCATCGAGATGCTTTGTAATGCGCTGTGTGTTTAATTTCTCTTTCATGACGAACGACTTATTAAAGGTGGTTCGGAAAAAATGACCACTAAAGAGACAAAAAAAAAGTTAATTGGCCCACAAAAATAGCCCAGGTTATAAATGATTATATTAAAAGCAATTATTCGTATTAATCGTGTTTTGTCACGACATGTTTACCAGTAGCACCGTTGAATTGTGTGAAAGAATTATAAACACATTTGGCATTATATAAAAGGACGTTTTATTTATGTACAAAGTGGTACTCTTCCCAGTATTGACCACGACATTCCCTCACGTGACGCATACCTGATAACGCGACGTGAAGAAGACAACTATACAACTTACTGATTGATTCATAGTCAATAGAAGCTCCATGGACAAATAATAGATAAATTGATCAATGAAATGCAATGTTTACAGGATTTGCGTCATTCTTTTGGCAACACATTCGCCGATAAATAAACGAATCGAAACCCTCCCGAGATGTGAGTGTGAGAAATTTTTTTATTTCTGTCCATTTACCCGAGTCTAAACAGCTTTACTCAATTTAGCGTCAAGTAATGTCCGATTTAATTGCCAAATGGGAAATGGTCAGTTTGCGGTTTCAGTGTGAGTGCTCGTAGTATGGAATAGCAAGCACATTTTCTGTGTGTGTATGTCGAGAACGATGGACAATGAATGCAAGTCAGAGACAGTCACAGAGCAACAGTCAAGCATACGCAATGAGCTGCACCGCTTTCCCACGGTGACCGACTCATGATTGTGATGTCATACTGACGACACCATTATCAACCGAAACTCATTCAATAGGCACATATATCGCTGCGAAAAAAATCAGCACGTTTACAACAACCCAAAAAGCGACAATAAACAACGTTCGACACACGCAAGAGTTGTAGGAAAGTTTTTGGATGTGGTTGTAAAAACAGCAAAGAATTCAATTAAAAATATATATCGGCGGAATGTTTAATTGATTGATTTATTGATTGATTTGGGAATTTTTTGCGATGGGAAAGTGGGGTTAGTTAGGTGCATAACTGCACAATATAAAAAAATATTTAACAAGTTTCTCCTTTTTTACCTCAATGCCCCCATGTAAAATAAACAAAAAAATTAATGCACTGTTTATTTTTAATTTCCGTTAATTGCTTGCTTTGAATTTTGTAGTTGACAAGTCTTATTTATTTTATACAATGACTTGCACACTTTATACGAAAAATGTAATTAACGTCTTCTCTAAAAGTGCACTTGCACACAAGAACAAAAAATTAATGAATCTGTTAATTGTTTAAAAGGTGAGTCACAATCAGAACTGGGTTTTTCACTTTGGAAATGGCTTACAGCTAGGTTTAGAATTAATGAAGAATGAAGAAGTTTCTTTGAACTTGTTGTTTGATTGTATGTGTACAATTTCGGATAGAGCTGACTCACCCTGTGTGTGTTCACATTGGTATTACACTTAATTAGCGTTAATACGATAGATTAATCTGTCATTTATTAATCCATCAAGTGCGAATTTAAATGGGCGCACATCAACTCGTCACTGGTAATCCCTTGCAAAAATTTAGATGTACCCGAGACACATCAACTCGTCACCGATACCTTAGTGAGATGCATCAACTCGTCACCGGGACGGATTAACTGGTCACCCGATTTTTAATCCTTTTAAATATCTTTGGGTATGAAGATATAAAATTTAAAGTAAAATAAGAAAAGCCAATATGTTTTTTCGAAAAATATAAATATATTTTGTAGTATACATATAATGAACATACAGTATCTATATACAAAGAAGGTAAATAATTTTACCTAATGCATCTGATGACCTCTTTGGCTCTCAACAAACTTTACTTCCACATCCATTGCACTTATAAAAATCGTTCTCAATAATACGTTCTAACACTGTCGAGAACGGTATATTAGAACAGAGACAAAACTGTTTAGTCTCTGATTAGAATGAGAATATGTCCAATAAATATCACAGTTATATAGAAGTAATGAGATACGATTCTTAGAATTAACTAATTATACCTAAGTACCCCAGTGACCAGTTAGTGTGTCTCCGAAAGGTCCTTAGAAAATTACCTGAAATCGGCCGGTGACGAGTTAGTGTATTTTACTTGAAAGGGATTAAGTCTGGTGACGAGTTAGTGTGTACCCATTTAAATAGCCAAGAACCGAAAAAGAATTACGTCATCCAATTGAAACGGTAACTTTTCCTAAATTTATTATTTATTATTGATTAAAAATCAAAGTTGTTCGGCCAGATACTGTTAGGCATATTATTTGAAAAATACATTAAATACTACATATATGAAATTGGAAATGAGTAGTGTTAGAGTGGATTAATTATGTTGAGGCAATGTGAAACCCGTTTTTGGTATTTTGACCGCTTCCGTTATTATAAAATACAACAAATGACTTGACCGTCTCACACTAGGTATATAGTTCCTTCAGATTACATTTTTAATATATGTCTCTCGAATAAATTTCAATCAAGTTCTGGAATTGTGAAATATATGCAACGTACCAAAATTTCTGGCCACATACCCATGTTCGCAATTTCCTTCATAAATAACTCGACTGAATAGAGCAGCGATTAAAAAAGTCGGTACATTTAATGAGTTGTTGAAATGTTTGACACTTCTATTAATTTCGTTTCATAAAGGATGTTTTAAATGTTTTTCCATTGAAGCCCAAAGCTTTGTTGCACGATCAGATATGGTTGAGTTTGTTGAAAAAAACTTATACTGAAGGTCTTGTTCATATATATATGTATATACTTATATATTTTTATGTTCAACCTGTTTAAACGATGTACACCTTCCTTTTAACCAACTCGTTCTGAACATTTTTTTGTGCCATAAAACAAAATATACTGTTTGAAGAGTGTTTTACGTTTATCTCTGTCTTTAAATCAACTTGAAAAGAGACGAAATCTTACGGGCGGTCCTATACATTGTAATAACGTGATAAGTCTCCAACACACAGTTGTTGATCTTTTATTATTATTTTCTTCTTTCTATACAGAAAACAGAAGACACTCTGTATAGGTATACGATGTGCCTATTCACTTTAAAGTCCGACAAAGCATACACTTCCAATCCGTATTTATATGCAGGTAATTCGGATTAGGTCCTTAACTCTTGACAAACATTTCAAGGAATTTAAAGGGCCTTCAACATCGCCCGTTTATTCTCCTCATTAGCAGTTCGAGGAGGAATGTTTCGTGGATTGATGGCGTTTATACAACAAGAGGGAAAAAAGTTCTACATACCGTCCATCGAAATGTAAAAGGCAAGACCAATTTCCCTCTATCGGGATCGGCAAGTGTGAACGTATCTCGACCCAACACCGGACTGGATGTGTTCCCAAAGGAGCATGAACCGGTGCTGGTCACGTTGCTTTGGTACTCCTTCAAACACAGCCTGAAGAATGTATTACATTGTGTCGAACAACGTCCTGTTACGGGTGATCGTACAACACCCCCACAACACTCGCCACTAGACAGTTCACTACGCGGATTCGCCATTTCCAGGACTTGCAGTTCGAAGAAACCGGAGCCATTCGCGCACTGGAACAATAGAAAAATTACAAAATTAATAACATTTATACTCAAAATCAGTTTAGTCAAGATCATGTTTTGATCTTGGTTCCACATCGAAGTTCAGACGGTTGAGTTTATATGATATATGTAGATTTGAAAGAGAAAATCAACTTATTTATTAGTAGTAAAACAGTTTTACCGCACTTCATTTATTGATTCTTTACTCTATTGTTACACAGTCTCGAATATTGATCTTGGAGGTCTTTTCGCCCAAATAATTGATGCCTCAACAATGGTACTCAGAAACTAGGTTGCATTTTATTAATTAATTCTCTCATAACAAAAGCCCCGTGTGCATAATACAGTGTGGCCTCCATTGAACGAATTGCATTGGAGTTTGTCTATTGAAAAAATATCGACTATACGTCTTGGATTTGTGTCTACATTTATAATGAGCGCACTCTCTTTTCACAAAATAGGTGAGGTACAAGTTCGTGAAACACAGAGAGTTATTTAAAACAACGTTATCTTCCAACAATAACAATAATAACATTAATAATCAACTACCAATAATAATAAGTGAAGCTTGTATGCAAGTTGTAGCTATTAATAATAGAAAGCAGGCTCTCTTTAACCGAGAAGCCACAACACAGAGGCGAAGAGGTACCATCAACAGTCCAACCGAACAAGGAATGGTTTTACATTTTACGCGAGCTGTTGTTATTCTGCCGCGCACTCATTTTATTTTACCCAATTACATAAACATGATATTTAATAATACAGCCATTATTCGTAACAATGTATTTGAATGCATGAGAACTGTGTGAGGATGGTGCCATGGAAGGATTATTTCAGTTTTTTTTTCAGCAAATGTAGGTAGATTGAGTTGGAGGATGATGAGCATCAGGAATATTGATTTCCATTAGTTGAAATTCTTTCGGTTGACAGTCGATAGAATTTCAATATTCATTGAAGATGTGAAACAATAGAGCTGGAGATCGTAGTTATTGATAAATGGATGAGTCCTTCCTCATTCTTCTCCTCAGCGAAAAATAATTGTCAAGAAAGATAATTAATTGACAAGTAACCGAATTTCGTATTGAACAAACAGCTATAGAGCGATGATAGAAAAGAAAACACTTGATAATTATTAGTTGAGACTGGGTTAATTATATGTGTTGGTATGTTGGGCTAGGTTATGCTAGTTTCAAATAAATGCTAAAACGATTATTATTATAGCATGATTTTTAAATATTCGAGAAGGAATAAGGAAAAAAGTGCTATGGGTAATTCTATAGTTGTGTGCACTTGTTCATAACAATAATGATGTAACTGCAAAATTGTTATTAACAGTTATATCGACTTGGGAAACATGTACAACATGCGATACAGTCACACCCATTAAAGAAATTAAAAGAACGTTAAAACAATTATTACGGAAACAGGAAAAAAATTATAAGCCCTCTTATATAAGAGCGAATGAAGAGCAGACAGGAAAACCACAAAAAATCCGTACAGTACGTTTCCGAAAAAACTGCAGCTACAAGAATAAGTGTGTGGGTATAAAAAACAGGGTACACCTGAAAGGATTTCAGACTTGAATGTATACCATCGTAATACCAGTTTCCTATGGATGAAATGTGATCCTCCAAGTTACGGCAAGACTTTGTGTAAAAGTAATTCAACACTAGACGGTATCAGTTTTAACTGAAATTGATATTGGGCTTTTGTTGTTCGCTATACGAGTAATTGTTTTTATTTTTATTGGGAAACTAATACAAGGTGAATATTTTTTTAGCTTTTCTATTTTTGCAGTGCCATTCCGGTAAACGGTTTCTTGGTACAAGTTTGAGTTATGGACTTGACTATACAAAAAGAGATCAGAAGAAGTGATCGCATTTAAAATTCATTACATATATTGCAGTTGTAATTGCACAAATATGGATTCAATGAAAAAGTGTTAACTAATACACAGGTAATTAGAACTTGGGAATACTGTTGACAGTTCTAAGGGCAAAAACTGTTTTTAAGTGTGTACAAGAGAGTCCACCAAATCGGAGTGCATGTTAGAAGCGCAAGAAGGTCATATTGATTTTAATATTTGTTCAAAATCCAGTTTGTAGCCGAGTTAAGAGTGTATATACAAACACAGCTGGATTGGAATATAAAGGTATAGGTATATTGCGTGTGCATCAAGACAACATTTTCTGTATACATATACAGTGGTATATAAGCAGTAAAAAGCATCAGCCTTTCAACCGAAACCGAATAGCGGAAAAAAAGCAACCAAAAACAATCTCCACATTACCTAGACTTTTCAAGCGATTTATTTTTAAATGGAAGAAAAACATAAATGATTTTCAAAGATCGTTAAATTATTAACTGGCTTCAATGTGCTTTTTTTATATACGCCGCGTATCCGTCTTGATGATGATTATGGTACACTGGTTTCTTGATGTAATTTTGTAATTTTACACACTAAAGGGTATTGTTCTGAAGTGTTTGCAAAAAAAATTTTTCAAGACACACTACTGGATATTCAATTGATAATTAATAGAATTGCGCAAAAAACGTCGACTGTAAAACTTGTATCCGTCTAGACTTGCGAATTTACAATGAGAATATCGCTAATTTATGCGCCTATTTAGCATAATTAAGTTTATGAATGAAGGCTACCCCCGTACGTAAAAAAGACGAAATTTACGTTGCGGTACAATAATTATGGTTGTGGACTTTCTTTTTGTTTTGTGGTATTAGAAAATGTATCGTGAGAATTTTTCAATTAATAATGATATAAATAAATTAGTTGTTAGTCATTGTGACGATAGAACACGTAAATATACATAGTTATTGCTGTTCTATTTTTAAGACCGTAATTTTTTCAAGTAATTATTATGTTGTTGTAAAACTAGGATATACGGAAATAACAATATACGTTGATAGTTAAATAATTAATATTCTTCGTTCTTATGAGGTCTATAAAATGTTACCAAAGCTCCTAAACTAAGCTAGACATTTTCATTTTTCAACAACGATCTATTGTTGTATGGTTTTTTTATAGTAACCCCTTTGTGAATAAATATTTACCTACTATTCACTATCAGTTTATGTAAAAATCATTTCTCACGCATTATCATATTATTCATGTAGGTACGTATATTCTCAAGTAGTAATTTATCTATTTTATAACATTTGAATATATTAAACATTTATTTAACATTGAAACAAAGCTTTTAGCTATAGAAATTTTTCTCTACGGCATTTTTATGAGAAAAACTTTACTTTTTTCTATTAAACATTCTTCCATACCTACTGTATAAACAAATGTATAAATTACTTATATGCTTAGATAACATTAAATACATTTATAGCTGTAATTACTTGTTTTAAGGCAATAATTATTTACACGAGTATAATACGTTTATTTTGCTAAGTGTAACTCATTCATGATGTTAATTTAAGATATTTAAAACTTAAATACTGCTCTGACTTTAATTAGCGGTTAAGTGGGAAGTATTTATAGTTAAATTCTTAATTATAAGGTAATTTAATTATAACCTCTTCATTTGCATACAATTACAACTTGGGACTACTGCTTGTCTTCTATTACATTCATTCTTTTCCAACATCTTTTATAAATGGTCTATTGTTTAGAAAATTTGGACATTATGTGTGTACGTGTGGTGTTCACACAGCCACATTATTACTACATTTACACCCAAACCAGACTGATATTATATGTTCCTCTTGGATAGTCTAGACAATTTCGAGTTTGTTCACGTCTTTCTCATACTGTTTTGTTTTCGAGGGAATTGAACAAAAAAAATTGAAAAACACTTCAATTTAAAAACCATTTCGTACAATTTACATTCGCTCATGATGTATTTTTCCGAATAAATAGACAATTTGTAACCAAATTTAATACCGATGTGAATCAATGTTGCATACAAAGTGTGCACATTTCATCGAAAACCGCAAAACGAAACAATCACCTGCCAATTAATTCGACTTTATTACAAATACATTTCCCATCATAAGCTCTGTGCGCTTTATGAAAAACGCGCAAAGTTGCGAAAAGCGCTCATTGGCGCCACAATTTGCATTTGACTCGAGGGCGCAACAAAATCCCATCATCAACACTAAACACTTATATTACCTGTAGAAGAGTTAACAGAAGAAGAAAAAATTGTAATAAATATCCATGGGTCATGCTCCTACACAACAGACGCCACATGACACTGCACATCATCACTGTAAGTAAATCGCGTCGGTCTCGGCATCGAGCCCCGCAGACGGACGCCAATAAGACGAAACTCTTTTATCAATCACTCAGTCATCGGCGTCGACCGACCACCACATAAACTACGTATTGAGATTGTTAGCAGACACAACGATCAACTAGAGTTTCGTTCACTACAGCGACCGAAAGACTACTGAAGAGGCGCGCAGCCGCAAGGCAGCCCCTCTGCTCCTCGGGCACAGCATCCATATGGACCAATCGAAGATATGCTCTTGGGCTTCTTTGTGCACCACACACCGTAAGCTCGCACACAAATATACACAACCACAACCACCTAGTGTACTGTTTCCAAGCTTCGAGCCAACTACTTGTTGATCATACTCTTTCCAGCAGCCTCGCTTCTTCGGTTTTGCGCTTCTTTCTTCTTTTATCGCTCTTTTCGGTGATTTGGTGGAGGTCCGCTGGATTCGGGTACCCCACTGTATGGCGCACCTCTTCCTTCCTCTCCATTCATGCAATCGTCAATTGTTTACCACAAGTCAAATGAGAAGAAGAAGAATGTTGAGGTTTAGCAGCTCACAGTGAGACGTTTTAGGTTGTGAGGAATCAATTTGCATTTTTCTTTCTTCTATCGATACCCATATTTTACAAAGTTCATTTATATTGAAATGGGGGCTATCAAATTGGGCACCTCTTCCTTGCAGGAGGTCCCACTCACCACCAACTAACCACGTTTCTTTGTAATGCTGAGTAACGACTCTCATCCACGCCACACCACTGTGAATCTGTTCTTGTTTTTGCTTTTATTGTGTGTGTGTTGGGAATGTTTTCGAGTGCTAGGGACCACTGGAACTCATTTGTTATTTTTAATGAAGCGCCGATTTATGGTAAACATGCCTTATTTGTAATATGCATGCTGTGGTGGAACGTGGGCGATAGGGGTTCGATGATAGAGGAATTTGAATGTGTTCTTCATTTGGGACAGATAAATGAGCTCTTCTTAATCAGTTTTTGGAATTCAATTAAAATGGAATTTAATTAGATGTTAAACTAAAAATTTGTTTCCTTATCGAATTAGAACGGCAGCCAGGGAGGATTAATGAGTGGTTCTATTACTACTAAGTATAGTTGTAGAGCTTAGATTAATGTTACGAAATGGAAATCGAAATTTTTGGATAAGTATCAGAAAAAATTTCGTTCAGTATTTTATTAATCGTTTAGCAAGAAATATTTTTGATTTTTTCTTTTAGTTTACATGTGTATATTAAAGTTATTGAATAACATAATTTTTAGATAAATTGATTTTCTAATTAGGAATGTAGGTTTGTATACAGCACATATGTTTATCTGCCAATTAGTTGTAGGTAATTAAACGAATGTAACTGAAACATATAGGCGTGGAATCGTTTCCCTTTGGAAAAGTGGTGCTAAAAATTGATACCTATATAAGATAAACTGAGATAAGTATCAAATCGTTACTATATTTTTCCAATAAGTCTAAAAATTTATAGCCAAAACAAATTTCTTATTGCATAAAGGTTTAGTATTAAGTATATATAGAAAGTATGAAATTCGGGAAAACTATTTGGGTTATTAAATTCGATTTGTTAATTACGTACGTGTTATAAATTTTCCATTCTATTCCTTTATGTGTTAAATGGGATTAATAACAATTTATGCATTAAAAAGAACCCTCGTTGGTATTTATTTGTTATCAATAATAAGTGCTGGAAAACATACTTGAAACGTATTACGTCCTCTCATAATTAAGGATCAGCATAAATTAGTTTATTAGTTTCATTTATTAGTTATTTATAAATAATCACATTATTATTTAAGATAGAGATTGTAATTTATTAATTGAGATAATGGATCAGGATTATAAAATAAACTTCAACTTGAAACTTCACAAACATATGCATAAAGCGATAACTTACAACTGCACATTAGTTCTCAAATTTGTTATTAACTTCTTGTTATTGGAAAAGATTATTCTTCTGTCTAGTAACAACAAGTCTGAAGTCTCACGATTATATATAAAACTATTAAATAAATTAACAAATAAGGGATATGTGATTCATAATTCAGCGATCCCTGTTCAGTTGGCGGGGGTTGATGAACTGAATAATTTAATTTATATAAACGCCCAAGGCACTATGGACACTTCATCTTTATCATATCACCTACCAAGTTTAAATTTATAGCTAATAAATAGGAAATAAATTCTCTGATATTCATTCATAAATGCAATATAGAAAACACTAAAAGAGAAAACGAAGAAAATGCACTATGGCTTTATGATTTCCTTGATGCTTAAAAAAAATCTATTGCCATTGCTAGCTAAAACATAAACGTCTTTTCCAGTACTCCTATGCCCTATTGACGGTTTTTTTACTATTGATTTATTCAACCAACAACATTCTGTGCAACTATTTTTTCATACATCCATCCACCTGCTTTGAAAATGAAATCGCTCCGAAAATTAATCATTTTTATTATTATCCGTAGTTCTAATGTAGCGAAACACAAGTTGATATATTAATGTGACTGAGATTACAAACGAAAGGTCATTGAATACTGCATTCATGAAAGTGGGATTACTCATATGAAGAGAATATTTATTGGCTATTTATTTAGAATCAATAAATATTAACAGAAGTATCTATATGTGACATGACAAGGTTGTGCACTACATTAATCGATCTAATAATACTACTTGGAAATAAATGTAGTAATAGGTAGTAGAAAAAACTGTGTGAAAACAATTTTTGATGACCTCGTTATATAGTGATCGATTTTCTAAATTTACTTTTTCACTTTATTACAGCAAATAAGTAATTTTATTAAATAGTATTAACCATTTTACGATCAATTTATATACATATTATATATATGTATATAGGCAAGCTTTGATTAACCATCAATCGGTTCATTGGAATTCTGCATGTAATAAAACCACATGACCATTTTACGAAAATGGAAGTATATAATTATTAACAAAACATAAACAAAGCAATTACTTATCTCCCAACTTCAAATCCTTAGTATACCTATTATCTATTAAATTGGAACAAGACCACTTAATCAGTCTTTATGGTAATTGATTCGCCCTTTAACAGGACTAAGCTTAATAGTTATAAAAAGTAATTAAATTATTATTATGTGAACCAACAGAAACTATTCCAAAGATTTTACTGATAAGCTAAAGCAATTGTGCTAATAATTAGGTAGAAAATTTTATTGAGAACATTTCAGGTTGAATATGTTGTTGTATGCGTAAAATAGTCAGTGCTGTGTGCACCTCATACGGTAAAACTGGTGGCGCACGGACTCGCCACAAGTCGTTTTGACCAAATAAAGAACGTACGGGGTCCTGCATTTAATTACGCGATAATTCAAGAACAAGGAAGGAAAGTCTTCTAATGAGTCCTTTCATGAATACCGGTATAAATATACCCATAAAACTATTAGATGCATAATGGCTTAATTTCTCTAATTTTTTTTGCCAGTATATTTTTTCCCTAGCTGTCCATGGAGTGACGAGAGTAGCATGAAAGCAAAGAAAAAAAGACCACTTTCACTCACTATATTATTATTCAAATGATTTTATTGTTGAGGGAACAATAATCGTCCTACTAGTTGTAGAGTTTAACAATTTTCTAGATCGTCGACTCGAAAAAGGCGAACGGTGTGCATCCTGTGTCGGATAGAGGATTCATATACCGCCCCAGCCTTGGGCGATGGCAATTGCGTGACTTGGACTGCCAATCTCGGAACATGGCCACAGTTTCGAAACGATTTTATTTATTATTTACTGTTAACCAGAATAGCAAGATAGAAATATATTGTAATGTGCTGTTCTCCAGCTGGTATTTTGACTTTTCAATTTCAACACTTAATAAAAACCAATATAAATCGCCAATAGCCTTGATTAGATTGCATAATAATTCGAAAGAGACACCCGGACAGTGCACATCTCGCATCTCGTGATAGTAAACCGGTGCATAATAATCGGAGAGAAAGGAGCGGAAAGCGTAAAAATTTTTTTTCTATCAACAATACTGCATAGACTAAAGAAGGATTTTCTTATAGTCATTTAATTAAGTTTATTTAGATTGAAAAAATAATCCTATAAAATTCCCAAGCGCGGTTTACATAAATGCAGTATAGCAACAATAGCGCACATAGTCGAATTATAATATTTAATAGTGGAAAGTTGAGTATATGAGGAGATGGTGATTTGAGAGGCTGGGCACGCAACGAACCAAACTGTTGGTATTCCGCGATCGTACACTGCATTTTACTTAGTTGTGTGTGTGTGTGTTTGAGGCGACCCCCGTGATCTGGATTGAATGTGCTTTGAATCAAGATCCACTACATTTGTTAGTTTGTCTTGTTATTGTATTCTAAAGCCATAATATCAGATATTAAATGATTCACCATCATCATCATCATCATCGTTTGCGTATATAAAATGAAATACAATAAAGCACATAGGTACACACACATACTTCTCATCCTTTGACCTTGGTAACAGATTTATTTCAAAGGGAAACAACAAAAATACCATTAAAAATTATTATTGCCTTTGTGGGAATGTCTTCTCTACGAGACCACAATAAGAGAAAAACTGTATACACAAAACACACACACATATAGCAATCAGGGGGAATTTTTACGAGTTTTAAATTAAGCGTGCCCATTTTCATATTCTTATATTATTAGGTATGTATAGCTGTATAAGAGTCTAGAGCCACGGTTTATTGTCTAAAATTGTGGAAATTCTTTCCGGCTCTCTGCATCATTGTGTAAATGTGTGTAGTTGGACATGGAAGCGCAGACTGTTGAAAATAAATAAGTTTGTGCTGTGGGGGCCATTATGTAGGTGTTGTGCCGTACACAAACAGGTGTTTTTAGTTGCTGATGGCAAGGTAGTCTGGATAGCCGGTTGATGTAACAACTCTCGCCCTATGCCCTTAAGAAAGCAACCACAAAACGGTTCAGAGACACGAACTAGCCCCAAGCGGACTCCAACTTTTGACGATGGACGATTTGTTTAAGAAAAACTTGTGCCCTACAGATATTTACTGTATAATTAATAAATGTGGGCATTTAAGGTAGCCACTTTACTGATGTTGTTGCTTCCAGCTGTAATGATAAATACAATAATAAACATAAACAATGAGGTAATACGGTGTGGTAAATGATGGTGCTTCTGTGTAGGTGATGGTGAGGATACACTGAGAAAAATGAAATAGTTAAACCAACATATTTCGGACGATTGAATTTTTTTGCATTGAATTAATACTTTTATTGTTGGATTACCATTTAAAATGTTAAAATAATTGTTTTCAGAATGTCGAATCAATGTCTTGGGACTGATTGCATATTAAGTGTTGCTTTAATGTTTATTTTCAGTATTAACCTATAATCAATGCTTATTGGCATTACGCAAAGCCTAATATATTCTTTCAAATAATATTTTTCATACATTGGGATAATAATTTTTTTTCATTTTAAACTGACATTAAATATGCTTTAAATCAATGCAGGAAAAAAGATTACTCAGTATAATAAAATATATTTTCTCAACACTTTTCTACTGTTAAGTGAACAATTGGTGTTTATTACGCGAATGCATCTACTCGTTGAATTTAGTAGTCGCCCTATTTGAATCAACACTCATATTGCTTTGAGGGAATCCCCTGCGATACATAGTAGTCATATTCAACGTTGAAACTGCGTTGCTATAAAGTTCAGACGGTTTTCGAACATGAACAAACAGGACATTCACATTTGGTTTGTCCAGGTTTAGCGATCGGTTTTTATTTTATTCAACAGTGAAAACTATTATGGAAAATCTTCTAACTGAATGGGGCTTTAGCAATTATATTGCAATTTTTCAAGGTAAGTACTTATAAAAATATTTATTTGAAGTTATAATTTAAATTACAATACCGAATCCTAAATTTAAAAGTTGCGTTGCATTATTTGATTCTTATAATACATATATGTGTCTATATATATTTGTTATTAACTGTTACTGATATTCTAGATATCTATAGAAAACATATAATATAATGCAAATTTTTTGATTTATTTATATTAGCAATTAACTATCACATCTATTGTAATTTTATAAATGTGTATGCTCAAACTGAAAAGACTTTTAAAGTACTCCTTTTATTTCTAATACAGAAAATGAAATTGACTTAACGATGTTGCCATCCCTTAACAATGAGTTACTAAAAGACTTAATACCCAAACTGGGGCCAAGAATGCGTTTCTTGGAGACACTAACACTGTATTTGAAAACGAATGGGTCTAATATCAACAGAATTGAATCGGATGTAGATGTAAGATAAGAATTAGTATAAATCCAATAATATTTTTTAAATGCTTTTTTCAATTTAGTCCAGTTCATCAACACCGTCAATTCTCTCAGTTGAAAAAGACGGTGTATATTTAACAGAGTCTTTTGTACAGGAGTTAGATAAATATCTCCCAGTCGACAACCAGATAGTTCAAACGGAGACATTGCCTGACACTCCTTCGAATTCGGAACGGCTCCAAGACGTTCATGATCGCAGTCACATAATACAGGAAGCGTTTCAAAATGCATCCTCAAAAGAATTGGCGTTTTGTGGACCAGTGATGTTAATGAAAGCTGGATGTGTTAGTTACAATTTGGACATAAGGAGTTTTTTAGAAAAAACAAGACAAGGGAGCTACATTTTAGCGTATTATAAAAAAAATCAAACATTACCTGTTAAATCCAGAAATATGCTGGTGGAATTATTGATGAATGGTTTAATGTCTCAGAATGCGTAATTAGCCTTATAATTAAATATGAAATTTTCGATCTGAAGTTATATTTTTAGTAAAATTACACAGCTGGATTTTCAAATTTTATCCGAAAAAATTGTAGAGCTATTTCCGTCAGAAACTAAATTCACATATTATGTACCTCGAGCTGCATTGTCAAATAAAAAAGGAAATCCAAAAGGAAAATTAATTGACAAATATCGAAACTTATGCCGATTGTATAAGTTAGGAAAAATGGACAAAGAATTGGAAAATTCTATAAAAGACAAATCGGTCAATATAATTCCAGGTGATTACATTTTTTTATAACCTGCAAAACTATTTAATTTTTTCATTATAAAAGGATTTAACAAAAAAAATAATTAAATATTATAACGATTATTATAAATTGTAATAAACCTCTTATTATAGACGATGTTACTCTGAAAAAAGCCGAATGGCTTAAACAATGGACGCAACCAAAAGATTTAGTCATGGAAAACTGGAAAAGCACTTTCGACATGAGAAATCATAGCAAAGCTACAACTGTTACAGAGTTCTTAGAAGAATGGCCCATATTAAAACAAAAATTTGCTTTTGAATTAGTAATGTTTACGTACATATGTGGGTGCATATTATTGACAAGTAAATTTATTTCAGATTGAAAGTGATTTTTCAAGACTGTATCACGAGTCCAATAGAAAATTTTTTACTACATGGGACCAGTTTTATAACAACCTGCTAAAATATCACAATAACATTGACAAAAATGGTCAACTATTGCTAGACCTTCGCGATACGGACTTGAATGAAAGTAAGATCCACAAACAAATTCATACATATTACAATACAAAATTTTGTTCATAGATTCAAAAATGGCTGTGGAAATAATGTCTTTGGCGCACTTATTGCCTCCAAAATCAAGAGTTACGTATTCTGGCGCGAAACCATTTAAACCTTCAATTACTGAATGCAGAGAAACCATCATCAATCATGTAAAAGTATGTTTCATTGGCAATATAAATTGTTCGATTGACCTTTAGTTGAATTTGTTAAACTGTCTTTTGGTTGTATCTTTAATTGATTCTTAATTTTAATTTACAGGTCGTTGGTGATATTGAAAAGTTTATAACCGATAAGAGGACAACCAGCTTGAAACACAAAAAAACTATCCAGCCCTACATGATCGTGGTTGGAGCCGATATTTCTTCAATTGAAGAATGTTATTTAGTTGTAGATGACCAAGTCTACTATGACTCTAATGTGAGTAAACTATTTGACATTTACTTCAAATCGTTTCACGTGCTACACGCAGAATATGCATTAGAGTCTGAACATATATGGTTTATAATCCAAAGGGTTATTTACCAAATCCATACCCAATGGGATAAGAACATTCCATATGTCTTAACCGCGATTCAGGACTTAAAAGACTGTTAATCTAATAATCAATTGTTATTGTTCTCTGCTGATATTCATCAAAATTTCAAAACAAAATGTTCATTTGCCCAGTCTGTAATTTATCATTGATAAATATTAATTCATTGGCTTATCATTACAAAACTAAGCATTCTTTTCACACAGAAAGCTTAAAATGCCAACAACCTGATTGCCAGAGAACATTTAATACTTTTTTTTCTTTAAAAAAACACTTACAAAATAAACATTGTAATGTTACATCAAATAAGACGATATCTAAAGGTAAAGTTGGTGTAAATTCATCCTGCGATACAAACCTGCCCATTATTAGTAGTAATTTATATTCTGTAGACCAACCAGGTACAGCATCATCGGTGTATAATCCAATCGCTTATAATACAGAAAAATTAAAGGAAACTATGTTGCAATCTTCTGCAGTTTTTACTGCCACACTTTATAGTTATCCATTTATAAATAGGTCCTTGATTCAAACAATAATTTTACAGATTAAGAATTTATATGATAAACCGCTAGATATATTGAAAAATATGATTCTCCATGTAATAAATGACCCTAATGTTTGTAATGTTGAAAAAGCTATTGAAGATGCGATAACTGTATTACAGGATCCTTTTGATTCTTTGCAAACAGAATATCGAAGAACTATGTATTTTAAAAATCATTCACTGTTTATTGAACCAATTTCAATTCATATAGGGAGTAGTAGGTGCAGTAAAATTAGGAAGGAAAAGACACATATGCAGTTATTTGATAAACAAATTCAATACATTCCCATAGGGAAAACTTTGAAATTGTTCTTAGAACTTCCATCAGTTTTTAATATGATTAATCTTTATATTGAAGAGTTAGAAAATAACAAAATTATTACAAACATTATGCAAACTTCGTTGTGGTTAGAAATTAAAAGCAAGAAACCTAACGCTTATTTGTTGCCCCTTTTTTTATTTTTTGACGATTTTGAATTGGGAAATCCTCTAGGAAGTCATAGAGGCATCCATAAAATTGGTGGTATTTATCTAAGTTTAGCTTGTTTACCTAAATATGCATCCTCCCAACTTAAAAACATTTTTTTGGTCAGCCTACACCACGCAGATGATAGATCCCTATTTGGCAATAAAGCAATTTTTCAAAGAATTATTGACGATTTAAATATTTTATTTGAAGAAGGTATTTCAATAGATGTGGAAGATAAAAGTTACCGTATTTATTTTGCTGTCCCTGTTATATTAGGAGATAATCTAGGCATTAATTCAATTTTAGGATATAACGAAAGCTTTTCTGGAAATTATTATTGCCGTTTTTGTCGCTGCTCTAATATAGAATGCCAAAATTTAGTGTCCGAACGATCCGACATGTTAAGAAATGAAGACAATTATATGATAGACTTAATAAACTTAGAAACAGGCGTAAAGTCTATATGTGTTTTTAATGATTTGTCGTACTTTCATGTAGCTAAAAATGTGTGTTGTGATTTAATGCACGATATTTATGAAGGCATATGTCGTTACGATTTGGGGTGTATTTTACATAATTTGGTTTATGTTGACAAATTCTTTACCCTTGAAACACTTAATGGCAGAATCAATTATTTTAATTTTGTTCTTTCAAGTAATAAACCTCCAGCTATTTCAAAAATGAATTTGACAAAAAAGTGCATAATAATTTCTGCTTCAGAAATGAAAACTTTAACATATAATTTAGGATTGATAATAGGTGATCTAGTTCCAAGGTCTTGTACGTATTGGCGTATATATATATTATTATGTGAAATAATTGATATTGTTGAATCCAGTTATGTCACAAATGATTTAGCACAGTATCTAAAATCTCTCATAGAGGAACATCACGAACTATATATCTCGCATTTTGGACATTTAAAACCAAAGTTTCATATTTTAACTCATTATCCTAAAATTATGGTTAGTGTTGGTCCCCTTTCGGCTGTTTCAAGTATACGATTTGAAGGTAAGCATAGGCAATTTAAAGCATCTGCTAATGTTATTTCGTCAAGGGTTAATATAACACTTTCACTTTCAATTCGAAATCAATTGTGGTTTACTGAGAGAATTTTGTCAGGAACTAATATTTTTAAAGAGGATACGTACGGACCAGCTTGTGATGATTCAACTTTTAAAATAACTTACAAAGAACTCTCACTTTTAAAAAGTAACTGTTTGTCATTCAATGAGAAAGACCATTTTGTAGTAGATTGGGTTAAAAAAGGCGATAAAAAATATATTCCAGGTTTTTTTATATTAACACCCTATTTAGATCAACTTTTACCTGTTTTTGGTGAAATTGTAAAAATTGTTGTTTCTGGCAAAAATATTTATTTTTTTTTAAATTTGTACCGCACAGACTGGGAAGATGAACATTTGTTTGCTTTTAAGGTCAGTAGTACCAGTAACATAATTTTTTATAAATTACGTGAGACTGATACTACTTACACAAAGCATAGTGCCTCTGATGGCAATGATTATATAATTAAAAAATGTTAATTTATGTTTATGTTTTTATTTTATTTTATTTCTATTTTGTTATTATTGAAATATGCAAGCAAAAAAGTTGGGACACTTCTTGCAACCATGCAATTAATTGTCTCAGCTTTTTTCCTTGTGTATTTTGGCCTTTGAGGATTGTTTTAATTTCCTTTAGTACATAATAGTAGACTTGTTAAAAGGAACCTCTTGTTAATTTGAGACTATTGTTCACCAAGAATGTATGTACCTACTTTTTTATACAAATATATGCATATGCATACCTATTTGTGGAATATTATTATGATTATTGCCCATTTCTATTGTACCTATCTCCCATTTCAACATAATAATTAACATTGGTTTAATGTCTCCTTGCAATATTTAATAGACACTTTAATGGCTTTCAATAAAAAGATATTTGATCATTTGTTGAAACCTTTATCATCCTTGAATCGACATTAATATACTGTTGACTCAAGATAGAAAACTTGCTCAATGAAGTAAAAAAAATAATTTATTTAATGCATACAAAATGATTGCATCAACACAACTTCGAATGTTGATTCAATTATTTTTTTCACGTTGTTCTAACCAAAAAATATCAATGCCTAATGGAACATTCATTGAAAAATGTAAATTGATTGGAACTATGTACCCATGAAAATGTATTGTACCAACGCATTTTTTGTTGAATTAACATTTCTTTTCTCTCAGTGTATGAGATCGATTTTTCATTGCTGAAAGCGTCGGATTTTTCAATCGTTTGCAACAAGTCGGTATTTTTCCATTAAAAATAATTAATTGAGTTAGGCGTAATGTTTCCTAGAAATGTGAACTTTATTTCAAATAAAATGCCATAAGGTTGTACCAATTAATACATATTGAATTGTGTATTTAATCTAATGCCTTTCGCATAACAGCATTATAAAATCTTCAATGGTATTTTAATGGATATAAGAAAATTCCACTTTCATATTCACTTGCACTTGAAAATAAATCTATCGCGTATCTTAATATTTTGTTCAGCAAAATCAGTTACATCATCCATGAAATTCTCTATACCTTCTATACTAATAATTTATAGTGGGAAATAATAATTGGATATATATGTATATGTATATATAATATGTTACATAGTTTCGATTTTGTTTTGTATATCCAAGTAAAACATGGACATTTTGACAGTATAATGAAAATAGAGATAAATATCGCCAATTGGGAATTTAATGCAAACTAATTAGTTTTTGCCATGTTGCACATGTACAAGAAGTATGACAAAAGTGAATAATATTCCATTTAAATTATCTTAGACTAAAAGGTCCTTTTAAAGGAAAGTGGAATCATTAAATTATAACGTTCAACAAGTGGGTAATTAAATTAAATTCGCTCATCTGTAACTCAAAAAATCACTTGCTATGTAAATACATTTTAATACAGTATATTGATCACATTTACCTTATCATTAATCCCCAGCTTCCAACAAAATATACTTATATATTTATTGACGATAATAATAAATTTCCAAACTGGTTTCATAAAATTCACTTAAAATATTTTATTCATAGTTTCGCATAATTGGTTCATATAAATGACATAAATTTCAACGTATAGCCTAACAGAAATTAAAAGCATTTTAGATTTAGGTGGTCTTTGCTTGAGCAACAAGCAAAATAAAGAATAAAGCAATTCCTTTCGTTTGCCAACGATCGTCCTCTCCATTAAAATTGTTTCGTATATATCGTCAACTAATTAACTTATTTAGTAATTTAATCGAAATTTGCTGTTCAACAAGCAAAAAATTCTCTTATAAAGCTCAAAGAAGGCTTTAAAACACTGTATGACATGGTCGATATAAAATTAATAATCTCTAAAATGGATCAGTGAAAGTATTTTCCAAATTAAATTGAAAATTACACTTTAAACAGTCAAGCATAGTCGGGTTTAATGGCCGCTAGTGCAAAAAGGCACAATAAAACTTGATTATTGTTCATCGTGATTAATTTTTATTGTGCATCTTCTCCTGATTCAAAGAAAATTAATAGGCTCCCGAGCATTATTCCAAAATTAATAACAAACCCACCACCTCCACCTCTTCTGCCGTAATAATAATTGTGAAAAAAGTTCGTTAGGTCCAATTCGTCGGAAATATATTATTTTTAATGAAATTAAAAAGAAACACCGAAATGTAAAAAACCAACTATAATATAAATGAATGTGTACCATCTTGTTACAAAGTCCTCCCTTTTAACAAGTTTCTGAACTGGATCTGCACTCAGTGAAGCACAACACAAACATGTTTAAGAATTAACAGCCAAGATTTTATTTAGGAATGTGGACGCGATGCTCCACAGTACTTACATCGGGCTTTGTTTGTAATAACTATACAATGTCCAACAAATGCACACACACACAACCATCATCATCATCGAACCGTCGTTGTTGTCCCTTTATGAGAAAAATAATAAATTGAATTATTAACGTGGTTAAATTTAATCGTGAGATGCGTCGAGAAGAGCATAAAAAACGAGCCCCCTAAACAATATGATTAGAGCAGGTCCAATTTAAAAGAAAACTGGTAATAGTCTGTAATAATGGATATTTGTGTAATGTTGTATTGTGTATTATATTTTTTCATCGTGTAATTAGAGGGTGCTAGAAACAAATATATTGTTGAATGAAGGGGCGTGTGAATACAGTAAGTCTTTTTCGGGACCGGCTCCCAAGGACAGCTGGAAATAAAGCCAGACAGCACAAAATAAAATGCCGATTATTCAGGTTATGAACATAATCATAGGCCTCTTCACGGCACACACACATCTCCGTTTAATGCCACACACAAGAGTTTTTTGACCATATTACAGACACCCGAAAACCAGATAGGTCAAACAGGGTATTTTCGGCAAATTATGAGACGAGACACAGCACAACGGAAAAGAGGAAAACAGAAAATTTCCAGTGGAAACACTGAATAATTGTTGCCGTTTCACCAATCCGACAATGCATTATTAATCTATTCCGAAGAGATGTGGGGACGTGGATGCTGTGGTGGGCGCACATCAACTCGTCACTGGTAATCCCTTGCAAAAATTTAGAGGTACCCGAGACACATCAACTCGTCACCGATACCTTAGTGAGATGCATCAACTCGTCACCGGAACGGATTAACTGGTCACCCGATTTTTAATCCTTTTAAATATCTTTGGGTATGAAGATATAAAATTTAAAGTAAAATAAGAAAAGACAATATGTTTTTTCGAAAAATATAAATATATTTTGTAGTATACATATAATGAACATACAGTATCTATATACAAAGAAGGTAAATAATTTTACCTAATGCCTCTGATGACCTCTTTGGCTCTCAACAAACTTTACTTCCACATCCATTGCACTTATAAAAATCGTTTTCAATAATACGTTCTAACACTGTCGAGAACGGTATATTAGAACAGAGACAAAACTGTTTAGTCTCTGATTAGAATGAGAATATGTCCAATAAATATCACAGTTATATAGAAGTAATGAGATACGATTCTTAGAATTAACTAATTATACCTAAGTACCCCAGTGACCAGTTAGTGTGTCTCCGAAAGGTCCTTAGAAAATTACCTGAAATCGGCCGGTGACGAGTTAGTGTATCTTACTTGAAAGGGATTAAGTCTGGTGACGAGTTAGTGTGTACCCGCTGTGGTCACGATAACCATTGGGTGCTATATAACATACATTTAAATGAATTCATATTAAAGTATACATCCTGCGGAGATCTCAGTTTGATATTGGTGTGGAACCTCACTTCTGTCACCTTTTAACAACCGATTCTCTATTACGATTTATAGACAAAACTTATAGACACACTTGATCCGATACTGGATAGAAATTGAGGTGGATTGGAATATGAATAATGTCCATGGCGACAAGTGGACAGAGGACTCCAACTCAACTATAGATTATGCGGCGTTTCAAGACACAGGGTGCAGCGCCTTTTGTGACGAGTTTGCAAATTTTCAACTTTTGTTTTACCATCAGATCAAAGATCGACGCTTCAGAATAAAAATATCTGATAGCTGTTGAAAGATGACATAATGTAAATTAGCCACACATTGTGGATTTTATGTATAATGTGTGCAATTTTCATGTTATTAAAGGGAATTTGTAATTCAAAGTAGAGTGCATATCTAGTTTATAAAATAAATAAGTTTTTTTCCATTTTAATATGAAGATTACGGGTATTTTAATACTTGAATTCCCATTGTTTGTTTATGACGTTAACCATAAACCCCAACAAAATAAACACTGGACTTAACGGATTCTCATCAAATTTAATGTTCGGTATATAAAAGTATAATTAAGTAGTACATGTCCAATTAAATAAGTGTTTTGTTTAGGCATGGCGTGTATTTATTGTAGCATGTGAAATTCTATTATACATCAGTTCCTTTACCTTTCCTCCAAAAAAATGCACTGCTTAACTAGCACTCCAATACCAACTCTTAGAAAAGTATCATTTCGGGCTTAAATTGATTAACATACATAAATCCTTGAAGGCAAAAAACATGTTTAATTAAATGTTTATCTTAATTTATGAACAAATTTTATTTAAATAATTAATTATTATGTTAATAGTTAATAAACATTTCTTTTAATCTGATAAAATCGAACCAAATATATGTGTGTTTGATTAATGTAGTGTTTAGGATTTTATTTAAAAAATTCAAATATTCCTAATTGAAACTAGTTTCACGGGATTCAGTAAGAACCTGAGGAATTTCTCATGTAGTCTATAAAAATTGATTGCATAATTTTCACATTATTTTCGTTTATAAAAATAATTGATATTTCATCTAATTCGTTTAGGGTCAAATATAAATTCTGACAAATCCTCCATACAACTTGGACAGTTGCCTTATTTGTTCTAAAACAGCACTTACAATGCCACAAACTCGTTTTTTACCATCTTAATTTAAATATTTAATTTTCCAAGATTATGTCATAGGAAGTAAAACAAAATTTTTCAAACTGTATTTACAAATAAAGGAATAAATTTTTCTGTCAACAGATTTATTTCATGCAATACTTAAAGGACACGATCGGATATTTATTATGTACTTATTGGAAATTTATATAGAAAAGCGACTTAGTAAAATGTAATTAAAATCGTTCAAATACCAATAGGTTTCTATGAGTTGTACGAGTTGAAATGTGTGGAAAAATCGCGTTACATTTTATTTTGCCACTGTGTGATGCTGGAGGTCGATCTCTTTAAAACTAATAAAAATATTTTCAGTTGAGCGACTGGCAGGAATATACATACATTCAATTGATACGTGCAATAACTACAAAGTGCAAATCAGTCTGATGAATTCAATGTATACCGCGCTGGCATTATCAATTACACACAATTATTAACTTGTAAATTAACTCACTTGAATTCAAATTGTTAATTTATACGTTGAAAGGAGTCCTTCACTTATTTATTTCAATTTTTCACATATCTAACTGTTTTCAGCCTTTGTCACAGTTTTTTACCGAGACAAACTCCGCTCATGATAAGTGCACACATTTATCGATCTAGTTTTCCACAGGTATTAATTAGGATTTGAATTGAAAACTAGTTTTTTGACGAAAACATGCAAACTTTACCAGTTCTAAAGGCCACTGAAAAAAATACGTCAATTAGATGAACGTTTCCTAGTATTGGATAAATAGTTTGTTATGTAAAACAGAGAAATAGCTAATTAAATTAGAATGTGGTGAAAATTTTGTGTAAATTTACACTAATTTAACATTAAATCGGTACTATCAACGACGATAATCTTCTTTAATATTCATTACGGTGTAAATTATTGCATTGGTGTAGTTTCATGTTGTCTTAATCAATAATTTCCTTTTTAATACCTTATACACTTGATATCACATAATCTCCATTAATTATGCAAATTATTGGACACTTTTTTCAATTTCCATTTCATTCATAAATCGTGTGTTAAATTTGAATAATCTATTATACTAATGCATATATTGAATATTAACATAATAGAAGTAAACATATGAGATAAGAAGTGGTGATTTTTTGGTGCGAATGGAATTTTGCAATTAAAATACAATTTTAGCGTAACTAATCATTAATGTTTAATTAAATAAAATACAAGTTGATTTACCGACTTGAACTTAATTATAATAATAAATAATAAAGTCTGTTTTATGCTCCCACCTATTAAGTACACATATAATAATGTTTGTACTTTACATAAGGATAACAACACATATTAAGGTATATATGTACAGTAGACAAACCATAAAACGAAGAAAAACCTTACCTTACATAAATAAATAGAAAACGACTTTTTCGTAAAATTTAATTATACGATCAGTTAGTGTAACGAAATTAGCTCCGTTTACGATTATTGCAAATTCTTCAAACAATTTCCATTGCCATTTGTTTTACGAAATGAAACGTACACTAAACTCGAAATGGTCATTTCCTTCCTTCTCAAATCCACTTGATCCCAATTCAAAAATTGCCCCAAATTCGAACAATATGTTTATTAGTTCTGCTACTTAGACGGATTGATCTATTTCATCACGCTTTAATCCAATAAAATTGTCGACCGAATTTTAATGAACTCCATTGATCGGTGCACATCTGTCCCCGTTTCGGGGACCCCCGCATCTCAACCCCCTGGAGACCCTTGTTACAAATTGCACAATGCACAATTGTCGTTGCAGTCTTGCCCACAGCAGACGTAGGTATATAAATATATTCTTTCAAATTGCTGCATTATTTGCCGTTTCTTGTAGGTAGCATTGGAGACAGTAAAATTATCTTCCTTTTCATTTCAGATTAAGTTTTGCATTTTTTTGGGTCGAATAAGTATTTTTTTTGCGCATCAAACAAAAATAAGTGACATGCACCATCAGTGGAATTAAAGTGGGTATATTACAAAGCGAACTGCTGTGTCACCTTTAACAATTAGGATTCGTCCCAAGTGTGTTCAAGTACGATTAAACCCACCATATTATGTATGGACGTTTAGCTTTGCCTTTGAAGAAGGGCTCTGCCTCATTTAACACTTTCTTGCTTGATGGTGTTAAAAGTTGATCGTCTTAAAACTATGTTGGAATGTTGGTCGTTTGCACAAGACGCGCTTATTAATTTATTTAAATTTTTGTTATTGTTGTTGTTCTCAAAGAGATTCCTCACCAGCAGCAGCAAGTGGCTTTTAATTGGATATTTTCTGATTTTATCATCGGTTTATTAAATTCCGATTTAATTGTACCTACAGTATTTTTTCAAATTAAGATGCTCTATAAAAATAAAAATGTAGGTGTATGAAAGAAACTGAAAGTAATCAAATGATTTACTGAACGAAATGTCATTTAATGAAACTACAAAGTTATAATAATAAAGAGAAGTAGATAAAAAGGCAATTTAGTGAGGCAGTACCTATAGAGCAAAAGTGTTTTTAAAACACTTGTTTAAACACCTACACACAAACGTAATTATATGAAAGTCACCTTTATAGGTGTATGGTTCTCCTTAAAGATGGACTGCTGGCATACCATCAGCATCTCCAATGGGGCTTATATTCAAAGTGAAAAATGTTTTTTCAGTCTTATAATCTCCTCCAATTCATTATTTTGGTGACTACGTATTGTGTGTGTGTGTCTGTGAACAATAAAGGAATTTCGTGTGTATAAATAAGTACAAAAACTGAGATTGAAAAGTTAAGGTTGTTTTAATTACATAAATAGATAAGTAGGAGAGCGGGAATGGGAAATTATAGGTGTCTTGGGTGCTTTGCTTTTCTCAACGGTCAATTCGCCGAAACGGCAACTCACCGTCCTTAACGACGGGATTAACTCTCTACGAATCTGTATTTAATATAGTTTGTATAGAAAAGATACAGACAGTTCTGTATAATATTTTTTCTTTGCATTTTTTTTCGACAGCCACACAATGATTATTCCTACTGTAAGAACAAAGCATACCTACAAATTAACGAATGTTTATGAAAAAGATGGAATGTAAGGCAGAGAGATGATGTAATTTGCGTTTATGTGGATGGAAATTTGTGGGGTAAATGCGACAAGATAACTATTAGTTAAATACAAACAAAAAGTTAAAAAATACAGCTAAAAAGAGGGACAAGAATGTGTTGAAGGTAAATAGGAAACAATAAAAATTAAATTTTTAACATTTTACTAATTTTATGTATTTATTACATTTATCTTTTATTGGCTCACATAAAAATTAGTTTCATAAACATTTTATATATTTCGCGATCGGATTTCTTTAAGAATAAGCGAGCGATTGACATTTTTAACACGACTTCTTTCTATTGTTGGTAATTAATGATGAAAATTGTAATAATCAGCAAGAATCTTAGGAAAGATTTGTATTTGAACTTAAATGCAACAGCAACAACACCCGGTAGGTAGGTAAATGAGATGCTGAAAACGCAGTGCTTTCGTATCCCTTGCGCAAAGCTCCTTAACTTAATATATTAAGTGTGTGAATTCCTGCATAGTCTCTTAAAATATGATGCCGACAATATGTTTTATTTATAATGTAATAATGTCGGATCCATGTGCTGGGATAAGGTAAGACAGGAGATAAATTTAATTGAAATGTATCGATAGCAACAGTGGCCTCAGAGCCTATGAGTGGTGTAATTAAATCGCTTTTCAGTATCTTCTCCAGCGTGTATGTAAGTAGTAGAGCATTGGAAACTATGCATCTCGTCTCGTTGTTGCATCACTTGTCCGCATACATACAGATACTAAAGTCCTCTTCTTATTCTGATATAAAATGTTTCCCACTGTATGTATATAAAGTGGACACACCGGGAGTATAAATCTTAAATGCACCGGTGAGCAAAATTGCAAGAAGACTACATGTAATATGTAATATTCACCTGAGTATTTCTTCTGTACGGACATAAATTGAGTGCATTGTTACTTTCAGATCAATATTATAATCGGACATAGTGAATTGTCCGAGTGACGAGTTGCCATAACTCTGCACCACTCACAAGAGTGTGATATAAACACACTTTTTCAGCGTGCAAAATTTCGTGTAAGCCTATTTTTGGATAAACGTGTTAAATAATCGAGAAATCATAATGTGAGTGTGTGTTTGCAGTATTAATATTCCATTCGCATCAGTATACGGTGGTAGACTAAAAAGTGGGCGATGCATTGATGCGTGAACCAAACTGCGGGATCTGCAACTTGTGTGAGCGATTTACGATTTAGGTTCACGAGATATCTTGATAGCGACTTCTTCTTGGACTGTCGATAGGTGAGCGTTCTGGCAACATGTACACCCGGACTTCAATATTAAATACACTCATACATACATGGGTCATTCCCTCCCTGGTAAATATGTGAACGATACATCGTGATGATTACGGCAGGAACTTCGCTCTCTATTCACTCAACCATTTTAATTGATGGAGGAATACACTTCGATATGTGAAAAAGTAGAAAGAAGATGGGCGTAATGGCTCTTTGCTTTTATATGCGCTCACGAAATGTACAGACTTGACTAGATAAATAATTAATAATTGGCGTAATTTGCGGTCGTTTTAATTCACTCGATTATGCAGCGAAAAATGCCAACTATCCAGTGGCTATCCTATACGACAGCCCATTATTATTATTATATCAAATCATAAATAACACTTTTCACACTTTTTATTTATAGTCCATTATTGGTATGCGCTTTTTAGTTACAATTTTATAACATTTAATTTTACATGGCAATAAAACGGACCAAATATTTAAATAAATTCAAGTGATGCCATAAATTTACAATGGCCTACAGTTTTTTCCGAGGTTTTTTCTCTTTCTTAACATCGTAAACTGCTGTTCACGGCTAATTTCAATATTACAAAATGATATCGCTATTAGCATATTATAGAAGTGGTATAATTCAAGCTATAAACTAGAAATGTATATTTGAATAATCCGCAAAGAGAAAAAGCAGCCCACAAGAAGTTGATTGTAATTAAGAGCAGAATAGGGAAACAAGAGGAAAAAACTAATGACACCCCGTTCGTATAAATCTATCGTATTGTAACCTTTTGTGTAAGATACAGTTTCAACAGATGTTCTAGCAAATTTATTAATCGAGCTTTTAATTAAAGAAATCGTTTCCCATGTTGCTTCTTATTAGTGATAGCCTCAGCTTGTAGGTATATACGAGGGCATAAGATTTACAACTACAGATCTCTAATGAGATTATGTAAGGCTTTTGTTCATTTACAGAAAGTATAATGTAACCCCTTGATCGTTGATGATGCTTCTCCCTATTGTTTGAAATAATTAAAGCTGAAATGTCAAAGACCGTTTTGTTCCAGGTGAATTTTTGTTCAATTTAAATTGTAACAATGTAATACTGCTGATGGGCTACCTACTATTGTTGCAGAATAATTATTTGGAAAGTGGTGAAGTCTAGTTTTTGAAGCCAGTTTAAAATCGTTAAAATTAGGTATTTAATGAGCTCGTTAAAAGAAAGCATACACATAAAAGAATTAGATTCGTAATTAAAGTTTGTTTTATGTATTCTGGGAAGATTCTATCAATGGGCAATAAAATTATATCGAGAAACTTTCGTATCTCTTATATATAGGAATTTTGCCTCTTATATAGAAAAGTTATCGAACTGGAAAGGCCATCAGACGGCAATCATGAGGAAAATTGCAAATCATTTAATAGTACATATATCCCAATAAAGAAGTTTATTTCATTTATAAACTTTTTTCTTCCTTTTGTTAATCATGCGAACAATCACTTTGTATTTAATAAAATTGAATTCTTAATCTATTCTTTTACGTAAATGTTTAATAAATAACATGTAAAGCCATTGTCTCATTCCAAGTGAACTATTAATAATGTTAAATGAACAGCATCCTTTACAACTTGTTAGTTTTTCTATAATCATTAAAAATCAATTATTGTGTAAGTAAATGGCAGTAAATATTCACGGCACAAGACATTATAGGCGCCACTGTTGTTCAACCTCTGGTGACTGATGAGGCCTCATGTATTTACATTGTAGCTTTCCTCTAACTAGCAAACAATAACGTTCTAAATCAGATGAAAACCTGCTTCTATAACTGGATGTCTACATATTAAATACACTACATAGATACATGTTTTATGTGCACCTATAAACAGAGATTGAATTGGTGTTACCTACATGTTTAGTGTATTTATTTTTAATGCTCACTCTTTACTAGTCGAAGAATCTGGCAAAAATTACTTATGCTGGGAAGAGCCCACAATTTGCATCCTATAACCACTATGTACCTACTAATAACCATAGACAGATTAAAATGAAATTATAAAACAGATATCTGGAGGAGACCACGTAAGTTATCACATATTTCCCGAAAAAATAGCCGCGTTTTAAATTAATGCGATAAATATTTTATAATTTACGATCAGAGCAAAGTCACTAAGTTGCGTTATGTAACATATTGCTTATAAATTGAGTATTTAATAAACACTTAATTTACTCACATCTCACAGTTTGTTGCAATTAATCCTAATACATTTTATTTAATTATAAATAGTTAATTGTTGTTGTTTGGGTTCAGCGCAGTGTGTAATAATTCAACAAATTTAATTACACCATAAATTAAGAGGATATTTAAAAATTTTAATGAACCATTTCATTTCCATTTCGAATTTTATCAGTAATCTCGTCGTTAATCCAATTTGTAAACAAATCTAAAAAGAACACAAGATTCGCGTGTCTAACACTTTTCTGTTATTCTTCTTTTGCAAATAGACCGATTAATAGCCGACGTCAAAGCAATTATTCATCGATATAATTCGAAAACAAATCATTTTATTAGTAAATTATACATAATGTGTATTATATACACTGTTTCTACACAGCTTTTATAATTTGTAACCAGTTCCTTTCATGTTGCCATCCGTGATAAAATCGCTCCGAGTATCAAACATATAAATCTATATAGTTATTGTGGCCTCTTGTTGAATGATCATCCACTGTCAATGATCGGATATTGTATTATAAGAAGACAATATAGACCAGCCGGCGCTTCCACACACCTTCTTTGTTCCAACCACCACACAGTTTCCTCTTTCTTCTCTTATCGGTTTTCAATCCCAACTGATGATGCTCTGCTGATGCAGTTGTGTAATTCTGCCTCCTGAAATGGACTGACAACATTGTCGTGGTGGTGCAGTGCCGTTTTTTCCCCACACAAACAACAAAACATGACTGACATACTGATATCTCAAATTGCTTACACTTGTATTATGCTTTACACTTTGATGAACACAAGAGTTGACTCAATGATGCTAGATAATTGTCATAGTTGCGCCAGTTTTTCCGCTGTTTTATAACGTTACCCAATTATAATAGCACATATAGAGTGCAAGTGGCACTTGTTACAAGAAAATACTGGTGTAATTGTTATGTGTTGCAAAAAATCGACGGTGGTTATTCTTTTGTTTGAAGGCATTTCAAGTGATTATGCGGTCGCAACTGTTGCACGTTCAGCTTCTTTTACAAAATATTAATAAATCTCTGTTTGATGTAAGTGCTTATATAATGTATCATATGGTTAAGATAAAAAAAACAAAAGAACAAAATTATCGAAAATTTATACTCGTATGTGTTTACGGTAAAAAAAAGAGCAAAAACGTGTTGACGGTCCATCTCTCCACCATGTAACCATTTAACATGGCCAGAAAGTTTTGATTAGCAGCGAAAATCAGCCAATTATTCGCAAAATGTTCCTTAACGAATTCAATAATTATCTGAGATATAGCAAAATGTCCCTGCCAAATATAATCCTCTCTCGCATTTACTATACCCAGAAAGAACACTTCAGTCATTAGGTACAGACGGTTTCATTTAATAAATATTTAATTGGAAATAATTCGTTGACGTAGCCGCTAATCTTCTCTCTGTATCGGTTAATAAGTTCTCAGATAACGTTGCTATGCTATAAATTGGCGGCCGTGACTTGATATTGCCGATATAATTTGTCAATTATTTGTTCTAATAAATTGTGTGGCTCTTTTGTTCTCATTTTCAGACAATAGACAAAACGGACAATCTAACCATTTTTAGAACGTCGCACACATTAGACAAACTAGGCACCGATAAGGGAGTCGTTTAAGCTCACTTTAGTCATACCTAATTACATTATAATCTCCTCACTTTATATATCACCTTCCCATATACACATACCGACTTATTTTGGCTTATAGAAATATGTTAAAATATTTAATAGAAAAAATGTAATCATTAAAACATTCCTAGATGCCGTACCAACACATAACTGAAATGATTTCACATTTCCAAATAGAAACGAGCATAACTTTTTTATTGACTATTACGTATACCTATATTTACTCATATGTCGTGGCCGATAATTATTGTTATTCCATAAAGCCACTTAATTTATTCATTAATAATGACGTTAATTATGAATATAAAGTGCCGCCACTCGAGAACACATTATCGCGGACGCGGATTTTTGTTTTGTGGAATTTAGATGGCATTTTTTAATTAAAAAATGAGACATTTTCTTTACCATGCGACTTCAATAAATTTTTCGCTTAAAAGAACGTTGATGGGTTCCTGCTTTGTTACGCTATTATGTAATTCATTCCTTCCTGCTGTCGGGCAGACTGTTTACATGAAAAAAGACATTTTCCTAATTAATGTTGCACAGTCCAGTGCGGATTGCATGTGCATTGAGTGCAGTTTCGAACCCCCTCTGAGCGGCTCCCAATACTGGCAATCCACCAGCTTTTCGTGCATTGCTTAAGACAACGTTTAAATGCAATCAAAACGGAAATAATGTAGAATTACCTTGAATTTATATGATTTATATCTCCAATTAAAAATGATAATTTATTGTGGCTTTTATAAAATGTACAGGAACCAATAAATCTAATCATTAATTTCATTCGTGCCCAAATGTATTCGATTTGTGGAAAACCGATGTGTTTTTCACAATGGAGAGATGTCCTCTTCCTGAGGAAGTTGTCGCGCGTAAAGAACATCTGCGTGGAAAGGAAACATAAACAAGATGGACAAAAATCCGAACAAATATTTGAGACGAGAGGTAATGAATTTACTTACTTTCTTCGAGCCCACTTCACACGTTATTTGCATAATTTATCAACATATTAATGCCAAACTCGATTTTCTTTCACTTGGCCCAGATTTAATTGTTCAATAAAAAAGGCACTGCCTTAAAATGTTTTCTTTACGCTGTATTATTAAGTGTACATAAATTATTTTTTAATTATTAATAATATGCCAAGTGAGTAGTAAAGTTATTAATAACACCTTTGGTACAGTTTAAGTAACAGGGCTTGACAAAATATGATTTTATTTATTCGGCGTTGCGAGCCTTGATTAATTATTTTTTTTTAGAGTGCAGGGTACCCAATAATCATAAAATAGAAATATAGTCATGTCCTGTATTTCGTAATGGGAAATAGTAAATAGGAATAATCCGTGCAAGTTCATTAAAAGACGAAAAGTGTAGTTCTCAGTTGAAATCACTAGGTAAATTAGAATGTGAATGTATGAAATAAAATCTTTCAGTTGAATAAATTGGAAAAAATGTAAATTTTCAATTAAACTAGAGATACTTGTAGATAAAATTTATACATTTCATAAAAACGTCGATGATATTGTTAATTTTGCTTAAAGACATTGAATGTCACTGTTTATTTTACACAATTAGTTTTGATTGAATCTGAAATTGTCTATACGAGTATGTTTATGTATACATTTGTTAGGGAAAATATAAGTCACAATAATTGACGTAGGTTGTAGGTATATACATATATTATTAATACATCTATTTGTAGGAAGGTTTGTGCAATTAGTTACAATTAGTAATATTGAACAAGAACTGCTGCTGGCATTATTTTGCAATGTCGAAAAAATCTATAATTAAAACTGACGCCATCGGAATAGAATACACAAGTATAGCAAACATATTAAGAATTTCTTTATATATCTTTTTTCTTATAAATGGTCAAGGTAGTACAAAATAAATTATCTCCGCTTTGTGTTATATGTATGTGTATTCTTATGTCCAACAAAAAAACCAAAGGAAGAAATGTGAACATATATGCTGAACATTTTATTTAATTAGATGAAATTCCATAGTTTTTAATTTAAATGGTTCAACAATCAGATAACACAATTATATACTTTTATATTTAATCGTTATTATTTTATACGACATAAAAATGTGCATAATACAATAATTTCATAAAATTATATTTTATTAGTCCCGCATTAGTCTTTGCAATAAGCAATAATGTCTGTAAAATGAATTCCGTCTTATTTGTCGACAAGAAATTTCTTGCAGTTATGCTGTTCTCGTATATAATGCGAAATTGTTTAATGAAATACGGATCGCCAATGTTATCTTGCTTGCAAATCCTTTAATAAAAGCTCACTTTTCTTTCCTGCTGTTCAAGGGCGGATCGAAAACTCGATATTGTGATGTACCGGATTTGATTTTTTCAATAAAGTACCATGAATGATTTATCGTTCCTATCCTAGGATGGATATTTTTGAAAATTCAATACATTGCTGATCAAACTTATTTGTAAGTTAAACACCATCCAATTTCCTGTGTAGGTAAACCACAAAACTTTCTAATTGGCCTTTGTATTCTCTAAACGAAAAGTAAATGCATGCAATCGGCCGTTTTTTCGTGTTGATACAAGTGCGTGAATGTGTGAATGTATCATAGTCCTTGAATTGTCAAACCCTGATGAACGTACTCGTCCAAGATTCCAAGAATTCCACACAGCATCGCTCCGGAGACTCTTTGGTATTATTGCATTTAGATGACCCCTAAATCCAGCGCATTCGTAATTAGAATGCTGACACGAAAAATAAATAGTCCTTTTATTATAATCGAGGAAACGGCTAAAGAATTTCTCTCCTCTTTCGTCGTCTTGATCCAACTTTAATTGTAATCGCCTCTTTTATTCTTCAGGCGGCCCCATCACCATCCAACACCGGTAATACAAAAGCGAATGCGGGTATGATCTTATTTTAATGTGACAGCATTTTAGTCGCATTAAAAAAATCAGATAACGGGATAATAATAAGAAGATAACCAGATAATACTGTCGGCACCACTTCTTCATTCCTGATGCCTGATTTGTCTGTCATTGTAATATATAATAAATATATTATTGACCAATAGGCACAATTTACGTTATAAAGATGCTGTGTGAATACAAAACAGTTAGATTGCACACCAGCACAATCAAATTGACATCTAAACAATAATAATTACTGGACAATACCAACAAGTGAGATGATCTCTTATATTTATGATGAGATTTCATTGTACAATAGTAAGTGTTAAATATTGTATAAATCCATGTACTATTCTTGTTATTACACAATGAATAACACCTTAGTACCTACACACACAGAGAACTCTTCCTTCCTTGTAAATTATGACTAGATGAAGTGTTAAAGTAAAATGATATTTGTATCGTAAATAATTTGCATGTGGAACGTACATTATCTCTCACTTTCTACAACTTTATAATAAGAATTATTGTTATTATTCTCGTAGAAGGTACATATAGAATTTCCCTGTACAATTTTTTCAAGAAAAAAAAATCAAACTTTTTTCCTTAAATTATCCAACTGTAACTATATCGTTCACACATATAATTTTCATCGATAAATAACAAATAGGAGTTGAATAAAATTTTCTAAATTAGTTACTCTCACATAAATCATGCATGTGTGGCTCAAAAGCGACCCAGTTGCGAATAACGTTGAAGTGCACCACGAATATGAATTTCAAAATTTCTATACAACTTCTATGCTGTGTATACAGAGCCTCCAATAAATTGTTTGTGTATAGACATTATGGCATATTATATAATACCATCACCTGTGTGATCTGCAAACTATGTGTGGGAGTGGCCGACAACAATCTATAATAGTAACGCTATAGTTCAGTTGGAAAACTCGATAATGGCCACACGAACTTAATTAAATTCTCTAGTAATTATTAGGTGAATAATTGAGGAATGCCCTCTTACATGTATACATAAAATATGAGTTTGTCGCATTAGATAGTGTAATGCTGTGTGGTGGAAAAGCGCGCGATTTCCCGATATGGAAGATTGTTAAATAATTTTTTTCAATATCGATAGTAAAATGTCGGTTTGTGAAATTCTATGGGAGATTTATCTGCAGCATGCCTGTATGTATGGCATGCATTTAAATTTAAATATAATATTATATGTAAACGTATACAGAGGGATTATAATTATCTATAATGCGAGTAGTTTTACATTAAAATGGAATAATTGCGGAGATTTGATGGCGTGTTCCACACAAATAATTATCACCGCATTATAACAGTAAAAAGAGTCCACATTATGCAAATATGAATTGATATCAATTCTATTATAATTGAAATGCACATTCGTAATTAATATTGTAAAATGGCAGTAAAAATCTAATTAAAATGAATAACATTGCATTGGCAAATAAATCAATTTTCAACTTATCTACAGTTAATTTATAGATTCAATTATTACGTTTAGAGATTTTTTTCGCTGTTGTAGTAAAGTTATTTGAAACGTTCGTTGGTAGTTCAATAATAAATGTGCCTCAATCAACCATAAATTCTACAGTAATTATTTTATATTTACGACTAACGTGTTATAATTTTTCTTGGGCATTAAAAAGTAAAGTGATTCTATTATACGTTTATGTAACAGACGGTTTGTTTAGTACACATGTAAATTCAATAAAATGCACCATTACTTTGGCGAGATGATGGTGGATGAGTGTGTTAATCATCGTTCTGCAAATAAAATACGAACGTTATTTATAATAGTCAATAATAAAGGGAATGAGTGCCTGTGCTGTGTTTTGTCCGCACCTGAGAATATTGAGACAATGCAGGTTGTATGAAATAAAGATAATCGTAAAAATAATTAAGGTCGATATTGTAGTGTATGGCTTTTTTGTATGTAAAATGTGTTACAAGAGCAGATGCATACAAAAATACATGAAATCATTCAAACAATTCCGACTAAATGAACCCCAATGATGGGAAAACTGTTCATTAATATCTTTTTATTTATCTTCATTCAACTTTGGTCAATACCTACTTATATTGTATGGTAAAGAACATATGAAGGCATTTGTTTCATTATAAAATTCCTTTTCTTTTAATATTCACTTACGAAATAATTGTTGTCAATTAAAGGGAAATTCAGATTCTAAGTGGAAGATAAAAATAATTACTAATGGTAAACTATTGAAAAATTAGTATTTATCCTAACATGCATCTGTGCATTTGCTTTGATTTTTTTTTTGTATATTATTTTTAATAATCATTTCATTAGATTTTCAAATGTGGAATTATATTACGTATTTATGATTATTGTTAATTACTAATTACAAGCTTATTACGCCGAGTCAACACGAAGGAGTTTCAAAACGAGTTAATAACAAGTCTTTTTCCTCATAGTTTTTGCTCTATTTTATTGACAACAGAAGTGAAATATTTAATAAATAATAAATAATTTAATACACAATACACTCGTTTAGACTTTACATATGTTAGTTAATATTCAATTTTGACTTTTAGTGCATGTTAGGTATTACCTAATACTTTCCCATCCTATTAACAATTTTGGGAAACTTCTGTTCAGCTTTACGTAGTGTTTTTTATTAATTCGATTTGTTTGTAACAAATTTTTCCAAAGTAATTACATTAATTTCTGTCACATAAACATAGAAGTAAAAATGTCCCCCTGGAATTGTATAAAAACGGCGGCCACAACACAGTGAATTATTATTTGTACGTGATTATAAACAAACGTAAAACGACAAGATTTCATACAAAAAAGTAAAAATATGTGTACATTAAATACAGAAAAAAAGTGTACACATACGTCATAAGATTTTGGAAAAAGTAATAAAAAAACCAAAAGATTTATACGCACAAAGTGTAAGCTGAAATCCACTAAACAAATTTATGATATAAGAGAACACGGTATGTGCATATTTAATGAGCATTAATGGAATTATATATTTTTTTCTTGTGTGTATAGTAACATGGATGGTGGCCAGTACCATCCAACACACACGAATTATTTAACATTCTACCCTTTCCCCCTTTTGTGATTAATTACTTACTAATTGTGTTAAGTTATAAATTGGTATGGAATGTTTTTATATGATTTATTCGGATTGTGACAAAAGCGTGCTGGTCGGAATCATCCGACCATCTAAAGTGTACAATTAATTATTTTCGTTAATATGGAAAGTCCAGCTGCGTTTAAATGGGTTTAAAGACAATTCTAAATGTCCCTTCCAATATCTACCATACTTATAAGGGAAACTGAATTTCCTCACATTTATACATATTGACATGGAATAATTCGACGTAAAATTATGAAACTGTTCTCCTGCCTAGCCTTATGAGCATTATGTAAAGTAAACGGCAATCTAATCTTTACAATAACCAATCGTGAGATTGTGTATTAAAGGTTTCTAAAGAATTTCATCTCATGAACAGTAATGACTCCGCCTATACAAGAATTCGTCCCACTTTATTGCATTCATAATTTCAAATATTAGATAAACTGCAAACTGCCCTAATGAAGAGGACTTTACGAGCTTGGGATGCGTTTATAACCCGGAATTAATTTCCATTAAAATTCTACTGTTAATTAAAAGGAAATACTGCGAATATCGCGCGGCCATAAATGCAAGACTCCATTTAATAATCGCTAAATTGATTTATTGACAGTCGAATTGGATCATCACAAAGAAATACCTACAGGAAGGTACGAGTACGACCCGTACCCGATGGAAATGTCAGCCAGTGAACCGCTCGGTCACAGATAAAATGCTAATCACTCTGAATGATATGATTAGGAATTCTATGCACATATAAGTTGAAATTTGAATAAAACTACACATACACAAGAATGCAAAGGTTATGTGTGTGATTCTAATAAACTTTCAATGCTTACGAGTAAAAACATGCAATATATATGAGTTTAAGGTATACTGCTTTATATACCTACCTATAAGTATGTTTGTGTGTAACTTTACACAAATAAATATATAAATGTTTAAAACAACTTCCTAGTGAAGAAATCTAGTGCATATACATGAAGAAAATCAAACCATAAAACATTTCCAAACGCAACACCATATAAATGGATGATTAGAAGAAAGAAATTTCACTGTTATATCTATACACACGGCCAGGAGTTTTACGCTACATAAATGTCAAATAGTGTACCAAACCCATTGCGGTTTAACTTCTTTTGCAAGTCAAACTTTATTCTTGATGGTGTTTACTTAAAGATGTGGTCGACCACAAATTTCTTCTTCTTTTGACAAAAACTTGGTACTTTTAATGATGAATATTAATCGTTTTTTCTGTTGTTGAACTTGATGGTTATCTTTTTACACTAATTTCCTGGAACTTTTTTGGAGATGGACTTTTACATTGACGCATTTCTTAACACACCAATTGTATTGCATCCACAGTTGCAAAACGAGCCAATTACACACGTGACACGAACTTTCTGCACTTCCTTGTGAAATTGAAATGGAAGATTTTTTTCTCGAAAAACTCATCATTAATTCGAGATTATGTGTAAGCAATTGCAATCCGCGTGAATTAGTGGTCGGATGTAATTACATTTGTTTTAATTATTAGCGGCCACTCACGATTGTCGTGCGTGCTAGTTCAACTTAGTTCCATTGTGTGTTGGTTTGTAGGTACGTGATTCCGACAATTATTTGCAAATAATTGCTAGCAACTAATGTCCGTTGATGTAGCAGCCAATTGAAGCAGTCGAGGGGGGCGAATCCAAGACAAATTCCTGGACAACATAGAAAAATGCAATTAAAACATTAATTCCTGATCAATACATATAGTCATAAAGAGAATTGAAATAGCACTAGAACATATAACAATAAAAGCTCCGTTCGGTTCCATTGAAACAATTATTGAGTCTTTTATTGTGTTACACTTTTTTGTGCAGTTTTCAGCATTTCGCGTATATGATGAGAATAATGTCACGACGAAATCCTAATAAGGAGACTGAAAACTTTCTCTATTAAGTACTTTGAGTATTCTCTGAAAAAAACACCACATAAACGTTATTAAATTACAGTTAATTGGTGGTTCGTTTAATTCGATCCCGATACGGAAAATTGCAATCAAACTTAATGTCTTGTTTTTATGGTCCATTTCATCAATCTGAGGAAATCTAATTTACTTAAACGTGATCAAGTGAACAATAGACCGCAATTGAACAACACTTTGATTTGTCCCAACAAATGATCGTTATTCACCCAAAATCCTTCACGAGTCCGCACTTTTATCTCTTCATTTTCACCATACTTTTATAAGATTATTATAATAATAGTAATAGTGGTGTTTTTATTTTTATTATACGGGTCCCGGTGCATGCTAACTGTGTTTACAGTCTCCATACAAAATTGGAGTAAATTTTCGGAAATCACGAACCAGTCAAAGTACTAGTGTGTGAACTTTCAAAGTTAAAAAAGAGTGATTAATAGTAGTGGTTAGAAGGAATTCATCTGTAGTCAAAACACCGTACCTAATTATTATATGGATATGGATTATAGGCACGTATTGGCCTTATTCCTGAACATATTACGCATATGTCAGAATCACCTGTGTTAGATTTATAGTTGGCGGTTCGGCAAGGCCACAATGGACTTTGAAAATAAATAGGACCATTTTATGATTAATTGTTACATTCCCAAACAGTAGTACGCAATAATTTAAATCTGAATAAATTTTTCATGTAAATAAGCAATAGCCATTCACCGAAAGCCACAGCATTCGAATAATGATCAACCTGCGAACGAAATATGTGGCAACACAATTTGTTAACGTAAAATTAGGCCCCCCTTTGGCACCAAGTGAATGGCAAATAAGGCATAGAAAGCGTGTTCTTCGACTTTTCTGGTAGTTTTTAACATCACGACTGATATGTATTGCTCCAGTTGCTTAGGATCAGTACGTACAATCTATACGTACACTATAAACCAGTTGATTTATGTGACCACCAGAGGTTTCAGGATAGTAATAACAGTGTTGTGTACACGCCCGTATCTATGACTACTCGCTTCTAAATACTGCCACTTGAAGAAAGAGGCTCAACTTGTTGCCATTTTCATGATGCAACTGAATATGTCAACCGGCCACCATAAATTATTGACCACGTAAACAAATGTATTGATAAAAGTGCACATAGCAATTTAATATGCATCATATTCATGCACGGGTCAAAATCGCGGCCAATTAGTTTGTTGGTCTCCTGCTAAATGCCGGAAGACACTGTGACTCATTACTCATTACGACTATTTGGAGTATTTGCAAAAAGAAAACAAAGCGAAATGCTAATGTGATGTTGATGGAGAGCTGTTGGATTATTTATGCAAAGCATCTGCCTTAATGTATGCACATATTTACATTAAAGTTGTTAAAAATGACCCTTTGATTAATTTATTATTAGAAATGACGCTCTCTCGGAATGGCAGAGAGTGAAGAAGCAGAGTGCGGAAGCAGAACTGTTTCAAATGACCCGTGACCTGTTGCGTGCATGCAACTCTACAAGAGTGCACTCTGTGGATGTCCTGTGCCTTGGTCATTTATACAATTTCCACAAGAAAAAAAGCATAAATTGAGAATTTCAGAGTCGTGACAGAGAACCAAGAGGCCGCAGACTTGAACAAAAAATCCGCGTATCATATGAATAATGAATGGATGCTGCGGTTATATGGAGAGATGATGCGATGGTAAAAAATATGGGTCATTTGGAGGATTGAAATGATGGAAAAAACCATGGATTCCCAGGAGGAACATTGGCGCAGTCAAAGTCGTCTCTCGTTTAAGTTTAGTTACCACCTGGGTTTCGCTATTTATCTTTGCACCGTGCGTCTTCCTGTTGCACAGCGAATGCATATAAGAAAGAGATTCACCGGTGGGCTTTTTTCATTTCATACTGAAGAGAACATCGATAAATTTGTCATGTCGCTGAGTTACAGAGGAAGAATATATTAACACTGATGCCATAGAATGGAAGATGGTGAACAAGAATCCGGAAATTTCATGTGATAATATTCAATGTTTTATTATATGAATATGAGACATTAACAAGTTTGTAACAATCGTAAAATACGAGAATATCTTAAACTTATATTAATATTTAATATTATGCCATCAGGATAAGATATGAGTGCCGTTTCGCTTTTCTAATTCGTTTTATTTTCAATATATTTAAGTTGTACGAGAACATTGTGGGGCTCATTTCGAATTCCAAACGATTATAAACTATCTATAATCACTTGCGTCTCATATGTGTATTCAATTATTCCCATCTAAGAGACGTATTATTTTTAATTAAGCCATTTAAATAAAATATTTACGTAAAGTGGACAGAAAAACTAGTTTAAACAATCGATACGTTCACCATATAGAAATATCTTATACGGTTACTGTTTAATTAACATCTTAAATCAATTTCTCTACTCAACTTGAATGTAATTATGATCGTCTAGGATTTTATATTGGTAATTACGAAAATCGAACAGCTTGTTGTACAAGAAATTGTCAGTAAGACCCCAAATTTTCACGTACACTGGCGGAATACTCTCAATATCCGCATCCTTCGCTAAACTATTGTAATAAGCTTCCTGTTCCGAGTCCATCATGTGCGCTTTCCGCTTACTGTAGCCCATACGCCATCGTCTATTCATCTCATCTGTCGTGTGCATTTTCATTTCCTCCACAGTTGGCAATTTCAATTCACCTTTCAAATACTTGCAAAAGTACCTCGCCTATAGAAAATGTAATTAAAGAACACAGGATACTGTTGACCGGTGAACTGACCTGTAAGTCTGACATCCTGAAAAGGCACACATGGGAGGGCATCCCAATGAAGCACATTGATGGTCTTTCAATATGAATCATGTGCTTGTAAAGAGGTTGAATGAAATTTTCTTCGATTGTGATGCCACACGATTTGTCTAAAAATGGATAACTGCATTCATAACCAGTACAGAGTAGTATGTAGTCGAAAGCACAACAAGAGCCGTCTACAAACTCCACTTGTTCTGAATTAATAATTTTTAATATATCGGGTTTTTGGGTGACATTCGGGGGGAACTTGTTTGTTATTGGAATTCTGCTGTGGTGGCTAAGAACAAGCTAAAAAAGAGATTTTTAGAGTTTGGTGTTCTCTCTAGAGTAGTAGAAATTTACGTGTTGAGCAGTGGCTGAAATTAGCGCTGACATGTCTAATGCTGAAGGACCAGCACCGACAATGAGCACTCTTTTATCGCGGAATTTCTCGGAAGAACGGTATGCTTGGCTGTGGAGGATAGAACCCTGAAATTTCTCCTGGCCGGGAATTGTCGGCATTAGAGGCTTGTTGTAGCGGCCGCTGCATATCATAACAGCATCGTATGTTTTGACAGTTTCCACTCCTGTCGGTTTGTATTTGGAAGTCACCCTCCATCTGCTGTTTTCGCAGGGTTGGACACAAGTCACGATAGTATCTAGCTAGATAAAATGTGAAATGTGTTGTCAAAACACTCATTATCTACTTACTTGAATAAAAGAGCGAATATTGAAGTGATTTGCATAATCGTTCAGAAACTGGAGAATGTCTTCTCGCTTTAGGTAAGATTTTTTCTGTTCGGGAAATGGAAAATCAGGAAGACCCATCACTTCCTTTGGAAGATTAGTTCTAAAAAAATCATTCAATTTATTTCCTTGTCATTAACATGTTATTGTATTACGAGAGGCTCTTGATAACAAAAAAAATTATCTTTGGTCAATACTTCAAGGCCTTTTGATAAAGTTTCAATGGGTGCAAACACTTGTGTATAGAAAATAGTTTTTTTACAATTTTGTTTACCTCAACTCATTGTACATTGCCGAGTATATAGGATATCCGTATTTATCCATGTCCTGTGCGTCTTTGTACACCCAGGTGCCCCCCAACTCGGAGCCCATTTCGAAAATATCACAGGTAAATCCACAACGTGTTACCCATTTGGCGGAAACTAAACCAGAAACACCTGCTCCAATAACAGCCACGTTCAGTGACATTTTGAAGATATTTCCCACAATAACAATCGTACTTAACTGAGGAAAAAAATTGATCTTGGGAATTTATATTTGCTGTTCCACATTGCGAAATTCGTTTCTTAAGTGTAATAGAGATATGTGTACTTGAACATAATAATTGTTATCGACTTGTAGAAAACTCCATTCCAATTGATATCAGTTAATAAACAAAAATAAATCTTTCTTCTTCATTTGAAAACGATCATCACTAACAAAACGAAAAGAAGCAACATTAGTTTATTACACAGGGAATTTAATGTTCAATTTATATGCATATATAGAGATAGAATTTTACCATTATCTGAAATATTAAATGTATAAATATAAGAGTTATTGATCACTTGACAGAAAATATTTAAAAGTAACAGCATGAAACCATTGACTTTTAAGCTACACATTTTCTATTTTACAAATGTAACGTTTTGTCCCAAATAGCATAAATAATTTATTATATCCAACATTTCATTCACACACAAAGTGATTGATTAAATTAATATAAATGATAATAAAGTTATGCGCTGCATAAACTTGTAGGTAAGTTTTTAAACAAACCGCACACTGTGGGCATCAAGATAAAAAATCTAAGTAAATTAATCTTTAATTCCATACTTATTGATCGCATTTTTTTCCATAACTATGTGTGCTACTTTATTATGTTTTCAAGACATTTAAACTTTCTCATAAAGGACGATCTCCTACAGTAAATTACAAAAACACTAAACTGACACGCCTTAGAACACGATTATTGCAATGTGAAAGGATTCTTTTCCACAACAGGAGCACCACATTAAAGTTCTTGTAATAACAATGGGTGGTGCTTAACAGGGCCACAGATACACTATTCAGATGCTTTCACTCCCCCCTAGTACTTGATTATATGTAAATTTTTGTAAATTGCTATTTGTTTAGAGAAGAAAAATATCGTTTCAATTTCGCTGCCACCCAATCTACCGTAGCCTGCGATTTTTCTTCAATAAGGATATTGAAGCGCGGACTCCATTCCCATCTCTCACATTTCCAGCCTCTTTCACACAGTCTCCAAGACGGTTGGATATGGTGTTAAATTGATATACACCTTAATAAACGAATTTCTAATTTAACATTTAATGACAATTGTGTTTGTTAATTTTTTTGCATTGTTTAATTACTTTATAAACACAAGACATATATTTTATAATGAGTTTATAATACCTATAAAGTTCCTTTTAACTGTTGCCATTTAATGTCATCACAAGAATGGTTGAGAACATTAATTTTATAATTTTACGAATTGGTTTTACTAAATTTGGCGTAAAAGTAAACTTGTGGACTTTGGCATACACATCGAATGCACTTCGTGCTGATTTCAGTTGAATGCCCATAAAAATGCAGTATAATTTTTTTTTCTTCTGCAAGCGCGCTATTTTTGTCGCCGTCTGTTCAATTCGTTCTGTGCATGCAGAAATAATTCGCAAATCCTCCTACTTTGTGCACTTTTTTTCATGTGTACAAATAGTTTATTTCGTCGATAAACCGGTTTGACTTATGCACTGATTTATCATATTAATGATGTATAGCTAAACATTGATCAAAGTAGCATCGAGAGTTGGGAAAAAAGTTGCTATGAAATGCTTTAACTAAACGAAACCGGGCACTTATGATGCTGGCAAGGCGATTATTATGCAGCTAACAGAGAGGAGTTAGAAGTGGTTATAGGTAAGCTGGACATGGCAGTTTTGATAAGTTAGTGGAGTTTCAGCTCTCATCATTTTTCACATTCCCCAATCATAGGAGGCTGCCATGCACGTGTTCCTGCTGCAAACTCCTCTCTTCTGATCTAGCCAGCGTGAGAAACTTCCAAGAACTAGCTCATTCGCAAAAATACCGTATTAAGACGTGCATTGCCTACTCAGTACACCGGAAAACCTAATTATGTATATGTATATTGCCAGGCTCATAACAATCATTTTCTGATAGTCTTTAAAATAGGTCTGCACACAAGTGACAAGTGTGTGTGTGTGCGGTTCGAAGCCTGATAAATATGATTTCCTCCATTTCTTTTGTTGGCAATAAATGATTTGCAAACGCACACAGTTAGGAAATGTTAGCAAGAGAGGAAAAATTCCTTTATGCCTCTGTTTAACATAATAATTTCCTGTGTGTCATTGTTTACTATAATTTTCCACACATTTACACAAAGAGAGGGGAAAAATGTATTGAATTTGCATGAAAACCCAAGCAAACTCAGTTAGAAATTGGCTGGAAATAAATCATTAAAACAAATGTTTTTCCGTGTGTTTGTTCACATTGCATATACCGTTGTCACTGAACTTTTCCTCTATGAATAATTACAATGGCAATATGAATAAGAAATGCATCTTAACTTGGATGGGTTTTGATTTGATCTATTCGGAAAAGTGGTGCGTTTTTATGCAATTCAAAACTGATTCATCCAAGATGCATATGTGTCTAATAATCCATAACTATGGAAGTGGTTTGATGTATCTTCACAAATTCTATTTCTATTGATGTATTGTTCAATTATTGCTTTTGACAAATAATTATGTAAAATAGATTTAATTTTTCTTTCCTTCCCTATATCGCTTATGTACAGTACGTAATCAATATTATGTATGTATCTACGTATATAATTTGAAGTGATGTAAAGCATTGATAATGAAGTTTAGAATCTTTGTCTTATTGCATTCATTTTTCTTTAGATACACATCACTGAACTGAGTGTATTTTACAATTTCTGTTTCAGGTGTGTGTGCAAGAAAAGGAAAGTAGAAGGCGTAGTACGTTTATTATGATTGGTTTTATCTTAAGCCGGAGACCCCCTTCGGTGAGGACTTTTCGCTACTTGACAAGAGTTGATCGGTTTCAGACCTATGAACTCTTGTATTCGACTGAGAAAATTATCTTGATTTCAGTTTTACTTGGACATTGTTGTCAATTTTTTTCGTTATTGTAATAATTGTCATTACGCAATAAGAACTAGAATTTTGTCTATCAATGTCAAATATTTCAAATTTTGATAATGTGGTAAACAAACAGTTTTTAATTTTTTAAGATAACACGTAGACAAGACCAATCATTTCCTTCTATAACCTCACAATTCAGTCGTGTTCAAGCTTTATCTATGTCCAATTTATCGGGTTATTCAATCATTTTTTCACTATGAATTAAAGTACAAAAAATGTGCAGTTAGTTAAATTCTGAATAATGGTGAGTTTAAGTATTCGTTGGAAATGATTTTTCGTTAATGTAAACAAGTTATCAAAAAGGAGGATTAAAAACAGTCCTTTCCTTTGTTGCTTATGTAATAGAACGCAAACTCAAAACACGTTGTCCTCTCCCATATCCAAGTGTAGTTCTGCGTTAACGTGGATCGTGATTGAAGATTTTTAAAACCGCAGTCCCCCTCTATCAATATGCGTAGTAAATAACGTTCATTTTTCAAGTCGTTGCCTTCACTTCGCTTCACACCCATTCAAATTCAAATTTAAAATTCACAATTTAAAAAAATACGTCTTATTACGCAGGAGGCAACATTTAAAACAAGGTAAATGTTACAACACATTTATCAAATCAGTTTTAAATTAAAAAATGCATTCACCATGACAGTAATCATTTAATTTGTTCCAGACGTGCAACAAATAAAAAATGATCGGCTACATAAAACTCATTAAAAAACGTAAAGCAGCTAAAATATTCATATGGGGATTATTAATACATTTTCTGCTTTTGTTTGCCTGTTTCGACCTGTACTTTTCAAGCCCCTTAGAACATGGCATGACACCAATAAAAAGCACTCCAAATCCCCCTGCCAAAAGAGTGGTGCTTTATGTTGCTGATGGACTGCGTGCAGAAGCAATTTATGGAAGCGATAAGGAAAATCGCGCCCCTTTCGTCACTTATCTCCGTAAAAACAGCGCATCTTGGGGCATTTCACACACAAGAGTCCCAACTGAGTCGAGACCCGGTCATGTTGCGATGCTGGCAGGGATCTACGAGGATCCAAGTGCCATTCTGAAGGGCTGGAAAGCAAATTTGGTGAATTTCGACTCGGTTGTGAATGAGAGCACAAATGCGTGGTGTTGGGGTAGTAAGAGTGTGATAAACGTTTTTCATAAGGATGAAAATCATCCGCATGTCCATTGGTCATCCTACGCTTCAGAAATGGAAGATTTTGGTAAAAATGTTTCGAGTGTACTGGATGAATGGGTGTTTAACGAAGTGACATTCTTCTTGAAAAACAAAGTGCTGAAGTGCAATGAAGAAAATTCCTGCTCGGAACATTATGCGGAGGGAAACTTTTACCTTTTGCATTTATTGGGCATTGATACTGCTGGGCATGGATTTAAACCGCACTCTAAAGAGTACATCAATAACATAAAATTAGTGGATGAAAATGTGAGAAAAATGACTAAGCTCTTTGAATCGGTTTTTACTGATGGACGAACTGCGTTCGTGTTCTCTTCAGATCATGGAATGACCGATTGGGGTTCGCACGGTGCTGGGACGGACCACGAGACGCAATCACCACTTGTTGTGTGGGGAGCTGGAATAAAAGCATCGCCTGAAAGGCAGGATGTCAAACAAATCGATATCGCCCCATTGATAGCCTCTTTAAGCGGCATTAATATACCGATAAATTCACTTGGCGTTGTACCTTTAAATTATTTGGATGTAAACCAGGAAAATTCAGCGAATATTCTACTTTCAAATACGCTCCAATTGGCTGAAATGTTTAGAGTGAAGATGCTCCGAACAGAGCAGAATGCGATCATATACAAACCTTTTCAAGACATCACAAGTGTGATCTTGGAAAATAAACTGAACTCGATAAAGAAAATGTTTGAAGAGGGAAAGTACGAAAAAATGCGAGAAGAATGTAACGAATTTATTGGGGTTTTGAAAGAGGGATTGGACTACTACCAAAATTATTACCAAAGACCGATTCTAGTATCTATAACTCTTGGTCTTCTAGCGTGGATCTTTTATCTTTCCCTGAGTATTTTTCAAGATGACCAAAAAGTTAAGTTCAAAAAGCGAAATTCGTACACCTTTTACGTGGTGCTCTTTTTCGTCATTTATCTGTGCTTTAAGCAAAATTTTCCTTTGACTTTTTATTTATATTTTCTCTTCCCAGTAATCATGTTCCACGTGGACAGTTGTGAGGAAAGGGCACTAAAAAAATTACTACTCCAAATTACACAATCCAATTTCAAAACAATCGTGTTCTCAACAACCTTTTACTTAATTGGCATTGAATTATTGATTGTTGGTTTTTTTTATCGTTTTTCCTATTCATTTTTAATGTTTCTCATCGGTTTTTCCATTATTTTCACAGATTCTTTAAAAGGCAACACAAACACGTATGAAAAAGTTGCATGGTTAATTTGTTGTATAGTATTATCTATATTCCCAACATTGCCAGTAATGAAAACGTCAATGAATGTACCTATTTATATTATTGGTTCCCTAATATGGATTGCATGGTTAGTAATCTTCCTTAACTTGTATTTAAGTCGCCTCAAAAAACATTTCCGATCCGAACACTTAAAAAACGAATACATCGTCTTCGTTGTACAATTTTTCTGTTTAGTTTTTTCCGCTATTTACGTACTGCTTTTGGAATATGAGGTAATAGCTACCGGTTCCAAAGTAAAGTACATTTCATGGTTCTTAATGGTAATTCCCATCCTGCTACTCCCTTTAACCAGTAAAGTAATTATAGTCCGTTTGATGGCCACCTTCTTCGGCTTCGCCCCATTTTATTTATTGGTATCACCAAACTTTGAAGTATTATTCTCCGCTTTCCATGTGGCAATGTTGTTTCTTTGGCTTGTCATCGAAAGCAAAACATTCAAATCATCCACCAATTTAATTTATTATTCAAATTTTGATTCATCTCGAGCCAGTAGCCAATTTCAGTCGGAATCGTTCAGACGCGCCTTTCTTTTTATGGTCTTTATTTTTGTTGGCTTTTTTGGCTGCGGAAATATAGCCAGTTTAAATTCCTTTGACCCCATGTGGGTGCGCGCCTTCCTCACTGTTTTCAGTCCCTTCAAAATGATGGGACTAATTCTACTGAAAATAATGGTCCCAATCATATTCACATGTTGCGCTTTCCGCGCCATCAATTCGGTTGGCAAAGAAAATGTTTTAAGTATTTTTTGCATTGTTCTCATATTTTCCGATATAATGGTATTGCAATTTTTGTATTTGGTCACAAATGTGGGCTCTTGGCTGGATATTGGCACCAGTTTATCGCATTTCATCATAATGGAAGCATTCGTAGTCATTCTACTTTTACTCTATGGACTGGCACATTTAATAACCACTGTAAAATATGCTGTGTGAACATTTTGTATTAGAACGAAACTTGTGATATTTTAAATGTGAATAAACCCGAAGACCCCTGATATTTTTTTGCTCTTTGTTTAACTTTATGTGTAATTTCTCTTTTATTCCCTGTGCTGTCGATGTGTGTATAACGGTAAGTAAATCGGAATGGAAATAAAATCCGTATCGAAAATGGCATTGTCTATCTGTGAATCGTGCTAAAGCACACACAAAATGTGGAATTAATTCAATGAAAATAGACTCAAGTGTACATTTCCGAGTTCGTATTTCAAATTATCACTGGATCTGACAAGAGCACAACACCTGCTCGGCGTGCGATACGTGAATTCTCCCAATGACTGTGTGTTTGTTTGGAAAAAATCGCATTTTCACACTACTTGGGAGTTGTAAGTAAATGCATTTGCAAATCGCATATCGTGATATTTACACCACACACTCGACTTATTCAACACTTACGCCACATATAAACAGCCAACAACTGAATCTACCTACACGAATTCGTTTCATTTCAGCGTTATTCTAATTTGTTTGCTGTTCAATTCGATATTTTCAACATTCTAATCACGTTCCAACAGCTTACATTCAAAGTTCTTTCTCTCTGATTTTTTGCGCCTTTGCAAATACATTTTTACAGTTACAAGATAAATAGTTCTAGATGCCAATAAAAGTGCGAATTTTATTGAAAAAATATTTATGTTCGACCAGATACCGTTACTAGTTTTAAAATTGACGTGAAAATCTTAAAAAAGCTTTTTCCAAATAACGGTAAACATACTAAAAATCGACGATTGTTACAATTGAAGAATTTTTATTGAATTACTGATGAGCTCTCGAGAATGGATAGTGTTTCGAAAAGAAGGATGCTGGGATATTATATGTACGCTCTTGACATGTCTATATCGAAAGGAATGATGATTGATCTGACTAGATTGTATCTAGATTGACTGATGGCCGTTCAGATACCACAAGTTATACACTCTTCAGTTCTAATCAATTCACTGTATACGCCTTTCAACCCGTCATAAATATGACCAGAAAGCAGACTAATGAATTACGGCTACACGTTTCATGTAGATCTTCATTTATAAAACAATTTCTTGTGTCGTAACTGGCGGTGCCGCACGTTGCAATGATAGAATGATACCTTTTGCTCTTATCCAAATAACACACTGTCTATGACAATTAATCTAGTCTAATGAGTTGAGCTCGAAAAAATTACATAATGATAACACTAAACATGACAAGTCATTGTTTGTAATCACAGTAGTACTAAGTTTTATATCGCATGTCGAGCTTTATTTTTCTTAGGTGTTAAAAGTGTTCCACTTTTTTAATGAGATTCAATCCAGGTTTCGTGGTTTGTTCACTCTAATTGAGGACCATGAGAATTGCGATTGTCGGTGCGGGGGCGGGAGGATTGGCGGCTTTGAAGCATTGTTTGGATGATGGACAGCAATGTGTCGTGTTTGAGCAAACGGGAACTATTGGTGGTTCTTGGAATTATACGGATGATATTGGTATGGACGAGAATGGATTGCCAATTCATACGACGATGTACAAAAATTTAAGGTATACCTACCTAAGTGTTGAAAAATCGCCGAGTTTGTATAAAAATTCCGTGTTTATCTGATTGTAGAACTAATTTACCTAAACAGTTAATGGAATATGAAAACTTTAAATATGATAACAGTAATCCAAAGTCATATATTATTCAACCGGAAGTACTAAACTATATTCATCGATTTGCTAATGATTTCAGTTTGTTGCAGTACATAATGGTACTTTAACTGTTTTAAATTATTTTTGGTTGATATTAAGAGAACATTTTTTAGTTTAATACTCATGTTATTGAAATAGATCCAATAGAAGGGAATAAATGGAAAATTACGTGCAAATTCCTAAAAACAGGCGAAATAAAAGAGGAAATTTTCGATGCTACAATAATCTGCAACGGTCGAAATAGTGAACCGTTACAAATCCAAGTGGACGGATTGGAAAATTTCTTGGGAAATCATTGTCATAGCAGAGATTTTCGAACACCAGAACCTTATAAAGATAAAATTGTTTTAATCATTGGTGGTGGTCCATCGGGGATTGATATTTCAAGGATAGTTTCAAAAGTGGCAAACAAAGTAAAACACAAAATTTTCTCTGAAATTTTATCTAAAAACAAATTTTTATTAGGTTTTCCTCAGTCACAGATCTTCAATAAACGAGAAAAACCTCGACCCAAAAATCATTTCAAAACCAGTGATAAGAAAACTGTCCTCCACATATGCCGAATTTGCCGATGACTCAGCAGAGTCCATCGACAGTATAATATTCTGCACAGGTATAGAAAATTTCTCAAAAGAAATTATTTATCTCACATAATTGACTAATTGAAGGTTACAAGTACACATTTCCCTTTTTAACGCCAAAGTGCGGCATCACAATTGGAAACAAATCTGTACATCCATTGTACAAACATCTAATCAACATTGAACATCCCACAATGGCATTTATTGCACTCTTGTTTCCCATCTGCCCATTTCTGGTGTTTGGTATTCAGGTATGTAAACATATGCATTATATTTGCATGAAGGATTCTATTTTGTTCATCGGCAAACACGGTGTAATTGAACTTGTGTACACACTTAATTAAAATGCTTCAAGTAAATGTATTGTGTATACAATTAAATTCTTTTATATATTGTGTTTATTAGTGGCATGGCATTAAAGAGCATTGTTGTTTATTCTATTTTTATCAATCACTCAATTTATCAATGAACAGAACAATGTAAATAAACATTCTTGTGTATTCAAACTGTGTGATTACTTTATTGAATTCTTAAAGAGAATTAGAAGAGTCCTTTAAGACTGATATCATTTCATTTTATTGAAATATCTATAAAGTGTTAATTTATTTATTCCAGTTACTACTAGTTTATCTGCATGTTAATAGTAATTTATTAATTTCATTAAATTGTAGTATCGTAAATTAATTAGACTAATAATGTTGTACAGTAATTAAAACTGTTCATTTGTTGATAGGTTCGGTTTTTTTTGGAATTACTTAATCATCGGATCGTAATCAGTAAAGAGGAGATGATGCAAAGTTTGCAGGAGGAAACGATGAAAAGAGTTGAATTGAAAGTTTCTCAAGAGAATCGACATCGTTTGATTGGGAAACAAAGTGAATATTTAGACGATTTATGTGAAATTGGGAATATCAAAAAACACCCACCAGTCTTGCAAAAGTTGTATGATAGGGTAAAGAGCAACAGAAATCACGATGATATATTTGAAATTGTAAATGATGAAGAATTTGTGGAAATAATTCATAAATAATATATAAAGTTTAATTTTTTAATTTATTGTTTTAATCAATCTACTATAAATAAGTGTAAATTAGATATCTTTGCTAAACTATTTCGCTAATTAATTTGCCGATGTTTGTAGTGTATTATATTTACATACATACATACATATAAGATTATTATATGTACTTGTATTTTTATAAGAACCTACACAAGTATCAAGTATAAATATTTTATCGCCAAGTTAATGATATTTATTGGAAAGAAAATGGTATTTGGAGTACACCAAGTTCCTGACAGAAGTAAACAAGGTTAAATAAGTACAAGTTTAATGGAAATTGGACTTTTTACATTCTTAAGGGGAGTAATAATAATTATCAAGTTGGTTTAACTGGGAGGACAAGTATGGTAAATTTATGGGTAAGATAAAGACTTGTGTCAAAAAAAAAGCATTGGTGTCAATAAAAATGGCCACATTTTAGATACAAATTAATTTCAGGTCAATTTTTCGATAACAACAAATAATTAATCGCACTTTTTTGGCCTCTTATACAAATTTAACTTTTTATCATTATATGTACTAGGATTTAATTAAAAAGTAACTATTTTAATGTGCACAAATTTATATTATCGACCTCTTAAATGTTTTTGAGGTCAATAAAATTTTAGGAAGACATAATAATTAATATATAATTAATAACTGCAAATGTACATAACACTTCAACATAATTAGATTTATTTAATCCATTAAAGGTCGATGATTTTTATAAATTACATTATTTTTTTCTCTTTGTAATTCTGATATTGTGTTTACTACTAAACATGCACCTATTTCATTTGCATTTTCATTGAACTTTATGAGGCTGGACAATAGCTTTGTTCTTAAAGCTTCTATTAGCCTTCAAAGTTTTCGACTTTGTTTTACAAATAATCGATTTTTTATCTTTTATTCAGTTTCATGAAAGAAAAAGTACATAAATTTCTGTTTATTTTCTTCTCTTCATCAGTATTATACTGATTTGATTATCAATCGTACAAAGATTGTACACATCCGCCCATCTTCAATTACAATTAAAAATATTCTTTTTCTATTTTGGTCAAATGCTCAAATATTTCCTTATTATTTATCCCATTCCCAAACCTTACACTGATATTTTTACATATGTATCATTTATTCAATATTATCTGTAATTATTTTCTTAACTGTTTACCAAAATTTAGCTCAATGGAATTATTCCGACGTAAATATATTTTGCAACTCCTAGTAAAAAAATAAAGAACCTCGCATTGTCAACAACTCTGAAAGCGTGTTGAAACAAAGCACGTAATTTTACCACTTGACCAAAACCACTTGTAGTACACCAATTACTAACGAATTTAGTGCACATAATCAATGTTTATACAAAATCTTCATACGTCTTTAAAAATGAAACCCCAATTAGAACATCATCGAAAGAACGCCACAAACAAAATTTCGCATTTGCCTCCTCCCATCAAATAAACAAGTCCAGAAAAGATAAAACGTTCTAACATTGATATAAAATGTCATGTTAAATACATTTACATAAAAGTGTGCGGTTTATTAGTAAGAAATCTGTTCTCTAGTAAATAACAGTATCAGTGCACTCTGCGACACTTTCTCTCACCTCTTTTCTTCCTCTCTTAAATAGTGTTAAAGAATTTTCTTTTCATTTCCTTACAAGCCTTAAATTCAACATGAAAGTTGCAATTATTGGAGCTGGAGCATCAGGTTTGGCATCGGCCCGTCATGTAATTAGCAGTGGATTTGGGTGCACGATTTTTGAAATGGGCAGCCAATTGGGCGGCACGTGGGTCTACACGGACGAAGTCGGCACCGACAAGTACGGATATCCAGTCTATTCTGCAATGTACAAGGGCCTAAGGTGGGTTTTTCAAAAAATCTTTTTTTTTCTGGAAATTTTTTCTCATATTAACTGCCTAAGGTCAATTTATTGGATGTATTTGTATCATAGGTCAACATAGATTGTACAATTTTATCAATCTTTGTTTAAATTGGAGTACTGAAGAGATTTTTTTTATTCACTTCCTGTTCGGGTTTTCCATCATTTGTCTATTTCGCAGTTAAATTTCTACATTAAAAGTTACATCACTTTTCTTGTACATTTTTTGTATGCTGTAATCGAAATCAATAATAACAAATCGCCTTTGACCATTTTTTAACCCCGCATTCGTAGAAAATTAAATTAATTATAACAAAATGTAAACGAATTACCTGCATATAATTTCACAACAACAGCATGTTGTAAAATTTTTACTCTTCTGATCGTTACTTATTACCTATAGAAAATCGTAAAAATACTATTATAAATTACTAAATCGCTCATATATGCTTGTACATAATTAATCAAATTTCTTACTCCCCCGATAAAATCATTTATCATAAAATTTGTAAAAATGTAGGTCACTTGTAGTAATCAAATGGTCATTCTCGTTAAAATCTAGCTCGTTACGGCCTTAAACAATCCATCTATTCTATTACAGAACGAATTTGCCTAAAGAGATCATGGGCTACCCCGACTTCCCCATACCAGAACGCAATAAATCCTATTTGACCCAACCGGAAATTCTGCAATTTCTGAATCTGTATGCGGATTACTTTAAAATTCGCCCTCATATCAATTTCAATACGATGGTTTCGTGTGTACGTCCGATGGAGGGCAACAAATGGCTCGTCTCTGTCGTTAACAAAATCACCAAAGAGACCAAAACCGAAACATTCGACGCTCTAATGATCTGCAATGGCCATTACAACGAGCCCGTCGTTCCTCAACTAACCGGCGAGGAAAAGTTCCGAGGAAAAATCGAGCACAGCCACAAATACCGCTCACCGGATCCTTACAAAGGGCAACGAGTGTTAATTATCGGCGCTGGACCATCAGGATTGGATCTGACGATGCACATATGTGCAACGGCCAAACATGTAAGTTGGCCTTAATAAAAGCGAATTTATTGTTAATTTGCAATACCCATATGGTAAAACATTAATTTATTAATTGAGTGAAAGGCTTTAATAACCTATAACGAAAAACGTGAAAATATCTCTCTTTCTTGGTCAGTAATTATCGTAATTCAACAAATATTAATTATACGAAATAACATTATGCAATGATAAATATTTAATTTGAGATTTATTTGAATAAACCAAGGTTGGAAAATCAAGATATTTATATCGTACGGTTTTTTGGCGCAATTCAATTCACAAACGTGAATATCAGAGATTCTTGCATTTCATTTGAATAGTAATTTTAATGAATAACAATAAAAATAAAAACACGAAAACTCTGTTGAGAATTTTTTCAAAAACTTGAATTAATTACCGCTTGATGAGTTTATGTTTTTTGAGCACTCGCCAATCAGTAAAAATAATTGCACCAAGATATAATTATCATATATAATACATTTCTGTTCATTTCCCGCTTGCATTATTGATTCAATTAAAATATTGCATAAATTACATTCTGATCGATCGCTTCTTAGGTGGTTCTCAGTCATCGGCTGAAAGAGCCTATCGTCACCAAGTACCCGTCGAATGTCTCCATCAAGCCCGACATTCGTCGCATCAACAACCACGAAGAGGTCGAATTTGTGGACGGTTCTTGTTGTTGTTTCGACACGATTCTGTTCTGCACTGGCTACAAATACGATTTTCCCTTTTTGCATGAATCCTGCGGTGTTACAGTTGACGATAATCACATTCAGCCCCTTTACAAGCACATGATCCACATTGAGAGACCGACAATGTGCTTTATTGGCATTCCATTCGAGGTGTGCACTTTTCACATGTTCGATTTACAAGCGAGATATTTCTGCAAGTATTTGGATGGCACGATGATGTTGCCATCGAAGGAGACGATGCGAATGCATACGGAGGAGGATATGCGAAAGCGATGGGCTAAGGGTTACACGAAACGGCAGGCACATTTAATGGGACCTGATCAGCAAGCGTATTATGATGATTTGGCAGCTGATGCAAATACATTGAGTATTGCGCCTGTTTATGTGAAATTGAGAAATATTAGTATCAAGAGATTGCATGAGGATTTGGCGAATTTCAGGAATGATCAGTATAAAATTGTGGATTTGGAGAATTACATTCGTGTGCAATAGAAATTTATTATAGAATTGATATTATTAAGATTAAAAAGGGGTGGATTAAAAATATTATTAACTTATACTCATATTTATACATATCTAATTAGTTATTGTATTTTATGTATGTATAGGTAATTATTAAGTATCTAAAAATAATTAATGCAATATTATTGGGAGTGCCTAATAACTTTTCTTTTTTCTTTCTTTGTATTATATTTATTTTTTCTATCGTATTTTTTGTATTTATGTGGTAGATATAGATCTATGTGGTAAAATGTAAAGGGATTAACTATATGTACGTAATAAAATTATTGGGAAATATTAACTATTTATAATATTACTTTTGTTTATTATTTACTGCCTAGCCCTAGAATATATTGCTACAAATTTGTTTGTAACAATTGTAAGTACCTACATTCATACATGAATAAACAATAATAACAATAATGATAAATAAAAATTCAAAAAAACTGGAAAACTGCCTACATGCATATCATGCAGTAGTTCAAATTTTGCACCATATTGATACATTGAACTACCAGTCGTCATATTGATCATCTAATAACATAACCTCTTTCTTTCACAAATTTTGTTGTTGCAGTTGCACGTGCTGAATAATACAATTTTTAATATATATTAATTTAATATATTATTTACCATGGATTACTCCGTTGGTAGTTTAGCAGACCTAATATCAGGTTTGAAAACTCCAAACAAAACTAAAGTTGTCGCAAAGAAAATTATTAAAAAAGAAGTTAGTGAACCAATTCAAAGCAGGCCCCTTTCGAATCAAAATACCGAGACACAGGACGCTCCAAAGACAAAAAAGAAGAAAAAGAAAAACCAGCAAGTTTCAAGTAACGAAGTTGCTTCTCAAGATGGCCGAAAAGTAAAAAAGGAAAAGAACAGCGAACTTATAAGTGATGTAGTTGAACGGTACAAGAAAAATTTGAATAATCTCCAAAAAGACGATAATACTGTGGATGAAGGTAACGAAGATGACATTCAGGTTAAGCCATATAGATTTAATAAAAATGCCGAACGTCGAATAAAGAAAAAACAAAAACAAGCTGAAGATCCTGAAGTAACAAACCGAACAATATTCGTGGGAAATGTTCCCTTAAATGCTACCAAAAGCGATTTAAAGAAACTTTTTAAAAAATATGGCTCTATTGAATCGATTCGTATTCGTGGAATACCAGTTGCGAACTTGAAAACACCCAAGAAAGTAGCTGCTATTAAGAAAGAATTTCATCCAGATAGAAACAGTGTGTTTGCATTTATAAAGTACGTTTTCATTATTTTCTCAATGGCAAGTTTTTACTAATGATAATGTTATTAGGTTTACAAATAAGGAGGATGCAATGCAAGCTGACAAAGAAGATGGCACGATTTTCAATGAACATCATTTAAGAGTACAACATTGTGGCAATGAAAATAAAGTGGACGAATCGAAAGCCATTTTCGTTGGCAATTTAGGCTTTGGTAATTTTATTCTTGAATTAATTGAAATGAGTAATGTAATCAACTTTATTTTATAGACGTTGAGGAGGACGAATTATGGAAATTATTCGAATCCTGTGGACCCATATCCAGTGTTAGAATTGTTCGAGACCGATTGACACGAATGGGAAAAGGATTCGCGTATGTTAATTTTCAACAATCTGATGCTGTTCAATTGGCTTTGGAAATGGAAAATGTTCAACTAAAAAACAGGCAATTGAGGATTTCGTTATGTAATAACAAGTTAGCCAAGAAAAACAAGAGGAAGGACAAAATCAAGCCCGTAAATATGCGTATTACTACTAATATTTAAATGTTATGTTAATACATTTTTAAGATTAATCGACCGGGGAAACCTAAATTTAATGAAGCAAGAAATGGCAGAAATGATGGACCCCGAGGTGAAGCAAGAAAGAATTTTCGTAAAGATTTTCAGGGATCGAAATTTCCAGAGAAGAAAAAGGTAAAGAAATTCATTCATTTTAATACTGTATATCAAGTGATTTTTTTAATTACAGAAGAACAAGCTGAATAGAGGTGTTTTGGAAAAGAAAAAATTAGCCAAAAAAATTGCTCCTTTGTAAAAATTAGAAAGATAGTTTTAAGACCGTTAAAGAATTTAAATTACGATTTAAATAAATTAAATGATTATTCTATTCAATTTTTCTCTAACATTGTCTGGAAATGAGGCCGCATGCAATTTTGCACATTTTATACAATACGTACCCTCGTAATATATACTACAATTGGTATCTTTACAAATACTATTATTACATTTAATGCAATGTGCTCCTAATATTAAAATTTCGCCCTGTTTTGCCGGCTCAAAAGGATCTTCAATAACATACGAATCTTCAAGTAAGACATACTTCTTTAAAAACGGAGGCCACTTTCCGAAATATTCATACTTTTCCCTTAAAGGACAATTTGAACACTGGAAATACTTTACTTCGACTTCTTTCTTCTCTTCTTTCACGCCCAGTTCTTTTTTTATTTCAGTAGACATTTGTTACACTACAAAAAATGAAACCAATTAACTTTAAAAAGTAACATTTATTTTTTATATACAAGAGACAACTTTCTAAATTAGATATAACTACGCTTTATCGGCAATTTTTTTGGGCAACTCTAAAGGCCACCATGAGGGTTTCACCACTTTGGCAATGCCATTACCAACAGTAATTTCTTTAAATTCTAACGATTGATTAATTCGTAACAATCCCAACCCAACATCTCCTTCAACACCTCGTAATTTACCTAAATTGGTGCCTTCATGGAGAATAATGTCGTCCTTTGGAAGAATTGTAGGCACCTTAATAAAGTATAATGGCATAAATCGTTTTCTTATAACTCCTGTGTGGTAGGTTCTGGCTGTTAACTCTTGTCCAATATAACAACCTTTATGGAAACTAACACCGTGCATAAAATCGCAGTTACACTCTAAAGGAAAGGAAGTTCCTGGTGGTATATCGTTTATCCCTTCACCCACTCCTAATTTGTAGCGAAACCATCGATATTTTGCCTCTTTGGATTTATGTATTGGATAAACAGTGCTCATTTGTTGCTCCACTTCGGCAGATTTTTCTGCAATGATTCGAGATCCTAAATAATTTACTCTTGGATCGTTAAAGACCATTATATCCTTGTGTATACTGCCAGTATATTCTGGTTGGGGTTTATCAGAGAGCGCTACAAGTTGACTGAATTTGTCCTCATTGGACTGTACGACCAAATCTACAGCGTCTGGATTAAACAAGGCGTAAATTTTAAAATTTTCCAGCTTTTCTATGTCCAACTTTCTACGTAGTCGAAATATTTTTAAATGCTTTATGATTGGCTCTAGAGCTTCAGTGTCACATTCTACAAGGTATGTGTCGTCTTCACAAGTCCGATAAACTATGGAATCATATAGAACGCGACCCTTTGAATTCAGAAACATTGTGTACATACTTCCAGGTCCATTTTGTAAATGCTTTACATCGTTGGTAATTAATCCTTGTAAAAAGTCAGATACGTCTTTGCCAGATAATTTTATGAGACTTCGTTGATTTTGCTCTTCTAAAAGTCTTTTTGAAGATGAGACATTTCCGAAGAGGCGTTTGGTTGAGATTGTTACGAATTTTCGAAATGATAGCATTGTAAAATAGCAACTGGAAGGAAGAATACAACTGGAACATTTAAATAAGAAAAGAATAGTTCCGTACCTTTTTAAAAATATCTTTATCTTTTAGAATTGTTAATTTCTAGGCTATGTGTTGTTTTTAAATTGGAAGAAAACAGAAATCTGTACTAGAGGATTTGATACATACAGTTAGGAATAATAACCATAGCTGAGTATGGAAAATATCCACATTGGAACTATTTTTAAAATTCTGCAAAACATTATGAAAAGCATGTCTTAATTTGTCTGTATCTTCAAAAGATGTAGACACCATGAACAAATGAATACCTAATAGTGTTTAATTTTATCAAATAAAGATGTTACATACATAAATGGAAAATGAAAAGAATGTGTGTTGAAATTATTAGGTTTACATTTGAAAACAAAATATTAACAGTATATCTTATAATTTTTCTGAATCCTAGTAGATAGCGTGTACCAACAGCAAATTGTCCTAAAAGACATGAGACTTGGACGATAGACAAAATATGAAAAGCTTACCAAAAACATCTAACTTACTTAACTTAACATAAAGAGGCGAAATATACCTACTTAATTGAGTAATTTTTGTGAAAAACATATATACTAAATGAAAAATAATTTTTAATAAACTAGTAATGTTTACAGAGTCAAATGAATATTCCATTTAAAGATACATAATTAATTTTGTTGTGCGAATCCTACGAGACGGTTCTTATATAAGTTTCCATTTTAAAGTTGCTCTCATCATCTGAGAGAGCCGTGCCAAAGGGTTGAGATGACGCTAAGTAAACATCAAGACGAATCTCAAGCGCTTCCTTAATTAATAAACTTCTACTAATGAAAGAAATAATTAATTTCTGCCTACCACTGTGTATATGCCGCCATTTCCAACAAAATATTCCTCTAAACTTCTTCCCCTAGTTTTAAAGCACTTATTTCTTATCCAAGTAAAATATTAACAATAAACAAGCAAAAGCAGCAACAGTGGCTCTCTTCTATAGCCCTGCGTTTCTCTCCCTTTCCTCAGCACTCTCTTTCCATCGGAAAGCGAAAATTTAAATTAATCTAAGTAGGTACTTGTATATAGATTGTGGTTTCGCAATAACGATCATGTGCATCCTTTAACAGGATATTAAAAGTTGCCCACATAAACACCCATCAACCATACTTGCACACAAACTTGTGAAATGCGATGGGGAAATTCATTAGTGTTGAAATTTTTCTATAAATATACCATCATCATCCCCCAAAACACCATTTCCCCCTTGACCGTCCAGAAACTAATGAAGAAAACGCAATATCTGCTGAAATTGATAATTTTATTAATGAAACCACCATTCCCAAGCACTATGCGAATAAATGAAGGAAAATGACCACGTCTACAAGACGAAAGAGCGACATATATGTAATAATGAGTACATTGTTTACCCAAGTTGACGTCGAATGTTTGTCCTGTCTGACATATTGCGAATAGCGAAGGGTAATTTCCTGTCTGGTTTTCGCTATATAGCTTCTATATATATAATATCGATATTGGCCTCTGTTATTGTGTTAGGAAAACAACAAATTCAATCCCAGTTTAATAGTTCCAATACTTAACATTCAAGAGAGCCGCTCATAAAGTAAAATAAACATGAGTTTAATTTCGTGTCACCTGAAGAGTTTTCCTTCTCTTATGAGTAGAAGATCGTGTTGAATTATCGATTTCAGCCAGAAAAATGTTGTTTGGATGACGGCAATGACCCAAAATCAGGCCCTAGATATTGGACGACAGTTTACTGATTTATATTAGCACCATCAGAGATACGACGAGATAAATTGTTTAATAATTCCGTGTGAACTGTTTATGTGTATGTATTTAACAGGAATTTTCCGTGTTCCGATGCCATTATAATTTTTCCCCAATTGATATGTAAATAGAACCGATTCCATATTTATACGAAATCTTCATTTGCAAATATTTGACTAACATAGAGCTGTTATTAAAATACAAAACGGAAGACACTCAATTATAAAATAACGGACATAAGAAAAATACAGCAACAATTATCTAAAGTGATCACGCAATTCTCCTTTGGAAGCATGCTTAAATAATTAAAGTGCATTCGCTTCTCGATTTTTTCGTCCACACACACTAATTGCTTATCAATTTTTCACACTGTAGATATAAAATATGCATAGAAAACACACACATGGCTGTTTATTATCGAAAAAAGGGGGTGTAAGTGGTGTATATAGTTGGACGTCGGGACGATCTCAATTCAATGTACCTACAACAGGCTGCGTATACAATTTTCCACTATCAAGCAATATATTTCCAGTGGAGGAGAGGGTAGATTGAACCTCATTTCCTCCCTCTAGCTTGAACAAACACTCCACCAGCCGTGATGGCCAGCTATGCCCCATACTAGTCCAAACAATGTACTCATCAATCAAATACCACCCACATATATATAACCTATATGTGTATGTAAGCGAATACATAAAAAAAGTACATATATTTTTGATCGATGGTACATCACGACATATATTATGCTGTGCGCTTTATTTTTCTTATTTTTCTTTCTGTTTGTTGATAATTCCTTTTTATTTTCTCAATGTCAATAAAACTGAATGAAGTATGGGAGTCTCTTTTCCGGCTAATAAACTTAATGAAAATGGTTTTAAAATTCAGCAGAGAGTCTTGGAATGGTTTTTGGGGATTTTCTTACAGCAAAGATAACTCACGAATTACGTAAGTAATAATGACTTAAGTACAGTTTTCAATGAGCATCAGCCTTGAAAAAATTTAACTTATAAATTTTTGTAAATGTTTAATGAAAATTCGTTTTATCAACGAACGAAATTGTACCTAAAAATGTGAAAACAGGAATCATCTTTGAAAGTACATAATGCCAATTAGATGTTGGCATTACAATCGGTTATTGTATATAAGAACTGTATATTGTTATAGGGATTTATTAATACTCATGTCTTCCTGTATCTATAGGTAAGTAGGGTTTATTATACATTCTTTAAACCTGCTACTTTCTAGGGGTAGTTAACAATTAAATTAGGTATTTTGTGTCTATTTTAATAACTCAGATTTTGACATCCCAAGCTAATCAAATTCAAACTAGATCAATCAATAAATTAAAGCAAGCTCTCCAGTAGTCAACGGAATATTTTTTATGATTTGTTAAAGAAGAAGGATGATGTAGTTTGAAAAAGAATCCTCATTTATATTTCGATAACACAATATTCCTAGTTTGCTCAGAGATCAGACGAAATAGCAGGAAAAACCACTTTCAATATGTTTTTTCATAAAGATCCGTCAGTTTAAATGCACATTGGATAAAAGAACATTATGCGCTTTTCGAATTGTGTCAGTATTCGCGTCATAAACAAATATTTTCGAAAAGGACTTGATATATTACTTTACCTCTTAAACGATTTCCTATAGGTGCATCCATTTATATTTACCATTGAGTAAGTCTTCGTTATCATGATCAATATGGCGTAATTGAAAAAAACTCTAAATCAACTAAACTGGGTACTATTTCGCATTAACTATAATACCTAGATAAAGATACATTTTTCATAACCAATAAGTCAACAAATAAAATACCATACCGATTTATTATATTTACCTATCACATAACTTTGAATATATGTAAGGTATAATAGAAAAAATGGAATTCCCATCAAGAGAAATGATTCAATCGAAATTTACGCACAAGTTGCATGCTGTCATATTTTTGAAATGGCCCGAAATAAGAGTGACATCTTCTGTTTAAAAGAGGCGGAAAAGGGAGAAGATGATGGCACTCAGATGTTCTCCGTGAATGGACAATGCGCTTTACGAGGGGGCCGAAAATTTAAACCAAAAGATTTGAATGTAAATCTGTTGGTAGATTCGGCAGTGGAAGATGCAGGGAAAAATAAGAAAATCGAATATGAGGGGCTAGAAGAAGACAGTGCGAGTATTACAGTAGACGAACAAAACGTTGCAATCTCCGAAGAGAAAATTGGTATGGAATTGGAGGAGAGAAGTGAGCCATTAGAGAAGGTGAAATTCGACATTGGAAGTAATTCAAAGTTGGACAAAATGTCAAGAAATCCCGTTACTGGCGAAGGAGTGGAAACTGCGGAAAATATGAGCAGACAACAGAAGAAACATTTTGGAAAGCATCATGACAAGTGGCTCTGGTGAACGTCTACATACTGTAAACCCCTTTATGTACACGAATTATTAGCTATATTAAATATTTGATCTACTCATCATAAGAATTGTTCATGACCGATTAAGAAATTGGAAAATGGTCGTAAAAAAATGCCATTCACGATAAAGTCTTCAAACCATGGGAAAGAGTATGATAAAAACGTCAAAATTATTTATCGTTCTATAAATATATTTAAAATTAGAACGATTTAATAAGGAGTTATCTAAAAGCAAACACAAACTACAAAATACACATAAAATAACGCAATCATTGATCAAAAGAAATAATTCTTTACCCAACAAAACGAATTCGATTTCAAATGAAATACAAAGAATTTGTTACACAGGTTTTCCGCTTTTCAATGTTTGCACAAAAACAAGTCAAAATAGTTGTAGTTCGGCTCTTTAAAATCAGTCTCACCCTCAATGGACATACAATTTCTCTGAAAGATGTATTTGTACCTCGTGTGTTCTTTGTTAAAAAGCGTGTAGGCGTTATGTTTGGAAAAATCATTGTGAATGTTGACTCAAAAATTTCTACGCTCATAATACCCAACACACGTATTACCGGAAATTGCAAATATCGTTGACAAAAAAATGCCCACAATTCTCGTCACTTGTACTTAATTCATCAATACATTTCCAGTTTCCTGTGTAACATTTGTGATGTTTACTTTGATTTTTTCGCCTCGAAATGCGGAGAGGAGTGTCACAATACCACCTGTATTTATTCAAATTTTTTCCCTTGAAACAATACCAACTAACTTTGCAGTTACGTAAGTCCGTTTCGAAGAAACGCGAACACGCTTCGTCGTAAAACCGTTTAACATCAGCATTTTTCGAAATCTGTTTTTATTTAGCGAATACAAGAGACCCACAACACAATTGTACACACATTGGCCTGCCAACGAAACTGATGAGTCGTGCAAACAGTGACAATTACATGAATTATAAGTTAAACGCGAAGCCTCAATTAGTAGTTGGACGCGAACAAACCGAAATCATTAACGCCACCACACTAACTAGGAAAATGAGCGAGAATAAATTTGGGAAAAAAATCTAGAATATACTCAAATTATATATATGGCGTGAAAATACAAACAATTAGGAGCCAATAATATGTAATGTGCGACACTTGAACTGTAATTGCATTTTTATCTGCATCTCAAAGAATTTGGATGGTTTGTTTGGCGAATGCGCCAAGATTGCAGTCGACGATGGGCACACAATGCACCCCTGTTACCAGGCAACCATATACGTGTTTAACGTTACGGGTTTATTCAAAAGAACATTAATCAAATGAGCACACACAAGTTACACCCCGAAGGCGTGCTGTTTAGCTGCTAGTAGACGTATATTATAGTTTAGTGTATAGTATAATTAGGGAGTATATATTACGATTGTGTCCTACACACAATTACATCCACACACAAGCCATAGAGAGAGATTGCAGCATACGAGACGACGATGATAGTAGCTAAACAAAGCATCCGACAATAAGCTGGTACAAGAGCTAGGAATTGGAGATATATTGGAGTTTGATGGCCCATTATAATAATACGATAAATCTATTGTGCTTGTATAAGGTAAACAATGTAGCATTTCCAGTGTAACACTAATCAGTTCGGATTAGAATCTAATTAGAAGAAGAATCCATCGATGAAAGTTATATGTGAAGGTATAAGCTGTATTATTGAGGACGCAATAAATTAGAATAAGGGGCGTGCAACCGGCAGCAGCAGCAGCCTTACAATTTCCAAAGCGACACTATTTTCTAAACGACCCATCATCCACGGACTCTTTGTAACTTTGACACCTGGCCTACCCCGCTTGTTAACTTTGAAACATTTTCAGCCGGTCCATTCACTCTTTGTTGACTTTAACTGCATTTCCGATGCCAATTTATATGTGATTTGGGATGTTTAGTTCTGCAACAATATATAAATAGCGTGTTATATCAATGGGGGGCTACACAATGTTAATAATAATATACATTTTAACATTAATGTTATATAGGATGGAAGGAAAGCGGATTGTTGTACAATGTCCGTGTCCGGCCACTGTTTGGTTAACACTGATTTACGGCAATTTCATTTCGTGAACAAATATTTCGTTTTGTTCGATGTTTTATTCAAAATTGGAATTCTATGCATGGTATCGGATACAGCAAGTTTTGCTGTTGGAGATTGTTGAATGAGTGAAAAGAGCATTTGTTATATTATAAGAGCAAAAGACAATTGCGATAATCTTGTTTCGGGGACTAAAGATTTTTTTATTGATTTGAATCAAGAGTTTGGAGGACAATTTCGTTAATGTCGTTTCAGTTTCAAGATATTTTTGTGTAATTGATCCTCGATCTAATCTAAACAGTACACTTAGATTGAAAAATCGCACTTTATTATAAAAGTGTCAAATAATAAAGTAGAGTGTTCCGCAACTCATGAGATTAAATATGTACTATGTACACTGAAATCTTTGCCTGTGGTACGTGAGGAAGGAAATTTTGTACAAGCCGGTATTTGGTGAGTATACAAAACGAAAGTATGCCCGAGTTTGGTGTGGAAATATTTACCGACAGTTATACATTTTCCTGCTAAATAAATTATTTTAGTAAATGTCGGTATTATACACTTGTGGAGGAGGGAACTGAAAAGTCAATGTTTAGTAAAATAAACGATGAAGAATTATACAGAGAGAGCGTTCAAGCCCACCTTAATGTATGCGTATGGGTACAATAATAATATTTTCAAAATTTAACCAGAACATATCTATACGGCATTGTGGCGTATTATGTGGTTTTATTTATACTCATTCTAAATTACAAGAATAATAAAAGAACCAGCCAGCCCTTTTCTGTCATTTTTCCACATAATATTAATTAAGTAAACAGTATACAGAAAACGTAATAACGCGAGATGTATATTTTCATTTTAATATTTTAGTATTATTATGCCCAAAAGGTTTTATTTTAACGAGGTGCGTATATTATTAGAATGAATAATGGCTGTTTGTACAATCAAGTCCCGTTAAATATTAATTTATTATTCAAATGTTCACTATTATTTTATAATACTTGTTCTTAATTTATCTTATTGTTTAAAGCCGCTTTTTGCCAGAGAAAATTATAAGTGCACTCGCATGTAAATCCGGCCGATTGTTGACAAGAAAATCACATTACATTCTAAAATGTTTATATAATACTCGATGATATATGTTTGCCAATAATTCACCATATTCGATATGCCGTTTTAGCAATTCGCATCGGGGCTTATTGCGCCACAATGAATAACTCTCTTTATTCAATAGGGACATAGTTTGACTTCCTGTGTGCCCAAGTTTCAGCAAAACTCTCCTTTTTAATCTGCAAGTATCCGCACACAGAGATAAATGAATTGCGAATCATTTATTATCCCAGTGTCATATTAAAGTAAAAAAGGTGACAACAATAAAATGTTGTAGAAATTGTAAGCAAAAACACCCCACAGGAAAATAAACAAAATTCACTTGTAAAAATAACAATATTTGAATATGATGTTGACAGGTGGGTAGTAGGTCTAACAAATTTAATCTTAAATTCAAATTTGAACAGATCAAACGCAGTACGCGATGGGCCAATATTTAGTTATTTGCCCGAGCACACAATTTGTTGACTGCGTAAATACCCAGAACCATTGTTTTCTTTTTTTTATATAAACTTACTATAAACGGATTAATTTGCTACCACAAGATTAACACGTTTTTGAAAAAAAGGCAAAGAGCGAGCAAGTGAGAGAGCAGGAGCAACACTATATATGTTGAAAGGAAAAAAAGTGTATGTGTGTGCAATGCAAACATTGCACAAATAATTATTCATGAAGGTTTTACATCAATGTGTACAGAAAGATTTTTACCAGATACATACATATACCTACATAACGTCAACAGAAAAGGTTAATTAAAAATGATTTTTCTCCTATTCGTATACTATAGTCACTGTTTTCCAGCTCGTTTTTTCTAGTCTAATTAAATTCACTTTAATTGGGTTTATTGGAGTGCACTTTTGCAATTGAGAGATTTATTATTTGCCAAACAGCATCCCTGATGCCAGGTGCTTTGTCATTTTTCATTTGTAGGTAAATGATGATGCACCCGAGATGAATAAACAAAAAGATGACCTTATTTTTTAGTTATTCGTTGATTGTCATATGAACAAAATAACTCTGTATCATAATTTAAGACAATATCATACAGATAAAGTTTAGTTTTATGAGGGCAAACAAGCGTCTATATGATTCATTGCATTGTTCTTCGGATATGTATACATTTTATTTGTTTTAAACTGCGCTTCAACTTGCTTTTACTTTATTATCGAGGTGCTGTTTAAATAATATAGCTAGATAATTTTCATACGTAATTTATTGTACTAATTACACATTACTTGCGATATTTGCTAACAGAACCATCACAAAGCGTCACCAGCATTAAATTCTGTTCGCTCTAGATTAACCCAATTTTGTATATTTTGTTGGCTTATTGCAGACTATAATTGACATTGTGCGATAACAAAACGTTTTCTACTGTTTTTTTTTGTTCTGCGGGAAAACAGATCACAAAACACTTTATTTGTGCCTTGTTGGATATTTATGAATGGCTAAGTGGGCACGGATGAGTGCAGATGCCCCTTAGCTAAAGCTCAAACAAGCATACAAATAATGTTTTGTAATCATTGCATTCAGTCAATAAAATGCTTCATTGCACATATAAAATTAACGACACAATACGACCAGGAGCTTTTATTGTAAATTGTGTGGGCTTCTAACCGTATATACGTTTTTTTTCATTCTATCAAGTTCCACGCGGATCAATAAGATATAACGTAGATTTGGAAACGTTCGCTATGGTCACTATCTGAAAGTAACTTTGCAATGTTCTGTATTGATCTAAATAAAGTTGCTTTGGGAAAATGTTGAATAATTCGTTGTCAGTTAATGGAATATAGTGGGCGACCTTTTCGCAGTGCAGCATATAGCGCCAGCATCAGTATTAGAGCTTTTAAAATCTTGAGAAAGCCAAACAATAATCGCAAAGTTAAACAATAGTGCAGTAAGTATTATAAGGGAGACGATATATAAGGCAGTAAATGGAGATCCTTCGGATATATCATTTGTAATCGGCTTAACCAATGGTCATGTAAGAAATAAGGTGGTGTTACAATTATATAAATTTGGAGAGCGCGAATATGCTTGACAAAAATCAATTTTGATTCACAAATAAATTTGTTATAGACTTATAAGATTTGCTTTTAAGTTTTTTAGATAAAAAAATATTGTCAGTTTCCTTAAAACACACTTGATATTAGACGACATTTATTATTCTCATAAATTTATCAATCCGACTGGAAAGTAACTTTTATTTACATTGCGCTTAAAAATGGAAAAAATATTCCTTTACGTTGAACGGTTGATGTGTGTTCTCGGTTAAAGGTATCAGAGATACGTTATCAGGACAAACTTACCTTTCTTCAAGGTATAACCAAGTCGATTCCACTGTTTTTTCCTGGAATTTTGAACACGTTTTCACAGATTTTTAAAATCTATCTAAAATAAATAATTTATACTGGTTTCGGTTTATTCAAACATGGCAGATGTTTTTACACATTTTAAAAGGTAGGTACTTATAAATATGAGTTCTTTGTTTAAATGAAATAATTTTGATTTCGACTGTTCATTGATAAATTAATTCTAAATATACCTACTTGGAATTACAAAATGGGTTTTTGCAAAACGTTGCTTTATTTAGGACTGATCCAAAGCCCAAATCCCACTATGTTGGAATTTTTATTTCCATCATGTAATCCGAAACGTACTAAATAAATCTTGTTAACGCAGTTTTATGTTAACCTGAAATAAATCGCAACATATACATGTAATCCCGTATATCCTGTACGTATTGAAAAGGATAAATAAATTAGGGACGTTTTGGCCTGCAGTGCCGCTTTACCTTTTCCGATTTATAAACGTGGATTAGGACCGACGATTTTGCTTTTGTATTACAAAAAGTTTTGCTTTTCATAAAGACAAGTTTGCAGATTGTCCATAAAAATCCGTCGCCGTGTTTTTATTTATTCCATTTTGCGTGTTTATTAAAATTGTCGATAAATCAGTTTCTTTGATGAGTGAAATTGTAAAAGCAAATAAACTTGTTCAGCGCGCTTATTTTTCAAATAAAAGCATGTGGTTCAATATTTGTACCTAAACATAAAGTTGATATGTATACTTATTTGTGTTTTTCTTTCCCTACTATTTAATAACATTGACTTTGTTATTATAATAGTTTGGAGTGCAAATTTACAAAACGATTAAATGTTCATTTTATTCAATATGTACCAGCATATATAGTCTAACAAATTTACCTTTTATTAAAAAAATTACACAAACTATTCAAATTTGCTTGCTTTCCAGTTATTTTCATTTAGAATATTTATAAATAAGATTGGTCAATAGTAAATAAATATATATACACAAACACAAAGTTCAACAATGTATATAATTCTTTGTGTATTGATTCTTTTTGTTTGAATGTAATTTACTTGATAATTGTTTCATATTTATTTTATTTCTAAGGTTGATGTCTTTATATTTTCTCCCAATATTTACTTTCTCTCAACAAAATTATATACACATCTAACTAAAAGTGTGTACAAGTGTACTTATTTTGGTATTATTATATATTTTTATTGACAAAATATTTTAATATTTATACTCTATTCGTATGTGTGTCTACTACTAAAAGTACATACAATTGTTCATAATTTAAATAAAAAAATAACTCTCCGTCATTCATTCATTCATTCTTTCGATGGAATACCTATTTAAATATTATTCACCCAATAAATATTAATTTAGTTGTTATTTGAGTGCTAGCACACAGTTTAGTGTAAATAAATATTAAGGCAGAAAATTCGTATTTATTCTAGCGGAAAAAAATTAATACCGCACATTATACAACATCAAAAAACATGGAAATTCAGGTGACACAATTCAAAGTCTCCCTTTTATATATACACAAGGGCATATAGCATATACAGAAAGCAAAAAAATAGCATTAAAAATTCATAGGGTTGCATTAATACAGCCAACACGCATTCAGCAAATTTACATGTTGTCCATATATCACGGAACACTTTCTACGCTCTTCTGTTCTTTGTTTAATGCGCACACATCGAACGGTGCAGAGCAATAAGTTTGACGTAAAGAAAGAAACAGGATTAAACAGAACAAACACGCATGTAGCATGAACATGCATAGCTTTATGGTCCCATGATTTTATCAGACCGGTCTCTGATTGGTTGTTTACTTAGGAGGGAGGGACACTATCGTCCCACCGTCCCACCGTTTCTGTTTGGGGTCATATGATATGGATGCTGCATTCGATTGTTCTCCGGGGCGAAGAGGGTCTCCACCGCTCTGAATCTGAAATCAAAACGCCGTCGCCAACCGGCAATATAGAAGGAAAAATTTTTATGGAAAATTTTCATTCACCAATGTGTTAATTAAGGCCCGACCAAAACAAAGAGAGTAATTAATACGCGATTTATTGATCGTATAATAAATTCGTTGTTTTTCGTGCTTCTATATCAAACAGGTTGTTAATTTAGTGTTGGGCCGGAAGAAAGGGTATCATAAAGTGACATTTTCACTTCCGGTTATACACACCAATATTAGTGCGGGGTCACGTGCCGTTGCATATTAGGACGGGTCACGTGTCAAATGGATTGTAATTACATTGAGAAACTCATAATTCACATAAATGTACACTTAACCCCCACATACATGGCAAATAGACAACGATCACACAGGGATGGGAAATGGTTTTTTTGTGGACGAGGCGATGTTCCCAAGTTTCCAAAACCTTTTGAAAATACCAAGTCTTGTGCGAAATTTCCTGCTTAGATAAGGTACCAAATTCACCGGCTGGAGATCTTTTAAATAAACAAGGGGCGCTAAATTCCCTACACTGAACTTAATGCATAACAACTACAATTTTATTATGTCAAGCGGGGTAACTAAGTGTACTTGGTGAATTTTGGCCAAAAAGCGCCACATTGGCGCGGATTATTTTTTCCGCATGCAAGAAACCGTATTTGTTTGTCCAATATTATCAATCAAAGTCATAATATACCGAACCCCGATTCATTTTACTTGAAACCCAATGTTTTTCTGCGTCCACAAAATGGGATCCTTGAAAACCGTGACTGTGTTGCCCAGAGAAAAAGGGGAGATATGAAATTTAATAAAATTAAACAATTTTTTGCTGGACGATTTTTTCCACGTTGTATATCTATTATTCTCGTTTTGCAATCGGCCCTGGCATAAAGGAAAAGGAGCACACATCACACAGCATAGGCGGAGAGTGATGAGCGCACCCAAAAACGTACAGAGAGCAGATGTCTAGTAAATACGATATCGGTGAGTCCGGACAAAGGATGTGTACATAGGACAGAAAAGTAAACACATTTTAGTTGCGCGGATTTTCCCCGTGTCTCGTGCTTAACGTTATCACTCTCTTTGTCGTCTCGGCCCAAAATTGAGGATGGAGCAGAAAGGGACGGCTGGCTGGGTTATTGGGAAGCGCTTTTTTCCAAAACCGAACTGCATTAGTGGGAAATACGATGGTCTCGTTTCGTTACGTGTGTATAATAGAAATGCGAACGAAATCATTGATGTTGTGTATCGATCCCGGAATAGACGCGCTTTTCTGCGTATAGACAACATAAGGTATACGCGAAATGCAGCAAAAAATCTATTAGATAATTGCGAATGGAGTGGCTATGGACTGTGATATTGGACAAGGTTTAGTGGCTCGAGGGAGAAACCCACGAAAGGAAATAAAATCGTCTCATTCCATATATGGAAGAATGGACCTGGAGGCTGGGATGGGAACGAATGTGAAACAGAAAATAAAACTGAGAGAATATAACATATACAAGAAAGTACACATTGTACTTGGCAAACACTAGAACGAGGAGAGAGATGCTGTAATTTATTGAGTACACCGCATACCTGGCCTTATCGTTGCACAGATAACACAAGCCGCCATCTTATGTAAACACACGGACTGGTTTATGGTCACACCACATTTATGGGACGTCTCTTCTTACGACCTGCCTTGGGAAATCTTCCTGGAATTAATTATAATATATACACACGTACGCAGTTGTGCTACATCTTGAATATAATAATAGATAACCATATAACCTTATCGCGGTGAATATAGGTATGGAAAATCCGAAAATGTATAAATGCATTTTGTAAATGATATAAAATTGCGGATCAACAGATATGTGCAAACACAGGGGCCAAAAAAATTGTTTAAATACTATACTAAATATTAGAGAATGAAATATTACACGGATTTTTTGTTAATCTTTTCACTTATAGAGGTATATCCCTTTGTCAATGTTTTCCGTGCTAATGTTTGGTTATCAAATTATAATGCAAGAACGTTACCCATTGTCAACGAACAATTTTGTATATGTTGGCTGAGCGATTATTCGTTTCTTTACGATCGGGATTTTTCACAATTTTGGTTTTTCTTCATCAATTTAAGAGGCAATAAATATATGCAGGACAGATATAGTTTTTTGTGTTATTAATATTATAATACCTTGATCAATTTAGAGTTGCATTTTATCTGAAAAAACAAGTAATTGCTTTTTTAATCGTTTTGATGTCACTAATCAATATGAGTAGTTGATTCCCAATTAATTAGATCGGATCACATCACAAATGTAACATCAGAACCGACCGAATTAGCTAATTATTTAATAAGCTTAAATAATCTTTTTTTGTTTTATGTGTGAATATATGCGTATTTATCCACGTATAATGATTAATTCAAGTATTTATCTAACTTTATCCCTCGAATGTTCACATGCATAAATATTTATTTACATTTGATTGATATTTTAATTAGGAAGTCATCCGTGCAAATGAAATACTTTCATTAAATATGCAAATATACACTAAGAATATATACAAATCCAACAGGTCAATAAAGCGTAATAATTGACATGCGATGGGCATTAAAATTTTTATTTACTCGATTTTTATTAACTGGCAAAAGATTCCTGGAAAAACATTCTATATAAATATCCGAATATTGAGTTTGATTTAGAGAAGAATGCCAATATCGAAATTATTATGTGGGTATGCTAAGTCTGAATGACATTTGTAGCAGTAGAACGTGTCTATCTAGCAACCTTGTTACTTTGATAGAGAGGCCACCCTGACAGGCACAACAATAGGCACTGCCCTTAATCTAGTGCACTTTGTCACCGCCACGGTTTTACTTGATACACTGTCGAATAACAATTTACAGCTTAAATTTGAGAGAAACAAACGTATTGTGGACTTTGAGAAATGCTTTATATGAAATTTTCTTGCAACTGACACTTTTATACATATAAATATGTGACACGTGTGTTGTCTGTTTCTTTGCAACCCATAACAGATCATATACAAAAGGCAAAGAAGTGCTTTTAGTTCAGCTCGAATTTTAACACAAGAGAATTTTTATTAAATATGTTGTTAATTTTTTTCCAAGGTCCCATCTACGAGTAAACAATAAGCACAGTTATTTTTGTACAATCTTTAGACACATAATAAATTATTTTAATCTTTTTACATTGTTGACCTTCTCTTAAGCGTGTTTTAAGCAGTATAGTAGGTACAAAATACAAAATATTATTTCAAAATTAATTCAAGAGTACCTACCTAAGGAATGCAAGAATAAACTGGTATATATAAAAACTCTTAAATTTAATTATTTAAGGGATTGAAAACTCTAATGCATTATTCCTTCTAAGCTCTATCAACTTTGGTAAAAGTTTAATAAAAAATTTCTTGAAGAGAGTAAAATCGAAATTATTATAATTCTGTCATCTATGAATTTCACCATTTTCCAAAACGGATCCATAATGATTGGTCCATTGCAATACCTTATACATACAAGGTAATTTTTAGTGTTGAAATTAACTGTATATTTAGCAGGCGGTTTATATCGGCTCAAAACTAAAAGTCAACAATGATATTTAGCAATGTGTACAGAATTTTTAAAAAATCCTAGCCCGCAGTAATGAAAGAGCAGTAAAATTCATAATATAAACTTTACTCAATCAACAGCCCTTGGGGTTTGGGCGCATTTTTAATAACTCGACTTGCATTTAAAAGCGTACTTTTATAATGTGATTATATCAATATTTGTTTTAAATGTGAACTGAATTAAATATATGTAAATGAATGATTTTTATAAAAAATATAATACTGTTTACCTTTACAATTAGCAAGTCGGCCTAATCACTAATGGAAACTTCTTACTGTGCATGCTAAAAGGTGTATGGTATATGTGGTAGTCTCTCTCTTTCATAAACTCTTCTATTTTAAGGGTTCATTTAAAATTCTTTTTGTGTTGGCAGCGATATTAATTAGTTTTAGAAAGGATAGTGGATTAAATTTCAAACGCTTGCAAATTTACATCGCAATTTAGCTGAATTTACTCTATAGACACTTTTTTATTGTAATTTACATCGGCTTGTAGGGGAATAGAAAAAATATTTTATAAACTAATTCGCCACTTCTTATAGGTATTCCCCATACAATGATTGTTTGTTTAAATTTTTCTCGATTTACAAACGATATTACGTATACATTAGGTATACCTATAATATAACAAATTAACGGTTTATTAACACAGTGATTACAATCAGGAGTAAATAAATATTTATATAGTTTTTGTTTATTACCTACCCATTAGATAAAACAACAAAAATTTGATTATGTTATATACAATAATGCTGTTTACTGTTTTTAAATAATTGGTAACTTTTATATATCACACACACACATATAAAATTCCTGTTTTTGTTTAATTAATTTAAAAATGGCAAACTGCATTAAATCGATATACCTACCTACCAACGCTTAAATGCAAAATTGAACCAGCTCTCTGTTAAATGAAATTGTGAAAATATGTTTCATTTTCTACGGAATTCGATTTTCAATGGAACCGTTTCACTTACCTATATGTACCTATAACATATGTAGTGTGTGGTGTACAATGAGAAAAAATTCTTTACGCGCTTATTACTAACACACTCAAGGAACTTGAAGGCACATGAGAATTCGATTTCAATTAAGGATATTAGGAAGGGGATTTGATTTAACAACAGCGAAATCACGTCCATACAAAGGGGCTTCATTTCAGCGCACGTGGATTCCGAAAACATTGAACGCGTGTCTCACAGCTTTCATCACAGAGCTTATCCCACGCGATCCACAACTCCTATGTGCCTTATGGGGTAATCTAACTTACAATTGCGTCCGTCTACCAAATGTTTTCGCATTTGGTATATTAAAATTGCGGGCCCCTTTGCGTTTCAAGCACTTTTTCTACAATGGGTTCATATAACATGGATTTTCCATGGAAAAATTCATGTTATGAGCATATGAGCCCATTGCCTGGTTATATTATGATGGAGAAAGTTTGTACCTAAACTTGAGGGAAATACATCAACAATTTTTATAGAACATAAAGTTGTACGTGATTTGTTAAATGATATAAGGTATAAATAAACAGAGTTGAATAATAGTAGATTACATACAGAGAAAAAAATCAGGCACAATTAATTAAAAAATGTATATTTTGAATGTTTTTCATTATCTATACCTTATACCTATAGATTTTTATGGCCCAACATTGGACATATGTCACTTCGGCAATTTTAAAAAATAAACGCGAGTGGGGAAAGCCGGTATCCAGGTGTGCAATGGGTTGTTAGAAGGTGGAGAGCGGGTTGCTATGTAGATTTGTTTTTGAAGAGAAATAGGCCTTTTTCCATCTCCAAAACGTGTTTGAAGTAGTACATTGCCACATTTCACACTGATTGTGAATAAACAAATTTTACTAGCAAATATAATAAGGTATTCTAATAAATATAAATCATGAATTTATTTGTTATTTGTAATAAAAACCACTTTTTCCTCTTATAAAGTTTGAAGTTTGGTTATACATCATAGTGGAACGAAGATGCTATATGAAGACGGTCTAATCCCTATTGGTTGGCTGTAATTAATTCAGTCTAGTCACAAGGGATTTCCCGCAAACACACTCCAGATATTCACTGATTCCCTTCACTGTGTGATGTGTACTTGTTCATTAAGACTCTATGTACACCTAATCTACATACAGCCATAGATAAAGGTATATAGTTATTTAAACTGTATAGTTTTAATGCGACATTAATAATCGAATCCACGTTAAAGATGTTATTATTCCCCTTCCCACTGAAATCACTGGAAAATGGAAAACCCGTCTATAATACCCCCAAGTGGCTCCTCTGGACAATTCATTAAAATAAATTAAATATGGACACGTTTCTATTAATCCGGACAACTAATAAAAACTTTTCAATTATCTGGTCCCTGTTGGATGCGTGTCTGAATTTGTAAGGTAACTCTCCCATAAAAATCAAAACATTGGCGCACGGTCCGGGTCCCTACGGTGCCCTCGAGAGCACCCGTAACATCAGTCTCTTTCATCGACGCATATATGAGCTTCGAGCCTCCGTCCGCTGGGAGACCCTCCGACGAGAACCAACTGGAAAGTTCAATTATTATGCATTATGAAGTTTTGGGAAAATCACAAAATGTATATTACTCGTTGAAATTGCATCGATCGCTCGCTTTCCACACTTACATTGATGTCTTAGTGAAAGCGTTCTGCTAATAAAATAACAATTGAGCGGGAAATGCAGTCGGATAGTAAATTAATCCCAGACTCACCCCATTAGGAGGGTGTCCTTTGCTGCGCGTTGCATCATCATACCAGCATTCCATGAACAGTAAACAGTCCTACATCCAAAGAATTTTATAATTCATGAAATCGATGCAAATGTACATCGACAAACGTTAATGTTTTATTGAATGTTTATGTGTAAATGATGGCAAGTTGTAGTCGTTTAACTTAAGCCCACACTAACCGACCGTTTAATATTGTATAAGTCCTTTCAAGGCGCCCTCCTCACAATCTCTCTCTGAATATAGAGGGGTTGTGTTGGCAAATGCTCTGTACACCCAGGGGGTGCAATCAAACTTAAGCTGACAATTGTGTGTTCATTACACTGCCCTAGGCGTAAATCTGGCCAATACAAATTATATCCATTCGATGATCACTGCAATCCTGCACCGAAACCCGTTTGTATATATTCCTGCCACCCCCCGAAAATTCAATATATATATGAAGGCCACCCCCGAAATGAATAAGCACCCATATACACAACCACCAGCGTTTAGCAGCGAACGAGCATGCATTTAAGCGAGGCTTATCCTCATGCGAAAGCCTTGACAGTTGCTGTGCTACTCCTGTTATATGCGGATTTGAATAATCATTTCTGTTTGTTCTGTTCTTTTTTTCTGTCGGGCCCTTTATTGAATTTATATTGGTTTAATTTCGTATTGTAGTTAAAAAGGGGACATTTGAGTTGTTTTACACTTGTTCCAAATTCTACACTTGCCCAATGTGGAAGGATAGAGTGAAGGTTTTTGATCGTGTGTGCGATTCGTCCAACTGGTGGAATAATTAATTTGATCTAAAAATAAATTATCGTTTGGGTGTTTTATTGAATTGAGCATATGGCGAAAATTTCAGATAGGAAAGTGGCGATAAGAGGGTTATACAATTTTATATGAAATATTATTAACAGGTAGATAAAGAAGTGAAATTTATCGCTCTCAAATATTCACTTTATACTATATCCACCCTCCGTCAAAAAGCTTATAGGAAACACGACATTTTGTCAAATTATCTAATTAATTATTTAGGACTGGCTTACACATTTATATTGGGGTTAAATGTTCCAAAGTATTTCAGTCATGCAACTAACTTACGGTTAGTATTATGCTGTAGGAATTAATCATTTGTATTATATAGGCCAGTTTTTCAAAACCACTGAACATTGTTCAGGAATAAAAAATTACCTAATGTCTTTAGTTAATATTTTATCATTATAGGAATACGATTCAAATGTCAGATGGTGGATTTATGGAAGGAATCAATATTTTATGACAGCGTGATAAAATATATTTAAAAAAATATATCATTTATCAGTTCGATGGATATTTGAATATTTTTTGTTATTGTCAGCAAATTCAAATTTCGAGATATTAAGATTTATACCTTAGGTATATATTGTAATACGACGGACCTAATAGAATGTGATTTTTTTTCTGAATAAACTGAGAAAATAAACAGTAACAAATCGCTCGAATTTGGAAAATGCGTTGTTTTCCAACAAGCAAGTAAAAAATTTAGTTCTTATATTCGTTGGAACTCAAGTAAAACTGATAAGGGAAGGAAAATCTGTTGAGATTGAAATATTCTAATATTGGCAGTTTGTTTACAAAGTAAGTAGTATATAGTACGTTGAAATATTAAAAGTTAGAAAACGGGGCTGAATGAGCCGGCGGCCTTTTCTATAAGGACATACTGACTGGTAGACGCTCATCCAGTATCATCATCTCCTCAACTTCCTCCTACTATTCATTCGGGCTTTGGACTGTGATGGCACACCGCCGCTCCTTTTGTATTTTCCTTATATATTCATAATACATTTCCTTATACTCTCGCCCGCCGTCTAAACGCCATCTTTTCCTCTTATCAAATTTAATCTCGCCCACTTCCCTCTTCCTTCGCTCACATAAATACATCGATTTTGCAATATCGAACACGAGAAGAAGAGCCACTTGGCCGATCGATTGATTTTTTATGAATAGATCCGCACATAATCCGCCAAGTATGCTTCAAACAAAAACGCAATAAGCGGTTTATTATAGAAGCGTTCAATACTAACTCATGTGTTTTCTATACGAACAAAGAGGCGTCCTGCTCCTGCGGCACAATATTCACCCCCACACCCCTACAAAACAATATTCACTTGTTATTCGCGTCAAAGGGCGCTTATTATTTCTACCAATGACAGATGATCAAGTGTTTTGCACTCTTGTGGTAAAAACGTTTAAAAAATATCCTTGATAGTCGAGAAAAATTGACTTACACATTTCCGAATTTTTCTTACAACAGAATGTGTAAGGGGGCCAGGACTTGTTCTGTTATTGTTGGGAAAATGAGTGGGTAAACAAGGTTGGTAAATGAAATGTAGTTGTAATTACATAAAGGTGTTGTGTAAAAATTGTTAAATGCATGACCTGAATAGTAATGTCTGTCACGAAAAGTATTAAAAATTCAACGGTCAAGATTGATTTTACATCAAGCCTTGAATATAGCAGTCACGTGATGATGAAAAGATGGCGTCGTGATTCACATTATATTTTATACGTAATAACAACGTTCAACGTATACCATAAACACACATCTGTGCAACTTTTCAAAAGTTCATTTTGATTAAATACTCTCTGTACCTTATTAAACGTATACACTGTGAAAATTCCCCATATGTTTATACGCAAACATTTGCGTACGTGTCTTTTACTTGGACCTAATACGTTAATGATGTTTTCATAGGAAATTTTCATATATAAACAAATCATTTGCAGCAATTTTTATCGCGATTTATAATAGTGCTAAAGAATGGCTTAATTATAACTAATTGGGATGACTGTCGCAAATTGTTAAGAATTTCAAAAGTAAATTAAATGAAAAATCAGTCAATATGTAATTAGGGAAAAAATCACATTGTAATTTTTCGGTTAGGTGTAAAAAGTTGTCGAGAGTTTTTAAAAGCTGTTAGATTTGCTAATGAAATGTAAAAAAGTTTTAATTCCTACTTGTTTAACGAACCGAAATTGAATTCATTGGCCGATCAGAGGGCGAAGAAAATTACAATCATACTAAATGAATATCAATATGTATTTAGAAGGAGAAGTAATTTTTAATTCAACAAGAAAAACGAGAAAGTAAATAGTAATTATACAATTAGCGTGCAATTATGACAATCTATTAAAGCAACAAATAGATTTTTAACATTTTTCAGCTTTTTTAACCATTGATTACCTACTTAGGTAACACAAGTATTACATCAGGTTATGTCAGAGTTGCAAGGATGAAATTTTGACAAATTGTAAATGTTTAATGAAAACAGTTAGTAAAAAGTGTAACAATCTCCACATGAAACAAAACATTCAGATAAATTAACGTTAAAATATTTCCAAATAATGTTTGCTTTATTATTAATGTAAATATTAACTAGCTACCGGTGAAATGTATTGTATATGATAAATTGGAAGTTAAATAAAAATATTTGAGCCAAAAAAATATTTACAAATTCATGTATGCGGATAATCTAATTCATGTTTACAAAATAAATACATATATGTATATAACACTCGCTTTTTCAACTAAATAACATCACCTATCATTATTACTATTTCTATTTATATTTGTTGGAAATGTAATGGACAACTTGCATGAATTTTTTTTATTACGGATTCTGAAAATAGACCCTAAATTGGGGGTGGTTTTATTCATCAATTTTTTTTTAAAGTTCAGTAAAGCCCCTAAAATTGACTTTGAAAGTCGAAATTTTCAAGGTTACGGAAAGTTGCAATATGGCAACTTCGCAAATAGACCACGCCTCCCGGCTATAAAGAGCCCTGAGTTAAACAAGGTTCGACAGAGGAGCGCACTTTGTTTAAGTTCCCGGTTTGTTTGAATTTGAATTTCAAATACTTACGCGCTCAACTAATTTGTGCGAAAGAGTGTGCATGCACATAATGATCTTAACGCGTAAGACAGAGACCAATAGCCGAAAGCGTTGCCGATTAGTAAACTTTCCGTAGATTTGAAAAGTGCTTTGGAAAATCTTCATTTTCTCCGTAATTAGTGGGCTAATATGAAAATAAAAAAAAATTGTCGAATAAATTTCACTCCTCTATCGAGTCATATGGTTTATTTTAAAATCCCCGTTTCATGCAAGTTGTCCATTGTCTTTGGTTTTAGATTTACAAATATTTGGCCACAGTTATAATTTTTTTTTTGATAAAGTGTGGACGTATTATCTATATAATTTGTGCAAAACGAAAACGACCACAAAATTACCTACCTATATGAAGAAAATTATTATTTTCATCGTCATTATTGCTATCCAATGATGTATATTAATACAGAAAAAATATTGATCTCTCTCTCAAGACATTTAGTTTAGCTAAACCTAAAATGTATTCATATTTTTTCCGTTCGGACATTATAGTTTTACTCAAACTATTAAAGACAGTTTTTCAGTAACAGTGTTCTATTTTAGCTGAAAATATTTATTTATCTATAAAATGAATTGAACTAATTCTGAAAACCCATATACACTGTTACATCGGAGATTGTTACCATGAAGTGAAGGTAAACGCTGATAAGGCCTCCGATTGCTCTCTTATCAGTACAGTTATACCAAAATGTTAATTCGTTCACTATATTATATATATGACAGTAATTTCTTTATATTCGAATAGCATTATTATCGCTCTAATAAATGTAAGTAAATCCACATGTAGATCTCTATACCAGGGCACGATTTTGCTAATAATACAACAATAGCGCTAATAGTTTGTGGATTAAAAACAGACTGGGGGTGTGAACGCACCCTCGCCCAAACAGATAAAGATAAAATCAATCTGTTTTGTTAACCCCATGTTTTGGTCACGGCATTTAGTGCCCGAAATGCGACATATGGCTTGTGTTACACAAGTCTCTATGTGCAATTTCGATCAGAGTACAACAAGGAAATGTGACAAGTTAATTTTCAACACAAAACTATTCATTATGTATTTTATAAGGGTTGACGATATGGAATTTTTCCAAGAAATAAAGAGATTCTTGCACAATGGAAATTTGCTTACATATTACAGCACAGGCCAATGGAATAGTTAAACAAAAACAAGTAAATGTAGTTATTTCAGTTGAGTAAATGCAAATTTAACTCAGGGATTGGGAATAGGTGAGGAACGTTCGGAAATCTGCTACATTGTCAACATTTACAATTGTCACAAATTCTATATGTGTGTATATGTATATGTTGTTGACTAGCGTTAAGTTATTTGTTCATTTAGTTTTTAAACCATCACATTTCCGCTTTTCGAATTTTGAATTTGAAAGTCTCTTTTTCATTTAAAAGTTGAAGGTCTCATAGTCACCATCATCATTACATGAAAGAATATTTATAAATTTGTCCTCGCTACTTGGAGATGAAATTAACACTTTTAAGAGTGTTTATTAAATTAAATGTCCTGTCACTCTAACAAAATATATTTTAAATGATGATGTCTATAGGCCACTAATTAAAATGACTTACATTATTTCTATATACATTCCATTTGCTATTAAATGAACATTTGTCCCTCAAGTTGCCATTTCAAAGATATATAGGTATATGTTCCGTACTTTTACAGTAATTGGAAAGTAAGCTTTTCGTATATGTGTGTTTTCATCAGCATTAGACCGTACCTACCTACATTTTAGTAATTAATTAATTAGTTTAATTGATATTCAGCAGTTTATAGACACTTTGGTTTCAAAACACTTAAAAAGAGACAATCGCTAAGACAAATAACCACATTCGTCTGTATTATTTAAATTAAGCTCCACTCTTGTATTGAATATCTAGATTTTTAAGTACCTACTTCCATTAAAGATAAGTGGAAAAGTGGCCACGTATATATCTTGTTACATACTTTACGCATATAAAGAAAAATGCAAAGTAAAATATATATATTTTTCAATTACTACATTTTCCTACAAACTTCTTAAAATAAAAACACAAAACGAATAAATCCTAAATGAAAAATTTAGATGTGGATAATTAACAAATAATTGTAAAGCGATAACTATTGTACCAATATAATTAATACATAATTAAGTAGATAAATACTTAAATATATTTATTAAATATAAACATCGAATAAGCACTTAACAAACAAAATTACAATAAACAAAGTAGGCAATAGAAAGGTCTATTTCTACATTTGTAAATAGAAAAATTTATTATAAATGTGTAACATAACACACGGGATGAGAGAAATGACGGTCTAATAGTGTGGCATATATACTGAGTGATTGAATTAATAGTAAACAAATATTCACTGTGTGTATGTTTGTGATGTCAAATATTAGTCTACTAACCTATCAAGTGCAAATACGATTACGAATTATTTCGATGGCAATAAATTATTGTTTTGTTTCATTTCTATTATATGTAGATAAATATTAAACAGATTTGTTGTCGTAGGTCATTGATAAATTTCAAGCAAACCCACTCTCTAATCTAAAATTGTTAATTGATATTGTTGATAATTGTAATTACTTGTCTATGTGTATAGACAGTAAAAAGCAACTTGGTTTGTTTGTTAATCAACTAATTATTGCAATTGAAAATGTGTACAAAGATTTTTGTAAACAATGGTGATGAGTGTGTAACGTTTTTATTTATTTATTTCGAGTATTTTTGTCAGTCGCTAAATTAGACGCACAGCCTGTATTAGGATCGTGTCTGGATAGCCACTTGACCGGATTAGTTGACCATTCGCCTCATACATTTAAGTACAAAAACTTGTCAAAATGACGAATCCACACTATGTATTTACGAAATGAATTAAAATTATGGTCAAAGTTCCCTCCTTGTCTGACATTTATCCACTAATTGAAAGAACTAATAAGTTGATATGAAAATGAGCCAATTACCCGGCATCTGTGTGCTTTTTTCGGAATTTTTAAACTTTGCGGTATCGCAACAAATAAAGCCGATAAAGGTGCCTCCATTTATTACTTAATAAACTAATAGATAAAATTCATGTTAAATATTGCGGTTTAAATGAATGTTTTTACGACCAATAAACTTATATGTGTGAGTATATACATATAATGCTTAGGTATTGTTTGTTATTAACATATTAAGCATACAAGAAATAATGTAAGTGTTCCGCATAAAATGGTTATTAAACAATTGCTTCGTAAATTTTCTTTTCAGTTTGTAAACTTGTACGATCATAAATTCATTATTACTTAAAATATATGTTTGTTTGTAGAGGCTTTTGAATAAACAAAAGAGGAACGGTGTTTTCTCTAAATTAGGTGTGTTTTAATGCAATTCAAGTACGGTAATAATATGGTAGAGTGGGATGCGGCGTGACTATGTGTGTGCATGTGTTTAAAAAGAAAATTTTTATGCGGTTGAGAAACAGGTATACTTTCAATTGGACCGCAAATGGGTAAATAACCAGGTACGTGATGGAATTTCCTGGGAAGTATGTGAAAAATTGCACTTTAACCTGATGTAAGACTGTAAGAGTGTTTTCCATTTTGGTAAAGGTTTTTTCGTTTCAAAATGCGGCGATCCGACGGAATTGGATAAATTTCATGTGCTGGTGTTATCCATTCTTCCATAGCCACGGATTGGCGGTAGTATTGATGGAATGCATTGCGCATGTACACTTTTCCGCTTTCCCATCCCCCAACAACATTTCAATATTACTTTGGTGTCGCCTCTGAAAATATGGCAAAACTGACATATAACGATTCCCAATCCTGGGATATCTATATACATAATCTAACAAATTCGCATATACGTGCACGTTATATGAACATTTTCAGGGTCGATCCATCAAAATTGGGCCGGAATTAAGTAGTAAAGTCGATAAGAACGGCTTGTCCATTGATTTGCGTTTAAGGAAATATTTTCCATTTTTCTTTGATTATTATGAATGTGTATTGATCATGAAAGAAAAGTTCATTATCCGTGTGTTTAGGGACTTTATTCATTACAGATTGTTAATAATTGTTTGCTGCAAAGGGATTCTTAGGGTCCGCTTAATTTTGGTTGAAATGAAACCAGGCTTAAGGTTGGCCAACCTTTAATCGTTGACCAGAAAAGATGGTTTCCCAAAATCCGGGAAGATTATGTTACAGTTTTGAAATATTTCAAGATAAGGTGAAAGAATAGCCATTTTGGAATTTATTGCACAATGTTGCAATGGAAGTGTGATAAAAAATGACATGGCAAACAAGAGATAAGAAGATTATAGTTAGTTGCCCAAAAGACAAGTTAATTTAGATAAGAGTGTTAAATGTTGCAAGTATTTGGACGAATCAAATATGGAAAAAGGATGAGCTTCAGTTTTTTTTTAATGTCAAAAGAAAGAGTGAAATTGAATTTTGCGAATAATTCTTGATGGAACAAATAAAATGAAACAATTCACGACAGATAAAGAGATCTGAACATTTATTATGACAAAAAAGTCAATATACATAATACATTATTATTCAATATACATGTCTATATATAATTTATGTACAGTTTTGGTTCGGTGTTGCACATAATATTAAAAATCTTTTTCTTTTTATTAAAATAATCTAATATGTAATTACATAAGTACTTTTCTTAATTACAAAGTTCAAATATTTTTATCAATGAAAACATAATTATTTTTTAAACATCACAAAATGTCGATTTCTTGAATTTACAATAATTACAATTAGGTTTATCTGTACATATGGTTTTATTATTTATACAATTTAAATTAAAATTAGCTCATTACCATTCAACAATTCAAAATTGTAAAATATCTTCATACTTGACAAATTAAGTATGTAGAAAACTAAACAAAATACATGTATATACTTATATTAAAAAAAGAATATATTCAAGAAAAGCGGAAATTAGTAAAAAAAATCGAAACCTTAAAAACAGATCAAATAAAGGAATATTTGAGATTGAATATATTACAATTGGATAATACAGATAGCTGAGCCTGTTGAAATTCCGTTTAATACGGAAATAAAACGTACCCATTGAAAAGTTATAGCAAAGATTATTATTATCTATATTTGTATGACACTAATAAGTTAACATTTCAATATGAATAAAGGAATACACAGGCAAGACGTTTTTTATACGATTATTTTCCTGTTGAAAATAGAAAACCTTGTGGAGTACTTAGTTGTCCTAATATTTATATTCTATTGTACTATGCTTGAAACCTTCTTATAACATATTATATACACTGCACCAATAGTCCATAATAACAATAAAGAAGAAATCATTGTACAAAGAAACATTCTATTCGAGAAGGAGGGTTGCTTTTATGCTAAAGGATATTGTCACAAACTTGTCGTGCCCGACGTATGATACAGTGACGGACTATTGTAATAATCATTACCTATCGATGTGTGCGAATGGATTGCATTCGGCAATGGACTTAACGTATTATATCCCGCATACTGCATTTCGGCATACATTTTAATATCAGATTTACTCTCGTTCGGCAACAATCTGGCGATGGAAAATGTATGATTCGAGGGCGTATAGCCAGGCGGCTCTTGCTTCAGATGATGGTTCATCGGTCCATGATGCAACATGACTTGGTGCTCATTGGCCAACGACAGATGATTGTTCCGATTCAGCATCGCCGTCAACTCTTCATGGGACATATTCTGGTGATGGTGCTGTTGGTGCATATTCAAGTCGTTCGACGGCAACAGATTGATGTGATCTTCCAACTTGGATGGATGCAGACTCAACATTGAATTGAGATTATTATCTGCTGAATGTTTGTCCAAATGATGAGATTTATCGTCACCGTGTTGCAAGGGTGTCTTCTTACCCGAACTGTTACTATTATCCACGCTGTGCGAGGGACTCTTGTGCGTTTGCCTCATGATCTCCTTCTTCTCATCTTTGAAACGCTTCTGCCGTCGCAGATAGCAACCGTTCTCGAACATGTTGCCGGAATCTGGATGCAAACTCCAAAAGGAACCCTTGCCCGGCTTGTCCGGCGTTCTTGGCACTTTGACGAAGCAATCGTTGAAGGACAACGAGTGCCGAATGGAGTTTTGCCAACGTTGCTGGTTTTGCCGATAGAAGGGGAATAGGTCCATGATGAATTGGTAGATTTCGGAAAGGGTGAGCATTTTTTGCGGACTGTTCTGGATGGCCATGGTGATCAGAGATATGTAGGAATAGGGAGGTTTGGCGTGTGTGTATGATCTGCGATAGGTTTTGTCGGCACGTACGGCTCGTTGGAGGGACGAGTTTGGTGATGTGTCTCCACTGCCCAAATCGCCTCTACCTACGGAATAGTTGCCCATGGTGGCCATATTGGTGCCCATGCAAGCGCTCATATTGGATATTGGAGAACCGATCGTTGTGTAGCCAGTTATCTGTGAGGAGTCGTTCATCTGTGGCACTTGGCTATCTCGCAAAGGTCTACAGGCTTGGATACCTGGATTCAGCATACCAGAACTGAACATTGAGGTCTGTGGAGACAGAGGTGTCATCGGTTGCATCGAAACACAGTTCATCGAGTATGTTGGTGCCATTGGTGTCATGGCATTTGATGTGGTGGTCATCGCATTCGAATCGTTGTACAATTTTTGAGTTAACATTTTTTTAGCTCTTTGGTGAACTTTGATAAGTGATGTTGGAAAATAGATTTGTTTTTGATTTTAAGAAATTAAAATCAGTTGATTAATTTCAGTTTATTTAATATAACATTGCACTGAATTATTGCACAAATTTTTTAATTCAAAAACACTTGTAAGTTTTATAATAGGACACAAAGTTTATATTGTATATACACTTGTTATTCAAACCAATCAATTTGATCTTAACTCGTCATCGGAGGTTTTGTTTCATTGTTTACATCACGAGCAGATCCACAAACAAGTTAACACTTTAGGTATTCCAAACCAGCACTGATTGGAAAAACAAATACTCCTTGCAGCCTGTTTACTTAGATACTACAAGCCGATGTGAAGTACCCAGAGCTTTAGGTAGTCAAATACAGGACAATCAGGGGGGGTAATCGCCATAGTAACAATACAGCCAATGGGCTGGTGATGGGTATGTTGCTAGGCAACTGAAGACCTAAACACGTTCGAGATTGGTGCCAAGTATTGAATCCTTATGGTGTCGTTGAGGGGAACACGAAGGATACCGCCCACAATTACATACACGCCACAGTCGACTTTTGAATGAACTAACAATTTCTATTAACGGACGCGTAACTCTTGCCGTTTCAATTCCTGATAATCTATACAGTTACTTTAAAGTTTTTTCTAATTTGAAATTTTGTTTAGGTACCTATTGTTTTTTTGGATTAAATTGGTGATTTGTTTCCTTCTATAGATTAGTGTATTTTTTGAAAATTATATACCAGTGTGTAAATATGTCAAAATTTTGGAATATTGAGGTAACTGAACTATTCTAAGTAAGTTTTATTGTATGTTATAAAAATATGTTATTTATTATATCCAATAATATCTGAGTTAGTCGAAATAATAAATCATTCTGATAAATATGAAAAACCGATTTTTAATCTTGCAAATCCTTAGGTAGTGTAAATTTCTCATATCACACATCAGATGCTATTTAGACTAAGACTGGGTATATTGCATGAATCATCAGAAAATCCAAATTAACACATTAGTCCCAAGAATAACAATAAAATTGATAAAATTTTAAGAAAATCCATGGATTGTAAATTTGTAAATCAGAAATTAAATTCCAGTGAAACTTTACACAATCAATTGATTCTAAATTGACATTGAGTAAGCAATAAAGCACTACTTATTGTTTAACTTGTATAAGAAACATGAAATTGGTTCCATATAGTTCTATATGAAGCCAAAAGTGGAGTAAACAGTAATTAAGTGCTATTAATGTATTATACATATAAAAGCTAGCGGAGGTGTTGTTATAATGTATAAATAAGAAGTCAATATTATTATACATATATGTCGGAGTTTATAGTACGTTTGCGGTATGTTATAATACTGATGATATTTAAATGGTTAGCGTTCTAATCCTCAGTCAATGTGGATGTTCGCATAAAAAGTAAATATTGTTGTTTGTCAAACACTCGCTGATTATGTACCAACTTAATAAATAATTTCACTCTCTCATTATGATCTATCATCATAATACTATTGATTCGTTTACTGGTTTATATGCATAAAACAAAATAAATATAATATTGTAGGAACATATAAGTAATTATTGCACCCTTTAATTTTAACACTGTTTGCTTTTGGAATAATCGTCATAAACACCACACATCTTCTTGCAGGTATTAGGTATAAGTGAAATACGAACAGATTCATCATTGGCAAATATTTTGATTTCATTTGCACACAACTGATTAGTATTTATCTTAGTATTATAGGCATTTTGGAATTAACTGTAAGGTATTATAATATTAGGGGCATTTATCTAAATAGGAAGATAATTTGACAAAACATTTCGAAAATATTAATTACTTTATTTTTGTAATTTGAAAGCACGAAAATACATGAGTCATACTCATAATTTTCTTTTTCGGATGCTCTATGAGAAAAACAACTTTAACAAAAATCTTATCAACTGAATAGTCAATTACTTTTGTGTGTTGTTTACAACTTATGCCTCTATAATCCATCAAAAGAGTCGCTTTGTATTCATTTTGTTTGTTAACACTATTTCGAGAGTGATTAGAGCTTTAGGATGGTTTAAACTTGCAAAACAAATTCAACTAAAATAAATAATTCATTTTTCAATATACTTAGATTTCTATATTTGCAAAATAATTTGTTTCATGAACATATGTCCCAATAATCAATGTAGATTTGATAAAAGCCCCTGCACTATAACTTTTAATAAATTGTTAGTATGTGGTTGGTTTATCGACCGCTCGCACATAGCTGATGACAATCATTCAATATTCTTATCGTATGCTTGACGTACCATATTGCTTTTTTCAATGAATAAAATATATTTTCAATCACCACCTACATGGAAATGGTTTGATTAATTTTTTTTCAGAAATTACTGTTCTCATTAATTTACTTGCAATTTGTTATAATAAATATAAGTTGGGTTCAATTTAAAAGTGCAGCACGAAAGATAACAATTCTCGTTTGCCTGAAAAGCTGTGCATTGTATAATCGGAAAGATGGTCTTAAAAGGGATGAGGGTTACAGTGCGTGATTTTTAGCCAAGTTTGCAGATTGTCCGCCGGAGTGCAGTTGAAAGATACCACCAGCTAACTGCTATTTAATAGCTCTCTGAATGTATTCGCGATGATGTATCGGTCCATGGTTTAGTGTATGACTTTCATGAATATGCAAAAATCCACTATGAATGAATATACATACATAATGATATTCGGGGAGCAGTTTCAGAATATACATATTCTCTATGGTGTAAATTATTGCACCTATAGCAGAGAAAAAAAACTGGCTTTTTAATGAATTGTAAAAGCAGGGAATTTCGTGACTTTTAAGATATACATCGAAGTTGGTGTGACTTATGTCCGTGTGTGGTCCACCAAAGATATGTTTGAAGAGTCTTGAGCATCTCAATTGTCTAGAATGAATATAGTCAAGAGCTACTTTACATTTGAAGATGGGCATAAGTATTAGAATTCGTGATGTTGCAGGTAGGACTGTGAATCATTCGAAAATTAATGGTTTTTTCATTACTTTGTTGTTGTTGTGTGAATCGTTGTAAACAAGTCATAAACGAAAATAGTACAAAATTTGATAAACAACTTTTGTGGGTATCAACAGTATTAGAAGAAAAATTATATAAAAATATCTAAGTATAAATAAGAGGGAAATCAGTCTTTTATCTTGCCGAAACCAACAATTCCAGTGTTATCTGGTTATAATAAATATAAACATTTGTACTCCTGATAAAAATTACATTGCGAATTATTTAATATCAATAATCGTAGATTTTGTGACAATTCAATTGTAACGGTCTAAAGACCATTGAAGCATGAAATAAAAGTAAAAAAGAACCATCACCAGGTGCGTATTGTTGTGGTGGTTAATAGATAATGTAGTAATTGGTCAATGACTTAACAGAATCTGTTTATCAGTCGATATCAGACGTGGCTGTCAACGATCAAATCAACGATGAGTCTGTAATTGGGCGATATTTCAACAACCCCAACGAAATACACTTTCGTGTATATTTTTCTACGGACAAGTATATGGGGGGATATACGACCCCACATTCACTCTACTTACCATCGTAGGCATATGACTAAGCTTGTACAAACATACCGACTTAGGAGTTATAGATTCAGAGCACTTAGTTAACACTAAAAATAATAGTGTGAAATTATTTAACGGATGTAGGATTCGGATGAAAAAGAAAAGATGCTTCTTGTGAACTACAATTGAGGGAAATTATTATTCCGACAATTAAATGTTGTTTGTGGGAAATCCACATGTATTCCGGATTTCACAGGTTTTTCCATCTATTTTCATAAAATAGTAAGAATGATAAGAGTTTTTTTTAAAAAGATTGATAAAATTGTGTATTATGAAGACATTAAAAATTATACTAGCTCGTATAATAGTGTCGTCTTAATATTTTATCAAAAATTATTGTTTCTTCATAAAAGAGAAAAAACAAAGTGTAAATATTTAAAGTCGATCGTTGGTGATCTCTTCCACTCTATATTTTGATCGGAAATCTCTCTGTCTATAGACATTTCCTACTTTGTTTACTTTAATATTTTTCATAAAATTGAGATTATAAGGATTCTGACATACACCCTCCGCAAATATTTTCACACAGCTATATATAATATACGTTTAATTTAATACTATTTTATTATTGATATGTGCATTATTCCTCTACGTCTCGTTGGAAAAATTCATAAATTTATTCAAATATTATTCTAGATCCTGTGCCCACACAATGCATAGGCACTTCACAGCACAGACAATATTTATAAACTAAATAAACAAAACGTTCCTCTCTTGTTCCTTTTAATGCATTCACGATCCATTAATGTCATTTCGCCCGGTTAAGTTTCTGTTTTCGGATTGTTATATGAATTATGAGGTGGTGGCGATTTCGCATCATCAAAGGTACCACACCGTCTTTAGATAAACATTCTATCTAGTTGGTACATTGTCTTTGGGGTTCGTCAAGTACCCAGGTGAAATTAAAATGTTAAATATTTGTTCACCCTTCGTTCGTCGGCGACCACCCACAACGTTAAGGTGTTAACTATTATATGCTAGGCAATGGGTTCCACTTGTACAACCAAGAACCTTTTATATCCGACTGGTCCGTCTGGACATTGCAGTGTCAATGAAAAAATATTTCCTTGCATTAACACATTTCTGTTATTAAACTCCTAATTCATTTATTGCTACTAAAAACATTTATGAATAAACTTGCGCTTTCACACACCAAAATGTTTTCCTTTCTGTATTTTTTTTATTATGGAAGAAAAAATCAGGTGAATTTAGTTTTTTTTGTGTAATGAATTAACTTTGATGTGAATTATTCACATCGTGGATTATGTAATTTAATGTAATATTAAATATGCTTTAATTAGCTAACAAAATGATGAATTTGCACAGAGGATGATTTAGTTACAGTGTTTCATCAAAACAACACTATTAATTAATGAAATACATAGTTATAATATTTATCTATAGGTAGGTACACTTTCATAAAAATCCATAGGTATACCTATGAAAACTATAAAATATTGATCGCCCACATTGATGGAAAACCATCTAACCACTACAAGAGTGTAAGTTGAAAAAACCTTTTTTATGGGCACATAATATGTAGATGTGTTGATGAGTTGAGTGGTTTTTTATAATGTGCGGAACAGTAGCAAGCTTTGTTGGCATTGATGATGCAGCTTAAAATGTGTGAATTGATTAAAGAATATAACTTTGTGTCTATATATTCTTTTTCCAACATTTCAAGGACCAAAGAACAACAACACCCATCATTAGTACAATACTCGTATACGCACCTGATAAATATTTAAAATACAGAAGCTAGATGAATGTGTTTACAACATTATCATTTTATAACATTTTTGTTTACAGATGTAGGCTTGTATGGAGCATGTAGGCTTCCATGGAGATAGACTTAGATAGGTGATTTTCCATGAACACATCTATAGATATAGAAGGGTTGCGATGTGATGTCATCATTGAAACACTTACCTGTCTCTCAATTAGTTCCCAAACCATGAGAAACAATAACGTAATTATGTAAATTATTTGAAGAATATAAAGTGACGTTGGTTGTACTTCCTGTGTCCACCGGAAGTGGGTAGTTTTATTCGCGTGGCCCACACGTGTCGAAGGACATATGAAACGCGCCCACTTTTGCCATAGAATAGGATGTACTAATTTAATATTCATTCTACTTTCTACTAATTGTAATTATGTAATTGCTAATAGTGGGTATTTTCTAGGTGGATTCGAGTGTGAGGGAATTAATTGTAAATTGAAATTAATGTCAATTTATCCGGTTCTTGAAATGGAGTACGTTTCGATCACTTTAGAAATCATTAATCGTTAATGAAAACATTTGAGTGAAGCTAATTTTTTTTTAAATATTATGATTGAAAAGATTGGAAGACATTTGCATTGATCATGGATTTTGCATAGATTTAAATAAATACAAAATAATTATCTAACACTTCAAAACTTTGCATTAATAAAAATAGTTATTGAATGGATTTTTATCACAGTAAACTCAAGTGAGTTTTATGACTTGTGTAATAAATACCTAAATCTGAATAAAAACAAGATTTTTTTCATAAAAAACACCATTATCCCACATTACTTATGAATATGATGTAGTATATTAATTTGAGCTCCTCACGCCCACATTTTCCAGGAAAATACAGCTGTTTCCACAAGTGCAATAATTCTCACTAAATATGTTGTTTTAAAGGGCATTATGTAACAAGAGAGAAAAACTCACAAATATGTTATAAAAATATATTTGTAAATGATCCAAACTTAGGTAAATAATGTAGTATACAATAATTATATATTATTTTTGTTTATATAAATATTCGTATTTCTTTTGAATCTTATTTAATTCGAAAACATTAGAGACAATTTATTTGAAATGCATCATCTATTGACTTTTTCATTTATCTCCAAATGATGGGTTTTAAGATTGTTTTATGTGATTTTGTGCTTATCAAATACATATCAAACTGTATAGATAAAACCAAACCACAACCGGAATTTGATTCTCAATTTGAAATTATTTTTAAACCAAAATTAATTCAACGTAAAATTGTTATTGAAAACTCCCCATTAAAAAAATTCATTTTCTAAATAAAAAAATACGATAATTAAAAAACAGCAATTGATTGGTATCAAACATACCATAAATAGTATGTAAACAAATCAAATAGAAAAAATTATTAACAATATTATTAAATACATATGAGCACAAACATATGTATCTACAATTAAGTAAAAATCAGTCAATGTTATTTATAATTTAAATAAATCTATGTATATTTATTTATAGAGATTCAATTAAAAATTAAACATTAATGAATTGTGAATTGGAAAAATCAAAAATTAAATACGAATTGTGAAATAAAACACTTATAATATAAAGTGAAACTAATATTTGCCTTTGAAAACTAAATCTACTCGTGAATTATTAATTATTAAATTACGGAAATAAATTCGTATTAATGACATTATTAAAACGTATATTAGTATTAGTTTTGATTTCGTTTTTTAAAAAGGCACGACTACTTAGGCTCTGGAATGGTCAAATTCGAATATGTTTGAGTATTTCTTCAATTGGAATGTTTAATTTTCTTGATATTCACAATATTGTAGTAAACTACAAATCAGTTACTGGTCCTGAAAGCGTCACTCTCGGCGGAATTTGTGAAATTGACGAAGCAGTTGTAATAGAAATACTATCAATTGACACAGTTTTTCCATCTTCAGATAGGTCTGATGCACTTACATCGTTACGACGCAAAATACTTGACAATTTCTTGTCCAACCTGTTCAATAAACATTTTGTAAGAAGTTTTAATAAGTTGACCATAGGGTGTTTCAAAATCCTACATATCTAAGTAACTGATGATTACTGAAGCTTTACTAACACTGCTTATTTATTAATGTATTACGAAATTAACAAATAATTTAAATTAAATCTACAATAAATGAGGTTATTGTGTTTTTAAAATTCCGAATCGTCTTTTCATTAAAATTCGAAATTTCGAATTCTTGTCATCCGGAGAGAATCGCGCTGGATGCGCCAAAAATGTTTGCTTTCCTCCCGGATTTTCCTTATTTAAAGTGTATTGTTTTCTGCCCATTTCATCAACAAAATACATTAAATACATTTTAGGTATTTTTTTCATATACAAAGAAATGTCATCAACAACGCCAACTACAAATAGCAAAACCCGACATTTTGAAACACCCTTTTTAAAATTCAACAAATTTATAAGGAAAAGCAACTACAAAATTGAATTGGCATTAAGGAAATAAACAACTTTTCTTATCTACAGTGTTGTCTTTCAAGATATTCAGTATTATTTGTTATAAAAATGGTGACTTTATATTTAAACTCTGATAAGCAATAATGGAAGCACAACAATTATAAAATGGTTCAAAGTACAAATAACTTTTGAAAGATATGCTGCTTCTCACCAAGACACCATATCAAAATTTATTTGTAATCTGTAGAATTGGAAAATATTTAGTAAAATCCAAAAAAAGAAACGTGTCCACTTTAACTCTAAACTTCTCTACTTACTGTTGCAGTTTCTGATCAGCTTCTTCTTTTTTCGCTCGAGTGTCCTGCAACTCTCTTCTCAATTCCAACGCTTCCCGTTCCAATTCCAAAACTTGTCTCGCAGATGAATTGTCTTCCACATTTTTCGCACCAGGAACGGATTCATCGTGTCTGCAACAAAAAAAATCAAACACAAACTCTAACACCGAGTCCAATAATAGGAAAATGCATAATCCGGTCGACCGTCTCAACACAGTGAAATCGCACGATGGCCACATTGCCACCAAAACGGCCGTCCGTCGGGGTTAGATAGCGACCGAACATGTCTTATCGCGACCCATACTTTTCCGGCAAATGTAAACATACCCATTTTGGCCGTACCCCGAGAAAATTACACAGCACAACGTTGAATTATGTGCTTAGGAAGTGGGTGTCATTTTCACTCTATATACGCTGCTTTTGCTTTATTCTATATTATGGGAAAATGTGAAAAGTTTCACAAACCAAACCTAGAACAAGAAAAAAAAACTCTGCCCACCATACAACAAATGTTGACCGGGTGGACAATGACATTCCGCTCTATTTACATTAACACCTCGAGACGCCCCAGACGTCGGACACGTTCAAGTTTTATGGCCTTTAATTAGGTAATGATGAATAGAATTTTCAGGCGTAGCATTTATTATTTATTACGGTTCAACTAATAAAAAATGAAAGGATGTATACACACTCGTAAAGAAAATTGCTTATACAACAATAAATTTTCATATCTCACCTTAACTGGCTGATATTTAAATGTTTCAACTGCTCTTCCAACTTTGTCAATCGTTCATTGCTTCGATTCTTTTCAGCAACCAAATGAAGATGGTTCTGTAACAAATAAAAAATGTCGCAAAAATTCTAAAATCGTTCGTGTGTTTCATATTTTGTTGGAGCATTATTGATTTTATTAACATTTCCCCAGAGAACATTGGACAATGCACTTGGTCAATATTGACACTCATATCTAAGAGAGAAGTGGCGACACATTCTCATGAAACATAGTGGACAATGACGACGACGATCATCCTGGTCAATAGATTGAAGACGATCGGATTTCCTCAACTCGTACGACGGAAGAGTGCACTTTTTTCCATCAGCACACGAAATCCCGAAAATATCTACATTATTCTCCACTCCCAACAGTGAATTATCATCATGGATTTTAGGTCGTTTAATCTATTAAAGATAATGGTTATATGAAATGTTCTGCCATAACCACTATTCTTGAGTTAATTGCCGTAATGGGTCTGGTAATCCGGGATGGGCGCGGAGGTTAACCCCCGTGGAACCTCCATTAGGCCAATCTGCTTGTTTGCGCAGCCATGCTAGAGAGCCCGTATCAAATTTCAACAATGTCGAACACTCCGACATGCCTCATATAACAGACGTTTTATTAAAATGCAAAAAAATCACGACGACACAGACAAAATGTCCATGTGCATAAATTAATGGACTGAATTTGCGACCGCATTGACATATTGGACAGGTAAAGGGAAATTTGAGAAGAGTGTTCAATTTGTGGGTGGGCTATATGTGGTAAAAGTCGAATTTAAAAGAAAGAAAAAAACGTAACCGCAAATTCTAAGTGGGGTGGGTGTATGTGTTACTTCCGGGCCCATGTTTAGTGACAACAAAATTAAAAGGTACAAAAGCACTGAATGTGACCCACTTAACAACGCACATCTAAGGGCCTTTTACCTTCCATTTCTACCTGCAGATCAACATAAAAGACGACTCTATGAATTTACATGATAGAATAATGTTTAATAAATAAAAGACAGTATTTGTACGTGTGCCCACATTTTATTTGGGAAATTTTCAATAAGAGAAAAAAAAAGTTTAAAAAAACCCACCACAAAGTCTGTTGTTAAAGATATATGAACTTTGTATGCAGTTCTATTGAAAAGTTCTATTAAAACCGTATAACTTGTGTGTACTTACTGTTGTTATCGATACAAAAGTTTACATAAGAAAATTTCTACATGGAAATTGAATAAAAGTCCAAGTATGAAATTGATATGTTTCAATTAATATGTGATGGAAAATCGGATATCTATAAATGATCAAACAAAACCAAAACTGTTATAAACATTTTAAAGGTCACACGATCAGATTGAAATTCATCATATACTTTTTTTAAAAGTAAAAAGGCGCGTAATTGCGGCCTCATGTTAATTACCGGTCAAAGTTGACAGATATTTACTGAACCAAAATGAACGTAAATCCACAGTCAAAATAAATATAAAGCAAACAAATTCATTCAACATACATATAATATTATTGATCAAGAGAATAATGAGTATTTACCCCTAAATACGTGTACAGGCGCAAAATAAACAACATAATTTATGAAATACAAGTAGCTACAAATTTCATCGATGGCTAATAAATCTCTGATATGTCCGAAAGCGACAACAAAATGTTCCGAAAAAAACGGACACTTAAATTGAGTAAAAAGCCTTTTTATCGGACATCCCGTGCAATTTTTATCATACGAAATTTCTTATGTAAACGGTAAAAAAAAGAGTGTGTGGCACACATTTAACCAACGGGAGAGGAAAGTTAGCTTATATGGTGGCATGAAAGGGGTTTAAAAAAGTGGTAAAAATTGAATGCACAGAGTCCACATGCCAATATTGCTAGACAAATATAAACAGTGTACTTTATATTATGTACAAAAGCATGCATGAGGGAAATATAAATTTGCACAGTGCTTTAGACCAGAGCCATGAGAGCCATCTACTATACAGATTACACACTAATATCGATATAATCCGACTTTGTCGTCGTTAATGGGAATCATAGCGGTATATGTGCATAGCGATCCTTCCTAGCTCAAATGCCGATCTGTTTACATTTTTTGTAATTCATTTTTTTCTATTCAATTTAATGTACATTTGCAACTTAATGTGATTGCATTCTCTTATGACCCTTGCTGGATAAACCGAAAACACTGACCTACATAGCACCCTTTAACAAAAACAATGCATAAGTAGAGGCTAAAACATTGAACGTACCATATTGAGCTGCTTTTCCTCGATAATGTGCTTCACTTTAGCCAACAAAGCGTCCTCTCGCACCCGGGCAGCATCCCTAACTTCCCTTATGATATCGGCCAACATTCCCGGTTCATATTCACGTTCAGAGTGTTTGGAATTTTGTTGTTGTTTCAGTATATTCAATTCCACACGCATTTCCATTACTTCTCGGGACAATTTCCTATTGCTTTCTTTTAAAGTGTTCACTTGCTGTGTTAACTTTTGTATAATTCGATCATCCATCGAGTTAACACTTGAATCACTTTCGTTTGGCAAGCCTGGATCCGAATAACGTCGTTTACCAATTTCTTCATCGTTTTGATCCAGATTGACCATTGGTAAACTGAGGTACTCTGTGTTATCACCATTTACATGAGCTGAATTGTTGGGCAATGTATTGAATTTTGGGGTACTAGTCGCACTGCCCAAGAAATTCGGATTCGATGAGGTCATATAAGGATAGTTGGGATAGTTGACGGGGTATACTGGCAAGGACATTGGCTCAGAATTGTTGGAATAATTCACAAATGAATAATAGGCAGATACATCAGGAATGCTTAAATTGTGATATGGATGTGATGTGGACGGAAAGTAGTTGCAACCCGACATGTTTAAATCATTTAAATTGTGGTTATTTGGTGTGGGTGGTTTCTTGTCACGGTTCTTTTTGCGTTTTGTAACACTTGGAGGGTTTCCATTGATTTCTGGAGACATTTTCGCCGAACTTATTGGAATGCACTAATTTTACGTTCTTCCTAAAGATGAAATAACAACTTGAGGGACATCTGTTAAATAAATATTATTGTTGTTTATGGAAATCACTAATTGAAAAACAAACAGTCACGAAAAGTGAAAGCAGATATGTAAATTAAAGTTGTAGATCCATAAACAGAAGAAAAATGTCATGTCAAGTTTGTTTTTTGAGGTTACAATAGTTGTCATTTGGGAGTGCCATCTAGAAGGCAGGAGCTGAAGTATGTAGAATCAATGAGTTTTATTTATACTAAGTTGACCAAAATACATACAAAATATTTGAATTCAAATCGAACAGAATCAATCAATTACGAATAATTTACATGTTAAATCACTACTTAAAAAATGAAAACCAGACACGTTGATTAAAAAAATTTATTTCCCTTCCAAAATGATACATGCATCTGAAAATGGTATTTAAAAACAAATTCCTAAAATAAGAACGTCTAAAAGAATTGTGCAGCAAAATATTCGACTAGTCAATATTGCAAGTAAAAAATGTGTCTAAACTAATTAAACATTTATTTTTACTTTAAAAGCAAAATTAAATCAACCTTTATAGAAATGAAAACACTTTTTTCAAATTATCTTCTATTAAATATAAAACTATCAATAGTTACATGATTTTTATGGATATATTTTGTTATACCTAAATTATGGCAGTATATTTATCTATAATATAAATTTTATTAATTTCTTTTATAATAACACCAGTTATAAAATACATTTTCCTTAACTTATTAAATAAAAACAACTTATTACATACTTTACAAAATAAAAAAAGAACATTATATGTGTATACCATAATTATCACTAATATTACGACGAAAAGCAGCATATTTCTGTGGGTAAGAGAGCTTGAAACATATAAAATGCAACTTAAGACATTAAATCGATTTTCTCGAATATCCTTAAGAAAATGAAATGAGGAATTGTAACATTTGTGACAAACTACAACTATTACGTATATGAATGCATGATCTGATGAAAATATAGTTAAATTTATATATTATTTACAGATTTATTCAAATTCTATTTGTGACAATTTTGAACACCATAGTACTTTGGAATCGGTTACCAATATTGAGAATTAAAGACACATATTATTCCTTCCATTTGACCATAAAATTATTTATTTGAAAGCCACATGATCGAACCCTCATTTCAGTCTAATATTAATCACTTTACACAAATATATGTAAGTTTAATGATCATCGGTTTCATCCAGATTTTGATAAATTTTAACATAGTTTGTTTTGGCACTATTGCCATTTACAACAATTAATGGAATTTCAAACTCTCGACGTACAACTGCTGTACTGCAAAGCCCTAGCTAAATGGACCCACTAGTCACTTCTAATGCAGTTAGAAGATCTTCTCCTTGTAAAAGTAGACAATTGACGGGTGCATTCACTTCAAAGTCCTGCTGTGTTAAATCCATCAGGGATGGTATTGTCGTTGCTTCAGGAACTAAAAGCGATATGGAATTCTTTCTGATTATGTTCCTGCGGGTTTTCGCATCTTTATCTTTATTCATTGCTGACTGTAAGCCTTTTTGGGTCAATCGTTCTTGTTCCATTTTACGGTTACTGTCCTCCTCCATTGGAGTCTCCTAAAGCATAAATAGTTTTTTTAGTATTTTCATCTACAGAATAAATAAATTTGTGTGTTCAAAGTCTCATCTCTCTACATATGACAATATTAGAATTTATATTGAGTTGAATATGGTTTTAGTGGACTTTTTCTCTCCTCTTTTATGTTTTCTCCTTCATTTTTTATCGATGACTTAAACTCTTTATAAATATTTACTGTAATTTTGACAAATATGATCTTGAACTGCAAGAGGTAATTACGATAATGATAAAAACTGTGTTAACGGATAATAGTTACGATTAACTGAATTTCTAAATAGTTTTCTTGTTATGTAAAACGTCTAGAATAAATTAATGTTTTTTTACTTAAATTGAAATTCTTAACGACTTCGCAGTATTCAACATTCTTGAACTGGAGCTTTTTTTAACTACGTACTCGTATTTGTATAATGAAATGGTGCTTTCAGTAAATTAATTCTTAATTGAGATTTTGTAGAAAAATGCCAGCATGTCAGAACGAATGCTCGTCAGATTCAAATGGATTGATGTAAATAATGAAATTAGATTATAAAAGTATTTGTCGTGGATAGATTAAAGTAGAAAAAAACAAAAAGGTTAATTGAATTATTGACCCAAAACGTAATTCAAGAAAACGTAGAACTTGTTCAAAATCATTTTTGTCCTAAAGTATAGAAAGAAGAAAAACAAATCAGGAAAGAAAAAACCACCAAATATTTTTTATTATAATACTTCTTTATTTGACAACAATAATAATTATTGACAAAGTAAATAATCGAATAGCACACATTACTTGTATATAACTACAATTAACGAATATGTTTATATAATAACAGTATTTATTCATTCTAATTGCAGTTAATTTTGTTGTTCATTTTAATCATGACGTTCCTTGTTGACATTAACTCTAAAAGTGTACAACGAACATACAAAACAATCGTTACATAAATAAATAACCTTTTTAACAAAAAAAATTCAAAATTACTTATTTCTTATATAATAAGAATAACAGCTTAAATTTCTTCTAAATTTTCGTTTTTTTCGATCACTTTTGGGTTTTACTATACAATTCTATCAGTTCCCCAAATAATAAAAACACATTGCAATTATGATATGCTAAACATTGTTTACTATTTTTTGAAATTTCAACATTTACACATAAATATTTGTCTCATAGTATTTAATTTATTACACAAAAATTCAACAATCCGATTTATATAATTACATGTAAGTTATTTAAGGACTGGATTTTAATTTTTATTATCACATTATAAAAAATTGGTGTCTCAAAAATATATTATGTTCCATATATGTTGGTTAGTTTAGTACTGTGTAAACAATTAAAAGTGAATTACTTAATTGCGATCGTATTTAATAATGAAATATGAAAGAACCTTCAAATCGTGTACTATATTCTCATTACTGTTTTTTTTTATGAAAACGAATTTTCATATGCGGAATGTAGATATACATATAAATAGAGAGAAAGAGAGCCTTTTCCTACATCGATAGATTTTCTATCACAGTCGATAATTAGTGCGCTGCCTTTTTTCTCCTATACAATAAAACTACTTGGTTCGATTAACTCGTTGAATGTAGGCAGTTTAAAAAATAATTCCCTGAAACGTGTTGTACTCGAAATATAAAAACTACAATAGACGAAATGACTAGAATTAAACACATCATTTATGCGTATGACAGGAACTATTCAAAAGAAAAAATTTGTTTAATATAAATGTGCACGTCGGGACTCGAAAGCATTTTATTGTCAACATTTCACATAAAAATTTTCTTTATCAGTCTCTACCCTTATCAATTCTACAGAATCCTAAACAAACTACATATATAGTTTTAAAATTCATCAATTATTTTGTTCTCATCAGAAACAGCGCACTCCCATATAAAAAAAACTTTGAACACAAAAATTTATCGTTTCGATTTTGTTGGTGCCAAACAAATGTAACCCGCCCGAATATCGAAACCGCTTACCAATAAATTCATTAACACACTCTCACTCGGCTGTGATACACACGCGGCCTTTTGTCCCCCCGAATCCAATAACCAATTACTTTTCCCTTTTGGTCTGCCCCTATTCTGATTATTGGACATTAATTGTTGCAACAATTCAGAAGACATTTTCTCTTTAGGCTCATTTCTGGTCCTTTTATTCGACGTATCATACAACGTCGTATTTGCACGTTTCGTACTTGGTGTACGTTCTATTTGATGATTTCTATTTTGCTGTTTGATATTCCTCCAATTTGTATCTAAAAGTAAAACAATTTCAATAAAACTAAACCATTGACAGTATGCATGAATTTTATTACTTTTTTCATTATATATATCCTGTATTGTGCCCTCTTGCAGTAATTCACCATCGTCATTCACTTTCAATGAATGCTTATTCACCGAAGACGACAACAATTGCGCCAAACTCGAATTACTGTCCGGTATTGTCTTATCATTTCTATCATTATTACTCCACATTAAATCGGAGGACATTAACAACGGCAAATCGTCCGCTGTATTCATTGATATGTAAGGTGCTTTCCCCGTCATCTCTGGATCCTCTTCCATTTGTAAGTTTATAAATGTGGTCATTTGATCCTCGTCCCCTAATGAATCAACCGGACTGTTCAGTGAAGGCAAACTGCATTCTGAGTGCTAAAAACGACACACTTGCACATTGAATTCAAACGAACTATATTACAATATTTAAGTACCTTTGATAAGTTTGGTGAAAGTAATTGCGGTGAAGGATCATGAAAGTCTCTGTACGACATAAATGGATCGGTTGGTTCATCGTTTAAAAGTGGACAGAAATTGTCTTTTAACAGGAAATCGTCCAACATGTCAGACAAGAATGGATTATTATCTAATGGTACGCACACGTCCCCAGCTTCTGGAGCCAAATGAGTTAAATCTATGTCATCTGGCTCATCTTTTAACACTGAAAACAAACACACCAAATTAAATATACACATGCGAAAATTAATATATTAATACTTTACTAGAGACGAGTGCATATACTTTTGCAAATGTTTACAATACTCTCTTTACAAATTACATAATTACAGTTTCATTTATCTAAAAACCCTCTTCATATGCAAAAACAACAAATATTATGTAGTAAAATAATTAATTATTGTTAGAAATAGATAACAATGTCAAGGCTAATATGTCAGCTGTGTGTTAGCTGAATATGCCAACGAAATTGCAAATTGAAATCAACAGTTTCTAATAATAGATGCCTTCAGTTCACATGTATAAGTAATAAATAACATTATTAAACATGAATAGTTTAGTCCCCTTCTTGCAATATACGTATTCTGTTGCCAGAACATCGAACACAAATTATTACGTTTCAAAAAAACTGTATTATTTTGTATGCTTGTTACATAAATTTTGCGTAACCGTAAAGAAAAACAACAACGATAGTATTTTCAGTACGTTCAAAAAACTTGCGATGCTCACCTCATATGCATACTAAATTACATATTATCTATAGATTTTTAAATATAAACTTAACGTAGTTAATTTACATGGAAATGTCTCTAGTTCGCAAGCCGACAATTATATAATTTCAACAAGAAAACAAAAATGTGCTCAGTTCGTTTTATTTAATTTATTTAAATTAAATGCGGAATTTAAGATTTTTATAGATTGTACCACAAATATGGGATGCTTTACAAAAAGCTCCTTCACAAAAAAAGAATAAATCTAAAATTTAATGAAAGTCATATGAAGATAATTATTGCAAGACAAATATCATTAATATGCGTTGGTGTTACAATAATGAATTATAATCGCTTTTGTAATTTTCTAAAGTACAATTTGAGTCCACCACAATTTTTTATACATCATAAACGTAAATAATAGTGCAAATATCTCAAGGCTGTTTTAAATAAACGCTAAATCATTAATGAGGTGTAATAAATGAATAAAATCGCTACAATTCTCAATACTCGTTTCTATCAATACTAATCGCAATTGTTACGTTTGTAATGAATTAAATGAATGACACTAAATATGGACATCAGAAACGTATCTAAACAGGTAGCTGGTAATTTCATAATTACGTATAATTATTAAAGAACCAGGTTATTTTCGAATCAATAATTTGGATATTTTCCAAAGCCTTTGTGAAAAACTATCAGAAAATCAACGTTTACCTAACAATACGGAAAATTTTGGGAAAATTACTTTTACGCATTATTTGCATATTCCTACGTTCAATTTAACATTGAAACTCACAATTTACATAGCTGTTCGTTAATTATACAACAAACAGGAGTAGTGAAACATTTGCATTTGCGTACCCAAAAACCGTCTCTTCCCATATACTTACATGTTAATCCTGGCTCCTCATCCGAAAACGTTAAGAATCCTTTATTCATGTCTTCTGTTCTATTTGCAAATATCTTCGATGTGGCCGTTTGTGGCCTGGATGTTGGCGGTATAACCGCAATCGTAGGTGTTGGTGTATAATTTGAGAACAAATTTGCAGTTACAGTTACTGGTTTGGAAATATTTGTTGTAACTGACTGCAATGTTTGTTGTTTATTCTTCTCATTCACTTTCTCCACAATCGGTATTAAATTTTCCGCAACAATTGCTGGTCCAGTTGTGGTGGTCAAATTTTGATTTGTTGCTTTATTGCTCACAACGTTATTATTATTATTTGTTGATGTTGTACACAAATTTTCCGATTTTACAGATGCAAATTGAAAAGCTGAATAAATCTCATCAGAACATTCAACACCACTGAAAAGACAAATTTTGCTGTTGGAAAAAGTGCGCTTTTTTTCTTCTTGTGCGCTTTACAATTTCAAATTTCCCTTTCAAACAAAGTGAAATCCGTAAAGCCGAATGTGCACCAAAAAAATGTAAAATTTGTCGCGAATACACTTGGTTTTATCACTTTACAGTAGTATTTAATGAATTAAACTCAAATACATAAAAAAGTTCAAAATCAGACCATCAATAAATAAACGACTAGGATTGGTTAACGAAAAGGCACTGGTTTAAAATTTGACTCAAATTTAATATTCGACAAGCATTATATGTGTCGCCCTTTCAACGTATCTAAAAATTTACACTATATTCAACGTTGATAAGAGGACAATTTTCAAATAGAAACTGATCTTAGTAAAACGCTAAGTCGGTGTGTCGCGTGCACTTCAACTCCCACTTTCATTTCGAAATGTTTTATGGTGTGTGTTTCGTTCATGGGTTGGAAATATTCATCTATACCAATCCACGTGATATACAACATATAAGCCATACGCAAACAAATTAATGTACACTTTTACTGATACACACCACCATACACGTGATTACAAATAAATTTTAGAAACTGTTTTTCATGGGCTTTCACATTATTGTACGTGACCATTTAAACGCAATCTTCAACTCTCGCATACCATCATCACACAGAAATTACATAATTAATTGTGGTCTAGGTCTTGTAAAAATATCCCACATCTATTTTTAGCAAAACTGTTTTAAAGTTGAGTAGTTCAGTAAAATTTTATAAATATCTATAAAAACGATTCATTTGTGAATTTTTGTTATCGAACGCCTTCAAAAAAGAACCGGAAATGTTAATTTTATTTCACGGTTCATCGAAGATAGAATTAAATATTCAATAGTTGACAATTAATTCGATCTGGTTTCATTATTACTGGAATTTCGAATATTTATTTAGTGAAATCACAAATTACATATATCACGCGATCACAATTTGATCGAAAACTTGGAACTATGATTGATTAGTCTAGAAAATAATCGTATGATTCCTCTAAAAATCGAGATTAGGTCAGTACACTGAATATTGCAAATGTTGTCTGCACTTTTAAATGTAACACCACAACGAACATAAACAGTGATTTTAGACAATAAAATAAATTAGGTAATTGAAACTAATGGCCTGATATACAGTACTCTATATAAATTGACGACAATTTAACCGACAATCGTCATCGTGTTTCGTTTTTAAAAGAGCTCATCAAATATTACACAACAATTATTACATAAATAAACAATAACTCTTCAGTTTTCCTGCATAACTCTACCGTCTGTAGGTTTTTTTTATTAAATTTAAAAAAATAACACTTCATGTTAATGAATTGTGACCTTGCACAACATTACCGTAATTTTCCTTACCATAATTATTCAACAAGGTTGTGATAACTAGGTACACATTACAATACAAAAGTATATATAATCTGATTTTATCAAATCATTATCGAAAAAAATGTTGAGTTAATGTTTAGCGAAATATTTTACAATCAAAAAAACCCAGTTGGAAACAATGTGCTCATCGCTGATCAAAAAATTTTTCACATTCTTATTTATGTAACAATAAATCCAATGCATTTTTTATTGCAAATGTAATTAATCAAGGACAGTACTCTGTTTTGATATTAGTTACACATATATTCATACATAGTTAATTTAATACGTAGAACCGTATTTAAGTTGTGGAAAAGAAATCTTCTAGACAAGCAATAAATAAACGAAATGCTATTCAACAACAATCTTCATTTAAAGGAAATTTTTTTGATAACCTTAATGAACATCCATGTATAAGTGGCTGATAATTGTGATAAGAATGTGAATGACATTGTGCTCATACATATCGAAAATTGGAATGGTATTATGCAACTTCTTTCTTTATCAATTTCGATTGTGATATTAGTTTAATGGGAAGATCTGGTGAAAACAAGTTTAATACCAACATCTCACACTCAATAATCATATCAACTACATAATCTTATATTTTCTCAAAGAAAGTGCACTTTATGAGTCAACACAGTAACACTCGAATCAACAATTCGCATCAAAAGAGAGAAAACACATAAATTATTTTGTTTTTGGGCCAATGGGACTGTTTTAACAAAAAAATTGTTATAAAAATATAAGAATTCTCTGAAGATTTTCAAAAATACGATATAAAGTACTCTAACATTTTGGCAACAGGTGGTTGGTTAATTCACATCTTAAAACAATTTTATTTGGGACAAATGAAGATATTCGTTTACCAAATCAATCTTATTCGTTCCATTTAGTTTTTTTTTCAAATTTATAGCAACAAAGTGAAATTAATGATCCTGATTCCTGGAGCTTCTGAAAGTGCAAAAATGCCCCAATTTTTGTTTTTGTCAACTATACGCAAGTTGTATATTGATCCATTAGGTCTCTTCGCGATTCAAGCAATGCGCAAATTCACTTATTGAATGAAATTTGACCATTTTGAGGGAACAAAGTCAACCACCTATAGAAAAACGCCTACAGAAAATCAGCTGTTGAATATAAAAATAGCAAAAACACAACTACATAGCTAATAGAATTCTGAAAGATGTATTATACGTAAACAATGTACACAGAAATCATTTCATTTCAAATCGATATAAATGAGATACTTGGCGGAAATTAACAATGGACGCTATTTTCATCTTCAATTTGATCAAATTAACAATATATGAGATTATGTCATAAATAGATTCATTTCATTTACTCTAATTTCAGACATTTATGTGTTGTTATTAAAAGAAAATGCTTGCAAATATGACGTTCTGCCATGAGGTAATTGATAATATTTTGCTACTTTCTTCTGTACATAACAAACATACAAACACTAACTAATAATCACTTTTACATGACGTCAATAATGCTTTATTGCACTTCATCACTAAAACTGCTAAATTAATTGCAGAGGAAGAAAAAAATTACAATCTTAAATATATTACGTCGCTTATTTTTCGACTGGTTCAAGGACAAATTATTTATATTTTCTACAATAATAAAAACTAATTAATCATTTGTCACTTTTATTTAAATGTGAGACTGGTGGGCCAACACGTTTAAATTTATATTGATAAAAACCGAATGAAATTTTGGAAATGATTTTTAAATTGATGAGCAAATTGTTAAATAAAATAGTCACATCGGAGAAGTTAGCGCCTTTACGTTCTTAAAACAATCATAAAAGATAATAATTTTATTTATTTAGATACGTTAGGGGATAGTCTACTTTTAAGCCACGTGCAAAAACATCCAAATCACCTTAAGGGGCACACATTTATTTTCGAAATGACCGACTTTATACGAATTTAATTTTAAACTGAAGCATATATTGTTTTCAAAATATTATTGTAATTTGTGCACTTAATATAATTTGGAAAATTTTTAATAACACCTAAAATAAGTGAATCAAAACGCATATTTTTCCTATCTAAAAACAATACGTCAAGAGGATATTTACTAATCGAGCCAACAAACACCCTGCCACAAGCACTGATCTATCTATATTTGTGTTTATTTATTTACCTAGTAATACAAACCTGTTGAACAACTAGAAAAAAATTTGTACAACAATTTCAAAAAATATTTCAATAATATTAATAATAAGTGACCACCAACTACTTGCAAGACAAGGCAATTTGTATTAAGAGAAAACATTAGAGGAAAAGAGGATTTTTTTGTTAGAAAAGTTTAAAAAGTGGGAAAAAACTGTTTGCAAACTACATGGAATGGATTAGAAAGTGAAAACTGAAACTGAAAAGCTTCAAACGCACAACTCTCAGAGGGTTGTACAGGCGCAATCAGCTGACTGTGTATAGAGGGGATGGCACCCTCACTCTACACTCCTGTTATGAACATTATACTTTTGTATAAGGGTAAAGAAATTTCTAATGTACAAAGATATAGGGGAACAATTTCCATATATGCCGTTATTTATGTACGCAAATATAAAGCTTTATTTTGAATTATTATGCAATTTTGGAAGACACACAAATTCCTCTTTCCACCGAAAATTTCCTTTATGAAACTTCTATAATGTTCAATTTACAAACTAGAAATATTTGAAAATTCACTGTTAAAGAATGCAGTAAGCATGTATTTTCTGTGTAAATAAATCTTTTTAACCTAATTTAGAATGTTGCACCCAGGCAAAACATTAAGAATAAATTAACCGTAAATGGAGATCACTATCACAAAAATCTCGTAAAAATCATATTAAATTAATGCTTTGACTGTTCCAAGCTAAAACTGGACAGTTGTTCCATCAAGCAACTAAAAATAAGACACTTTTTTATCCCAAAATGAGATTTATATAATTAACATAAAGAATTACAAATGTGGGTACAGAGTAAACAGCTTCCTTTAATTTTAACCCGAACAACAACACTTTGTTTGCAAATGCGATGTAGATATATTTTTTTCGAAAATGTTACTTCTATTTCTAGCAACCTACGTTAATACACTTGTTATATTTATACTAATTGGCAGCTTTAACGAAAATTTATATAATATAGCAAAAAAATCAAAATAGATATGTATATTCGACCTTAACTTATGTAAATATGCGTTAATTGATAGCCATATTACCTGCTTTTATATCATTTTTAAACAAATAAAATTACAATTATCTAATTGTGTCAACAAAATCGTAAAAATCCATTGACTATTTAAAAAAACCGAAAAAAAACCTATTCAATCATCTTTCCTAGGAAAATTGCATGTAATTTCACAATTAAACATATACATTACAAACGTATATACTGCAAGTACACATTAAAGCTTGCAGATAGTTACACCTACATGTGAAACTTGATCTATCACAATGTATAGACAAGTTTTATAATATGTAGAAAGACACTGTGGGGTCATGAACTGGAAACACAGATATGCAAAAGTCCAGAAGTTTTTTTTTGTAAAGATATATGAAACACGTTACACCTGGAGAATCACGGCATGAAATTTCACATAAGAATTCAGAAACACACTCAAGTCATATCAGGTAGACACAACTCAGACATGTAACAACTGTCTTATTTTTTTTTTACTTGCATCGGTTATGTAATGGAAAGTTAAACATAACGTAGAATGTTTTTTTTTATTGCAAATGGACATTAAATTGTTGTAATTATCAGAAACTTAATAACATACAAGGAATGTTAAATATCTACAAGAAATAAACTTATGAAAATAATTAAAACATTGTGCAATCTTAAATAAAAGAAAGCCGATACCATCGGCAATAACCACACCAATGATTTCTTAAAAAATTGACATGTCAATCTGCACGTAATTTGATGATTCATTGCCACAACGTGGGTAGCTCGCAAATGTAAATTATAAAATTGTTAATTTTCTGGAAGTAAATTAGTATTAATTGCACAATTAAGCCAATTTTCTTCCTATATATTCCTGCTATTGCAACATTTAACAATTGTTCACGAATTTTAATATACTCTTACTATAACGAAAACGAAACCAAACTGTTGATTTTTTTTCTGTTGAATAGTTAGAAATTTATTCTCCTATCTTTTTCTAATGCACAACTATTGTATGCAACATTTAATTAAGCAAATATAATCTTAAAATTAGATTGTCACCAGATGTAGATGTAAATGAAATTATTTACATAATGACTTGCTTTACTTGTGCCAATAAATAAAATTCATAAAAATAAATGGCAACAATCCAACATATTTTCTAAGAACGTCCACTGACCCAATGAGATTATTGTGTGTGAATTTATTTAACGATCTAATTATTTTCAGATTGTTTCTCATTCAGCTTTATAAAAAAAAATCAAGTAAAAAGAACATAATTTATTGCAAGCCTATTAATAGACCTCATTCACAATCGATCGTCGATTTTACAATATACAGAAACTATTAAAAAACAATAAACTACAAGTAGATTGGCACAACAGAAAATAAATTAGAAGTTCGAGTCGATTTTTCTTTGGTCGATACAGGGAGAAAAATTAACAGGTGGTAATAAAGTTCTAAGAACCATTTACATGTACACGAGAATTACACAACATCATGCAGCAAACAAGTAATTTACTTTAAGAATCCAATTTAAGATATCCGGAAGCGAATTCAGTAATTATGAAAAGTTTTCGAGTACACAATTTATTACTTATCAATTTTATTTTAATGAGAGAGTGACAAGAATTGTGTAAACCTACAGAATGGATAATTAACTAATTTATATTTGTATGAGGTACATGTTCTAGATATTCAATTAAAATAACTAAGCCAATTGTTCAATTTGTTATTCTAGGGCATGGCCAAGAGTGCTATTGCTCTTATATATCAGTAAATAGCAGGACAAGTAATTGGCAAAATGCATTGTTTATTATTTTTTATTCCAACTTAATCACGTCAGGTGCATTCTTTAAAAAATCAATACGGAATTTCAATGATCGAAAAACAATTTCATTGCGATTGCATACAAGACGAATGACTTTTTCCGAGACTTTTTCATTTAATGGCATGTACATGTGTGAAAATACGTTAAGTAATTAAAATAAAGAAGCGTGAATTGAATCAGTAACAATTTATGCAATTTAAATGCGATACTCTAAATACATACATAAAATTCTTTTCAGAACCCAACTCCTGAATAATTTCATTTCGTTTACAGATTAAATTGTAATTGTGGAGCCTTTAAGCGAGCGCTCTCAATTCGGTACTTTTTCACTGAAATTTAATTTGGCTACAGCTCTCAAAGTATATTATTATTCATTGAGCAATTATTGTTTGCTACATTTAAATACTTAATACAAGTTGAAAGTCGTGTACAATATTTAATGATATAGTTAAAAAATATTTTAATCATTTGCTCTAAATTCATTCTTTTAAAATGCATCGCAGCTGCTTACATCTCCCAACACAGAAAATGCTGTCGAACTTAACTATTCAATCTGACAAATGGATTGACAATTTATTTTTATATGTATTCAAGTAAATAGACATTTTAAAAGATGGTCTGATTTTGCTTTTAACTTGATATCGAACACACGCGATTTTAATTCAAATCCACCCAATTATGTAATAGAAATAAGTTACATTCGAGATCGCTTGAATTAATAATGGAAATTCACTCTTTCGGATTTAATCGATGATTAGTGTTAAATTTTTAAACAAATAACTGAAAGCAAGACATTGAAAGTCCCTCGACAAAACTGGTAAGCAACCAACAATACCAAATAAAACGAGTAATAAATTCAAACATCAAAATATGAAAAATTGAGGAACTTCCAATAAAGCAAAATATTTCAAAGCTGCCACAATATTTCAGCTTGATTTTAAATTGAATTGTAAAATTGTGAATAGCTTTGAAAATTCCATAAAAAATTGTACAATCTTACCTTATGACGTAATTAACACACACAACACTCTGGGGCTTTTGTAATTTGTCGTAAATTAATGTGGCCTGAGTCACTACCCAAACATATCCGCCAGTTTTCGCAAGAAAACGATAGCGATTTGTTTCGCATTGACCCTTGGAGAATACTGCAAAAAACACATTTTCATTAGGCTTACAATTAAGTCTCTAATATCCTATTCCCATATTAATAACTTAAATTATGATGATTTTAATGAGAATCATTAATTTATATAAAAACGCAATCAGCGACATAAAATTAAAACTCGTAAAGCCACGAAATTATTTACGACAATTTAATAACTTGCATTTTCTTAATTTATGCAATGGACCAAGTGCCAAAATTTTCACTTTCATCTTACTTTTTAAAAAAACCAATTTCATTCTTGTTTATTACAACTGTTTGCTTATATATAAACACAATTTAACAATTTTAAAACATCTCATAAAAGATGATATAAAGACATTTCTCGATATTTATACTTCAATCTAAGGCACATTTTTTTTGTTCTAGCCGCTAAACTCGCATCTTACACTTTCTTTGTAATATTTCTCTTATTTTACAACCGCATATAAAAGAAAAGATATCATTTTTATCGCTTACAATCTCTACAATCCAAATGCCATATTCAACACAAATGAAGTTATCATAGAGAAAAAAAATACAATTTCACACTTGTTTAAAATAATATTTTCAATGCCGTTGCAATAACAAGATGTGAAGCGTTAATTCAAAAATATTAATCAACTCTTATAGAAGACAAACTGTTATGTAACAGACGAAAAAGTCAATCATTCCATAGCATGAAAACGGAAGACAATGGATAGTTTTCAGGCGATTCACCCATCGTCAATCCCTGACTCAGACTTTTTTACAACCAAATAAGATTAAACTGAATAGAACAGCCTCGACTTCAGTAAAATGTGGTCGATAAAGAATCTCATTTTATTTTATTGATAAAGCAATATCGTGAGATTGTGATTGTTTCATTTAAAACATAACAATAATTACCTTTCATTTTTTTTTGAATTTATATATGTATTAATAAGCTCCAAAAATATGAAATCTCATTATAGGTAGGTAGGTATTGAATTTAGTACATTTTGTAATAACGCACCTATATTAGATAAGATCCTAAACCATAGATAAATCTATTCGTTATCATTTCTTATACATTCAATTCCCGAATCTAATAGATATGCGTGTAATTATTATCATAAAAGCCAAAAGTGCCGACACGTTAAGAATTAATTATGTAACTCCTCAAAAATATATTAATTTTACAGCTTTTAATAAAAAATTGCCTATTTGACGAATTAGCATTTAAGACGACGTCTATTCTCATATTTCTATTAAAAATGTTTGTTTAAAGACTAAAACATGTCACGGAACATTAACTAGAAACGACTCTTACTTAAAATTCACTTAAAACAGAATTATTTTAAACGCCATTTACATACTTATAGAAAATTACAAAGTCAAATACTTACAACACTTGAAAGCAGAGCAAATTGAATCACTATCCATTGCATGATGGTATTCGTACGCTGATTTCCCAATTAAATCTTCAGAATTATACCCCAATATGTCCATCATACTGAAAACCAAAAACGAATTATAGATTCAACTACAAACAAACTTAAAAATCATTTACAATTTATCGTCTGCATGTGTAAACTTCATATCTAAACTATGTTTTGTCAAAAATGTTTGTCTCGGTAATGGAGCCTCTATATTTGACGGATGAGGTATCGGTTGTCCAATTGCCACAAGACATCGTCGCATTGAGCCTTTCTCCTCATCTTCAATTGATTTCAAAATATGTCCTGTACAATGTATTACCTACAAACATTACCATAAATTACAATATATCTTAAATAAAAGAGTAAAAGATTTATTACTTTATAAGTAGCTGATTTTAAATTCACCGATCTTCCTTTACTGGTTAAAGTACACTTCAAACGTATAAAAAACGATTTCGGTGCGTCGCATTCTTCCTTACTTTTCGATGATAAAATTTCTTTGATTTCATCATGATCACAAGGATGACTGTATTCGAAAACATTTTGACCCATCAAATCAATCTAAAAAAATATTATATAGTCAGGCAAACATTAATTATTTATTATATTTATTAAGTAAACTAAACGCATATTATTTACATCGGATGCAATAAAAACAGATTAAAATGGAAACCGCAAAACCACATTCACCACAATTGTGAACCGATATTTTTTTTCTTTCTAATTAATCCTTGCAAATCAACATCAGTGTGACAAATTGAATTACCTGTGAAATTCCCAAATAATCGCTAACATTCTCAGAAACATAGGCAAAGTCTCCATCGCTAGACAACACCACCAAAAAACCCTCCAAGGATTTCAGAAAAACGGATTCGTCAACGGATTTGTTTGATTCCTCTTTCACTATTTGTTGTGGTTCTGGAACTAAATTATATAAATTTCTATGAATATTACAATGCTCGATAGCAAATAGGAGAACGTATATCACTAATTATGTTGTTTAATCATTGAAGGTTAATTAATTGGGAATTCCCTCTTGCTTGCTTGCAGCACTTACCTAATTTTATCATGTCTCTAACTCTAAGATATGAGATCACTAAACGCATTACGGATGCTTTATCTAGTTGGTTGATTTGCTCATTTGTAAGAGGAAGAGCATTTGCCAGATCTGTGAAAATTTCGGTTTCTCGAGACCTACGAGAACGAGCAGCATCTCGTGACTTCTCTTTACGTTTTTCATTGTTCCTGTAACCAAACGAAAATCGCATATTTAATATGTATATTCATTTATTTATCGACATTTGATACAGCTCTGCTAGTGTTAGCTTTCATTATCAAAACAACTCAAATTTGACCCAGTTTTTTCCCGAAAACAACATCAATTTAAATAAACAAACGTACGAGTGTTTCTGTCAAGTATTCTTCAATTAAGATGAAAAATCGATATAGAACCAATTTGGTTGCCTAAATTCAGCAAGTGCTTTGCAATAAAATCAAACTCATTAATATTCCACATATAATTCCATTCTATTACGCTTTAGTTGTAAATAGGAAAAAGATTTACGTCAAGGCTCTGTTTAGTATTTACATTCTATGCCTTCCTTCCACTTAAACAATGAGTCAATTAATATGCACTTATATTAAAATAATTAAATGGTATAATTATTGCGTATTCAGGTTACTAGAAAATATACTGAATCTTAAAAAATAATTATCTAATGCCAAGTTTTACAAACGACAACGCTGATTTCATTATCCCAGGATATTCAAGACTCAACAGATAATTTAAAAATGATTTACTTACATTTCTACAAGGAATTTCAAACCAAGAAAAAAAAAACCATAAAATTCCTCTTAAAACTATCAAAACTGTTGAAAACAAACAAAGTTTCTATTTTATTCACAATAAAAGAGGAAATTCATGCGGAACTTTTTACATAAACTTATATAAACGAAATAAATTTTGAGTAACTCATGGATGCAGACAACATGTGATTAACCTCGTGCTTGGATCAAATCCAACGAAAAGTAAAAGTTGTTTGAAGAATACATTATTTTATATTCGTAATTAAATCATGTGTTTTCACCGAATTTTGTATGCTTCACATACTATTAAAATCTATTTATTTCTTTTATTTTATCTTTTTACTGGTCTAATTATTATAGTTGCATAACAGTTTTGTCTACTACTTTGGTCTAAACTTAAAAACAATAACAAATTTGTTTGTCAAATGAATAAGGAATGAACAATTTGTCAAGTTACAGGTGATAAGTCACCAAAAACCTTCGAATTGGATTATTTAGAAATAAAATTCGTGTATAATTCCGATTTACATACATTTCTCGGGCTTTGCTCTTTAGAAATGTCCGTTTGGCTTAAATGAACACTTTAATCTAGAAATATGACTAGGCAGAAAATATGGGTGTGATACATAGAACTTTTTAAGCAAAATGTACACACGAAGGCGTACCATTTTTTTCATACTTGACCATTTCTCTACAAATTACATAATGCTGACGGGGACATAAAATTTATCACTTTAAAAAGAAAATATGGGATACACCCTACAAAATAATGAACACGCTACAAAGCAGGTAAGAGAATCTCATTCAACGTAAAGACCCCATTGAATCTTAAAAAACGATCTTTAGTTTACAGCGAAGAATTTGTTACTGGGACGCCCAAAAGAGAAATTTAAGCCTTATGTAATAATAAGATGCTTAACAATATTTTCTAAAGAAAAAAATGTAGATATATTATTAACCTTTCAAATAACCGTCGCAAACTTAAAATCAACCACATTTTAAATGAACAATTCCGACCTTTTTACATAAGCAAAACCCAATAATTTTTGAATAGGCAAAGCCATATGCACATAATCTTTGGTCCAAATGTACTAAGACAATCCGCACCCTATTCTATACTCACATAAAATCCTCCATATCACCAAATTCAACAAACTGACAGGTATTGTAACATCCATTGGCATAATAACTATAGCACCGTCCATAGTCAAAATCCGCCGACGCCTGACAAGGAAGTGCCAATTTTGCCAAAATACTTGTTGGCTTAATGCGATTCGAAGTCGGCGCCGTTGGACACATTTCATATGTGCTAAATGGTTGCACATTATTGCGCAAAAAATCATCGCTCTCCGACACATGATTATAATCCAATGGAGCACTGCATCCGAAACTATTGTCATTACATGGTATATGACCATCTGCATAACGATTTACGTACGGCGGTGGCACATAATTTACACAATTCATATTTGAATAATTTTGTCGTGGCAAATTATTTATATGACTACACTCCATTGTGCTAATAAATTTCGTCTAAGGTAATTGTTACATTAGCGTTTTATCTTCTTACTTACACGCACACACATGCGACTTGTTGATTTGATAACGTTCAAATGTTGTGATTTAATATTTTTTATGTCTATATCTAAAAATATTCCTCTACATCTATGTATATGTCTATGTACTTCTAAATAGTTACAGATTAGAGATATGGGCAGCTTTTTTTTCTAAATAGACCACCTTTGGTAACATTTAAATCAGGTATCTAGTAACGAACATTTTCAAAGAGTTCAAAATTCTTCACTTATCTAATCGTTAGTTCAACACTTAAAGTGTAGTCACGTATTGCGATTTAATTGAGTCAACAAAGATTTTGGTATAAAAGAGGACATTATTTTATTAAATGCACTTTACCAACATCGGTATGTTACATAACATTTAAAAAAATTAGCAACAATTTATTTAGTTCTATCTAGGGTTTATTTGTTTTGTTTTATCTGAATATTACATTGTATTTGATTTTAAGTGCTTTTTGAAGTACGAACCTTTCTCAGATTTCAGACTGAAAAAATAATTACAAATGTAAGTATACCAAATCACTGTTTTACCGACTTTTGCACTTAGAAATCGGGTTTTATTACTTGCATGTGGGTAAGTACCCACTCAACGACTCAACTAGTAATATAAAAAAAAACAACAATATCGAATACCTTCAATTCCAACCGTTTTGTCACAAATGTGATGAAAGTATAAAAATTTAAACGGGTAATCTAATTAAGTAATTCCTCCACAATTGCAAAAATTATATCTTAAATAGGTCTAAAAAATTTTATGAGTATCATTGTTTAGACCATGCGCCATACAAGAGGGAAAATGTCCAGGAAAATTTGACTCTATAGTCTATTTTTCTTCAAAATGTTTATCTGAAATGGAATCTATTGACAATCTTCAATATAAAAACGACGTGGTTATTATTGAGAGAAATTCTTATTAAACGAATATTAAAATCTCTCTATAGATCATAATTTCGAAAGTCGTAAGATCATAAAACGAAAACGACCAACCCATAATTTCAGCACATTTAAGAGAGCCGTTCATTAATTACCTCTAAGTTAAATATTCACAGTATAATTACACATTCTTCGCGGAATTTGACATCGGTTTTTGCAACTACATAGTCTTTATCCTTATATTTGAATGTAGAAAAACAGGAACATATACATATGTATACATACGTGCCACAGAGATCGTAACGTCTCTAATATTAGAGTATAAAAAAACTCTTTATGTAAATTAATGGAGCAAAACTTATATTTAAGAACAGAAAAATACTGATAATTTTAATTAAACATTTCCAAGAATCTAAACTAAATTATCATTCACAATCATGTTTTTTTTTAAAGTAAAGTATTGTTTTGTATAACTGGATAATAAAGCGATCAAAATATGAAAAGTTCAAAACCATTGAAATCCCATACCGAAATAATAAGGCCACCAAAATGTTTACACAATCCATCCATCAAGATCGTTATTTAAAACAGTGTTCATTATTTAACATACAATAATGTTAACTAATTACATATAAAATTAATCAATTGGCAATTTTCAAGGTAATCTAAATAAAATAAAAATTGATAAAAATTTTTTATAAATGAACTCTTAATTTATCAAATACACGACATAAAAATCAGCTTCATGTACCAACGTTTTATCGTAAGGGAATCAAAATAAATCATTAATTACAATTTAATCTAAAACAAAAAATATAGAGGAACATCATTGTGAAGGTCGAATAATTTAACATTTAAACCATCTGATAGCTCTTTTTATAAATCTAGGTAGGTATCATAATATTTAGTTCATGTAATTAAATTTCACACTAGATATACATATACATATGGATACGTAATGTAATATACAACACTTATATACGTACATATCATAAATGTATATCATTCGTGCACAACGTGACCACCAAACTTATTTGGTAGTCGATTTACGTCTTTAAACATTTTTAAAATACAAATTTTTCTTAAAAGGCATTAATAGAGACGTCATTAGATACATAATAAATGCATTTCTATTCCCATTGTAACGCTCTCAAAAAGCGTTTGTCTTATTATCAATTTTTTGATCAGTTTCAAATTTCAGCAAAGAACTTATAATTAAATTACAAACGTTATTACAAGCTAATTAAATGAATAACAATTTAATGGAATTGTAAATAATAATTATATAAATTCTTCTATCCTGTTTAAAAATAAACCTTAATTACAGTAATAAAATTTAATTCCCTCGGCATAAGTACAACTATCACACAATTAATGACGATCAGTTCGATTTGTAAATGGATATAAGTACTGGAAATACCCTAAATTTACTTTGGATAAAGATATTCGTTTCGTTTCACAGTCAAAGTGCATGTAGAAAATTAAACCACAAAATATAAATAAACAATAATACACACAGGATATAAATGTGACGTTGTTAAAGCTATTTTGTTTCGCCTGAATACAAATCACAGTAGTTTAAAGTTTAGTCATCTGATTTATGCGAGATTGCGAGATAATATTGAGGATGTAGTGGCAGACACGGTCATAATAACAATCAATATTTAAATGGATTTTACAATAGATAAAAGAACAAAGAAACATTAGACATTCAAAGTTTGATGAGAGGAATTATTATATTTTAGGGTAGTAAACTGCTTCTTTTAGTCCTGAATTAATAAAATTATCAAACTTTAGGATGGCGTCATGAACAGTTATTAATGATATTACAAGTAGTCAAATATGTTTATATGATAGTATAACAATTTCTGCTACAGCATTACAAACAAATTTGATTATTTATTATCATATAGGATGATACTCGGAATGATATCTAACAAATTTTTAATATAAAAAATTAAAATTCATCCCAGAGTGCAGATTTGTGTATTTCAAAGATTTTTTTTCTTATTTATTAAACAATGGACTCTGTTTCAAATATATCGCATTTAAAATAGAAATTCTGCATTGGAGATTAAATATTTACATATCTTATTCGCATCGACCAATGTCTAGAAAATGTGCAAGTGCAAGGACTTTCTTTTATTTATGAAAGTATTTAATTACATCTTCATGTTAAGCTAGAGTTAATTCTTTTTGTTTTGTACTTGAACATAATACACATTGCAAATTGTCTTGGTAAAATTTGCAAATAATTATCTGCATGTTCTAGAATGAAATAACAATATGCAAAAAATAAACAATTGTAGTACACGAGGTAGTACACTTGTAATTTAAAGTAATAATAAAAAAAATTATACTTCTATTAGATAGGTACTCGTATATTATTAAATAACCAATTACCTCAATGGCGTTATTTAGTAAAACACAGCAGCAACATTGCTTGTTCTCTATGACCTTTTATAAACAAAATACTTATTTCCACGATTAAATCCTGTCTAATAAAAAAATCTTATTAAAGCTATAATTTTGATCTCGCACGCTTTCTCATCAGCCAGAAACAATTAATTAATTTTTTTATCGTTAAATTAACATCTTAGATTTTTATTTCACTTATCTTAGTACTTTGAATTGTACAAAATATCTTACATCTACATAACCTTTGATATGGTATGCCTCCAAATTAAAAAAATAAAAATTCCTCTTATCAGTGACAGATATCAAATTTAATTAAACAGAAATTCGAAAATAGATTATAACGGAACAATTGTTAAATAATTGCCACTTTCTGCTAAAAACAAGTGTGTAGACACATTTTCCTAATCATAAAAAAATTATGCGAAAAACCGCAAATGGTAATTACACAAAATGTTAGTACTGTATTGATATCCAATACATATAATATAATAACTAGCCTTGGCACATATGCTAAGAAATGCATTACAAAACTCAGTTCATCGACTTATGTAAATTATCACAGAAACGCACAAACACACTCAGTTCGATTCTACCCATGTATCTTTTTGTTATTTAAATGTACATTATATAATATTTAATTTAAAACCATACTATTTACACTAGTAGCCAACAAAATTTCCAGTAAATTAACGAATTTTTCTTATATCAAATTGCAGAATTAATTTTGTATAGTAATTTCATGATATACATATCCTTATCGATTTCTTAACAAAACATTTCAACATTTATACCTAAATGCAAAGTTATCCATTGTGTGTATAAATAGAAAAATCAACCTAAATATTTTTTTCTAAAGCTGATAAACAAAATCCGCTCATATAGAAAAACCTTCAAACATAATTAAATCGCCTCACAGTTCCAAATAATTACGGTGTAATGCATTCACTGGGGTCTATAACAAAATAGTGTTAAAAAACCTTGAAATTCACACTTTAAATTACTAGAAAATATGCACTTAACTGCAATTCACTTCTTATTACAGAAAATTAATTTTTAATTCATCCGAAACTAGTTCATTTTTTTGATCAATTTGTAACTAGGTTCCAATAATAAAGACGTCATGAGGTCAGTCAATAGTAAAATAAATTTATCATTCAGCAAATAATAACATTGTTAAGACAACCTCAGACGCATTTTCTGCTTACATCAATTGTCCTGCACAGACAATGGGCAATTTAGCAGAAATACAGTAGCACGAATTGGATTCTTTGGACAACATACGATAAAAATATGACAGGCCTTCGAATTTAACATAATTAAGATAAACAAAATGATGATACAAATAACTAAACTAAAAATATATACATATCTAGGAACAAGAGACTGACGCTAATCTCTCAACAAACATAAGTACTCCTTTTAAAACTTTAAGAAGCAAATGTACAGAGCTTTATATTTGAGATAAAAAATTCATTTAAAAAATGAGGGCACGCTAATTAAGACCGACTTGACAACGAAAGCATTTTAATTTAGCTACTCGCTTCAAATAAAACGCAAAAAATTCTTTTTTCAACACCTACACATATACAAGAAATTAATAATTAATCTCATAAAAGAAGCAATATACGTAATACTCCAGCATTTTCAAGGAAATGCAATAAACAAGAAAGAAAAAGAGTTAAATGACTTATTTATTATCATATTAAATAATATTGTAATATAAAATGCATGTGTCGTCTAACGAGATTTATTTACAGTCAAACTTAAAATACATACGTATATGTATAGTTTAAACAACCTTTTAATACAAAAACGTTACACGTAAATGTCTAATTAAAGGCATATGACTACATATTTCGTCAAATAAACTGTCGTAACAAAAACTAATAAATTGAATTTGGACATACCATTTTTTATAATCAAACTGCCAATCAAAGAATGAAAGATCGTATAACATCGCATCCATAGCCATCATTTCTCCAATTAATCAAATACGATAACAAGTCACAGAAAAAAAAACCGACACCACAAATCGAACACAGGAACACACCCAAGATATTGTTATTAATATTTATTTTAGACGCTTAGCGAATATAAAAAGAGAAAAAATTATAACAGTCATTAATTTCTTAATGCGTTTCCAGATACAAAAATATCCATTAATAGTTCGAAACAATTTCGAACCATTAAAATATTCAGTGATAGCACACCGTATATTATATAAAAACTAAACAGATTGTTTACACTGAAATACCCAAAAAAAGAATAACTTTAATAATTGCCTATATAATGGGGGGATAATTCGTTTCCAATTACCATTTATGCATTAATACAATATTAATATTGCTACGTATTTGTCTAATGTTCAATTAACGAGAAATAATTTAAATTTTTTTCTAGACCATTTAAAATGCAAAATATTAGAGCAATTTTCGTCCTGTTGTTCATCACTTGCAATGTTATTTATGTGAGAATAATTGTGTTGCGGCACGACATTTGCTTTGAACTTTATTATACAAATACAACAAATTAATTAATTTGTCCTTGGATGAAACAAATAATTCTTTAGATTTGCGAAACAGCTAAAATTCGCCACAGATAATATAGGAAATATACCTTGACTCGATTTTACGAAGTAATTTCTAGTGACATTGATTGGAATCTGTTGGAACAGCAAAGTCAACAGAAGGGTCTCCTTTTAGCAGATGCTAAATATTTCAATTAATTGATTTTAAGCAAAATTGGAGGCAGATATCTATTTAAATCAATTTACAGTACAACCTAAATTCAATCAATATCATCACTTGCCTGTTGAATATTATTTATATCTTTTTGCTTGTAATGATTTAATTAAGTTTGCACTGTATCTGCGTAAATATTTACAAGAGGTTAATTTTTTACAGTCAATTGAAGAGAGAGAAAATGATAAATATTCAATTACTTCAGCACATTTTACCAGCAAAAGGTAATTTTTGAACCATTATCGTATGTCTATAAATTTGATGATACCCAAGTAAGTGGTTCATATTGTATTGGACATAAAATTGCACAGTCATGCACCCTTAGGAGCATATCCACATCCTTATTTGATATGAACATGCATTATACAAAATACCAATAATCAGTAAAATAGAAGCAATCGTTTAGATAAGTAATCCCTTTCATGATTGCAAACGATGACTAAATGATTGTTCAATTTCAGCAAAACGATTCCAATTGTGTAAACAATCAAAAAATTTACATGAATCTTAGCAAAAGGATTAGCGAAACTATTAATTTGAAACCAATTAACACGACTTAAAAAAGTACTTTAAAACAACTTAAACGATTTACGTAAGCAAACAAATCTTATCGTCCACACAACATAATAAAGGTCTCATCTACTGGAATAATGTATTCTTGTTCAACATCAACTTTATAAACAAAACTGACATGGAGAAAAAAATCTTGTCGTCAGGTTAATAAGAAAAAGATTCGCAGGGAATTTTTGAGACCACATTGCGGAAAATCCTGAAACAAATTTACTTTTACGTGGAACAACTCGACGACTTTCTTTCATTGAACGATTGAATTCGTTAAGAACAGCATTGTGGTTCAATTAACATTGTTGTGGATCAATAAAAGAAGCTGTCAGTCCAAGCAATTGAGAAGAGAAATTCGTTTATATAATTAGAAATTAGACAAACTGTTCGATTGAAATGAGAAAATTGTAAAGGATACGTTTAATAAACACCTGGTTTATGTACCTAACAACAAATATCGATTGCATTCGGTTGCATCATCTACAAAAGAAACATTTCCTTAGAACCTAAGCAAAATATAAGAAACATCCAGCTAATTACTAGACGTCCGAATGGATTTTTAATGGCATTTCTTCACACAATCACCTGATCGTATAAATTAAATTCTTCAGCAATTGAACTGTAATCACATTACTTTCTTGAGGTTCTCTACATTTTTTTTTAATTAAATCCTAAAACAAGCACAAAACATTGCAAAGTATATAAACACAGATATGGGATGCGACCAAGGAATGTTCATTGACGTCAATTGAATTCAATTCTCGACAATAAAGTCCTAATGGATGGAAATCTTCTAAACGTTTTTCGATTTAACGTTTTAGGAAATGACACAGGTCGAACTTTGGTTAATCATCGAATTTCATGTGAAAATAAAATGCACACATTTTTATCAGTGTTAATTATTCGGTACAATTCCATTACGATGTTTTCGTCAGTTTTTAACACAATTTTTAATGATCAACAAATGGAAAGGTCCCAATCGACCGTTGAACTGCCCTATCGTCTTCCGCTCCCAAAGAGATTACAAAAAACGAAATGGGCCACTGTTAAGGCCAAGAACCTGCTTGAAAGTTCGATATATGGACAATACAGGTGCATTCTTCTGCAGGCGTACAAGACTTGCCAGCACAAAGGGAAAGTAGGTTATATTGTGGTTCTAAGAAAATATTTGGCCAAGACAGCTGACAACATTTCGGCCACAATGGGGATGGTTCTATACAACAATAATATTAATTGACTTGTATGTTGTCCAACAATGTTTAATTGATTCAATGGTATATAAATATGCTGGAAGGGTGATGTTTACACAACTAGACCTATTTTTGATAATCAGTACTAACCTTCGTTTCTCTTTGGGTGCCTTTACTTGGGTTACCATTGTTGAACGATGCACTTCTTAGTCACTGCTAAGGAAGTACACCAACTTTCAATTAATATCAAGAAGAACACTCACAATTTTACTAAATAGGAGCACAAAAACAATATTTGTTATCGTTGCCTCTCGTGTAGAGTTAACTTATGCACGACAGTGTAGGAAATCTTACATTTCCCCGCACTGGAACGGTGGCAGCACATTATGGTGAGCGGTAAATTTGAAAAAATCCTACCACGTTGGAAGACAGTGATTTTCTCATTTATTGTGATAATTTTAATCATTCAAGATACAATTGCTCTCATTATAGTTGTTCATGAAACTATACGACAATAATTGATTGGTTTGTTTATTTATTTTCAACAACAAACTTGGAACTTTTCATACAAAACAATTCCAATAAATAAAAAAATTACTATATTACACAGAATACTTAAGAAATAATTGAACCTTTTAAGTAAAATGTGCAATAACCCTGCTGATTGGGTGAAAATTATTTTGATTTTGTCTCTTGTACATCGCCTTTTGTCGTGGTTGCTTCTTTTGCCTGAGATTCAGCTTGGGCAATTGTACTAAGTTCATCATCATCGGCCAAATCTTTGTTGTATAAAGTGGGATACTGTTGCATACATGTTTGCATTGTTTTGAATAAATCGTAACAGTCACTGCCTTTTGGTTCGGCTTCGGAGTAATGGAAGCAGCTAAATGCGTTCCTAAATTCAACGCCACAAGGACCAGTGGCCATGCCCCCTAAACAAGGACAATTCCAGTTGATATCACCATTAGCCAAGATCAGACCAGGTTGTGGCTCAATTTCTGGTAGTTTCACTGTACTGGGAACCTTGTGGTCCTCTTCAGTGGCAAAAATGACAGTGTCTTTGTTGTTTGGGCCCAGTTTTCGGCAGTGTGACATGTTATTGGTGTATATAATTCCGGCTATTTGTCTGAAGTGCTAATAAAGATGGGGAAACGTTGTGAATTATGTATGCACAGTTTACACTACCGTAACAGCCACACAATGTGATGCTGCTTCTTATTTTGATGTAATACTTTCTTGGAACTCGTAGAATGGCACGATGTTGCTTCGGATTGTATTTCAACAAGTCTATCGGTATAGATGAAACTGTTTGTCCAAATAGATGATCAACGGCCTCGATGATGCTTTGTTTGAAGAAAACGGAGGTGACTGCGTTCTCTGGGGCCTGGTTGAAGTTTCTAAAATACCATAAAGAGGTTAGATTTTTTGAAAATTCATACAGAAGGAAGATATACAATTTCTGCCTTGTTTTAATAAATATACTAACAGAGATACATCTAAGTAATAATAATTGCTCATTCCAATATTGGAAATGTGTGTATTTAAATAAAAATTCACTGAACACAAAACCGATGGAATTTATAAGGTTATGATTGATTCTTACTAAAAAAATACAGTTTTCGATAATTTGCTCTTCTGTTCGTAAACAGAATTCTACTACAGATTGCGGAAAATATTCAAGAGAGTGCGCCAGCTACATTAATTTCAAATTTAAATTTTAAGTTCGCCTTCCCGATAACGCAAATTTCATTAAAAAAAAACACTAAAAGCAAATTGTAGTTTAAAACATTACTGAATATTTTATCTTGCCGATGTAGTACAACGCCTATAGAAACTAGTACCTAAAACACCAATATGAAAATACCTACGTAAGTAATAAAATATTACACACCACACACCCCAGACCTAAATTATTACGACACAATAATAATAAGATTGAAACAATACAATTTATTTTTCCAGCAGAAGACAATAGTAAAACTTTATATACGAATAATGGCTCTCTTTGAAAGTACAATTCAATACAACACAATAAGGAAGATAAGTGATCAATAAAGTAGAAAAATTCAATGCGTGTTTCAATCGGAATTGACAGGCTAAAGAGTAGCAAGAAAAAGTAAAAGACTTGTACTTTTGTTGGAGTTCACCATATAACACACTCGGGTTGCTTGAAAAGAGGCAGGACCACAATAATGACCTGCCTTGTTCGGGAACTCCTTAATTATCTTTTCCTTTATCTCACATCTCATAATAGAAGAGTCTAGTTTTAAAATTCTTTTAATATTGTCTTGATTGTGGATCTCGGTATTAATTTATTTTTTAGTTTCCTTCCATAATAGCACCGTTTTTAATTATACATATATCTATCTTTGAGCATTTTGCTAATTTTTAATTTAAATATTTCAGCATTGATATAAGTACCACATCAAAGCCGAGATAAGGGTGAAAACCATCACATGTTATGTTGCACTTTTTTGAATAGCATTTTTATTTGCAATTAAAATTTTAATATGCGTGACAGTCTGTTGCAAATGAAAAATTCTTTTAAGTAAAAAAAGAAATCAATTTTAATAATGAAAGAGAGAATACAGACGGTAACAATAGACCACCTTTAATTAGAAGCAAGTACAAAACTTTGAGCTGTAATAGAAAGGAAAAATTCAACATTAATTTGTAAACAAGTGGAATGACACGTGTTTGGAATTGAAAGCTTCCAGCTGCTTATTTCGACTGTCGGACTTGCGAGAACCTCAACCTTAATTATTAGATCCCATAAATTACTATTATTTTACTCGTTTCGTTCAATCCTACTCATAATTATCTCATCTAAGTTTCATATTATCATTTCTATATGCCCTCCAATTCCTTTGTTCCATTTTGACCGTTCAAATGTGCCAAATTCGGCAAAACTTTGTAACTCCTTCCAACTTTCAACCCCCCTCATATTTTCTCCTAATAAAAACGAAAGCTTTTTCCCAACTTACACACTTAACCCGTTTGAATTTCAGAAAAAAAATGTTCATTTTATAGTTAATAGATGCTGGATATATAAAGGTCTAACAATTGAACCGGATTTTGTTTCTGTTTAAAATTTACTGTCGGCTCGACTCAAAGGAATACATTTTCGTTTTTCTTCCCCCTTTTTACGATCTATTTGAGGGCAATAAGAAGTCGTGTTTGAAAATCTCTACGTTCCACACAATTCACTCATTTTTCCCTTCGCATCCATTCTCTAATTCCGTAATAAATGTAAATTGTTAAACAGTGTTACGGGTGGTTGGAGGCTGGACGCATTTTTCCTGACTTTGCAAACGACAAAAACCGTCATATATACATACAAAGTGTGCACACTGAAAGGTTTTTCTAATGAATGCGAACACTTAGTGGAACTGGAACATAAAAAACGCGACTCTGTCCGCTTACTCATACAATATCTCAGAAATTACGGTCGCCGTAACAGACAGCAAGTTAACTAGCAAAGTAATTAGCGACCGGATGTCATTTACAGAGACACATTCTAACACGAGTTATTCGTTCTAACGAAAATAACAGCAATATACCTCTCTCTGCAGTAATTAAACATTAAACAAGATAATAGTTGGACATTAGGAGAGTTGTAGGGGCGTAGCGATAAGGAGAGTCGGTGCGATATTCGATTTAATATCGAAACTTGTACAACATATCCGAATCACGTCTCTATGTAGCAGGGGAACAGCCGAAAGCAGGACACGCCAACGCTAATGGTAATATTCTGCCAGGGAATAATGGAGAGAGAGGCAAATAAATGCGTAATAACGCCCTATTCCATATTATCGCAATTTCATTCGACTGACAAGCTAATTCTATTACTTATTGGGTTAAATTATTTGCTGCTTTCACGATCAAAGGGTATTATTTTAATGGAAACATGAGTGTGTTTCGTTTATGCATAAAGTGGATTTTACAAAACGGGAACATTACCATCACAAGAGTCCTTATTACAACAATCGTTTTTAATTCCACTCCCGATTCATCCTTCCAAACAAGTAAAAAGTAAGCGGCTTTTACAAAGTGAATTATTTGCGGATTTCGCATTGCGGTGACGAATAACATCGCCTATCAAACGTTTTCCATACCCAAACCCTCTACGAAATAATTTGGTACTCAATTATCCTATTTGATTATGTTTAGAGAATCGGGTGTCATCATCGATGCATGCTCATTTAAAATGTTTACTAATTATGAAATCGATGAATAGACGGAATAAAAATTGCAAATTAAAAAGTGTATCGGGTATTTTGTTGAACTTTCCAATTCAATGCCCATACAACATTGTTTATTTGCTTAGTGTCTAATTTTAAACACAATAATCGCATTTGGATACAATGAACTGCCTTCCCATCAGATTCTTTAATTTTTGAGTAAACTTTGAGAGAGATTCTTGTAATTATACAGTATAATGTAATTACCTACGTTACTTAAAACTATACTCGTACAAAGCTTTCAGAAAATTACAATTTAAATGATGGGACTGGTATAGTTAAAAACAAATTAATTTTAAGAAAAAATTGGGAGACTGAGTAAATCGATTCCTTCAGGTTGGGAAGTAAGAATTTTGTCATTCGATGCACTTTGGTAAAAAAACATACCTAAGGTATGTTAATAGGTAGATCTATATACATTGTTTATTTAAAATGAATGTCATAAAACAAATATTATGGAAATATTGATTGTTTTGTTAGGTTTCACCTTATAAGTCTCTTAATGCCCTTTTACCCTTATTTGGTCATCTTATTATTCAACAATTCAAAAACGCACCTTCGTCAATTACCATTGAGGAATCCAGTATATTGTCAGTCATTTCCTATTAATTAGCTTTAAACTGTATAATATTAAGTATTAACTGAATTTTCTATATAGAATATAATAATGTTGGATATAATTGCAAATTTAATAATTCATAAAATGTCCACATGCAGCAATCGATGCATAAATAAATTACAACTTTAATTATAATGTATACAATAAAATATTTGCCTTGCATTATACATTATCATAAATTACAAATAATCTCCACATATTATATATCACACACATGGTATAGGCATTATTATATGAGCTGTATAGGCGGTCCCAATGCACACTCTTTCATATGGATTATCACGATCTATTTAAATTAGAAATTCTATAGTGTGTCTCTCTGGCCGCACTGAAATCGGCTCCAAAGTCGATGGCATCAAGAGCGTTGGACTAATTTAAAAAAAATGTCCTCACATTCACTTGCCATTCAGGCGCGTATAATTTAAATAAAGTGAAGTGAAACGAGCTCTGTTACAGCCCACCCCACACAGCACATGGGGGGACAAATCGTGTGCACCATATTAATGAGCCCTTTTATCTAGGAAGGAAGGTTGGCAGGCAGGCAGAATGGCATTCCCTTCATACACACAGCGGCGTATAGAATGCCAGTCATTAGACGAATGGCAATGACGGCAAGGTATAAAATGTGCTCTGTATGGCATGTAGGAAGAGACTCGTTCCATGCTTCGAATGCTTGCGGTTATGGATTATAGCGCCAGGAGTCCGCATCTGCCCCATGCTGGCCCTTATATGGGCGTGCTGCTTAATTATTGTTTTCATCTGATGAGAAATATAAGGGAAAGAGTGCACGTTGGTGGATGAAGAACGCGCAACGCTATCGATAATTAAGGCTTACACACTCAATAGCACTTTGATGAGATCGTAGGGACGGTCTTATATGATGCCTGAGGAACACGTTTCTTCCTTTTATGTAAACCCCATTATGAAGGAACCGATTCTCTCTCGGTTCTCTTTCACGGCGCTCAAACTTAAATGTGTTATTAAAATTATTATTGTTATAGAAGAGTGTGTATATACCTCTCTATACGCCATATGGACAAGGTTTATTCAATCGATTTTCTCTAATAGGTTTTGAGCCCGTGGTGAAATTCCGCTAATTACAATTTTAAGTGAATGCATAATAAATCGCCCGTACTGTGTGTTGATGATTAAAATTATTTACCCAATTCTGCTTAGACTGGCGGAGTATATTAATATAATTTCTAGTGAATTACATACATGCTACAATTTATAATTATTACAACAATAGTTAATTAAATAATAACACAATTTAGAAAGAAATTAAATAACTGCATTAATTTAAATGGAATGAAAATTATGTAAATTTTTTATTAATGTTGTTTTTTCATTCTAATTATAAACTAACGCACATAATGCTTCTGGAATTTAGCTCATTAAATGAGCTCTTTTTAACGAGTCATATTTTATTTAACATGTAATTGTAGAATTATAATTCAAGTGAAAATTTTTCTTTCAATAAACTCCTATTTTTTATTATTATATTATTCTAATTCAAGTGCCGAGCCCGGCAATTAACTTTATGCAAAGGTCTCCCCGCACCTCGAAGAAACCAATTCCAATTTGTTTTATATACGGCTATAAAGTAGAGAAAATCGGAATTGGGTAATTTGCAAGTATTTTGTGCGACATATACCTACCTAAAATTCGATAAATATAAATGTTGAAAATAAGCAAAATATAATTATGCAATTTTCGTAAGTTCGTAAGTGGGTACTTCAATTATGGACGTATAATTTACGAGTCTACTAGCCGGATATTATTCATCACTAGTAGAAACATTTAAAAGCCATTACCCACATGCAACTTCCATATAATTTCCTTGACGCTCAATTCACCATATCTCTCGCCCCTGTCGAAATTACCTCGAAGTTCTAATCATCGTATCTCGTTTTCAAGTAAACCGCCGATTTCGGCTGTTACGGCCTGGGGGGCTATAGGCCTCCCCTAAGATTTTTGTCGCACATGTGGCCGTGTGTGTTCAGCCACTGCAACCGAGAATGCATGCCATTAACCTTTTTATCTATAGCTGCCATCTCACACAAGTTTGTTATACCATCAGTCTCTATTCACTGCACGTTCATTTACTTGGCCCCCATGGCCTCATGGCTAAAATGCACTCTTACTCTGATAACATGCCTTTTACTTGCACACACACCAAGACTGCATATTAGAGAACCCAAATGCGAACAGTACCGGACTGGTGGTGTTGTCTTGTAATTTATGGTGTACGTGGCTGAAATAGACGACATGGGGACAAGAAAAATTGCCAATATTGTGGAAACGTTCAGGAAATTAATGAAATTATATCGTCATCTTGGAATTCTTTATGGGCCATTTAATTTATACTTTCTTTTTTTAGCAGCGGAGAATTATTGCTATATAGTGCACAGTGCAGGAATAGTTCTGTATAATAACACGGTTTGATAGGGTTTGTAAGTGAGGAGTTGCTCTCGTGATTCTTCTGTTGATGGGATGACAGGATGGTTTTTAGAGGAATTTCTTAGCTTGAAGGGTCGGTAATTTTGGTGTAATTTTATTGTGTAATTGTTGTCGTTCATGCAATGATGAATCCTTTGAAAAAAATCAGTACCTACTTATTACAGGAATTATGTTAAAGCAAGTTTGATATCCAGAAATCAATTTATATTTGCTTAAATTCCTTTATCGTTCTCCTAGAACTTGAATTATAATTATTATTATATATCTACATATATATGTACATTAAGCGGTACAAGGAGCAAAATTGAAAGCAGAGTTTAAATTTACCATCATTGATAAACCAATGATTATTAAACACTTTCAATTGGAATCGAGGTGTAAGGTGAGAGAAAAAAAAATGTAAAACATTCAATATTTTCGTCAGAACATAATTAATTAATTGATTGCACATAATTTCCTTCGGTCTCATTTAAATAAGTAATGAAATGTATTTATTTAATTTGTGATTCTAATAATGTCCTAAATCGAATAGCAATTTATAACAGTATTCCATTTTACGAAACCTGTCTGCGGGTTTCGGCCTTGCACCTAGACTGGTGATCATTGATCAATGCATAAATGCATACATATTTATGTGTCTAATATGTTGATTATTTAACGATTTGGAATTAGGAAAGTTCCACTGTTTTGTAATAAATGTAGCCTATTATTAACGGAATATTCAAATGTGTTTAACAACGCACCAAAAAAAAAGGCAGCATTAACACAATAGTAAAATGCACAATTTAAAATGCAATTACTTATAAACTTTATTGTAGAAAGGGAGTGTCAAATGCTGATAATTAAGCTACATGTAAATTATACGGAAAAATGCTAATATCAAACATGTGGCATCTGCTTCACGTGGATTTTGTGCGTTTTTTCGAGGGGCCCTAATATATACCGACGCCTGCATATCGACTGATAAAACTTAAATACAAAGCACCAACGTCGAACATTTTCAAATAACAGTTATTTCAGGAGTAAAGGAAAACATAATGAGTTGTTTATGGTTTGTACACGCGATTTTGTTAATGACTTTTAGATAACAACTGTTTCTATTCTACTATTAGGTAGTTGTTTTTTACATCTCTTCCATTTTCATCCAACTAGTACTTTAGTAACCGTTTTTAAAGAACCAACACTAATATAAAAACAAACATTCAGACACACTTGTGTGAGGCCATTTAAATTACTGGGTTTGGTTTCTGTCTGTGTGTTATGTATGTACATTTATTATGTCTTATATGAATTACAACCATTTGACGTAGATATTGAGGTGTTTTTAAAGCCAAGTAAATAGAAACGAATGTCTGTGTTTAATTAGTTGAAAATAAAGTGGTTTTAATTTTCTTTTCTTCGTGTGTAAATAGAATATTATAAATGAAATTAACAAACATGCAAAAAAGCGGTTTCCAGTGTTTGTACATGTCGAGTTTAATAAGCAAAACTTATTCAATTTCGTTAATGACCATAATTAGCACTTGAATTTATTTTTCGAATTTTAGATACAATTTTACATAAACAGTTGCTCCAGTGGGTATACTGAAGTACTTGTGCTATAAAAGTAAAAGTACAGCATTTTTTCCTTTTGTCCTGGGACCACATTTCCCTCTCTTATTCCGGTGATGGATCCTGCTTTCACATTAATTATCCTTTGTATTAATTTTCAACTTTAAAACGAACTCATACAATACATCCATGTCCAACACACAAAGTTTTCTTTGCATTCATAAGTACAGAGCGCACAACAGTTTGCGTGTGCATTCAAAGACTTGTCAGGACAAAGGAGGCATTTTTTGTCCTCAATAACATGCTAGTGGAGAGTGAAGTTTTGGACAGAAAAAAAAGCAGTCTTTACATCACACGATCCACATTAAAATGGCATATTAGTTTGGAGGAGAAGCGAGAAAACTGCACACACATTTAAAACGGCACGGAATTATTTGAGCATACTATATATTGTTGTATGGTAGGGGTCTGGCATGTCAGTACCCCAGGGGCTAATCACGACATGCCACTTTACTCTTTAGAAAATTTCAGATGGGGTGCGAGAAAAGGGTCGCAGGGAAAATCTCGTAATATATTGTTTTGGAATCCCTGATATTTGATCCCGATATACGGTGGATTAAGCGGAACAAGTAGACGCATTGAAAATGTTTATCAAAAGGATAATATCAGTTTGTGATATACATATACATACAAGGTCTCTAGTTCTCCTTTTTGTTACTTATGTGCGTCGGGTTTTGGTATTATTTTTTTTCCTCGATAATGCTTATTTTGAACTAGCAAAAAATATATAACATTCTGGCTGTATTGTTTGGAAATAACGGCATTTCTCTTGAAATATTATGTATCAGACATTTGAATCTTTTCCAAGAGTGGATGTTGAGAGAATGGAGCAGAATGTAATGTTAAGCTTTTCCCTTATAAGGACCATAATAAAGAAAAACGTTATTTCAACTGACATTTCAGTTTTTCATTGTTTGCTTTTTTATCCGTAATTCGTTCAGTTTTAATATTACAGTAGGAAAAAAAAGTGAAATCATTTGTAAATATTATTAGCAATTTTTGTTGTAAAAACGGAAAACGCTTGTGTGTAGTATAAAATATCGTTTGGACTGTTTCCAGGATTGCTTCAATGAAAAATTAACAAAATTATAAATCTGTTAAAGAGAGCGAGGAGTTTTTGCAGATGTTGGAAAACATCTCGCCTTCTGGAAACTGGATCCATTTGATTTATCTGCCACTACAATTGACTAACACCAGCCTAATTAAATGAAAGTATGCACATTATTCAAATAGCGCATTCGCTTGACCCCTACGTGGATATATACAAATACCCTTCGAACGAAAAAAACAAGCTTTCCTTAACGACCAAACTTATAATTACCATTTTTATGGTTATGCTGTAATTACGTATTTACCGTCAGGAAACTGGCAATAATTATTTTGCAACTAATTAGCCAACTAATCCGCTGTGCATTTCTTTTTATTTTACTACAACATTGTAGCCAGAATGGTTAGTGGAAAAAGTAATAACACTTTTTATCTTGAACACGAAATTAATTAAAGTGTGACAGGTAAACGAGGGGAGATACGGTCCCTGTATGTATTGTGTAAAAACAGGTTGTAACTATACTGACTAAAGAAAAACATATTTTTACGGGACACACACAATAACATGTGTGAATATTGAATTTGGGGGATATAGAAAATTTGAATGAACTGGAAATGCACATGAACAAACATACATTTTTCGAGTGAAGCCATCCATCGTACAATAATAGAGAATTTTACTTGATATTCATGCACAAATGGCACCATAGGCCCAGACGTTAGGGGTTTTCCTTCGTTCGGTTTGATGGGCCGACATTCGACTATTCCTAAAGCCAAGGGACCATTCATTTACGATATAATTTACTATTGTATAATAAGTAAACCTTTGTGCCACACAGTATACTTGGAATTAGGGACGTATTTTATAAATTGCCCAAGTAAATTGGGCGTTATATAATATTTTACGATTTATCTTTTGTTGGTATTCGGAATGTAAAAATTCCTGCAATTAAAAGTTAAAACAGTCAAACGAAGGCAATCTTTATTGCTGATCGCACAGAGTTCATCGTAGCTTGTGAAATAATTTCGCCAGAAAAAGAAACTTGAAGCAGATCAATACTTGCATCAATTAAAATTTATTAAAGGGAATTGTTTGTTTTGATTAAGTCTCCGTTTTGATACTTGTATTTTTTCACATGCTAGAAAACACAATAAATAATTCCACTTGATTTTCTATAGTAAATAAATACGTGTAGGCACTATTTATTGTTGGAGTATAAATTCAACGAAAAGGAATAAAAACTGTTTCACAACAAACAACTCTTCTTCGGTTGTTCACCCAGAAAAATAAGTGCATAACGTCACCTTTCGCAGGATGCCCTTCAATTTTTATTATTCGATGTCTTTTTGTTCGACTTGCATTATCCACTATTATGCTTTTGTTCAATTCGTATTGTTATATTATTGAAAAAAAAATCATTCGAATGGATGGTACATTGTAGAATGGAAAGAAAATCGAATGTATGTCAAAGTTGAATTACACATACACATTTTGTTGGGAATTCAGTGTGGACTTTTCACATATGTACACATTTTTTTAAACTGGGGCCCCCCAAAAATAAATTACATTTAAAATTTTACGTTTTGTTCTGGAGAATGTGAAGGTTGAGAGTGTACATAATTATGCGGTAGGTCAAATTTTGGCCAAAATAAGCCGATACATATTTTATGTAAATTATTAGATGAAATTGCTGCAAACTAGCAACTATGTAACAAATGTCCAGTTATTAGATACAAAACAGTGTTCATTAAATTTATGGAGCCAATAATTTTTAATAAACATGCTATATAAGATCCATTTATTATATAGTTTCTGATTTAATACGTACATGTATCATATCAATTCCATTAATCTAGATTTATATTAAAATATATAGAAATATAATTAAATCATTTTGTATATGGCTGGAAAACGTTTTTTAATCAAAGATTTATTAGTCTATTTCAGGCATATGCAATGTGTATTTTGCATTAAGATAACCTATTTTAAAAGCCACAGTATAAACACAGTTGTGATAATGTGCGATGTACATTCATTCACAATTAAATTTATTACACATGGAAAATGTTATTAATTTTTATTACAAAATTGTAGGGTATTAAATATGCAATAATTAATCATTTTTCATTCGCTGTGAGATGTTAAACTGATAAACGAGCTCTGTTTTTAAACATTTCAAAAAAAATGAAAGTAAAACGGAGAAAATTTTAAGGAAACTAATTAATTAAAGCGCGTTGTAAGTAAAATTCATAGAAACCAACGTTTTTTTCGATATAAACAAAATAAATGAATTACATTATAGCAGTTTGCAACATGTGCTAAATATATATGTATAAATAATTAATAAAACCATTTTTGCAAGCGAAAAAGAATATACATTGCATAATTTTAAATTAAAAACACACTTTGAAAGTAAAATATAATAATATTCAATTGTGTTTATTTGCAGTCTATTTCACATACAATACATTATAAATTAAAAACGCTTTTTATAATAAAATAAAATTTCATATCACAAAAGGTAGACACATTCAAAATGAAATCGAAAAAAATTGCAAATTATATTTTACAGTAAATAAACAAAGGTAAACCAAATCCGGCCATAATAATAACATAATTTAATAAAAATATTATAAAGGCGCAACCATCAGCCCGAATGTACCAACATAATTTCCATTATAATAAATTGCATGCGGACTTTTCCAAAAATAATTCACTAATTTCTATTCGTGTAACATTTCAGACTGGGAGTATAATTAACACGAGAAGAAATAAATTCCGTTTGTTGAATAAATTTTTGTTTAAATGAAGAGGCACAAAATGAAACGAGGCAAACTTTATTATTTCGCTTTATGATTTTTCTGTCTTTACAGTCTCGCTTTTATTATGTTGCGTATAAGTTATCGATTGTAATGAAGGGGATGAAAGAATAATTTACTTTCTCTGCTCTGTTTTTTTTCTCTTTCCTCTTTATAGGAATATGTCGAAAACGGCCACGCAAAGCTTAATAGCACAAGATAAAGCTTTAACGCTCTGTTAGTCGCCCTTAAAAAGTGTACCCTCATTGCGGAGAGGCCAACAAGGACAGATTTCGGTGGAAAATTGTGCTGACAAGGATCGCATCAAAACATACTCGCCTGATTTCTATGTCAAGGTATTCTATTCTTGTCAGACCGAAATAAGCCGCCCATGTACAATAAATATTCAAAGGGATTTTACTCAGCACCACACAATAGAATCGGGCAGATGTGGCGTGAACTTTGCAAATTCATTTTTTTACCAAGAAAATCTCATGTCTTGCATATGTAGGTATACAAATGCATAAATTAGATGAGGTAAATTATTTTTACCTGAGTGACGTTGGCAAAATGAGATTTGAGCATTTCTCTCTCTGCATATCTTTGTTTTATCTAAACGGGTCACCAAATGAGATAAATTCATTTTTTCCTAATAAGAAATTTATAATTGCCGTTACATTATAAATGATGGCAACAATGGAACAGCAGGCAATAAGAAAAATGATAATTGAATCGATTTAAGTTGAGAAGAAAAAAAAACACATTGACCTCGTTTTCAAAAGACACGTCGTAATAATGTAGGTATAAAAAAATCAAAATGTAATTAATAATAAAATAAACGGTTTCTTACAACAATTTTTACTTTTTATACTGGTGTTATAAAGAGACAGAATCAGTCAGAGTTTTTAATGTGACTTTGTATTATTGGGAAAAATTGAAAGTTTATAACTCTTTTGTGTGTATAAGTAATTGTATGCAAATTGCGAATAATAAAAGTCTTTTGTAATTTATTGACAAATTATTAGGATTAGAGGCTTTCTTCCTTAAAAACTGTAGGTACATATAAAAAACCCATTAAAACACACAAAATTATTTGGTAATGTGGTTATTATTTGCCTTAATGAAAAACTGAAAATCGAGACGCATGATTCACCGTACTTTGACTTTATTTTTGCCAGCAACAAGAACAACCGTTCCCCTTCTGCCCCTTTTGTATGTAAATTTGTAAAATTTTATCTATAAATTTTCATGCATCTTAACAACAAAACACTGTGGATGCAATGAATCATGTTCCAAATGGGAAATGTGAACCTTGTAAGCAAAATACACAAAATGTTTATGGTAATTTGGTGGAGATTACTTTAACATTTTTCTTGTATTTAATGTTGTAAATCATTAACCTTTTGAGGAATGTTCGATTTTTTCGGTGTTTATTGAAATTTAATTACATCCAGTGCCGTCACAACATTAGCTTTTAAGATTAAAAGTGTTCAGGTAAAATGGGCGGAAGATCAAAGTTAAGGGTGGATGGTATTAAATTATTTTATAAGTCAAGTTGCAGCCTCCTCCATATAAGAGGGTCTTAGAAAATGTAATTTTCTAATACCCGTAATAAAATTTTTATGTCGAGTAGTTGATATAGAGTTTAATTAAAGTTCTCAGAAAATTCTAATATGTATTTAATCATCATCGTATATTTACAATAACCATTAAATAAGAAGGTACGTATTAAAGCTGTTTAATCGAATAATCTCCGACGCACCCAATCTCTTTTCCAGCATTTCAATGCAATTCAATGGAAAACTCTCTTTGGGAGATTAAAGTGGTATCGGTGAAGAGAGGAGCGCCCTGGGCGCTCACTTTAACGAATTTTAGAAAAAAATCTATATAGGTAGAATAATAGGAAGCTCGTAAATGGCATGTCGAACATACCTTAAGAAACAATTTGCGAAACACGCAAATGTATAAGTATATGTGTCTGATGCTCGAATGCTGGTGTGTTATTGAGTTTGCACAAAGCAATATGAATAAAATATTTAAATAACGACACATCTAGTGGCATTGTCAGTGTATTACTTAAATTGTAAATTCACGAGAGTGGTACACGAGAGCAGGTTTTTAAAGTAGCTGAAACGGCAGCAAACACACAGCCAGAGAGACGAAGGCTGAGCGCCAGAAGGCACTTAATAGATATAGAAAGAATTGATTGTGTGTATCCGAGAGATATCCCGGATAACATGCAGAACACGTACAAGAGAAGAAAGAGACTGACATCATAGGCCGGGGCTTGGTAATTACTGTTTTTAGTTTCCAATTCAGAATGGTAATCAGTTGCATGGGTTCTTCTCACGCATTGCCTACTCAGCGCTCTTCTCTCCTCCTTCACTATGAAGATGTGTGTGTTTGTGCATTTCTAGTGGGCCCCCAATACCAAGCAACCCTTATCGACGTCCGTCCGAGCATTTTTTAAATGTCTCTACACAGCTTATCTTTCTCTCTTTTAGTGTTTTGTTGTATTGAATAGGGCCGTTTTTCTCTGAACCTTATTATATGTCTTGTTGGTTCTTTTATTCAAAAGGATATTATTTTAACGATAGGAAAGCCATATAATTTTGGCTTGAAAATAAAATGTAATTTATGTTTCTTTTCAAAGTTGAACAACTAAACTATAAAGTCCTCCCTGTGCGCTAGTGGTATACAATGTATCATTTACGAATATATTTATAATATCTTTTGAAATTTCTTACTGCCATCTACCTATACCCACCCTTAAAGTATTACCTTATATATTTCTCGATCGGTTTCCCCATTCAAATGATGGTGAGTTATTCAGTTTTATTGATTTCGGCACAAATCATGTTTACGGTCCAATGTATAAAAAATTAGGTAGAATTTTATACGTTCTCGCAATAAAATGTTGATGGCACTGTTTTCCAAAACGGTTATATTTCATTAGCATATAAATGTTTTCCCAGATTTTATGAGTTGAAGTGAATGTATTAATTGAAGACAAGACACACATTAAATATTGATACAGTGGCTGTGTTATTTTTCGATGGCATCATGTTTAGTATACCTATACGTCGCTGTTATTGATATTTGGTTTATTCCTATATGTGATAGACAGGATAATAATTGCTAAAACTTATCCCAATATTTACGTAATGTATAGGTATAAAAATAATTTATTTACACTTGCTATTTATCAGCATGTAAACAGAGTTAATTTTATTGATGTGATAGTGCTAAACATTTTGGCCGCACAGTTAAAGGAAGTCATAGGAGAATAAAAAGTATTATTTTCTCAAAAATGTTATTTCTCTATTAGATAAGAGACTTTCTTATCGAAATCTATTTATACAAGACTGTTTCTGAAAAATAATTTATTTTGATTGATTGGAAATGCCGAGTCAATAACAATTATTTCGATTAACTAACCCCTGCCTATTATCAGTTTCCATTCGTGGGACACGTTTTTGTGTTAGTATGCAACAAAAGTAAGTGGAAAAGCAATAAAATAAATATCAATCTGTCATTTAAGTGCAAATTATAGCTATACACACCTTAAAAACAGCTTTTGGCCCACTTAAATATTTTGTAATTTCATCTATAAAGACATAAAATTATAATAAGAGCCATATAATCTTATCAGTTTTTTTTAATACACCGTTCCAATAAATAAGTCCATATGAAATCATAAAATTTTCATAAATATTTACATCCTGTCAGTTTTAACACACAACACCACGAAGTGTATTATTATAATAATAAATAGTGTCACATAAAATATAAATTCCCGTTAATAAACTATCATGAATTCATGCCACTGAAGGATTATTGCAATAGAAATTGTTTCTATGAGGCCATTGTTTTCGTATACATAATTTATATCGTTTTGCATTGTAAAAAACCTCTAACCATACATACAAAAAAAATTAAACAATTATGAGCAATAGTTTTTGGGTAATTTATGTCTAGTTTTACGAAAGTTAATAAATATTTGGGGAACAATTCAAACTCGAGGGATATTATTTAATTTAAAAGTTCTCAGATGACTCCTAAATCTCAAACAATAAAAACTTTTATTGCATTTAATATTCAACATATCACTTTATTACACTTTGAATAAATTACTATAATGATGGAAAGTCGTACATATAGACTAGTTTGGATTAGGTGTAAAGTTGGTCTTAATCGAAATGGGATTTATTCTTGTATAGCGATATAAAATTTCCAAAAAATGCTTGAGATAATCATCTCGTTAACAAGCTACGAGACACAGCGTACGGAGTTCACATCATAATGTTCCGATGACCAATAACTATAGAGTCAAGTAATGCGCTTTCTTGACCATCCATCTGATCTGAATGTGTGTGTGTTAGAGTAAAGTAAATGCAATGTGTGGCGGCGCCTATGACGCAACAGTTAAATATCTCCGGGTCGTAAAGTGCGCTCGGTAAATAATTAGAGCAGAGCGGTGATTGAGTTGGTCGGCCTCACGCATGTTGGCTTGCCTCGGCGACTCCGACCAGACCAGTCGTTCTCGTGACGTAGTCGAGCAATAGACGTTCTTGTAGACAGTCAGAATGTCGGGAGCATCGATTTCCTACCCCCACCATTTGGGAGGGTACTCGGATACGGCGAACCGTCGGGCTAGTCAGTCGAGGACCGAGACTCGGTCAGTGAATAGTACCACGATGGCAACGTGTTACAATAGCTATGAGTTGTCCCCTCCACAGAGGACAGTGCAAGTGCCTGTGCAAAAAGACTATTCAAGACCGCTGCATGTCGACTGTAGTGTGGAATACGAATTGCCGAATACGGCCAAACCGCCACAAGGTGTCCGCAACGAGCCGCTACTTATGATCCATCCCTGTTACTTCAGGAAGATTGAAAGTCAACGGCGCAGTCCGTTCATCAACAATTTGCCGACCAGGCCCGCCGCCGCTACGGCGGCCGTCAAACGACGGATGCCGCGCGGCCAACAATTGCCACAGCAAGTGCCCCAACAGGCCGCCCAGTACCCCGTTCAGTACACAGCAGCCACGGATAGACAACAACAGCAACAACAGCAATTGTGGGAGCCGATGCCACCACTAGTGCCAATTTCAGCGGCGGCCGCAGCAGCAGCCGTTGCTCAACCGTCTTATTGTAAACGTGAATCGTTGGCGTCCGCTTGCGGCACATATAATAGCTCTTCTGGAAGTGATTCCGGCCATTGGACAGACCCCGACCGTTCGCCCGATCGTCCAGAAGACAAACATATATTGTCCGGTAAGTACCGGCAATATTTGAGGGCGCACAGACTGCATCCGTATGTTAGTTCGGCGATACCTCTCGCCTCTACCTTCCCCCAAATCCAGCAAGTGTGCTACAATGTGTGATCGCTGTGATATGTTTATGCCCAATCGGACCGGTCGAGCACGGAACACTTCGCCTCATCTGTGGTCTCCGTAATCCTTCTTGTGATAATAGTGTGTAATTATTTGACGACGACGACGTCGACGACGGTATCCGGAGCTGTTGGGCGCAAGCGTCGGGCTCCGGGCGTGGTAGTGATCCTGATACTACATCAGCTGTGTATGTGCAACTACAATATCTTCTTCTTGGATTTCTTACTTTGTGTTCTTGGATTAACAACCCTATATTGGTTCATAATTATACTGGTTGCTGCGAAAGGCTCTGCGACAAAATCACATATACATATTATTACTTTAATGGCCAACAGTGTTAATTACATTTCCTTATTTAATTCATGTTAATTACTCATTTCACACGATTACAATAACCGTTTTTTTTTCCTTTTATGCATATGTATGTAATTTATACATATAGGTACATATATTATATGACCTCTATTGGAACAACATTTGAAATTTTGTTTACTGAATGGCATGTCATTCAACAGAGAGATAATTAAGTTTTTTTTTTGTCTGTTCATTAACACTCAAAATTTTCGACCTCAAAATGAGTTATCTTTCTTTTTTTTTTAACTTAATCGATTAATCAGAATATTTTCCGATCACAAAAAGGCATCATAATACATATATACATAAATAATAATAAGGGAAGAATGAGGACTACTTTATGTATTTGGTATAATAATATTCTGATTTATTCACATCTCAATGTGTAGATAAACAGAAATGATTTCATGTAAAATTCAATTTGCAAAAAAAAATCAATAAAAAAAAATTGTGCATGCTTCAAGAAGAAAATAAATTGCATATATGGATAAAATAGGATTGGTTTTCCATAATGTTAACTTCGTACTAAATATTCGCTGTTTATATAAACATTAAAATATTACATATACTAGGTATATTTACCATTTATGTGTTGAAAATGTAGAGATAGGAAAATATTTATTATTTCCCTACTCCAAAACAGCTGTGGTGTCTAGTATAAAGCTTGATATATAAATATATCCTACGTCTTTCAATAGATATTTAGGCTAGTTGTTTGTAAAATATACATCAAAAAAAGTACTTTTAACGGCAGAATATTTACGGGTCTTAAACTATAATTAATTAAAAAAACATTCATAGAATTGTAATTATAGACAATACATGTCGTGTCATCTACTTTTTTTGTATCTCTAGTACCTAATTAACTGAAAGAGAATGAAATAAATCGAATTTCGAAAAATTGATCGCATTTTTCTGGCTACGTAAATTGATACAAAATGTAACAAAAAAATCTTTGCAGCCTAATTAAGTATGTATGTAGGAGAAGAAAAAAATATTTTGTCGCAGATGCTTATACCAATTTGACCAGTTGATTTTTGCTGTAAACACATCTGTATAAAAACTGGTTTTTATGCAATTAATGTAATACCAATTTTAGTATATTAACTCTCTAAATTTAATTGCAAAGTAAGTTTCCGCTTTTGGAATGCGAGTTAGAAGCGTTTTTCCGACGGAAGTCGCATCATTAACGGAAACCCGTTTTTATATTATGAAATATAAGTAAATAGTAGATACCTTTATTTAATTGAAGAAACAAAATTCAAGGGGTACATAATTGTTTTGTTTTAAAACGACTGACAAAAATCTAGTTTGTATATCAAAAAAATAAAAATAAAAATGAATTAAAGAGAAATTACATTGTAAGTTTAGTTTAAATCTAAATAGAGAACGAGGAAAATAATGTTGTAGATATTTTGTTACCGAGGAAAAGAATTGCTTTTTGTACAGAATTCATTTTTTAGATGTATAATTTAGTAGCATTCCAATGGTCTTGTCTCTTGGAACATTTTGGACAAGAGTGAGTTTTTTGAGAGTGTCTGTTTTCATATCTCTTAAAAGGCAGACTCGATTCTATTGTAATTATTATTATCAGCTCTATATTTTTCCTGTAAACGTTATCAAATTATAACAAGAAAATGAATTAGTTGACAATATTTATGTAAGGGTCATGTGTAATGGATGCCATATAAACTATAAATGTTCTTAAATTTTCAAAATAACAAAAAAAAATCTCAGCTAGAAATATGTGTCAAAACTTGCATAATAGTGTTAAAGTATAATCTGTTTTCAAATCTGGAATTACTTCTCATTGTATATTCACATACGTCATTTTATTTAATTTTGTTATTTCCACAATTTTTACGTTTCTTATTATCAGATATAATTGTTTAGAAAATAATTCCACAACCCTTGTCTATTTATAAATTGATATAGTGATTGGAAAAACTTATCGGCTCAAATTTCAGGGTATTATAAATCCTCGGAAGCGTACTGAAAAAAAATTATATATATTTATATTTAAAAAATAATACTTTTTTAGATTATTCTAGAATTTATTTTTATATATGAAAAATGAGAAAACTCGAACTCGTATCAAATATAAATCGTTCCATTAATAAATTCGAGGAATTTTGAGCCGTAAAGTTTTGATAAACACGTAATACTGAAAACATACAAAAAAAAATTGATGAAAGCAACTCGAACTGCAAAATCTATACATTTTGTGGCTAAAACTTCTACACCAAAGAAATATCTATCACTGTATATATTTAAAAATGAAAAATATGGGAAAAATAAAGGCCAATTGGAGCTATATCAGTCTAATTGGTTTCGAAAAAAAATTGTGAATATGTAAAAAATATTGCTATATATTATATATATATATTGTACAGCTAGTCATAGTCAAAATACGCTTATAAAATATAAATAAAACGTGTTACTGTTTTTATAGAATGAATCGTAGTTTTATTTTATTTTTATTATCACCCATATGGAACGAAAATAGATCTTTGTATACAATTTAAATTGTATTCGAAATGACAAAAACTTTTTAGAGAAGATAAATATAACAGGTGTGGATCTGGTGCGTTTCTTAATTGACTCTGGCAACACACTTAAGTATAAACTTGAGAAAAGCTCCATCGATGCTCCTCTCAACTTCCATATTATCATTGTCGTTTCGCATTGTGAAATTGTCGCAATTTATTTACGTACAATTAACCTGAATTTGGATAGTTTTTCATGTTGATTAGTTGTTAAATGAGTTTTCTTGACTTTTAACAGGTGTTAGCGAATGATAAACTGATGACTGATGATGACACACTTGCGTTGTACTTAATGGTTTTGTTTTCAAATTTCGAACGAAACAATAATAATAAAGTTTATCTAAAGTAGGAACAACATTATTATTTCAGGCTGGTAATGTATGTGTTTAATTTTTATATATCACAATATATTTTTGTTGATAAGAATAATTGTGAATGTAATGAGGACCAGCATGTTATTTTATTCGGTAGTATGAAGGTTGATTTTTTTTCAAGTCCATTGACGAGCTATAATTACTATTTATACAAAAAATTTTTTTGTCTTGTCGATGAGTAATTTTAGGGTTTGCTAATTTATGTCAAGACTAGGTATGTTGAATCCATACCGATTAGATTATATTTTTTCCGTGCCAGTTCAATGAATCCAATGAGAAAAATGGCACCAGTATCAGGCGAACAGAATTTCTATGCGGATTTACGCTGCCCGGAATGGAACCGCGACCACGAATTTATGTTGATACATCTCTAATCTAGTGTTTAGTCTTAAGAAGAGCTCAAAAAAACTGGTCCATTTGGGTTTTATCAAGAATGGTCGAGTGTGCAAAAAAAACGCTGACCAAGAAATCTAATTGTGTAATTAATACATTTGGTGTCCGGATGGAATTTTGTACTTAGACAGATGGTAGTTATTTCTTTTAAATATTTATGTAAATAATGTGATCACTTTGTGTGTGCATAATAATGTTTATAATTGCCAAGTGAATCTAACCAACTTTTTCCCAGTTTCTTTTGCAAATACCCTGACGTCAATGAATGCATAATTGAAAAACTGTAAGAAATTGCAATCCTTAGAATTGACTTTTTACATCAGCTGATACGAATTTTTCATTTTAATTGCTCATTGTTCCAATAATTAATTTTTTAACTTAATTAATAATGTACGTAATCGATAGAATGAAGTGAATCCATTTGAAATTGTTACTGAAATGTTTCAATTTACATTTTTAATGACATAATCAGTAATTCTAACCGTTTAGTAAAAAGAACCAATTAAAACGAAAAAAAAAACAATACAATCAAAAGTTTGACGTCAATAAACATTTATTTGGTTTTGTTAGAATTGAGAAAATATGTGTATGTAAACTTTAATTACGGTTAAAACAACTTTATTCATGAAGTTTTAAAAATTGACTAGTGAATGGTTGAAAACCATGAAAATCGAGTGCTGTATGTTCCCAAATTCAAATATCGTTAGTGTAATTAGGAAAAATGTTTGCAATTATTTTTACTTTGTTTACATTAACATGAGTATTTCAATATTAGTGTTGTGTAATTGATTGTGATTTATTAAAAGCCATGAATAATTTTAAAAAGTTTGTTTAAAAAAATGCGAAAGTCTATAAATGGAATAACGCACCTACATATCCACTGCATATTCATTCCTTTACCTTGCAAATAAATATGATTTATGTTGTGAAAGACAATTTAATAAATTTGATTTGCGTCAAAAAGTATCCGCATCGACTTTTTGGGGTTTTTAATTAAAACATTATCGAATACATCGTGTGTGGTTTTTTCATAATTAATTACCACAAACGAGGAAAGTTTTGCAAAATGACGTGGATCAATTTTTCTTGAAGAAAACCTATATATTTCCTAGTCAAATTTAATTACGAAAGCAATTATTTAAATGCTTACTAGTAGTAAGTATAATGGAATGCTTTCAAGAATGACTTAATTACAATTTAAAAATTTTTATTCAATTATCGTTCGCATTATCGTTTACGGAATATGAACGTAATCTTAAGGAAATACATACACCATTAATTAGCACATTTATCTGCTAGAAAATTTATATGTGCAATGATACTATGTATTTACCGAGAAAATGGTGTATTTAACCAAATTTATTATCCTTGAGCACTTTTTTATGGGCCGTCTCTAGTTTTAGAAAACTTCTGACTCAAGTATTACAACAAGTTCCGCATTTAAAATGTAGATACTTTTATATGAGAGAAGATGACCAAAAGTAAGGAAAGTAATCAATAAGAGTTTAGATGACTCAGGGGATAAAACGGAAATATGACGTTTACATTAATGCTCCGTCCGTACTGCATGGAATGCTTTTATGATGGATTCCTTCCATATTACTACAGAAAGAACGCAATTCCCCAGAAACTTTCAAACCATAAATGTCAGCTCATGTAGTTGTAATAAAATTTTTTGACAAAGTATTTTTCTTCGCCGCAGTCCACCTAACTTTTATAAAAATATCCAAAAAAGCGCTTTATCGATCGTTTTTTGTTTTCATTTTGGCCAATGATTAACTGGCTATTCACATTTAAATCAGCAAAATTTTAAACCTCCTCCACTGTAGCCAAATGTGAACATTTAATCGTCATGAATAATGCATACATCGACAAACTTAATAAAAAAATATCGCTCCTCTCTAAATAATCCTGGAAATTGTTTATGTATTATGTAACTAGCCAAGATTTCCAAGTTTTTAACGACATTTTCGCATGTTCAAACGCCAAATTACGATTCCGGTGTTAAATCAACATGACAAGTCATTGAAATTTTCTTCGAAAATCGAAGAAATTCATCGGTTTCGCATCCTCTTTATTCATGCATTATTAAATTAGCGAGTCGTTGTCGCTAAGACAGTAATTTCTGAATAAATATTTAACAGAAAAAAACCCGTTGTTGATTGCGTTTCATGCACCTCCATAAAAACTACAAATTATTGTTCTGTTGGGGGTCTAATCAAATGCGGCAAACAGAATTTCCATTAGCAGCGTTGAAACTGTGAAACCATTAGGAGATCTATTCGAGAATCGTTGTGAAATATTCTTTCTGTTCAAAAAGAAATTTACATTTTTTTCTATGTATATGACAAATTTCCGCCTTACATATATGAATATATAAAAGAATATTATATGCGATAAATTGCGCTCTAAAAAATTATATGCCTTTGTCTATTGTAAAATTACATTGTTGGAGGTTTGTTTAGAAGATGGTAATAAAAACGTATTACAAATTGTGTTTGCCATATAAAAATAATTATGCTTATAGCTAATAAAATTATAAATAAATATATCGTATCCTAAAGTGCACACACGAATTAACAATAGTGTTTTGTTTGTAATTAGCAAGTAAACTTTTATGCAATTGTGATTGTGTTGCAAAACATATTTTTACGAAATTGTATTTTTACATTTACCATTATTAGCATGTGAATAACACACGATGCATCCAGTTAACATTTGTCATTTCGAAGACTAGAATTAGCCTATTTCTGTTTCCACCTAATAAATGTGTCCTCTCTCAACAAAATTGTTTCCTCTTCAGCTTAGTACTAGTACGAATGAAAGGAATAAGCACAATGCATTATTATTATACAAGGAAATGACATCACAACACATTATTTCAATCTGCATTGTTTAGATAGGTAAAAATTTACATTTTAACTTAGTTATTTTATACGAGTGAAGCTAATGCGGAAAGAAGTCGTTTTTAAACAGATATAAATTTTTAATAATAGGTAAGGAAAGTCAATTCAAATCGTATGCGGGCGTTTTATTATAGTTTTACAATGGTTTATGGCTTCCTTTGAAAATTTACGACATTTTTTTTGCTTCACTGTAATGTCTTTAATTAAAATCGAATAAAATTTATTTCGGCCTCATTTTATTTTCTCTTCTAAAGCAAATTGATAAATAAAAGCAATTTGCATGATATTTTCATGAGACAGTGCCAGTTTTTAACTTTAATATATTAACCCTTACGAAAATAAAATCGTGCCAGTGCATTGTTTGCGTGTTCTATCTCTTTTACGATCATCATTACATTTTGTGTAGTAATTCAAATGATTTTAAAACGAGTTTCATGTACAGCCTTAAAAATTGTGTCCTTCTCATGCATCACGACTTTAATGTATGTAAACCACAACAATTTCCATTGTAAAAAGCGCGCGGTCTGACAATTTTCCCCATAATTTTTTTTTCAAACATCATTTAGCCAGCTGCTTAATAAAAATGTTTACAATTAAAACATTCTGGAAATTTAATTGACGTCCTCTACACGAACACTCCCATTTATCGTAAAAACCATGACAGTTGTGTGTGATTTCATCTTTTTGTAGATGTTAGGTTTCGTATGTGATGTCCACCGCAGGTATTTTTATTTTCACAATAACTCTCTGTGGTGTACTCAAAGATTGATCCATGGTGCCCTCATCAAGGAAACTTGAGCCTTGCTAGTTGAAGAACGGCCAAAGTAATCTTATGGACTCCCTTATGCACCCTCCCCTCGCACATATTGCCTGACATATAAATGTGGGTGTAACGAATATCCGCCTATGTACCATTTCTTTATGGCATCAGGAATCTTAAAGGCCCTCACTGTAGTCGACTGAATGTCTGACAGGTTTAGTGTGGCGTTATTATACCTACTCACACAATGTTCGACTCTTTTCTCTTTTTTTGCATTAATAATGTTCATTCAAACAGTTAAGTTTGCAATTGATGAGGAATATTTTACTGTCTAGGCTTGATTTATAGATGGTGGGATTTCTATTAAGGAATTTTCTAATATCAGTTTTTAAGTAGCATTGAAAAATTCTACAGATTGTTAAGAAACAAAAGTGACTATAAAACTAGGCTTAGATAAGTGTCGATTTACATATTCACAATGGGTATGTGAAGTGCACACATTTCATAAATCATTTCAATTGAGCCATGATGGTTATCACAATGAGTCTAGTAAGTATTATTTTTTTGTTCATCAATTGCGATTACATTTTGCACATAAACACACTGTGGCAATTATTTATTCTTTGTTGATGTCATATATTTAGATAAAATTGATTAGTGTAGAGTGATTTGAAGAACATGAGTTGTGTGTTGTCTTATAAACAGTAAACAGACTCTCGTATTAGATATTAAAAATTTGCATAATAATTTTTCGATGTAAACATGATAAAGTATGTTAACCTTTTTATTTTAATGAAAAAAGTGTATAATTCTAATGAAAACAGCATTCACCTTAGGTATATAATGTTTGAAGGCGCCTAATTTGTAATTTAATATATTATCTTTAGATCATTAATTTTAATGAGGTAAACTATTAATGAAAATGGGTTATGAAGTCGCGTTTGCATTGCCGTTCTATAATGGACAGTCATGTATACTTGAGTCATTTGCATTTTACACTTTTACTATTGGAATAATTAGTCCATTTTGAAAGTAATATTCTTAGGGAGTCGTTTTTTTTTTATTGCGTACGAATAATAATTTTTCAGACGTGCTAAGTGTGTAATATGCTAATACATAATGTATAAGTTTTATTATAAATAAATAAGTGTTATGTTTACGGTTTCTGTTTTCGTTTGAATGATAAACATAAATTATCATGTATGCGAAACACGGTGTATTAGAGACAAAGTCAAGGATTTCTATATGCTATTAACAATGTTTCTTTATAAGAAGTGGATAAACGGTATATACTGATGATATTTTTGGTATAATCAAATTAGATGGCAAAAAGAAATGTTTACAATTTATGGAGATGTCAATTAGGAGCCTGTTCTACTTAGTGATAATTTTGTTTATACAAAACGCGTATCCTAGAAAGTTGTTTTTGCAGAATTTTATATTTTATTGCAAAATGTGTGACTTTGTGTGCTGGCTTTTCTGGTATTAGTGGCAAACAATAAAAATTCTTCTCTTACATATTTGATGTACGAGTTACATTTGTTGGCATCCGTCCAATCCCAGATATGATGATAGAAACATTTTATTTATTTTTAAATTTAATGCCGTAATAAATGATACATGCATTTTCTAGAAAATAATGCATAATACGTCCATTGCACATTAGAATTTATTGCGCACACAAGTCCCTATTAGACAAATGCTCATACTTGACTTAATGAACGGTAAAGCGAATTAAAATAATTTATGTTATTATGGATCTAACGCTTATAATATATTAACTACCGTAGAAATGAACAGGTGAGCATTAAAAGAAAATGAAGAAATTACGTCTATTGTATGTTGAAAGCGGAGTTTTTAGTAATTGGCAGCCAATTTCCGCCGCCGATTGGCGTGACGATTTATAGTATACCTGAATGTTATTATTATACAAACTATTTAAATTTCGGCAACAATAACGGAAATGGTATTTCGTCCCTGAATGGTAAAGATTTATTTCTGTTTTCCAACATTTTATTAGAAAGTTCGAAAACTCCCAAAGGTCTTAAAACTGGAAAGCTGCTTGACATTTTGGGCTGGTGAAAAAAAATTTAATACTCTACTGATTTTTCGGAATCCTTGCGCCAACCAGCGAGATTAATCAGAATATTTTGATGAATTTTTAGTATCGGATAATTTATTCGTCATTTAGTCTAACTTTGGCATTTACGCAATAAAAAGTCTCCCATATTTAAACCAGTTCCCATTATACAAAGACGTTAATATTTAATGGCTTTATTGACGCTTTTTTTATTTTCGGGTCACAAGTTACATGTAAATTCTTGTTCTTTGTTTACAATCTTCGTATTTAACAATTTCCACATCCCAATTTTCCGGAAGGCTTATGCAAGTCTCGTTGAAAATGCCTCAAAGGCCCATAAGCAGCCGAACAGCACAACAACTTTGGAAGTGCTTGACTAAAGCTAATTAAGTACGATTTGAATAGTTTATTGTTAGTTAGTGGAGAAAACGTGTTCAAGATGGAATCGCGTGGAGTCGATCCCAGTCACTATAATTTGCAACGCGTTCAGTTAATTCCACGCCTTTGGAAACTATAATTAAAGTGTGTTAGGACCAAGCCAATAATTCCTTCTTAGCTCGTAACCGAAAAAGAAAACAAGCAAAAACGCACCTTTACATAATATTTCGCCATTCTTATTTTCACGCCAAACTAGCAAAATTGTTCGAAAAATTGGTTTTTGTTGTACGGCTACGGTGTGTTAGAAGGAATCGTGACGTCGAAAGTGAAAAGTCATTACACACAATTTCTAATTTTCTATATAAATTGCTGTTAGACTAATTAAGTACCCAGTTGCGGAGTTTTTTCGGAATTTTTCAGTGTCAAAGTTCACTATCCATTTCCTGCATAGTACAATACACAATGTAAATTTAACGATATATACATATATACGAATTTCATCCCGACAAACTTAAGCTATTGTATGGAGTTTGAAACTAATTTGTTGGATTAAACTTTCTCAGATTGTGTGTTCTACTACTGCTGTTAAACACTATTTATGCTAGAATTTGTGTGACAGGAACTCACTCCTGTTCAATATCACACAATTTAACAATGTTATAATGAAAACTGGTGCGAGATGTTATTTAAAATCATATTTCACATTGGTGGATAGACATTAAAGCATTTTTGTCACATTATTGTACGTAGGCATAAATCCAATTAGATTTATTTAATTTTGAATAGTGAAATGTTACAATGGTGATTTTAGTGACAGGTGCAATATAAAAACCCCATGAGTATTACAAAGTCATAATAAATTACGTTGGTTTCATGTAATATGCTGATCTAAGTTGATATATACGTACATTCACATTTAATTATAGCTGCGGTATACTCAGGACTTTATAAACAATATGTAAATAGTTGGGCTGATAAACATTTTTAAATTATCAAAAGACTTTAAAAGTGTTTTCGTTGTGGAATATATAAGCGACTTCTTTTTAAATTAAAATCCAGATATTTTAATGTCGTTCTTTGAAAAAGTTTTCTTCAAATAAATTACCTTGTTATTTAAACAAAGACATAAAAAATCGTAAATCTCATTTACGCATTTTATTTCGTTTGCTATAAAATGTCTGATATTTCTAAGTAAATAGAAGAATTTTAATGAATCATGTCCAAATATAATTATTGTATTATTCATACTGTATAATGGGTGCATTTTTCTGGTTTTATTGTTCCTAATGTCTCCTTATTTTAGATACAGGTTCTCCATTTACCTAAGTAAATTTTACCCCACAACAATACCTACATATTAAAATGACTGAATAAATCAGTTTTACCTCGTGAAATAATTACGATAATTTGTTATACTTTGTATACAATCAATCAATCATTAGTTAATGTAATATTTAAATTGCAAGACTTGTTTTTTATCTGGATTAAAATTATACAGTTTGATTTTAAGAAAAACTTCAAGGTTCCCATTATATAAATGAGTGTTTCCCATTCTTTTGTGAAATTTCAAAAGGCTCCTGATGATATCATGCAATACTCATCATTACGAATATTTTTAAATAAATAATTAATATTGTTTGAAAAATTGTTTATAACATTATTGTATGATTAATTAACGATTATTGTTCGGAAAAACGTGCCTGGACTCGGTAAATACAGTATGTAGCAAATTTGTTTAATGATATCGTATATGTTGTATACTTTTTGATATTAATTACATGGAATTGTTTTTTTTATTTTTGGGGTCGCTCTGTAGGGGACTCCATAAATTACCGTCTTTGTGAATATGTTTGTAGTAAAAGAACACTTGCCGCAACATATCTAGCAAAATCGGCATATACATGTTGTATTTTTCTTTCCTCCTTTCACCAATATTTTCCTCTCTGTCTGCAAACATGAACGTCAGAAAACCTTTTGAAGTACAGGCTAAACCCATTAGGAGACCCCATCGTCTCTTGTAATTTCAAGCAAGCCGCTCAAAACCATGAAAAATACTCAACATAAATTTCAAGTTAAGCGCGATTTCCGGGAAACTATATGTATATGGATGTGTATGATGAAAGAGGAATGCATACAACATGCACCGAGTGCACTTACTTTGGTCCTGTCACCAGTGAGATCATATAAATTGACGAGTACGGCATGTTCCATTATTAAATACTTGCCAGTGTCATGGGAACGGGGCTTTATTTTCAATTATGGATTGGTTTTGGTGGAAGGTGGTCACTTACTCAATCGAACGTTAAAACATAATTCCGAATCCGATAGTAGGTATTCGTCTAGAAGCATGATGTGGATGTGGTCTTCGATTTCACCGAGAGCCGAGAGCCCAGTTTCCATTTGGCGAATTTGAAAAATGCGTTCGTCCTTCGGGCGTGTAATGTAATAACAAATTAATTGATAAATTACTTTAGCAGTGTTTGAAATCCTCAATAATAATTATCCAGCCCGCTATATCCTTAATTAGCTATAAATTACATTTTAAATATCTATCAGGGTAACATTTCAGTTTTAATGACTTTCCAGCACTTTGAGCCAACTAAAAATGTTTCATAATGATGCTAGGTTTTTTTCCAACAAAAAACTATTTCAAAGTGCAATCATTTTATCTTTTTTGACGTGAATGGAAGTTCAGTTCCAGAACGTAATTTTATATATTTTTTTAAGTATAGCCATGCAGACCACGAATTTTATTTACATCTTTTGTTGTCTTGTCCACAAATTTGACGTACTCGAAAATGTGTTAACGAACGTTAATTTGGGAAAACATTTCTATCTTTTTTTTCTTTTAGGAAAATACGGCGATGTTTAAAAGGCAAAATAAAACAATCGATCTAGAATAAAATTGATGTTAGTGTCCGCATTACCATTCCGTTTATAGCGATTGCCAATAAAATTTAAAATTTACATTTTGGGGTCACCTAAGGATAAAGAATACATTTACCCATTCATGTATAAAAATGATGCAATATTTTATGTGATACGTATAAATCCCACAGAAAGGTATAAAAAGGGAACGATATATTTATACCGAATGGCTTCGTTCTATAATTACATGTATTTTAAATTTTATCGTATGTCGCATTGTTTTTTCCCCAAACAAACACTCCGATTAGGGATTCAAAAAGTTTTACATTATTTAAAAAAATACATATATGTGCGTAAACAAGAGGCAATTTCCTATAAAATATTTAACTGGTTTTCATGTGTATCATAAATAAAATTTGTAATTACATATATGTATGATGTTGTCATGTATATTAGTTTATTAATGAACATTATAATGATATCAGAACAATGAACAATACAAAAGCCACAGCAAATCAAATAACATAAAGTAATTAGGTACAAGTATTATCGTTTGGGTACTTATTTTTCAAAGTTTCTGGTAAACAAAGTCGTTTCCACTCCACTAGCTGACATCATGTGCGTTTTCTATGTGAATCATATTCATATGTATGTATGTAGGTGAATATTTAGGTACATATAAATATTCTAGCAAATATGTATGTATAATACACCACCTAGACACTTTAAAACGAAAAGTTGGCCACATGTATTCGAGACATACAAAACACGCCATTATCATGCTGTTTTCGAAGCAAACAATACTTAAATAATGCATAGTCGTCTTCAAGAATGAATAGACAATTGTTTTGAATTATATGCTAAACCTGGCGTCGTTTTCCATTTTAAATTTCGTTGTACAATGCTTGAATTATTTCTGAGGGCCACCCGTTTGTATTGTTCCAAAAGGGTTTCATTTACGTAAAGCCTTAGAAGTTGGCATTTTTCTATTCACGAGCTTTATAAGGTAGATTTTGCCTTCATACCAGTGTAGTTTTAAAGTTGGTAAAATTGAAATGTCACATTGCCCAACCACACCTATAACAAAACAATTAAAATACAAAACAAAATTCATGATGAAATTTTGAAACAATTTATTTTCATTTTGAATAGATAATATAAAAATACTATTTGGACCATTGTTCTGTTCGTGACATATCAATCGCGAACCATTTCCGATTTGATAATCAAGTGAAAGTTAAACAATTTGGAACAATTTGCTACATGACCGCTGTATCCTTGATTATCTTACGTTTTTCAATTGAAAAGCCAATTTTTGTGTAATCACTGCGGTATAAAATTCCTTTTTATTTATTAAATTACCGCAACTAACACACAGTTGCAGAAAAAATGAACTTATCAAGCAGGTTCATTTGTGTAAATAGTGGTTAATTGCGTTTTGCCATGAAATCAAGAAAAATGTTTCGCCAGATTTAATTTGGGGTGAGATCATGCGGAAACTCGAAACGTGTATGCCTAAAGTGTATGAGAAAAAAAACTGATCCGAAATCAATTTTAGCGACTTTTTAACATGCTTAATCCGGTTTCACACTGAACATAAGACGATTTCGAATGTAATTAAAATTTTAACGCAATTAAACTTTAATCGAAACTGATCATATATAAAGTATAATTTATAGAGAGTTGCCGTCACATCTATAAATGGCTATAGAATGTGCTATTAATTATGAGTTAATGAAAAAAAAAGGAGTAATGCTGGCAGTTTTACACATGACCATGATTTTCAGACGCTTTAAAGCAAATTGTATTTTAAGTGCACTTTTTGCCCGAGAATTAAACAGAAATATTCATTACAAATGTAGGTGGAAAAAACAAATTACAAACATTATAGTTTAAGTTATGGATTTATATTTTCATAGTAAATGGAAAATTTAAATTGAAATACATTATAAATATCAAAAGATAACAGACACATCTGCATAAAATTCGATTCGGTGAATTTATAACCCGTTTCCTATATTATGTATATCCGCCCGTTCAGCTTTTATGAAAATATTACGAATATGGGAGAGAGAAAGACGGACTAGTGTCACAAAATTTAGGGCAGCAATCATTCCTATTTGAAAATATATAAAAGTGAGAAATTTATATACATTTTTCAAGGAAAAACTAAAATTGGATTTATTTGATAGACTGTGCTGCTGTCGCGATCATATCGCTTTTATGTACGACCGAAAACTTTTATTTCATTTGAGTGGAAATTATTTTTTTAATGAAAATTTTCCTGCCAAGTATTTAGAAAAACTTTATTAATAATGTACGAGTATTCCGGCGTATCCCTTTGAAATGCAGTAATCAATCACATTGTCAAAATATAACCATTACGTAAGGCAGTATAATTGAAAATCGATTTACTTATAAGTTTATTGGACAGTATAATTTTATTTATACCTTACGGGGCTCTTTCAATTCAGAATATATTAAAATAAAACAATAGTCGTTATTATCATTTACAATGTAACAACTCTGTTATAATATCTCGGCTGGATCACTTGCCTTTATTATATTCCACTATACGCTTTCATAGGTTCTCGTTTGCATACAAATTAGAAATAAAAAAAAACAAATCAATTACAACTCTTATTTAATATCACAACTATAGAATATTTCCACTATTATATAACGATCTTCCTTTCATTTGTACAACCTTGTAATGTATTAAATGGAACGAATTGCATTAAAAATACCATAAATTCAATGGCATTCTGTTTCTACACTGAAAACACTAGAATGTGCTTAGACTCTCCTGAAAATGGCATAGTAATATAAAACCAGCGTGTAACACAAAGTCTATGAGTCAATGTGAACTTTTCTGTGTATTATGTGGCATAAGTAATTTTATCTTGCAATAAAAGTATCTTTAACAGGCCAATAAATTAATTCCAAGGAAAAATAAAAATCGATTCCTAATTCGTTTTGGTCAAACTATACGACGAGTTTCTCTTTCACACACAGTGACTCAAAAAATTGACGCACATTGGGTGGTTCGTTGGATTTAAGAAGATTATTGATTAATAATTTTAAGTCTCCCGGATATTTCCGATGTAATTACGTTTAAGTACATGTGATGAATCTGACAGACTAATTGTGTGTGTCTGTTTATTTCATTTACTTATGGTATAAAAACGAAGGATAAGTATTAAGTATGTCTTTTAGATTTGCATAAAGATAAAATAATGAAGGTTGCAAACAACATTTGAATATTGTCTAATTTTGCAAATTGTAGCCACTTAAATTGCAAATATAGTGAAATTACAGTTTAATTAACTATATCAAATTGCTGGCTCTAGTGTAGAATTATTTTTCAATTACGTTATCGATCATATTGAGAAGGAAAACTTTTTCGATTTAATGCCAAATTAAACAATTCTTCATTACTTATTTAACGAATCGTAAAGTTCATATACACTAACATTTGATAATTAAGTTATAAAATGGCATAAAAAGAATGTTAAGTAGTGCATTAATCAGTGATTTATTGCCTTGTAGCATCAAAGTCATTGTCCTTGAGTTTGAATATAAAAGAATATGTTATTCGTGTTTTATAATAATTTTTATTGTCCGATGGACATTAAAAAAAGAACTTTTTCTACCTATCTTAGGCATTGAAATAGGTTTATTATTTCGCTTTTTCTATTTATTAATTTTAATTTATACAAGAGATTCGTTAATGAATTCTCGCAACTCGAATAAACGCTAATTAATTCTGCAAAAATTACAACAAAACACTGAATGTGCACAAAAACGATTTAAATTGATTAGGATAACATATTTGCGCGAGATTATGTGCTTAAACAACAATGTATTTTACATACATTATTTAAATAAAGTATGGTATGTAGGTAACAAAAAAGCCTACATGCGTAATATAAGTAAAAGCCGATTCATTTTAATCTACTCAGAATGAAACATAAATTATAATTTAAAATCCTTCTGGATTTTTAATAGAGTATTAAAAATAATTTTTCATTTCGGAACGACTGTGGAAATAGTAAAGGAAATTCTTTTCCGCTTGGTCTTAAAAACCCCATCAGTAATGAATCATTTTTCTGAGCGAAACTATACAAACTATAGAATTTCAAACGGTTTTGGGAATTGCTATGTGTGTGTTGATCATTAAGTTGAAAGAGAATTGGGAGGAGCAGTCTCCCTATGGCTTTACGATGTATTCAATTTCCACTTGATTATATGTTCACGGTTTTATGATTTTTTGAGCAAGGATTAAGTCCCTGATTTATTTTAAGATAAAATTGTTTATCTTCTTAAAATGTGGTAGATTCTGTTTACTGTTCGTTTTTATGTTAATACACACGTTGGACAAGAATTGTGTCTCCAAAAACATTTTCTCGTTCCACTATTTTTTATTGTCATCCTTTTTATATTCTCGAAAATGTAATCGTATTTCAATTTTAATCTTACATACTCTGTGGGACTTGTTTTTCCACTCAAATTCACATTCTCCTTCTCTGTTGCTCAATTTTAATTTAACATTTGTTCTTTATCCTTATAATCCGCTTGGCTGGATCAATTAAATATCGAGGAAACGGGAATCGGTGTCCAAATGGAAAAAGCTGATGCAGTCGATCGATCTTAATGCTGCACTTCCACATAATCCCGAAAGCTTATTGTGACAGTTTACTGAATAGCCTAATTGGAAATGTGCCCTTCACCACCCGGCGACACTCACTCGCTCTTAGTGCGTTATTTAAACCCCCATGGGCATTCGCACATGAACCCTCTTGGTAAATATTTCAAAAAAGAATTTACGTATTTATTGTATTGTAAAAATACACTGTGAGGAGTTGGATTTGAAAAACTTTGATTGGTTCAATGTATTTCTATCACGATCCTATAATATCAAAAGCAAACACAAAGTCCTTTTCTTAGTTGAAACCAGTTACAAATTCAAAAGGTTTTCGGTTTTCATTAAAATGCATTGGATTTTTTTTTATTATATAGGGTGGGACTTTAATTGAGAGTAGAGTTTCCCAAGTTAATTGACGGAAATAATCATATGTATTTGGTATATTGTGTAAAATTCTCTAATTATATATTTTTTTAATAGCATTTCTACGATTGTCGGAAATTAAATTGCTGTGAGGCAACATTTATACATGCACGGGAAAAAGAATGATTAAATTTATAATAATATGTCAATAAATACGGCTTAGATAATAGGCATTTTATATCCACTTAAATTTATTCACAGATATTACTCATAGGAAAATTCATACATTATTCACACACCACATAATAAATTAAAACTCATTCGAAACTATTTTCTAATCAATATGCATTTAAATAACAATTTCTACTATAACAATAATTAGCACCGAGCCCATAATTAGATATACTTTACAAACGTTATTAATTAATAGTTGATGTGATGTTAAATAAATATCCATACCATACCAATAGATAATAATAAGGAAAAATATAAAAAATAGAATAAGCAACAATAATGAGATAAATTTAATTACTGTTCATGTTAATGTTATAATCGATGGCAGTTTTTCTTGTTCTCAGGCAAAAAATGTTAGAAAAGAATGACTTTAGATCTTGTTGATAAATGATTGGAGTTTTCCCGTTAGTCTGTCATGTGGAGTGAAGTTAATTTAAAACTATCCATAGAAAGAAATGTAGGTGAAAAATATCCCAATACATCTGGTCATAATGTAGACCGCCAAAGGAAAAACAAGACAGTGTCTAACGAAATTTTGCATTGGGTCAATGGAACATTTTAACGGTCACACTAATTAGCATGCTGTCGCAATTTAAATCTACTTATTCCTAATCAAAAGTGGGTAGGTTTGCCATGAAGCGTGAGGAATGGTCCATCCATGGATTATTATGGCATATAGAAAGGCACGTCGTATATTTCGGATTAAGTTAATTAGAAGAGTGCACACACGTATACCGCTTTGTATATTAGGGGCGTGAAGATTGATTTATCCCAGTGCACATTGTCTACAACAGCGGGATGTCCTCATGTTATTCTGCCCCAGCCGCAGGCACATTATATGTTCGATAATGGTCGTAGCAAATGTCTAACAATGAGGACAGAGATTCGTTGCAACTTTGCATCCATGTCGAAAAGAGGAAATTTGTGTGCTGCAGTCCGCCTTTTGCCCATCTAATTGTAAATTATAATTTTCAGTTACCAGTCAGTGTGTGTTAAAAGACACGAAGACGGTAAATGTAAAAATGGTACTAATTTAATTGATTTTCGAACTGTACAAACAAGTCTATGTAGTACATGGAACTCATTAGATTTTTTGGATTGAGCACTGTGTAAGGCTCGATTTGTTGGTACTGTTTTAGCACAAGAGTTCCATAAATGGGATTGGAAACAGTCTGACTAAATAATTCCATTTACTGACTAACTACTCGTACTGTGTATAATGTTATATGTATGTTTTTTTTCGCATATAAATGTAGAAAGTGAATTGTATTTTTCTGAAATGCTTGTAAATTATTACAACTTTCAAACACATTAGTTATTCCCTAAGTTGTTTTTTATGTCAGGGTTGAGGACAATTATATCGTTTTTCCTATTTTGCAGTCATTAAGATTGGGCGTCTTGCAAATCAATTTTTCAAGGGTCTAAAATAGTTCATATTTTTTAATTTATTTTAAATCAAGTGTGGAAAACTGCGCCTATTAACTACACAAATAATACCTATATAGTTTATTGCAAAAACTCTTTGTCTTTTTCTATTAAATGTAATGAATAGAAAAACGTGCAAAGAATTTTAAATGACCCAATTTTGTTACACATTACACTACTCTCGTTCATTCTGATAATGACGTGTAATATAATTCATCGTATGTATAATGCTAATGGAAATTCTTCAATACGCCCATGGCATACGGACGATAGTGGGTATAGTATACTTTTATTATGTATTGTATTCAGGAATATTGGAAAAAAAACTTAAATCAATTACTTGATACATTATTTAATATTTACTCAATGTTATTGATAATAAATAACTTCTGTTGATGAATTTATAAGTGCGTGTGCGTGCATCTAGCCATGACGAACGAAAAAAAATAACTAGATATTTACATTCATATTTGTTTACAAGTTCAATAAATCAAAAGATATTCGCAATGCCACATGTATACATAAAAATTTTTAGTCCAATTAAATTTCTATCATAAATTAATTAAAAAATAATATTTTCCGTTTTAAAAATAATTAGAAATTAATGCATTTGTAATGGAATTTATTTATTATTGATATTATAAAATGCAAATATCATGAATAAATAAACGATTTAGCATAGATGCGGAGTATTTCGAATTTTGCTTTATCTAAAATTAATTAATTAATGTACATACAAAATTGTTGATATCTATAAAAAAATCACTCGACTATTTATTATATGAATATGTTCAATTTCGATAAATAATGTATAATGCTCGTGTATAATACGAAATACAACAGTGGCGTAATAAAGTTTTGCTATTCAAAGGAGCTTTTCATAAAATGTATAATCAGTTTTGTTAGGCATGTTACATTGAATTGTAATGTACTATGAAATATTTAATTACAATCCAATCATATTATACAAATATTCATGTAGGGGTTGGTTGCAAGGTCGATATATTCTCTAAGACTCCATATAACAGACAGCTGTTTTTACGTATTAATTAAATAATGCCATATTCGTTGAAATTGTTGTTCATTGAAAAGATTATACACCACGACGACATACCGACGAATATGGCAAGATTAATGATAGAGATAAGTAATGCGCTTTTTGCCAACCACTATTTCAGTTTCATTCTACATAATAATAATAATACAAACGATATAAAATCTATAAATCAATACTTCATTTATGAGAGGCTCCAAGAAAAAATTCCTTTTATTCAATGTTCAATCCAGCAGCGTACAGGGAATAAAATTGGTTTCCGTTGTTCCGCCACTGGTGATCGTCTATTCTAAACACACACACATCAAGACGCACATAACTGGCATATCAAAGTTTGTTCAGGAAATTCAACATAAATTTAAATTTGATAAATAGGCACGCATTTAAACTATAACATTGTTTAGATACTCATAAATTATATTATAAATATTATAGGTCGATAGAATTCACCAGAAAAAAAAGTGCTATTCAACATAAATCAACGTGTTTATATACATATAATGATTACTGTTGAATAGTGCATTATAGGTGAAGTAATAAAAATGGAATCGATTACGGAACACGATATTTTAATGTAAATGCATTTTGTGAAATATAATTAGCAGTGTGTCATTTTTTGATCATCATCAGAATGAAACGAAAAATAATAGGTTTACCTAGATGGTAAAGTGGGCAAGGTACCCCGGGGGCTTTCCCCACGCAAACCTTTGCACGCATTGAAAAAATATTGTCTGCTACAATATTTGTTACGGTTTAAAATTTTTTAATACTCATTATACATTGTTGCCAGTACGTTTTTATCATTAACAATTTAAGGGGACCCTTCATACATGCAATCTGGTACACATGCAGTATTAATAGACAATTTTAAATTAAGTCGCTTATTAATCATATAATCTGAAACGTCACAGATTTAGATTGATTAATATTTGTTGAGTAGAGTTAATAATAACTCCACTAGTGTATAGGAAAAAAAATTAAACTTGCATCGTGGGAGACTGTTTATGAAATCAGAGATTGATAGCTCGAGTAATATTAAGTGTTTCACAGACGGTTTAATTAATGGCATTATATTAAATAATAATTTAGCGATAATAATTACTTATCTTCCATTCTGGGAGACGCCGAGTACTTCACTCAATTGCAATTATTTATTTTGTTCGATTCATGGGGCTGTATAAACGAAATGAATATTGCATGTTACAAAAATGAGAATGGATTTTGTATATACAAAATAATGCTGAACAACAATACTGCATTAATATAATAACAACCAGCTACAAAGCTGTATACATTAAAATTATTATACAAGATATGTTTATTGGAAATTGTTTTATTTTTCTATTTCATGACATACGGTTTCACGTTTTTACATAAATCAACTTAATTAGTGATTGGCAAAATAGTAAGAAAAAAAAAACGATGTTTTAATATGTAAAAGTTAGATGGAAAGTAGGTACATATAACGTCAGTAATATTTTTGTAGATATTAAAATACGAGTATAATCTTGTAATATTTTATGTTTCAACATAATATTACAGAAAACCATCAAAGTAATGAAATGTTCTTTGATGATTAGAATATAGATTTTTTTATGTGAAAAGTGGAGAAGGAAGCTAAGTACAGAAAAATTGGTAGTAATGAAAAAGTGTTGGGAATTCAGAACCTTTTTATATACGTATATAAAATTACGTAAAAATTTATAGTCGCTAAGCGAATATTTTATTACAGATATTCAGTTTCTATGCTCATTTTTCTTGGTAAAACTCTTAGTTACCCGATATCAGTTTTAGATCATATTTCGTAATTTATACAGAAAAATTAGAAAGTATTTTCTTCATCAGAAACAAGTAATTTTATCAATACAACCATGCTATTATACCTTATTATTTCGATATCAAATTTTGTCTCGCAGAATATTTCTATGAAAAATTGAAAGAACGTCTGTGCTCTTAAAGGGATTTTCTTTTGAAAGAAAACTAAAAATGAAATAAAAACGATATTTAATGAAATCCTGCTCGCTGGGAAAACATTTTCACATCGTAATGAAAAAAATCCACTGTGACTTCTGTAAGTTTTTCGTTTCATTTAAGTGCTGTCCAGACATTGAAACAATTAAAAATTTCTTCTTTGTTTCTTATGGTGCTTCTTCCAGTATTTTGTGCTCCCTATAACAATAAGAAAAGAATTGAAAATGTTATTTCCCAATCGCGTACATGATGAAAGTAAACAATAAAAGAACCGAAAAAATCCCCTGTACTTTTGCTATCCTGATATTCTCGTTACGTTAGATGACAGTTTTCCTGTCATTTTCTTTTAAAGCAAAATTCAACCAACATTGAGCTGCTCTGGGCATTTGTTCGGGGTCTTTTTCTTTTATTTCCATCTATTGATGTTAGTTCTAGCGTAGTGAACGAGGCCCGATTATGTTCAGAGTCCTTATAAAGACCTAATCCAATGATCCTTGGGAAATATTTACTTCTACTGTAATTTTTAAGCTGCAGAAACCTCACAAATGTAACTGTAAATATTGTTATTATATACGTAGGGAATATGATATAAGTTGAATTGAATAAACTTGTTCTGATGGCAATAATGGCCAATTTGTGCACACCGAATATGTAACGTTTGTGTTAAATTACATACTCGAATTGAATAGAACGAATAGGAATCCATCCTATATTTCTATGTGTTTCCTTGAAAAGTTCCTTTAATAAAATAGCTTTATACAGGGCGAATGCGCCATTCATTCAAGACCCGAGAGTAAATTAATTAAAAACTTGTGTGACACAAAATAAAGACTGGGATTTTTCCGTGAAGCAATAAGGGAGAGGGCCACTTCTTGGATGCTGTGTACTTCTGTTATACAGATCCAGATGGGCACTATTATTCATAGTTGAAATGTAAAGCAAACGTTCCCTATCTTTTCTATTCACATTTTCTTCTATCTCTGCACACTTAATATATATGCATTGTAGTGAATTGTAAAGTAAAACTCTTTGATGGACATTTGTTAAATGAATCAAGCATAGAAAACAGCGAGTTTAATCTCTCGAGAATCCTTCAGTGCAGTTTGTATGGTGTGGCAAGCACTCTAACGTTCGTCGCACAAAAGAACTTTTCCAGGAAGCCGTTCTTATCATGGTGCTCACTGAGAGAGGAGAGAGTTCTCTCGCACCACTGGAATGCTGACTGACGTCATAGGCAAGAGACACAGGATGCCATATCCTTCGTATATAAAAGATAAATGAGACCTTTGTTTCCAGCACTATGGGATGGTGTTCTTTGAACTAAAGAGAAACACACAGAAATACAAGTTTCACGATATGTGATGCCGTGTGCATATTCGTGCACATACGAAGATACCGTTTTTCTATTCAACCGATGTAATCTCCTATATGTTTAGACATTTTTTACGTTTATTAAATTTTCCCATGTTCAATTTTCTTACAATTTCGTTAGGTAAACATATATATTCACTTGCATGATATATAGAAGCACATGTATAACGTATATAATGTTGAGTGTATGGAAAAATAGAAAAAGTCCAATTTCCGGGAAGCCCGGTAAATGATATTACAACACAGGGCTGAAGCAAAAACCCTTAGAATCTTATATAATAATAATGAATGTCGTAACCGATTTGTGATTGAGATTTGCCTTGTGGGGGAGCAAATGAAAATTGAGATTATTTTAGATTGCCTCTATATTCTCTTGTCGTCTTCTGTGACAACAATCATTTTACTACTGTACTGTGAAAATAAATTCAATATTTTACGAAAAGATGATATTACATCTTATTGACTTTGTTGAATGGATGGATTTTTTCTGTTTCTTTTGTAACTATGGTAAAGTGTATTTCAGATGCCTTTGAGGCTTTCCGCTCTTCCGCACAGCGTAAGAAGAATATATATTTTAAGATGAAAAATATTGTTTAATTTCATTTTTAATTAGAGACGGAAGCGGATGAGAATCCTAAATGAATTTCTCTCAAATTTCTTTCAAACAAGAGAACACTTTATTTTTTCTACTCGCATATAGAATGACCAAATTACTGGCCCATAAAATGAACGTAAATGATTTTTTAACATCTTTATAAATTTTTTATGGAAACAATGTTGATGAATCTCATTGCGTCAGTACAACTGAATCATTAACAGAGAACAGAGGGGAAAATGTACCCTTCTTCGCTAATGATGGTTTTTATGCATCTATCAAAAATTCATTAGACATAATGATTGCACATCATATGAAACTGACGTTTACGTCCGCAGTTATAAAAATGCTGACTTTATAATGTATATGATTGGCTCTAAAGCCTATACTTGGATTTCAGGATCATTTTATACTATTATACTTTCTTTCATTAAACAAACGTTTTATCGAGTAGTCAGAATGTCCGTTTAAAATGTTGAACAGTTTACATAATAAAAGATAATTTATTTCATTTATTTGCTATATTTGAGCAAAAGCAGGTGTATAAACGGGTGATGAGCACATAAACACATCGTTTCCTGTCACTCGTCGTCGTTAACGTTGATATAAATGTTAGAAACATTGAAACTGAACGTCTCCTACTATCAGAATAGAAGATATGATATCATAGAGTTGACTTCATCCTGTCTGTTTGCAATTTTCATTCCAAGGGTGAGGGAGTGAATGTGTGTAGAACGTTGTTCGATGACGACTTTACTTGCGCCCAAAGAGTTACATTGTAATGTTGGTTTACAAACGTTCGGATGTACCTAGATGTAGAAAGAGCTCTTTGTTGTGCTCCTCTTGCATTTGCTTACGTTCTGGGTAATTCGTGTTGAATATTCAGTGGAATTATTGTAGCAATGTTTTGAATTTAGAATTTATTCAAAAGTAACGAATGTGTGTGTGCGTTTGTTGATGTATTTATGTATGTATGCATGGACAAGAAATCCGCATATTTAAATAGACCTGCGAACTGACGTTTTACTTTAGATATTCAGAATTCTTATGTAAATTTACGTTGTCACATAAAAATTTAGAAACTATGTTTTGTATGTATGTCGGATTAACCTTACAACATTATAATTTTACTTATCGTTGACCATAAATACAAAGAAAAGAATTTTCTCAAGATTTTTGCCGGTAGATTTTTTTATAATGACACACGTATCTACCGAACAAAATATAATCCGGCTTTACACTAGCACTTTCATATACTCGCTTCTCTCGCATTCATTTACCGAAAAATACTTCAAATATGTTAAAACTGGGCAACTACTTCAAAGCATTATAAATTTTTCCTTTGTAACCAAGTTTCGAGAACTGAAAACACTTTAATAATTCTCTCATTTAAAACAACAATAGGAATTATTCACAAGCGGATATAATGCCGTTTGAAGACGTCAAGTTTTCTACAAAGCACACATACCAGTCAATGAATGCAATTACATTTATGGTGTGCTTTTTTATTGTTTTCCTCCTCTTGCCTAACTAATTTAACTTATCTTTTCATAAAACTGTCTAGATTCATAACTCACCCGTTGGTTCTGCATTAGCCACCCCATCATGCTGAGGGATATTGCGTCCTCGTTTTGTGAGTGTGCACTTTTCAAGAACATTTCTACCATGCACACATAAGTGATTACACAGCACACCCTAAATATATATATAAAGCCATTGTGAGTTTTCCCCCTCATAAAATAAATATACATTGCCAAGGTGCATTTTTGAAAGTGGCCGGCCAGTTTAGGAACTTGTTTTTTGGGCCTTAATGCACATTATAACCGTACAGTGGAATTCAAAAGAGCTTATTTCTCATTTAATCTGGATGGAGCCTATTTAGTTTGCACGCTTGCTTATTTCCTAATTTATTTTACGGCGCCATTGTCTGTTTGTGTATGTTTCTTCTTTTCAATAAAGCTCTTTCACTCGGCTGGTTCTTTCTTTTTATTTTGTACACTTGGAAATGGTCTAATGGTCATTATTTTTTGGTGATTTTCTCTAATAGTTGTCTGTTTTCTTTTTAATTATTCGTATGTTGTAAAATATTTATTTATGATGTCAGTTCGTGGAAAGAGGCCTTCGCCTTTGGCCCGTAAAATGGCAAAATTTGGTTAATACCCGAATTTTGGATAGTATTTCCCACTGAGACTTTCCGTGTGATTATCTCCAGGGGGTTTCTACTACACAGCTTAGGAAACAGGGCCATATTTTAAATTGTGAATTATTACAACACTTTCCGAGATAGGAGAGGATATGAAAAGTAATTTAATATTTTGTTTAGGAAATTTAAAATGTTGGAATACAGGAACAATTATGAATTAACCACCGTGGAGGTAGTAAAAAAATGTATAGTAATTCCTTCATGTAGCAAGAAAACTTCTTTAACTTTTACTTAATCTGAAATTGCATTAAGGAAGTTTTTGCAGTTAGACGTAGAATACGAAATTAATTTAGAAAAATTCATTTACAAATATGTACAAAGTTAAATCAAATAAAATCAACTCTTATCAATACGTTTGTGTTTACAATTTTGATAAGATTCAAACATCCTCCAAATAAATATCCACGTTTCTAATATCTTCCTTCTGTCAACAAGCGCTTTTCTGTGTAAAAAAACGTTCTAAAAAGCAAACATTCAACGTCTATTTGTTTTAGTAGGTATGTTTTTGTGAAACAAAACATGCGTGCGTTAATTAATTATTTACATATACGTTATGCGTTGTATATTTGCATGTTAATCCCTTGACGTTACATGGAAAAACGTTTATTTCAAATTTGTTTTCTTATATTGATGGCCCGGACAGTCGGAAAAAATTCTATACAAAAATAACAATACAGGCGGTACGGTAATTTATGCAGGCATTACTTAAGCGAATAGCTATTATTCTAATCCATTTATTCCACTCCTAGGCTAACACATGTTTTACCTCCACAGATGTAAAATGGGGGTTATTAATAATATATTCAAGCAGTGTTGGAATGAAAACGCATCCAATTAAGGGTACTTTACATATCTATTTTGAACAATTTTTTCCAATTAAGGACACTTTGCATATCTATTTTTACCAATTACATTTGATTAAATTCGTATAGTGGAAAACTGTCTAGCCCGTTTTCATATGTGAGTGAATTGCAATTTTCACGGGCTATATAAAAAATTTAATGTTGGTTATTATTAATGTAGGGGTTGCACTGCGGTAGAGCAGATGGGGAAATTCAAACAATGAAAATGCATGATGCAGTGATTTTTTCTGTTAATGGAAAAGTGTAATATTAAAAAAATTATTGATTGATTACATTGGAACAAATGTCATTTTATAATACTGATAAAGTGTAAATGAAATCACCGAGACCAAAGTACTCGTTCTATCGTTATATTTATGATTCCATTAATTCCGACCTAAATTTTATTCCCATCAATACATTAGCTAGACTTCTCGTCCTTATCTTGTCAAAATTGAAAGCTTCGCTGTATTTTCTATTATAAACATTAAATTTATATAGGGATAAATTTTACGACGTTGTTTGTTTATATGTGCTCCAAAAAATTGTTCTAGAACCAACAATATATGCATGTACACACTTTGATAAAGGCAATTTTCTTATTTATACATGAAAACCGCCCCCCAGTTTTCAGTATCCGATAGACGTCACTATCACCAAGCGACGTACGGTTGCGATCTGTTTGCTTTCGGTCCAATCCTTTGGGATTGTAGGCTGTTAAGTTGTGCAAGCCCGACTGACATCTTCACAGAGGATGCCATCCGCCCTGGTTACTCTTTGCTGGCCCCTAATCTTCTCGCCAGCACATTCTCTCACGTAAATATACTTATCTATTCTTTTCTAACATACTTTATTATCAGACCATACTGCGAGTGTGTGTGTGTTGTTGGAAGATACTTGGCAGTGGATGATAATTCATAGTTTTTATGTGCCTCTTTTTTCCTCTTTCCAGAATGACTTTGGATAAAATTCTTGATAGCTTTTACAGTGTTTCCACTCAGCCTGTTTTATTGTTGTTATTATTATGCGGAACTTTTACGGTTTTAACGTTGTGTGATGAAAAAAAATTATATATGAACACAATTTGATGAAATTGCTGGGAACTGGGAAAGATGGTTAGATGGGATGTATAATTCCTAGCATTTAAGCGGCTGTTTATACACTGAATGAATTTTTGATACAAACTTGGTTTCTCTTATTAAATTTTGAGTTTGTTGTTTGTTTTATGTTTCAGGGGGCGCAAGTTTCCTTTCTGTAATAATTTATTGTTTTAGAATGCTAGTGATGTTAATTAAACGGATACACATTTATTAAATGCCCAACACACAACAGAAGGTAACTGTTTCGATTCGAAATTGTTGTATTTCAATTTGAATAACAATTACGAGGGACGAATAAAAATTTGGTTGAATTTCTACACAATAATAGATTTTAAAATGCACGACCATATGAAAATAAAGTGGGAGAGGGATTTTATAATTTCAAAGCCCTAAGGAACTGAAACAATTTAGGCTATAATGATATTTTACAACCTCTGTTGCTGTACAAATTTCCGGATATAAAATTTCACACGAAATAAATTGAGAAGGACTGTCCCAAATTCTCTATATAATACGAATCGAATTGAAAGAGACGCGTATTTTTCAACCTTGAATCACTAATTGATGACAGTTCAAAGCTTTGATTAAAGAATAATATTATTGGAAACCATTCAATTACCATTAAGAGAAAATTGAAATTTTAAACGCAGTTGTTGAGGCGGATAGCCGGCTTTTCGGAACACACAAATGTGCATACAAATTTTCGACTGTGAGGAGGGTGAAACTGCACACTAAAGCCCTAAACAGAGAAAACTAATTTCAAGGAATTATTCAACTGTCAAGAACTGAGTTATGGATTGTATTCTCCATCAATTGAAGTTGGAATGGCATTGCATGTGATATGATGTAATGCGTGAATTGTTTCCCTTCCGCAGAGTGATGATCAGCTATATGGATGCGTTCGACCACATAATGTAAATAATATAAAAAAATCCTATTAAAAAATAAAAAAAAAATAGAGAAGGGGCGAAGTCATTTCTGTATTGCATTTCTGTTATGTGAGCCACTATGAAAATGATACACCCAGAAGTCATAAGTACCGCAGAAAAGGTAATGTACGGGCAAAATTGAATACATTCGAGGCACGTCCAACATTCATCCACATTACTTATAAATACAACTCTTTCTGGTATGCTTGTTTTAATAATGGCAGCGACTGGAAACTGTCGTACTTCGTGTGTGGTACTTTTATCTCATACTGAACTAAAAATATATACGGGGAAATTGTTGAAGAGTAACTAACCGACACAACCAAAAGAATACATTTTCTGTTTGCCTGCCTCTCTTCTGACGTTTCAACGTTACTTCTTCGGTGTCCGTTTCTTTAATGTCTATTTAACTGGAAATATGCTAATAACAAATTACTGTACCTACCACAACGAAACTATTAACTTGATTACACTTTAATGCTATTGTTATTGTTTAATTAGAAAACTGGGAAGTACTACATCGGATAGTGTCCAATTCCCATATAATAAATTCATGAAAAACGCTCGAAAAAGGCCACATTCAATTTTAATTAAAGTTCACATCAATGTTATATTCACTCTGTGCTCGTACGAACATTAAAATGTATTCATATCCATAAAGAAAAATGTAATAGTCTTTTTATGTAGGCAATATTTCGTATGTATGGAACCGGTACCGAAAAATGTGTTGTGTAATAAACAAAGACAATTAATGTTAATTATAATATCATTAAAAATTTAATTACAATCAAACTGATAGCATTGACAGTTTTTATTGCCTTTCAATCGGGATTGATATGCGAGCGAGGGGGGAACACTCTGATAAAGTTTCCACTTTGTTATGTGTTTTGATCTCTTCTATAAAACGAGAATTCTATACATGAGTTGTTCTTGACACACACACAAACCCACCAGCTGTTTTACAGTATCACGAAGACCTCCTGGCCTGGCAGTTCGATAAATACGTTCCATCTCGTTTCACTCACTCCTTTATGGTCTCCTTCCGTCTCACTTTATTGTAGCAAATTACGATTTTAACTCCCACACGTTTTATGAATGAATGCCGGTGCCTGATTCAATCTCCACACACAACTCCACAGTCACACATACACACGCATGCAAGTGAAACTTTTTCGCATACACAAGTAATTACATTTATTAATGCAATCAGTCCGCGCGAATTTATTACGTGTTTATGGACTCTCGATTTTTATTTTTTTTTCTATTCCATCAAAACACTTGGTAAATATTTACAGAGATAAATTTATAATTAGAAGAGGACTTGAATACTTGAGCCTCTATACCCAAAACTAATATTATTAATAGCTCAAGTTTCCACACATTTATCTTTAAAATGCCTGATAAATTACCAAACATGTGGTAGCTTCCATATATACCATAATAGGGACGCAATTTATCAAAATGACCAAATGTCCTGTTTGGACGTATGTATATAGAATTTGATTTGTTATGAAATATTCGGATGATATTCGCTTGTATAATCACTTGAATTTCCAAGTAGGAGTAGAATTGTGGCCACTCAAATGTATACACATTATATTGATGATGAATTTTTAATAATAAACACACAGCATTATTTATTTGAACAATATACATGATAAATAATGAAAATGAATTAAAAATAATTAAATCTTTTATTATACTCTCGAAATATGGTTTGTTTAATAAATTTCGTTAAAATTTTATTACATGTGTATAAAATTGCATGAATTTAATGAAATCGTATTTCTTGATATGTAAAAGAAACCTGAATGAAAAGTCAAGTTATAATATATTTAAATATTTTGTAATAAAATGAAAATTTGATTATTTTAAGGAAGATAAATAGCACTTTAGATAACTTTAAACTGTCTAAACTTTTACTTTATCCTAACCGGATACATGAGAGATTCTAAGAATAAATCGAATATTTTAGAATTTCGACATTCAAATTACAGTATACACATTTGTATACAGTTCTATAAATCAAAAAAAAGGAAAAATATACTTTTCTCGCAAACAGTCAGCACAGTATAGTAACAAATGAGAATAGGGTATAAATTTCAATTCAATGCACAAACAATGAGAAAGAGCCGTGGGTAAGAAGTAAGAGGAAGATGAGGATGGCGTATTTCTCTGACTCTTGGTTTGTTTGGTGTGAGGGCAAAGATCTATGAATTATAAAATGCACAAAGACCCATGGGGACACAATAGAGATTTTATACGAGAGAGAAAACAGGGATTTGAAAAATCCTGTTACTTTTCACGTTCAATAACCAGAAAAATGGGAAAAGAAAGTTTTTTCTACTATAATATATATATATATGCGTTAAAAATAAAATATATGGGCTTATACTTGAAGTATACCCATAAATTTCATATTGTCAGTTAAAATAAATGTTCATCATTTCAAAAATGTTCCAGTTTAAATAGGATTTCTGTGTGCAACTTTTATTACTTACATTGAGGCAGATTTAAATAATATTTTTAATTCCTATGATCCTCACACATACCTAATTTGAAATATTTTGCAAGGCTATGTGACAGATTCATATTTAGGTATAGATACATTTTGTTCAATATAATTAACACATCTTTTTAAAAAAAATATAATTAGGTGGATTCGCAAGTGAGTTTCCAATACACTTTTTATCGTTCCGTGCAATCAAACTGATAAACTAATTACCTAAGTATTATTATTCGAAATTTGCCACGCCAACGTAACACATTTCGATGAAACAATCATCATAATCAAGTGAACAACATAGTAGAAAAATAATTTCTGTTTCTAAAACAACAATGGAATTTTTAATAGATAAATTATTGTTGCAATGCCATAATTACAAGTAAAACCACCAATTGTGACGTCATTTTAATCTTCCTGGGTGGCCGTATCATTAATTACTTAAATGCTATCCTCTTATAGATGAGAATTTGTAGAGAATTTTTCTTATTTCACTCACCGGATTAATCTATCTTCCAAGATGAAATCGTGACATTTTTCCAGATGTTCATTGAAATATATCGGATTAACAGATTACTCTCAAGTGAATCTTAAATATTGAACAGCAAATTGAATTACTTGGATGGTCGTACATCGATTTTCCTCTTCGCATTAAAACATGTGACAAAATTTCGTCCGAACCCATATTTTTGCACTTGTTTCAATAAACTTTTCTTAAGTGAAAACATGTGTTGAATCAGCTTAACATTTACTAGAAAACTTATAAGATATCTATAAATATATATCTAATAAATTCAATAATAAAAAAACAGAAAAACGAACACTTGACATATCTTTTTTGTTTACTAACCGGACAAAATCTAACATGACAACATGTGAGAGTTCTTTTACATAATTCTTTATGTGGACACAATTAACCCTTGGACTTTGGTGCGGCCAGAATATTTCAGAATTTTCATTAGAAGTGGTACACGCATAATATTGCCCGGTACATAAATAAATATTTAATAGATTATAAAACTAGCATATATGGTGTATACCTATACCTAATACCTAGTGGATCCCACACATACGCATTTCTACCTTGTAAACATACTTTATTATTTACTAAAACAAAATAGATAGCAATTTCCTGTGGCAGCTGAGTATATAATTTTAATTAATTTCACGTTGGAACTTTTTCATAAATTGTTAATTAAATGTGTTTTTTTGGTTGTGCAATATTAATGATATACAGAGTGAGCCAGCATTTATAATCTCTATTATGTAAATTATACAACAAACAAGTGACACATTTGGCTCTACAAATGAATTGATAGCAAACAGCAGTGAATGGAGAGAACGAGATTGGGTGTGCGTCCCCTTCGCTTCAAACACACTAATCTTGTAACCCCATCAGTACGGTCGATCAATTTTTGAGTAAAATAATTAAATACAGACACACACATTTCAGTTCCACACCATAAGTTGTTTTAATTCGCAACAAGCCACCGTATCTCAATTGTGCACTGAGCACCCATACAGCCCCACTGGATTATTGTTATTATTAATAAAAATATAAACGAGAACAGCTGCCACACTATATTTATAATAATAATGTATAGAGGATTTCGGTGTACTGTGAATATGAAATGTACATACAAGTAGAGAATTCAACAACACCCGAACCACTCCAACTTTTATCAGTTCTATCAATCATCCAAAACTGTCAAAATAACCGCAGTAGGTTGAGCTTTCATTATGGATCCTCTCTTCCAGTACTTGTCCTTCATTCCGTATTTGATGGCATCGTCCGCTCCAACATCATGCTGCCTAGGCTAATGTTATTCAAGCATTTAATACAGCCACACTAAAAGCTTTTCATAATAATGTTGCCCGTTCTTGGATGATGGTACATGATGGACTTTTGTGTTGATTTAATAGAAAAATACACACAGTAAAAATGTGTTTGCCCATGTTTGGCCTTGGTGGAGCTAAGAAGTGAGCTAAATTGAATTGCCAGAAAATTTCATAAAATATACAAATCCAACAAAACTTTATTTAGCACAGAAATGGGTTTTGTGTTTGAAAAACGCAAAAAATCGAGCGTTGTTTTATTGTGGAACGTGAGTGGATTGTCGACCGATTCTTTTTAGTATTATAAAATGTAGTACCTAATTTGAGAACAAGTGAAAAAAGAACAGGTTCGAAATATAATACTAAAAAGGTGCATTAGCATAAAACATCTCGACATACTTATTAACAAATCCATAAAATTATAAAACGAATAAATTCAATTTACGTAATTTAATCTAAACGTGCTGCTTTTTTCGACAGTTTATTGTAATTTATTGTGAACAATTTTAAACATTAATTAAAATTTTATGAAGACACGAATATTATTTGTATGCAAATACTGATTGATTTTATATAGGTGTGACGATTTTTTCATTGTAATTAATTAAGGCTATTTAAGTCGTAAAAAATGCCCATTAAAACGGTACTTCTTATTTAGCATCTTGACGCAAAAAATATATGGTATTGTTCGAAAGGTAATTAAAAAAGAATAAATTACATTGAGGGTCACGTTAAAAATGTATATAAAGTTTCTGTAATAAAGATAATAGGAATTCGATATATCGATTGGAACATATCCATATTCTATATTAAAATTTATAAAAGATAAATCAGAATTTAAATGAGATTATTAATGTTTAAGCTTTTTGGGAAATAATCTATTTCATTACAATATTAATGGAATTATTTTGTTTTTACTACTAATGGTAGCTTTAAAATGTAAAAATTAATTATATTTGTAGACAGTAAATTTATTAAAAGTTAATTATTTTTGTGTTTAATTAGAAAGTATGAGTTCGGCCGCTTTGAGAGTCAACGTTTTATTTCAAGCTTTTATTATATTTTAGGAAAAAATTACTAATGTTATCATAATTAAAAGTTAATTATGTAATTTTTATATGGTTTCACATTAAACACGGCCAAAAGAATTTAACAATTTTAAATTCAATATCATTTTATGGGGTTTTGTAATTAAAAATAAAATACCAAGCACACATTTTAATAGAGACTTTGTAAAATCGAAATGTTGTCCGCTTTAATATTCCTCTGTGTGCGTATTTTATCATCCACTCTTGTGTCACACTTAAAGCTATAAAAAAACTTTTACAACATATCGGATATTTCACCTTTTTTCAATTGCACGTAAATGAAAACCAGCCACTATAAATCGTATCGCTTTGTACTAGTTGGCAATAAAGAAAAACTACTTCCTCTTTTGCCATAACTATTGTTAAAACGCCATAAAGGAATTATCCAATACACATACAACATTGTATTTAATGGCGTAGAAATTTTACACACGGGAATTCATTCAAGTGTACAATATAGGGCGGATAAATTTTAAATCCCGACAATGTATTTCGGTATGCTATAGTAACTATAAAACATGACATAGAATCTCAATCTGGAACTGCGATGCAAAGTAATTGCAAACTTCTCTCTTTCAAAGTACTCGTAGTCGTAATATTTACACACACGATCGCACATGCATTTAGTGTGTGTAGTGTACTTGGAAGAAACAAATGAAATTTATCGTACCAAACAATTTTCTTGTGTTAAAAACACAAGCATGTGCATATTCGATTTACATGCATGCATTTATATAGTACATTTAAATATCTATTGAATTAGGCATTTATACATCTTTAATGGAATATGCAAATTTATAGTTGACTCAAGATCTGATAGACAGAAACAGATACAACCCGTCCACTATAAATTTATTCCTGATGTCGTGTATATCATTAATCAAGTCCTCTGGGATACGAGATGAGATAGTACAGTGTTGGGATGGGAGAGAGGGGAAACGTTAGTGCAAATAATCCAGATCTAGAGGTAAATCGACTAGGATGATGTTACAGTGGTGCTGTGTTATGAAAACGGTAGCATAAGTAAGTGCCTTATGCACACAAACACAGCGAGAGATAGAGGCGTCGCTATATGTTCTATACAAGCGAACTTAATGTATTTATTATTTAGCGGCAGCTGTTTCACGACTTGCGCATCCTAAAACAACAATAGCGTTCGCCTACATGGGGAGACGTGTTTATGTCTGTTAAGTCACAATAAATATTACTCTAACTTTACTCTACCTACGACATTGCAATAAATTAAAGCATACCGTTGCGATAACGTGCTGCTACCATTCTCTTTTATCGGTATTCTATGGAAATTGTTATTGTATTTTTTCTCTTATGTAATAACAATAGAGAGGAGCACAGTGTGTGTGCTGTTTTTTTGCCGTCTATGTTCAAATTGAACATTCAAATACGAAGCCATTTCGGTGCTGTTTTCAGTGTATAGAGAGGTACAAAATTGTTTTCTGTTTCTTTTTGTGTTGAGCGAATTTCGCGCACACAACGAACAAGAAATACACTCTTTCAACAACTATAAATTAAATTATGTTAAAAAATGGGTAGGTTTGATGACGGATCTGGCTCAATACAACGTTCCTCTATAACCAATTCAATTACACGCTGGAAAGTTAGTTTTTTTTCTGGATAGGATGGGATAGGTGTCAGAAGAAATTATTCAAGTGAGACGCGAAGGGTTTGAGCAAAAATAGACCAAGAAGGAAAATGATTTTTTAATGGACAACTTTCAACGTATCCAAGTTGAAAAACTCCTTTATAGGAACAGACGTGCAAGTATTATTTCAAGTTTAGATTAGCCGGAATGTTTGAATAGCACGCACACCAGCATGATGTGTCATTTGGATAATTACATGTTCTTGTACATACCTACGTCAGACAAAATGTAAAAGTAATGTCATTTTCTAGAAAAATTCTCTCTGTCAATTTATCAAAATGATCGGTAATAAATCACTATAGTCGTTTGTTAAAAATTTCTTTTGCCGGATAAGGACAAACTTAAAAGGGATCACCTTTCTAGAGGAACCACCACCAACCTATCTAATTCCTAATTTTACAAAGCGTGACAGTTTTGCACAATATGTAATAGTAAAACTTTTTATCCGTCTATTTAGGCAGTTGCATTACCATAATTATTCTTGAAATATTAAGCCGAATGTAACAAACTAAGAAAGACAGTTTTAAGTGGCTCATTAGCTTGATGGCAAAATGCAAATTTCCATTATCTCATTCGCATTTCCCAGTAGGTCACATGCTGCTAACACTCGGTACATATAATGTTTATAATTAATCAGTTAAATGTAGTTTGAAATTAGATATGAAACTTGAAACTACTCCCATATACCTATGTATTATAATGTTCAGCACCGCAGGAAAGAGCAAAGGGAAATGTGCGAAAGTTAATGATCATGAAAAGTGGAGCGTACATTATTACGAGTGGAAACCACGTTAAAAATGGATTTACCATTTAATGGAACTTTTCCAAAAACATATATAGACTACAAAGTAAATTAGGTAATTTTATATTGGAGAAGAAATACGCTTTTTCCGTATCTGTTTATGCAACTGGCAAATTACCACACTCTGAACTAACTTCAACCCCCCCGGTTAAGTACATTTGGTCTAGTAGTTAAGGTACAGCCAGACACAACCCTCCCGCACAATAAACATCGTGTAATGCACCTTATTGTTGATATTTAATTGGATAGATATGGAGGATTGTATAATCGAAAACAGCTGCACTAGTCGAATACCATCCAACTATTATACCATTAACGTACCTATCAGAGCTACAAACATGGCTTATTTATATTGAACTTGAACTAAGCGTTTCCATCATCCGTTGCCGTACTGTTGATATCATCTATCCTACTGTCAGTAACACGACGCCGTCGCTCCATCCGCCTCCGGCCTGCCGATATGATTACTACATTGCGAATATATACTGGCGAATCCTGTTCATGGCATTTAGGGGCCACCGATGTCAATAATGGCCGCAAAACTAACGAGAATTCGCATGCAACTAATAATATCCGAACTAATAAACACTCGTTAACGTCGAAGAAGTGCACGAAATTGGCGAGGGGCTCTCAACATATCATAAAAAGGGGAGCAACAGCAGTATACAGTGATGTTCGCCTCTCCGACGTGTCACAATAATCATACACATGAGAATTCTCAACTTGCTCCAAAAAATATGGCACATTATTGGCGGCGTTGTGTGCGTTAAAAAGCAGATGGTATCCTCTAGTGGTGCGCTTATTTATTAGGTTCTCGTTTCGCAAAAAATGCGTCATTAAAACGTTTGTGTATATATGCGAAACATATGTATGTACCATTTTATGAATGTGTTTCCTTATACGGAACAGAGCGGATATTTTTTGCAGACCATTCGCTCTAGGCTGTCCCGTACTAGGTATATTTGTTATTCTAAACAATATAAATGGTAATGTGAGTGTGTGTATTTTAAACAGTTTAGATCATTATCAATTGAGTCTAAATTAAAAAAGACAGCAGCCATAATTTTATCGTTTCATAAGTTAAAGAATTTAATTTGAGTAGATTATGGGCAAAGTTATAGCTGCGATAGTTGATTGTCGTTGTTTGTTAATAAAAAAATTACCATTCACAGAGTGTGTTTCAATCTGGCAATTTTTCCTCAAAAAGGAGACAAAGGAATAGTTCATAAACAATTTAGACCACGTTCCGTATCAGATTCTCATCTGATTGAAAAATGTATGCATACATATACTTTTTGTGTGTTTCGGTATATCTTTTACAACAATAACTTTTATAAACGGTGTTTGTCTGTCAGAATTTTATACTTCCCAATTCAATTATTCAGACAATGTATTGTATGTTGCAAGAAACAATACATAGCTTTTTGGTTGGACTATGATAAAAAACCAACGGGCTTTTAAATAAGGTTTCGGTTTTTTTCTTCCAAGCAGAAGAACAAAAAAGCTCATATAAATTCAAATAAACTTTGTACAAGATAGCAAGTGAATTTCTCTAGAAAAAAATTATTTAGGATTCTCCATAGAGTCAAGAAAGTTCAAAACGAACTGCCATGTCCGTCATTCGCCTTTAATTGAATTAGTCTGTCATAAACATGGCTTATTTATAGTTGTACGTAGCAAGTTTTACATAAACCGCTTGGAAAGGTCAAAGGGCTTAAGTGTAATTGCCTCAAACATGTGACCGAAAACGTTTCCAGTATGAGTTTCCACTGACGACGACGACGACCGCTCCAAGGGGTACCCAAAAAACTTCCACATTGAGTGCGTGTACTTGCATCTGACATCCATTTCTTCGAAAGCAACCCATTCTACACAACATGCATGCCACTAACTGAATTAAACCCATGAGAATTTATTGCTACCAAACGGGATTTATATGAATGGTATAGTTTTTTCATCACTTTGATATATTACCATTAGAAATTGGATTCTGATATGGTGCGCCTTGAATGGTATCATATTTATTACGATTCCATTCTCCCCTTTATGCTACACTTTCAATTTAATCGGCATACTTGCTGGAACAATGGCCATCGCCTATGAAGGTTGATGCAACGAATTCTGGTCCATCTCGACCGATGATGCTATATACATGTAATAGACTACGTGATGAATTACAATCGCCTTTTTTCTATGCCAAAGTCTCGATATTTAATAGGCATCAGCAAATAGAAACTCGATTCCGTTGCGGTTAGAAAAACAACGTGGAACATCCAAACAAAGGATGGAAGAATTGCCTTGGAGATTATGAAATTTCTAAGACAACAAAAACCTTTAGCCTCCAGTGCTGCGCTCTCCATGGTAATATTAATATTCCTGTGGGGTGGCCGATTGCCGTAAGCCGAATCGACCATTAAAGATATTTTGTCCGTTTCATTGAGAAACACGAACGCAATTCCTATATAACAATAGCAGTATGTGTGCGTTTCCTCCAGCATACGAAATGAATATCGATACGTGGTGGACGTTCGGTCTTTTACCTATAACGCTTATATAACTTACAAGACATGCGAGTTTTAGCAGGAAAAAAGCCACATATATATTAACTACAATACCATTGACAGGGCAACATTTTGCATTTCAGTTTGTAGAACAATGGGAGAACGACGAGCCACGCTCGACATGTTTTGGATTCTTGAACAGTGAAAGGACGACCGTCATTCGTGCTACACTTTGCGAATAAATAATATGGGATATGTGTGAGGGATGAATGAATTATTTTGCCATGGTTGGTAGTTTCGAGTTTTTCTTAAGGGGTGGCTCGACAATTTATGCCTGTCCTTTATTAAATGAGTGCAGCGAGGCAGACTCCAAGTTGAGCCGGAGAGGAATCTGTTCATAGGTATTTCTAGATCAAAGAGACGAGTGTTTATTTAATTAGATGTAGAACTCATAAACAGAAATTATCTGTGTCTAGTTTGAGAAGCAGTGAAAAAAATCCATCAACCCACTTTAAATAAACTGGTCACTTACTTTGCTTTAAATGCCATTAATTAAGAAAGATTATACGTACAAAACATAAATTATATATACAAGCAACATTTGTAAGATGGAATTAATTAATTCTCTTGTTGAATATTTATAATATAAGTTATTATACAGAATATTCGCTGTGTATGCATATTATAGTGATGATAATCTCCTAGTGGGGATGGAAATATTGATGATTAAAAAGTACTTTCTAAAATTGAATGTGGAAAACGTGAATAGGATAGTAAATTTACATTTCTATAGCCAGCATATCATTATGTGATTAGCAGTGTTGATAAAAAAAATTCAAAAACACCACACACACACACACATGCGTCCTCGATGAAATTAATTTTGAAAATCGAGTGTTTTCGAGCCCGACAAGATTATACAATGCAGATAAATAATAATTTTACCTTTACAAAGAATGTCATGTCGAACGACAATAAAACTTGAAGCAATTTCTATTTGAAATAGAATTTTCAATAATAGACAGTTAAATAATAGCCTTCTCCTCGAAATACGAGTGCCATAGGGTAGGCACGGCCATATGCAACGGTCACAACCTCCATTCCTGCTGTCATATGCAGTCCTGCACGTGTACATGTACACTTAATAAACGATTTAAATTATGAGTATTGGATTATAATTATGTTGCATTTATTACAATACTTGCAGGCTAGTAATTTGTACAATTATCCGAGTATAATTCACTTACAGCAAAAAGGTGGTGCACCTAATTCGGTTTTTGTGAGGGCGGCATACAAGACGGTATTTAATTCTAAAGACGGCGGACGAATATAGGGCGGTGAATCGTAAAGAATCAATCGAATGGAAAAAGGAACGTATTGATTTTCATTTCACGGTTAAAAAAACCCTTGATTTTTTTAAATCACTTTTGTTCTTAAACAAACTTCTTGCACCTGGAATTATCCAAACTCATAAAAGTGAAACAATAAGGAATTTTCTCCTTATATAAAGGGTAGGTAATTCATGCACGTTCATTATTCACTATGTGAAATTGTACAGTATGGTGGTCTTTTTTCCGCTTAGAGCGGCGAATAATAAATGCAAATTGCGTTTTTCTAATATTTACGTATGATTACACCGAAATGGCTATTTTGGAATTGCAAAATAGAGGAGACCCCAATATAGTTGGAACCGACGGTGTAAATTACATGTGAATATCAAAATGTCCGTTAGTAGTCACATTTAGATCAGCAGCTGATAATTCGCACCCATAACGGACGGAAGCACGACAACCAAAGGACATTACCAGGACCCAAATGGATATAGATAGAAAATGAGAAACTCGGAATTTATTTGTGTGTGTTATTGCTTGAATTGGATTTATATGACTCACAAATTTACCATTAACATACACAGGCAGTTTTCCCTATGACAAAAAATCTTTTCGACTGGATTCCCCCTGAGTGCCTTTGAAATGTTGACGTAATTTATTTTCTATATGTAAACTAAACGAGATATGAATTTTTTAATAAAAGGATTTCTTAAGCAACTTACCAAATTAATTTAAAGCATGATAAAAACAACTTTTCTGTCCCTATTGATTTTTAGAAAATTATATTTCGATAGCTAATGGGCCAATTATATTAAACTCATATAGAAAATGTACGAGGCGAAAAGTTCGCTTGAGTTTTAAATTGCTTTTTCTTACAACAAAAATAAAAGTCTAATTGAAAGTAATTTCCTCTACACAACTAAACTTACGTATAGTAGGGATTCAATTAAAATGTGTCAAGTTTCATTCCTTCGAGACCGTCTATTTACGGCGGCCAAGGCGGACCCACATAGAAACACACAAAGAAAAGAGGAAAATATCCAAAATGGCATATATTTCCTTTTCTAACCAATTACAATTACCTACACAGTCGTACAATATGCAGGTATGTACATGTAGATGTAAATTTTATAAGTGTTTGTTTAGAATGCGGTGCAGTATATTACATTGCATGACCGTATCGACGTATAATTAAAGTTAAAATTTACACAGCTCGTAAAGGATGTCGCTGTCTAAGTTGAAGTTATACAGTTTATTTTGAAATTTAGTTTTATGCAAAATTATGAGGATATTGTAGTCGAATGTCCTAGTCGACAATTTCATGAACTTGCTTTTGAACAACTTGGCATTAGTGTAGTTTACTATTAATTAATAGTTCAGTGAGAGCATTACCGAACAGACACTCGTTCTCAATTAATTCATTTCTATCTTATCTAATATGCATGAATAGATAAATAAGCTGTTCCAATTCTAGTCCAACATTGTTTCGTAAAAATGAGGCGCCGTGGCTTAGTTGGTTAAAGCGCCTGTCTAGTAAACAGGAGATCGTGAGTTCGAATCTCGCCGGGGCCTAATGAAATTTTTATTTTATTAAATCTCAATTGCATGTGAACATTGTCAACGCATTTCTATACTCAAAAATTTAATTTGATGCCAAAAACCGCTTTGAAATATTACTCTTCGTCGAGTCCGTGTTCTGCACACACGAACATAATACGAGAAATTGCTAAACATAACATGCTTCCTTGTCAAAGGCTTGGTAAACTTATAATAAGATTCATAGCTACAAGCAATTCTCGTGTACCAGTTAATCAAATGTTAGATATAGAATCACATTTTGCAACATTATGCAAAATCGCACATTACTTTTAAACACAGAGAAAAGCGAATATCCCAGCGAACGTGTGCAGCATTTAGAAAATCCGAATGGTACACTTTGTCAATCTTCGTTAACGTGGGCTGTTCATATAATGGACCACTTTGCAAAAAAAGGATATTGCACTGTAAGGCATTTATGTTAATGCCTACATTTTAACCGTCTTGAACGCAGATTATTTTTTATGAACATGATGTTGCAGATGTTTTTCAATTACGAGAGTTGAATTAATGCTGGAATTTAGCGCTGTGTTTAGTTTTCCACAGCAGACGTACCGGGCAACGGTTTTTAATATAAATGCTTTGCAGGCAAAATTTAGATTTATAGATAAAATTTATTTTCTTGAAATGTCAGTCCAAAACGGAACTCACTTCAAAAACATGCACTCTGAATGAATATTCGATTTCCTTCCAACCTTACATTTAAAGAGTGGAAAAGAGCAGGAGGGAAACAATGCAGAGAACAGGGTAATAAGGAAGCAATCATCCAGTTTCACCTGACGATTACGTAAATGCCACATAATTCAATATGCCATCTACACTATTGCAATCCTTCATTTCGATTTGAATGTTTCCAAAGCCCATGTATGATTCTAACCAGTGACTCTTTTTTATACTAATTTCCTACAAAACAAGTTTCACCTCTATACCCAACCAGATAACAACATAATTTCATTTAGGCCCGATCTTTTCATATGTAGACTAATTCGCTGGATATTTAACTGGCGTTTAAAATTACCCTTTAGATAATCATCGTATAGGTTTTTTCACTTATATTTATCCACTAGTTTACTAACAGTAGAAATCAACGTTTTTACGGAGACAGTATAAACTTCAGTGCAAAGTGACAAAGAAAGTATGATACAATTATCGTGAGTTGAACAAAGATAACAAAATTTCAATATATTGTAATTTTCGCGGTATAAGTTTGTATAACATAACCTACAAAAATTTAGATATAACAGTTGAACTTGAAAGTTAATAACAATAAATTAGTAGGTAAGTTTATTTCTTTATTGTAAAATATAGCTATGTACTTTTTTAATTTTTTTATATTTATTATAGTGACCATCAACATCATTCAAAGAAAACAGTAAATTGATATACCTAACAAAAATGAGTTGTGCGGAGAAAAATCTTAAACGGGACAGGTCCGCCAATTTTACCGGACAAGAATGTACACACTTGGTTGATTTGGCAATAAAATATGCCAAAGTTATTGAAAATAAAAAAACTGATAGCGTCACTTGGAAGGACAAAGACAAGATCTGGAAAAAAATTGAAGACGAATTTAATGCGCTTTTAATTAATGGTCACCGGTCATCAAAAGTGTTAAGATCCAAATACGAATGCATTAAAAAAAATATTAAAAAGAAAAAATCATCAAATAAATGTGAAATTTATAAAACAGGAGGTGGTCCAGCAAAGATTCTAAATTTTACGGATTACGAGGAAAAATTACTGAGTATTTTGGCAGAAAATATAGAGGGAATTATTGGAAATGTAAATGATAGTGACAGTGGTTAGTTTTTAAACTGATAAACATCTACAATACGCTTAGACGATTTTATTAATTACTAATTCTACGTGTGTAAATATTGTTTTTCAGTACCATTAGAAACAGAAACGTTAATAAGCATTCAGAAACGGAATGAGTCCAATATAAACGTTGTGAATGAATTTGATCTTGAATTTCCTGAAGTACAAGTACCAAAAAGGCCTCATAATCAAGTTAATGATGAAGTAATTATTATTGCGGGTGTTGAAGATAATATAGGTGAAGCTCAAGGTGAAGGTATTACAAATTCGTTAAACTGCATCCCACCTATTGTTTAATATAAAATTATTTTTGTATAGAAGTTTGGAACTCTATGAAACCCAAGCAATTAAAAAAAAAGAAAACACCGGAATTAAATGTACAAAATAAACAGCAAAAGAAAAATATTAATGACGAATTTTCCGAAATTGCTCGCAATCGAAACGAATTGGTGGAATTACAAAAACAAATTGCCCTAAAAGAGTTGGAAATCAAAGAAAAGGAATTATATTTTTGGACATTAAAAATTAATTATCAGGAGCAGTTAATAGAAAAATTGAAACAAGATTCACAACCTGAATAATTTTAATTTTAATTTTGTTATAGAAATATTGTTTTTATTTATTGTGTTCTTTAGGGTGAAAATCTTAAAATAAATAAGATTCATTTGTTATAATTGGAATTTTCAAACAATTACACGCATTTTTTTTTTAAGCTTTTACTTAGTTTTTTTTCATTACACACCTTTTACACAACTAACCTTCATCAGTACTAAAATATTACATAGCTTCTAAATCACGAAAATAATTAATTAGCATTCTTCTTACTTGATCATTATCATTGATTCTATTTATTGCTTGTTCATCAGGCACATCATCATTAATTAAAAATATCTCATCTTCAAAAGGCATTTCATCCTTCAACTTTGTAGCTATATTATGTATAACGGCGGCGGCTACAATTATATTCTGAGCTAGAGGTATTTTACAACGTAACCCAAATGACAAAACTGGAAATCTTCTTTTCCAGATGCCAAATGTTCTCTCTACGACATTTCGGGATCGAATTTGTGCTTCATTAAATAAGTTCTCAGCCCTCTCAGTAGGATTATTTAATGGGGTAATTAAATAGCTCCTTACAGGATAACCACCATCTCCTAAAAGTAATCCTTGACCAAATTCACGGTTTTCACATTTCATTCTCAAAAGAGAATTATCAAAAATGTTTGTATCATGTGCAGAGCCCGGCCAGCGCACAACTATATCTCTGATAAACAGTTCCGCATCTGCCACAACTTGCACATTCATAGAGAAAAATCCCTTTCTATTTCTATATATTTCTCCGTTTGCGCCACCTAAAAGTTCAATTAAACAATTTGCTGCCCTCATTAGAAGAACTTATTATTACCTGGAGATTGAACTTTAACATGTGTACAGTCAATTGCTCCGATAATACGAGGAAATCTTGCAATTGAATAAAAATGTCTCATTGCCGAAGTTCTTTCTTCTTCATTTGAAGGCATTTTGATAAAAGTTGCTCTTAAATTTGCAATAGCGGTCATCACTCTAGCAATTACAACTCCCGCAGTGCTCTTGTGAACTCCAGCAAAGTCGCCTACGGTTATGTAGAAACTGTTTGTTGCTAAAAATCGCAATCCAATTAATAGCTGTTCCAGGGGTGTAAGTGGATTGTTCCTTAAAATAATTTAAATTAAGAAATATGATCAAAAGCAAAGTAATACATTTCCTAATAGGTACTCACCAATCTGTTCTGGGTTCTAAATCTTCTCTTATCAAATCCAAGATGTACATAACAGAATTTTTAGATATTCTATAACGCCGATAAAAATTCATGTCATCATATACATTATAAAAATCTGTATGTTGATATCTATTTCTTGAATCATATAGTTTCCGTAAAGGATAAACTTCGTTAACAATATTAATTTCTTGGTCAAACAATAAATCGTCAAACTCATTAATAATATCCATTATGCAGGTTATACAGCAGGATAAATATTTATCGGGTAGCAAAAGCACCAGATAAAATTTTATAAGTTTATTCCAAGAATAAGAACTAAACGGTGGTGAATATACGCCAAATAAATGTTATGCTACAGTTAACGCTATCGGTAACTTTATTCGAATATGAAAAGATCGGGCCTTAATGATTTCATCAAGAGGATTATACATTAAGCCACAAAAAATATTAGTTAAACATCCGGCTCTCATTTTCTACCAGCATAAACAAAACATATAAGGATGAAAACCTTTTTTCAAATTATATAGCGAATACAGTTCCATGAGTATCAAATGTGTAGTCCTTGGTCACCCCTGTTAATCCTGCACACTAAAGTGTATATAGCAGACATTTCTGTCTAAAGCCTCGGCAGTAAGTACACTTAAACAGGAAAACTTTCAAAGGCTTCCCTGATTATCTGATGTGATGAGACGGCTGTTCGCTATTGTGCCCTTTATTTTAAAATAAAGTGTACGGCTAGATTAACATCGACACTGACGCAAGCATCATCTTCACAAATGTTATATTGTATTACGGCCGTGCTCTAAAAATCCATTCGTGCAGTCGGTCCCTCTCAGGCAGCACACAACCTTTAGATATCTAATTACCAATTTGTATTTATAGGATAGTGCACATTCAAGTTGGCTTTCATTGTATTGGTGCCATTAACAAGCTCTAAATTTCATCTCGCTTTACTTAATATGAAAAATCCTCAATGACTCAGTTTTTTTTGTTCTTTGCCTGCAATAATGAGCCCCACTTGGATAAAGAAATTTTATCCGTTTCAATTGCTCCAGTTTAAAAATGTTATCAAACGAATCGATTTTCACGAATGGAAAAAGTGTGTTCAATTTGTTTGTTTACATTTGAGGAGAGTCTCAATTGAAATATACGTGAAACCGCAAATTTGATGTTGTTTAACACAAATTGAATATTTTTTGACAAATACAAATAGTGGGGCTCTTAGAAGACATAAAATAAATTCTAGAATGTAATTTCCTGTGCAACATTCGAGTGGAAGTCAATAAAGAATATATCTTATATCAGAAGTAAGTCGCTCGATGTGGACATAGCATAGAGAGCTGATAGGGTGTCATATTGGGAACAGGGCAGGGTCGGCACTATACGATAAGGTAAACATCCTGCGGAAGGAGGAAGTGGGCGACTGTATGCTGGACTACAATATCCTATCCGGTTACTGGCACACAATAATGCACCACTAACACGGCATACGCGTATACCCCATATTACAATCTAAATTCGTTACAAAATATTATCCTGATGCCTGTCTGCAGCAGGAGTTTCTACTTAATGAGACTGGCTGTATGTTTTAATTCCACTGATTACGCACGACTTGCCTTCATTAGCCGTTTATACAGCGAAATGCACTTTAATTAATATTTGTTTTTACGTGCATATTTTTTATAAGCATATAGGTACTTTCGTCCGTAATCTACTTTCGATTATTTCAATAACACACTGATTAAGATTTTTCAACACGTTTACATTCCGAATTAATGACCTACTAATGATGAAAAAAGATAAGGATCAAGCGTTTAGTTGGTACGCTTACAGCTGGCACATTTTCTATTTATTTAATCCCTTAAAAATATTATTTTACCAATGTTATAATAATACACCAGCAATTTACTACTTCCCAAATCTTAATTGTAAAAGTTCAACAGCGACTTTGAGTTCGTTTATTTGTATGTTTTTCTTTAAATTACCCTCATATGTTGTGGTGAACTTGTGTTATAATTGCATACCTGTAGATATCTGGAAAATCGATTAAAACTTGTAAAAATAGTGAAAAACATAAAATATGGGGGCAATAAAATTGAAATTAACTCCCAGAGTATAGTTTTACGGTGTAATAGTAAAAAACTTTATCGTGGAACGTTATGAAACATAAATCATAATTTCTAATACACTTGAAATAATCGAAAAGTTGCAACGCAATATTCACTAGTCGCGAAGTTTATGCATTTTTTACATTGATGAATAAAAAAACAAAATATTCCCAGGATTTCATAACAGAATAATAAACTTTTAATACCTAATAAAAGAAATTCTAAAAATATGTTTCATCAATAAAGCATTGATTACAACATTAGTGGATTTGTGGATTCTATAACTTCCTCAATAAATCGAATGTCATGAAGCGAATATTGTTGCAGGCGTGAATTTAATTAGCCGCAATAAATAATTAAATTGTTTGAAGATCAAGGAAACTTTGTTTCAGATGAGATCCTTATTTAACATTTCTTTTGTTGTATATTTAAAAATAAACCCTAGATTAAAAGAAAAAAATCTTTTCTATCTCCATTCGTAAAGCGTAAAGCCATGGGAAAAAACCGAAACATTATTATTGTTATCATAAAAATATAAAAGACATTAATTGACCATATTAAAATTGAAGGCACGTAATTAACAAGCCCGACCGACAGACGACACAGAGAAAATATGAATATTATGGGCACCAATTTATGTAAAATCAAAACCACACATTTCCTGTCGCCCCTACCAATTACACATACTGAACCAACATTTTAATTAATATACTTCATTTGCCAAAAATATGTGAAATATTCATTAATCACTTGTTAAAATGCCTAGAATATGGGCGAAAGGGGAGCGGAGCGAAACGATAATAATCAAACAGTCATCGTCTGGCCTGTAAAGGCCATCATTACTTTTTATTATTAAACTTTTCATATGCAGCAGTGGCCAACATACACACACCCAAAGAGTATGATGTGTTTGGTGTTACAACGCAATATTCTCCCCCAAACAAGAACAACCTCATCCTGGCATCAGTTCCGTACGTCATGTACGACGGCCATCATGCTGTTACCATTGTTATGAAATCCTGTGGGCATTCGACCATCGCTATTTCGCATCCCCGGGATACTGTAGTGAACGAACAGAGGCGCCAGGGGGTCATAATACGGACACGAAACCACCAGCCAGTCGGCGACGGCTGCTGCAGATACAATCTATGGTCCTGTTAATCGGGGCCAGCCTCTCTCTTATGTACGTTCGATACCATCTACCTCTATATCCATAGAGCGAGAATTAATGGCCCTTCATAATTAACGAATTCTCTATTCGGACTACGAATTCCATCCACACAGCATCCAAACGTTCATAGCGGAGCGGTTTCGCTAATCTCCACGTAATATAATAATTAATCTAAACACGGTAATGTATTAGATTATTGTTAATTTTCGGTTAATTGTCCTTTGTGCAATACACGTCCATTCAAGGAGAGCTTTCAATGAAAAGTAGACGCAAATTAATTAGTTGCGCTTTGTGTTGCCATCGCAGAGGTTGTTGAATTATTTCAAACTTGTATAACCCTGTATTGATTATCGTTATTATTTTACGGTGATGACTGACTATGGATCATTAAAAAAAAATAAAAACTGACTATACAGTAGGGTGTAGGTATACGGAAAATATGTGTGTGAGGAATAAAACAAATGGCATTTGCTTTGGAATTGTGTGTGCTGAGAGATCACAATATAAATGACTACATTTATGCCAGTACAATTAATCTTCTTTAAAAATATCGCCGCCTTTGACAAGTTGAATAATGACGCTAATTTTACGATTGTTTATTGCTCCTTCCCTTTTTTATAACTCTGCCATTTATATATTTGTAACTGTTATTGTTCGCTTTTATTAATAATAAGTAATGTAATATGCGTGCAGATAGGTACACACACAATGTGCAATCTAAATGAAAAATTCAATTAATTAGCATTATATGCAAATGTGGAATGTGTTATGACATTATGTATGAATGCGGCAAATTGATTTTGTGCTAGAGGTGCTTTTAAAATGTGTGTTGGTGAATTTTTTGACTCCCTAACTGGACTATTAATCTTAAACAAAAAAGAGTAGAGAGCAAATGAAATTGCAGTCGTGTCGTTTATTTTGTATTGTTTGAAAAAGCCAATTATTTCTAGGGTTTCTGGCTAATTACTAACAGAAATAAATAATTTCGTATTTATCTTGGCAGGCAACAAACATACAAGAAATTACTGAAACAATGTGGCTCTTTCCTATACTTACAGTAATAGGCACATATACCTGTCATTATTCTCGTAACAAAATCATACATATTTTACTTAGCATTTTCTCGAGAACGTTATTTTAAAGTAGGTAGAATACAAAAGCGAGTCATGATTATTATTTAATATTAAAAGGAATTTCTTATCGTTTATTATCTGAAGATGAAATAATGAATTACGTAACAGCATTTTCAAAGTTATGGCATAATCTGAAATTGAAATGAACCCATTTTTAGGCTGTTATAGAGGAAATTGGTTGTACGAGTATTTTTGAAGTATATAGGTAGGTATGTGGAAATGTGCTGTACAAAATTCCCATCTAATTAAAAATTTAAAACAATTTTCACTTAATGACGTAAATGGAATGGTTTACGAATTGATCGAATTGCCATTAAAAAAATACCGTTTCACATTTCTGTCCAACTAAATTACAACCTTTTATAAGTATTTAAACAGATCCCCACGTGGAATTTATTTAACTATATCGTGACAATAAAAAATAAATTACAATCGATAGAAATACATTTAGTAAAATTATTACCGTACTTAGTTACAATACTTGATCGAAATTGCTATTAAATTAAGCTTTATCCTGTGAGTAATTGCTTTTCTAATTCCTATATATACCAAGTTAGCGATTTCTAAAAAATAACACCTACTGCATGTATTCTCTTCTAAGAAAGAAGGAACTTAATCTGAGATTAAAATGAGTTTTCCTTTACTATACATAAACATATATTCTTCAATTTCATTGTGCATCTTATTCCTATTAATTAATTATTATCTTCAAAGTTCTGTAAGTAAACAATATACTCGTACATTCTATTATACTACAATGTGGCTTTTACAATGCAATTTATACGATTTATATAATGGATAATTTTAAGCTACACACTATACAGTCTTTATCAGAACTACATCTAAACATATAGCAGTTGCATTGTAACTAATAACTATTTAACTACACCCATTAGTATTAGAGCATATTGTGAAGTCGAACAAGTATGCCGTCAGTTGTAAAAAGATAAAAAAATTAAAGCGCAAGTTAAATTAACGTGATGGAATTACTGTGATTTTGTTATATGCCACAATCAATCAAAATCATTGATTGAACTGCATTATTCTCGTCAGTAATCGTAGGTATATACATATATTTGGATAATCATACGTGCTACAACTATTATGTTCTATATTATCTACATGTATAACTGCATTACGGTATATTACAATAAAACAAAAAGTAAGTGAACACACAGCAGGTACAGCAGTGAGATCGATAAAAGACAGTTTTTCTTTCATAAATTGAATTTGTTTTCAAAGCATTTTCTTATGACGTTGGAAAATAATTTCAATTGGAGTATGCAAACTCTATTTAGCATTCCGTTTATCATTACCTATATTCAATTGATTGCTTTGTAATTTAATAGTTTACTGCATTTGAAAACAAATTGGTTTCGACTTTGTTTCTTTAGATAAGTAGCTTATCAAAAAGAAAATTATTTAAGGTTGTATTCTTTCAGCAAAAGGAATTAGGACTGGTCTATAATGAACTGAAAAGCTTAAAGCTTGCAGTCTGGAAAGATTATAGCTAGACAAAGTTGCAAATTGAATATTTCAAAGGGCTTACAGATGACTACCCCATTACCCAGAAGTGAAAATTGTACGAGTAGTTCAATGCACACCTTTATATGTCGTAGAATGACCTCGTTTCACTTGCAACCACATTTTAATCCATACATTTACAATAAATATATAGGTATCGTACAAAAGAACCGTGAATCATTAGAACGTTTTCAAAAAGCACCACGTTATTTGCAGGTAATTTTACACTTTGTCATGCAGTAACAATATCCGAGAACAAACAAAAGGCTCCATATTTTTCCACATAATAAGCAGCTAGAAAAAGCGACAGTTTTTGTAATACGAAAACGCACACAAAGAAACAATTATTGTACACTCTGTGTGCACATACAGTGCGAATAGTCGAAGAATGAAGAATACCTTTTGGAAAACTACACTTTGTGCATTTACATAATTCTATTAGATATTCCTACTTAATAAATTAAGGTAAATGATTGTGCAGAATTTGAATAGTGTGTGAATGTGAGAGGAACACGACTCGGAGTAGTGCTTTCGTTTCAGTGTCAGCTACAGATCCAGAAAGCGCGACCAAGTTTAAATCTCTTTGTTCAGTCGAGCGCACCTCTTTCAACTTAACACACATACACGAGATCCCGGCAGCAGCATTCGCTAAAAAGGATATTATAAAGTAAAGTTCCGTTCCACCCCAGTCGAGCATATTTAACATGCGGTTGCTCCCCTATAGTCTTTGTTGCATTAATTTCTCCACTTTGAAGATTAGTGGATGTTTTGGATTATCTTATTACATTTGGCCGTTGTATTAAGATAAGGTGTGTCGACATACTTGTTTTGGTGGTTGGACAATTTTGCGGAAGTCTATAGTATACGTCGTTGCGTCCACAGTGTTATAGGGGGGCGGTTTTGTGTTTAAGGGTCGTCCCGACATGCCCTTCCTTATTACATAGTTTGCAACGACTAGATTTATTAGGTCATTTTATAAGCAAGAGTTTTGCCGAACAAACACAGTTAGTTTAGTTGAATAATTCATGATAATGTTACCAAATCTAGAGTATACAATTTTCCTATGGAAATTCCATAGTCTCCCTCCCCCACATTCACGTTTTATTTACAATTTAACTTTAGGCCGTATATAATAGCTGAAGATAGAAAGTAAAAATTTCCTGTCGAGCACATTAAGCCTTTGAATAATTTAATGGCATACTAGCGTGATACGAACGTTATATTTTGCAAACAATGCGAAATTATTGTTTTCCATTTAATCGATTTTCCAGCCACGTGGCGACAGAAACTAAGAGAACCACGGAATTGCACTTGATGCAATTTTACGGAATAATTTCGTCAGTATAACAGACAGGTAAAGGAATATTTAGAGACACGGTGATTATATTAAATCACCGACCGAACTGGGCGGTTTACAAAGCTGGTTTTAGGGTGAATTCCAGTCAGTGCACTGCACACCGATATATTCAGACAGCTGACGTGGAGACAGGACAGGGTGTATTAGCATTTGTTCCGACCTGCTGGGCACAGGTGGGCTCATTGGTATGTTCAACTGAAATCCGAGTACAGATTTCCTTTGAGTCAATCTGAGATGGAAATTTTTACCACCGGGGGTGGCTACTGGCCAAAGCGGTGCACTGTTGAAATTCAATATTGCATTATAGTGTTGAGGCTCTTTTTCAAGCTCTTTGCACAATTGAAAATTTTAATACTGTAAAGAAATTTATTTTCAACGGACAAAAGAGGAAAAATTAATTAATATATAAGTTTAGAGTGGATGGAAAAACAAGAAGCTGTGTGTGTAAATTGAAAGCTCTTTAAAATAGTGAAGAGTAAAAAGTCAAGGACGACAAAATGGAAGATTTAATTGCGCTATCAAACAACATTTAATTAAAAGCTTTCAACGTTGAAAATGAAGAAATTCTTTATTGTGTTAAGTTATTTGCAATTTAGTCATAATTGCCGAATGAAACTAATGGAAGTGCAGTTGTTGATGCTGTTTTTAACGATAATATATCAAATGCACTCAACTTATTGACTTCTCTAAAGTATTTGAATAAACAAATTTATTGTACAATAAAGTTGAAAAAGGTTGTTGGATAGGATGGATTTCATCATGTATCTTCCACATTCAATATGTAAATTGCCGCAAATGCTATGTATTTTGTGTCAGCTGTATCTGAATATGACATGTGTGTTTCAATGGGGCTTCACACACCTACCACACACACAGTTTTTCATTATCCTGATTCTGTAAAAACAATTTTTATTTCTATTATGAATTTGCTAAGTTCTATAAGGCAACTTGAAACATTCGGTAGACAATCAATAAAATAGTGCCTTTTATACGAAGTTCGATGTTTGAATGGATGAGTTCAGAATAATTCATAATTAGGTACAAAGTCTTCCAGCTAGAAAAACTCGTAACATTAAAGTTATTTTTCACAGACAGTAAACATCTAATAAGTATCACAAAATACGACTGAATTAAAAAAGATAAATTGCTAGAGTTTTTTATACTTATTGCCTTCCAAAGACGTCTCACTGAAATATTTTTCATTTCTCAAAATTGAATTTAAAACTTCTTTTCTTACATTTCGTTCATACTTTTTAGCAATATTTATTTTTATTTTCGTTGAATCATGGAAGAAAAAAATGTAAGCACGTATATTTAAAAGCACACGTAGCAGTTCATCACATATTTAATTTTTAAATAACATAAAAAAAATAAAATGGATAAAAAAGTATAATTAAATTAAGTGTTAGATGGTTTGACAATGCCTAGACAATCAGAGAGCTTTTAAATAAACATGTTTGTAGGTGTACCTACATACCTAAATAAAAATAAAAGGAAGGTCATTTCCGACGACCTAAAACAAGAGAATCAACCTTTAACAACAAACAATAGCAATAATAGAAGGAATGCTGGCGTATTATATAAATATAAATATACATGTAGATCTATTGTATTCCAAAATGAATGGTTCAATTTGATTCCAACTTTTATTTTTCTATAGCTACACAATTTTATATATGTATATAGGAAAAGATTAGATTCAATCGATTTTTCCACTGATTGCTTTTGTTACAACACACATATGCATACATATAGATCGTCCTCCATATACATATACGTTAAAATATTACACGTAATAAAAAACCAAATATATTTATGGCTTTATAAAACAGTCTGGTCATATTGACATTGTTATCAAATAGAGAAAATAATAGACGAACGGCCAACAATACTCGTATAATATGTAAATAGAATAATATGTTCGTTGATATAAAAAACAGTTATGCTCACTGGACACTTTTTCCTTTTTCTCTCCAAACGCATTTATCTGACGCATCTCTTGTTTGTAAAGTACATCAAAAGAATGGATACTTACAGTATGATGGATCAGGTTCGAGACTATTGTTAAATTAAACAATACCCGCTCGGTCTATTTGGTTGTCCATCAAGAAAACTATTGTGACACTGGCAGAAAGTGAATATAACATATTTATATCGTAATAACGTTCCAACAATCATTTGCAGGCATTTATTATTGTTTGTCTTGTCAAACAAGCGACAAACAACTATATTTTGCATCACATCCTTAAAATAGGTCAAATAAATACGTGTATGTATATGCAATGGAAAAACATGTAGAGAAATGAATGATCAAAAAAGCTCTCTTCTTTACTTACAACTTAAAGTACGTTGAATTGAGTCCTTTAAATTTGCAAACTCAAACATGAAACTGAAGAATAGTCTCTTTACATCAGAGTCAGTGTATACTTCAAAATTCACACACATACGTTCTTCACTTCTACACACACACACACACACACAGAATATGTATGTAGAATGTGGGCTCTTTGCATGCATATAGAATTCACAAAATTGAATTCTTTTCACATATACATTTTCAGCTTCTTTTCATTCAGAATAAAAGTTTTCACTAAAAGCAGCTGATCATAATACATAATGTAAGAGGGATAGAAAAAAACTAAAAAAAAATCTTTAAGTAGATGTGTATATGTAATGTACGAAATAAATTTGTATACAGAGAGGATAAAATGGCATGCCAACGATCCTCTCCAGCGAGCAAATATTTTTACAATAAATTACTTTTGATTAGAAAATTTTAATACTTTGGGTTTTATTTGATGTTGGAACGATGCCATCACTATAACCGCAGCGAAAACGATTATTTAGTTGGCATTAAAGAGCAAATTTTAATATAAATTACCTCATTAAAGACTCTAATGAGTAACATAATTTAAAGAAGAAAGGGCTAAAAGCAGTCGTAAAGCGAAGCGCATTTTTCGTTTCGATTAGAACCAAAGCCAACAACAATAATGGGGTGCTTGAATAGATAAATGTAAATAGCTGATTTCGTTTATGTATCAAGATAAAGTAATTATACTGGATGCAGATATATAATATTCCAGTGAGTGTGTGGTGTAACATATTATTATCTCATCAGATCCGGTTCATGTTCACTCACAGATACCGTCCCCTTTCGCTTTGTCATTTGCATATGTGAGCCAACAACCATCTATAACCAACTTGTGATTGTAGAAGACCAAAAAAGCACTACTCTGGCGATGTGATGCGTGAATATTGCGGTTTATATCATGCAAAACAGAGAGCCGATTTAAATGACACACGCACGTGCATCGCTCTATAAAAATGCATTTGAAATTTTTTCAGGTAGAGAATTGTGTGCCATTTTAACCATCGGTTAGCCATATATTATTATAGGCATCGAGGTTTAACAATACGCTATAGTTCATAAAATTTTAATAGATTTGACCTGGAGCGAGGTTTTTTTTGCTATGGCACAATTTTGTCCATAAATATTAATGCACAATTCCTGTTGAAAATGTTTGGCTTTTATCTAGATATAAATTTTTATTTAAATAATTATAATTATATTAAAAGCAATATTTTTTAAAACGAACCGTGAATGATTGAAATTTTTCCATCATTAATAAATTCATACATATATCATTACCAACTAAAGTGGAAATATATTTTTAATAAAAAAAGGATTTTCCTCTCTCACTTTATTCTGTAGAGGGAATTTAATTAATTTCGTTCTCATTTGAAATTTGAGCCGTCTCTAATCCAATAAAAATTCAAATTTATCATCAATAAAAGCGTCTATAAGTACAGTATATGTGAATGCATAAAAAGCGGCTACAGAAAATTGATGGTTTGTTAGCATCGACTTGTTTATCAGTTCTAATTTTTTCCTCTCCCACCCACATCCAAAAGCCTGACACAAGACAGATGACAACGTTTGGGAAAAATAATATTAAGGTTTTATTTCAAAATGGAGTGTATAGCAAAGAGTGGCATTTTTTATGAAGGCAAAGAGAAAATATTTTTACTTGTCTGCCGCGTTGACCTTTATACATTTTAGTCGCTAACCCAATTTTAGAAAATGCGTAAACTTTGCTGCCAGGGGATTAATATTTATGAGAGTTTTTCTTCTTTCTTTGTATAATAATGCGTTTAAGTGCCTTTTTTCCTTGTCTTTAATCAAATTCCTCCCATCATTTTGTTAAACACATGAATATTTATTACCCTTATATAGACGCACTTATACTATGCAGAAAAAAAATGATGCTCCTGTAAACTGGAGAAAATTTCGGCCCATTTTATGTGTGTTTGATTCATCAAAATGGTAAAACTCCCTGTATAGATGTAACATTTTATTTAGTTCTGTAAACAAATGCATCAATCTTGAGTTCCGGTCCCATTTTTTCATCGAACAAACACAAATCAACTTTCGTGGGCTTTAAACAGATCGAGGAAGCTTTTTGGAAGAGCTTTGCAGCCATATGGCCGTAAGTGAGAATGGAAGAGAATTTCACACCATTCGGACAGAGATAGAGACGGTAGGGCCTTAAGGTGTCCCAGATTACGGTACGAGATAACCTGCGAACATAAATAACGAGAATCGTAGGTATCCCAATGTGTTCAGTTGGGACTGACCGTTTCCGTGTCTGTGTATTTAGGATGCGTGCCAGGGACGGGAACCTAATAGAAGCCAACTGTCCTATACGACTTGACAATATAAATATCTACACAACGAAAAGTTTACAATTTGCACAGGGCAGGTTAAAAATGAATTTCCATTGTATATTCATATAACACACGAATGTGTAAAATGTAAACATCGTAAAATGTTCAAACACGCTCCGAGAATATTTCACTGGACCGTGTACAAAAAAAACACCTTTGTCTAAAAGCGAACGCGCAACTTTCCACGAAGAAATGACTCGAATGAGGGAATTTGGAATTTAATAACTGTAGACTTTCATAAGACCAGGAGGTTATTATCACTGTTGGCATAAAAGCGATTACAAATTTTTGAAAAGACATTTTACTTGCAAGGGATTAAGTGGATGCACTAAACATGAAACTTAACATTGCCATCTAAATTAATGCTGCTCTGATGCTGTGTGTGAAGAACGGTGGCATAAATGTGTATGTGTATGTAAGCAATAATAAGCTAGCTACTGAGCTGCGAAGCTCCACTAGGTATTAGTGCAATACTACTGTTCTGTGTGACGCAGCTTCATAATTAACAACTAATCTTGTTACTGGAATCGATAGTTCTGACACTTTACATCCGAGAGAGCGCTATAACTGCCATAAATCACTTCTTGCCCGGATTACTTGTATACGGCTACTTTAATTCCTCGCTTATATATTAAACTTTCATGTTAAATTCAAGCTTCATGCTACACTGTACGCATTATTATTACAATATTATGTATCCATTTCGAACCAGATCGTATTATGGGTGGCACTAAACCGGTGGATACTGCATTATTCTAATTTAGATCCATTTTGGGAGTGATGTACATGCATGCATTGAAAAAGCCCCTAGGGACGCCTATAGCATGTTAAAAGAGTTTTGGTTTTTACTGAAAGGAATAAGAATATAGGGTGGAATTTTATTTTTCTTACTTTGTTATAATATGCAAGTGAAGCGAGGCGTAGGATACTTAAACAAGAAAAAGTTTTCCAAAACAAAATTGCTACAAAGTTGTTACATTATTATTTTACTTTTGTTGTTAAAGTATAATAAAAACTTTTTCGCTTTATACTACATATTATGGCGTACTGTAATGGCTGTTTGTACCGATAAAATGTTTCATGTAATAGTTAATCTGTATAAGTGATGAGATATGGTATATTCAATCTGAAATTTTATTGCAACGAACTTTTCACAAATTCATCCGCATTAACTTTTCATAAAATATTATTTTATGAGCTCCTTTTATCTCGTACGAAATTTATTTCATATGAGGCATTCATGTTATTATATTTGTATAATTTGTAATAAAACTTACTAGAGCATTTTTTTATTTATACAAGTACACAGTTAACTGCAGTTTTTCATTTGAATAAAGAGTTTTAATGGGGAATTAACACAAAACTGTAGCTGTATAATGATATATCCGTTTATAAGCGACGAAAATATATTTTTTTGAATCTTCAGGATTTTGTGACGACATCAATATATTTTTATTGACTAGTGTGACGCAAATCTGACAAAATTTTAATTGAATCCCGGATTTTAAATTATTCCGGATAACATTTAGAGGGTGGGAATCGATAATGGTTATTTATCATTCGATGGCGATATAAAAACAATAAAAAAATACAAGTTAATGGCCTATTTAACACAATCAATTTTGAAACACGCAAACTGTCGGGTTATCCTGTAAAAGGATGAAATCATGAAAACAATAATTTTAAATTTGGAATAGAATTATAAAAGCATTTAAATCACAGAATTTGACAATGAAAGTGTTTTTGTCTCCTCGGTCATCCAATTGATCTACTGGAACGTTCTCTTCAGCAGATGGTCAAAGTTAATTTCAGGAAAAGGGTTACGGCAGCCACTGAACCGTATAATTGCTATAGTTATTCAATATTTTATATATTGGATATTTATTGGAAACCATTAAAATTCCATTTACATCAAGCTTCAATTGTCGATCAAAAATACCACACAAAATAGCCACAAGAAACTTAAAATAGGTGAAGCTTTTCCAACAAAAATCGTTACTAATTTGTACGAAAAATACTTCAACGACAAATATGTAATATGTTATAGAAAAATATTTACATTATAAGATTTTCACAGCTATGACACTGCCTTGACTTGATATTATTCCCATGTACGATTTTATTTTTACCTATTATTGTGATAAAAATAAGCTTGTTATTATGCTGCAAAAGTAGATTTACCGCATGGAAACCCTTTTGAACCCTATTCAAATGAGAACATTCATTAAATCTAAGCAGTTTTCGTTAATAATTTACAGTTTTCTGGCATATCTATGTATGAAAATAAACAAGTTAAAAGATCTTGCATCATTATAAATAAATAAACGACATAAACTAATTAAAGGTACCTAAAAAAATGCCCAATATCCCCAAATACACTTGAATTTTTCCTAATTGAATTAAAATAACATAGAAAATTCAATTACCTCATCCAGGAAGTTGTTTAAAACGAAATGAAGCCTCCCAACTGCCTAAGTAAATAATACAGGAAGACTTATCTAACCGAACAAATTAAAATTGTTAAAGACATGTCATGCTATAGAATAAGAGATTATAACAAAATCCATACGGTTCCGACCAAATGTGGGACTCGTCCTGTCGTCCTGCTCACTGATGGCCCTCCGATTATTCGAGTTATTTGGAGACTAACCAAATACGTAGATTGCTTCCGCTTATCATAATATGCATTTTATGGTGACATATAGCGGAAATACGACCACTTGTCTTTGTAGATATTTACTCCTGAAGGGTAATTTACTTAAAACCACCACTAATGACAAATGCATGTGCCTCATTTACGAAGTCCTTTCGAGCTCTCTCTGATCTTTAAAAGAGATCATTAAACTTGGAGCCAATTGTAAGTGGTTTTCTGGCTTTTATGTGTTCAAATTCAAATGGACTTTTTACATTCACAAACTTTCCGACGACATGAAAAAAGAAGCACTTTTTCAAACTAACGGTAAGCTGTGTGAAACTTTTAATTACTTTCCACTCTCTTAGATATAGTAAATATAGATTTGTAGTTGTTATTCGAAATAAAACAAAACGACGTCCCCATAAAACACAATCACCAATGCAACAATTTATAATTTCAAATCGATTCGAATGAGCGCACCTTTTGATTGCGGTTTGCGTGAAAATGTGAATTTGGTATCTTCACAATCTATTTAATGACACCCCTAATACAAAATTAATTATATACACCTTCTACCATCTCGTTCGCAAGTCCATTATTTTTAGAATATAGAGAAATTTTAATTAGTAACAAGTCATTAACTGAATAAAATAATGATAGACTTGAACTCCAATACACGTACACAGTGCACTAATACAGAGAATGCACAATGTATAATTGATGCGCATTTGCGTCATGAATTTATTAAACAATTTCAACATCTGTTTCAATTTATAATAATGGTACAGTGAGGCAGACTTAAGGAGCTTTAATGTACATACATAGTGAAGTAGCACGTAGGTATGTATATTGCATTCACAATTCACACTCAAACAATAAAACATAAATTTCTTCTACACGACGATTAAATTATACCTCTAAAGGGAATTATAGCAAGAATATTTCGAAATCATTTCCATTCTAATAATTTCTCCCTTGCCAATTTTTTATAGAGCAACATGGATTATAATAACCACCCAGAATTCTGTTTTGGTTGGCTGTAAAGTTAAATGTACTTTTACACTTTTCTATATCGTTTTATCATACAACGAACAATAACGATACGAACGTACTGTACAATCATTAATATTCATAAATTATTATCGTAGGGAGATATGGACAATAATTTCAAATTATAGATGGTAAATATGATGCATGGGGGGCCAACAACGCGAAATTACAAGTATATTAACGGAAGGCATAATTATAATTAATATACATACATATTTTTCTATTTTCTAATATTTAATAGTAGTTTTAGATTCTTGTCTATACTGCAATTTATCTTCATAGTAATTTTTATTGTACCTTATTAATAATAATGTACCTCATTTGATGACTGTATTAATTTTAACTCATCCATACGAAATTATGTGTGGGTGAATTATCTATGTAAGTATTTTATAATGGGAATTTACCTATTGAGACATTTTTGTATGCAAACAACCTAGAAAATTAATTTCCCGTAAAGGTGGCCATCCGAGACCGAATCTGTTTGTTTTACAAATGTGAAACATCATTTTAAAGGGTAATTACTCATTTATTTGAATGATATTTTGATAATGACAACGTAATTACTACATAAGGTCTTCTTTAATAACTTCTTTTATGTGAAATTCGACTTGTAGCAAATTAGAAATATTTCATTTAGTCACGCTTATTTAATTTGTTGAAAAATTTTGATTAAATGCAGGATAGACGTGAGGATAGACGAAACGCTGCTGGAGATGATAAAATTTGCTTTTTAAAATTGGTTCCCATACACAGTGAAGGTGAAAGCTAAATTTGGCGTTAAAGTAATAACCAATAAACATGAGATGAATCATTTTAGATTCAAATAATTGATGTTTATCTAGATAAACAAGTAGGTAACCTGAAATGCATTTTGCAAAGTTTACAGCATTAATAAAATATTCAGGTGAAATAGGAATTTCCAGACAAAATTGTTTCAAAAAACTTTACCTAATATTATCTTTGAGTATAAAACTTTTTTCAAACTACAACTGTAATAATACATAAATAAACCGGAATTGCAATTTACTTGCAATATATGTATATCCACTTATTTAAAACTTCGTTTCTTGTTTCATAGAGATTATATTAAACCGTAAATAAATAAAATTGGAAAACTTGTAAACAATTTTCTATTTGACTTGCACAAAAGTTAAGGAGCATTTACTTAAACTAAAACTGTGTTTCTCTATACATATAGATATTATTAACTAGATCCTACAACTGTATATTCGTATACATGCAATAAGTTGAACTGTTTTCCACTTTACAACAATGTTTCATATCGGCTAGTTGATTTCAGAAAAAAAGTTCAATGGGCCCATTAGAGTTTGTCGAATTTACGAGCCCACATTTTCCTGTCCTATCTCCCTAAAACACGTACATTATGCTAATCCATTTTTAATTGTAATGTAAACATTGTTAATGTTTACCGTCGAAAAGCTGGTTACAGCTAGTGCATTTCCAAGTAAACAGCAAATGAATATTTCAATCTCCATCACAACAATTGTCTCATTTATTGTGTACGTCCCTTTGCCGTGTCGCATAATTGCGACAATTTTGGATAATTAGTTGGACAGGAAGTCGTCATCGCGAGCATCAAGCACCACAATTGCTTTCAATTAGCCAGAATAGATTTTTGTTTACTTTAGCGTGTAGTATGCGAATATGGAAGTAAATTGGGACCAATTCATTGGGTGTGATTGTAATATAATGTAGGTACGATATTCCATATGTGTTATTGCAGTGTATTTGCTTGTATTGACGCAGGAAGTTCGCTTAATGAACATGTGGTTGCACCAAGTACAGTGTGGTGTTCATTCGCCAAGAGCGCTTTGCTTTTATACTATAGAACTCCGTGCCAAATTGGATTATATGTCACACATAAACCGAAAGGAACGGACCACTGACTACACAACTATTCATCCTTTTGCGTCTCGCACCACCCGATTATTTTCCCTGAACTTAATTCACTCTTATTTCCCCTACAGGCAATTATAGTGCGTTTTTCCTGCGTTGGCATATCAAGTAAAAGTGAATGTTTCTTTAGAACAAATTTTAAATAGCTTATTTGGTACAATTCTACGGCAATAAATTTTTTTGTCGCCGTCCTTTCAAACTTGATTGATCAGTAGCATTACATTTTTTATTTTTTATTAATTTTACGTTTACACGCCACTGATTTTTTGAACATAAATCCACTATCACAATGAGAATTTTCAATTTCAAATTTTCTCAATCACACAATTAAAACTTAAAATAGTGCACGATTTTTATTGATACCTCGGCATAGATCTTATATATGTCAATTCAGGCAAATAGACGAACATTGTGGTAATATCAATGCAGGAAAGTATAATGGTCATGTGTTACATAGCAAAGATTATTAGATTTACTTGTGCTTGTAGGCGATTTTTAGCACGAATTCAGATAAAATTTGGCCTAATTGTTGCATGCTTTTTGAATAAAAATTGCAATTACCTTGTATGAAATCGTAAATGAATCCAATTTCACGGAAAGTCTAAATATAAGCATTTAGATATATGTCCAATCATCACGCAATTTATAAAATAGAGAAAAAGGTAATTGAAAATAAATGAAACATGCCATTTCTCATTAGGCATTTACAACAAAACTATTCATGCACCCTCATTCTCTGATGCCTTTATGGATGTGTGTGTGGGGTGTGAGGCTCGTCGTTCGACGCTGACTAAATTAAAAGTGATTGCCTGGATGATGTTTGAGAGACAGCATCTCCTAATTCATACATACAGTCTCTCGTCTTCCAAGCATATTACATTAGAATCAATATTTTTGAAAAGAGTTGCTTTTATATTATAAGAACGTGAGTTGGCATGAAATAACCGAACGACACACACCGGCATCATGCACGTTGAATTAAACTTTATTCGAAATCCATTTCCATACCAACTTTATTATCATTCGAAGACGATGATGAATGTGTGTATTATACTCTCTTATACTCTTATACAACATATAATATTCTTTTATACGCTTTTCATTTGGAAAATCAATTAAGCATAATACTAAAGAGGATGCGATCTCAAGATATGGGAGATTATGACTGTTGGAGAGAGTGGTGGATGGTGATTTATGTTAGATGTGAAATCAATTTGTTATTGAATTTTTTGTTCTAGATTATGTTCAGCGAGTATTTTGTAGAACAAAAACTACAATTCAAAGATGATGGTAGATTTATTCGAGTAGATGATCTTTGAACTGTTGTATGTGGAAGACGATGAGATCCCAAGAATTGGGATCACCCGATTTCAGGGATCGAATAATGAATTGTGCATTTGTGTAAGTTGTGCTCATAAATAAAAATGTATTCGCATTAAATCAGACATTTCACAGTTTTCAGAAACAGAATACAATCTCTATGTGTTGTAGGATGAATTGTGAAGATAATAAAAGGGCCCTCGAGCATTCCTATTATTAAATAAGTAATGAATGCTATTTCGCACTTTGGATTACATTATAAAAGTAGTTTGAATATAAATTAGTGGAAGTGGGTAAGTGAGTTTTAGAAGCATCGGGGACTGAAACTCCAGTTCCGAGAGCAAATGCGTGTGTGTGTGTAAAGATCATTAAATATTCTGCTACAATAGGTTTAGATTATTCTAACGCTTCTAATGCGCCACATGCTGTGGCTCTCTTCAACTTTGGGTCAATTTATTCTTCTGCAACTGCAGTTCTGAGTCATTACGAACGGAATTCAGAGAGCCAGCTAATACGTGGAATGGATTTCGTTTGTAGTATCTTAATTGGCCTCTTTAATCAATGTTATTTGTGTTGTATTGAATGCATTTTCTTTGCATATTCATTGTTTTCCAAATATCTATCACCTCAACATGAAATATTTAATTTACTCTTTAGATGGACTTGTTTTGTTCGGGTGGTTTTCATATGCATGATGCGGTTTATAACATAAAATAACTTTTGATAAACCGCAACTTGTTATTTTTAACCGGCTATTCGGTTAAATAAATGTGTACGAAAAAAATCGCATCTGTTATTACAAAAAAATACAAACAGTGAATTGAGCATTTATTTTCATACGTTTATGGGCACATTTATTGTTGAAATGCACGCAATATGCCATTTTCGTTGTGTATATTATTATTTTGCACACTCATTTAAATGTAAAAACAACAATGCGATAGTTTCAAATGTAATTCCATTTATTTAATAGCTCGTCGGCAATATGAAATTATTGTTCTTGTCCAAAATGTGCACAAGCGAAATATATTAATATTAAACACAACAGCAAACGAAAACATACCACCGGGTGTTGTGAAATTTTACATTCGCATACGATTATTAGTTTTTGTATTTATCTTTAATACACTTTTAATTGGCTTTTAGAGAAATTCACGCCACTTGGAGTTAATTAAATTTTCAGTCCAACCAAATGTTTAGATACAATCTAGGACACATTTTGTTTAGCCAAAAAAATAGTAGTAATTTCGGAGAGTAATAAATAAACATAATAATAATATGCGGTCGTTTTTCCATTTTATACAAAGTATAATATATGGCCTACCCACGGGACTAAATTCATAATTTATATTTTTTTGCTGCTTCTAACAAGCGTTAAATTATAATTATGTAGAATCCATAAGGAAAAAGGATAGTATTAACATTCAAATATGAATAACAAATTAATAACGATTATTCCACATTTGCAGAGAGTGTATCGTATATGCAAAACAGTTTTATACAAAAAAAAGCATGTATGCAGCAAGCGAACAGTTTTAAATTCAACTTGGAAATGCCTTTAAATGTTGCTTTTATGTAATTTATTACCACATCCACAATACAACGGAATTACTTTTTTCTCATTTTAAATTAAATTACATGCTAGAGTTACAACGTTGCTAAATGTTCATATTTTTAATTACAATCTATATCTTCAGCGCGGGTTAAACTTTTTGCAAAATCAAAAACTAATGAGCGATTGAAAGTGTTTTAATTAATTTCCTTAATAATGATAATTAGGATTACACAGAGGTGGTAACATTATTCAAACTGATTGCCAGACTTAAAAAATTATATAAAATGTCTTAATTGTGTATGAAATTAGTCGAAACAGATGTTCAATGTAGGCAGAATAATGAGGAATAGACTGATTGTGGCATATAATTGCAAACTTTCATTGTTTTACAATGACTTTTCAGTATATAAAAAAGTAAATAGGATAATTACTGCTTGTGTCCTTCACAAATCGGACATAAGGATTGTTAATAGATAGTTTGTGTCTCTAATTATACTGCAGACGTCTTGGAAATTATAACATTTCCACCACTCCAACTGTAAGGATAACGATTTTGAAAAGTAATACTCGAACAGATGGCTCATAAAACTTAAACTTCTTCACTATGACATTTCGCATTATAAATAATTCCGACAACGTGATGGTAACATGAATCATTTTAATTTGTGCATTCGTTAAGGCTTGGGTCATTTTCAACGTCACGCCAATTACAACCACACTTAATAAATGTATAGCTCTGAAATAATCGAAATTGCCTGTCTCACCACATTATTTTTAAATTATTTAATAAATATGTAAGTGGTCGCTTGGTATCGGGTACGAGTCAACGTAATAAATTGATATTCAGTGCTGCATATAGGTGCGTTCCTGGACGTCCTCTCCTTGGAAGACTTTGCAAAAGTGTTGTGTGCGTGGGGACGCATGCAACATGCACAAACTCCACCAGATATCCCGGCCACGTAATTTGACAGGATAATAAAGACCGGCTCAAGGTTTCTCCTAAGCACGCAGGCTGCATTATCTCTCTTGGAACTTGATACATCGCCTCCATTATTTAGGAATGCCATGCGGTGTATCTTTCTGGTTGGCATGCCAAGCCCTGCTAGGCTAAAACTAGCTGCATGTAGTTGTATATATAGACGACGAAGCCACGTATGGTTTCGCAGATCAGTGTCCCTTATTTAGTAGAATTATGTCCTGAATTTGCTATCTACAATGTTATAAACTGTCCGTATCGCTCCAAGTCATTTAATGAACATCAGTTCGGTGCTCAGATAACGTGCCTGATTCTAGTATGTATGATGGAGTGATAGGGTTTCGTGTCTACTACAACTTCTCAATCGCACACGAATTTCCCCAAAACTCGAGTTTAGAAGAGCGGCCCCGGGTATACCTACATGGAATTATAAATTCCAGGGTATGATGGCCATGTTAGTGATGGCCTATTAAAAGAAAATTCGATAAATCCGGGTCGCTATTTATAATACAGCTGGGATTTTATTCGAAAATGGACACAAAGGTATATAAAAAACTTGGTTAAATGTCAGTAAATTACGACTTGGAATAGGAACGGGGCAACGTACATAAAAAAACACAACAGATGTACAAGAGATGTTATAAAGGCTGTGTAGACGTTCACTTTCAACACACAACAACGCACATTACTAATTATATACACTGTGCTAATTGTATCTTCCTGCTAATGCCATAATTATCAAAATAACTTTTCTGGTCGTTTATTTACGAACGTCGTAAAAGTGGCGGTGTTATTTTTTCCTTGTCCTATTTATCCATGTATACCCATGGCTAATGTAAATCCGCCCCTTTGTTCATTCTCGGACTCAACTATCCATTTAACCCTCCTCCAATTCCCGTTCAGTCAATTCGTATATGATTGATGGTGAAGATGTGAAACTAATGACTGAAATCTTATACAAGTCACGGTTTCAAATATTGGATATATGCCAGTCACATTTATATAAATTTACTTCATTCATCGGTAGATTATGTTTGATGTGTTGTCCTCAAGGAATATTCTATTATTGGAGAAGAGAATAGAAAAGGGTATCAAAATGCGCGGCTGTAATATCCGAATTGCGCTGTTTAAATTTCAAAAGTCAATGTTGGATATAAATTCAAGAAATTGTCTATTTAAAAATAATGAAATCTATATAAAAAGCAATAAAAGTGCGCCCTTTAACTCGCCATGCCTAGAAATGAACCAATTTTAATGAAGTTTCATTTTTCATTATAGCTAAAATTACGACTAATAAAAACAACTTGATGTTGCAGTAAAATTGTGCCAATAAACGGTATCGATTTAGGAGAGGATCCGAGTGTTGAGGATACACGTTGTCGCCTACCCCTCGGCGTCGTCCTTACCACAAAAGCATTGCCCGCCACGCGCCACTACAGAATTCAATGTAATCGCCTATTTGCACCACTTTGCCGATTCCCGACTGAGGGATACCCTCTTTTATATGAATCGTTCATCTTCTATAAAGAATTGTAATTACTTTTACGAGTTATACACTCGGTGGTACTCTGTTGGGTGTTATTCGTAGTACCCCCATCCTGAAAGACCGTTAAATGCAATGGCAATTAACTTTCTTCACTGTATGAAAAAGTCGACTTAGCATAAAGCGGTTCTTTGTAATTTATTATGAAAAATAAGTGCTTTAAATTCAAATTCAACTATACATATTTTATTGCGAATAAACTAAAGTATTTCCTAAATGTCAAGTCCAGGGAACTAGTTTACTATACTGCTGTGTTTATTAATTATAAGTATGCAGTAAAAGAGGTAACATATTTGCAGAAACGAATGACATTTCAGTTTTCAGTTCAATTGAAATCTAATTTATCTGCCCTGAATTATGTGAAACACATTCAACTTGCAATCTTCATACATTCTCCGATTCTATTATTATTACAGTTGAAGCATAAAGGAATTCATTAATCTATTGAATATTTGCTTTTGCCAACATAAATATGTCGATTGTTAGCAATGCCTACACATACACACGGTGAATTTTTTCCTTTCAATTACGAGTGAAGCGATAATTGCGTTTATTGACTTTTGACGTATTTAAAAATCCATACGCTAACCATTCTTTATTTGCTTAGAAATTTTTTTGAGTTACAATAGTGTTTTGAGAAGGAGTCTGTTAAACTCAAGCAAACACACATTTAAAATTTGGGTCAAATGCTGTACATGTTATTATTGTCTGTTATGCTTTACGTGTAGGTCTGTATGTATTTTTTTGTTTGTTCTACACTTTATATGTTTTATTCACATGGATACACATGCATGGCATAAAATGTATCGTGCGTTGTTTTGAAGACAAAACTCATACACACATATACTCGTACAGGGGAGAGGACACGTTCACGAGCACACGATTTAGATAAAAATCTCCATACAAGATAAAATAAAAATATGTACCTATAATACACATACATACATAAACTGAAAAAAAATCCTTTCACAATAAAAAAAAACATAAAACCTTAGGTGGAAATGTAAATTTTCTTTATAAGAAATTTATGAATGGCATAATCATAATGAAAAATGAGTAGAATTTAATTAAAATTAATTGTTCCCCTCTTTTTTGTATAGTTTGTTTCATTACCATAAATATGATTCGGTATGGAGGGAATTTGTATTATTGTGTATGTGATTAGGTAAGAGATTTCTTTAAATCCCATTCAAAAAAGTCCTACTCAGCGTCATCACAAAGAGAAATTGATTATTTTTGCATTTCTTAGCCCAGAGACTCAAATCCAACTCTCAAATTTGCACATCTAATTTCAAGGAAATGTGTGCAATTTGAAGAAAAGCAAAAAAAACGAAGCATTCATACAGCAGACTGTGCGGGGATTTCAGTTTCGCTTAAACAGCTTTTCTTAATGAGAATTCTTTGTTTAATTGCATTACATAAAAAGAACGCGCATACATATATGGCTCCAATAAATGCATTTTCAAGGTGACAGTCCTTATGGGTATATTACACGAATTCTGGAAACCTTCGATATGCTCCGTTCTTCTCACAATTCTGTTTTCATTATGATCAACTCAAGGCTGCTTCATGCTTCCACTATAACTAATTTTTAATAAGTTTTCGACGTGTTGTACTGATGTTGTTTTTTTTTCTCTTGAACACAAACATTTAAATCAGTCCAAATTTCCGGAAACTTGTCAAGTATTATGTGCAGGAAATTCGCTCAGAGGCGCTTACAACTGACAAAAGTAAATTTTCTTAAAACTAAAATCTGACACAGCAGTAATGCCGTAAAACAGTTCGATATTGATCACTCAATACAGTTCCAAGTTTAACAAGCCCTCATTGATGTCAAAATGTTCAATAAATAGCTTTTAACGGAACAATCTATTTCATTTGATTTTCCGATTAGTATCGTGAAATGCCTTCGTTGCATGTCTGCAATATTTGCTGAGTTTCAGATTGTAATTATGATAATTTCCAAATGAAAAGTTTCGTTTTAGGATATCAAAAGTTATCATACTCTTTTAATACTACTGAACTATTTAAGTAGTCCTCTGCATTTGATAAACGATAAAGTAGAAAGATTCAGCATATTGTATACAATCAGCGTACATTAGTTGCATATATTAAACCTCTACTGTGTGTTTACATTTTTTATTCGTACATCCTGTAAAAATGATTACATCATTAATTTATTTAAATTACACTGTGAATGGAGGTCTGCATATAACAGATTGAAGATGAGACAGGCAACTGACACACAATAATAAATATTATATACCCGCATTTAACAATAGTTGCCTATTTTCTTCTCATAAGCAGCTAAATATCTTTGTTATGTAATAATAGCTATAAATATGAATAAAACCACCGGAATTGTATATCAAGACAATCCAGTTTCTATTTCTCTATAGTGGCATAAATGTGCAGAATAGCGAAATCGATTCAATGCAATCTAAAGAAACAATTTCAAACCGCACACAACAGCATCAGTGAATGGCAAACAAGAAAGTTTTTTTTTGAAAAACATGTGTGCACATACACGAATCTCAATGGATCCCTTTTTGTATCCACAACAGAAGAAAATTTACATGGCATTTTTTCCATAACAATGCACCGTCAGCTAATCAAGTGAAAAGTTAATTTGAAAATTTTGCTGCTATAGAAAAAAGTTTATAATTATCTAAAAATCATTGATGGCGAAGGGGAGGGCGCCAGTCAAAATTATGACCAGTCATGCATTGCCTTATTCCCATCGTGCTTTTAGAATAAGAAATGAGTCATGGTCGAGCTCTCTGTTGTTATATTATATTGGTCTGATTGGATGCATTCATCCACAAAAAGTATGAGTTGCTTTACACGATAGATGGTCTCTCCACAATTCAGTAACAACAACAATAACAACATGCTATTATAAAAAGCACATTATTTAAGGTAATAATTCATGGCTGTGTGTTGTTGCATACCACTCTTTTCGGAAATGCTAATACACTGTATTCGGTTATTGTTGAGTGCTTGTGAAAATTGAAATACGTTCATACACTTTTGACAGCTTTAATTAAAGATAATAGTTCCATTTTCCAACATATTTTACCTATATTATATTTGAATTCAATGGAAATGTATTCACACATCATCTGAAAAGTTTGTATTGTCATATTGTGTACATTTCAGAGTATATGTGGTTAAGGGGAAAAATCATCGGCATAACCCGACAGATGAGAGTAGCTACAGCTTATTTTAAAATACTCGAGCTCTGTTTTTATTGTTACCTAGATCGTAATTGGAATTGAATACAAGTGTGGAAACCGAAATGGAATGACCTATTTTCAAATATAAACATATACACGGTATTCGTGCTCGCACTTCTAAACTGGAGTTGGGCCGGTTTTCTACCTTTGAAAGCACATAACTTCTTTTAATACTTGCACCTAGTTGCTTCCCATAACATCTACTTTTCCAACAAAGTACATTCTCAACTTTTTTTATTTTATATATTTCCGGAAACAGTCTTATAACTTTTCGTGTGTCTTTAATACCATGGGCTTGTAAAAAATTAATGGTTCAGATTAACTAGAAAAGTTGTTGTGTCCCCAAGGGCTCCAAGAGGGGATTCGCATCTTCCCAAACACGATAATAATCGTCTATAAGAGAGGAGAGCAAAAAACGACCACCAAACAAGCCTTACCTCACATATACCTATACTTATATAGTGAATATGTATCGAGATCTTTGATGGCAATGCCATTAAAAGTCGTTAAACCTCTAGATACAAACTTGCGTTTCCCTATTCTCGTTTTCATGCTACGATTACGTTCTATTTAGTAATACAACAATACTCGTAGATCATTATAATATAAGCCTAGATTAGGCCATTGGGACCGATAACATTACCAACACAGTGAATTTATGGGCGAGATGTGTCCATAGAACGGACTGCTTTTCAATTAATTTTGTGTTCTTTTCATTTTGGCTGGAAATTGTAACGATATATTTTACGAGGGAATTCACCAAACGATTGAAAATATGTAGTTGAAAAAGAGAGCAATGAATTTTTCAGATAAGAGGATTTCCCAGTTAGATAAATGGCTTTGTTTCTGTATAAGTAATTGGAGAAAGTAAAATCTGCTCAACTTTAAATGACGATCATTTAGATCAAGATTCCCTCAATATCATTAAATTCAGCGAGACACAATTTTTATTTACATTTTAATTGGTTATTGATTTCGTCTAACATTACAATTCTAGTTTATGATGAGAGAGAGATAGACGTCGATTTGGGATAACAATTAAATTTAGTTAAATAACCAGTTGTGTGAGGCCATAATCGAGTCATTAGTTTGAAATCTAAACCAAATTACTGCACATCTTTGAATTGATTTAGGAACAATGACATAATTACAGTATTAATCTATCTACTTTAGTCGTTTGACAATACCAAATCCGCCACATTCAACCTCTATACTGTCCAATAGCACTTACTTCTATTAAATAGATATTGTGCAGCCACTATTCATCCTTATCCGATCGGTGCTCTGCAAATGTGTTCCAATTCCATTTTGAATTTTCTACAAGCAATTCTTCCCTCGACTATAAGCAATATCTCGCCAATATCGGTACGATGAAATGGTGCAGATTTGGTCGATTGTAAACTGATATTAAAATCAGACGTCATTCAATGATGGTAAATGGTACGCTCGTCGTATACATCCATGGCACATTTTATGTAAATTTCAATCATCCAAATCGGCAGTATATATGTTAGGAGAACACCGAAGGGCGAGAGATCCTCATATCTTCCAATTGTCGGGCTAACATAAATGCGAGATCGTGTACATGTGCGAGAATCGGTATTAAATGTAATTCATTTAGTGCTTCTAGTACAACATCACAGTCCGGTTGTTGTTCAACGAACGTACTCGTAATATAGTAAGAGCGATGAAGCAAAGTCTGGTTGTACCTTATATATCTAGTGGAATATTCGCATCGTTGCTTCAAGAGCGTTCATTGTTTGCGCAAAGATTAATATATCAAATCACATGGCAGAATTAGCATCAGACTCCTGTATTATTTATTCGTTAATATACAATTTCATAACAGATGTACGAATGTACACAGTAAAATTCGGCACCAATTCTAGAATTTGTCATCAATTTTCTATATGTACCTATAGAGAAGCACGTTGCTCCAGGGAGTTCTAAATCTATTTTAATCAATGGACAAGTAACGCTGAAAAACGATTCCTTCTCAAGGATATTAGACGTAATGCCAATGCAGGGTGTTTTTAGGGGCACAGTTCAATGGACTGTTACATTCTTTTTCACTATCTAATCGATAGAGCAACCAATTGTGACAGTTTTTTTCAAAATAAACCAAAAACTACGTCTGGTCCAACATTCGGAATCACACAATAAACTCTATAATCCTTTTTGGTCGTAGGTGATGAGACAGTTGTTCATGGGGAATTATGACTACGTTTTACGGTAGAATTTTGGGGGGCCATCAGACAAGGGTATTCGGGTCTAACAAACGATAAAAATTAGAAACTTGGCTTATGGTTGAAAAGCTAATCACGTATCATGGATTCGCTTGAACAGAAGTAAACACGGCCGGAATATAGAACCATTTCCTGTGCTGAATGATGACTGCACTATTAAGCACTTTCCACAAAGGACCTCGCCATATAACTCAGTGCGAGTGAATGTGTGTATGTTTTGTATATGGGTGTGCTGATGTGTGGATACCGGCTGTGTGCAGCAGCTTCTGACGTTCTGTTTGTTAAGGGTACACGTACAGCACGTCCGGGATTACGGCCAATTGGAAAAGGAAATAAGAATTCGCTGCTTTCATAATATCCAACACACTCAGAGAGACTAACTATTGAATGTCTGATGGGTTTTGTGTGTTAGCCGGTTTCGCATAACAATTACATAAATTATTAATTTGTATATTTGTCATTGTTTGGAAATGTGCAGCTGATGTGCCAATTATACGTGTGGAATTTTAAAATGTTATGCTGGAATCGTACTAAAAGAGAATGGGAGAGGAAAACTAACACGTTCATTCATTTTAATAACCCTTTATAAAATTTTTACGTTCTCTGATGTGTGTTGTCCCTCTATAATTATGTAATTTACCGAATTTCAGTTATATTTTACTAAATTACCATTTGACAGCTGTGTACGAAATGCAATGTGGAAAAACATCGAGGTGGTCAAATTTAATGCAGTCACGTAATGAGTCACATTCTGATAATAATATCTCACCGTATTCCCACGATAACAAAATGTATATTACCTATATTGCATTGTTTTATTTAACCGATCCGTTCTATAGTTTACGCCTCTTTATGTAATGATAATCCCAATATTACATTCCCTGAATACAGTGTCGAATTTGCTTTGTTGATAGATATGGTTTCGATTTCTTTTGAACATCTCAATTACTCAATTTTAAACGCAGCGCATGCACCAAATATAACCTTCGTCTGTTTACTCGTACAGTATACATTTCGACTTTGGAAACTGTAATTACAAACATGTAATGCAAGAATTCTGCCTTTTAAGTTCATATATAAAATCTTTTCAATCAACAGTATAACTATGGGGAAACCAAGGATGGCAACTTTATGTGCCTGTGAGTGTTTATATTATTAGACTATGTTATATGTTATACGATTGCACATATACACAGTACGTGGATTAAACTTAAATCACTTTAACAAACATCATTTGAATTAATTCAGTGATCAAAAGGGATATCAGATGTGCTTTATTGCTAAGATCCGGGATGTTACAACTTGAAACATTCACATACAACCAATACTGGTACCTCTATGTACATACATGCATAAAATGTTAAAATACACATGAGTAGGTACAGTTCAGAGGGTCATAATAATAATAGAATCTAAATAGTTTTAACAATTACATTGTTCTAATATGTAATTAGTTATTATAGTTTATTCGAGTTCAACTTGTGCTTTGCCATTAGCATTGATAACTCACTTATGGCAAAAGTGCATGTACCTACGAAGAGCGGTGTAATCATATTTTTCTGCTGTTGTCATTATAGGCAGACAATAAAATTTACGTTATGCTGGTAGATTATACAATACATGCAATAGGCGGTTACAATATATTATAACATGTCTTTACAATGCACTTTTGTTTATTACATTCCTTATACAGCGATATTTATTGTAGACAATATGGAAGGAAAATCCTTGCGATAGAGAGCTAATTAAAAAATTATTGATGCTGAAATGGAGACCCTTTTTGTTTTCAAATGCACTGCCTGCATCCACCCCACATTATTTAATACTGTTCTAATAATCCACCCTGATACACGACTCCTGCATGTAATAGGCCACACACGTACGTTCCACCCTCAGATTATAATGTAAATAAATTACATGTATATGTTTGTGTCGTTTTCTCTATGAAAGAAAAGCAAAAAACACCCTAACCCTGAACATTTTGTTTTAAACCAAATACATAAATTCGAAATTTATGTGGACATAAAAACGGATAATGAAGTTGAAGTTGTACGCGGGGAGAATTTGTCTCCTTTCGGCCTTATTGTAAATCCTGCGGCAGTAAGCGACTGTTACTCCTTTTTACGAGACGCTCCCAGTCTATTCTTTATACTTAGATACAAGACAAAGGAAACTCATCCATATCTGTCCCTAATATCAAAAAAATGCCGGAACGACATATGAAATAAGAGGACTAACGTATATCACCGTCTAAACTTTGCATGAGGCGGGCAGTAAACATTTAAATAAACATAAAGAAACGAAGGATCCACGCTCGCCTATATAAAGTTCAAGTTACAATTTTCTACATATTCTTGTAGTCTCGTACGCATAAATTATATATTGAGGAACATTAAAGAATTTCCATTTTTTTTACATGCTAACATGAACAGATGGTATAATAATTTCATTCTTGTATACTTATATACACGCATAGCTGTGTGTTTATATTTAATGCGGTTTCTGTATACCAGTGGTTTGTTTAGGAGGAATTACGCTGGAAATTATTTAGTTGCGGTGTTCAAACACTAACAAAAAATATGTATCTAGCCCGTTCGGTATACGCTTTTTTTTTATTACATCACAGCAAAATAATATTATGTGTGTATTAGTGGCGGTGTAAAAGTCCAAGTCCGCCTTCAGGATATGCCGTAAAAACGTAATTATTTTTATGGGATTATTATATAGCTAACCATAAAATCCCAATATCTAATGCCCCCGTATACCCGGTGCCTTGGTGTTATTGTTATTTGGCTAAGGACACGGAATGTCCTATGTGTACGAGAAAATTATTTTATTGCAACCAAGACGATTGCCATGTGAATTGAAGCTTTTAAAATAATTACCATTCCACATATTTCACATAATAATTATTATTAGAATAAAGTAAATAAAATTAGGTTCATCTAATCAGGCAGTGTACTAATTTTATAAATAAGCACAGTGTCCTTTTAAGGATTATACATATAAGCATATAGGTCAAGGATTCGTGCACATAGAGTACGAATTAATAAACCTATTGTTATCAGTAAGTAAACTACACTGGATTTATATGGGTATATATTATCATTAATTAAGTGTAATGGGATCCATTTTGGCAACCTTACTCTATAATTTATTGGCAGACTAATGCCTCTAATTGCTTTTCAAAAATATAATTTTAACCAGCACTTTGTTATGCAGAGCGAAAACATGTATACTGCAATTAGATGAGTGATTAAATATTTTATTTGATTGAGGATTCAAGCTATCTTAATTAAATTTGTAAATAGAACAAGGTTTAACTTTGACTAACAATTCCAAGTAGCTGTATATGCCTATACAATTCCTGCAAACTTAACGTCCTTTTTATAAGCAGGTAATTAAGTGCTCTTTATGAGGCAATTAAAGTGATTAAAATTTAATAAAATGCTGACGGTAATTTCCAATTGAATGTCATTGGACTTATTTTTCCATCGATCCGGACATTTCAAGTATTACTACAATTCAAAATTTGAAAAAAAGACATCACCGAGATATCTTACATGGATGCATAAAACTTAACTTTCAGATTTCTGCATCCTGCTAACGGAATATCTCAGTGCTATTGAAGCGCTGGTGTCGACGGAGAGATAAAATACATGAAATAAAATCACTTTACGATCCTTCCTTGACATTGCACGCCGTAAGGATAGTGTGTAGCAAACCATATCCATTCCATACTTCCAAGTTTGAGAAACGCAAACTTTTTAAGGTTGACTTATAGTTTCAGAGGAAAACATATAATCTCAATGCACTCTTCTGTAAGCTTATTTAACAAAAAAAAACTATACAGTTTTACAGTTGGGAAGCAATATTAAATGGAAATATCGTCATGTAACCGAAAACTAAAGCACCGTTGAAAATTCAGTCGCACATGTTGAACAGGAACATATATTCAAAGACATTAAAATTAACGTTCTCTGTTTTGCTAATGTGTTCGTATAAACTGAATAATAGAGATGATTTTAAATCGAATTGAATAATTTAAAAACGGCTTTGTTTCAATACAGACTTGAAATTCAGAAGATAGGATATAGTTTTATGTCGACACATTTGTCTCCCTGGAGTGTAATGGGGTTGTCATGTGGGTGGAAACGAAAGAGCGATTATTATTTATTAAGTACGTTACGGAAGAAAGAAAAGAGAGTAATATGGATGATTCATAAATGATTAAAAAGAATCGGGTGTGTGTAGGTAATGTGAAAACAGATTTATGTATCTTTAAAATGTGTTCACACTCTTTAGAGGTGTGTGTGTAAATGCGCAAAGGAACAGAGGAAAGCAATTTGCAGATGAGGCAGAGAAAATTTATTTGCATGTTGAACTATTTAAATGACAAACGAGAAAAGTGCCTATTTGGGCACGTCATTTATGCATATTGATGAAATATATGACGGTATTTATTTGCAGTCGTCAAAAGAATGAGAGAACCGTGTGCGGTTAGTGCAATTGCGGTTGTTGGTTTATTTATTTAATTAACGTTAAAGTGCGAAAACGAAAAAGTGAGTAGATTTACTTCCATTGTGGTTGTTTTCTTATTCTATTTAACAATCCACCAACTTCAATAAGTTGAAATTACATTTAATACCCCCATCATTAAATATTATAATTGCCCAGTTACTTTAAGATGATTACCTAAAGAAAAATAAAGAAACTCGGCGAGCATTTCGTCATATAAATTTAAACCCAAGCACAATCAAAGAATTTCGTAGCAATTCAATGGAAAAACCGCAAACAATAGCCCAAACTGGCATCTTTGAAATCATTTCACATTTCCTACCCATTGCTATTAAGCCCAGTATTAAGCGCTATTGTTTTCTTCGCTTGCATGCACCGTGGTGCGTACTCATCATTTTACATTGTAGCCACAAGCCGTCGTTCTGGTAATAGATTACTATACAATCAAAAGTCTAATATATAATAACAATCATTCAAAGGGAAATACAAACAACCCCCCCCCCCCCCCGAACAACTAGAAATCCTTCGTCAATTATTAGGTAGTAACGTTCCAATTGGCGTCCCAACGTTGAATCTTTGTGTGCTTTCGAGTTATTTTTATTAAGTTCTCTTAGTCATTGTTCTCTTAAATTCCAGGGAATCCATCTATAAACAGTGCTCCTCTCTTGTTTGTAAACTTAATATTTACTTTTGATATTACAATAGTTCTAAAGCGGTAGACAAGATTTTATTACTTTATTTCGTAACAAAGTTGAGCGAGCAGCAGCGCTTATTTACGGAACAAAAATAACGATTTAATTATAAAAGACAACGTGCTACAAGACAAAAGTATTAAAGTTGGGTATTTGGTGCTACGTTTAATAGCACGTTTCACATCCTTTATTGTGACTTGCGAGTTAGGTACAATTTGCTAAAGAAAACAGATGAAAAATGTTCGATACTTGAAAATTGCAGTAGACATTTTCAACTTAAAATAATGCATGATGCCAAAATTATGCTGTAAATATGATAAACCGGTCATGACTATATCTTAATGAGAAAGTGAACTGATGGTAGTTGCGATTATGATTATATAATATTGTCACCATATATTTCAGCGTTGAATGTAAGTCAAGTGAATTGTGAATTTATATGAGAGGCATTTAAATTGATGTAGGCGAGTGGTAGGTATAGAGTGTTCATGACACGCTATAGTCAGCCAGCTGTAAATTGATCGTATACTTTTTAATAGGCACACAATGTTGGAAAAAGGAGTAATTTGCTTGAAGGATGATGGTTGCTGCTCAACTATGTATATTATCCGACATCTGTCTAACCAGAAATGAAAAAACACATCTAACGTATCTAAACACTCTTTACAATTGGTTTAGTTAGTAAAGCTTCTTTTAATGACCTCAAGCAGTGTTTTTCACTTCTCCACATCATTAGATTTTTTTTTTGTACAACTATATCCGTACACCTATTCTCTACTTAAACTATTTTTAAATCAGAACTCCAATAATACAAGATTACATTCCTTTGATCTATTGTTGGTAAGATCCCAAACAGTCTGTCGCTTTTCTCAATACGCGATTCTCGTCTCTTTCCTCTTACCCTCTTAGCAAAGTGTATTACCGAACTTGGTTGAAGAGACACAGCCAAAAAGGAAAAATACAACTCGATGATCAATTTCTACACGATAAAAGCGCGCATATAGTCGTAAAACGCTCTGAATCAAAATTAAATTTTTGGTACTGGCAGTTTGGAATTTCTGGGTTCACTGTGCAAAAGTAATACGATTTTTTATTTCGACACTTAAACTACAGCACACGTATGAACAAAAAATATGAGAAGAAAAAAACCATTTACAATTTTTTTAGCAATTAATTTAATTCTTAGTCGTATGAACTTGACGTAGTCTTGCATGATAAATGGAGTCGTTCATTTTTATGCTGTTTTTTTTGTGTTAGTGTTATTTCACTTTTGTTTGGCACGCAACGATACTTACTAAAAAAAATATGAAACACCAATTTGCCAGCAATTGAATAAATGTAGAAAATTTCCTTCAATTTGATCAGGCTTTATTACATCAATTCGAGTTGTTTCGCACTTTTCAATGCGATAAAACAGGATACTGCATGGCCCGTCTGAATACGTGAGTGGACTTTGAAAGGATGACAAGGACCTTTCTACAACAACAAATTTCAATCAAGCTCTTGAAGAATAAAAGTCCTTATTTACTTTATAACAATAAACAGAGAAAGGGCCGTTATCAAATGATGACAGGATTTAGGTACGGTTCTTATAAACATTATTCTGGCAGACTGTGTGGACCACCGGCGTAAATATCGCCATTATCTACTCTAAGGGTGGGTTGTTTACTTATACCAAAGGAAATTTTAGTCGACCACCCAAGTTATTAAACTAGTCGCACAACAAACAAGCATTGACTTTCGTATGCAATGTTGAACAAAAAAGACTCGAAGAAGTAAATATTATCGTTAATATCAAAATTTTTTATTTTCAGTTAAAAAAATTTTCGAATTGTGAAAATAATTGGCAATATCTCCTATTTACGTCAATTAAATATATGAAATTTAAGGGAAACATTTAGTTTTGTTTTCATGTCATCGGACCTGGAATATAATTGAAATTTAATTACTCGTGATGCATGCATATGACGGCGCAATGTTTTTAAAATAAACTCGATACTAATACGAATAATACAATGAATTAATAACGAATAAGTTCGATTCCAATAACCGTGATACAGGTGAGTTAGAAAAGAACTTGATGAACAACGTTCAACTCCCCAAAAAGGAAAAATACCCTTGTTTCTATCACAGACTCAGCCGAGTATATTCCGATGTGTGTGTATAGGTATAAGCCTAGAAATATGAAATTCGTGATCAACACTATCCATCAGCAAATTGCACGGAAATTAAACGTAATAATCACCTAATCTAAATTGATTCCTTCACTAACTAGTATATTTAAAATGTCGGCACACTCATAAATAATCAACTTGTCCTGCAAGACATTTTTAAACAATAAAAAGCACCATTGTAAATGTATAATAGTATAAGAGGCATTAGGACTTCACACGCAATTTAACGCGTTCATTTTATAGTAGTGTTCCTTTTTCCATAAACCCCAACTCTTTATTATTGTTATTATTGCTTATCTTGAATGTGACGTGCGTGCCATGTAGAACAGGAAGCGGGCAGGGCAGCGACATTTCCGCAAGGACAATTGCCACATGTCTCTTGCACGACCATCGCTTCTGGAACTCGCTACTTTGTAATGTTGTAACTGGATGATTATGCACCCGTGTACAACATCAACGCCGGTAATACCCTCACAATGCACGAACCTCTTCACATATGGGTGGACAACACGACCACCAGCATCATCAATACCGCAAACCGCATCATCATCAACAGCAGAGGTAAAATTGTATAGACAACAGGCATGCGATAATGTAATATACCATATACCATTTATGTTTTTCCCTGTAGAATTTTTCATTGGAATCTTCGTGGAGGTAAGTTCTTCTTTCACAAAAAAACAACGAAGCGATGTGTAAATTGTTGTTAGCCGTAAAATTGTTCTCTTTTACTAGGTACCAGTGTTTTTTTACTGTATTAGTGCTACAAACAGCACTTGTACATATAATGATTCTGTCTATTCTTTGCTCTAACAATATGTGTTTATTGTTGTAAAATGTTATGTTAGGTGGAAGCCCTATTTAATAGTTGCACGTTTCCTAGTTTATAAAAGCCGTTCCATTTTATTATACACAAAATATAACTCGTTTCCCTTAATACGGCTTTAGGTACCTTAAATGTCAAGGCTTTCTAAATTGTTTATGGGAAAAGACGTGTTTTCTTAATTTGTTCTGTGGACGGGTAAGATGAAGTATAAAGTAATAGGTAGCTTCCGGAAACTTGAGCATTATTGTTGGATTTATTGATTGTTCTTTTAGATAGTGAACTTTTACCACTATTTATTCATTGTAATGGAGTGTAGTACATTCTTCAGTAGGTAAGGTTCTTTTTACCAGATAAACGGCGATTCTTCTTATGTTGCAGTCCCATTTTAGGAACTTGTCGATTTGCATCTTAATTAATTTATTACTTAGACCAGGATGATAGAAGAATGTGGAAAAATGTGCAAAAGATTTATAATTGAATAACACGCCATCGTTATCCATGCTGGAATATCTTAATTAATGAGAAATGGGTTACCTTTTCATAATTAAAATAAAGTCAATTTATTACGACCTGATGAAATCCCGCTTTTAGTTTTCAAAGCAAGTCACGTTTCATTTACAACCAAATGGATTTTTAATCTTTGCGAACTTGTTGAAAATTGTTTATTCAAAATATCTTTGGTGTATAAGCGAGAAGACGAGGCGCGCTCAATATAATACATACCTAATAAGAAAGTGCTCTCTTATCGATTTCGAAGGCGAACTTTTAATAAAAGGCATTTTCTAACACAGTATATTAACGTCTAAAAATATGAGACACTCTTTAAACAATGTTAATTAGTCGCAATATATACGAGCACTGTTCGGGAACGGAGCAGTTCAAATATATTTTTAAGTTTTAGGTCACGAATTTTTTGAACAAACACATCACACACGTCCTTGTCTTGCCATTTACTGGACATGGTATTTTTGTTTATTCAAAAAATAATGCCTTCCATTTGGTGCCTTTCTGCACCCTCTTCAACATCATTTAAAATATTTACATAATATTTAATTTTCTGTGTGGAAAAGAACTGCACAGCATATCTATTGTTTATTTTTGTCACGATGAGTTTGGAGTACGAACAAATGGAAGTATGTAAAGTGCAATTATTTCTTATTACGTTGTTTAAATTGTCCTTAATGATGGTTTAATGTTTAGAAGCGGAAATAAAAATGCACCAAATAAATGTATATAATTTTTTTTCGGTCTTGTTTTGTAATAAAGGAAAGGGGAAGCCCTTGAGGGTGCTACATTTCTTGCTGACAATACAACCCTATTGAGCGAACGAATTGAAGATAAATAATACAGAAAATGTATTTTTAATTTAATAAGGTGTTGGTATAGAGACCAGATGTTTTTGAAAGGCGAATTGTACTTTTATACATTGACGCCCCTATTTTTAATATCGCCCTCTTCGTCGATTCCACTGAACACATTTTCCCGCAATAAACAGGAAAGGGATGCAACAATAATTGCGTATACGAAACTAACATCATATCTCATCAAAATCCACCAGATTCAATGAATAACAGCCATTGTTTGTGTATTGTGGATAACTTTTTCCAATATATTTTTAACAATAGTTTTTGATGAACCACCACTGAATGTGGATGACATGTATGTGTAGATAAGATACAGGATCCGTTTTTTGTCGATATTAAATCAAGTTCGAAAAATACAATGTCTTTAATAAATTCAATTTGACAGTTTTTTTCTCTATACTGTACGTAATTGAACACCTTCTGATTGACGTGACACATAAAAACGGTCTATCTCCATGTCATGAAATGGATATTTTTACTTCTACTCTCAAAAGTGGGTAAAGTAAATAAAGTTGTAATATCTAGTTTTTTTCTAAATAAATTCTTTACCTAATAATATGGCAAATATTAAATATGCACTTTGAAGCCTATCGAACGATAATTTCTTGAATCTTCATCAAATTTCCTTTGAACAATCTGGCAGCATTTCTGTTTACAACTTTTTCTATATCAAAATCGTGCAAACTTGTCGTTCCTTCAACTTCAGTGGAAAAAGTTTTATAATGAACAACATAAACTTTATATATATGAAATGTAGACATCAGGAATGATTTTCTTTCAAAAGCAGCAACAGACGGGCTTCGCCGGCTTGTTTAGTTCTCTTGAGCACGTTTTCCCAAGTCCATCTAGTCATATTCGTATATTACTATGTGATATTTCAGTTCGCCTCTCACCCCCCATTTTCCCGGCTCTCTGTTTTCAGTGGCAATTAAGCGACCCCAACACGTTACACTTTGTCATAAAATGTATTACTTTAGGAAAAAATATTTCTTTGTCAAGTATACTAACATAAAATCTCACTAAAGTTGGGTCGTGCATTAGGAGGAAATGTACACATTGCCGTAATAAGATTAAACAACTTTGTTCAGACCTATACGCAGGGTATTTGTTTGAAAGGTATATACTCTTGTGTTTGTATGACAAAATAATAATGTCTAGGTAAATGAAAGTTAATGTTATCATTTAATTCTAATAGTCTGATGGCCAGACATCTAAGTAGTTCGGACAAATGATAAGGGAGTTTTATAAAATTTCAAAACTGATGTCTTTGTTGAATTGTATGTGTAGTATGTAATACCTACATTAACTTTCTCATTGTTAATAACTACAGGTTTTCATGTTAGTTTTCTAATATTTCTATTTCAAATTTCAATATACCTGCTTTATAAAAAGACTAGAATTTATTTCGTCAAACGAGATGAAAACAAAATTGGTTGAATTGTACATAATATATAACTTAGTTTTAAAGTCCCACTTGGACATGTAGCATTTTCTTTGAAAATGTGTTTTCATAATCTAAAAGTTTCTCCGCGGAAGAATTTTTAGTCCGTAGAGAGATTTTGTATGTAACTTTTCTACTTTAACTAGATCTGAAGTTTCAACATATACCATAGGTACCTACAATTTCTTAAATTTACTATTTTTTTTAATGTAACAACAAATTCTTTAGTGAATATATCGTGCTATGTTGTCTGCTGTCTGCTGTACACTTTATATATTTTATATCTAGTTGCACGTAAACTTTTTGATGTGAAATTCCCTTTAAATAGCAGAATACAAAATAGTCAAAGTCAATATTCGTAACAAATATTAAATATCTTCGCAATCCCCCAAAAAAGAAGTAATAAAGGGAAAGAAGAATTATTATTAATAGCATTTTTGCATGTTAGAAAGAAACCAATTGAAATAATCATAACTTCTAATGGTCTTCATTTGTAATGCTGTCGAAATGAAAGCCAAATACAATTTATAGACAAGCTTTATTGGAATAACAACTGGTGATTCTCAGAGGGAGGAAAACTAGTACATGTGACAGTCACATTGTATTAATTCCCCAATGGGCATCCAAGTTCAGTGAGAAACCTACAGCACATCAATTTATTAGGCATCTAATTTTTAAAACAGCTATCGGGCATATATACATATGTAATTCGATGGTTAGGTAAGCCCAAACCTGGCACCATCTCGCACTCCGATATATTCTGTAGCAAGTATTAACGAAAACGGGCCCAATTCCTTATCAAAATGACTGCTATTTCAGTTTGAGTGTGGATGTGGCCGTACAAACAGGCCATTATTTCCACGTTTTACATCTAGATGTTTATCTAGTGATAATTTCATACGTAACTCATAAATTATGCAACATACTCTTTATAACGGGAGAGGTGTGAAAGGTATTTACATCCGCCTGTAAACTTGAGATATTCCATACACACATAGAGAAAATACAACATGCCAACGAAAACATAATACATCATAATATATAAGTATACGCAACGCCCTCATATACCTCATTAAATATCCTATATACGGTGAGTGTTTTCCCGTCAGTATCTATCGAGTGCATACACTGGATATTATTTTACCATGAACACATTACATGGTCCTACCCCTATCCATTTGACGCCCATATTAATCATTGTATCTGGGCGTTCGCCGTTCGGTTTTGCTCAACATTCCCTCGACAAGGCCATTGAACCGTCACCGTCCTCCTCGTCCTCGTAAGGACAACCACCAAACAACAATATATTCCCAGTCTTTGTATATACGCATATACGATATTCGTATCAAGTGGAACGAAGCGCACAGTAAAAGACTTTGAATCGTTTAGCGATCAAAAATTGCTGATAATAAATCTTTATAATGGTTTGGATGTTGCATTTGCGATCCGTTACGATAAATGCATCTCCAGTTCGTCTAACTACAAAGAAGAAACAGATCGATTAATTCGCTACAATTCAATTTTTTTCTATAAGATGAAAACATTTCACAATAGTACAGAACAAAACGCTCTGTTCTAATTGCTAATCACAATTATTTATCTCTTGTTGTTAAAAGTCCTTTCACACAAATTGTAGAATTTCTATTCTCGTGGGATTTGTCGAATGGTGTTTAGTTTGTTGGGTCGGCCAGTTTTGTGGGATGTTTGATACAAGGCATATAAATTATTGTTACTTAGGATGGTTATTAATTGTAAGAGGCTCTCTATCGTAACACAACAAAATCAAAACCAACACATTGGAATTCTAAACACTGCTGATATTTTTTTCAATAGAATGAATAAAGGATTCTGTGACCTTTTCAGAACGATCGTCAAATGTCACATTCTCATCCAAATCCCACACCGGTCCAACTTAGTATGTTATTTCATAAAATTAGGGTCCATCAAATAATTGGACAAAGAAAACAATTTCATTAGCTAGATTTCAATTAATTAAACCAACCCCAAACCTGACTGCTCCAGCCACAAATTCGACATAATAAAATATATTTAGTTGTAATTTTAGTCCGGCTCTCTTTGATAAGCGGGAATTTGTGTGCAAGTTTGAGACACACCTTTATTCTCTGCATAACATATTTGGTATATTTTATGAGCAAAGGAAAATTATATAAAGGAATCCCTTAATAGCAAAGGCATCGAATTCCGGCATCGTTGAGTAGGTTTTACAACTATGATAATAGTTAAGCGTCTGTCGTGTTCCTCTTGCAAATACATTCGTCCCTTTCTAGCAAACATCTACATGCGGATGGCATCAGGAGTACTTACTTTATATGAAACGGCCCCGCATGGCAGAGAGAAATGGCCATAACGATCCCCAGGCACACATAGCTCAGCTGGCTCCTTCGACTGACAACCGATTATGCTTGGGATTATATGTGACATGGGGGTTTACTGGCCCCGATCTAACAAAGTCTGTATAGGTGTTTAGTTGAACCGGGGGGAACAAGGACGAATTGTCACCATTACTACAGGCAACCTGTTTACATAATCTTGTGGAATATTTTTTTCTGTTTATGCATAATCGGTGGGAAGAGACACGTGTGCATGTGTGGGAAAGATATCGGCATGACACGTCACCAATTTATGCTTGGGAGCAATTGATTTCGACTGTTACCGACTGATAGAGTTGGGGGATTTAAAAATAGTAACCTTAGTAATTAGGAAAGGGAGGATAGTTTTGTAAGTCGACGTCCAGCCTACCTGAATTCCTTTGGGTTTCAGGAAGGGTTCTCATCTCGTGTCAAAGTAATTTACAAACGCCGCTCAATAATGAACACGGGAATTTTATGGTCCAATAATATACTGAGGGGTAACATAAATCCATCCTGAAAAGGGGCTGCCTCTTAATTGGAGAGCCAGTTGAAAAGCAAATTTCTTAACGAACTTAAATTCATAAAAAATCGTATAGTTAATGTGTCATCTGTTGAGTTAGAATATTCTCTTACAATGGATTACAAAAAACGCGGTTACGGTTAATTATCGAAAATGCACTCTTTGAGAAAGATCGATATGAGCTGTTTGCTTTTAGGGCAAATGTTCATTCGAGTGAGCATACGTACAATGGCCATCACGTACCACTTCATCAATGTATAATTATATACCTATATGAAAAAGGCGTGTGAAGTACTTGCAATCGTACACTACAACATAATTCCTTCTTCACATTTATTTGTCTATGAGTGGACTCTTGATGGTAGAAAAACCTGACAATAAAAAATATTTCTCCCGGTATATACTGAGCAATCCCACTAATCAAAATTTTTTCGTGTCGTGTACCTATATGCTAAAAAATAAGGCATGATAAAAAGTTCGTTGGCGCGTCAATAATTAATTGTGTTCTTTTTCCCATTTACAAAGAAAAATACTTTTTTTTCATTTATCATCAGCGAAGTATTTCAACTCAAATATCTGTCCCCCAAGAGGAAAGTTTTATGAAGTTGGCATGCAAGTAATAAGAAATTTATGCAGTAGGCAAATTTAAACTTCTTAACTTTCGCATAGACGGGAAATTTCATTAGAATCCTCAGGAATAATAACCTGGGCGCAATACGTACATAGCGGAAGGCAAAGGGACTTCAAAGGATAATTAATAAGGATGATTAATACTCGACAGTACAGTGGCCCTGAAATATAAGTTGGTAGTGTCTTTAGATATTATGGATGTGGGTGTTGCGCTCCGACACATGAGAGAGAGTCTCGAGGAAGGAACTTTGTTTTGCTGCTTGCTTTCGTCGCGCCGTACAAGTTGAAGACACAGCAGTGTGCCAAACTGGCACATAGAATTCGAGCCTATTGTGCACGTTGGCAAGTAATATGAATGGTTTTCTGATGACCTAACAATGCGGCAACCCTCGTTTCTGACGTCACTTTGCCATTGTTCATCACTGGTACTATACTAGACTGAAACTCATGCCAAAATGTGCACAGACACTCCCAGTTCCCAATGATATAACATGTATATATTATATATCTATTCTAAATCTCACTTCTGTGTCTTTGTGTTTGACAAAAGAACACTTGAAAGGAATTTTCTGCGATTTTGCATGCAGATGAGCCAGCAAGGAGTCACTAGAAAGTCAGATATTACATTCAAATTGCCAAATAAACACGATTCAGTCTTATTAGAGATGGTAGTAGATATATCAGATGCGGTCACGATTCTCAACAGCGTTATTATACAGTAAAACAGTAATTAAATAAATTTTATGAATAATTTTACGTTAAAATTACAATATTCCTTCTCTAATGGGACACTGAAAATATTATAATACGTGAGATATTCAAAACAAAGTCATTTCAGATTGGTTTGAAAAGCCAATAGGAGAATTGTTCTACGACTAAACTCGGTATTACACACAGAAAATTACGTATACGTTACATTTTAAGTATAAGTCAATTTCAACTTAAATTTATGTACTTGTGCTACATAAATGGATGTTAAGTGAGTATAGTCAAAGAAGGTAAACGTAAAATTAAAATATTTTACTACAATCTAAATAGGAATCGACTATAAAATAAAATCTTATTATGCCGGATGAATTCGTTAACTTTCAACTTCATGTTGAGTGACTATTATTTGCTTTTGCAATTATTTTTAATTGCTCTAGACGACAAATTCTCACAAAAGTCTAATTAGAAATCTCACTTTATAGCATTTATTTCTTGCTAACCGCAATTTTTATAACTGAATGGGTATTATGTGTGAAAAAGCGGGAGTGGTCCGTCAATGACTTTTGATCTTGACTAATTAAAAGTAAAGAATTTTTTATATGGAAATTGTTTTGTTTTTAATTAATAGGCGCATTCGAAAAGATTGTTGAATCCGAAATTTGACATCAATAAGTCTTAATTACATTAATCAATGCCGATGGAATTGAAAGGGAAATAGTAGGAGGTATTTACGTGATGCGTCGAACCCGTTGTTTTCCCCGTAGAAAATCCACTCTGAAACGGTATAATAAATATTAATGAAGTTGTAGATAGGAATGTTGATTATAAAGTACTGAAATTACAAACTCAATCAAAAATCAATAGCAGAAAACTTGTTTGTTGTAGCTGATAGTATAGGGTGTTTCTTGTTTTAATTCCATGTCCAACAATATATGTATGCAACCATAACATATTTTACATAGATTTGTAAAACCATTTTTGAAAAAGAGTCGTAAACTTAAAGTATATCCTTTAATGAGCCATTTAGTATTTCATTTATTAATAGGTATTATCTTTTCAAGTATGACGATGAAAAAACCTTGTCTGTAAAAGTTTTAAACAAAAACAACTCCAATCCATAATGAAAGAAGTGAAATAATTATTATATAAATAGTAGTCCTTGGTTTTTGTACATGAAAGAAAAGTTAGAAACCCAGTCGTTAATAACAATTGAGGTAATTCGTGCGTTTTTTCAATTGCCACTTGAAAAAACGATCGTAAAGAAGTGCATTATTCTATTTGGTAATGATAGTAGTGGCTTTATTTATTTTATAAGTCTACAATGAACCTATTTTCGGCCTTCCCACGGCATATACAAGCAGAGCTTTCATTATTTAGTCCTCACATTTCGTGATAAACCACAATGGAATAATGACAGAAGGAACAAATAAAGGTGCTTAAAATACGAGTAGAAACCAATAAGGGAATAAGGACTGTAATAGGTATGTACAAAATAGAGTAGATTATGGTATTATTGGTTTATTTATAAGTTCGTATTTCCAAGTGTTTTTTTAGATTCCATTTATCTCTAGATAGAAAACTTTTTAACCATTCAAGAATAGATTAACAAAAATTCTATGTACTTGAGATTGATAAAAAATTAATTGAAATCCTCATTATACTTTTGGTCTAGTAGCGAGTTTACCTGTATTTCAGAATTTACTGCTATTATGAACTTCGCTCGAGACAATTTAGCTGAGAAAACTGTTTCTGCCCATAAACTTTATCAGAAATGTTTCAGTTTAACAATAAATTAGAGAGCTACACATTTGACATATTTGACTACCTCAGAAAAAAGACTTTCCGAATAATTTCAACGTATTATTAGTAAAATCAAAACAATGCTGCTAAAATACCCGTAAATCTCCATTAAAATTAACTGTGGCCTTAAATAAACGCTTCCGGTGTTTCCAACTTGAATAACTTAGTCTCCCACTTCTGATTATTATATCCGGGAAATGTACATTTACATATTTATTTGACAAGAACGACCAAACTTTATATACACTGTCGAGGCTTAAACGGTTTTCAGATGCTTTCCACGTCAACTTTAATATTATATATTTGTAGATAGATTATATTAGGACTGTTTTCCTTGCAAATAACGCCCCATATATGTAACGCAAATTTATCGACGCTCTCTGCACATTTCCAACAAATCTCCAGGGGTGTGGGGAGAAATTAATTTCATTAGATATTTTCATACACGCGTAGAATGAGATTAATAATAGTCTATACATTTCTATATCGTCAGTTTGGTAAATACATCAATTATTTACACCTATTCGTTATATTTGAAATTTCACCCATTTAAAATTCAAATTTGCGATGTATGATGATGTATGAATTCGTTAATTTTTTACACGCCACTAATTTATACCATGTTATAAATTTAGTGAATGTTATAGTGGACATGGAGGATCTTCAATGCAAAACATGTGCGAGTATATGGATCAATAAAGCACTTAAACTGATTCGCTCCATAATATCACATTTTGTCAAACTATAAAAGAGGCGAATGATTAATTGCATAAACTTTCGTATATTAGGAAGTCGAAAAATATAAAAATTCCATACATGGGTAAGTTCTCCCATCATGCAGCCAGCCAAAACAAGCGGTAGTTATTTTTTGTATTACCATAAATCACTATAATTAAGTCCAATACCATTGTTACCACCGTAATACATGGAAAAGATTTAGGCTGAATAAATGCTACAAAAAAAAACTGGCAACCTTTTAGAATGATAATAAGTTTGATTCCATAAATTCATAACGTTGTTCCGCAGGGTTTGCAATAAATATCAAAGGACCGCTCTAAGCTACACGCTACGATGACTACATACTACAAATGCTCCTCGTATACACATGCATTAAAAAAAATACACACATGTGTGTGTGTGCTCGAAATTAAATCCCTCTTCTGTGAAGTTGTGTGGAATCCCGGCGTGCTGAAGAACTACGTGCAACTAGCTCTCTTTTCACCACTCTTTAATCAAATGGAATGACATGTCAATCGCAGAACTAAACAAAGTAACAAACAGTGAAAAAATATTCAACATTTTGTCCAACAGAGCGTTGTTTCTGCATTTTTTCTCCTGCTCTTCAAAATTTGTGTATAACGTACAATTTTTTCGGACCGAAAAGTAGATGAAGACCACATTCAGTTGCACGGGAGTTTTTTTGGGTGTAAGTCGATACATTTTTACTAAACTGAATTAAAGTTCTGCAATCGTTCGTTAGTCTAGCCACAACATGCAATTTTTGTTTAATTAAACCTCCCCAAGAGCAAGAGCGCAAAAATTTCAAACAAAAATTCAGTATTTTTTCAATTACATTTTCGAGTGATTAATTTAAAGCGATTTGAAAAGCAATTAAGTTCTTCTTAAGTTTGTTTCAAGGGCGCGTCAAACGCAGAGTGCTTTTTGCGATGTGTTGAAAACAATTTTCATACAAGAAAAAATTGTATTAATTAAAGGGTTCGCACTGTTTAGTGCGAACACAATACTTTACTTAGGGAATAATTAGTGCACTAAAGTGAAATACATGTAGTGTAAATAATTGCTAAAACATTTTCACAGACAAACACATGTCACAGCCATATAAGTACAAGTTTATCGTAAACTTTTCTCCTATATTAGAAAAAAAAGGAAAAATGGCGCCAATAAAATAAACGAATAACGCAAAACGATCAATATAAATAAATCAAACTTGTTTTTTAATAACTCTCTCTTTCTTCGTGTATTAGTAGTTATCTAAAGATTTACGTTTATTACTTTTATATCATTTACAGTTCTTGTTGCAGATTGGTTCCAACTTTATCCATTAATTTTTAGTTTGCGTCCCATTTTTCCCTTTAATGTGTATATGTACATTTGGTGTGTTATCACCCCATTATTAATGACTTTCTAGACATGTTATGGCCTTTTCGAATTGCTCTCACAACTCCACGTTCACGCTCAGTTAAACTCACTTATTACTTATTCAAGTTTAACTAAATGCAAAAACTATATATATACCTACATATACAAAACTTTATACCAACTATTTTATTTTAATCACACACATTATATGATAAACGGCATGCAATTCAAAGATTCAACTTTAATAATAAACTGGAAACTTTTCTCTTGTAAAATACGAGTTTAAAATATTTAATATTCTACACTATATTATGTGGATTTAGGTAAGACGAAATCTAATTATACAATTCGTCAATGATGAAACCACAAAGATTATCCGCTGTTTCTATCCAGAAATGTCAAGTGACATAAAATGTAACGAATTCCAAACGTTGCAGAAAAAGTTCTCTTGTTGATGTCAGAGAGTGGCAAAAAAGGCTACAGGATAAAATTAAAGGGTATTATAAAGTTGGTGGCTGCAACTTCCATTTCGCATGCAAATGTAGTGCAACTGACAATATGAATGGGCAGAACGATGTGGTCTCATCAGAGCGAAATTCTCTACATTGGTGTGTGTGTGTGTGGAGCCAGCAGCAGTCATTGTTGCAATACAACACAAATAAAGCCCAGCAAGCAAAGCTCACACACAGACGGCAACAATAACCGATAATGGTCCGTTTATGCCGCCTTAGGGGGATGCAATTAATTTAGACCGAAGGAGGGTGGGTGCGCGCTTTATTGCTTTACATCTGCACCGCTCACGGGCCCTCGCCGACTCCGTCGTCCCGGTTAACCCTGACATCTCGATAAATATTTCCACTTTATACTTGACTACTCTCGCTCATACTTACCGAACAATGTTTCATAAGAGGAAACATGCTTGCAGTGAACTCTTATGCTCGACATTTTCGATGTGGGCGAATGTATCAAGATAGGGAGAAAATTGAAATACATACAATTTCAATAAACTCATTTATTTGGAGTGCACGCTCCTTTTTAGTTGTAACATTAATTTAAATTTAATGCAATTATGTTAAACACAAGAGGAAAAATATGAGCTGTTAAAACAAAAATGTAATTATAACTTTTTAAATTAAACTTTACATATTCCATGTATTTTGACTTTGCATGTTTGTACAGTTTTTTATTATCATATTATAACAGTCGGTATGCGGCATTTCATACATCAAATGAATGGATAATATACGTATATAATATAGTAAATTTACAGGTAGAAGGCAGCTGTAAAACATCAAAGTTCGGGTGCGGAGCGCGCTTTTATTAGACGAGCGCATAAAGTTTTTCTTTGAATGTATTTTATTTTCAGCAGAAGGAAAAATAAGAGAGAGGTGAGAGAACCATAAACTTAATTGTTTACATTATTGAGTGTGACTTGGTATAGAGTGTCAATTAAAGTATTCAGAATATTTTAGTTGGGGGATATACACATTGGAAACGGTAGTCTCTCGTTTTATTAATCCACCTTCGTGCTAGTTGCATATAATAGTAAACTTCCAAGTCAATTACATGCAAGTTTAATATGAATGTGTTGTTTAGTTTTTGTTGATAGAATCGAAACTAGGGTCTTGGCTAGCAATCAAGACAAACTGAAACTATTACAAAAATAATATCATATACAGTCGTAAAGTTTCTTATTCTATTTCATTGCATCCCCCAGCATATACATACATATTGCAAATGTGTCTCAACTTTATGGCACTCTAATATTGGGATGAAAGCCGTTAAAAGCCATTACACTATTCTATGACTATAGTAATAATAACAGTGTCTCAGTGGGGCATGAAAAGGGAGCGTATCAGTCGCCGCCACCAGCCGCAGGCAGATGTCATTTACAATGATACAAGTTTTGCTTCGTTAACAGAAACTTAATCTTTAATGCCTCATCAAAGGAGGACACTTAATTGCTTTTGAATGGCCCCATAGGTCGATTACTTTAATAACTGTTTCTGTATTTTCTTGGCGGCCTTTTGCGACTACTTAGTGTGAATTTATTTAATTAGAAAGCTAATTAGTCTCTTTTTTAATCGATCAATGCAATAATTTAGTAGATGTATGTAGGTGGAACGTTTACAATAGTACTTATTAATTAACAATATTTGCTGGCATATTAATCAATATATAGGCACGTAGAGAAATTAATTTCATTCACTGTGCTAGTAATCGGTTTCAGTCTTAATCGTGCCATGGCAAATGAATCGTTTCGAATATACGAGTATGATACGAGTATATTCATTATTAAATTGTGAATTGGTGTGTTTAGCAGCCTCTTACGGCAAGTTGATTCACTACGTTAAAGAATGGGTCAGAAATCCGTGGTGTCCGCAAAGAATTCAAAATGTGTTATATAATTGAAAACCATTTTATTATTGAAAAACTATAATCTCTATTATTGCATTCAATCGTTCGAACAATTCGTACATAAAGTTATGGCAAATTTAACAACTTTTTTTTGTACTTTGATGAGTACAAGTCTTAGAACCAATCAATAACCGAATAGTTTGTCAATTAAACCAAATATACAATTTTCACCTTGGAAAGAAGAAATAACAAAATATATTATAAACACATATCCATTGTAACACAATCATCAAACATTCATACGCTATTTGTATCTGTGATTGCTATATGGGAACCAATTTTGGAACTTTCTTAGTGAATTGTATACCTGGTTTAACAATAACTTCCTTCATTTTGTTGATTAACGATACGACGAGGTTTTTCGTTGGTTTCACATAATATTTTAGACCCATTTTCTTTTTTATGGCATGTTTTTGTGCTGTTTGTAATCGATAATAGTAAGATAGGAAGTTTTTATCATTACTCAAAGGTTTTTCAATGTTTACTGGTTCGCCAAATCCGATTCGAACTAATGATTCTCCCACACTGATGATTTGTTCTTTTTTCTGCAGATATTAAGAAAATTGTTACGAAATTAATGAAAATCAAATTTATGACATGCTTACATTTTTTGTTTTTTGTGGCAATAATACTTCGCATTGAACAAAATTTTTCTCTTTCAATACTGGGATAAATTTCACTTCATTTCCAACTACAATTGCTTGTAGCCAACTAATACCATGCCCGGAAACGTTTACACCTGATATTTTAACAGGTAATTGTTGTTGGGAGGAACTGCTTGCTAGTCCTGGAATTGGTACCAATGGTTTATGGCTAATCATCAATAAGGCTCCACTTGGTTCAATACGTTCAACAAGTCCTGTTAATTCTCTCCGTTCTTTAATAAAGTGATTAGGGATATCTGAAGGCCGTTTGAACCTTGATAACTAAAAGTCACAGTTTATTTATTACGGTTATCAGCATTGTACAGTATGGAAACTTACAGGACGGACTTTTCGTAATGCTATTGTTAATCCTACGAATGCCACCGAATAACATCCCATCTACAATACATGTAATACATAAATTAATGAGTTATCAAACATTCTTATTGAATGACATATGTATACCTGTACGCCTCGTATGTTTTGATCCATGAAATTGGAAAAACGGGTAAACATTTTTGTGGCTCCGTCCATAATGTAATATATTCTAACACCTTTTGATTAAACAGTAAACATCGCTATAAATAATCAACTAATTTTAGCAGTTATTTCATCGTCACCGAATATGACATTCCAACAACCATAAATCTTTTTAGAGGTTATGTTTTTAACAGATTTTTGACAAGTGAGAATTTAGTAACTTTGTACTACCAACTGTGTTTCTCTATATTGTCCTAAATAGATGAAATTTGAACTACTTGAAAGGATGTTTATTTTTAGCTGATTTATTTAATTTTAATTAATTATAAACATTTGCTGTGGATTACATTTGGTAGTTGGCACCATTAATAGATATACTTGTTTTTATTAAAATATATGAGCTCATGTATTACGTATTTACATTGAATAAATTAAAGAAAAAACACCTATCAAGATAAAATCAATTCCTATCAAAATTGATATTTTTGCGTGGCATTCATTATTGATTCAACAAACATAAGATATGAAAATTAAAAGAAAAAGAAATAGATATAAATAACTCAACCTTGAGACAAAAATACGAAAAAACTAAAATAATTTGATACCATGATACTGAATAACTCAAATTAAATAAAACAGTTGTAATAATATGCCCCATATAATTTGATTTCGTGAATTCGTGAATGCAATTATAATTGAAATAAATTTTCTATTAAAAGAACTATTTTACAAAATTAAATATCTTGGAATTAAAAACGAGGAGCGTGCGCCACTGTTTTTGAAATCTGACATTTTCAGTATTGAATGGTACTGTAGAGAGACAAGTAGTCGGTTAGAATTCTTGCTGTTTTTTTTTCAGGAATAAATCATTTAATTGTAAGTATCTCATAAAAACACAACACTAAAAACAATGTCCAGTTTTGTTATCGTTCAAAAGTCTCCACACAAATCCATTGTTGTTCAATGATAAAATTCTATCTAAAAATTTGTTGATTCATTGGTTTGACAGTTCATTCGTACATCCATTCTGTGTACCTCCTCCCTAGTCCGTTCAAATTGTTTTTTATTTTCTTTTCTGCTTTATAGACAAATCAATTGCATTCATTTTCTTTGTCTACCGACCTTTATTCCATAATTGTACACATTTCAATACAGATTCGTTCTTCTTTAAGGAAGAAAAATGTTGCCTGGAAATGTGGACCCACGGAGGCCAGACAAAGTGCAACGTTATGTACCAAAAACAAACAATGCAAATGGACAAGAAGACCTTACAACCGATTACATGAACATCTTGGGTATGTGTACCATTTAAATTGCTTTCTCTGCCATTTGCTATTTATATATTAAATAAACTGAATTCGCAAATTAATTCATGAATAAATAATTCTGTTTTTGTGATGTATTTGTAGTTAAATAAAGAATAGCTTAAAGTCGATATACGTGTGTAGAAATGTAGAATTTTTTCTTAGTTGTGGGCCAAACAGCTGTTGTTTAGTGCATTAGAAGATATTTCATTAAAATACTTAAAGATTCTCGTTTTATTTTCGTTCTTTTATTCAATTAATAATTCAACATCCTTCGACATGTTCAATTCAATATATTTCACACAACACTAACTGTACACGTAGTTAATTTAACCATTCTCTTCCAACTGTTGTAAACAAATCCAACTTAAATTGATATTTATTATTGTTTACAAGTTCACCAACCAAAAGAATTCCTTATCATTTTAATAACAACAAGCTAAATTGGTTGTAATGGGACTATCTATATTAAAAACGTTGCATTCAATTTCTAGTTTTAATTTGAACTTGTGTATAACTCCTCTGTACATATTTCTGTAAATGAGCACTGCCGTATTGAGTGTGAGTGGGTAGTTAAAAAGAATACTTAATTAACCATTTAATAATAATTATAAATTTGCATTTCCGTAGGTCAACATCCGACCACGGCAAATGCATCTGATGCCAGTGACAAGCACGCAGAAACATCTGTGAGCACAGAAGTGAGCACAAACCAAGTACATGGTGTCCTCGAAGAGGTCCATCCAGTTGTGGCTGATGAGTTAGCATTAGCCGCCAATATGATACCCACAAGCTCTCAGTACGGCGTTGCCATAATACCAAATCCAACGGCCCAGGATACAGAAAACAGTACACCAACAGTGGAGAGTGTAACCGATGCCATAATGAAACCGGACGACACAAAAGACCTACATTCAACGCCAAGTCGTAATGATCGTTTCAAAGTGGTGAAAATCGCCAGTTTAGAGCCATTCAAACGGGGCCGTTGGAAATGTATGGACTATGTGGACGATACGCCGCCTGTAACAGCACAATCGAAGGTCGTTGCATCGCAGGGAAGCATCCAAGTGGCACCGGGCGGTGTTTATCTTCAAACCCAAAGTCTACCACAGCAGCAATTCCAACAGATGCTATTGCAAGGCGGTTTCACCAATGGTACACAGTTCTTTTCGAATGTGCCAGCACAAATTGTGCCACAAGGTCAATATTTCTATCCGCAAATGAATGCTATACAAAGTCAAGCATTACCATCACAGCAACAAGTGCCAACCAGTATGCCGATACAATTTAATGCTGGCCAAACGTATTTTCCGGCCGGTGTTATACCGAATGCAGCCGGATTTGCAACGGCCGTACCGCCTGGCTACACGAATGTACAATATGTGCCAGCGAATCTTGTACAAAATCAAAATAGCGCCTTTGTACCGACATCTCAACAAACTGTACAATTACCAGCGAACTTTCAACAAAGTCAAACGTATGCCGGACCACCGAATGTAACACAATCGAATCTACAATCACAGCCATTAGTGAACGGACATGCATATCCGACACAACAGCAAAACGAACAACAAAACACCACAGCGGCCAGTTTGCCCAGTCAAACAGCGAAAAGTATTATACTGAATAATAGTGTATCGACCCAGCCATCGAATGTTAGTCAAAATCAAATCAATCAACAACAGAGTACAAGTGTACCGAATCAGATGGTTAGTGTGGCGGGTAATAGTCAATCGCAAACGGTTGCCACCGTCCAACAACCACAACAACAGCCCCAACAGCAAAACTACCAACCGAACACATTCCAACAGCAAGTGGCCAATCAACAATCACAGAATCAAAACAATCCACCGAATATAACGTCCGTTGTACAAGCGCCAACAATAATCCAAGTGTCACAAGTGGTGCCTGGTGCTCAGAATTTCGATCAGAATTTAGCGAATAATGTTTATACGAATCCACAATTTGCGATGAGTGTGAACAGTTTAACAGTATTGGATAATAATGATGCATCAGTGGAGACGATTAATGAGAGTGGTAGTGGTGGTGGTGGCGGTGGTGAGACAACTAGTGAGAATACGGACGATGTGGCAAAAACGAATCCGGTGGTGAATGCGATCGATAATAAAATTGAGCAGGCAATGGATTTGGTCAAGAGCCATTTGATGTATACGGTGAGAGAGGAGGTGGAGGTGTTGAAAGAGAAAATAACGGAATTGTTGGATCGGATACAACAATTGGAGAATGAGAACAGTTTTCTAAGACAACAAATACCGAAAAATCAAAATATTACCATACCAACTGTGGCGTCCACTTCGAATACGAATACAACGGCACAGAATAGTTTGGCTGGTACGAATGTGAGTGGCAATTTGACGACACAAAGTACTGCAGCTGTGCCGTCTAGTACGTCTAGTCTGAATCCGGTAACGAATTCTGGTGGCGCAAAAGGCGCGAATGAGGCTAATAGTCAACAATAGGATAGTAGTTGTTGTGGTTGTTTTTATGCTTCAAAGTGATATGTGTAGGGACTAGGGAGAAAATGTCTGTGTCTCATATGGCATTAATATGGAGAGAATTAAGAAGTGTATGCACGTTAGTTAACACATGGAATTCATTCATTAATCGTTATATTTTTTTTCTAATTTATTGTGTAACTTGTATTATTAAAGTTGGTTAAATAAGGGCCAATATAGTGTGTAAATTGAAGGGAATCTATTATAAATGTACAATGAGGATTATTTATTTGAAAAAGTATATTTGTTTAATTTTTTGAATTGTAATTGAAATTCTGTGTGAGCTCAATGTAGGGTTCTAGGCTTAATTGGCACTGTTTAAGTGGGTGTTTTGGTTGAATCATGAAAATTTCAATGTGAGATTTGTGCTTAGCAGTGTCAATTATAAATGAAAAATAGGTATATAAACATCTATATATTAAATGTTTCGTAATTAACCACATATGTATATCAATATAAATCGGACTGAGCTTCTTCATTTTAATACTGTTTTCTTTAATTACTTTTAAAATGATGTTTGTACGAATCAATTATTAATGGTAATTGAATTTGAAATGTTTCATTTGTCCACATATGCACTGACATAAAAAAAACACTCGACATCTTTAATATGAGATGAACAGTAAAGGTGTAAATTTTGTAAAATTGTAAAGTATGTATAAATAGCGATAAAAACAAAACGATGAGAAAAGAAAACATATTTAAAAATATTAAGCCAAATTTTTGATTTGGTGCTATTTGAATCTGTGATTTTTATTACACCATTTCTTATTTGTTTTTTAATTTATTTAAAAATAAATTGCAATGTCACTATTTTTATAAATGAAAAAAAGGAATTTCAATATTTAAATCTGACTGCATGTTGAAATATGTAATTACAATTAATGGAAAAAATCATATTTACAATGTCCATTTTTCAAATATTGATTTAAAAGTTCTCTTCAGTGTATTTTATTTGGATCATTTCAATTGAATAGTAAATATTGTCATATTTATGTTCACGTAATTATTTTATTAGAAGAATTACTATTGCAAATATTTTAATGTAGATGTGGTTAGAGAAATTATAGCGAAAGAGAAGAAATTCATTTCTAAAGAAGAAAGAAACTATGCGTAGACAATTATGGCTGTGTTAAAAATAACAAAAAAAAAGTTTTCCTTCTGTATTAAAACAAATTTGTAGACAGATTGTTTTAACTGGATTACACTCGACTGTATAACAATAATTCTTTTTTGTTAGTCAGAACTTAATTATTAATTTTAATCGTTATCAATGCATTCACTCGAATTATAGATCATATAATCATTATAGTAATATATATTCTATTAAATTAAATGAAATTTTTCTTTGCAACAAAATTTCTATTGTGTAGATTGTTGTTTTAGAAAAATCTCCTTTTCATCTTGTAGTACTTTTTAATTTCGTTTGTGTTGTGTTATTATTTAATATAAATACAATTTATTATTCACTTTTAAGCTAATCTCTATTTTATTACACTATTACAAGATATATAAAAATAAATATTATTCCAATACAAAAAAAACTGTATTGTATTTATTTATTTTGATACCTGTAATAATATTTACTCTTTTCCATATGCAGGTATGATTTTTAGCATGTGTGGGTTAATGATGAGGCTGAAATGGTGTGCTTGGGTGGCACTGTATTGTTCCTGCATTAGTTTCGCCAATTCCCGTTTATCAGATGACACGAAACAGGTAAGATTTATGTCTTATACCATTAAACAATTGAAAAATATGTTGTTTTAAGATTTTAAGCTCTTTCATGCTTTCCATCTCTGCAATCGTTATGTCGTATCTGCAAAACCCTCAACCGATGACACCGCCCTGGGCCTCATCGGTTAATTAATCAACAAGTTTGTATAAAAAGAAATTTATTAACAAAATATATACAAAAACAATTACAGTTTTGTGTCTTAAACATTTAAATGAATTGAATTGTTAATAGAGCATGTTAATTAAAAAAACATCTTTGCCTAAAAGGATGCACCATGCTCTGATGAATTTATTTAAAAAAAGCACACAATCTTATGGCCAACATTTTACAAAGCGATATCGCGATACTTTTGTACATCGTCTGCGGATGCATTACTTAATGAATTTTTACTTGTTAATCGATCGATTTGTTTTTTATAAATGAGAAAGTCCGGCCCATCTAATGGACCGTAATAAATAGGTACACCGTAATTGGCAATTGGCTGTGCATAGAAGCCGGTTCGATTTTTAATTATGTAACTGTCTTTGTTGGTCTCGTTGAGAGCATCAACGGACGCACATTTCGTTAGTCGAGGTGTGGGCGATTGCTTGTCAAACACTTGATAATTTGGTATGATTGCACTTGTCGTCTCTGTAATTGACTGTGACATCCACGGTTGGATTTGTTGTTGGAGTTTCTCGTTCATTATTGAATAATCGTCCAATAAACGTAAGTCCATCAGGCTTTGCGCCTTTTTGCCGCACAAATCACTGTTTATAACATTGGGCATGAAGATGCTGGCATTGAATTCACTTTGTGTCGTACAGTATTGGTAGCCTTCGATGGAGACTGGTAAGAGGTTGTTTGGTAGGACACCAGTCCATAATTGCGGTGTGGAGCCGGCTCTAAAAATACCCAAAATGCGGTTATTTTAAATATAAATTGCGGTTGCAAATGTGCACACACCTTTTTAAATTTGTGTTTAGTTGTTCGGTTGAATGTTCAAAGCCGTTGTTTTCGTAGAATTGACTGTTCAATGGTGGCAGATTTTCCCTGGAAATGGGCATAGCGGTCATATTCAAGTCTCTTAATCTCTTCACAACCATTTCTTCGTCCTTCCAAATTGTGTAAAGCGATTGGATGAGGATGATTTCGATCACATTCACTAGAATCCGTATGAGCCAGCATGCTAATTCGGTGATACCGTACAGTGATTCGATTCGCTGCAATTTTAATGAGAAACATTCATTAAGTAAACAAGTCTTATGTGTGGAGGAAACTTGCCCAATATTGGATGCTCATATAAATCACCAGTCCGGCTTCAGGGAAAGTTAAGACTGTTACTGCAAACATCCAAACCACTAGGCACATAGTGTTTTTCTAAAAAACAAATAATCGATTATTAATTTTTCAGAGAAACAAACAGATGTTCTATTATATTTGTCCGTGAAAGTTTAAACTTGAATATTAAACATGTTTATTGTCATTGCATTTTGCGGATTTAAAACAAAATTTATTGTTTTTTATTGTGAAAGTGTCGGAAACTGTATCGTTATGTTATAATACTTTCTTGAAACATTTAATAATTTCCATAAACGCTAAGTTAGTAATTAACTTTTAATACCACGATTATTTCCTACATTTTTAATGATTGCTGGATAATAAAATGCCTGGTAATTATCGGCTACTTACTCAATTCTATTGACGTAGAAACATATTGATCTTTTTTTCTTTTAAAGCCTCCAGATCAAGTTATTGGGTAATTTAACACAATAACTATCTACTTTGATTCAATTTCATTACATATATCGGTAATCAATTGCAGCGATTCTAATTGTTAACAAATGCTCCACTTAATATTATCGCAGTGTAAAATGCATAAAATAAGCAGTTAAATATTGCAAAACGAATTTGTGATCGATAATAATAATTCTGGTAGCTGTTTTTTGTGTAGGCAAAAATGTGGGTTTATTCGAATCATATAACATATATTTGATATTATTGTGTTTATGTAAATTACCGTTGCTAATCCATGTATCAATAATGCTGCAAATAGGGCCATTGCAAAATATCCTGCACATAATAAGACTGCAGCTACTGGCAAGGCTATATCGGACTCCAGAATCCATAACAACTCGAAGGCGAATGCTATCAGATAGGCAATCTGTAAAATGAGAAAGAACAACAGCTCGGTATATCAATTATTTATTGTGTCGCTGATTTTAATCGCCAATTGTGTTGACTGGTTTATTATCAAGGTGTTGGGAACGGAGCAAAGTATATAGAAAATCATCAGCAAACATACAGTAGTTGATGTTTCACAAGAAAGTGAGATTTGTTGATTTTGTCCATTATAAACAGACCCATTAGTGTGGTATATTCGGTGTATAATAAAGTCATTCAAGAATGGAATCATTGGAATGTTATCGTTTGTTGGCAAAACAAAAGGATATTGCATATGGTTTGTTATAAAACGGCAATTATATTTCTTTTTACATAAGGTGATCAAGTGATTAACATGCGATCTAAATACTTTACGCACTTTTACAGGAGGGACTATTAAATTGTATTTTTTTTTATATAACAAGAGTAACAGCGATTTTAATTGAATTAAAAAGTTAATTGTCGGTTCTCAAGGAATTAAATAATTCATCCAATACATAAAACTTTTGTTTTCTTACAAGAAAATTTTATCAGAACGTAACCGTTTCTTATTGCTTACGTAGATGCTTCGAATAGTTGAATATGCATTTGGCACACACCCGTTAATTGCCTAATTAGAAATTAGGTCCACACTAATTGAAAAGTACCAAACTTATTTTTCTCTATCAAAGCATAACGGCTTACAAATCATGTACATAAAAAGCAATAAATCAAACTTTAAGTCAGGAATATACATCTTTGCCCAGGACTAATTGAATTTGTAACAGTTCAATAAAATTATCTTCATAGTATGTATTTTTATGTATTATCATTTTCCAAAGACGAAAAAGGATCGTTGACCGTTAAACTAATAAAATTCACATCACGGAACTAAATACTTTATAACTTAGATGCATAATAATGTTACCACCTCAACAATAAAATCCTCCAAAAATTGACTGAAATACTTAATTAGATTGAAAGTAAATCGTTAAGGAAGTGCAATGGTTAAGTAGGTAATTAAAACATAATACCAGCCACTAACTGCCACAATTTCTTTTAACAACGTAAAAATAATGTAAATAATTAAACAACTTATAATATAGATAAATCAAATCTTTTCCATTTCACTTAAAACTGCATAAAATATAATAACGCTAGAATAATAACGATAATTGCGAAAATTGTTTTCGATGCAATTGTTACATCCGCATTTGGTCTTCTTATTAAAGCATATAGTTAATTGTTTATAGCCAATACCATCTACGTCGCATTTTTATAACTGAATCATCGCACAGATATGTACATGCGATAACTGTCTTTAGAAATTCGCTTATGAATTTTCAATCGTTCACCTTCAGAATAAATTAATAAACATTTTTTTGCGCTTATGTGCAATCCATCAGGCGCGTTGGTGCTCTTCAAAATCCAAGTGCGGTAATGATGATCCATTGGTAAAACATTTTCTATTCCACTTCCTCATTCTCTCGTCTCAAGTGCGTTTTTCTTTTTTACGTAATAATTAACGCCATTAATTGATAATATTTATCATCATCAATCAATAACACACGCGGTGAAAGTATATCGAGAAAACTTTCTTTATGGTTTATTATTTGTTCTTGGCAAGTAGGTGGTCATTTTGAGACAATGTTTTCCGTTCCCAACGACAATTTTACTTAATTGCCTTTGGTGGAGATTTTCTCTTTGGAGGAACACGTTTAGAGGTGTGTTGGGCAGGTGTTTGTTGAATTTCTGACAAAACATTTTACCAATCGAGACAATTGTTAATATATGCGTTGAATATGTTTAGAGTCGTTTGTTTGGCATTAAAAAGCGTGTCAATGGTCCCGTTTGTGATTAGAATTCAGTGATTTTTATTGTCGCCAAATTGTGAAATGAGGTTTTTATGTTCGGACTTGATTGATTTTTTTCATCTTCATAGTGCTTGGAATCGGATCGTTCATCGAACTGTTTATTCAGAGATAAACAATATAAATTGTCCAGTTTCACATACATTCTAGCGATCCATGTAAAACACACAATTTGCAGTGTACATAAAAAAGTTACGCTCCAGTTGGTCCGACAATTCATTGTTTAGTGAATTTTTGTGTACACCTAAAACTATACTTTAAATCCGTTAGAAATAAAACGTATGGGTAAACTATTATGTAAAGTTTTGAAGAATAACACATAAATCCTCAATTTTATATCTTTTGTGACGAGAAACGTTTATGCGTTTTGTTGCCCAGATGCGGTCCTTGAAAAGTGCGCTGCGAAAACCTTGTTTTCGGAAGGCAAAATGGTGAAAGTGTTTTTACACATATTAAGTATTTCTAAAAATTATTACGAAATTGTCTTCTAATAGCGGAGAAGTGTTCACTTTTGTTGTGTTATGTATTTATTAAATATTAAACTTGGAATACAATGGGAACAATTTAAGACGGAGACTTTGTCATTTATTTTGGAAGCATTCAAAATATGAGTATAATTGAATAATAACTCGACAAAATAAAACTACTGAAAGGAAATGTATACAATTTGCGATGTGTGTGAGTGTGTAAACTTGAATAAAGACGCAGAAAAAAATTATTATGATTATATTTTTGCTCGTTGAGAGTAAATGGGAAAACCGGTTTCAATTTATTAAAGACCGATTTAACAACATTTAAGTTTCTTTTTATGTTTTCAAATTTAGCCAGTTACTTCACTACTCATACTTGAGATAATAATGGTTAAACTCTTTTTATTTTAATGGTCTTACCAGTAAATAGGCTCCAAAAAATCCGCCTGCAATGGGAACACTACAGCAGAAGCACTTTTCAATTAATGCCATTTCAATCATCTTCACTAACTACATTTTATTTCGGAAAAGCTGCATGTTTTTGTCACATTTTTAGTTTGCTTATATTTTTTTCACGTATGTGTGAGGGGACACTTTTAGGCGACCACATTTATCCTTTTATTGTTTGAAAATCGACCCAAACAAGTCTCGCGAAAAAGAGTTACCTACTGAACAATATCCATATGAAAAAAGAACAAATTCAAAACATTGGCGAATATAAATATTTTCAAGGTAAACACTGCTACATAAATTATATAGTTACGACAATTTTAAAAACAGGAAAACTGATTTTTCTGCGGAAACTCTCTGTCTTTTCGCGTTCTTGCCTTTAGAACGGACTGTTAAATGAATGAGTAATCTTACCGTAGGTTATTTACAATCATTTAAATATTTTATTCACGTGCGCATTTACTTTCTCTTTAAATTTTACCTCCTCCATACACTTTAGTACATGTATTTCTAATAAATAATTTTTTTAAATCAAATAGGTAGTTTATGCACACAGTAGCATGGTGATTTTGATGGCTGCATAACTAGTTTTAAAGTAGTTGTGAAGAATCATAAAATAAAAGTCAGTGTCAGAGTAGTTCCAATATTTCCTTCGATCATATATTACATAGCAAGAGGTACAAACGTAAATTAATGATGGGACCTGCGAAACAGAAATATAATTTATCTCTCTTCAATATTCAAAGTACCCAATTTTGATTTGATGAAATTGAAATTTTTACTGTTGAATTATATTGGTGCATAAGTATTTGGAAAAATTGTACTCTAAAGAATCCCAACTCAAGCACAAGTGGCGGCATCATTTCATCTTCAAATCTATTCCACAGCGATAATATGTAGATAACACTTTATCCAAAGACAAAGCTGTGTGGCTTTGTTATCTCTGACTCAATCTATAAGGAATTTTCAGCGAGTATCCGGTCGCTTTAGGTATCTTAAGATTAACATAACAACCAGTGGTACATTGGTACCGTAGGGGAGTATTCTATGACGTCATGATTTTTCATGTTTAAACATACCGTACTTTACACTACCCAGGAGTAGTGTTACGTCTGGTAAGGTGATTTCTAAAAAGCACAGTATCGTTTAAATAAATTGAGTGTCATTGGAGTCCAGATTAGAGAAGTATTATTGAGTCCTATAAGTAAAATTAACAAGTTTCGAAGAAAAAAAATGCCACTAACAATTAATTTTAAAGGGCGAGATATCGAAGTAAATGTGCATTAGCCGCTTTCGATTTGCGTGAAATTCTCAGTTCCTCACCTCACTTCAATATTTCTTTCTCTGTCTGAATAGTTTAATTAAAGAAAGAGGGAAATATTAAACTGAGGTGAGGAACTGAGGGTTCATTCAAATCGAAAGCGGCTATTATCTCTGACCTTACCTAAACATACCATAGACGTTTCAGCCATTTAAGCTACTGTGACTGTGTCCTAATTTGGTAGAGGGGGTAGTTATTAAACCAAGATTAACCCGGCGTAACCATACCGGTCACTCGCTGAAAATTCCTTTATAATGTATGATGGAAGAATATGTCATTCAATGTCATTTTTTGAAATTTTAGGTTAGAAGAGGTTTTTGTTTTTAAAAAAATGATTTAATAATTGATTTTTAAATTTAAATAAGAACTTGCAATTAAGAGAGTTACGTCTTTTATTGTTGGAATGGACCAAATACATAGTCAACGTCTACTCAAGCGTTCAAGGAGATAGACCATTTTTCAGAATACCTACCTACAGACAAGACCAAAATTATATATTAAATAAATTAAATATTTTGATAGTTTGAAAATTGTTGATCAGTTGGATCTTTTAGAAGAAGGCATTGTATAAGAAATCGATTCTGGAATCTTCCTTTTGAAAATTATATGTTTATAAATTTCAGAGACAAACTGAAAAAATCTCGGAGAAAATACGCAAAGCCAGTTAAAATGGAGTTATCTGCTGAGAAATCTTTGTCATCAGTAAAAAATGATGGTACAGGTATGCACTTAGAAGGAAACAACCGGACAATTACTGACAAAATACAAATTTTTTAGATTTAAATAATTCCAATGCATCCGAAATTATTGGCAACATTTCTGATAATATCAGTACAAGTAAAACCAAGAGTAAAACACTTATCCGTCTTAAAAAACACGGTAAACAAAATCGAAAATACAGTCCTGTAGTTAGCGAAGTAGTTAGTTTGCTTATTAAAATCAGTGACAACTCTTTCAAATCAGAAAATAGGAATAAAAGGATGAACACTCTGGTATCGAAAGTTAATGGTGACCTACAAAAAAATGTATACGATTCATTTCAATTAGTACAACCAGAGAAAAAGTTTAAGCCGGACCCAGAAGTAACTGAAAATCATATAAATACTACTATTTGTAAATTGCCATCTGACGACGTATCCTCCGAATTGGATGAAGAACTATTAACACTAGCCAATGGAAATAATTATGAACATGGTATGAATTGTGTTTAATTAAAATTATCTAATTTTTAAAATACCTTTATCTTGAAGAATGTCAGAAACAGAGTGAGGAAAACTCGATTTTAGACAAAATGCACTTTATCCAAGTGGAATTTAAAAAATATAATAAATGAGAAAAGTAAGACTGCTTATTTAGTACTAACAATTTAATATATTCATGGTTATTCCAGACGTCCGAAATTTTTCAACGAATTGCAGAATCCAGGCTAAAAACGTTTCTAATCTATTTTTGTAATTACTTATTTTAATGATTGTATATAAAAGAGGAATTATATATTTTTTATTTTTATTATAGGTTTTAATTTTCACAACAACTTGCATGAAATTGGGTTAATACGGATTATATAGAATTAGACCCCAAATAAAGTAGGGTTTCGTTCATAATTTTTTTTTTACATTTATCCCATTAAAAACGAATTTTAAAATTGAAGAAATTTTTTTTGTTAGCGATATGGCCAGAGATCCTAATTGTTATATCTTGGGTATTCGAATGAAAGTCTTAATTCCCATAACAATACATATATTCACGATAATCACAATTAGACAATTAGGTATTCTGTACCTTCAATCATTATTAAGTCACTTTTATGTTAATTGATACAATTTCAAATCGAAAGTGCTCTCCTAAAACTTATTAGGCCAGTCATAGTTGTCATTATTCCTACTTATGTATAATCCCATATAATTCATGTAAATAATCGGGCAAAAGATTAAAAAACAGAAAATACACTTGTTTTCAACACTCATATTGACTCGTTGTTCTCTTCGTTTTGAAGTTATTTATTTATATGTATGTATTGCATACAGAGCGATAAAGACCGTTGTCTTTAAAAAAAAATTACCTGAATTAATTAGATAGGTTCACATCGATTTCAACATTAATATCCTACATAAGATTTATCAAGTTATTTTTCCTATTGATTATTCACATCTTGAATTCTATGGCCAGCAATTAAAATCTACTAAATTTACATTTAAGAATATGTAAATTATATTATTATAGAATTTCTTTCATTTTCTATTTTATCATTTAGATGTGAGGCAACATGAAATCCTTTTTTTCCAACCTTGAATTTTTGATTGAAGATTTAATAGCGTTTATTCCCAATCAACCTGTAACTACGACATTTTTAACCTATTTTGGAGGTCGAAAGGTGTCGATTGCTGACTTCGTGAATCAACAACATTACCTACCCGGTGGTTGCCCGGGACAGCGGCAAGAATAGTTGTTTGGATGCGCAAAAGTGGCGTTATTGCTGATTTGCGGAGCAATCAGCAGATCTAATTTACTATTAAACGATGAAACCTGGAAAATATTTTTATACATTCATACATACCTATACACATATAAAAGAAACAATTATGTAATATACCTATGTATATTAGTCCTATTTGTTGAGTAAATATCTTTATTTATAAAAATTTAATTAAACATGTATTTCCATTTAAAACATTGCGTGTTTGTTATTTGTCGTGTTTATTATACATTATTGTATATGAATCTTTAAAAAGTATTCGTTTATCGTTTTAACCAAATCGCTCATCTAGAACTTAACAAATTAAATTTAGTAAAAATGTTACTCTCGAATAATTTACTCCCAAACTTTTTGTGCCTACTTTCCTTTGTGGTTCCTTCTGTTAATCCTTCCAGAACTCATATTATCACGGACTTAATAATAAACTTTTACGAAAATATTTCTCATCAACTCTTGTTCCAAAAAGTTTTCCAACAAAATGTTTTAATTTACTTGGTGAATTATGAAAATATCCTGCCCTTTCCAGTCGTTCGACTTAAGACCAACAAAACTTTGAAAATTTTCAAAAACGTACAACCAGATGGATATATCATTGATGTAAGAAACAGCAAACCTTTTCAAGTCTTTGAAGATTTAGATGCCTCTCTGCTTTTTAACCCAAGAGCCAAATTTGTGGTTTTAATACACACAAAGACAAAATTGTTCTTGAAGTTATTGCAAAAATATTATATCTTCGATATTTTAATTCTACATGGAAACAAAAGTTACTTAGTGAACAAGTTTGAATATTGCGAATACCGAATTGGATTTAATGTTGAAAGACAGGAGGAAAAAGTGCCAAATGTATACCTGAAGGCGACTTATGCGAAAATTCCGCCAATGGCTATGTGCTCACGTTGTAAAAGTGGAAAAAAGGGTACCGAAATCGAAATGACAAACATTATATTGGATCATCTTGGAATAAACTACATTTACATTGCAACAAATTACACATACTGGGGAAGAGAAGTGAATCATATTTTCACTGATGCTCTGGGAATTTTACAAAGACGAGAAACTGATGTTCTTTTAGGATTTTTCCATCCAAATGATAAAGAGCAGTTTTACTTTGATGAAACTTTTACTTTTTTTATTTCAAATATCGTTCTGGTTGTACCACGTGCGAGAAAACTGCCACCTTGGATGGGAGTATTGAAAGTCCTATCACCACTTAGCTGGCTATGCTATTTTATCGGTTTAATTTTAATGGGCACTTCAATTAAAATTATAAATCATTTCAACAGAATTCAAGAGAAACTCAACAATTTTAGTATACTTAAATATATACTGCAGATTATTACAGATCAACCACCAACATACCAACCTCAGTCACTGCATTTTCGATTCGTAACATTATGGATTCTGATACAGTTTCTCATTATAAATTCCTATCTCAAAAGTCATCTGCTTCCCGTTCTTATGTATCCAGTGTATGAAAAGCAAATTGAAACATTTAAAGATGTCGGCGATGCCAATTTAAAAGTACCAATGACTCCTCTTATGACCCTTTACTTCAAAGAGCAAAAAAATGCTGTTGAAAGAAAGCTTTATCAGAATAGAATTCCTTATAATAACATAGTTTCTCAATGGTATTTAAATGAAACCGCGTTTAAGCGATATATAGCAACTACAGGTTTTGATGTACAACTGAAATTTTTATCACAGAATTTGCTGAATGATGAAAAAGAATTTTTAATTCATATCATTGAAGATGAAGTGATTTACCCCATCAATCTACAAATACTTTTCGAAAAAGGCCATCCCTTGTTCTGTATGTATAATAGATTTTTATTCTACTTTTGGGAATCGGGGCATATTGAACATAATTTAAGGAACTCTTTATTTCAATATAAAAAAAATGTTATATTAGCTGAAGATGCACGAAAAACTGTTCATACGGCACCGCTGAATTGTAATCAATTGGTGTTAGTTTTTGGAATTTGGTGTGTAGGAATATTTATTAGCGCAATTGTATTTGGTGCTGAGAGAATATGTTTTTCTAATAGAAATGGGAGACGTTGATACATATGACACATATAATTGTTAAATTATATGTATCAATTACTATTAGAAACACAAACATTATTTAAAGGAGTTTAATTTTTTTAGTCTGATAATAGAAATTCTTTTTTATACATGTTATCGTGTAATATTGTAATCTGTAAACTCTTTGGGAGTTTTACAAGTTTACATTACAGCTGCAAAAATTGTTCATCTTGTACAAATTTGATACTGTTATTTAGCTAAGTCAATAACCAACTCATCTTTATACTAATACCTACTGTTTTGAAATATTTTCAGAATACCTTTAGTAATTTTTTGAAAATAATTCTGACTTATATAGAATTCTTTAATCATTTGGACATTTCTGAATTCGTCCCCGTGAATTATGTGCAAGAGATTATACGAGAGATTGATATTCTTCAAAGATACATTTATCTACAAATGCATCCATTTCTATGAGCTTAATTTGATTGTATCTTAAACCAATATTTACTAAATCCATATTGACAAATGTAAGTTGTTTTATTATCGAAATTTTAGTACGACGAATTGCAACATTTGAATTTGAAAAACTGAAAGGTTTAACATGGCGAAAATTTTAAGTTCGATTAGATCAAAAGTGCTCATTGGACATTGAATCAAATCTGAACATGGTCTCCAAACTTCTTACTTGTACTATTGCTAACGAATTTGAATTCGATGGACAAGTAATACCTATACTTTCATTGTGACAAAAATTTTGAGTTTTGGAGTTTATATGCATAAAAGTTTCACAAACTTCGGAAAAGCATTTGGTCCATGACTTTTGGATAATAGAAAAGAGGTAAAGCGACACACCGGCCAATTTGCGGTTTTCATGTTCATTTAGGTCAGTTAATGACGACACTAAATGCTTAAATGAGAGATACCGAAACGAGTTGACAATTATATAGCTACATTTTTATAGTAGGTAAACACAAGTAGGTATAGTATACTCGCAAGGGTGTCGAACCAGTTGCGGCCGAACCAGTTGCGACCGAGATCCAAATAATCGACCCAGTTGCAGCCATAGAAGTTTTTACCTGGTTTCAATCGGACCAAAATCGTAAATTTACACCGAAATAGATAAAATAGTATAAAGAATTCGTTTGATAAGGCATTTTATTGCAATCGCGGATTAATTTCAAACTCATTAAAATTCACCTTATCAAACTCATTCTTTAATATACTATTTTCTATTGAGTGCGGCAATGACAACAAAGTGTCACACCATCAAACCTAATAAAAAACACTTATAGGTAATTAGACTCAAATTGAAAATAGTATATTGTTTTTCAAGTGTAGAAAATTTTTCTTATTGTGCAAGTGTATGAAATCGCGACATCAGACCGTAGGCACGTAGTGCAAAACATAACTATTATTTTATTTCTATACAAGAAAAACACTACTTATCTACACCCGACATATACAGTGTAACATTTTATTATTATCATTTTAAGTAAAATACTGTATAGCGTACAAAATTTGAATACAATTTTTTAATTGGTCCATTGAATGACAGATTTTCGCTTATTTGTTGGGTATTGTTGTATTATTTTTCTGCACGACTTTGCACAAACCCTGTAGAAAGTCCTATTCAGACTCAGTGTCCGCAAAGAGTACAATTTTCAATATCTTAAAACAGTTTAGAATGAAACATTTTCCATGTCGGAGGTAGATAAAATTTATTTCAATAGAAGCTTTCTCTGGATTCATTAATTTTCAAAAGTGCATTCCTTTTCAAACTTCCTCCATTACTCAAATGAAAATGTTTTTATATGGGTATGTAGGAATGTAAGAAATTTTTTTGAAATGTAAATTATTAATGAGTTCATTTCAAAATCTAAATATTTATTTATTATTATTATTATTATTACTTTTCAGTTTTCAATTTAACATTCCAATTCCAATTTTCCAGAATGAAAGCAATTGCACTAAGGCAGGGATTATACATCACTTGTTGTTTAATCATAGTAATAATCATAAGCATACTCATAAGAGTTCAATACAATGATTGCCATTGTAGTGTTTATACATATTTTTGTTTATGTTTGCAATGTGTTCAGTTTCAAATAGATTAAATGTTCCTCATTGTTTGGAAATAATGGATTAACTTTGGAGTAAAGAACCATCGATTTTGAAATATTTTCCAAATATCGTGAAGACATCTAACAAAAACTGCATTTTTCTTGGCTAGTTGTATGAAAAAATACAAGAGGACAAGAAATTTCGGAATATAATAAGCTATGAAATGAAGCTATCATATTAGAGATTTTACGGCCCCTGGAAATGTACAACTGTTAAAGGCGAGCTCATGTTGTAACTCAAAAACCATGTTGGAGGCGACTCATTTTTCTGAAACTCTACATATACATTGTTTTCTAGAAGTTTAACGTGAGCAGCAAATTTGGTGGTTGTTGGTAACAAAAAACATTCAGTTTTTCCCACTCAGTATGATGAGGAGAATCTACTGTTAAAATTTTGCTCAATTGGTCGCTTACACCCTGTATGTATAAAATAAGCTATTATGTATATGATTAATGATTATTAATGAAATATTCATTCTGTTTGTACAGTATCACTATTTATAATAACTTAATTAATTATTTATTTCCATTTAAAACATATACGTGATTCTATTTGTCCTGATTATTATAACATTACCTATGAATCTTTAAAACGCATTCGTTTATCATTTTAATCAAATCGCTCGTCTAGAACTTAAACTAAGTTTGGTAAAAATGTTACCTTCCAATAATTTACTCCGAAACATTTTGTGTCTACTTCCCATTGTGGTTCCTTCTGTCAATCCATCCAGAACTCATATTATCACAGACTTAATAATCAACTCTGACGAAAATAGTAATAATCAATTCTTGTTCCAAAAAGTTTTTCAACAGAATCTTTTAATTTATTTGGTGAATTATGAAAATATTCTGACCTTTCCAGTCGTCCGACTCAAGACCAACAAATTTTTGAAGATTTTCAAAAACATAAAACCAGATGGATATATCATTGATGTAAGAAACAGCAATCCTACCTCAGTCTTTGAAGATTTAGATGCCTCTCTGCTTTTTAACCCAAGAGCTAAATTTCTGGTTTTACTAAAGACAAAGACAAAGTTGTTCTTGAAATTACTGCAAAAATATTATATCTTCGATATTTTAATTCTTCATGGAAATAAAATTTATTCAGTGAACAAGTTTGAATATTGCGAATACCGAATTGGATTTGGTGTTGAAAGACAGTTGGAAAAAGTGCCAAATGTATACCTGAAGGCGACTTATATGAAAAATCCGCCACTGGCTATGTGCTCTCGTTGTAAAAGTGGGAGAAAGGGTACCGAAATCGAAATGACAAACATGATATTGGACCGTCTTGGAATAAAATACATTTACATTGAAACAAATTACACATACTGGGGAAGAGAAGTTAATCATATTTTCACTGATGCTCTGGGAATCTTGCAAAGACGAGAAACTGATGTTCTTCTAGGATTTTTCCATGCCAACGATAAGGAACCGTTTTACTTTGATGAAACTTTTACTTTTTTACCATCAAATATCGTTCTGATTGCACCACGTGCGAGAAAACTTCCCCCTTGGATGGGATTATTGAAAGTCCTATCACCACTTAGCTGGCTTTGCTATTTTATCGGATTAATTTTAATGGGTACTTTAATTAAAATTATAGAATATTTTATCAGAAATTATGAAAATCTCAACAACTTTAGAGTGTTTGAATATGTACTGGAGATTGTTACAGATCAAACGCCAACATACCGATCACAGTCACTGCATTTTCGATTCGTAACATTATGGATTCTGATACAGTTTCTCATTATAAATTCCTATATCAAAAGTAATCTGCTCCCAGTCCTTATGTATCCAGTGTATGAAAAGCAAATTGAAACATTTAAAGATGTCGGTGATGCCAATTTGAAAGTACCAATGACACCTCTTATGAGGATTTATTTCAAAGGGCAAAAAAGTGAAGTTGAAAGAAAGCTTTATCAGAATAGTATTCTTTTTAATAATATAGTTTTTCAATGGTATTTAAATGAAACAGCCTTTAAGCGATATATCGCAAGTACAGGATTTGAAGTACAATCGAAATTTTTATCACAAGATTTGCTGAATGATGAAAAAGAATTTTTAATTTATATTATTGAAGATGAAGTGTTATATCTCTCCAATCTACAAATACATTTCGAAAAAGGTCATCCCCTGTTCTATATGTATAATAAATTTTTATTTTACCTTTGGGAAACGGGGCATATTGAATATAATATAAGGAGCTATTTACTTAAATATCAAAAAAATGTTATACTGGCTGAAGATGCACTAAAAACTGTTCATACGGAACCGCTAAATTGTAATCAATTGATGTTGGTTTTTGGAATTTGGTGTGTAGGAATATTAGTGAGCGGAATTATGTTTAGTGGTGAAAGAATATTTTTCTCTAATAGAAATGTGGGACGTTGATTAAACAAATTTTTGGCCAGATTCATTCAAAATCTGAGTGTTTTTTTTTATTTGATTTAATAATAAAAAATATTTTATGACATCATAAAATGACTCTTCTTTAATTTCTACTCAGTATTCCTAAGTTAAAAGTATCAAAATCAAATACATCCAATTTAACAATACAATTTGATTGCCAGTCGAACATAACTCATTTTTATCAACTATTTTATAGAAAGGGTAACCGTTCTTGCGACTCCATCGATTCACCGTTATGATATTACTTCTATTTAAGCAATTGTACCCACAGTGGAAAAATTTCAATTTCTGTTGGTATATTAATCCAGGAATTTTTTTTATCATAGTATTACCAGATAAATTTATTGTGGTATTAGTTAGATTGATTTTCTCAAAAATCGATTCGTTTATGCTTAGAACATTGTTGATTGACAAATCTATCATCTCTATACTTTTATTTTGAAGATATAAAAAATGATTTTCTTCTAAATCAATAGATTCTATAGAGACATTCAAATACAAAAAAGTAAATAGATTTGTCTGATAGATGAATACTGATGAATCTAGTCGAGTTTTGAAACATTTTAAAATTTCTCCCATGAATTTCTTCGAGCCTCTATTGCTAATGCATTTGAAATAGTAAACCATGAATATCAAAAAACTCGTCACCATTTATTCTAGTTAGATGATTATAAGACAATAGTAGACTCTCCAGTCTCCATTGTTACATTAACAAACGTGTTCTTTTGAATGACGTTAATATTGTTCTGTTCCAAAGAAATTTCTTTTAGAACCTTATTCACAAATGTGAAGCTCTCACTTCTAAGAATATTATTGCTCCGAATGATATCGTTGTCAATTCCCCTGTAAGGCTTACCGTGGATATTTGTTGACCGTTTTCAAAGCAATCAATACTCTAATTATTTCACGGAAGGTATCATCTTCATATCTTTGAATTGAGCTTCCTACAAAATGACACAACTGCAAGCATTGTTCCTCCAATAATAAAAAGTGTAATACAAAGAGTTTATTTTTTAATTTTTTGGCTATCATATTGCAAAAGTCTGGCATCGAATATGAAAAATTTGTTTCAAAAGAAGCTATCTATGAAGTCAGTAATTTTCAAAAGTGCAGTCTTCATCAATACCCCTGCATTAAACAAATGAAAATGTTTTTATGTATAAGAAATGGTTTGAAATGTAAATTATTAATGAGTTCATTTTAAAAATTAAATATTTATTTAATATTATTAATGTTACTTTTCAGATTTCAATTCAACATTCCAATTACAATTTTCCAGAATAAAAGCAATTGCACTAATAAATAAACCGAAAATCCAGAAAAGAAATATACCCAAAAGTTGATAAATATTCAGTGCCTTGATTTTAATCGACGTCTTTTCAATTTTAGCCAATTTATTAGAAGTGATGTAATGCGAGTAAATAATTCTATTCATGTTTGCAATGTGTCCAGTTTCAAATAGATTCATCAAATGTTCATTAAACTTTGGAAATAAAGGATGACCACGTTCGAAAAAGATGTGCAAAGGAGTAAAATTTAACTGATCTTCTACAACGTATAACAAAGATTTACTGTCTTCGTCTTCCAACACATTGGAAAAGAATTTTACTCTTGCTCCATAAGCAATGACCGTTTGATCTTTTTTATAGGCAGTATCTATTATAGTTTGTATCACAGGAGCTTCTGAGACTATTAACTTTTGATATATTCCTTTTTCAATTGCTGTAGCTTGATCTTCGTAAGCAAGTTTTCCATTTGGATTTATGATTATTTTTAAGTCAGATTTTACAATATCTTCGTTTGTATTGAGCTGTTTTTCGTAATCTTCGTGCATAAGTGCCGAAAGCAGTTTGCTTTTAAATACCGAATTAAATATAAGGTATTGCATAAGACAAAATGTAAAAATAAGTCGATAAGCAAGGGTCTTTGGGCGAAAACGAGGACTTGCATCAATTGCTGTCTGATACAGAAACTCGAAAATTCCAGATATTGTTAAATTTTCTGGATTCCCACTTATGTTTGTTAATAATTTGATTGTAATTCCAACCAATACAAATTCAAGAATATATAATAACCAGACACTTGGCTGTAAAACATATTCAAGTTTTCGCCAAGAAGGGGTTTTCTGGGCCCGTGGTACTACAAAATTTAGTTTGAGAATCAAGTAACTAAAGGACTTGTCAAAATAAAAATGTTCATCCGAAAGGCCAGTTAACATTCCGAACCCAGCATTTACTTCATGTCTTTGTACTATTCCCAAACATCCTCTGAACTCTTCTTTAGTTCTATATAGAATGTTAGATACATTCGTGGTTAAATACAAGTAATTTATTTTCATGTGATCTAAGATCAGTTGGGATGTATCAATTTCCACTCCTTTAAGTCGGTTTCGACACCGTACACAAATTGCCATGGGAGCATTTTCCGTATACGTCAATTTTAATGAAGTTGAAGCAGTAATCTCCAAAGTGCTAATTAAAGTTATAGACTCTTTAGTATTACGTTCAAAATTTTCGTATCCTGAACTATTTACAATAAATAATTGTCTCTCAAGAATGAGAATACAAGAAAATAGGTAATAGTTTTTGAGTATTTTTAGAAGCAATTTAGACATGTGGTTCACTAAGATGAAGAACTGAGCACGAGGATTCAAGAGAAAGGTCTTATCCAAGTTGAAAAAGATGTTATATGATTTATGGATTCTTAGGTCAATTATAAACACATTTGGTTTTATTCTTGGAAAGTGTCTTAATGTTGTTTCTAAATGGCTGTTCGTATCTAATCGAAAAATACAGGATTTAAGTGGCCCATTAAAATCTATGGTATAAATTAGGGAGCCAATATGTGTTTCTAATAAGATATCAATGTCATCAAATACACTTAGTTCGGTTTTAAAATTCTTGTCCATTTCGTTTATTTTTAAATACAATTCTTTGCCTTGTATGTTGGTGTAAACCAGTGTCGAGAAAATGATGTAATTCCACATTTGAAAATAAGAAAAATTGTTTCTGATGTACATTATAACAACATTTTAACATTGAACGGATTCGAAATAATGTTTGTATGGAGTTCTTCAGCCTTAAACTCTTCAACAGGCGATTAAAAAAACAGAACAACAAATTGGACAGAAAATTGCTATAATTGGCCAATTGTTGAGGTACGATAAAATGTACATAATAGATTTACCGATTAGACACGGTTTGTAATTAAATGAATGAACTAAATTTGAGTTGTTTTGGACAAAATTAATTGCATTTTTTAACTTTCTTTTTAAACGACAAAATTTCGGTACTTTCTTGACAGAATGGAAAATTCAGTAAATTCATTACAAGCATCAAATTATAACTCAGAACTCACTCAAAAAGTGTGCCTATTCTTTTTAAAAAGCTCTCTCCATAAAAAAACAACTTAATGTACAAAAAATTATTTAGAATTCAAAAGTTTATTTATCATTGTTACTTCTCAATTTAACATTCCAATTTTCCACAATAAAAGCAATTGCACTAATAAATAAACCGAAAATCCAGAAAATAAATATGCCAAGAAGTTGATAAATATTCAATGGCTCTATTTTAATTGTCGATTTTTCAATATCAGCCAATTCATTAGATTTGATGTAATGTGCATAAATAATTTTATTCATGTTTGCAATGTGTCCAGTTTCAAATAAATTTATCAAATGTTCATTAAATTTTTGAAATAATGGATGTCCTCGTTCAAAGAAGATATTTGAAGGAATAGAATTCAAAGCAGGATCTTCTACAACGTATAACAAAGATATATTTTCCTCATCATCCAAAACATTGGAAAGGAATTTTGTTCTTGATCCAAAAGTAATGAGGGCTTGATCTCTTTTATAAGCAGTATCTATTATAGTTTGTAAGATAGAACCATGTGACACTATCGATTTTTGATATATTCCCTTTTCAATTGGGGTGGCTTGATCCTCAAAAACAAGTTTTCCATTTGGATTTAAGACAATTTTTAAGTCAGAATTAATGATATCTTCGATTGTGTTCAGCTGCTTTTCATACTCTACATGCAAGAGTGTCGAAAGCAGTTTGCTTTTGAATACCGAATTGAATATAAGGTATTGCATAAGACAAAATGTAATGATAAGTCGATAAGCAAGTGTTTTTGGGCGAAAACGAGGACTTGCATCAATTGCTGTCTGATACAAAAACTCCAAAATGTCAGATATTGTTAAATGTTCTGGATTCCCACTTATGTTTGTTAATAATTTGACCGTAATTGCAACAAATACAAATTCTAAAATATATAATAACCAGACACATGGTTCTAAAACATATCCCAGTTTTCGCCAAGAAGGGGCTTTTTGGGCCCGAGGTACTACAAAATTTACTTTTTGGCTCAGATAAGAAAATGACTTGTCAAAGTAAAAATGTTCGTCAGAAAGACCAGATAACATACCAAGCGCGGCATTTGTTTCATGTCTTTGTAATATTCCCAAACATCTTCTGAACTGTTCTTGAGTTCTGTTTAAGAGATTAGATACATTCGTGGCGAGATACACGTAATTTACTCTCATGTGATCTAAGATCAGTGTGGACATTTCAATTTCCAGACCTTTCAGTCTGTTTCGACATCGTACACACATTGCCATAGGTGCATTCTCCGTATATGTTAACTTTAATGACTTTGAAACAATATTTTGCAAAATACTATTTACAGTTAGAGACTTGTTAGTAATACGTTCAATGTGTTCGTATCTTGAAGTATTTACGATAAACAATTGTCTATCATAAATGAAAATGCAAGAAAAGAGATAATAGTTTTTCACTATTTTCAGAAGCAATTTGGATTTTTTGCTAACTAAGATAAAGTACTGAGCACGAGGATTCAAAAGAAAGGTCTTGTCCAAGTTGTGAAAAACTTTATATGGTTTACTGCTCCTTAGGTCAATTATAAACACGTCTGGTTTCACTTTTGGAAAGTTTCTTAAAGTGGTTACTAAATTGCTGTTTGTATCTAATCGAAAAATACACGATTTGAGTGGTCCATTAAAATTTATTGCGTAGATAAGAGAGCCAATATGTCTTTCAAGTAAAACATCAATGTCATTAAATTCAGATTGTCTTGTTTTAAAATTCCTCTCAATTTCGTTTATTTTTAAATGCATCTCTCTACCTTGTATGTTAGTGTAAATCAGTGTCGAAAAAATTATATAATTCCACAATTGGAAGTAACATAAATTGCTTCCGATATACATTATAACAATAAAGAATGGATTCAAAATTTCCTACTACTTAAACAAACTGAACAACTTCAACAAATGATTAAAAAAAATAGAACAAATTGGACAGAACATAAACTATATGTATTCGTAATTGGTCAATTTTTGAGATACGATAAAATAAACATTAGATAATGCGTATTAGATACGATTTGCATCAATCAAATGAACGAAATAAACAAATCAATAACTAAATTTGTGTTATTCTGTCTATAAGGACATTCATCCTGCGTATAGCAAAAAATCCTGTTAACAACTGTGTCACTGGCCAATCAAAGTCTGAATTTAAAAATTTGAAACTTTTGATTGGCCGATGACACTGCTGTCAGCCGGAATTTTGCTATACACAGGATGAATGTCAAATAGACATAATTATTTTCTTTTTATTTTCTTTCAAAATGACAAATTCTTGGTACTCTCTTAACAGATTGAAAAATGTAATTTACTTCGAACAGGTTCCCTAATATTTCTGCAGCTTACCAAAATATTAAGAACAATTTTCTCCCAAAGAGCTGTTCATGCATGATAATGAAACGATTGTTTTTTATTTTTAATATGATAAAATGATTCTATTGTTCATGTAGTTACAATTTAAGCAGTGTTTTGATACAAGTAATTATCAAAATTGAAAATTCTGTCGATATCTTTTCATTTATGTAATGGAAGGATTATGGAGTAAGTGGATTTTGTTATGTACCTTTCATATGTTATCGTGATTTCTTACAAATATATAGCAACAAAAATGTTAAAGACCCTATCAATCTTTTCTTGCCAAATTCTCTTATTGTGCTGTGGAGATTTGATATCCCGGGTACCTAATAATTCTTGTCCATATATAAGGTACGAAATGTCTGGATTAAATTATTCATACATTGATGATTACTTTACTTTTGTAAATACAAAGTTAAAGTGTCCGGTTAACGTGTTGAAAGCTGATTCATTGTCAATTTTCAAAGGTGTCACCAGGTTCTGTAAAAAATTTATTGAAGAACTTTGTGCAATACGACAGTTTCAAGCAAATAGAATTAATTTAACCGAAATTGAATCGTACGCGTTTAATAACTCTAAAATAAGTGACTATATCATAATAACAATGAATAATATAAACAGATTGAAAAGTTACACATTTGTTAATATTACAGTGAAAAATATTCACTTAAGTCAAAATCATATACGAGTGATTGAAAAAAATACTTTTATAAATTCAAATATATCTTCTCTTATATTACTACAAAATGAAATATCGATTTTAAATGGTGATGAATTTAATAATATGTACGATATAGAATATTTTGGTCTCGATTGTAACAATATAAAAACCATAACGAAAGATACTTTTAATTTGTTTAGAAATTCAGGGACAGTGACTGTTACTTTTTCATATAATCAAATAGATACCATCGAGAAGAATTCGTTCGATATAATTGCCAGAAAAAATTTAAAGACAATCGACTTCTCACATAATCGAATTTCCTTCTTAAGTGAGGACCTATTTGATTTCGTCTATTTAAATGGATGTAATGTACAACTTAATGGAAACCCTCTAAGGAATATTCCGAGATCTGTGTATCAACAACGTTTGAAAATGTTGTATTGCTCGGAAACATTGTTGTCAAAAAATGATATCGAAATTATTACGAAATATTCTAAACTTTATCACTATTTCTTGAGTAATTGTTCGATTCAATTTGCTGGGCAATTTAAAAATAATAATGCAATTCTAAATAACAATTTGTTATTTTTATTTGTTACATTTACAAGTTACCTTATATGTATGCAAATAATTTTTTGATTGGATATATTTAATTTGAAAGCGGGCTTTTAATTTTTTTGCTCTATATTTTTCTATTTATATTTTGATCTACACGTTGATCTATAGCACCATTATAATATGTTTATTCCCAATCAGACTGTAATTACGACATTTTTAACCTATTTTGGAGGTCGAAAGCTGTCGATTGCTGACTTCGTGAATCAAGAGCATTACCTACCCGGTGGTTGCCCGGACAGCGGGCCGAAGGGATATTTTTAACCCCGTAATTTCATGTTCCGTTCGCAACGATTAAACAAGTTGTTAGCAACCAAAAAATTACTTGTTATTTGATTTGATTTGAGAGTGACAACAAAAAATTGTCATTAGTGTCATATGTCAAATGTTGACATAAAAAAAAATTTATAATGAAAAACCTTCAAAAGACACATTTTTTAATTAATTGTGTCTGATTGTGAATAAAATAGTATACAAACCTCGGCGAAAAGGCATTCCTGTCTCGAGAAATTGCCCGCTTCGGCCTACGGCCTCAGCAGGCAAACTTTTCTCTCGACAGTAATGCTGCCCTTTCCGCCTCGGTGTGTAATCTACTATTAATTACGTTAATTCATATTATTGCACATTTAAATATAGTAAATTATTGAAAAGTTTGACAGACGAAAAAACTCTTGTAAAAACACCTAAAACTTGTCTTTTTATTTTATGCTTAGGTTTATAACAATAACAACAACTTTTATCATTTAGATAATTCTCAAAAATAGTACGTATATTGTTTATTATCAAATGAGAAACTAATACTTTTTGTGCGAGTATTATTAAGATGTTAAAATTACACTTTGTGAAATTACTGTTTTTGGAAGTTGTTTCTTTAATGATAGATAATCCAAAATTCTAAAACACAATTTTTGGGGTAAAACTAAAACCCAAATTAAGTGATGAGAAAACTTTTTAAAACTTTCCTATAAATGTTATTACACAATTTTGTAACAATTGCATAGAAACATTGTTAGTTATGACGTGGCCTACGATGATTAATGTCACTGCCGCTCCAGTGACATTAATCATCGTAGGCCACGGTTATGATTACTTTTCACTATATGTATGTTCCCAAGATCTATTTCAAATATATCAATGTTGAAAAAATTGTAAACGATAAAAACCTCAAACATGTTTATTAAAAACGTGATCAGTTTCTGTTTTTTAATAATATATTTCAAAATAGACAAATGTAAATGCGATTGTCCACTTCGAGGTCTACTTACAACTTATAGATTAATAGATGAAATCGCATATGTGTCAACAGAAGAATCGAGTTCTCAAATCCATTGTGGTCAAAATTTTACATCAATGCAATCGGTTGAAATTTTGAGCGAACTTAAAACAATTTGCAAGGAATTCATTAAATGTCCATTACATTCCTTCTTGGCATATGATTGTAATATGAGAGAAATTGAACCATTCAGTTTTTCAGATTATAATATTGGTGAATCAATTAAAATTTCCAAAAACAATTTGACTGTAATAAAAATTTTCACATTCGTTAACTTAAATTTAAAGGAAATAGTGCTAACAGATAACAACATTGTTTCAATTGAGCAGAGTGCATTTGAAAATATAACATTAACATTCCGCATAAACTTAAGTTTTAATCAACTATTGACTTTAAGTGGAGATACATTTGTCAACATATTCAGCTTGACAGCATTTGATTTAACATGTATAGATTTGAAACAATATCAAAAGATTCCTTGAAAATATTTCAAAACTGTTCAAAGGAACCATTAACTGTACATTTTGACACAAATCCCATTAGAACTGTGAATGAAGACGCATTTTTTTATCTGCAGAATAAAAGTATTTATGAAATTTCGATGGAAAATAGCAAAATTGTCTTTTTAAAAGAATCCATATTTGAGAAAATCAACTTAACTAATTCGTATTTTCGAGTTTCCAATAATCCTTTACAGAATATTCCTGCTAGTGTGTACAAACAAGATTTAAAATTATTGTCTTGCGAGGGAATTTGTTTAAATAAGAAAAATGCTGAAAAAGTGTTTAAACAGTCGATGGGAAGACATGATTGTAGTTTAAGCTATGAAGAAATTTGTTCAGATGCTAAAAAGATCGACGTAACTTTACCAATTTTGATTGGATATGTCAATGTTATCATCTGGGCATTGTTGTAAAATATTTGCTCTACATAAAACTTAGTTGAAGAAATATTTATTTCAAAAGTGTATATTAAACTGAAGAAAACTTTTCTACGCCTATTTTTCAGATTGCACTAAGTGTTTTTTAATGAAATATATATTTTATCACATTATTCCCAAATGTTCTCAATTGGCATCACTAAGTTGATCCTTGCACAATTAAACTTAACATTTTGCCACTAACTATTGTATTTTAATATATATTTAAAATTATACTCTTACTTGTTTTTAACTGTTATCACGATATTAGCATGCCATTGATGCGATAAAATCCTTTTATTGTCAAATTATCAAATCAAAGTTTGATAAAAAATAAAAACAAACAAAAATATTGCAATAAGTTATATATCAATATATCTATTTAGGAATGTTTGCCTCTATCCAATCGACAAATTTACTCACAACTGTGGCCAATGAGGGAGAGTCAATGTCACATTGAGCATTTGAAATAATACCAAGTCCAATCTAAGGTACAACAAAGATTGATTTTAAAATGATTATTATTAATAGGTATATAAAATGTCTTACTTGGACCCCATCAATGGTTATTGGACTCCCATAATCACCAATGCACATATTATTACCAGTGAAAGGAACTACACAAATTTCTGAGTCTTCCAGCGTAAATAAATGTTGAAAAAAGTCTTCACATTCGTCGTTAGTCATGAATGTAATATTAGTAGCCTTTAAGGCGGAACTATAAGAATTACTTTCATTAAATTCTCCCCAACCACTTGCCACAGCATTGACATGCGTTATATTATCCATATCACTCGAAGGTAACTTTACCAATTGAATGTTGTCTAAAAAGTAATTAATTTTTTTAATAAGAGTTAAAAGTTTTATATATTTGTCTTTTGTGTACTATTCAATTCCACCTCTTCTCCCAAAACAACAAGAGCGATGTTATTTTCTGTATAACCATGAACCCATTTGGGATGAAGGATAGTGTTGGAACTGTTGACTACCTTTTGAGTATCCTCCACTTCAAAAACTCTATGGGCGCCCAAAACAATTTTATTTGGTCCACTTGCCCTATTGTAAATTATTGCTAAATTGTATTAGAACTATATGTGATATATGAAGTTTATGGTTTACCAATCGACACAATCCGCAGCTGTTAAAACTACATTCTCTTTTATCAAAGAACCACCACAGAAGACGATTGAACCGTCTTCTCTAGGGCTAAAGATGCCTACTTGGTAGGGGATTGAATGAGGCTCCACTTCACTACCCCCAAAAATTCGTGTGTTTGTGGACCTGGTTAAATGTTTTCCCTGGAACGTTTTCTACCTAGTACCATCGAAGTTATTAGTTAAGAATTTTTAATACTTACCAAACTAACTGCAATTACACATAAGACTATTAACGTAGATAAATTCATTTTTATTCAGTTTCTTTTAGACCGTTTTGGATTTTCAAAAACACTCCTACTTATCTCCAATCTAATACTATCGTATTGAGCTATTTATTGAGCAGGTGAACAAAACAGGTGATTGTTACTAAACCACACCCGTTGTATTGTTAAGTTAGCCGATATTGTTCGATAAAGAAAGGAATCGAATATAAATCACATCTTGTCCATGCGAATTTCTTACTAAGTGATAGGACTATATCTATGCGTCGATGCGTCAATCTGTTTCCCCATTGTACTTTTACCTAATACTTATAGAAATTACATGACAAAATGGCAATCGAAAGTGAATAAACAAAGACGAACCATTTTCCAGATTATTTTTTAGTTTTAGACCAAAAATAACGTTCATGTGTAGTAATAACAGCATTGATTTAGCGAAATTTTGTTACGCGTTTTTAATACCTATCAATATTGGAAATTTTTATCAAGCACCACTTGAATTCTTATCACTTTATGACTGGTATGATAGGTACCCTTGAATTTATTACATAATTAAATAGAGTTTATATTTAAACAAAGATATTTATTATAAACATGTTGACTCTTAAAGTTGCAATGTTTTGAAAATTAATTCTGCCACAGAAGAACAATCAATTTATAAAAGGTTTCTGGAGCCTGGTGCGGGAAAACACCAATTTTTCTCCAAAAAAGACCAGTGCGCTGCCAGTTAAGCCAACACTCCATATTCCAAAAACCAACATTAATTGAATAACTTTTAGTGGCGCCGTATTTACAGTTGTCTCAGCATCTTTGGCCACATTCACATTTTTTGTGTATTGAAATAAAGTCGTCCTCAAACTGTATTCAATATGTCCCGTCTCCCAGAGGTAAAATAAATACTTGTTATAGATAGGAAATAGCGGGTGACCTCTTACAAAATGTATTTGCCCGGAGGTAAGAAAAATAACATCATCTTGAATTATGTACAATAAAAACTCTTTGTCTTCATTCAACAAATGCATGGATAAATATTTTAGTTGTTCTGGAAAGCCCATTCCGACTATGTACCGTTTATATGCTGATTCATTTAAGTACCAACTTAGAGGTAGATCAAAAGGAACTGAATTGTCGAAGATTTTGGCTTCGACCTGGCTAGATTGTTCTTGAAAGAATCTTCTCATAATAGGAGTCAAAGGAACTTTTAATTTGGAATCGGCCAGATCTTTAAAATTCCTAATTTGACTTTCATATACCGGATATATTAGAACTGGAAGTAGATTACTTTTTAGGGTTGAATTTAAAATAAGAAACTGTATAAGTAAGAATATTGTCACGATTCTAAAGTGTAACGTCCGAGGTATGAAGGATGGTGATTGATCAGTTGAAACTTCTAATATATAACAAAATATACTTCTGAAATTCTCTTGATTTCCACTAAAATAATTTATGATTTTAATTATAATTCCAATTGCAATTAAATCTAGTATATAAAATAGCCAAGTAATGGGAGATAGCACTTTTATTAGTCCCATCCAAGACGGACGTTTTCTGGCACGTGGTGCAATAATGTTAGCAGTCGTTACTAAGAAACTGAAGGTCTCATCAAAGTAATAATTTTCTTTTTCGTTTAGATGAAAAAATCCCAAAACTAAAGAAGTTTCTCGTCTCTGTAATAATCCGAAACCATTAGTAAAGACATGATTCACTTCTCTTCCCCAGTAAGTAAAATTTGTTCTGAAATAAAAATACTTCACTCCCAGATGATTCAAAATCAGGTTCGTCATTTCAATTTCCGTTCCTTTTCTGCTGCTTTTACAATAGGAGCATATCGCCATAGGAGGAATTTTCATATAAGTCACCTTCAAATTTCCATTTTTGACCATTTCTAACTCTTTTTCTACATGTGGAATGTTTAAAAACGATAAATTTGTACATGACCTATTTTCCTCATATTTGAACGTATTATTCATATAGTAACATTTACCTTCGTAAAGAAGAAAAAAAGTAAATATGTAATAAACCTGCAGAAGTTTCAAAAGCAATCGAGTTTTTCTATTAATTAAAAAAACAAATTTAGCCCTCGGATTAAAAAGTGGAGAATAATTCAAGTTTTCGAAAACCTCTGATGCTGTGCTTTTCCTTATATCGACAATATATCCATCGGGCCTTTCGTATTGAAATTTTACAAGAGTATTACTTGTATTTAAGCGAACTACTGGAAAATTCAAAACGTCGTTGTAGTTTAATGAGAAAATTAAAAAATTCTCTTTTAAAATTTCAGATAGAAATATTTTATCCAAACATTCTGTATCGGAATTATTATTTAAATTGATAATAATTCTGTGTTTATTGCATACGGTGAAAAAATTATGTGCTGCCACCAATAGATAAATTATATTTAATTTATATGAGAAGGAAATCATCATTTTCGGTTTGCACTAATAAAAATCGTTTCATATTAAACTCATTACTCATTAGGTTAAGTATTTATCATTTATCATTGATTAAAAAAATTTTTGATTGTTGCACAAACCACAAACATTCGTGAACAAAACCTACATAAGTGCTCAACACACTATGTGTTCGTTTCAAAAATAACACGAACTTCGTTTTTTACAAATAAGGATATATGTATGTAGGTATTCGTAATTGCTACAAAAACGTGATATTTTCACATTATTAAGTTTGCTTTCAGAAATAATCACATTTGTATAAATATTTAGAAATTATATACCTAATAGACAAGAAAATAGAATTGTTTTATTTATTATTTTGTTACAATCACTTTCGTATGGTCATTATTATCTTAATTGCACTAAACTAAAAGGGTTGCAATAAAATTGTTCCATTTCGTGGTCATTCTTGACTACTAATCCATTTTTAACTTCAGCTCTCTCATAAATTGCTAGTTGTATACCTAAGTTCTTTCCATATACCTACATAATGAGTTAATGCAACATGTAAGCGAAAATTAAAATTGAATTAGAAACTTTTCAATGATAGTTAACAAAGTATTGGCTGTATCAAGAAATCACTTATACATACATAGGTATATATAACCCCTGATCTCATTATGCCTAACGCTATAATATGATTCTGGAGAATGCAAATCTCAAATCTCTATATGTATAAAATTCAAAAAACATATATACAATTCATAAAAGTGCTTTAAAACATATTTTCTTTCAAATTGTGTAAATTCTTAGACTATTAGGCGGGTCCATACAAAATAAATTCAAAAATCACTGTTGGACATTTATTAAATAAATCATAACATTCTCTACTATAAAAACCACTCCACTTAGAATCATACCAAAAACCCAAATAATGAAAACCCCCAACATTTGAGTAATATTGAATGGTTCCATTTTATAAATAGATTTATCAGCATTAGCTAGTTTCAAACTTTTTTCATAATTTCGAGTAGCATTTTTAAGATATTGATCCACATGACCAGTTTCCCATAAATTCATCAAATGTTTATTGAATATATTAAATAACGGATGTCCTCTTTCAAATGCCACATGAACAGGTAACGAAGCAGCTTTTGACTCATCTACGATGTAAAATAGAAGTTCATTATGTTCATTTACCAAAATTGGCGCAAAGTACTTGGCTCGAATTGCAAATATACAAACTGCTTGGTCTCGCTTCATGGCCATATCCACTAATCCTTGCATTATTGATGAATTCTGAACAACTGATTTCTCGTATATTGCTTTTTCAAGCGGTGTCTTTTTTCCCGCAAATGCATTCCTCGTATGAGAATTCAATACAAGATTCAAGTCCGAATCAACAATCTCCATCGGACTTTTGATTTGAGATTCATACTGGGTGCGAATAAGAATTGACAGCAGTCGGCTTTTTAAAGCTGTATTGAAAATAAGACACTGTAAAAGCCAAAATGCCAAAATAAGTCTAAATGGCAAAGTTCTTGGTCGAAATATGGATGCTGAATCTGTTAGCATTTCATACAACACGCTAAATATTTGCGAAATATTCCAGTGTTCTTGGTTTCCACTAGACATTGATAATATTGTAATTATAAACCCAACGAAGAAGAATTCGAGAAAGTAAGCAATCCATACAGTGGTAGTGAGCACATTTGAAAGTTTTCTCCAAGAGGGAACTCTTTGTGCTCGAGGTACAACGAAATTCAATTCTAACATCATATAACTGTGAGTGTAATCAAAATTATATAGATCTTGAAATCCCAAGTAAAGCATTCCAAGTATAACATTGGTTTCTTGTCTTAGGAGATCTTCAAAAATTTTTTCATAAGATGTCTCCTTATAGATGTACTTTTGTCCGACGTGTTCTAAAATAATGTTTGCAATGTCAATTTCTACTCCTTTTGCAGCATTTTTACATCTTGCACACATTGAATTTGGAGGACTATTCCAGTATGTAAGAAAAAGATGATTGTTTTTCAAATCCCACAATTCCAATGGATTGAAATTAAACTTTTTGTCTATTCGAAAATTATCTTTTGAAAAAGTTCCAATTTCTTTGTATTCAAATGAGCTTGAAGTGTACATCGACTGTTTGTATATCATAAGATAACTGTAAATATAATGATTGGACAACAATTTCAAAAACCACTTCGTTTTTCCCTGAATGATGATAACAAATTTTGCTCGGGGATTGAACAACTGCGTCTTTCCCAACACATGAATTGTGCTGAAAGGACAGGTGAATCGTAGATCCAGAATATATGCCTCAGGCTTTACCTTCCGGGAGTGCGTCATAATGTAATTAATGTTTGTGTTTAATCTAACTACTGGAAAATTCAGTTTTTCGTCATAGTTAACAGAATAAACTAAAAGATCTTCTAAAAAGTTTTTGTAAATGTTTGCAATACTGAATCGAATTAGATCTGTATCGTTTGAAATATGAAGTAACCCAAATTTACCACATACAACAGACTCATACATTATTGCCAAAAGATAAAATGTTAACATTTTTTGGAATGAGTGATTTTCAGTGTTCACTAAAAATATTATAAACATACAAATTAGATTTACTATTGTATTTATTTATTGTATTTTGATAAATGACAGTTAAATTGCTTTTTAAAAGACCCAACAAATATAGCAACTACTTCAAAATAAAATAATTGTTGTCTATTTTGTACCTAATGACCAAGTATAGGAATGGGTAAACGTGAAATTATAAATATGTGTACCTACATAAGTATACATATAAATTAATTCTTTTCATTAATTTCTCAGAAATTTCTAAATTCAAGCAAATACATAGGGTTTCGTTCACGAATGTTTGTGGTTTTGCAACAATTAAAAATATTGTTGAAACAATGATTTTTGATTGTTGCAGAACCACAAACATTCGTGAACGAAAATAATACATTAATAATGTTAGTATGAAAAATTGTCCACTTTTTATAAATCCAAATATACGGACAACTGCATTTATAAATAAATCAAAAATATTGCATACCGCGATACTGAAGTGCTTATGAAAGCCCTTTTGAAAATGAAGAATTTTGCTCAAGGGTTAAAGAAAAATGTCTTATACCTACGAATAAAAAAAAATACTAACAAATTAGTAAATACAACTCTTATTTATTTTATTTTGTTTGTCCATAACATTTTGTTGCTTGCTCAATTAATATTACAATTACACTCAAAATTAAGCCAAACATCCAAATTCCAAAAACTAATATTAATTGTTGAAATTTAATTGGTTCTACATTAATATCATTCATTGCTGCTTTTGCTAAATATAAACTTTTTTCATAGTCCCAATTAATTCTTCGAATACGACTTAGTACGTGTCCTGTCTCAAACAAATTCATTAAATATCTGTTAAAATCGGAGTACAATGGATGCCCTCGTTCGAAATTTATTTGAATCGAAAGAACATTTACAACTGGATCATTGATGATGTACAACAAAAACTCTTTGTTGGCATTTACCAAAACTGGGGCATAAAATTTTGCTCGAATTTCAAAGGAAATGTATGCTATATTCTTTTTAAAGGCTGTGTCACTTAATCCTTTCACAGTCGTGCCCACCAATGGAACAGCTTTGTTGCGTATAATTGCTTCATCACTATTTGGTTCTCCATACTTGAAATGATCTTTCAGTACTTCGTTCATTGGAATTTTTAAGTCAGAATGAGCGAGGTCTTTGAAATCTTTGATTTGTTTCTCATAATCCGATAACATAAGAACTGAAAGTAGTTTACTTTTCATAGCAGCATTGAAAATTAGGAATTGCAACAGCCAAAAGATGAATATTAAACGAAAAGGTAAAATTTTTGGTTGGAAAGTCGGCGGCATGTCCGTTAACACTTGGTACAAAGAAATAAAAACCTGGTAAATGGTAAACTGTTCTTGGTTACCACTAAAATGATTGATACCTATAATTAGTATCACAACCAGAAAATATTCCACCACATACAAAATCCATGCTGTTGGAGTTAAAATCCGCACAATTCTTTTCCACGAAGATACCTCTTGTGATCGAGGTACGATAAAATTGGAATGCGCTTGATAAAAGCTGAATGTTTGATCAAAATAATAGAGTCCTTCGAATTTTTCATAAAAGAATCCTAGGATGAGATCAGTTTTACGTTTTTGCAGTATACCATAAACATCTGTGAATGTTTGGCCGATTTGTCGGCCCCAGTAGGTGTAGTTTGTCTGCAAATACAGATACTTGACCCCCATTTTCTCCAAAACGATATTTACAAGATCTATTTCAATGCCTTTTAAGTCATTATTTTTGCAATATGAGCACATTGTCATAGGAGGATTTTTGAGGTAGGTAATTTTTAAGAATTGATTTCTGGAATCTGTGGAAGGAATTTTTAATATTGAAAAGGATGCTTTGCTTGAGATGTCAGTAGTAATGATAAATCCATCAAAAATATAATATTTTTGTAACAATTTTAAAACTGCTTGAATCTTACTTTTGGTGATGAGTAAAAAGTGTGCTCGAGGATTAAATATTGGATATTTATCTAGTTCTTCAAATATTTTGGATGATTTTCTTGTGCGTAGATCAATTATATATCCCATAGGTTTTATTTTAGAGGATAGTGTAAAAGGTTTTCTCAAATCTAATCTCACTACGGGAAAGTGGACGAAAGCGTTGAAGTTTATCACGTAGATTATAGAGCTTTCTGAGCAATTTGCGAGAAAACTCTTGACAAAAGATAATACTTCTAAAGGATATTCAGGGGAAGTTTTTAATATTTCGTAAATTTTACTTCCCTGAGTATAAGGTAGAATAATTAAAATTAAAATACAAACCAACATTATAAATAAAAATTTCTATAACACTGTTCGTGATATGTATTGAATTCGGCTATAAAAAGTGTATCTAAATAGGGTAATTTAACAAATTACATCATAATGTTTTAATATGCCTATTGAGTACATACGAGTATAGGTACAATTTACCGTAATAAATATTAACCTACGATTATGTGGGTTTTGCGCTACTTTGAGTTTTGTGTTTTGGTTTTCGAGGCTGTTTTGTTCATCGTGGGTTTGATAGTCGTTGCAGAGACGTCAAAATTGTAAAATTCTGAAATCTTTCCTGATTTGGAAATAAATCAGGTGGCGCCTAAGTCAATTTTGAATTGAATTAAGAACTACAGAATAAGAAATATGTGTGGTATTCTGTGTAAAAACCGAATAGCATTTAAAAATAAAATCATCAAATAAATTTATTGGAACAATAGAGTTGTAAACTATTTTTTGAAATGTATCTATATCCAAAGTATGGTGAATACAAAACATAATGGTATATTTGAGAGGGGCTAAATGTTTATAATTTTCGCGTAATTAATTATTAAAAATTAAAATTTGGACATCACTCGAAGCTCGAGCCGATTTGTTCGTGACGTCACGCTCGGTACTCTCAAAATGAAACAACTCTGTCACTTGTAAACAGTGGATCGCTTTTTTCGTTGGTACCTGAACTTATACTCTACTTGCTCGATTTCAGGTAAAATTATAGTCCGGACCAACAAACCACTCTCTCCCCATTGGATGTTTGAACGTGATGTCGACCCCACGTGGTTAAAATCGCGGGTTTCGTTAAAATTTAAACTTTGTTCATTAATAACTAATTAAATATATTCAAATCCGATTAAATTTTAATGACAAGTCATTTCTTTTAATACAATCTATTCGATTAAGTGGTTAAAATTGCGATTTTCCAACTTAGTTTACAACTCTATTGAGCTTAACGAAAATACATTACAAAACTTAACTAAAACCGCATTTCTTTGCTTTTATGATAAAACTCAATGATAAATGCAATCAAACTTATGCACAATCCTACAATCCAAACTCCAAAAATACCCAAGAGCACATCTAAATTTATGGGTTGCACTTTCAATGTATATTTTTCCTCTTCAGTCTGTTTTAGAGTATTTTCATATGTTCCATAAATCGTTCGAAATTCATTGTAAACATGCCCAGTTTCAAAAAGATTCAATAAATACTTGTTGTAGAATGTAAACATTGGATGACCTCTTTCAAAATAAACTTGGCTTAAAACAATATTGACTTGAGGATCTTCCACCAGATACAACACAAGCTCATGCTTATCGTTTTCCATAAGATGTGAATTAAATTTTACACTAGCAGAATTCAAAACTATAACTCTGTTGGGCTTTTCGGCTGTGTATGTTAACGACTGAATAATAGATAAATTTAGCAATTTAGAATTTTCATAAAGAATTTTCTCAGCAGGAGTTCGTTTTTCCACAAATTGATTCCTCATAAAGGGAGTTAAAGCAATGTCTAGGTCGGAATAAGCTATCTCGTCGAGAGTTCTCAATTGCCTCTCATATTCCGGAAGAAGAAGAATTGAAAGCAGCTTACTTTTAAGACTAGTATTAAAAACAAGAAATTGTACCAACCAAAAAAATGATATTATCCGAAAAGTAATTGTGTGGAGTCGCAAAAAAGGGGCTGCTTCAGTTATCACCTGATACAAGTAACTAATTATTGAGTAAGTGCTCATGTTTTCTGGGTTTCCACTGGCACGTGATATGAAGATTACGATAACACAAACGATGCATATTTCACAGATATACAAGAGCCACATTGTTGGTGTTAAAAGTCGAGAAATTCTGAGCCAAGGAGCAATTTTTCGCGCTCGTGGTACAATTGAGTTCACTGATACTGTCATATAACTGAAAGACTGCTCAAAATAGAAATGTTCATTATCTCGTCCATGGAAAAGACCCATTATCATATTAGTCTCGTGCCTCTGCAGCATGCCATAAACATTGGTAAATATTTGATTGACTTCGTCACCCCAATGGGTATAATTCGTCCTCATGTACATATAATTCAACTTCATGTGATCGAAAATTTTATTGGCAAGCTCTATTTCAATGCCTCGCTTGCCGTTTTGACAAAGGGCACAAGAAGCTAGTGGAGGATTGAATGTGTAGGTGATTTTCAAAAAGTTATTGCCAAAATGCCGCGAAAAATATGTTATGTTGCCAAATCCATTGAGGCAATCACCGATTGGATCTAATTTGAAATGGTCTAATTTATAAAGATGTCCGTCTATTAACAGAATGCACTTTGAGATGAAATATTTACGTAATAAACTCAAAAACAACGTGCCAACAGTGGATCCGTGGACAATGATGAAGAATTTTGCTCGAGGATTGAAGATAGGTGATTTGTCCAAGTTTCGAAACACTGAATGAGGATGATTATTTCTCAGGTCAATTATATATCCATTTGGTTTTTCCTTTCGCTGAAATACTAACAGTGACTGAGTTGTGTTTATCCTAACAACAGGAAATTGTACTTCATCTGGAAAATCTGTTAGATGAACCAAAGATTTTGCAAATAATTTTTTGAGAAAATTATTTATACAGTACGTAATGTTTAGTATTGTCGAATTTTGGACTACTTGAATTTTGAAATTTGTTTCTACATTTTGCAAAAACAAACACAGTACCAATGTTATCAAGGAACAAATGTTCATTCTCTAGCTGTGAGTTGCGTGTACCTATTATGAAAATATTCAAATGTTATATGTATTTACTTGTTCTCCTAATAAGTAAGCGTAAATATTCAATTTGTTTGTAAAGTCATTACTTGTTAGTATGTATATTTATATATTTAAGTGGTGAAAATTAATATAAAATTATGGAAAACAAAATATGGAAATTGCTTTGAATTACAATAAACTAAATAGAGCACACATTTTTCAATTTGGTGATTTTATATAACAGAAAGATGACCTTGCATAAATGTATTGGTTATATATAGGTAAATATATATGAATCGGCTTCAGGGATGAAGTTCCCAGGATCCCAGGTATCACTCGGTAATTATGTTATGTCTGCTGTTGCTGTTATGGAAAAATAACAATTTTTCGGTAAGAAAAACAATTGCAGCAGTACACAAGCCAGAACTCCATATTCCAAAGACCAACAATAATTGAATAACTGTTAGTGGCGCCGTAATTACAGTCGTCTCAGCATCTTTAGCCAATGCCACATTTTTGTTATATTTAAATAAAGCTGTCCTTAAACTAAATTCGATATGTTCTGTTTCCCAGAGATAAAATAAATATTTATTATAGAGCAGGAACAGAGGATGACCTCTTATGAAATGTATTTGCACCGAGACAATAAAATAAACATCTTCTTCAATGATGTATATTAAAAATTCGTTTTCTTCATTTAGAAGATATTGTGATAAATATTTTGATAAATCTAATATACCGGTACTGACTGATTGTCTTTTATATGCTGTTTCATGTAAATAATAAGCCATATCATGTTTCCAAGGAATTGAATTTTCGTAGATTTTGGCTTCGACAGCACTAGAATGTCCTTTGTAGTATTTCCTCATTAAAGGAGTCAACGGCACTTTTAAATTAGAATCTGCGACGTCTTTGAAATTCTTAAGTTGGTTTTCATATATTGGATATATCAGAACTGGAAGTAGATTGCCCTTGATAGTTGAATTTAAAATAAGAAACTCTATAAGCAGGAATAATGCAAAAATTCTGAAATGTACTGTCTGTGGCAAGAAGGATGGCGATTGATCTGTTGAAGTTTCCAATAGATAAAAAGATATGCTTCTGATTTTCTCCCGGCTTCCACTAAAATAATTTATTATTTTAATAGTAAGGCCAATTATGATAATATTTATTATGTAGAAAATCCATGACATGGGTGATAAGACTTTTATTAATCCCATCCAAGGGGGAAGTTTCCTAGCACGTGGTGTAATAATGTTAGCAGTCGATACTGTATAACTGAAAGTTTCGTCAAAGAATAAGTTCTCTCTATTGTTTATATGAAATACTCCCAAAATGAAAGGTGTGTCTCGTTTCTGTAATACTCCAAAAGCATCAGTAAAGACTTGATTCACTTCTCCTCCCCAGTAAGTGAAATTTGATCCATAATAGAAACGCTTTATTCCTAGATGATCCAAAATCAGGTTTGTCATTTCAATATCAGTTCCTTGTCTGCTGTTTTTACAATATGAGCACATAGCCATGGGAGCAAATCCCACATACCACAACTTCATATTAATATTTCGGAAACTTTCCAAATGTTCTTTCTCATATGAAATAATTTCGGATAATATACAGGTATCAATTTCCAGGTATTCAAAATTACTTCCCATATAATAACACTTACCTCTATAAAAAATTAAGAAATTGTATATGTAATAAATTTGCACTAATCTCAATAAGTTTTTGGTTTTTCTGTTAATTAAAAAGATAAATTTGGCTCTTGGATTAAAAAGTGGTGAAGCGTCCAAGTTTTCAAAAATGTCTGATATTTTGCTCTTTCTTAAATCAACAATATATGCATCCGGTCTTTCGTAACGAAATATTACAAATGAACCATTAGAGTTTAAGCGAACAACTGGATAGTCTAGAACATTATTATAGTTTACTGAAAAAATTAAAAAGTCTTCTTTTAAAATTCCAGAGGAAAATATTTGACCAGACAACTCTTCGTCTAGATTATTCAAATTTTTAATCATTTCGTATTTATCTGATTGAACGAAACAGACAAATATTGCCGACAATATGTAAATGATATTTAAATAATTTGTGAGGACCATTTTTGATCAAATATTTGTGAAATAATATTAAGTTCGTTGCAATTCAAAAACTTTCAACTTGTACGAAGAAATTGAAAACATTACACAAACCTGGATAATTAAAAAAAAGCAAATACAGGTAGGTGTATAGGTAAGGATATCATAATTGCCTTACATACGTAATTAGATAAACCTCATATTATATGTATATATTACAAATTCTAAATTAGATATTAATATTTTAATAAATATTTTTATATACATAATTTTTCATTGAAACTTAGATATATGTACCTCATTTTTATCATGCGTCATTGGTTTTCATGTTTATAACAGTTCGAGTTAATGGAAAATATGTAATAAATGTAACATAAATAATATATGAAAAATCAAACATTAATATTAATTAGCGCTGTGTATTATTACCTAATCGTTTGGAAAATCCTATAGTGAAATTACCTAGTTGATAACTGCTACGATAAAAAATATTGGTAGAAAAATTACTCACATTTATGTACCACTGTTGAAAAGCATTAGTCGAAACTAGTATGGGACCAATATAAAATAAAGAACAAGAAAAATACAAAAAAAACTTTGATTCAGATGAAAATTAGTATATTAAAGAATGAGTTTGATAAGGTGAATTTTATTGCAATAAAATGCCTTATCAAACGAATTCTTTATACTATTTTATCTATTTCGGTGTAAATTTACGATTTTCGTTTAAAAATAATATGCATGTCAGTCGTTTGACATTTGTTGACTATAATAAGCGGATGACAGTTCCGTGCTAGAATGTGACACTAATGACAATTCCGTGCTAGAATGTGACACTAATGACAGTTCCGTGCTAGAATGTGACACTATGACAGTTCCGTGTTATTATCAGCTATTATTAAACGGAACTGACATCAAATGAGTGTCAAAATGTACCTGTTCTAGCACCGAAATAGATAAAAATTGTTTAGTTTCTGATTTGACTATTTTATTAAAGAAATTTACATTCACAAACAATAGATAATAGATATATTTAATTAGGTACTATCTCTTCATTTAGATGATAAACGCTATTTAGGCAAATAAAAAAATCTAGTTTTGGTTACACCTGCTTCTCGAACAATTTTAATGATCAATAAATTGTAGGTACCTATTACTGATACATATGTATAATATAAACTTAATATATTATTAACACCCACACACATACATATTGAAAGGGTCGCTCCTATTACCAATCGAAAAATTAGTAATTCAGTTTTTTGTATTAATCAGACCATCTAATTGTGTATTATATGTTCTCTTAGAAACAGTTAGCAAACTTTTGGTGGCCATCGGGGATTTTAAGGGGCGCCCCGATGTCAGCCCAAACTTATTTTCTTTGTGAGAAAAAAATACACTTTTTCCAAATCGAGTTTATTATTCCGAAGCTTGCAAAGAAACATATGTTTTATTACATCGCTTTTGACGCAGCGGGTTATATTTTAAGGCCATAGGGCTAATCGTTCTGGGAATTTCTTCGACCGTCCGGTCAACATAGGACCATGGTCATTTTCAATAATCTTATATTAAATCCGCGATTTTTATAATTTCCAACAATTTAAAAGAAATTTGAATGTTTTATGTTTCGAGAATATAGCGCAATTTTAACACCGATTCCTTTTGTCACAGCCGATTAGCTTTGTGGGTTCCCCGAAAGTCTTGCTATTGTTTCTGTGTTTTTAATTTGATATTTCTTTCAGAGTAGAATTAAGTTATAAATGTGTAATGTGTACATTTGAAATAACCAAATTTCGGGGTTTGTAGATGGCATTTATGGCCAAACGTTGTAAAAACCCTGACATCATGAAAGTTAGGTAAAATGAGCCGATCGGAGGGGTTTTGGGAGAGATCGAAATTTTAAAAAGACAGTCGGGAACGAGTTTGCAATACAAGTGGTCGAAAATAAGCGACAATTTTAAAAGTTATAAAACAATATCCACGCGAAAATTGTGGTGAAAACCTCTGTGCCATTGAAAGAAAACACTGGCACCTTAAGATAATTTATTTACGTTTCCCGATCTGAAATTTATTTGAAAATTTTGAGAATACATACTGCTTGTTTTCATACTGCTTGCAATTTCATAATTAAAGACTTTTTCACTTTCTGGCAATCGTGTCGGACGCCATGGTAAATATCTGCTTATCCAAGCGTAATTAATTCAGTTTACGCGAAAACGTTTACTCATAGAAAAGATTCTAAAGCCGTTTTAAGCAATTGTAATTAGCTTGCGTAGTGCTTTGCGTATTTATTTGCTCCTGTAGTGCACGTAGGCGTGAGTTCTAGAAAAGGGCGTAAGACAAATGTTTTGCGTAATTAGCTGCGAACGCGATGGTGCAATTCTCTCTGCTCCGCTCTACGGCAACTCTACCAAAGGCAGGGATGTTAATATTAAACGATGGGAAATTACATATCAGTGGGACTGTTCGGTACATGGTGACGAGTCTGACCAAGACGGCCATTCGACAGTGTAACGAAACAGACCCCAGTCCCATATAAAAAATATAAGAATGGAATCCCGACCAAGTTCTGGGTGAAGTAGACCACTGAAAGAACAAAATAAGCACATTAGTCACACTGACTAAGTGAATACAAAATCACATAAACAAATATATTATGTGAATAGAAAGAACACGATACAACTTGTATTTAACAACCAAAATTACGCGATCATTAAATTAATGTTCGATCTGGCTTTAATTTACCAATATCGCTTTCTACGTTCAAAACAACAGGTAATATCAAAATACTGATAGAAAAGTCAAGCGTCCTTGACTAAATTGGAAACAACTTCCCTAATACGGGCAAGCTGATAACCAAATAAAATATTGCATAAATGCAATTAGAAAACGTATTCATCCAAGGGATAAAACGTTGTCATGCACTGCCCTTGAGTACCGAAAAGCATGCATTGTGATATGTGTCCATTGAAATAACATTGCACAGCTATGCTGAAACAATGCTGAATAATGAGACACAAATGGACATAAGCCCTCACAAACACAACAGTTCAGTCACAAGAAACAGATACACCGTTATGATGCGATCTCGATACATTTACACCAAGAACATTATGAATATAACTTAAAATATTAGTTAATTAATAATAAGGCTATATGCCTAAATAAACAAATAAAACAAATCGAATGGCGACTGTTAAATACAAGTACAAGAAAACATAAATGCATTTATTTTATACGTAATATAAACGTACTGATATTAATAATCGATATGAACAATCAAACATGAAATTGTACTCACCAATAATGCAATATGATTCACAATTATTAAACACACGTCTTCATTTGACACTGTATTCAATACGAAATAGGGTTTTTCCCTAAGTTACATGTTGCAGTCGCTGCAGCATCCCCTCTCCTCATACGCATATCACGCGTTTACTATTTAAGTTTATTATTCCCCAAATTCAGCATTTTAAGAATGACTGTATTTGGTTCCTTTACAACAGTTATTATTCGCCGTGATCATTGCATACCCCACTGCCAACAAACGAAACAAAAGGTGGTAAAATTCAGAACACTACAAAGTAGTGCATTACTGACTGAAATCAGCAAATTTCTGTCTCTCCGGAGATATTGGCCAAATGGTTCAAAGAGTAGGAGATGCCAGTATTTTTAAGCGACTTAATATTTGCGATTCAAAATGCCATGGCGCGTTAACTGATTCTTTTATGACGGCTACTTAAATAAACTATCGGAAGAGTTACGTTAAAATAATTTCTTTAATTAGAACAGTTTCCCAGATTTGGTTATTTCTTATATTCAATTACATACTTTGTGATTATACATTAGGAAATGTTCGCTCTGTTCCCTCTACCGAAGTAGAGGTGTCTCAAATGTAATTCTTTGTTTTGGTTAAAATTATGAGAGAGGGAATCCATTAAAAAATACGATCCCTTATACCTTACTACCATTGTTTTATTTTCTACCTCGATAATCGTTGTACTTTAAATCAAAAGTACTGGCGGTTACCTAACCATGACGTAAAGTCCGAAAAATTATATAATACTGTTTAAATTTTAAAACTAGACGATCACGCCATTTTATTCACGTAGCTGGGTGGTAGAAATACCATCACAATATAGATAATATAAAAAAATAACTGAAATTATTCATATATTTGAACGACAATTTAGAACTACTTCAAATGCTTGATGCTTGAAACTAATTGTTCTATCAATAATACAATTCCACTTACAATTAACCTAATCGACCAGATCCCAAAAACCAATATTAATTGGTGAAAATTTATTAGCTCCACCTTCATATCATTCATTGCTCCTTTAGCGAAGTACAAACTTTTATTGTAGTCCCAACAATTTCTTCAAATCCGACTAACATCCGTGTCCTGTCTCCCATAAATTCCATAAATATTCGTTAAAGGTTTGGCACAACGGATGACCTCGTTCGAAATTCATTTGATTAAAAAGACCCAGCACAATGAGATCATCAATAATATACAACAAAATTCCTTGTTCTCATTCATCACCAAAAGTGCAGCAGCATATTTGGTTAACCGCATATTTTGCTCGCAGTTAAAAGGCAATGTATCCAGTTTTCCTTTGGAAGACTGAATGTTTGATCAAAATAATAATTACCTCCGAATTTCTCGTAGAAGAATCCAATGATCAGATTCATTTCACATCTCTGCAATATGCCATAAACCTCGGTAAATGTTTGATTCATTTGTGAACCCCAATATGTATAATTTGTTTCCCAATAAGAGTAATTGATTTTCATCTTTTGCAAAATTACATTTACCTACTAAAGTTATTTCAACGCCATTGAGTTGATCATTTTTGCAACGGGAAAACATTGACATCGGAGGATTTTGAATATAAGTAATTTTTAAGTAGTTCTTCAAATTGATTGTGAGGTGTTCAAGCGTCAGTGTTAATTCCATTAAAAATATAATAATATTCTAACAACTTTAGGAGTCCTGGAATATTGTCATCATCAATATTGAAAAAGTACTGCGCGCGAGAATTAAAAATTGGATACTTATCCAGTTCTTCAAATATTTGGGAAAACTTTCTTGTTCGTAAATCAATCATATATCCTACAGGCCTTATTTTACGGAAAATTATAAATGGTTTTTTTAGATCTAGTCGGACTACAGGCGAATGGACTGATAAATTAAAATTTATCAAATAAATTTTAATAATAATTTAATTTTATTAAGAGAACTTGTTGGAAATTGTCCGAGGAAATGAGTGGCAAAATATATAATTTCTGAAGAATATTCAAATATGGTCAATAAATGTTCGTTTATTTTTCTTCCGTGAGTGACAGCAGAAATATGGCAAAATATTGTGCAGAAGAAGACGAATTTGTTAAACATTGAATTTGTTTAAGTCAACTATCCTGGCAGAATTTGTACACAATTGTGAAGTTAATAATAATTTGGCAGGTACGTGTTTTCATGTAACATGTTTTCATAAACACTGATTATAATGGAATGAATCATTATCTATAGCCATTAGTTCGTTAAGTATTTTGTTGTTATTTTATTTTCAATTTCAATAAATTTTCTGTTTCTTACTTTAGGTGCTAGGTGAAGCTGTATAATTAGTAATTACTACCAAAAAGCCGATTGTTTTATTTGTTTTTGGTGGAAACTGAAGGTGAAACGACAATTAATATTTGTTTTAAGGAATGAAGATTTATTTATATACATAAAAATAATCTATAAAGCACATTGTATTTCTACAGACAATTGCATTAAAAATAGTTGAGTGCATTTTATAATTCTAAATTCAAGTCAGTTTTTGTATATCGATATTACAAACTTAAAAATCAGAGAAGAAATTCTTGCAAAATAACATTTAACATATCTACTTACTGATTAAGAGCTACAAAAACCATTGCTGTTGAAACGGTGATTCTCACTATCCTAATACCAACATCAAAGTTGATTGCATAATTTTGGGAAAATGATAGCTTAATAGGTTTCACTAAATTTGCTAGGAATATTAGATAAATTTGCTTATTCTCTTGGTTCCAATAATACCACGTACAATTAGAAATACTCATTGAAAAATTTTCATACTGAATAACGTACACATATTCAGAATCAAATATTTACAATAATAAAAATATATATTATCCTGACCTCTTGTTCCAGCATTTCCCCATTGACTAAATAAATCAAGGTCGTGTACTCATAAGCGAAGGCGACTATAAATGATCGAATTAAACCAAAACTGCGCAAGTAAGTGACCTAAAAAAGAAATCTATTGACAAAGAAATTATTGTTATTACGATAATTGTTCCACATACAGATACAAATGAGAAAAATATGAATATGGACCATAAAGTACCAGTTAAAGCGATTCCAACAAAAAATTTTTTTGTTAAGGACTGTATAAACTTGACACCCCTAAAAAGATAAATTAATTAGTCTGTTCCATTTAATATAAGAACATATTTACTCCAATAATTCATTTTGCTTTTCTATAAGAAAAACCAATCGTTGTTTAATTAATAAGTGGAAACTTTCGTTTTCAGTCTGATCTTCATAATACTCGTCATTACAAAGTGTTTCCTCTATGTAACTAGAATAGATTTTTAGTAAAATTCTTATATTTAAGGTTCCATAGGTGATGATAAGTGGTAATTCACACATGAAATAAGATACTAAGAAAAAGTAAAAAGAAATGAAAACTCGTATCATGAAGGCAATTGTAGAGTCTTCTATAATGTGTTGATTTATTATCACCAATGGGAAAAAAATTGTTGTAAATTCACTAGACAAAGATACTGTAGCAAAACATAGTCCAGTGATGATAATTAAAATAAAATCAATTTGTAAATAAGGAAGCCAGTTCTTGCAGAACTTAAATAAAAGTTCGTCGGTGGCTTGACTGTAATATAGAGCTATTTGCTCATTCCTTGCCATATTCAATTTTAAAACAGTTTCATCCATTATGTTAGTAAAACAAAAGGTCACAAACAGAGCCTAAAATTTTTGTTTAATATTTAAATTAGGTCAGTCGTGTAGGTACACCTTACAAAAACTTGTGTAGAAATCGTCAAACCATTGTCCAAAATAAAGTCAAGATTAGGATTCATTGTAAAAGTGATAAGTTGCATGCAAATTGTGATAACCATAAAAAATATTAGTAAATAAATGCAATGTTTTGCATATTTTAATTGCCACAAATTCTTAGTTACATTTAAAATAAATTGTAATGGGTCTCGTCCTGGAGGAATAGAATTTGAATTGTTTAAATCTCTCGTATAAATATGTTGGCGTATAAAACTTACTTTTAGTTTTACAACACATCGTCGTATGAAACTATGTAAAGTGAACAACTTATATTTTTTTACTTCTATAACTTTTATTTGTTTACCGATACAATATATTAAATATGTAGAATCATTAAAATGAATGTCTTAAACCTACCCATATTAACTCTTTATCATTAACTTCCGTTTGATCACATAAAATAAAGAATATCTTCAACTTTGTACATAAATACATACCCTATAGGTAGGTTATTTTTATAGTAGGATAAATGATAATTGTAGCTATAACAAAATTAGCATAATTTTTTTATTGTTATAATAATCATTTTTATTGTCATTTGAAATAAAGCAGAAATGTACAATATTTTCAGGTTTCCTCCTTAAACAAAGTAGAGAATGTGCTTGAGAAATTACCAAGGCAATCATGGATTTAATTAATAACACTAAAATCATTATTGATGTATTTTATTGAAAGGTGTACATTTATAAATTAATAAAGGTAATAATATGTGTACCACGATATGAGTAACTCTAAATGCCCACAATGGAGTCATCGTCTACAATGCTTTGACTTCTATTACGGAAAAACACTAATTTTTCACCAATAAAGACAAGTGCGCTACTAAACAACCCAACACTCCATATTCCAAAAACCAACTTTAGTTGAGTAAATTTTAATGGCGCCGTATTTACAGTCGTCTCAGCATCTTCAGCCAAATACACATTTTTTGTATATCTATATAAAAGTGTCCTTAAACTGTATTCTATATGTCCTGTTTCCCAGAGGTAGAATAAATACTTATTATAAAGCGGAAATAAAGGATGGCCTCTTACGAAATGTATTTGTCCAGAACTAAGGAAAACAACATCATCCTCAATAATATATAATAAAAATTCTTTATCTTTGGTCAACAAATCCTTTGATAAATATTTTAATTGTTCTGCAAAGCCAATAGCGGCAATATTTCGTTTATATGCCGATTCATTTAAGTACCACGCCAGAGGAACATTATATGGAACTGAATTTTCGTAGAGTTTTGTTTCGACAGGATTATCGTGTCCTTTGAAATAGTTCCTTATTAGAGGAGTCATTGGTAGTTTTAGATTAGAGTCTGCGACATCTTTGAAATTCTTAATTTGGTCTTCATATATTGGATATATCAGAACTGGAAGTAGATTGCTCTTGAGAGTTGAATTTAAAATAAGAAACTGTATAAGTAGGAATATTGTCACGATTCTAAAGTGCAGGGTCCGAGGTATGAAGGATGGCGATTGATCTGTTGAAGCTTCTAATACATAAAAAAATATGCTACTGAATTTCTCTCGGTTTCCACTTAAGTGATTTATTATTTTTATAGTAATGCCAATTATGATTATATTTATTATATAGAAAATCCATGACATTGGTGATAAGACTTTTATTAATCTCATCCAAGGGGGAAGTTTTCTAGCACGTGGGGCAATAATGTTAGCAGTCGTTACTAAAAAACTGAAAGTCTCGTCAAAGAATAAGTTCTCTCTATTGTTTAAGTGAAAAAATCCCAAAACGAAAGATGTGTCTCGTCTCTGTAATACTCCAAAAGCGTCAGTAAAGACTTGATTCACTTCTCTTCCCCAGTAATTGAAATTTGTTGGATAATAGAAATGCTTTACACCTATATGATCCAAAATCAGATTTGTCATTTCAATTTCTAATCCTTTTCTACTACTTTTACAAAATGAGCACATCGCCATCGGAGGAATTCTCATATAACACACTTTCATATTGATATTTCGGAAAATTTCCAATTGTTGTTTCTCATATGAAATAATTCCGGAAAATGTACATATTTCATTTTCGAGGTATTCAAAATTACTTCCCATATAATAACATCTACCTCTATAAAAAATTAAGAAATTGTATATGTAATAAATTTGCACTAATCTCAATAAGTTTTTTGATTTTTTGCTAATTAAAAAAACAAATTTAGCTCTTGGATTAAAGAGCGGTGAGGCTTCCAAGTTTTCAAAAATTTTTGACGGTTTACTTGCTCTTAAATCAACAATGTATGCATCCGGTTTTTCGTATCGAAATATTACAAAAGAAGGACTAGAGTTTAAGCGAACAACTGGAAAATGGAGTACATTATTATAGTTTACTGAATAAATTAAATAATCGTCTTCAAAAACTTCAAAGAGAAATTTATTGTCAAGATTTCTTAAATTTTCAATAATTCTGTTTTTATTAGAATCAGCGGAAAAAATAAATTCGGCGAACATTATGCAGAGGATGTTTAAAGTATTCAGGAACACCATTATGGTAATAGTAATTGTACTAAAATATCATTTATATTAATTTTGATGTGAAAAATTTTTTTTATTATGCGTGTACGCATTTCGTAATTTAATAAATGTACCTGATACATTATTAACGTTTTAAAAAACACTCTGCAATATAGATATAATCAATTAATAATTATGATAATAACTACGATACGGGAGAATTATTTTCCAAGTGAAATGGACTTGTAAGATAATAGGTAAAATATTAAATTTATGATCGTTTCTAACAATTAAAAGTAATTGGGCCTATTAAAACAATAACAACATCATAAACAAATCAATGTAGTACTCAATAACAATATGCATTATGTTAAAATAAAATACATTAACAACAATAAAATTCAGATGAAATAGTCACAAGTGCACTCATACACATACGACGTGATTTAGTTAGTGACTTTTACAAAGTAAAAATTAGACTGACATTTATAATAAAAGATTGAGCTAACGGACTTTGTAATCGAAAACATCTAAACCAACAAAATTTTTCTGTAGACATAAAGAATCACAATTCACAAACATGTAATGTATGTACCCTAAACCTAGGCATATCAAGCCAAGCTGCATGCTAATACCCTTTACACAAACTATTGCCAATATAAGGTATGTAGGTAAATAAGCATAATTTTATTTACCTATTTGCGTTTTGTAAAACCTTCTATTACAAAACAGAACTGTCAGATTCGGGTTTTGTAATAAAAGTAGTTTTACTGTAAGAAAATAGTGATTTTTACTATTTGGGGTTGACGAAACCTTGTCAATTGAATCGCTGTCAACAGATTTACGCTGCGATACAGCGAGAGTTAATGACATTGACAGCATGACAACATTTAAAACTGTCACACTCGAAATGTTTGAAAACAAAATTGAACCAACTTTAGAAAATAAAAATCTCTACAATTATGAAATGACTAATTTATTTATTTATAATTAAATATTTTAGACGCAAATAGGTAAAATACTGTAAAAAATTCGTATCGTAAGGGATTTTAACGTATTCGTAAATCAAACGTTAGCCGCTAACGCGGCTAACGGTTTAATTTACTCATCCGTTAAAATATCCCTTACGATACTCATTTTTTAATATACTATTCCGATTCAGTGTTTAAAAGTTGATCAATACGATTAAATATTTCAATGTTTATTTAAACAAAAGTCCTATAATACAACGTGTCTTAATACATCATAATAATATTTCTCATTTAACCACAGAAATAGACATAATATAATCATTAAAAGTTAGGTTCTTTTAGTAGGATGGGTGATAATAATATTTACAATAAAAAGATTGTGAAGAATATTAGGTAGATATTTATTGGATTATCATAATCGGAAAGCTAAAGTTTTATTTCAAGTGCAATGAAAATGTATGTTAGCCTACCAGTACCCAACATGAAGGTTTCCCAATTAATTATTAATAAAGATCTACAAAATACCTACACAATAGCTGTTGAAACAGTAATATTTATATGTAGGTAACTATTATGCATATACCTAAACGCCAAATGCACATTCATATGTATGTACATAGATATTATTAATACCATTGCCATTATTACAATTGTCATACATATTTTGTGCGTAAACACTAATTCTCAACTATATTCTATATGGTTCGTTTTATTGGGTATAGATTTGTTCTGTTAAAAAAATAATTTGGATCTTTTATACCTTGTAATTAATAGTTCTATCAATAAAACAGTTCCACTTAAAATTAGGCCAGCTGTCCAAATTACGAAAACCAATATCAATTGCTGGAATTGAATTGGTTCCATATTAAATTCTTTCATTCGTGCTTTTGCTAAATATAAACTTTTTTCATAGTCCCAACTAATTCTTCGAATACGACTGAAAACGTGTCCTGTTTCACATAAATACATTAAATACCGGTTAAAAACTTGATATAATGGATGCCCTCGTTCAAAATTAATTTGAATCGATGGAACATTTACAACTGGATTCTCAATGATGTACAACAAAAATTCCTTGTTTACGTTTATTAAAATTGATGCGTAAAATTTTGCTCGCAATTCAAAGACGATATACGCCGTCTTTTTCTTGAAAGCAGTGTTCTTTAATTCTTGGACAGCAGTACCCAATAATGGAACAGCTTTGCCATAGATAATTGCCTCAACACTATCCGACTGATCATGTTTAAAAAGACCTTTCAGGACATCGTTCATTGGAATTGTCAAGTCAGAATAAGCCAGATCTTCAAAGTTTTTAACTTGCTTCTGGTAATCGGGAAGCATAAGAACGGACAGTAGTTTACTTTTGACGACTGCATTAAAAATAAGAATCTGTACCAACCAAAAGATAGATATAAAACGAAAAGGTAAAGTTCGTGCTTTAAAAGTAGGCGCAGAATCCGTTAACACTTGGTAAAAAAATATAAAAATATGGTAAATGGTTAAGTTTTCTTGATTTCCACTTAAAAAAATGGTTCCAATAATTAACAACACTACTACTAAATATTCTACTAGATACAGAATCCATGCTGCTGATGTTAAGAGCCGAATAATTCGCATCCAAGCGGGAATCTTTTGTGAACGAGGTACAACAAAAACCGAATGGGCTTGGTAATAGCCGAATGTTTGATCGAAATAATACGGACCTTGAAATTTTTCATAGAAGAATCCTAAGATGAGATTGGTTTCGTGTTTCTGCAATAAGCCATAAACATCTGTGAATGATTGACCTTCTTGCCGACCCCAGTATGTGTAATTTGTTTGAAAATAGAGATACTTGACTCCTATCTTTTCAAAAATGAGACTTGTAAGATCTATTTCGATGCCTTTTAATACCTCGTTCTTACATCGTGAGCACATTGTCATCGGTGGATTTTTCAAGTACGTAATTTTTAGATAATGATTCTTCAATTTTGAAGATTGAATGTTATTTAGTGAATATGTTGCATTGCCAGCAATGATAATCCCATTAACAATGTAATATTTCTCCAATAATTTCAAGATTCCATTGACATTCGTATTGATAATGAGCAAAAATTGTGCACGGGGATTAAACACTGGATATTTATCTAGTTCTTCAAATATATGGGAAGGTTTTCTTGTTCGCAGATCAATCATATATCCAACAGGCTTTACTTCTTGAAAAGTATTAAAAGACTTTCGCAAATCCAATCGCATTATGGGAAAGTGAACAAAAGCGTTAAAATTGATCACGTAGATTAAAGAACTCTTTGTGAAATTTTGAAGGAAATCTTTAACACTCGAGAACACTTTTGAAGAATATTCAGAGGACATTGCTAATTCGTCGTTAATTTTTCGTCCAGAAGTTTTAAACAGAATAATTGCAATTAGAGTACAAACAAATATGTTGTTTGACATTGTGCACTTAACTACTGACAGGAAATAATTTAACATCGTAAGTAATAAAAAGTTTAATGTAGGATAATTTGAGTGGTACGTGTTTCCATACTAATTTAGCTAATGTTACAAAATATTCATAAGCTTTTATCTATAAAATTTATATCGCAACACCGACAACATATTATTTAATCTGAAGATACTTTAACGATATCAAATAGAGAATTCTCATTTTTTATAAATCATATTTTCAATTATAAAAACCACACTACTGCCAAATATACCAAAAAACCAAATCACGAAAATTCCTAACAATTGATAAATATTTAATGGTTCCACTTTAATGATCCACTTATCTGCATCAGCCAGTCGCAGGCTTTTTTCGTAGTTTTGAGCAACACCTTTCAGAGCTCTTCCAATAAATCCCGCTTCCCATAATTCCATCAGATGTTTATTGAATTTAGAAAATAACGGATGTCCTCTTTCAAAATACACTTGAATTGGTATTGTGTTTAGAGCCTCGTCAATGATATAAAGTAACAGCTCATTATCGTCATTAACTAAAATCGGAGAGTAGAATTTCGCTCGGATTCCAAAAAGAGCTACAACTTGATCACGTTTGGTTGCTATTTGAACTAATCCTTGCATTACGGATGTTTGAAGGCGCACAGATTTCTCATAAATCGAAGCCTCAATTGGATTATATTTCTGAGCAAACTCCTCTCGTACATATGGATTTAAGGCTATCTTTAAACCCGAGTTAACGATATCTTCAGTGGTTCTAATCTGTTTTTCGTACTCTGTGCGCATAAGGATCGAAAGAAGTTTACTCTTCAAAGCGGTGTTAAAAATAAGACACTGTATAAGCCAGAACGCTGAAATGAAACGAAACGCTAAACTTTGAGGACGAAAGAAGGGAGATGCGTCTAATGCCACTTCATACAGATAACTGAAAATTTGCCAATTGCTTAAATTTTCTCGGTTTCCACTATTTCTTAATAACAATTCGAATGTGAGTCCAACAAAAAAAAATTCTAATATGCAAGCAATCCATACAGAAGGTGCAAGAATATTTTGCAGTTTTCGCCACGATGGCATCTTTCGGGCCCTGGGCACCACAAAATTACCTTGAATTTGCATATAAGAAAAAGATTGCTCAAAATAAAAAGGCTCTTCGGAACTTCCATAAAGTAATCCCAAGATAGCATTAATTTCGTGCCTTTGTAAGACTCCAAACGCTTTTTCGAATTTCTTAGTAAACGTCGGGTTTCCTAAAAAAGGAAAATGTGTTTGCATGTACAAGTAACCTTGGCCCATGTGATTCAGAATTATATTTGCTATATCAATTTCCACTCCCTTTGGAGTTTTCTCACATCTTGCACATATTGAATTTGGTGGATTTTCTGCATACATAATGCGTAAATATTTCGCAATTGAATAGTCAATGTTTTTTGGTTCGTAATTAAAACTCTCAATAATCTGGAATGAATCATTGGAGAAGTGGCCAATTTGGACAAATTCAAAGTGGTCAACAGTGTAAATTGAATTATTGTAAATTACGAGACAACGAAATATGTAATATTTAGCCAATAGCTTCACAACCAGAATGGTCTTTTGATCAACGATAATTAAAAATTTGCCTCGAGGATTAAACAGAAGCGAACTGTCTAATTCTTCAAAAACGGAATGGGGTTTCGAGTATCGGAGATCTATTATATAAGCATCAGGTTTTATTCTTTGGAAATAAATTATTGAGATCGCATTCCTTGTGTTTATTCTAACCAGTGGTATGTCAAGCCTTTCTTCCAAGTTAACATTGTAAATTAGATGTTTGGTAAAGAACTTTTCATACAAGTTCATTATGCAAAAATTTATATTTTGCGAATCTTGAGCAAAATTTAAGCAAAAAACGAAACTGTAACTGAATGCAAAGATTGTTAGAATACTTTTGAACATTTTCTGTTGACTAATGACAATGTTTCGATATTAGTGGATTATATTAAACTTTACAAATGTTATTTTTTATACAATTGAACACACATTTTCACTCAATTTCTGCTTATTATAGATAATTTTTATGGTTGACATTAATTTTACTAACATTTAGAAACTTTATATCCCAATAAAATATTTATAAGAGAATTAAAGTAAATGGGTTTTTGTTTATTTTGTTGGTTAAAATTACACACACTAAATAGTACTTGTCTTTTTCTACTTTTACGAACTTTGAAATAATGATGCACATACATTATGCATCATTATTATATATATTATTATGTAGTATATTTTAAAGTATTTAAAATCAATTTTCGTTGATAATGATTTATTTTTTCAAATTTTTTTTATTTTTTAACAAATACATTTACGATAACTCTGAAAAGCTTGAACATTTACTGTAGTAATTAACAATTTTCAGATTATAAGGTGACTAGTATGACTATACTGCTTTTCCCAGAACCTTACAAATTTTTACAAACGATGCTCCGCCTACTTTTACACTAGCGAAATTTTTATGCGCGGGAAATTTAAAAACGTATTTATTTTCCAAACATTTTTACATATGTTTTGAGTTGTAGCTTAAAAATACGGGTTTGTATAAATTATTAATATTGCAAAATATAATGTAGAAGGCTTAATTTCGTTTTATTTATTAGTTTTGCAAATTTAAATTTTTAAATCTATACGAAATTATTTTAGCCATGTGTTTCGGCTTCTATTTCCGAGCATCTAATTGGCTGTTGCTAAAAGTGAACATAACCTCATTTGTAAAGTTCTGGGAAAAGCAGTATAGGACAATATATTTATTATACATATACATATTCAATTCTGTTATAAAAAGTATAAGTAAATATAAGATAATTTGACAGCTACATATTTTATTATTCCAATTATTGCGTACCTACGTATAAATAAGTATTACCTTTATAACGCAATAAATATTTACTTACCAGTGGTATTGTTTATTGTATTTTTTTTATTATTGTTATGTACATATTATGTATGGCGCAGAAGGAAATTAAAGAATTTAATTGAAAAAAAATGTAAACATGAGAACATGAGATCAATTATATTTATTAGTTTTCAATATCCAAATAACAAAAATATATTTACATTTCCAAAGCAACTTTCGTTATAGGTAATATTGTGTATCCATAGTTAGTTGTTTCAAAATATTTTTAATATCTACACTTATTTAGATCTTAGTTTGCCGTACGTTTCCAAATTTCAAAACAAATTTAATAGAAACCAAGTTTCCCATCTATTACTGTCAATGTCTGAAGCACAAATCTAAGATGTATTATCTGCACATAATAATTTTTACATTTATTATATTATTACAAAATGGGCAAACAAAATTTAGTATCGAAACTGAAGCAGATTCAGCAACCACCAACCCTATTAACTGTATTGACGGTTTATTAAAGAATACATACAGCGACACTTTATTATATTTAACAGATTTTGAAGAAGCTATAAAATTCCCTGTCGTAAGAATAAACACATCAATTGCATCACTGATATTTCATCGAAAAGAAAAACCAAATGGATATATTCTAGATTTACGAAAAAATCATCTTTATTCAGTGTTCCAAACCTTAGACAAATCACCTCTCTTCAATCCTCGAGCACTATTCATCATCCTAACAAATGAGTCAACAGTTAGCCCTTCATTTCTGACTCTATTACAAAAATATTTTTTATTCAAATGCATACTCTTGATAGAAGGCCAATTTTACAAGTTACTCGATTCCAGATTACATCCTGTTGGTGACTGTGTCCGTGGATTTGTCGATAATCCATTGAAAAGCAATTCACCTGACTTTCGAAACACTTTTGTGAAACTCACTTACATATATAATCCCCCATGCACTTCTTGTGCACTCTGCGAAAAAGGAAAACGTGGCATCGAAATCGAATTGGCAAATATAATTTTTGATTATTTGAAGGTGAATTATTTGTACATAAGAACAAATTTCACTTATTGGGGTGACGAAATCAATCAAGTCTTCACAAATGCTTATGGAATGTTGCAAAGGCACGAAACCAACATTTTATTGGGCTCTTTTCATGGACGAGACCATGAACATTTTTACTTCGATCAATGCTTTAGTGCTTTATCATCGGAAGCGAAGTTGATTGTTCCACGAGCGCACAAAGTTGCCCCTTGGATTAGAATTACGAGAATTTTGTCACCAACAATGTGGCTTTTATGCATATTGCAATTCATCCTTGTTTGTATTATAGTCGTCTTAATATCACGTGTAAGTGGAAATCCTGAAAACGTGGACACCTACATGATACTTAACTACTTATATCAAGTGGCAACTGAAGCAGCTCCAGATTTACAATTACACACCTTCTCTTTTCGAGTAATAGCATTGTCTTGGCTCGTACAATTTCTCGTTTTTAATACCCTCCTCAAAAGCAAGCTGCTCTCCACTCTCCTGCTTCCTGAATATGAGAAACAATTTAAAACACTGGAGGAGGTCGCTTATTCTAGTCTTGATATCGGATTAACTCCCTACATGAGAAATCAATTTGTGGATAAAATAAATCCTGCTGAAAAACTCATCTACGAAAGATCAAAACTGTTAAATTTATCAATTCTTGACGCGTTGTCATACACTGCAGAAAAGCCAAACCGAGCTATTGTATTAAATTCTTTTAGTGTGAAGTCAAATTCACATCTTCTGGAAAATGAAAAGCATGAACTTGTATTGTATGTGGTAGAACGTCCCAGAGTTAATATTGGTTTCAGTCAATATTATTTTGAAAGGGGACATCCGCTGTTCTATACTTTTAATAAATATTTATTGGTTTTATATGAAACTGGTGTGATTGCCCACGAGGGTAGCACAATTTACACTCGCTATGAACAACGAATGAAGCAAGTAGCAGACGAAGAAAATGAACTTCAAGTGCGACCGTTGATCTTGCCGGAATTGTGGGCAATTTTTGGTGTTTGGATTATAGGTTTAGTTATAAGCACGATTGTATTTATTTTTGAATATTTTCATATACATGCAAATATCAAATAAAACATCTTAACGATAATACAACCAATTTTCAATGATAAAGACAACACCACCAATTACCATACCAATAATCCATATAGCAAAGATACCCAACAGTTCCGCCACACTTAATTTGGCCATTTTCACAAGATTCTCCTCAACTGTAACAAGTTTCACACTTTTTTCGTAATGTCGATTATATCGTTTAAAACCAATATTCACATGACCAGTTTCCCATAAATTCATCAAATATTTGTTATAAGCATGAAAAAATGGATGTCCTCGTTCAAAGTAAACTTGAACTGGGACCACAGTTATAGTCGGATCTTCCATAATGTACAACAAGAATTCACCCTCAGCATTCACCAATGACTGGGAAAAGTACTTTGCGCGGATGCCGAAAGCAATCACTGCTTGGTCTCCTTTAACTGCAGTCTGAATGATCAATTGCACCATAGGAATGGTAACAGGTTCTCGTTTTTCCAAAATAATCCTTTCAACCGGATTCGTAGTTCCTATGAAATACTCTTCAACATATGATGTCATTGGTACTCTGACGTTAGAGAAAGCTACATCTTCAAATGTTTTAATCTGTTTCTCGTATTCGGAATGCATCAGAACGGTCAACAGTTTACTTTTGAACGTAGTATTGAAAATGAGATATTGCAAAAGGCAAAATATGGAAATAAATCGAAAAGCCAGCGTTTGAGGACGGAATGTTGGGGATACTTCTGTTATTACTTGATATAAAAAATTTATCGTCTTATAACTGTTCAGATGTTCTTGGTTTCCACTAAAATATGATATTATTATAATTAGGAATCCAACAAAAACCAATTCCAATGCGAATGTGGACCAAACTTTCGTGCTAAAAATGTGCAAAATACTTCTCCATGAGGAAATCTTTCGTGCACGGGGTACAATGAAGTTTGTACGAATCATTAGATAACTGAATGATTGGTCGAAGTAATAACTTTCTTCGCCTCTTGCAAAAAACAAGCCCAAAGCGAAATTAATTTCATGTTGTTGCAAAAGTCCATAAACCAACGTATATGATCCGTTAATGTACTTGCCCCAATTAAACAGACTCGATTGCATATAAATGTACTTCTGCCCTACATGATTAAAAATTGTATTTGCTAATTCGATTTCAAGGCCGGGTTCGTTACATTTTGGACAAATCGCCAATGGAGGATTGTATTGGTAGAGAATTTTTAGAGTTTTATGCCAAGTTTGGTTTATTTCGGAATTAAACAGTTCATCACTTAATTGATGCTCATTAATTTCAATATACGTAGAGTTCTTTATGTCAAAAATATTGTCTTGGATTAATATGATCGCAGAGAATATGTAATACTTGTATAATATTTTCAGAAATACATCGGATTTTTGGCTGTCAATAAAAACGAATTTTGCTCGTGGATTGAATAGCAACGATTTCTCCAAGTCTTGGAACGTTTGGTATAAATTTGAGCCCAGCAAATCAATTATGTAAGCATCCGGTTTCTCTTTAATAAAACACATTAAATCAACATTTCTTTTTTGATTTAGTCGAACTAGTGGAAAAGGTAGAGGTTCATCAAAATTAACTAAAAATATCAGTTTTCCTATAAGATATTTCTGATAAATCTTGTTTATACGGTCAATTATAAATTTGTTTGAACTGCTTAGTTTTTCCAAAGACAATTGTCGGCTCTCATTATTTCGTAAAATTATACACATCAAGAACAAACAGTTTATGTTCATATTAATTTTAGGAGCGAACATACCTAACACTTGTAAGGTAGGTTAGTCAAGTTGTGAATACCTACCTACACTTTTCCAAAATCATACTGAGTGCTTCTCTATATTTATTAAAATATGGATCTAATGATGGTAGATATAAATAATAAATTATTGGATGAATACTTAATTAGTAAAAAATGCCTTAATAATCATGTTAATGTTCAAGTACAAGTTTGTAACAGAAAATTGATTGATGGATTTAGCCATTAAAATGGTTTTTCGCAGCTGTTGTTACCCTCAATTACCTATATATTTTTCTAGTTAAAAAAACTGTAATTATCTGCACAATTATTTGGTTTGGTATAAACTGGAAAGCAAAATAGAGCTGGATTGACAATAACATATTAAAGGAGTTTTCGTATATGGTTTCGTAAAGGAGTTTCGTACCTCACAATAATATTTATTATTTATAATATTAATAGGTATTCAGAAACAACGTGTGACTTATTAAGTGATATGATTTGGAATTTTACCTTAGAAAAATCTCATTCTAGAATCAAGTTTTTAGTTTCATTACTTGATAGTTTTGTCTATATCTAGATCCAACAATAAAATGGTGTGATTACCTATTACTTATTAGGTATATATATAGGTAGGTTTGTAATTCGTGCTTTTTCATTTATGTATTTGGTGTCTTTTGTATTACCCAAATGTGATTATAATACTTTTCGAACCGTCTCCATTTTTCCAATTTATTCATTTTTTTTTAAATTTCCAATTGTCGACAAAACAGAAATCGTACCCTTGAGAATCTTATGAAAATTCAACATTTATAAGAAATTCTTAACATTTTCCTGTGAATAAAAACCTACTTTTTTACCAAGTCCATAATTGATAATAAAATTATTAGTAAATTGCAGCCTAACAGGCTGGATAGATATTTCCAGAAAAATTAAATAAATCTTTTGATTTTCATCATTCCAATTGTACCAATTTGCTTGGCATAAGTTTAGGAAAAACTGTTCAAACTAAAAACGAGACTCACTTTGAATCATACAGTGCATTTCATCTTACCGCATAATACTTCCTGCTCCAATAATTGTCCTGATAACACAAAAATGAAAAAGGTAAACAAAAAGCATATGCTTCCTAATATAGGACGAGAATAACCAACTATCTCCAATAATTCCTGAAATTGGCATAAAGTGGCAGAAATGAGAACAAAGAAGTCCGCCCGTGTAGTTTGCGGACGGTCCGAAAATTGTAGCGTTTCCGGACAAGGCAACATGTATGAGAGATATAAGTACCTACTCCTATACGGAATGATTTATATGAATTCTAGAAGTTCCCTTGTCCACAATCCACAAAGGCGACCTCCGCAAAAGCCACGTTGCCGAACAAAGAATTTGGTAACATTACATCTGATAGGTAGAAATAAAAAATTGAGATGGAATAACATGTGACAGCTAAGGCAAGTAACGGGAAACTTTCTTTTATAGACAATTTAAACATTTTCAGTAATCTAAAAATAAGATTCCTTGAAAATATTTTATTACGTTTAGGTATAGATCATACCGTAAAAGCTGCTCTTGACTCCTTATCAAGTAAATCAATTGTTGTCTTGTTAAATAATTGTAGTTAATCTCTTTAGAAATACAACCGTTTGGTTCTATATGCATGTTAGAAATAAAAACTTCGTCTACATAACTTGAATAAATCTTTACCAAAATCAACAATCCCAATACTAAACATAAAACATAGTAGATAAATAACAACGTGAAGATTATAGTAAGAGCAAATAAACTCATATAAAACAACTCCACGAAAAAATATATATTGTTGAAGTTTCTTTTAATTAGCACTAACGGGAAACATAAATCCTTTGGAACCCCATAATATAAAGAAATGATCCATATAGAAAGTACCGCTACTATGCATGTAATCTTCGCGACATTTAAGATAAATTGCCATTTTCTTATATACAAGGAAAGTGTTGTTTTAGTTTTATCATTAACATAATTTAGGGTAGAAGAGATATGTTTTATTCTTTCCATAAATGATACCATAGAATGTAATTGCACTGAAAGAGACCTGCTAAAACCAATTCCCTGAAATGTTACAGATTAATTGGTCCGGCGTAAATTTCAGGCCGAAATATTTACCATCATATGCATCGCAACGAAAAACATATTCTTTGTTAAATCAAACTCGTCAAAATAAAACGCTATTAACAAAGTTTCCAATAGAAATAAAAAAATTCCTTGTGTATAGCACAATTTTAATAGTTTTTGATTTTTCACCACTGTATCAATTTTATTGAAAAATGTTATACGACACAACTGATTCATCACTATAAAATAATAAGTTATTTTAAGATATTTTAATTAGCTTTTACCTCTATGTGAACCATTAGTGATATGGTCATCAGCTATTGGAGTCATATTTGAAAATGGGTATTCCTTTTGTCCTGCTAAAGTACTTGATACGGAAATGGTTCACTGCAACTGTCTTATGTGCAAAGAGGAGAATAGCAGTAACAACCGTATAATAGGAATTATTAATTAATTTGCTGATAATTAAAAAGAATTTAAAATGCAAACTATGTTTATATTGATTTCTGTATGTACATCTTTACATTATCCCAATTAATTATGCTTTTGATCTTATTACAAAGACATTAATAACATAGGTAAGAATAATGAAGAAACTGTGTACTGTGTACCTACTCGTATTTGTCTTAAGCAATGAAGAAAGACCTAACGATAATAAAACTAATTTTAAAATCCGTATACAAAAAATGCCCTACAAATCAACCACATTCATACAATAACATATGTTAAAAGAGTTAGGTATAGATTGTAATGATACAAACCCGAGTAATAACAAAATTAAAACTTATTTTAATTACAACTCGAACTATCACGTGATAAGGTTCTAAGATGTAGTAAGACCCACTTAGAAAGAGAATCAATGAGCAATTAGCCAACGGGACTAAGTGAGCATTATTAATTAATAAAACTGACTGCATATAGATAATAATGATTCTGTAAATTATAGAAATCAATTGTTTCAAAACACAAAATTATGACGACGAAACGCACCGCGAAGCTTCTTGTCTACCAATATCGCTTTAATGCGTTCAGACTAATCCCAACCAACGTCTTGGAGGGTATCTCGGAAACTTTCTTTTATAGACAATCTAAAAATAAGAATTGTTGAAAATAATTTATTATAATTAGATTAGTTCATACCGTAAAAGCTTCTCTTGACTACTTATCAAGTAAAACAATTGATCAATTAATGAAAGATGAATTTTGGACTTGCATTGTCTTTATTTTGGTTTAAAACTTTCACAACGTTTCGATTGGTTATTATCTCCAATCGTTATCAAGTGAATACTGACAAAAATCCAGCAGCTAATAGTGCATGAAGAGTAACTGTTACACTTAATTAATTTTCAGAAGAGGTTTCCAGATCCTGTTTACGTCTACTGAAGGTTTGCTGAAGACCTGGTTGTTTTGCTGGATCAGATCGGCGTCCTTAAATTTCCTTTTGTACCAGTTCTGCTCCCTACGGATTATCCTGGCGTCTGTCCACTTCATTCTGTGTTAATGGTCCCATGAGTGCTGTGCGGCTCCCGATTTCGATGTTATGGTGACGACACCACCACAATAATTTAATTTTTATATTAAATTAATTTTCACAATGGTACTTGATCATCGCAATGATGTACCAATTTTCCTTTTATGGAAAATCTATTTTATATTTTCTCAAAATATAGATTAACTAACTTTTCTTTTATGAAAAGTTTATTTTACAATTATTATTCTTTCACTTTTATATTTCACTTTGTTTCTTTCTATAGAAACCCTTTTAGTCAATTTTACTACAATTATACTGATTTTACTTTTATGTAAAATCTCTATTTCTAATTATTCACGATTAACTTTTATGTTAATAATCTCATTTACTATTTTCTTACATTTCAACAATTTTGTTTATATTTTGAACTTTCTATAGTTCAATTTCTTATTATATTCAAATTCTGAATATTCTTTGGTTTTGGGGCCCTCAGCCCCAATGTGGCCTCCTACCTCCCCTTCAAGCCACCCTCTTGCCTCTCTTTATATTATTGCAATTTCTTTTATTTACTATTTACATGTGCACACTATTTAATTTCATGCTTAATAATATTTGTCAATTGACTTACCCCAAATTCGTTCTATTTTTTAACTCACTTCTATGTGAATTTATTTCTCATATATTTTGTCACAACATTCTCTTTTTTCTTGTTGTAACTTTCTGAACAGTTTCTATCGCTCTATTTTTTAAGTCAGCCAAATTCGGCGCATGAACTTTGTTTCTCTTTCATATGGAATCTTTTATCCCTTTTCTTTACTTAAGGGAAATGTCTCAACCATTTCCTTGTTCTACTTATGTTAAATATACATACATAAATATAATTTTATAGTAAATTTCGCGACTCTTCGCGACACTCCCCCCAAAGAAATGAAAATTACTATATCCTTTCTTTATACTTATTTATTATAAAATAAATGGTTTGAAAAATAAAAAATACATTAAAAGGTAAGCAAATAAACAAAACAAAAATTTTCTTAATAGAACAATATGATAATTTTAACATTATATAATAATTTTAAATTATAATCATTCTTTCTTGGTTAATTGCAACTTTGGAAATCATCAGCAATTGGGAAGTCCAATTCTTTATTATTTCCCGAGCTCTTTCGGCTGCTTGTCTTTTTGAACTTCTTTTATTTGATTTTTCTTCAGTCTTTTTGTTGTTTAAGTCAGTCTCAATATGGTCTAAGTCAGTTATATTAGGTTCTTCATTCTCAGTAGATTCAATTGAGGATTCAATATTTTGAAGATTTTCATTCTCCTTTTCATTTTCATTTTCAATTTCATTCTGTTCATTTTCTTTGTCAATCAATTCTAATGGGTACAAATGTCCAATAGATCGTTTATAACTTTCACCTTCTGAAGTTGTTACGATTGCGACTCTTATTTGACCATCCGGAGCGACAAAAACTTTAGAAATTTTTCCAACAGTCCAATTAGCTCTATTATTTGTTGGACCTTTTATTTGCACAATATCACCAATTTTAGGTTTAACATTTGTGACTACTCGAGATTGTTTATGTTGTGCAATATGCTTTTCTCTTAAGCTCGTCAAATATTGATTTTCAAACATTTTTGTAAATTCTGCTATAATTTTTTGTCCTCTTTTCCAGGATTCAATTAAATTCGACTTGGTTATCGTTAAAGGTTGTGCTATTTCAATTTCATTTGGTTCAATCTGAATCGTTTTACCGAACACTAAAAAATCTGCTGGTTTTAAGACAAATTCTATTTCTTTTCCTACTGTTGTTAACGGTCTTGTATTTACTACACTTTCTATTTCTTTGAATATTGTACTTAATTGTGTATCATTTAATAAGTGTTTTTCAACTGTTCTCTTTAAGCAATTTTTAACTATACCAATTAGTCGTTCATATATACCTCCGAACCATGGTGCCAACTCTGGTATAAATTTCCAATCAATTTTGTTTTTATTACAATAACTTTTAATTAACACATCGGCCAATAATTTGAAATATAAGGCATTGTCAGAAATTATCTGTATTGGCACTCCTCTAACTGCTATAAAACGTCTTAACGCCATTAGGCACTCTTCGGCCGTTAGATCTTTTACTATCTCTAAATGAATTGCTCTTACTGCTAGGCAAGTAAAAATACAAACCCAACGCTTTTCAATTTCATTATTATTTTTAACATATAATGGACCAAAATAATCAATTCCAATGTAAGAAAAAGGTGTTGAGAAATTTATACGTTCTTTGGGTAATGCGGGCATTTCAGGTAATTTATATGGTCCACCGCCATATTTACGGCATTCAAAACAGTTTTTTAAAACTTTTTGAACTTGGGCTCTGCCGTGCGGAATCCAATATTTCATACGAATAAGAGATAATGTATGAGAGACTCCTACATGATAATTTTGTTTGTGTATACTGTCAATTACTTCACTAGTAAATTCTGAATTTTTGGGAAGTAAAATAGGTGATTTTTGAGCTTCAGGCCAATCTGCATTTTTATATCTCCCTTTACACCTTAACACTCCGTCTTTATCTTTGAATAAACCTAGTGATTTCGCTAAGTCTGTTTTAACTCCATTTAATTCTTGTGCAAAATATGTAGCCTGCAATTTCTTAATATTATCTATTTCTGTTAATTGCACATTTGACTGAACGACCCCTAGGTCATTAGTATCTGATGATTTTTCTGGATCTTTTGATTTTTCTGGCTCTTTCATTGTCGATGTAAGACAATGACCCTCCGCCGCCAAAGGAATGTTAAATGGCATAAAAGTTTGAGGCCAAGATTTAACTGGTTGTAACAAAAATTTTGGTCCTGTGAGCCAAACAAAATAGTTAGTGCAAGGCACAGAAAATCGAGTAGCAACATCAGCTGAATTAAGCGATGTTGGAACATAATGAACATGAAGTATAGAATTCTGTTTAATTTCGGAAATTCGACGAGATACAAACGGAGGAAGTAATTTTTGTGAATGATACCAACTTAAAACAATGGAACTATCGGTCCAAAGATGATGAGCTTTAATTGATATTGTAAGAGCTTTCGAAACATACAATAATAATCTATTGCCAATAAGCATGCCTAACAATTCTAAACGTGGAATTTTTAAATTTAATTGGTCTTTTATTGGTGTTAAACGAGATTTTCCAATTACAAAACTAACGCATACTTGATTTTCATATTGTACTCGTAAATAAACAACTGAGGAATAGGCTTGTAAAGAAGCGTCTGTGAAACAATGCAATTCGAATTGTGCCTTACGAAATTTACCACTTTCAAGTAAAGGACTAATCTGGTGGCCATAAAAACGTGGAATAGTTAATTTCTGAATCAATTCAAAATTCTTGTGAATTGATGTACACTTTGACAAATGTTCTTGTGATAAAACAGTATCCCACTTTATTTTTTCTTGCCATAAACTTTGTAAAAACAATTTTGCTGGCAATAACAAAGGTGCAGCAAAACCACATGGATCATAAATTGATGCTAAAATTTTTAAAACACCCCTTTTTGAATTGATATTATTTAATAATTCTGATTTATAGCTGATATTAGGCAATAACGTATCATGAATAAGATTCCAATTAATACCCAAAACTTTAACAGAATTTCTTTCTTTTGCTCGATATAAATTGGGAATGGTATCATAAAATGACTTAGAATTTGAATTCCATTCACGAATATTCATTGCAAGTTCGTCAAATGTACTTTTACATGTATTATATAACGTAACTGCTTCAGAAACAGTTTGTGTACCTGTTATTAAATTATCAACATATATGTCATTTGCAATTTTAGTTTTTAATTCATCATTTGAATCAGAAAAATGATGTTTAATAGTTGCATTTAATAAAAACGGACTGGAAATAATTCCAAATGGAACTCTGCAAAAACGAAAATGAATCAAATTTTCATTGGAAACTGGTTGATCACAAGATTTGATCCAAAGAAAACGAGTAACATCTCTATCTTTATTCTGTAATCCAACTTGCAAAAACGCCTTTTCAACATCGGCAAGAATACCAATTCTATGTTCTCTAAATCTTATTAACAAACTAGTTAAATCTTCTAACATAAGTGGCCCCTTGTATAAACTTTCATTTAAACTAATATTGTTTTTTGTTTTCGCAGAAGCGTCGTATACTATACGTAATTTAGTACTTTTATCTGTTTGAATTACACAATGATGAGGTAAATAATGTACGGGATGATCAACTTTCTCATTTGGATTTTCAATTACCTCTATCACACCACTTTTTAATTGTTCTCTTATAGTTTCGTCATAAGTTTTTAATGTAGTTGGATTTAATCTTTTTATAATATTTGATAGTCGTCCAAAAGCTAACCCAAAATTCGTCTGTAATTGAGGTGGATAATGAATCCACGGCCATGTTACATAATAGCGATTGTCTTTATATTGAATGTTATCATTAAATTGTTTAATTGCTTCATCGTCTCTGCTTGATTTTGGATTATCAGTGATTCCAATCGACTCAAGATCCCACAACTTTTTTAAATTATCCTTTTCTAAAGGGAGATCTGGTTCAGTTAATTTAAGACATTTATGAGTCGTTTGAAAATATGTTATAATAGATATTTGTCTATCGTATGATTTGGAAATGGGATATTTTCCTGACCAAAGCCAACCAAATTCTGTATTTATCAAAAATAAATTTTCATGTATCTGAATTTTTTCTAATTTAACAAAATTAAAATAATAATCATTACCAATAAGTAAATCTACTTGATTTATATTAGAGTCATTATCAGCCATTGTGAGATTTTGTGTTACATCTTGCCAATATTGTGAAATTTCATACAATGTTTTAAAATTGTGCAAATCGTGAGTAATATATGGTACCACATTTGCGACAATTTCTTTTTCACCTTCTGTTCGAGTCATAATTTTTACTTTTACAACTGGACTTTCAAGTTGTGTTGGTTGTTTCTCACCAAAAGTAAATATTGATAATACATTTTCTTCTATAACAGGTAATTGTAATAATTTTGCCAATTTTGTTGTAACATAACTTCTTTGACTGCCTGAATCAAGTAAAAATCAAGTAAAATATTTAAAACATTCGTTATTCCAGTTTGTAGAATTGCATCTACGTAATTATTAGCAATATGAAGTTGTTGAGTAGAAACAGATTCATTTTTATTAAATAATTGAAAACATAGGGCTCGATTATGATCAAAACCACTGCAATGTACACATCGTCTTTTAATTTTACAATCAGCAACATTATGGCCTGTCCGAAAACACTTAAAACATTTTCCTTTTAAACGTTCTCTACGTTCCTCTAAAGTTTTAACAACTGTGCATTCGTCATTATAATGGCTTTGCTCACAAAAAATACAATTTAATTTACGCCTTTTCGATTTGTTTTCATATTGATTATGATAATTTTTTGCTGGCAAATGTCTTTTTCGATAATTAGAGAAATTACTTCTTTCCTGTACAAATTTTCTATTACTTTTATCATATGTTGGCCTACTTTTATTATAGGGAGGATTGACCTTTTTTGTCCCCTGTTGAGACAGACCGACAAGTGCTTGAGTGGTAAAAGTGTCGTTTTCGCTTTTACCAGTCAAACTTATATCTTTTTCAATTGCATTTTTCAATCTATTTGAAGACTCTCTTGCAGTTATAATATGCTCTAATTGTTTTCGTATCTCATCAATTGACGCGTCATCTGAGGGTAAACGTACTTTTAGTTCATAAATTAAATCTTCGGGAAATTTTTCCATTATCATTACACGTAAATGATTGTGATTCACATTTTCACCTAAAGATTTTAACACCCGTAAATGACGCTCCACTTCATTTAAAACAGAACGACATTCTTTTGCCGTTGAACTCGCTGGTTTAATTCGATACAAAGCAACATAATGCGCATCAATAATTACATTTGGTTTTCCATAACGTTCAGTTAAAGTATCAATTGCAATTTTATAATTAATACTTGTTGTTTCCAAACCTTCTATGATTTGTTTTGCTTCATCTTCAAGCACAGATTGCAAATACAAGAGTTTATCTACGTCAGCTATATTTCTATTATGTACGTTAGAGGAAAATTGATCCCAAAATTGGTACCATTTCAGTACGTCCCCGTTAAATTTAGCCAATTCTAAACGTGGGAGTTTACTTGTTACATTAACCTGTTCATTTGGAACATTAACAATATTTTGATTTGTTGGTACCAATTTTACGTTTAACTCAGCTAAGATTTCCTCTATTTCAATCTGCAATAGAGTATATTCGGTAACTTTTTCTGGTGAACATATACCTTCAACTTTTAACGATTCTTTCAATTCATTTGAAAATAGCTCTGTCAATGATTTCAATTTAGCAGAAATTACTTTTGCTGTATCAATACTAATTTCACTATTAGATAATTTTACAATTGCTTCTTTTGCATTACTTTTATTTGTAATTAGTGTATTATGCAATAAATTCAATCGTTCGCGGACGGCCGTCTCCATAACTTATAATTTATTCTTTAGAATAAATTAAATAAAACTGACTGAGACTGACTTTTTATTTAAATTGGCTTTTCTTTATACTGTAACAACAAATAAATTTTACTATTTCATAATTTCAATACTAAATCTCATTATTTTTAACACAACTAAATTTTGTTAACTCTCTTTTTTAAAACGTACAATTTTTTCATAGTGTGCACAGTGCTTTTACAAAACAAGCCCAATCTTTTGGTAAAAGTGCTGAATATTTCATAGTTTATCTTTCAACGCACCACTTGTATTTTAACCTTGAGCATTTCTTCAGGACAAAACTATTAATTTCAAAACAATATATTTTTTTTTAAATATACAAATTTAAAGGAGAACAGATCCCAGCTCCTCCACCATATGGTGACGACACCACCACAATAATTTAATTTTTATATTAAATTAATTTTCACAATGGTACTTGATCATCGCAATGATGTACCAATTTTCCTTTTATGGAAAATCTATTTTATATTTTCTCAAAATATAGATTAACTAACTTTTCTTTTATGAAAAGTTTATTTTACAATTATTATTCTTTCACTTTTATATTTCACTTTGTTTCTTTCTATAGAAACCCTTTTAGTCAATTTTACTACAATTATACTGATTTTACTTTTATGTAAAATCTCTATTTCTAATTATTCACGATTAACTTTTATGTTAATAATCTCATTTACTATTTTCTTACATTTCAACAATTTTGTTTATATTTTGAACTTTCTATAGTTCAATTTCTTATTATATTCAAATTCTGAATATTCTTTGGTTTTGGGGCCCTCAGCCCCAATGTGGCCTCCTACCTCCCCTTCAAGCCACCCTCTTGCCTCTCTTTATATTATTGCAATTTCTTTTATTTACTATTTACATGTGCACACTATTTAATTTCATGCTTAATAATATTTGTCAATTGACTTACCCCAAATTCGTTCTATTTTTTAACTCACTTCTATGTGAATTTATTTCTCATATATTTTGTCACAACATTCTCTTTTTTCTTGTTGTAACTTTCTGAACAGTTTCTATCGCTCTATTTTTTAAGTCAGCCAAATTCGGCGCATGAACTTTGTTTCTCTTTCATATGGAATCTTTTATCCCTTTTCTTTACTTAAGGGAAATGTCTCAACCATTTCCTTGTTCTACTTATGTTAAATATACATACATAAATATAATTTTATAGTAAATTTCGCGACTCTTCGCGACAGATGTTTCCTCTCGTTGGGTATTTCTTCTGTGCTCTTCTATCCGAACTTCCAATGGCCGTCGAGTTTCTCCAATGTAGCTTTTTCCACATTCACAAGGGATTTCGTAAATACAGTTTTTCGTGTCTGTTTGTTCTTGCGGTTTGGTTTTCGTAAGAACATTTGGAAGAGTTGAGCCTGCTTTGAAAACAGTTCTGATGTTATATTTGCGGCCTATCCGCTGTATTCTCTCTGATAGACCTTTTATATAAGGAATGGTGAGAGATGTTTGTGCCTCGGTGTTGTTCAACTTCTTATTCTTCATATTGTGATATGATTTACCTTTATAATCTGGGACAAAAAGGAAGAAGAACTAGATCGATTTCTCCATCACATAAACAATCTTCGACCAACAATCAAGTTCACAATGGAGAAAGAAAAAGAAGTTTCATTAGTGAGAGTACATTGTCTACCACCTTCAAACAAAAATTGATCAATTGTTGTCTTGTTAAATAATTATAGTTAATCACTCTAGAAATAAAAACTTCTTCGACATAACTTGAATAAATCTTTACCAATATCAACAATCTCTAGCCTAGCACTCATACCCATCTAGTACTACGAAATATGGACTAATAAAATAAGTATCTCGATATCAAGCGCGATATAGATACACTTTTCACCTTTGGATGTCTTATCCAATCTGTAATACCTCCCTTATTACCGTAGGCATACAGCGACCGACAGTCATTTAAAACAACCCCAGTATTAGTTGTAAAACAATTGTAAAACACAATGTATTGTAATAATATTACAATTCAATTTAAAATAATTCAATCAGCACCATTAATAAAATAAGAATAGAATTATATGTGTCAATACGATTGTTCGCACAAATTTTCAATATAAAGAAAGAGAAATAATAATACTCACATATGTAAATATTGGATTTAAACAAATAGCACAAAATTTAGCACTGATGGCAAGTAACAGTAACTTGTGCTCTAGTTAGACTAAAACTAAATGGAAATGGTCCCCTCAGTCCCTAAATCGAAACATAAAAGTGCATTTCAGCAGATTACTTTCTTCGGCTGTATGTCATATTTTGTGCATCTTAAAAACACGCAAAACCACATGCATATATGTAAAGTAACAAAATAAACAGGCACGGACTAGGTCCCTTTCATCTACAAGGTATGCAAATTATTAAACAATTTTCATAGTAGTAGTAGGTATTTATTAATCATAATATAAGTAATCAACAACAACGTCGTGCGTCTTATTATGTGATATGAGATTTTTGTTAAAAAAAAAATAATTACTGTTCCCATTCTCAAAACTGTGCTTCGTCTATATCCAGATCCAAATAAAATTGTGTATGAAACCAAGTTTACAATAACATTCAACTTCGTGTGAAACTTTACCTACCTACATCATAAATTATTATACATGAAATTTCTCCTTTTTCTTTTAATTGGATTCTTTTGTATTACCTTAAGTGTGATTATAATAATTTTTGAACATCGTCCGTTTTTTCAATTTAATTATCCTTTTTGAGATTTCCAATTGTCGACAGAACAGAAATCGTACCCTTGAGAACCTCATGAAAATTCAACATTTAAAGAATAAAGCATTAACATTTTCCCTTATATAAAAAAACCTACTTTTTTACCAAGTTCATAATTAATAATAAAATTATCAGTAAACTGTAACCTAACAGGCTGAATAGATATTTCAAGAAAAATTAAATAAATCTTTTGATTTTCAGCATTCCAGTTGTACCAATTTGCTTGGCATAAGTTTAAGAAGAATTGTTCAAACTAAAAATGAGACAAACTATAAAAATTCTTCACTTTTATCTTACCACATACTTCCTGCTCCAGCAATTGTCCTGCTGACAGAAAAATAAAAAAGGACAACGAAAAGCCTATGCTTCCTAATATAGGACGTGAATAACCAATTTGCCGTAATAATTCCTGAAAGTAGTAAAAGTAGTAGAAGTAAGAACGAAAATGTTCGTCCGCGGTATTTGCGGAGAGTCCGAAGATCGTGGCGTTTCCGGACAAGGGAGCACCTATAAGCAATATATGTTCTCTTCTTAAAGACATTTAACCATTCCCTTATCCGCAAACGTCAAGAGGCCGAACGAAGAATTAGATAACATATTGTTTACATCTGATAGGTAAAAATAAAAAATTGAGATGGAATAACATGTGACAGCTAAGGCAAGTAACGGGAAACTTTCTTTTATAGACAATTTAAACATTTTCAATAATCTAAAAATAAGATTCCTTGAAAATATTTTATTACGTTTAGGTATAGATCATACCGTAAAAGCTGCTCTTGACTCCTTATCAAGTAAATCAATTGTTGTCTTGTTAAATAATTGTAGTTAATCTCTTTAGAAATAAAAACTTCGTCTACATAACTTGAATAAATCTTTACCAAAATCAACAATCCCAATACTAAACATAAAACATAGTAGATAAATAACAACGTGAAGATTATAGTAAGAGCAAATAAACTCATATAAAACAACTCCACGAAAAAATATATATTGTTGAAGTTTCTTTTAATTAGCACTAACGGGAAACATAAATCCTTTGGAACCCCATAATATAAAGAAATGATCCATATAGAAAGTACCGCTACTATGCATGTAATCTTCGCGACATTTAAGATAAATTGCCATTTTCTTATATACAAGGAAAGTGTTGTTTTAGTTTTATCATTAACATAATTTAGGGTAGAAGAGATATGTTTTATTCTTTCCATAATTGATACAATAGTATGTAATTGCACTGAAAGAGACCTGCTAAAACCAATTCCCTGAAATGTTACAGATTAATTGGTCCGGCGTAAATTTCAGGCCGAAATATTTACCATCATATGCATCGCAACGAAAAACATATTCTTTGTTAAATCAAACTCGTCAAAATAAAACGCTATTAACAAAGTTTCCAAAACCAATAACAGAATAAATTGTTGATAGAACAATTTTATTAGATTTTGCTTTTTGACCACTATATCAATTGTATCAAAAAATGTTATATGACGCAACTGATTCATCACTAATAAAATAATAAGTTATTTCGAGGTATTTTAAGTTCTTTTTACCTATATAAACCATTAGTGATTTGGTCATCAGCTTTGGGAGTCATTCTTGAAAATGTGTCTGAAAATTCCTGCATCTCCTTGAGTTTCTTTTCTTAAATAATCTAATAATCCATTATAATTTTTTAAAGTACAAAGAGGATAATAACAACAATAATAGGAAGTTCTAATTAATCTGGTAATTATATAGAATGTAAAATGCAAACGATAACTGTTTTCTTTCTCTGTACATTTGTACATTATAATTATGAGTAGGTATGCTTTTGATCTTATTACAAAGACACTAATAATTGAAAAAACAATATTATAGTCTTTATACTTTATAAGTACCTACCAAATTAAAAAACTTTTAACGACAATAAAATCCATTTACAATAATAAAGATAACAACAATAATCACCATACAAATTATCCTTATTTTAAATAAAATTTAAACTCTATAAGAAATTCTTTTCTACTTTTTAGAAGAACATAATAACAAAAAATATTCATTTGATTGATGGTTTTGGCCGTTAAAATTGTTTTTGCTGCTGTCGATGTCCTCATTTACAAATATAATTCAACATTGAACAAAAAAAATTACGATTATCGACCTAATAATTCTCCAAATTTCGAGGAAAACCCCAAAAATATCTAATAGCCCATCATATTCACAATATCATACACAATTATTCCATGATTACAGTTTGTCGCATGATTATTTATATAAATTATGTACGCTTTCTTCTAATCATCATTGCGTATGAATTAAATCTATTGATTTGAAGAACTTTTGAAATTGAGCCAAACGCGCTGGTGTACCGAGCAAAATGTTCGTAATCCTGTCCTTATTGCAGCAACTGAAAATCGAACAATGGAAGAAAGAGAGAGGCAACAGAATTGCTCGGTAGAAAATTGACGGGTCGCAGATCGAACACCATGTAGTGAAATATAGACTTAAAGTTGACATCGAATCGTGTACTTGACCTAACTCAAGTACTAGGCCGAGACTGAAATTAAATATTAAACAATAAAAGCAGATTAAAATCATTCAGCGTTCTGTGATTTCGGTCACACGAAGTGACGCAACCAATTTGCAAATGTGTGGCTAAAAAGTTATTTATAAAATCCCCATTCTCAGTTTATTTTGAAGTTTTCACGTGAATGTCCAACTAGTTTTATTTATACAATATGCCCAATATCATATACGAGGTGAAATTGGACTTTAAGGATGTCCTATTGAGGCCCAAAAGGTCCACATTAAAGAGCAGAAACGATGTGAGTATTGATTTTTCTCTACTTACATAATCGCTGTGCTAATTATATAGGAATACACGTTTTCTAGGTGAACTTGTACCGAAACATCACATTTCGGAATTCCAAACAAACATACAATGGAATCCCGGTCATGGCATCGAATATGGACACGGTGGGCACCTTTGAAATGGCCAAATCACTCGCTAAGGTAATAATCTAGCTCAATAATTGTAAGCTAGTTTCCCCTATTGTTTGTTTCCATTTAGCACGGCTTATTCACCTGCATCCACAAGTATTATACAGTGAACGAATGGAAACAGTTCGCTGAAGACAATCCTAACTGCTTACAAAATCTTGCAGCTAGCAGTGGAATGACCGAGACCGATTTTGAGCGTCTCTCTGAGATCCTTAATGCCATTCCGGCAATTACATTTATTTGCTTAGATGTAGCCAACGGATACTCGCAGCATTTCGTAGACTTTGTGAGGAAAGTTCGGGCCGCCTTCCCTAAACACACCATCATTGTGAGTTTATTTCTTCCCAGTTAAATGAGAACTTTTTTAATTCATAATTCATTAATCCAGGCGGGAAACGTGGTGACTGGCGAGATGGTAGAAGAACTCATCCTCTCTGGTGCGGATATCATTAAAGTCGGTATTGGTCCTGGATCGGTGTGTACAACACGTATGAAAACTGGCGTCGGTTATCCGCAATTGTCCGCTGTTATTGAATGTGCGGACGCTGCCCACGGTCTTCAGGGGCACATAATTTCAGTAAGCAAAGTTTCTCTTCACTGAATCTATGCAAGTTGAAAACTTCGTTATCAAAACACCAAAAGTTACCGAAAAATTTCTTGATAAAAAGAGATCTTTAAAAAGTATAACTTCAGACCCTTTTACTCTCCCCCCTCGGGATAGAAAACAGTGTGTTCTCCATAACATCTTCTAAAACATGAAAATCATTTTAGGATGGCGGTTGTACTTGTGCTGGCGATGTAGCGAAAGCATTCGGTGCTGGAGCTGATTTCGTGATGGCTGGTGGCATGTTCTCCGGTCACGATCAATGTGACGGCGAAGTAATCGAGAAGAATGGGAAGAAATATAAATTATTCTATGGAATGTCTTCCAGCACTGCTATGCAGAAACATGCTGGTGAGTTGTTGTAAACAGTTTCCATAAACTCGATGATTGATTGGAATGTTTCAGGCGGTGTGGCTGAATACAGATCATCAGAAGGCAAGACGGTAGAAGTTCCTTACAAAGGTGACGTGGAGAGTACAGTATTAGATATACTTGGCGGCTTAAGGAGTGCTTGCACATACACTGGCGCTGCTAAAATTAAAGAATTACCTCGCAGGGCGACATTTATACGCTGCACACAACAATTAAATAATCTATACAACTAAATGTTTAGTCAATTCTAGGAAAATATGATGGCCTCAGTGTCTGGTTAGGCACGCAATTGTTCCATTTTAAATATACGTATATTTAAATAATTCCAAAGTGTTTTTTTTTTGTTGACTTCGGGATCACTCTAAAAATGAATAGCGTTTCATTTTGGGATTTTTTTTAATACAAAATTGGAAACTTTTTAACTAGAATAACATATTTTAACAAAAACAAATGGAACAGTCCCTCCCTGAGCATTTGTAAACAAAAAATTATCGGGTTTTAGTACAAAATTTTATAGCTTTCGATTTCTTTTTCTTTTGTGGTTCCTTTTTAGGATCACCAAAATCGTACCGTGCCTTCAACCGTTCACGTATCAGCAAACCTTTAATCAACTTCTTCCAGTTACCATAAACACGTGCCTCCATCTTTTCTTGCTCTTTACGTTCAGCCTCTTCTTGTTCCTAAATTCAAATAATTAAACCTAAATCGAAATTACAAATATATCACTTACTAAGTGCCATGCTGCAATTAAAGTATCTTCAAACTCTTCACAAACAACAAATCCATCAAATGTAGGATGACTCCAACCACCATGAAAATCGAACCCGACAACAGCAGAGGCGCAATCAATGTTCATTCGTTTGGCAATTTTATTCAAACCGGGCACTAAAAACACATTCAATATCAATATATGTTGATTAAGTATGACAGAAATGTATTTACATTGTAAATGTACAGTTTTCTTAGGCAACATGCACGGTTTGAAAAGTTCAACGTTGCCAAAAGCATTGCGAGGTACTATTCCATTCTCCGCTGTTGGAGGCACATAATCTTCCACTTGCCACGGTCCAAATATCTCCAACAATTGATCCGTTATCACTTTATTAGACAGCTATTACAAAAATCAGAATTAACTTCCGTTCAATCACGGTTATAATAAAACTACCTTATCATATTTCGGGCGAGCTTTAACAATTTTATAAGGCTTCTCCCCCAATTTCACCACTTTAGCATGCTTCAACCAAATATCACGTGAATGCAAAGTATACACACAACTTCGCGAATAAACCGGCTGTCCACGAACAAATCCAAGTGTGGGAGCATCTGGCGGATAAATCGCCTCAAACTTCAACAAATGTCTACTTAGAACGTACAACGGATGATTCTTGTACTCAGCTATGGAAGTCGGCAGAGGTTTCTCTAATTGTTGCCTCTGCAATTCATCGTCTTCCTCTTTATCTCTCGCATTTTTCGGTCCCAAGAACGGTGTAATGGTTTCTGTCCACCATTTCGAATCTACGCGAAGTTTTCGGGTGACTGTGTTAAAGTTTTGGCAGTACCTGGATGTAACATCTTTTAAAGAATTGTCGTTGTTGAAGGCCACTACGTAAGCCACTGGCTGTGTTGCTCTGGACTGAAAATTAATAATTAAATATTTAATCGATACATAATTATTCTGTACTTACATGTAACTCTTTAACGCAATGAACACGTCCGTTAACAACATCGACACTTATCCATTTTTCTTCCATTTCCAAAAATACTTCCGCCCAAACGTCTGTTTTATTTTTCTTATTTTCAGTCTCACTACCACTTGACGACACTTTTATATTTCTCTTCGGTTTTTTCGGCTCCTCAACCAGGAAATCACTGTCACTACTCTCATGATCAGATACTGGTTTACGTTTCTTGGCTTTTAAATGTCGATCCTCTTCCTTCGCATTGGATATTCGTCCTTTAATTAATTGTATGATATCATTTCGAACATCTAATGGTTTACCAACAGGCTCCTCAACATCTTCTAATGGCTTAATTTTACCACCAGGACCCATAGATAAATTGAGTCTCTTCAAATTTAATCTATATTTATTTTGACTTCCACTAGCAACACCATGTTTGACTGTTAATGGACTTCGAGTTTGAAATTCGTCCTCTGAATTGTAATCAACATTAAATGTGACTTTACTTGTTCGTGATCTTAAAGGACGTTTTGGATTTTTTGGATCTTGAGCATTAGTATCTGGTGTTGATTTCTTTGATTTGCCTTTCTTAGATTTCTCGTCTGTTGCACCATCCAGTTGAAGAATTTCTGAATCACCATCTGAATCGCTACTATCATCATAATTGCCATCAGTTTGCGGCACTGTCGGTGACTTTTTTCGCAAACTTCTTCTAAGCTTTTGCAAATCGGGATTATCAAGAGTTGTTTTCGATTTTGATTTAGTTTTCGAGGTATTTAGTGGTTCAGATTCGGTCTTTTGATTCGGAGAGCGACTTCTTCTCTCTGGCAATTTGATTTTAATCACTTCAAGTTTATTTTTAGCTTTTTTCGATTTTGTAGATGCTGTTTTTTTAATTTTTGCCAAATTTGGTTTGGTTTTATCTTCTTTTGCTTTGCTGTCCTTAGTTTCGGTTTTTGTTTTTGGTGAAGATTTCTCATTTTCATTTGAAAGTTTGCCCTCTTTTTTACTAGTCCCTTCGACCAAATGTCCTCTTCTGGATCTAGTTCGTTCATCTTTCAATGCGTTCTTAATTTTAGACAAATCTGGTTTCTTTTTTACCTCTTTTACTACAGTTTTAGGCGGTGTTTTAGGTTTCGGTTCCACCACATCGTTCTCCTTTTGTTTCCCTTTCTTCTGTGATTTCAGTTTAGACAAATTCGGCTTAGCATCTTTAGAAATATTTTCAATTTTTTTGCTCTCTTCAATTTTTACCTTTTTTGATTTAACACCATTTTCTTCAACATCTTTTACTGCCGTTGGTCGTTTCCGTGGTCGATTTATTACTCTTTCCTTCGATTTACTTTCTTTAGTTGCGGATTCTTTTTTCGATTGCACTTTGTCTTGTTTTCCATTCTTCTCTTTATCAGATTTTGTACTGAGAGAATGCAATTGGCTTGCTGGAGGCCTTATCGGTTCCACAACAAATGAAAACACCACTCGGCATTGTATTCCCAACGATCTCAATATAGCTACAAAAATTAAAACCCAAGCCTTTTGAGTGAACGCTTCCTTTCTATTCATTTGCAATTTCAATGCATTTTCTAAAGACAAATCTTTATCATTTTGGCCTGGCGTATAATGGACTGTCTTTTTGTACCATTTCAGAATGCTTTCCAAGTATTTCAGGTCACAACGATTCGAAGGATAACATTGCTCGGAAGGAAGCAATGATAACGCCATTGCCAACACATCAGGATTATTGATACACGAATTAACATAAAGTCCATGTGAAATCCAGCTCAATAAATGAACTTTATGCACATATACTTGATTTTCTTTTCTTATACGATTCAATCTTCGTTTCATAGCCGACACAAAATCCGTTTTGTTCTTCTTTCTAACAGTATCTGGCATATTAACCACAATTTCGACACCGTTTGTAGGTATTAACTTTTTCTCTTCGTTTTCTTTACCTTTAATTTCCTCCCAATCTTCTTGTTCTGAATCGCACGACTCGAAATCACTGGAATGTAAGGTGATATTGGAATCGACTTTCCCTTCTCCCATATACAATAAATTGGAGATGTCTTGTGTGGTGTCAAGTGCTTTTTTCTTTTTCGCCTCATATTGTTCGGCATGTTTTCTAGCTTCCTCGATTTTATCTTTATATTCCTTTAGTTGGTTGAAATTCGTGTTGGTGGCTGGTGATTTTGGAGCCTCAATTGTAATATCAGGTGTCTTGTTAATTGTTTGTTCTTGAGATTCGTTGTCAGACTCCGCAGCCGAATCTGAATCCGATAAACGCGTTACACCGCTAAAAATGTTTTTCTCGATGTTATCAAAAGACGTAGACGGTTCAGAGGATTTCTGTACATTAAAAAATGATGAATTCAAATCGATCTTATGAGCTGGTTTCAAATATAAATCCATATCACTCTCATCAGACGAACTTTCGGATAAATTGAGTTGTTTACCAGCATCTTCCTCTTTGTTTGGTTTCTTTTTAGGTGTTGTTTCGTCTTCACTATCTGATTCTGGTGGCAATGGTTTTGCGGTGGATCTCCTTGATCGTTTCATATTTTAATCTTTAGATTATACTCATTCAGAGTAAAAAAAGCGGTTAAAGAACTGAAAAAAATCGGTGGCATTTAATCTATTGTATTGTTTTGTATTTAAAAGGTGTTGTCATTTATTAACAGTGGTATTAAAATAAACAACGTATTAGAAATGCTCACCTATATCTAGTAGTACAAATTTTATTTATTGTTAAACATTTACTTTTACGTTTTTTCAAGTTTTAACCTGTTGTGATTATAAATTGCTGTTTTTTTTCAATGTCAAACGTCGTGTGCTTGCTTTGGTGATTGTCAAAACGCCTCACTTTATGCAACCAGGTATTCAAGTAGTTTCATACAAAATTATATTTATTTTTTTGTTATTGTTCAAAAAATCAAATACAGATCAATTTTAATTCATATAATTGATAAATATTGGTAGAACGAAGATTCATATCGATAAATATTAATAAAATTCAAATAAATTATTACCTTGCTGCTAAGACTTGCTGGATGCATAACGTCAAATGTTGATTGTCGGTTTTTATTCCCTTTCAAATTTCTAACCGACAAAAACGTCATTTTTATCGTTGCTCTGTGCTTTAGTGTATGTTTCACTGTAAAAAGTTGTTAATTTTACAAAAATATCATCTACTCTTGTATTTTAAAATATTGTGAATTCTTTAGTTGTTTAAAAACTAGAATATGAGTGAAATTGTTAAAGCTTCCCAAGATTTCCTAAATGGACTTAATAAGGATTACGAAAATCTATTTGAGGTATTACGACTGGATTTTTTTATAGTGGAATGTATTCATTGTTATACATTATATTTCAGACATTGAGAAAGAGAAGAGAGGCCATAAACCTGGAAAGAGAGAAATCACTGAAAAATGATATTGTTCCCAACTTCAAGAACTGCGCCGTTACAGAAAGTATGCCTTCACCACTAAACTGCCTTTATATTCTATACAATTTTAATTTCAGAATGCGACACTCTCAAAGAGAACCAAAACCCAAACACCAGTACGAAACACAATTCACAAAGAGGCAGTACACAAAGTGAAAGTCTGCCCCATCTTCCTTCACTTTCTGTGAAATTAGAAAAGTCATCCCTTGTACCAGAGGTAAAGCCTCTTGATGGAACATTCGCCATGCCACAGATGCCTGCAAAGGCAAAGAAGATTAAAAAAGAACCGGCACCAAGACAAAGCAGTCGAGTGACCAGATCTACTCGAAAACCGACAGTCCCAGAAGCTGACGATCAAATTCGTGAATCTGATGTCATATTACAGCCTCAAAACATTTCAATTGTTGAAATCATTGATTCCGATTCACCGGAAGAGGAAAAGCCCAAAGCAAATACTAGAACGAAAAGGGCAACAACCAAAGCAAATAAAACCGAAGTTCAAACTGAAACACGTTCTACAAGAACAAAAACCAAACAACAAGCTATGAAAAGACTGCGAAATGAGGATGAAGAGGAAAATGAGAACAAAAGATCACGATCTTATTCCAATGATAAGAAATCAAATGGAAACACATCCACCCAAACTGTTTACCAAGACGCTTTATCGACATTCGACAGTAAACCGAACAAGAAAAGTGAGGTGAAGTCCGATGTTAACAACGCGACATTTGCAGTTGCAAATACGAATGTTCTAGATGCCACATACAATTTGAACAGTAAGCTGCCAACGACAAAAGCGGCTCTTAAACAGAACGATTATTTCACAGATGATGAATCGGATGATGAGGTGGAAGCTCGAGTCGAAGCGAACCCACCAACGCCACCTAAATCAAGTGCAAATAAGGGCACTAAACAAGTGTTTAGTCCATACAGTCATACGCCAATGAAGGATAAAGTGAAGGCATTTGAACAGTTGACGCAACCAGCGTCAAGTATTCCCGTGAAACATCGAATTGGTACACCGACTGGTAATAAAAAAGTGAGCAAACATATCACACCGATCACTTCAAAGCAATTGATGAAGATGGCTTCGGTTAGAACCACACCGTCGACTAAAGGCTTGTCGACTGGTAAAGAGTCTTCGTCGAGTGTTCTATCATCGAAGTCGGCCAGTGCAATGAAGGCATCGCAAGCGGAATACCTTCGTAGAAAGGAACGTGAACAGGAAGCGATAAAAAAGCGCGAAGCGCTTTTGTTGGCACAGTCGGAGGAGAAGCGAAAGAAACGTGAAGAAAGACAGTTGAAAGCACAGCAGCAACGTGAGGCACAGGAGAAGGAGAAATTGAAACAGATCGAATTGCAGAGACAGAAAGAGGAACGATACGAACAAGTGATTGCTGAGAAAGAGAAGAAGATAATGAAGATAAGAGAAGAGAATGAAAGAAAGCGTATAATGGCAAAGAAGAAGGCGAATGAAGGGATGAAGACTGATGATAGACCGAAATATAAGATTTATAAAACACCTTTGCTGCCATTACAAGATTGTTATGATTCGGATGATGAGAGATGTGATAATGTGAAGGTGAAAGTGCCTGATTGGGTTGATTGTAAGGATTTCTGTTTTTTTTTTAATTGTGTGATTAATTCTTATTTTTTTTTAGCGAGCGTTTTAACTAAAATGTTGCATGACCAAATATGCATTGACCAGAAAATTACGAATACATTCTTCAGTTGTTCAGCACAAACAGCAAATTTGGAAGAATTATTTGGTATTATTGATCCAAGAAAGTTGAAACGTACTTCTAGTGCCATTTGGAACTCTCCTCCACGATATACACAACTGCATAACACACACGGGGCATTACATGAAGAGGATGATGAATAAGATATATGTAATCGTTAGTTTTTAAAATTCGATTTTCAGTAACATTGTATTTAATTTCATAATAAAAAAATAATTTTATTTTAACACAAAATTTTGGTTTTTGTTCATCACCCTGTATAAGTTTGAAAACAAGGGTCACGTGGTCACATTAAGAATCGTGGAAAAAAGTGGGGTTAGAGCGGTTAGAGTTAATTCACATGTGAAATTGGAAAATAAATATAAAGAATAAAATACAATGGCAGTGGTGAGTTTAAGTTTAGAAATTAAATAAATTCGCAATTTCATTGTTTTACAGAAAAGTAAAATTTCAAAATCGAAAAGGAACAATCAAAAACGTAATAAATTAGTTAAACAGGGAGTGATACGAAAAACAAGCAAGAAACCCAAGCAAAATGTAAAAGAAGCCCCTACAAAAGTAAAACAAGTGAATGAACACGTTTCGGACGAAGAAAGTGATAATGGGGAGGATCTACTGGACATGGTTGAGGATGATGATATAGACTTTTTGAAATCGGCAATCTCTTCCCGTTCGTACAAGATTTTAAATAGAGTTAAATATACTGGGTAAATATCACTTTATTATTAAAGGGAATCTATTAATTGTAGCTATTATTCTAGGGGTACACAAAGTAGTAAGCGTCCAAATGACGAAGAAACGCTGGAGGAGAAATATGAAGAGTCGCAGGAGCCTTCAAAGAAGAAAACTAAAACATTGTTACCCATTAAAACACGAACCGGCATTGTGCAACAAGAAATTGAGGCACCTGAAGAAGAAGTGGAAGCTATAACAGAAAACAATGTGGATGGAAATCAAGTGGTTGAGGAAGAAAACGAGAGTGAATCAGAAGTTGAAGATTATTCACTACAAGAGATCGGTGTTAATTTAAAAGAGCCTGTTACTATGGCCAAGTTATTAGCAACTAGGAATGAATTGTTGAGACAACGTAAAATTCATATTGGAACTCTTAGTTCTGGTATTTTGGAGAATCCAGAAGAAAAAGTGACAAACTTTAGAACATTGTTAAAATTAATGGACGACGAAACGCCTGAAATCTATTTTACCACTCAGAAATTGGTGATTATTTCATTGTTGGAGGTTTTTAAAGACATTCTGCCCGAATATGAAATAAAGAATATTTTGAATGATGGTGTAAAATGTAAGTCTTTAAATCACACAAGAATTAAGTAATTTACTTCCTTTGGTTTTCTAGTAAAGAAAGACACGTTGAAGCTACATAAATTTGAGGAGAATTTAGTGCAGTATTACAAAAAATTTCTTCAAAAATTGGAAAAGTACTGTTTTATCTTGGTAAAGAAAATGGGAGACTCCAGAAAACGCACTCAGGTAAGCAAACCACGATTTATTAAATATAAGAATGTTGTTTTATTTTTGTGGTAGGAGGAAATTAATTTGGGGGAATTGGCAGTTCGAGCAATGTGCGAATTGCTCGTTTCACATCCTTATTTCAATTATTCACAAAACATCGCACAAGTAATTGTCCCATTTTTAAATAATTCAAACGGAACTGTTCGCGAGACTGTGAAAGAATCTGTTAAAACGATTTTTAAAGAAGATAAAAAGGAAGAAATTACACTAAAGGTAAATGTAGTACCGATTTTATTTTCACGTAACAAAAACTAGCATTTGGATTTAGATTTTGCGAATTATAAACCAATACTTAAAAGCCCACGCTCATCATACGAATGTGGAAATTGTGGAAGTGTTATTGGCGTTGAACTTAAAGGACGTTAATTTAGATTACGAGAAAGAACAGAATATTAAGGACAAAAAACTGAAAGCCAGTAAACTGAAGATATTGCAAATGTCAAAAAAAGAACGAAAGGTAAGATGAACTTTATTAAGTCAACCCAATTTTTGATCTTAAAAATTTGTCAGAGAAAGAAAAAATTGCAAATGCTTGAGAAGGAAATGTTAGAGACCAAAGCGGAAGAGAATAAGCAAACAAAACAACGCAATTTAACAGAAATCACAAAAATCGTGTTTAACATTTATTTTCGGATACTTAAAACTTCATCAAACACCAAAGTTTTAGGTGTTTGTCTGGAGGGATTAGCAAAGTAACACTTTCTTTCATTCTAATCGAATTCAAGTAAATAAAAATTACATTTTTAGGTTTGCACATTGCATAAATCTAGAATTTTACGTTGACATTGTGAATGTATTAGATAATTTACTGAAAGAAGATTGGTTGGCATACCGCGAACAGTTGCATTGCATTCAAACAGTTTTCGCTATTCTAAGTGGTCACGGGGAGGCAATCACCTTGGATCCAACGCGATTCTACAACAGTTTATATAAAGGACTGTTAGTTACACATACTGGCAAAAATCACGACAATTTTCCAATCCTATTAAAAACCTTGAATGACGCTCTAATCAAACGTCGTAAAAAGATTACAACAAAACGGACGGTTGCGTTTGTAAAACGATTAACCACTTTAAGTCTTCAATTGCTGCATAATGGAACATTGGGCTGTTTGGGTTTCATTAAAAGTGTGATGCAATTAAACAGAAGTGTGGATATTTTGTTGGATTTTGATAGTTCAACAGGAGATGGCAAATTTCAAGCGGAATTAGACGATCCGGAATATGCAAATGCGGCCAGTACGGCGTTGTACGAGTTGATTTTGTTAAGTAAACATTATCATCCTGTTGTAAGGCGATATTCCAAGCATATAGCGAATGGGGTGCCTGCCACTGGTGATGAAAGTCTGCCATCAGAGTACACGAAATGGTTTGTAAATTGAAATTCGGAAGAAAAGTTTCTAAATATGTTTTATTTTTGTTGTAGTACACCGGAGCAGTTGTTTAATGATTTTGATATGTCCCAAATGGGCTTCTATCCACCTGTTCCAGTACCGAATAACAAGAGTAAAAGAACCAAACCGACAACCTTCCAATTTTCTGATAGTAATTTTGAAAATCACTGTAAGCAAATGATGAATAGGAAAAATGTTAGTAGTTTTTGGATAAATATTTGAAGAGTTTTTATACTTGTAAAAATAAATATTTATACATACCTTTGATAAAATGTGTTTTTATTTAAGTTTATTAACTAGTTTTGTGCAAAGGAATAAATAAATTCCAATCAATTTAATACTATTTTATTAGAAATTAACTAAATAAAAAAATGGTTATGAAAAATGTGCAAAAATGGTCTTTGTGAAATGATGAATTTGTTAAACTCTAAAAGAATTGTTAATAAAATACTTTCAGTTAATACTACTCTCTCCAATATATGTATATCAAAATAATCAAAATGTTAAATAAATAATAAAATTGACTAGAACCTAATTTTGTACTGTAAAATATTAATTCATAATTAAATGCTAAATCGGTAATAATGAAAAACGGTTCCGTTGTGATGGACCTGAAAAAAATCACATGCAAAATACTGACAATATAATAAAAAAATCTATGTAGATATATAAAAATATAGGAAGCAAGCAGAACCCGAATTATTTGGTAATATTAAAAATTAAAAACATAGATGAAATATTAATGATGTGTGGAGAATTTGTAGACCTGAAATAAGTAATCAAAATTTTAGATTACTTCAGTTCAAATCAATTAGAATTAAAAATAATCAAATACATCTTAATGATAATAATTTCATAGATTTGTTAGCAACAATAAATATAAAAAAAATAATAAAATACTAGCAATAAATACGAATAAGTAAAAAAGTATACATACAATATAATAGACAATAAAAATGTGTATCTTACCTATAAAAATCAATCAAAACAAGTATGTATCACCAAAAATTATTAATAAAATACGTTTTGTATATTATAAAGAGCGAACACGATATATTAACGCAAATAGAAACGGATTCGATCGTTTGTGGACTGCTCAGAGTTGGAGAACTCCATAAACCCACCTAAAGCAACAAAATTCTCTGTAAATGTTCACAAACAAATCAAAAATAGACACAAGATGAGAAAAGTGGTTACACAAAACAAAGTACAAATTTTGTAGAACCATTGGAACCCAAAAACTGCAAACTGGAAGAGGCTGCCCACAGTTATAAAAATCGGAAAGGTACAAAAGTAAAAATACATTTCATGAAATTATCCGTCACAAAAACACAATGATCACATAAATACATATGTAAGAACCTTTAAAAGACAGTTTACCCAAAAAAGAATAATACAATTTATACGAATCAGAAATTTATCATTTAAATACTCTACCTGAAATGCAACGAATCCATCTGAAAAATTCAGAACAAGATGAAATAAAAAAACAAACAAACACAAGTCATATTGGGTTATGTTTAATAATTTTTATACAACTGGAGCAGTTAAACTGCAAATAATACATTAGTGAAAATTACATATTAATTTCCAATGAGAAAAAAGCAAAATACAAAATAGCTGTAACAATGTAAAAAATAAAAAGAAAATAAAGATCTTTTTGTTTCGTTATTTTAGTTATTGTTAAGAAGCAAAATTTGTTTATCATTATTCACTTTTAACATATTCCTCAATATGAAAAATATTTTTTTTCTTATTTATATACAAACAAATTTTGCCTCATCTATGCACGAAGACTGAACAACACTTTTCTATGTGTAGGTACTTTTGTTTAATTAAAAATAATAATACGCAGTTATGTTATTATTATATTTAGAAAAAAGTAAATGCTTAAAAATATGTCCTCTTCAGGCATAGGCTCCGTTTTATTTTTTATCTCTCTTTTAATTCATATCCATTAATTAATAAATATTAATTATACGATTTTATTCATATTATGGGAAATATACAAATAAAAAAAATTGTACATTATTTCATCATTTTCCTTACCATAATACAGTAGCTCCGATCTCCATTATCTATTTTATATTTGTATAGTCACGTCCATACAGACAATTTTTTCCTCATTATTTTTTCCTAATAACAATCTAATAACACACAGAGATTTTCTTTTAATATAACTTACAAACTAAGAGAAAATATTTTAGTGGAAGCAATGTCATTAGTTTACGACATATTCTTTTATTCTCTTAACACTCCTTTATTTAAATTAAGAAAAAGAATCAACATAAAAAAAACATAATAAAAAGTTTGTAGGGGTGGGCAGGAATATTACACATAGGGGGACATGTTCAATAAAAACCTAACTTCAATACTGTCTAATAAACATGGCAAATGAATGATGGAATATCAATTCCAGAATCAAGCAGAAAACAAAAATAAATTAGCCATTAGGTAAAAAAAAATACTTTCCTTAAATTACTAAAAAAAAGTTTCTATTCATATATTGTATCCGTTTTTATTGTAGGTTCCTAGGTTTTGGTTAAATTCTGTGATTTTGTTTCATGATTTTGCAGTTGATAAAATATATATATAAAGTTTTCTTATAGAACTAAGGCGATAAAAGTTTTTTCTTATTGTATAAAGAAATAGTTCTCCCATTTTAGTGTACACACAACTTGGACAATTTTTGAGGGCCACACATTTTAAAATCTGTAAATGATATATAAAAAAAACTGATATCGGACTGCTTCACAAGCACCACCTGAAAATTGCTTTTTATGACCTCTTTGTACCCAAACAAACAAAAATCAACCATTAATCATCTATGTACAAATAGCTCATAAGAAAAAATTTGTTAATTATAAACTACAATGAAAACAAGTATCAAAAACTCAGCATAATACTCCTGAAAATATAAATAAAATATTGAAAGCGAGTATGTTAGGAAATTGGCAAAACATTCAGTTTCCATAATGTCAAAATTCGAATAAGAAATAAACCAATATATAAAAAAAGCAATAATAATCAATAATATACGAGACATGTTTTCAAAAGTAGATTAGACAAATCAATTTTATTTTTATTCTTTTTAAACAAATATTATACTCACGGTTTAACCAATCCGTTAGTTCTCTTGAGTATTCGATGTTGGTGGATTTGTTGTTGGTGCACCATAACCATAACCTGGAAAACTGTAACCTGCTTGTGGAACACTGCCTGGAACACCTGTTTGCGATTGTCCACCATAATAACCTAAAGCACACCAACAAATTCAATGAAAAATCGTTCAAAAAATCAAATTGAACAATTCGAAAAAAAATCTTTATTACTTTTACAAAAATATTTACCTGTCGGGGCTTGATATGCACCGTAGGCTTGCTGTTGATAATTCCCTGCCGCCGCTGGAGCGCCACCACCAACGACTGCCTGTCCCCCTGACACTTGCGGAACACCAGCCTACTCAAAAACACACAATACAATTTGCATCACTCTTTACATCAAATCAAAACCCCACCTTAGTTTTCATTTGTGCTTCAATCGCTTCTGCTTCTTTATGTTTCCCTATACTCCTATAATATTCTGCCCATTGTGCACTATAATCAGGCTGTCCACCATTCGCAGCGACACCTGCCGCCGCATTCTGTTGTGAAACAACTGCCGCCGCGGCCGCTGCGACCGTTTGTGCTTGCGACACACTTTGTGGCGCTTGTTGTGTATTCACGCCCGGCACACCTGATACACCCTTAGTTTTCGCCTAAACAATTGAAAAAACAAACATTAACAAATTATTACCACAAATGCAAAAAGAATTCAAACAACTTGTTGTTCAATCATTTCAGCCTCTCTGTGCATTCCTAACGATCTATAATATTCTGCCCATTGTAATGAATAATCTGGCTGACCGGTGGATGGATTGACTTGTACTTGAGCTGCTTGATTGGCTTGTTGGCCATCAGTGCCTTGATTTGGAGCGCCCCATTGCTGTTGGTATGTGGGCATACCCCAGCCTTGAGGATTGTATCCTTGCGGCGCCATGCCCGGATACGCCGTTGGCATTGCATTCGATATTTGTGGTGTACTTGTCGAAACGAAGTTCAACGCCATCTGTACTTTGTCACTTATAATACGTTTAGCGGACTCGATCTGGTCCGGATCGCCTTTGATTGTGAACGTTTTCTCATTGGAATTGGAATTTTGTGAACGTCTATCTAATTCGCAATAAGCGCCCGATTGTTGATTGATTTGTTTGATCGTTTCACCACCTAAAATCCACCAATTAACCGCCATTCATTCACTAACAGCTATAACAACCACTTACCACGGCCAATAATGACACCACACTTTGAACTAGGAACAGAGAACGTCACTTCTTGCGGTGCTTGTTGTCTACGATCGTCCCAACCGCCTCCACTGCCATAATCTTGACTGCCGTTTCGGTTGCCACCGCCACGATCGTAACGCTCCTGTCCACCACGTCCGCCGCCTCGGCCTCCACCACCGCCTCGGTTACTGTTCCGATTATCACCGCCTTCGCGTTGCACCACACTGTCTATAAGTTCCTCTATTCTTTGTCGGGCCTAAAACTCTTTAATCAACAACAATTCTAACATTTCCATGCAAATTCGTTACTTGTTCCACTTGTTTCGGTGTGCCAGCTAAATAACACCGTCTATCACCGGGTCCTTCTTCTCTCGCTTGCTGAAACTGCACTCGAGCGCCGGTTTCTGCTTGGATTTTCTTAATCATGTCGCCACCTTTGCCAATTACAACTCCAACTGCCGGTCGGGGCACCAACACCTAAAAATCATCTTTGTAGAGCCTTCAGTTATAAAATGAAGAAATATTTTTTACTTCGGTCTCATTCTGACCACCGCCATTGCCGTAATCACTGTACTGATCCTGCGGTCGACTGTCACTTCTTCCATTTCCGTTGCCGTTGCCACCGCCGGCCCCTCCGCCACTACCGCTACGTCTGTTGAAATTCTGCATCTCCTTTTCGGCGATCAGATCGTAGACTAACTGTTTGGCGAACTCCACTTTCTGTGGATCACCAGATATCCTCAACGGTTTCTCTTGTTCCTGATTTGGACCGTCCTGGATGACGACCATTTTGGCACCGCTTTTCTCTTGCAACTGTTTAATTGTCTCACCGCCTTTGCCGATTATGAGACCGACTTTGGGGCCGGGTATCATGATTTCAACGAAATTCCGACCGCCCGGCATATTCTGGTTCATGTTATTCATTCCTGTAAAAGTTTATTGAATCATTAATCACACGGTTTTAGTATGGAAGTGCACAATAAAGAACACAATAACTACCAAAGCCCAGCATATCGTAAAAAAATTATGTTAATGGAAAGTTCAACATATGGTTATAAAAATACTAAAGGAACAATGTTAATAATTTAAATGAAGATGAGAAAATAGGACACCAGAGATAATCATGCATTCATGCAGAACAAAAAGAGAGCAGCTAGTAGTCTAGATAATAATAAAAAACCTGGAAAATTATTATGGGCATTATTTGCCGTACCAGGACCGCCCATATCAAGGCCACCCAAACCTTCTGTACGGCCTCTTTGGTGTACGATATTCATAATAAGTTCCTTTGCTCGACTTATGGCCTCTTTTGTGCCCGATAATGAACAGATACGATCTGGCATACCTTGTGAATCAGGTGCCATTTGGATTTTACAACCTGATTCCGATTGTAGTCTTGTTATTTGTTCACCTCCACGGCCGATTACTGCAAACAAATAGTTAGACCTTTAAATAAATTATGTAAACAGGAGAAAGAATGGTAAAAAACAGTAGTAATGTTTATTTGGCTATACGCGAACCGTTTTTGGTAATTATCTAGACTTGAAAGATATTGAGCCCGAAGCACCAACACAATGTTTTTCCACCCAACAATAGAGTGCAATGGTTGAGACGAGAAATGTTGAGTATTTTCAGAAAAATACGTTCTGATAAAATAAAATAAAAACAAGAGAGGTAAAATTGGAGAAACATGGAATTTGAGTGCGACAGAAAGACGACAATTTTTGTTTTTTTGATTTTTGTTTGGTTATAAAATACTGTTACTTACCCCACTCTGGCTGGATAAAAGTGAAATGTGAAAAAAATGCTACTTACTTAAACCGACCATCTTGTCCGGTACTTTAATGTCTTCATTGAGTTGAGGGCCATTTCCCATTACTGGGCCACCCATGCCGGCTTGTAATGGTCGTCCAACAGGAGGAGGTCCTTGTGGTGGCTGTAGTACGGAATTCTTTTTAGCATCCGGTTCTGTAATAAAAAAAACCGATGAGTTTTTGCTGGATTTTTGCGGGGAGAGGTGTTTTGGGTGACGCGTACCTGCACCGTCTTCTAGTGGCCGTTTGCCTCTGCTGTTATCACTTGCCGGATTAATTTTAGCCGCAATCTGAAACGTAAACAAGAACAGCATACGAATGAATTAGTTGAAGAATAGATATTCGTAAACTACACAGACACCGAGTGGCTTTGTGTTGTTTACAGCCTTTTCTAACATTAATATTTACTTCTACCTGCTTAGCACGTTGCAAAGCGGCCGCGAACGCTGATGACTTATTAAAGTTCTGTTGTGGTGGCGGAGCTACCGCTGAATAATCACTCATATTTTATTGAATCATTCAAAAAACTACACAAATTTGTAGAAAATGGTGCTGAAGCTATCCTGTATGTCTACTTGCAGGCACAACTGGCAGAGACACTTGGCTAGGGGAACCAGGGCCGCCAACAGATATTACTAGAAATGCAAGAAATTGGTAAATAAATAAACAAGTACTCAAGCATTTTTTTGTTTTACGTTTTTTATAATGAAGAGAGATTTTTTGGAATATTTTCTGGGCATTTTTTATAGAATTCTTGCAGATATAAATATTTATAGTATTATAGGAAACTGTATTGCAAAATTTCGCGCTAAATTTGAATTTTAAATCGATTGCCATTAAAAAGTGAAATCGTAAGAAATTATTAATGATGTTCCACATAAAAGTTTAAAAAATATACTGAAAAGCAGGTCGCAGATGAGGGCTTTCTCCATGTTTCTTTGATATCTATTCTATTTTCTTGCAGATAAATAATAAATAATTCATCTATAAATCACTAATTTATTGAATAACAAATAACAAATATACAAAGTGCAAAACGAACATGTTATATTCAATATACATACATATATATACGAGATATTGAGTACAATAAACCTTAACAGAATATAAAATTAATATCAATAAAACAAAGTATAGAAAGGTAACTAAGTTCCACCAAGGGCTTTATCGCAATAAACTTATAAATATTTTAAATTTAACATTTATTATAATCATGTTTGGGATAAATAATTTCCCGAATCCATCTTATTACTCCATTCTCCCGTATTAAACTTTATCAACTACTTAATGTAACTATCACAAGTGTATATTTAATTACATTATAAATTCAAATGCGAAGAGAGAGCAGCCATATAAGCAAAATAACAATAAACATTTGGACTTTAATCAACAACCAATTTTTTAAAGCTTCCTTCAATGCCCATTCCCAATTCCTCATTCATCTCGGACACCAATGGACACGATTTCTCATCAATCTCTATATACATATCATCCAAAGCCAAAATATGCTCCCTTTTCTCTTTCAAAGTGACTTTAAACTTCTCCAACATCTCCGCCAAAGGAACCTCTCCTCCATACTCTTTCGGCAAAATCTTTTTATCCACCTTGTCATACAATTCTTCAATAGACTTATAAATCTGAAAACACAAAAAATTACTCAAAATCACCAAAAAAGTCCCAAATCCCTTACGAATATCCTGTTCTTCAACTTTTCATTCAACAACGAAATCGCAAACTCAATCAACTTAATCGCACTGGAAGTGATATTCAAAAAATGATTCGCCTTATGCCTCATCGGCGTCGTATTCTGAATACATCTAAGAATATTTCTCACATCCGCCAACGACCACAGCGAAATATGCGACATTGTAAAGCCGCTTTCATCGTTAATATACGTATAGCCATTAATCTGGTTCACTTCGTCGTCCATCAGTGCCTCCGTCACTAAACTGTGCACCCTCACCATATGGGCCGACGTGTATTTGTGCGGATCAAACTTGCCCGCACAACTGAACAACACCAACCGTCCCTGATCTCTTTCCAAAAGCGGCACCAAGTATCCGGCATCAATAATCTCCGACAATTCCTTATCTTCAGGGTCCAGTTTGCAGAACCATTGCGGGTACAGTTGCCGAATGATCAAATAACGCTCCAGCATCTCGCACGCTTGCGGAACGCTGAATTTCTTCGTCCTCAGGAACCGCAACAGAAACGCGGCGTCTGGAAGAGATCGATTAATTCTTGCTAGATTAAAGAATGGAAATATTTACCTGTTCGGCATTTTTTGATGTTGGGATGCTTGTTGATCCATTCGCGCATCTGATCCAGACTCTGTTCCCGAATGTTGTCGTCCTCGCGGAGCTCCTCCAATGCCCGTTTGCGTTCCGCTTCCGGCAATTGACACACATAGTCTTGTACGGAACTGTCTTGGCCACCCAAACCCATTCTTTTAGCTGTAATTGATTTCATTCAATGTGAAATTGAAGGTTTACCTACTTAAGGACATAAAAAGCGCATTTATACCAATAATGTTCGAGTTTTTCATTTATGGTAACAGAATTGTGCGTGTAAATTGCCGAAATGCGATTTCGAATATAGGCTCTTAAATGGGTCACACATTGACCAAAAAACACGTCCGAAGAAAGCATTTTACTTTCTTTCTGCATCCACTTTCACAAATGTTCAACATTGAATTTCATAGTGGAAGAACAGGCGGATTAATTTAAATATTTATTTTGGAGGATTGCGACATGGTGCCGAATTTTATTGCTTGAAGGTGTGCGATTATGGGAGTCTCTTATCATACAAATTGTCGGTCAACATATTACACTTCCGGATGCGAGAAGAGCATTGTTCCGTGACGATAGTGTTTTTTAACTGTTCCATCACTATTAACCCAATTTTTCCGTATCAAAAGTTTGCATTTATTTAATCGTAAACGAATTAAAAGAATTATTAACTCACCCTTGGAGAACATTGTGTCGTGCGCTCGAACAATGAAATGCGATTGACTAATTGGCAAAAAATCGTTTCATGCTTACTTAAATTTATCTAATTCGGTGATCTGTATGCGGCACATTGAGCACTGCTTTTATGTACAAATAATTGCGATTTGATTGTATTTGGATGGCTTAATTACAGTATTCATAAGTGAGTTTAAAAATGAGTTGCGAGCGGTGCCAAATTTGAATTTGTAAAGTGTGTGCTTTAGAAAAATCCTGACTTACTGTTGATTTACGGAAAAGAGAATTTGAAAAAATTTATTGCGTGGAACTGAAACTGCACAGCACTAAACAAGTGCCAAAGCCAAACTGATTCTCTGCAGTTGGTTATTGTAAAAAGTTAACTTTCTCTTAACCCACTTTATACGCTGAAAGAAATTTGTAATGAGATTCTGCACAGAAACACTACTTGCTTTTGTAAATTACCCGATGAGTAATATTATATTAAATTAGACATTGTAATTTTTCTGTTACTGTTACCGTGTCAAATAGAAAGTAATACATTGTCTCGAAATATAAAAATATTGTTATTAATCAGTGAGTTCGTCCAGGCATTTGCAATTATTTTTCTACGCTCTTGTCGCTAAATATTACATACGATTCACACATAGACACATCCATCAATTTACAGTAAATTTTGCAATTTCTGGATAATTAAAATTGCCAACTGTTCGCCAATTTCGTTTGGAATTCGAATTTTCAATAAAACTTTTTTAGTTTCAATAAAGTAAAAATGGCTTTATAATTCAACAATTTTACACAAAGTTTACAATCATATATTATAACTTTTTTCGATTTAAAATAAACATTATTTTACAGTTAACAAAAAAAAAACGTTTTGACCCTCACAAAAATTATTAGACTGTAGAAGTTTAGAGAGAAATTATTTAATATAATTTCCATTACAATTTACAATTTTGTTTAAAATACAATAATATTTATCATAATTGTTTTCCACAAATATTTCGTTTATTTTTTGGTATGGAAAAATAGCTTTAATTACAATTATTATAACCCATTTATTTTATACAGTTGTTTCAGGTAGAATTTATTTACAGTAAATTTATTTATTAGTTTAAAAATATTTTTTGGCTTTATGGTATATGATTCTTCATCGATTTATCAATAATACATATAATAATTAGAATAAAGAATTTTTATAATTGAGAATTACAGCACAAATTGCATGCAATTTTCCAATGAAAATGTGAAGCGATTTCGTGTTAAAAACATTAACACACAAAATACGTATCACAAACAATTTTTTATTGTTATAATAATTAAATTCGTGCACACATACACGACATTACGTAAAATCATTTCCACTTTTTTTTACAACAAAACATATTTAAACAATACAAAAATTATTTTGTACTAAAAAGACAATTTACTAATGCAATTACTACAACACAATAGAAATTACAACTAGATAACAATTTATAATGATTTTTTTTATAAACTGAAACCCCTTTGAATAAATGGCTAAATATCTTTTCCAATTCATTTAAACTGAGCAAAAAACCCATATACTGTGAGCATTAATAGAAATAAAGTGGTTTCTAATCCACAACTGGCCAATGTGCAATTTATGGGTAAAATTTTATGTTCGCTTTTCAATTCAATTCGGAAGACTATTGAATATTCATTGCTGTTTTCAAACATGACAAGTAATACATACATGAAAAAAACATCCCACATCAATAAATTTGAAGGTAATATGAATTATTAATTAAATAGAAGAAACCCCATTTTAAACTGGCAAAAAAATATAACAATATTTAGCCCAATTCAACCTTAAACAACACAATACAGAAATCTCATTATTTATTGCTTAAATAAACCAGACTATCAATCAAATGCAAATCATTTTTATGTACTAGTTAAATTCTTTCTTCTCCTTCGATGTCTTCGACTATTATGTTTAATTCTATTCCCTTCCTCCTCTTCAACATTATCATCGTCCACATTATTCTCAGTACACACTAATTGATTCTTACTTTCATTCTTCCCCCCATCCACAACACTCGCCACCCCATTACTCATCAATTTACCGTCCATCTCAACCTCCCCATTTACCATTTGCGCCACATCCCCATGCGAATACATATTCTTATCAACACAACTCTCTTTCCTATCACGTTTCAGTGTCGGTATCACAAATTCTGGCGTCCCATTCTCCTTCATATTCGTACTTGTACTCTCATCCACTTTATACCCATCATTCTGACTATGAACACTCTCCTCACTCTCCGTACGTTGCAACATCATCGTTCTCAATCGAATCTCCGGTCCACCCCCATAAATATTATAAAAGAAATTCCATATACATTCTGGCACTTCAGCCGCTTCATTCAAATCCAATTGATTTAAATTAATTTTCGTATTATCAATCGGACCAGGTGGCTCTTGAGTACGTTTCTCAACAAAATTATGCCATTGCGTGTACCAAGTCGTCGACAAATAATGTGTATGTGGCAATTCTTGCACTTGTGCATTTCTACTTATCTGCAAAAACATCTCCATCTCTTTCAACAGTCGCTTTTGTAATGCCTGACACGATGGACATATATGCGACGTTGTAATTGCTGCACAACCACCAAATTTCTTATGTAAATATTCATACACTTCTAATGGTAATGCAACAGCCAATTGATCCAACATTTGACTACGATCTGGATTTATCGATCCATGATGGCACAAAAAATCCGAATTATCTATCGGACCCGGTTCAGCACAGTAATTAAATCTATTGAGCCACTGTTTCGATACGAATGCCGATTGGTGTGCATTTGTTATGGATTCAGCTAAATTTATAGCACGTTTTCTTATTGCCTCTGCAGTTGTTGTCATTTTACGATAAAATAACACATACGCTTCACAGGATTGCACTTTTTCCGCTGTCACTCTCGTTACATATTGATCATCGAATTCGAACCATTGGCCACCATTCAATGCATAGCAAATATAATGACCGCCACCAGCTGTACCATAATGGCATATTACCGAGAATAATTCATATGTGGACACTTTGGATACACAGTCCGTGTGTAAATACGGTCGCATATCCAATCCTTTCAATGGAAAACTAACTGCCGACGAAATTTTACTACTGAACATCAATTCATGTCGAAAACGTTTCAGATGTATGCAAAGCACTTCGGGCAATTGTAAAACCTGTAAAAAAAACACTTAATTATGCATACGAATCGATTGTAATTAAATTGCAAATAGATTTAAATAAATTTCTAATTAGGTACAAAAAGAAAATTGTATCCATTGATCTAAATATTTATGCATTGTAATAAAGTTCAAAGAATAAATAAAACAAGGTCATTAGATCATTTACGAAACTGAATTTACCTTACTAAACTTGATTCCATTCCGTAATTTGTTACATTTCTCACAACTATACATATTATCTCCCTTCAATTCATCCGTACTGAAAAAAGCTGCCAAACAATCATGCAATGTAACCGTGGGCCCATAAAACCACGATCTTAACCATGCCAATATCCACGACACCCAACCATCCTGTACTGGCAAAACGGCCTCCGAACATGTTGAACCGGGCGCAGTCGGTCTGCCATGCAATAAAACTAAATGATCTCTAGATGGTATTGGCAATGATAAATCTTGAAATGTTTCTACACGACTGGAGACCCGGTCGCATGTTAAACATTGTACCGAAGACAACAACTTCCCATCGAATATATCCGATATAATCGAACGGAATTTAGTTTGTTTTTTATTTGGATTCGATGACGATGTACTTGGCTGCGAATCAATAACTGTAGCACTTTGTATACGTTGTCGTTGTCGCCTATTCGGACTGCCACATCGACTCAGACGTCGTTTGGCACTGTTCGTTGCTGTGGGCCGTTCACGTTCCGTGTCATCACTAAGGCTGGAACGTTCACTAACGCCCGAATCACATGTCTCATACTCTCCCTCACTGGAATCATAACTGGAACTTAATGCTGGCTCGTCCATGGCCAAACTGAACGTGTCCGAATCACTGCTGGAGGATGGTGGCTCGGGAGCGGCCACTTGTTTCAGTTCCTCGTGCAATTGGTCCATGAAGTTCCGCAGGAACTCTTGGGTGTCGTGCTGATGGTAGCCACGGAACATGGCATGAACACTGCGAATTCCGTACAGGATTCCGGACGGTGTTACATATCCACCGTTCTTTTTCACCCAAATGTCACGCATTAATGACTGATATGTTCGACTTAAGCCCGGTTTCCGGCCATCGGACAGCAATTGAACGGCCAAGGCACATTCCAAAAAGAATTTCGTCAATGGTTCGGTGTTGCTAAGTGCTTGGAGGGCGGCATTCATGTAGCATGTGTTGCCGATGTTTTGGAGACCGACCAGACCGCTCGGTTTGTCCACACTGAAGTCGGCACTCTCGTCTGCATCGCTCGATTCGGAGGCATCGCCCCCCATGCCCACATTCAAGCCAATTGTCCGTTCAAATGGGAATATTGTCGAACGGTCAGGAGTGGTCGTTCGTAATGTACTGTAGCTTCCATGACCCGAGTCCATAGATCGAAGGGGACAGGTTTCCGTCTCCGGATCACTGTCAGTATTACCGTTAAATTTTGTATCCAAGACAACTTCTCGTTTGCAATCGTAACACCATAAACGCTTTGTTGACAGGTTCATGTGGATACAGTGCGTTGGTTCCGTCTGAAAATTGATAGATATGCATGTATGTGATTTGTTTGTATATGATTGTTGTACCGCATTGTGTAGCGTGTTGTGGTCGTTTGTGTTCTCTGAACAGCCGACTTTCAAACAATTCCTTTGTAGACATATCCATAAATTTGGTCCACGACAATCACAATCAGCACAGACGAGCTCTTTGGAATTAATAATAGTGGCAAGTGGAATGTTGGTTATGTTTATCAAATGTGTACAAGAGCCTGGCCACGACATCCTACAAGTTGAGAACACAATTGATAATTGAAAATGATTGGATTTTCAAGCAATTATTTGCAAATCATTAATATAGCAAGGTTATGTTGTAGATACCTGGTAGTGATGAGTATTACGTATTGGTAAGTGATTACGTAAATTCATATTTTAACAATTATTGTTTGAAAATCAAATAATTATACAATACGAAGGTGTACAAACTTATGTATACAAAAAAATACTTACTTGTTTGAACTGTTTTTTTATGTGACTAACATCGAATTTATAATGTATAAGTATAAATAAATACTATGTGCCATTTACTTATTGTAGAAAAATATTCTTCAGGGGTGTTTAAATAAAAAACATTTTCTCTTTTTAACAGGTTAAAGTGACAATTGTGAACCGTGACAACTCAGACATTGACATTTCACATTTTAACTGTCAAATTGTCAAACTTCAAAAAATGTATTGTCAATGAAAGGGTAAATGCGCATGATTGTAAGAAGCCCGTAATAATTTAAATTACGAATTTTACAATAAATATTTCTTAATTCGTGCAAAAAGCAAACAATTATTTAATAAGCAATAACAGAAATACCAGAAATACTAAAAATTATAAAATCAAAACACAAGAAAACTGTTCCCAGTGCCATCTATCTTTTAATTAATTCCGCCACCTGGAGACTACAAAGTTTTTTCGATATTTAATTTTTCTTGAAGTATAATGAAGTCAGTTAAAAATTTTAACACAAAAACGAAATCCAGACCACCTGGACCTCATGAGTAAGAGCCCATATATTCCCATCCATTTGCACATTAATAAAAATATATTATACTTTTAGGCCAAAAGAATGCGCTCATAAATTACATGGGGCCCTAATACATCACCAACCACAAAGGGCTGTAGAAGGCAAGGTTCTGTTTAATGTAAACAATGCAGACGGTACTCAAAGGGAACTCTTTATACCTGACACGAAAAACATTGATGTACCTGGAATATTTTCCAAATCGGAATATGAGAGACTGCACAAAAACGCAAAAGTTGTCACATTAGAAGATAAACTGCGAATGAAGCAAGAAGCGGAAAACTTACGGAATAAATTAGAATTGGAGAGTCAGAAAAGGAAGGATGTACTGATTAAAGCACAACAGAATTTGCAACAAGCTGCAGAAGCTTCAGTGCGATTTCTAATGAATGAGAAAATTAAGAGATAAACCATTGATTCTTCTTGTAGGTCGATAGTGAAGCTGCTAAAAAAACGCAAATGTTATTAAACAGGTCCTACGCTTTAATGACTGAACAGGATGAACGTGTTAAAGCTGCCAACAGTCTCATATTGGCGACGAAATGTCGCGCTATTCGATTTGCACAAATCGCTGAAAAAGAGGTAAGTGAACAATTTTCACCGCGAAATTGCTGCAAAAACTGTTTGTGTAGGAAATCCAAAAACAATTCCTAGAAGAAGAAAAGCGATTAGACAGAATGATGGAAATGGAGCGACTGAAAAAGATTGAAATTGAAGACAGAAAGAAAGATGCAATCGTTAAGAAAAATCAACGGTATTTTTTACTTTGTTCTAATTGAACTTTTAATTTTTTGTCCATTTTCTTTTCAGACATGTAAGTGAAATTCTCAGTCAAATTAAAGAAAACGAAAATGAGCGATTATTAAAAGCTCAACGCATTGAAGAAGAAAGCAAAATGCAAAATAAAGCTCTATTAGCAATGCAACGGGACGAAGCGGAAAAAGTGGCTGCAACCAAATTAAAACAGAAGAAAATGCGAGAAGAGTTTATGAAAGCAAGTGCTGAAGCGGAACGTTTGAAAAATTTACAAGAAGAAGAACAACGAATCGCCGATTTGAGGGTACAGGAATTTATGCGTAAGAAGGCTGAACGTGAAGAGGCACGAGAACTCGAAGAAAAATTGGCTAAAGAAGCTAAGGAAAAGGAGATTGCAAAGTTAAGGGCTCAACAAGAACGGGTTGCCGATCGGCAAGCACAAATGGACGAATTAAACGCCTTAAGAACCCAAGAAGAAGTACTACGTTTTTGACTCTTTTTTTTATTGAACTTTTAACGATTTTTTTCCTCAGAAAGAAAAGCAATTCCGCGAGAAAGAAAAGGAAGCCGCCATCAGACGGAAACACCAAATGGAACAACTGAAAGCGGACCGTGCCAAACAAGTGGAGGACATTAGAGCCTCACAAGCAAGAGCCATAATGCGAGATGAGAAAGACTTCCATAAAGTAGCCCGAATTCAACGTGAATTGCACGACAAAGAGATGGCAGAATTGCGTAGAAAGAGACAAGAGCGCATTAATCACCGAAGGGAACTCTTAAAACAGATTAATGAAAAGGAAAAAGAACGCATTCAAATGCAACAGGAAAAATTCGAAGAGGGACGTGCACAAAGATTAGAAGTGGAAGTGCAAGACAGGTGTGTGGCGCACCATCTAAAGAAGAAAGTGGAGAGTTTACGGTATTGGATTTCAATGACATTGTAAAAAACATCATTTCTAATTCTTTTCTTGCAGGACTACCGATCTGGGTCAAAATTACATCAAAGACATTGAAAGACAATTGAAAATTAAATAAAAATTTTTCTTTTTGTAGTCGAATAAAAAGCGAATGTGATATGTGTAACAGTTTTATTATTTTAAAGAAATCCAGTTGGAAGTAAGTCACATACAAATTCATGATTGTACTACAATGTTTACCTTTTTACGGGCTAGTCACATATAAAATAAAATTAAAAAAATAACGAATGGGGGCCAATCAACCACGTCTAAATAAGTCAAAATATTATTAGCCAAAAAAAAAATTAACAAACCTGTTATCTCAATTGTAAAACTTAAAACTACAAACTATGAAAAAAAATACAAAGAATAATCGCTGTCCTGCAGCGTACAAAAACTTAATCCAAATAATACCCGGAAAATATACATTTATGGAGTTTAGGTTCTCTCATTTATGACAAGATATCACAGTTTCACTAATAACGCTGAAAACGTAAAAGATTGTTCATTATTCTGTAAATGTTTCCTTCATTCAAAACGGTTCATAATAGAATAGAAAAGCACACCAGTTTCTGGTTTTCATTAAAGTCATAAGAGCTTTGTTTAAAAACAAACAAAAAAATTCGTGTTGGTGTGTGTATAGTGAATAAAATTCAAATTGAATTCGATGTGTGTGACAGCCGTTGTCGGAGCGGTTTTACGTAGTGCCAAGAGTCTTCATTTTGCTTCATGAATAGCTGCAACAACAACAACACATTCAAATTAGAAATGTAAACACAAATTTCCAATCAATGTCCATTTACTTTTGTTTGCCATTCTCTGCCACTCTCCTTCCTCTCTTTGGCCTCGTCTCGTTGTTTTTGTTCCAATGTTTGTTTAGCATTTGTGGCACGATCGATTTCATTAAATTTCAAGCCAGCCGTTACATCTTTCCACAATCGCCGCGACTCGTTCACCTCCTGCTGACTAATTGGCTGTACTTGTTTTTTAATTATATCTAATGCGTTCACATCCACAAACATTTCAGTCTCCTATCGACAACATTAATAATTAATTACACATATTTTCTAATTATTCAAATATTTTGCATACCTTATCAGTCCACTTTGCTTCCATCACACCATTCCATTCGCCTGTAATTGTCAAGAATGGTTTCTTGTCTTCCGGTCCAAAGACATCAGCTGTGACGCGATGCTTTTTGCTACCATAAAATGGTTTCGTTATAAACTCTACATTACAGTAATAACCACTTTTCGGGCATGTAATCGTTACTGAACCACCTAATTCTATCCATGGTACGGTTAATATTGAACGGCCATAACCGTTTGGGAATGTAACTATATATTCTTCATCGTAATCCAATACTGAAACTACACCCTGGCCAATATTGTATACACAAACAGATAAACCAAGGAATTTCGACTTTGTGTAAACGTGCGCATTGAAACTTATCCGTTTATTGTAATGTTCAGCATAAAATGCGGATACTGCAACAACAAGAAACTTATGTTAAGAGACTGTTCTCTATCTTATCATAAAACAAGTTAGTATTTTTTTTCTGCTTGGAGACACAATTGTTATCAACAATATTCTTATTTGCACAACCAGTGATAAACAATTTAAAAAATATATTTCCAGTTATGTAAACAATAAATGATCAACTCACTGGGCGGATGATGTGAAACTTGTTCAGCAATAAATGATAAATTATTCTTTTTGCACCAAGGCACTGGTCCATCGTCACAGACCTCGATTGTCTGCGTCTGATCGGCTGGTATGTCCCAATAACAGCGAAATATCTCGCCCAATATCGGATTGTATGGTTTTTTCGCCACTGAACTCTTTCTGCCTGCATGATAGGAAGACAAATACCATTTCACCACTTGCACCATTCGATCTCTAGCTTCTGTTAAGTCGGCAATTCTAATATAAACAATCAATTAACACCAAACTCTTATGAAAACAAACCAATTCTACCCACTTGACGAAAATATCCGGATGGGCAAAGTAATCGGCGTACATTTCCAACAACGATCGCCTCTCCAAAATAAACGTGGGCAAAACAACCTTAGTTAAATCCATTCCAATTTTAACCTGAGACAACAGATGTTTAATAACCGATCCATGACTGTCCATCTCCACATCATATTCATCATCATCCTCGTACAAAGCTAATAAAAATTTGTCTCAAAATCGAACATGATAAAAGTACCCTTTTTTATTCTTACCGTCATAATCCAAATTTTCCGTATTGGAAATACGTGAAACGATACTGTCTTGTCGAATACTATTGGACCGTGCACTTTGAATAACTGGCTTAACAACTGGCACATTTTGTCCATCATCGAAGGAACGCAAACTACTGCAATAACCAAATAAACATGGATATAGTGAAAATAATCATTTCAATCCGCCTATTTATACCTCCTACGTCTAAAATTTAATCGATTATTTATTAAACGGAACATTATTCACTAAGAAATCGAGTAAAAAAATGTGTGAACTGTTATAAAAAAATCATAGACGACATAATCTCAACACGTTCAAAATCGATTGCTTCTACAATAAACATTAAAAACCACTTTATTCACTAAGAAATCGGAACTAGCACCAATTAAGCATCTACAAATTTTATTTATATTATACTAAATTTAAATACACCTAGTCTAGTTTTGTTTATTGTTTAAAATGTATTGCTTTATTTTAAGAATTGATTCCAATTCTTTTGGGGGTTATGGGCACAAACATGCATTTTATTATGTGGGAGGGAGAGTAAACTCCACAGAGCGGCGTCGCGACGCTTCACAACCACACACACAAAACACGATTGCAATATCACAGGAACTCGGGGGTCACGAAAATGGAAACAATTATTCAACGAAGGTCGAATGCGATGTTATACAATATAAAAGCGATAACATTGAAATGATTTGGAAAAATGCTGGAATAAAACTCCAATGTGGCATTGTTTTATTGCATTATTCTGCTGGGTTAATCGATAAATCGGCTATCGTACTAATAAAAACATGAATTCTCATCAACATTATACTTACGTGGGGGTGGCCAATTGGCTTCCACTCGTAAATGGCGAGTCAGTGGCATCGAAAAAGTCATCCTCACCCTCTGAACTGGAATAAGACATGTCTGGCACCGCTAGGGACGTACCGGGTGCTGCATAATTAACAAACCGTCCAATTAACAGTAATTGTATAACGAGTTAAAACTTTTACAACTTTAAACACAGTACAAACATTTTATTCAAATACTCACGAATATTTCGACTTTGTCGTCTGGCATTCTCAATACATTCGGACCCTAATTCAATGCCTTGTTGCACATCAAGCGGAGCAATTTCTATTTTCGATAAAACTTATTAATAATTCGTAATTCAGTAAAGTGGTGTGCATTATTTACCTGCAACGACCGGTGATGTACTGTTCGATGTGGCTGTCCGTTGATGATAGATACCATTTATCGGATGTGCTGTATTCTATTAAAAAAAACACACTTTCCTGCTATTTCTGTTTATAAAAGTGTAGTTTTTCGCTCACCTTAGCTATTTGCAACAGCACAATTGAATGCTTGACATTATCTAACATTTTCTGTTAAAAAAAAGACACACCGTTCAAATATTAGTCACTTTCACTAATAAATTTAATAAAACATACTTACATTAGCATGTTCTAAAATTAACTGGCACTTTATTTTATCATCACCATCTGACATTGTTGATATTCTCTCTTCTAGATTCTATAAAAAAACAAAACAACATTTATTTGACATTCACTGTCTTTCTGCCAAGAATTACCTTTGTTTGTTCGATCATCAATTGAAGATATGCATCGGCTTCTGATACTTTGTTATCGAAATCTTTAATTGTGGGGGACGGATGATGAGTATCCCATTTCATCTGCATTTTAATGACAATTAATGAACAGTTTGCAAAAACGTCAATCGATCAGTGGGCAACTTACACGACTACCGTGCCGGAAAATCGTGTCCTCTAGTGCTCGTACCCATTTTTCACGCTCCTCAGCGTCACGTGCTTGGAAATGAAATGTTTTATGGTCCACTGTTATCGTGAAGGTGCTGTCATCTTCGTCGTCGATGCCGATAACGGCCCCTTTCAAACGGACACAGCCTCTTCGCACTCCTCGCATCATTTTCTCCTTTGACTGTGGAAAAGAAATATTATTTTCGGTTTTACTTGAACAAATACAAAGAGAATTAACAGAATAATTACAAGTTGAATGTTAATTGAATGTAATTGGAGCCAGTACAAGAGAGCAAAGTATGAAACAGTGTTGAGAAACAACGTTTAAAGTCAGACAGGCGATAGTTAATTGTTTACATCATTTTTGATTAGGTAATAAAACATAAATAAACATAGCGATTCGTTTGAAATGTTAAGTCATTTTTTTCAAATTTACATCCATATCAATCAACTCTCAAGAGCTGCTTTTTTTGATAAGGTAATAAAAATGGAAATAAATGTGTTTAGTAAACTGTTACCTTGGCCAAAAAACCTGGTGCTTGTTGTTATTATTATTAATGGTTTTAAATTACAATAGTTTGTTTAAATATAAACATTTTAAATTAGATTAACTTTTATGGTGTTTAAACGGTACACTAAACTGGGACCTCGCATTATCTGGAGTTTATTCAATTAAACGGACGTTACACCTCTTAGCAGGAGTGTTTATACATACATATATAATTTGTGACTAATATTTGACGATTATCGAATACGTATCATTTGAATTTTTTATGAGACTTTTAAGTTTTCTAACTTAATAGGTGCAGGAAGTTTTCCTTACTTACTGTGTAATAAGATAGTAGACCTGAATTATCGTCTAATACGAACCACCTGTATTGCCATCCCTTCATTACATTTGTCCACTTACTCAAAAAACCCTCCATAGTGAATTTGTTTAATTAAATTCGGTTTTTAATGCACTTGACTATATGTACGACATATCTGACAATCAACAATCAACTGACGTTTGCAGGGGATGACAAGTGTTTTAGAAAGAAACGTAAATTCCCTAGATTTGAGTGAGACAGCTTTTTAATTGTTGGTTGCAGAAGATCGGATTTTTTTTTGAAAAATAGCGCAAAATTTAAACAATTGCAAAAAGGCACTTTAACTAATGAGTTATTAATTTAAATATGAAAAGTTGGTTATTAAACTCTCTGGTTCAGTTTAAGATTTCAATCAATCATTTCCTTTAAAATCTTTAAAAGATAATGAACTAGATCATAAGTTGCTAAAATGTAATTAATCATATAAGAAGGTATGAGACTGGCCTTTATTTGGATATTTGGTATTATTTATGATGCTAATGAAGGTAAAACTTATAAGTACACTTGTACAAATATATCGGTATGCATTGCAAATATTTATGGACGACAGGAGAAAATGTGATGTCCTCGATATTACCGGTAATGTTTATTGTAGATTACTTATGGGCAGTAGGTCACAACAAATAACATACTTTTATTACAATCAATATAAACATTATTAAAATAGGTTTCAAGAAATCAAGCATTGAGCCAATTACTATCATAATAAGGATATTTTATTAAAAAAATAGTACAAAATAAGTTCATTATCATACACTGTACATTTCAATTTAAATCTAGTATTAGATTTAAAAGTTTCCTCAATCAATTTCTAATTGAGTAAAAGTTTAAAGTGCCATTTTTCCATTTGCCGGATTAAATTCCATAATTTAAAATTCCATTTTCCATAAAAAATGTTATAGAAACACAAAAGATCATTATTTACAAAGTGAATATTTACACAAGTACATATTTTTTGCGAATAATTGTAGATAATAAATAGTTTTTGTGTTAAAAAAATAAATACGAAATTAGCAAAAAAATGGAAATATTAAATGTACGAAATTTCATGGAATTGCAATAAATCGATCACATTTCCAATTATGTAATATGAAACTAAAATAATGGCAAATTTTTATAATTGACCAGTCTTCCTGTCTTCCGCATTTGGTAAATTGTTATAAATTGAATTTAAGTCACTAGCAGATGCGGTTAAATCATCCCGTTCGATGCTTCCATCGGAAATATCAACGAAACTATTTAATTGTTCGGAAGCCTGCGTTTCCAGGTCGTCATTGTCCATCGGGTCAATAATTGGCACTTTTGATTCGATAAAATCCGATGCTGATTCCTCTAACAACGCATCAGACGTATGAAAATTTTGCTCATATTCGCTACCAGTGTAGGGAATTCGAGTTTCTATAATATTCGAAGCGGACGTTTCATTCTCATCGCTATCATCCTCAGCCTCCTTTTTCGAGTTCTCTTCAGCAGCGTCTACAAAGGCGCTGGACAGTTCCCCACTTAGTTTACTCACAGACCGAGTTCCCACGTCGTACATAAAGATTTCTTTCGCTGACTCATTTTTCGGACTGGAATAAGGAATAATAATTAGGTACATATTAAAATTTACTAATTCAATTATTTTAAAAGGAATTATTACCTGTTTGTAACTAATAAAATTACCGACTGTCGGTCACTTCTGGTGGAGTTTTCACTCTCCAAAAACTTCTTGTAGTTGTCCACAGTTGGATTTCTCAAGAGCTCTTTCAATTCATCGCCTTGAATCAGTTCAATATCGTCCACTTCTTGTTCAGTTTGTCTGGTTTTCCTGTTTGAGGAAAAGTCGTAGGACAATGGAGCTAAAACCACCACACTTGAAATCTGTTTTCCCTTCAATTCAGGCACATCCGGAATTGGAAACTGCGTTCCATTTATCTTCAGTGGCAAGTATCGATTGTAAGTGTTGTCATTCAATACAACCGGATTTACTTGGGTGGCACCTTGTTGGACGTAGGCCTCTTGTACCTGTTGGCCCTTATCAGTATCTGGATCGTAATGTACTACTTTCATTTGGACTTTGTCCTTGACCTCGTCCAAGTCGGAGGCAGATGGTTCTTGATCGACTGCTTTACCATTTATGTCGACAACTGAAGGGATTGGCTCACTGCCGGAAGCTGAAGCTGCGGCCAATTGCTGGGCTCCACCAGCTCCGTAGAAGTTTGCCAATTGGTCTGGTGGTAATGCGGAAATTGGGATGTCACCAACTTTGTCGTAATCCAAGATAGAAATATCAGCGTGATTTAAAATTCCCGAAGAGAGAAGTTGCGCGCGTAAGTCTTCAGGGACTTCATCTGGCAATTGAGCTTCCAACACTTTCGGATCTTTTGTAGTCGTTGATGGTTTTTCAGGTTCCTCTGTTGTTGTTGGTTTTGGTGTGGTTGTGGTGGTTGTCGTTGTGGTAGAACGTTGAGTGCTGTAATAAACCGGTTTCGGACTGGTTTGTTGTTGCTGTTGTAATTGTTGCTGATAGAATTGCTGTAATTGATGCAATTGTGGATTTTGCTGCAAAACTACATTATTAAATTGCTGTTGAATTTTTTGTTCGTACTCCTTTTGCGTTAAAAATGGATTTTGTCGGTGTTCTGCAGGAAGGTTTTGAGATGAAGAACTGTCTTGCGATTGTTGACCTTTTTGTTCGGGTACTAAAAATTGATTTTTCGTGCTTTCTAAGGGCAGTGCTTGTGGCTGTTTGCTGGGACTGGGTTCGATTGTGGAAATATGTTGTTCGTATTTGGACAAAGAATGAATTAATTCTCCACCAGGAGGTAAAACATTCTGCACATGTTGTATATTAGCTAAATGTTCATTTTGATTAAACTGCTGTTGAGAGTTGAAGTTCGGTAACAGTTGTTGTTGATATTGATTTTGTTGTTGGTGTATCTGCTGCTGTTTAAGCGCATCTTGTTGCTGTTGAATGAGTTGCTGATGAATCTGCTGCTGTCTTTGCCTTTCTTGATGTTCCCGAATTTCCTTTTCCCGCTGTTGTTGCTCCAGTTGTTGCTGTTGACGTAAATGATGAGGTGCCACCTCATGTTGTAACAAATCTTCACTCTTAAACTGTTGCGTTGGCGGTTGAACAAATTGTGGTTTATTGAAATTATTCACACTTCCAGTTAGTGGAGGCTGTTGATGTATGGGGAAATGAGTTTCTGGTCTGAAAGGAATATTATTATTATGTTGGAAGGGAACACGCTGTGAATGAGCTGGAATTGAGGGTGGAAAACTGATTTGTCCAGACTGTTGTGGCTTAACTACATCAAAAGGCTTGTAAGGTACTGGTTTTCGATTTTGGAATTGTGGTGGAGGTGGATGGGAAATGGTTTGTTGGTACTGTGTTGGTGGGAATTGTCCGGGCGGTCCTGAATTCGGTTTCACATAAGGTGGCGATTGGAATGGGTATTTCTGTGGCGATGGTGGGAACGGTGGGGGAACTGGTCTTGGAATTGGTGATTTAAAGCTAGATGATGGAGGAGGAATGTTGAAGGGCCGATAAGGCTGTGGCTGTCTGTTTTCAGGTCGAAAACTCGGCGGAGGTCCAGAAGGCGGTCCTGACGGCGGTAATCGATTCTCTTGTCGAAAACTGTGTGATGGAGGTCCGGATGGTGGGAAATGTGTTTCTGGTCTAAAATTAGGCGGTGGCCCAGATGGACCGGAGGATGAAAAACTCGGCCCAGGACCCGTTATCGGTGCCCGTTTATAGTAGGTCGTTGAGAATGAGGACAATTGTCTAGCCTGCGGAAGTTGCGGTGACGAATGAAAAGTAGGACGGTTGAAATCGTCCGGTTTGCTTGATCGCTTGTGGTAATCGAATCCCTCTTTACCGAAGGTCACTTTAACACCGCTATTACTGTGGTACACCTCAGAATCGGGTTTGATAATCGTACGTAGAGTTGTGCTTGGTGGAGGCGGCAATGTTACTTGTTCGTGTTGGTAACTGTGGTCCTCTGGCTCTTCCTCCTCTTCATCGGGCACTTTGGGGGTCAACGCGGGTACCGGTTTGTCGTAAATGATGCCATTAGTAGCCTTCCCACTGGGATCTTTTTTGTACTTAACGTAAAACACCTGCACCTCTTCCTTCTTTTTCTTAGGTGGCGGTGGTGCCGGAGGCGCGGGCAAAGTAATGTTCGATTCTTTTATGATAATCTCAATGATTGGTTCGGGCTCTTTAATATAAACAGGTCGTTCAATGATGTGCGGTTGATGCGGTCCGTATACGTTCTCATTAATGTGATTGTTGTCGGTGATGAGGTCCTCGGTTTTGGTGATTTCGTTGTGGCCATCTGTATTTAGGGACAAAGTGTTAGTTGAATCATAAAGGGGATCGCGCTGAGAGTAGTGAACCAATGGTTCCATTTGAACAGCATAAGGAGGTGGAGGAAGTGAATATGGTCTACCTTTACGATACGATGTGTAGGGTCTAGGACCTGGGAAAAACTGTGAATGGTATAGTGGATGTTGGGGGCCGGTGGATATCCTTCTTTCCAATCTGTAGGAATTGGGGGGACCTGGATAGAGATGTGATAAGTTCAAGTCCAAGTTTCGTTTGCCACGTTCATCTTTCTTCTTCGGCTTGTGATCCTCTGCTGCCCATACTGCTGTTGACAGGAGACTCAACAGCACCTGGAAAATGAAAAAAATGTATAAAAAAAGCACTTATTGGCAATCTCAACTTGAGAACATAAGTGTTGCTAAACAAGCAGTAGGTAGAAAAAACAATATGGTAACAATTACATGATTATCTCTTTTTCTCACTGTACATAACATTAACAATTAACGAGTAGGTATGGGAACTTGTGTTGCTCTAGAAGGATGATGAGTTTTAAATTATCTAGCTATATTTTGAAAGTGTATTATGTACACATTTATCCAATTTGATGGACCACCTAAAGTTTAATAAGAAAAAGTTCATTACCTACGAAGAAAGTCTACAATTTTGTAACAATGTTATGATTTGTTATAATTTCGTTAGTCATGCTACTTAATGAAGCAATATAAGTAAGTATATCTATCTACGATTAGATCATTATTTTTGTATGAAAGAACAATTATGCAAATTTGTCGGTTTTTCAACTATTATTCCAGTTCCGTCTCATATGAGAGAGAATTCTAGTTAAATAATACACGGTTAGATGTGGTTTAATCATCGAAAATTACATTCCCGTAATTTCTTACTACTTAGCATAGGTATAATTAAATTAAATAGAAAAGCGGAGATTTTTGGTATACAAAAACATCGTACACGCCTTTATTATTCATAAAATACTGGCAACCTCAATTTAAAGAAGAATACTCAATAATCTTGTTGTTTCATTGCACAATTTGTATGATTTTCTTTTTATTTAATATATTGTGTAAAAAATACCAAAATTAATTAATGTCATTATTATTGCTCAAAAAGATAGATATTCTAAAAATTACGAAAACGTTTCACTCACAAATAAATACATACTAATTTTGTAGCAATAATTAAGATGAACTGATTGCAAAAAGAATTCAAACACGAGAGATGCACACATGTGAATTCGAAAACGAGAAATTTGGTCAAGTAAAAGTCCATAATTGGCTGTAACCGGTAAAGTTTAATAAATGCCGTGAATCTGTAAATATACTGATTTATTGCGTAAGTAATTGTACAAATTACAAGCTAAAAATAAAATTATTGTAATTATAAGATGAAAACACCGCTTATCGCATTTCTCTCCAACGCATTTCCAAATAACATGTTTATGATGAGGAAAACAAGGCTCCGTAATTGACTAAAAGGATTATATGACTATACCTAACGCATTATTATTAAAATTTCGTTTTTAAATTCACCAATACTTATTGTATGTCATCGGAAAAGTATTTTGAACCGAATGAAACTCTACTCTCCACAGTGACCGCATTTTGCTCATCTAAAAAAGGTGTTCACATTACACACCTACTTAGGAAGTTTTGCGGTTTTGCGAATTACAGTTGTAGAAAACGTCCCAAAAATAGTTCAGCTTGTACTCACCTTTATGCAAAACAAATATTCTTTATAAGTACTTAATTATACAGACAATGCATAACAGGTACGTAAATATGATAATTGATTTACCTAGGTACTTTCGTTTCCTATAAATTTTCTGTTTTATCTTATTGAGAGGTAAGCCCACAAGGAACAGTCTAACTGTGTAATTAATTAACTCAAATACAGGAAGACCGATTATTTATTTTCTTCCAATAAATATCACAATAACGTTGTATGTACTTGGAGCGATTGTAATCAACAATTACACTTTCAAGTAAAATTGATCAGATAAATGAAGACAAATTGAATGTTATGGATTTTTTGTGGTCGAAATAAAATCAAATTAATCACGAATAGAAAACAAGAAACTGATGAACATAGGCGCGCTTTATGCGCTATTTGTTTCAAATGAGAAAATAACGATTAGTCCAAAAAATGCAATTTTCTTGTTATATGCTTTCCCACAATATAAATAAGAAGAAAAATTTATGTAGCCATTTGCCTACAGTTAATTGAATCATTTCACAAATTTTATTATGTTTCAGCAATTTGTGTAGGTATATTTTACAATTATAAAATTCCACTATGATAGAATGGAATTTAATTATTAGAGAATTTAAAGAGACTCCATTAAGAGCGTTTTGTTCACTCTAATTGCTTGTATAATTCATTTTTCTTTAAAAAATTCCCAAATTAATTTCTACTAAAAATTATATAGATGCTCGCATTGCAATTGCTGATTTGATTATAGAAATCCGTTTTTTTTTCTTTCTAATTTCTTAAATCCTTATTAGAAATTAATTAGTGGAATAAACAATTCATCCTTATAACGAGGAAAATTTCTTGCTGATGACATTTAAACACTTTCAACTTGCGCTTCTTTAACCTACTTTGACCGTCAAATTATGAAATGTGGTATATTATTTAAAGAAGAAACTGTACTTCTTAATGATGCGTGTAATAAGTAATTAGTTATTGGGCTAAATTTCTATTTTTCATATAAAATCAACAAAATGATCACTATTTCAGGATTCACATGGAAGATCACTTACACAAGCAAAAAGTCGCATATTCTTGTCTATTTTAAACCTCTGTCCAAATGATCACACACTGTATAAAACCGAACTATGCAAAAGTACCAAAGTGGAACCATTTAGCACTTGTCCATCACGAAAGACGATGAAGCACCACAACACTAACAGCAGCCAACTAATAACTGTGTAAAGAAGAAGCTGCAATCACCATCATCGGCTTCAAATGGTAGAAGGGGCTGTTGTGGGAAGAAAGGGGCTCATAGAAAGTTGTCCCGCCGCTGGCTGCCATCAACAAGCTTCACCTTACCGTTTCATTCTTATGCAAAGAGAGATGGGCTTAATGGCGACTGTGTTCGCTTACAATGGGACATATATTTCTTCGACCAGATGACAAAACAACAACTTTTCATCATCTAATAGAAGGAGGATGTTGAATTAAGATGTGTGTGGTGTTTATAAAACGTTATGCAATTACACGGTGGCGTTTAATTAAATTATTTACAAATGTTATTGTCTTCAGTTGCATGTTGGATAAATGCATTTTTTTCTTCCGTTAAGCAATGCGACTTTATAGATTAAGAAAGAAATTATTTACATTTCCATCACGAACCCATCAAAATCTCATCGAGTGCTTAATTGGGAAAAGTGCGTTACTGACACTTAGCACGCCACTCATTAAATTTCGGATTTATTTCGATAGATCCATCATGTGTAAAGAGAGCGCGCCCACCTTTAGGAAAATCAACATGAACAAACAGCTAATTATTTTAAAACACATTACCGTTGTGTGTGCTTCTCTACCTGGCGGCAATGTCGGAAGAATTTCGTTTTTCAGGCCACACAATGAATGATGGAAGAATGTGTGTGTGTATGATGCATGTGAAAAAGTCCAATGAAAGTGGACATGGTTTAATATACATGGCTAACGATAAAACCGTATAATACATTTTTGCACTTTCAGTTTCCAATGCTTGTACCGGAAAATAATCTAATTATTTCTTGTCAGGTTCATGGGGACTTTCAGTCGCGTACCTAAACACTGGAGCCGAATTATTTATAATTCATTAGAATTGATTAGGAAATTGTTGAATAAGGGGCGAAATTTTTGGCGACAAATTTCGTGTTTGTATTTAGTGAAAGTCGTTTCGGGTAAATAATTTTTGGACAAAAAAAAATATATTCAAAAACACAATAATAAATCTTCGTATTGTTATGAATTATGCATATCGATAATTGGTACTGTTGTTCTATAGAAAGTTGCATTGCGAATTTTCTTTCATTAGGAGTTTTCATCGCAAAAATTACACTTAAATTTACTTAAAAAATGCCGCTAAAGCTTTAACACTTAATTGAGGTCAGTGGTCCATTCGATGCAGCTCTTCTTATGTACAAGTGTATCCGAGTCCATGTTGAAGTATGTAGTAGGAATTCCGTTTCTTATACGAACACATATATTATTTTCTAATTAAATCTTTATTGAATCAACGAGACAGCCTCAGAAACACATCAAACACGAATATAAGTGTTCAGATATTGTATTCATATTTAAGAGTGTACATTCAAAAATAATTTATGTAAACATCTAATAAACTTTAAAATTCGCCGAGTCTTTCCACGACCGAAACCCTTGAGCGTACATCAAACGCGTACTTTTGTTAAACACAATAAAGAACAAGAACATTATGAAACCTTGTAACGAAGCAGTAAAGCAGAATAAATAAACAAATATGAACAAGCCCTCGTCGATTTGGCCCAGTAATCCGAATGACCACGTCAGACCCAGCATGAAAAACAGCAGCAGTGCCAATCGCCACTGAAACAACGTTTCATTGCTGCTCGTCTCGCGGTACTCCGTCTTCTTATGGCACACGTTGAAAATAATGTAAGTGAAGATGATTAAATTGATGATAAAGATGACGATAATTGGCAACCAAACGGCTAGATAAAGTGCAAGTCCAGTGGGGTAGCAGAGTCCGGCGTGAGTTTGGGTATAACTTTTCCAGTTCAATGACAACACTAAACCAACTGGAACTAACGGAAATGCCCATCCACAGATGCAAGCTTTAAGCAAAATATATTTCGGCCGACCACCCAACACTTCGACGAAACGCTTGAATTGCAGGATTGCGATGATCATCATCCAACAGAACTCGGAGAGCAGAGCATAGTGTAAAACCGCCCCTATTATGGTGCATATTGCGTCCGTTTCCAGATCGTTATCGTAAACTTTCTCGCTTACGTATAACAGCATCACTTTCAGTGACAACGATATGGAAAAGTTGAGTAGAATTTTGTTGCCAGTGTTGCGTCGCCACTTTTCAAATAATAAAGCTGTTGCTATGATGGAAAATATGCCGAATGCCGATAAAATGCAGTTTATCAATGTTATTAGATCCAATAATCTGTAAATGGTTTTATTATATTTCGATGGATTGTTGTCCAATAATAATGCAAAATGTGTGACATGATCAAAGTCACAGATGGTTAAATTCTTCATGGACGACTTGCTGCTTAGGTTGTCATTCCACTGGCCTTTCTTCTCAACTGTTTGGTCTTCGACCTTGTACTCCCAGAAGCCACACGAATTATTCGAGTCTTCTACATTGTAAAATAAAGAAATGGGACCATCAAATGCGCTGTTGAAATCAGGTATTAGAATTCCAAATATGTTGGTAGTGTTCCACGTCTTTTCGCTGTTAAATAACAAATTGTCCAAGAATATTGTGATGATTATCTTCTTATCTTTTAATTGGTTTAATAAATTCTGGTCGAATATTATGCCCGCGTTCAGATTTTCTATGGAAACAAGTTCCTCAGGGTCTAGTTTCTTATAAATGAAGACTACGTCGCATGTGAATCTGCAGTTTGAGAGGAGAAGGCCAGAAATACCAGTGGATGGTTTAATCATTACCACTTTGAATAGAGAGGTGTTGAAGACAGGGTCAAAATCGTTCGCTTTGATGGCCATTTGATCGATGTAATAGAGCAGTCTGTCCGTGGATCCGTAGTTAAGTTGGGCAGTCTGCATTATATCGGATCGACCGTTCATTATATTGTTAACCACATGGGACACTTTTACAATGTCGCTGGTGTTTTCTTTGAGAAAACTTCCGAATATCTTAGCTATCAGTTCGATGTCTTCGGCGGATAAATTGTTTGGGTTGGCCGTTTCATTCTCAAGTTCTTCAAGTTTTTCGCCCATTGATTTATTGGATGCCAAAATATCTTCAAGATGACTGGTTATGTTGTATCTTAGAAGAGCGTAATGGGAGAACTGGTGATACATGCAAATAACAACTGAAGAATTTTCTATAAATTCAGGAACTGATCGCCAAACACTGGCAGCAGTACTGTTGAAATTCCAATAGCCACATGTATCACCGGACGTTCTTTTAGTATTGTAATAAATGGTGATGGCTTGAGAGAATCGCAAATCTGTTGAACTAGAAATTCCAATAATTTTCGAAGTTTGTTTATCGTCTTTCTGTTCGTTGAATAATGCATCATTGAAATAAATCGTTAAAGCAATTTTATTTACAGACATTATCATTCGTTTGGAAAATTCGACGAAAATGTCGAAATTTTCTTCTACCAAAATCCTTTCTAAATCGTCTACTCCTTCTTGACAAATTGTTAATTGCGATCCATTGAGAAGTACACCAAATATGTCGTTGTTATCTCTGAGATTCAATGTTACCACTTTCATATTTTCGGTATCTTCCACATCGATGTCATTATCTGAACTCATTGAAACATCTTCAATAGAGTGCAAAATTTTGTCAGTTGCTTGATTCTCAGTTTGTGCCAATTTCATTACCGTTTTATTAACGTTCATAAGATTATTGACGATTTTAAAGAAAATCTCGATATTCGTAACTTGTTTATAGACGTCAAGAATTTCAGAAGTAAGAATTACGTCAACAGGGATGTACTCGTCTGAAAAATTGCTTAAGGAATACAATCTATCCAATTTATTACCTGGTTCCCCCTCGGAATCTAGCAGCAATCGTTCTAACGCAGCGGTTAGATTATCGTTATTTACTGACATAAAAGAATAATATTGGTAAACTGACGAAACTGCGTCAATTTTGCAATACATTCGTGAAGCAGTATTAACACAATCAAGATTCTGCCATTCCATATTTTCACTACCCCAGCCACTACAACCAATTTCCCATATAACCAACTGAGGATCTACGTTGTAAACAATCTCGAAGTCTCCTTGTTGAACTCCCGTGAAAGTGATATGTGTGAGTTGCGATAGAGACTCATCTCCAAGGTCGGTGAATAGATTGTTTCGGAAAAATCCCAAAAATATAATTTGGGAATTTTGCAAAACTTCTGGTGCATCAGAAAGGTTTGTCCAAATTACTGCATATTCAAAGTCAATCATATCTTCAATGTCATACAAAATAGTAATATTTTTCTCGTGAATTAATATGCCAGTGTTATTGGAATACCCTACAATAGACGAATAAAATAGCACGTTGTCACCTACTACAATAGCATAAGAATTCACGTCCTTAACCATCTCATGTACTGTTTTCAAAATATTATTCGAAGTAGAAAACATTTCATTTGCTGTTTTCATAATATCAGCAGGGACTAAAAGCAGCAAATCCAAAAAATTCACCAATAATCTGATATTCATTGAAGACTTTTTCTTACTAATATTTTCTAATGATCTTTCAATAAAGTAGATGTCAACAGGTTCCAATGCGTTGATATCGCCTTGAAGAATTTCAATAAGCATTTCCAATGAGGGATCAGAACTGTCTGATAACAGACGAGATGTCTCAGTTTCATTGAAAAACGTGCAACTCTGAATAGTTGTCCATTTAACTCCTCTTACAAAACTCCCTTGACATTCTCTTTTTACAATATCTTGCTGATCGAAGCAATGACCTCCTATTGGATCGCTAGCTTGATATGATTGAGTTTCAGGCCAAGTTAAATAAAGTCCATTAATATTTGTTAATTCCTCAAAACATTTATCGGTACTGAAAAGTTCAATTAAAGTGGCATTGTGAGTATCAATTTCCTCAATCTTTTCAACGACTTCTGTATATAGCTCATTATATTCTTCAACAGATCCTGTAAATGACGTTGAAGTTAAATGAAAAGTAACATTCATTTTGTGGGCTTCTTCATCTAAATCGTTTACAGCAAAAATTCGTACTGTTTTACCGGTGTCTAAAAACAACTGTCTAATCGGATTGTATAAGTTGTAATTTGTAAACTCATATGTTAAAGGATTTTCTGAAGGATCGTAATCAAATTCAAGAAGAATCACATATTCGGCAAGATAAATATTTGTTGCATTTCTAACGAGCAGTTTATTACTATTTATTAGCTGATTTGTAAAAGTAAAGCCCTGACACCAATAATTCCCTGGACCTCTGACATGGGCATTAGTTGTTCCAATAAAAGCATCATTTTCTTCAGTCCAATCTATTCCATCAAGGATATTAATCATTTTATTCACACTGCAGTCTGTAAAACAATATATTAATGGTGTTACCGAATTTTTGAGCCATATATTTGCAGGTGAAGCTCTTATTTGAATTATTTCATCAAACGAAATTTTTATCTCAGCTGCAACTTCTCGTAAATCTATTTGATATATAATACAGTCATCATTAGTTGATGGTCCATTTTCCACCAACTTCCACACACCTGACTCACTTATGAATCCATAATGACCATTCAAGAAGTCCGTATCTTCCGACCACATCGTGTAACTCAATTCCGATTTAGTGGTGTTCCACAAGACAGCCTCGTTCGTCTTAGCTAATCCGAAATAACAAGGTTCCTGAGTTAATTTTTCGTACAAATGGTTCTGGTAGGGTTTTATAAATTCCGCAAGATGTGCAACCCCGAATGTATTATTACCCCTCGACAAACAAAAACATTTGGAATGCCGAGAAAAGTCACTTTGTACACCCGGGTTACAACTTGGATCTATTTGCGAACAATAAGACTTCATACTGCTTAATAATTGATATGCGCATACAGCTGTGTATCTATTCGAACACTCCACAGCTTCCGTATAACTGTCGTTATAAAAGACGAGACAACCTTTATTTTTGATTCCATTTTCAAAAGCGTATTCAATTTCGTCGGACCTTTGATTGTAAATTTCGTAGTAGCGGGACGATTCACGCCAATATAGCCATCCATATCCATAGTCTTCTGACACATCCCGGATCACTGGCATCCAAACTGGCAAATGTTCATTGGATATGTAGTTTTTGTATCCAGCAAAGGGTGAAGGCTCCCCGAATTCGCAAGCTATCGGATAAGTGGTGTTTGGTATGTAAGTTATGCAGACAATATTGTCAATTAGTTCATAATTTTCAGGGCAATATTCGATATCATTAGGAGACCGCACTTGTTTGGTGGAGCAATCAGTTTCTTCTATCGAAGGTGTTAATTCGTGGTCTTGAGTCTGATGATTCCAAACACATTCTCTTGTCGTTATTTCTTTACCAGTGTTTATGCAAAGTGGGTCCGAGGTAGAATATTCGAAGTGTTCTGCCGATTTCCAAGTCACATTATGAATTGTATCTCTAGTTTCAGCACACTTCCTGCAGTCGTGGATTAAAATCTGAAATTTCACATAAATTAGATTGAATTTACTTTATATAACTTTTGAAAAAATACCCATAGAATATACAAGAAATAAGTTGACAAACCGTTCATTGCTATTTTTGTATATTAACTAATAAAGCGAAAAACTATTGCGGAATTAATTATAAATTTGTTTATATTTGCATTAGAGCTATCTTTGACTCATAAAATAATAAATACATAATCCTGTAGTTATAAATAATTTGCGACAGATAAAAATCCTTATTATCCCTGTTGAATTGCCAATTCAGCAAAACTCATGCTTTTTAAATAAATGAATAGAACAATACGATGACTTTTCTAAAATTAACTATTCAAAAAAAATCGCTTAAAAATTTCACTATACACTTATTAGTATGTCATCTTGATTTAGTTCCTGCACAAAGTAATCGCTATTGCAGTGTCTGCATGAGGGTTGTAGGTATTATAACATTAGTTTACATAATTTATTTTCACACTTTCTTCCTACATGCTATTTTAAATGGTATATTATCATTTGAAGTGCACTCACATATGTGCGGTTCAAGTCGCTGAATTCATTTATTAGTGCAACAAATAACAAAAAGCCTTTTTATTTCCTGCTGTTGCTTTGTCACCTTTCCTAATACATTCACTAATTATTTATTGAAAAAAATTTGTTACGTACCGCCAGGTTTGAATAGTTGTTAAGCAGTATGAAAAGGACTCTAATTAAAACAATATGATTATCTAATAACAGCATCGTGAGGGTCTCAATTTACGAATGGATCAAAATGAATCACTTTCAAATATTTCAAAATTCATAAAGGAAATCGCTTGTTATTAATTTATTCAATCCACCGTTAATATCATTGATGAGATAATCTGTACGATTACAAATTATAGTTAAATGATCCGTAATTGGAAAAATGAGTAATGATTTTTATATTTCATCTTCGTTATTATGTTAAGTAATAAGAACGCATGTTGAAAAAAATGTCATCAATTGTTGCATCAGTGAGAAATTCATTCGTGATTTATCATTTATGAAATAGTCATAAGTTACTTTTTTTGCAATAAATTCACTTTCTAGACAAAAAACCGCGCAAATTTTATTACTGTCCTTACCCACATCTCCAACGAGAGAGCCAGCGAATTGTGTTTAACTAATTTTAATGTGTGTTTGCGTTATTATTATTGAAAAATAATGAAGAGAACATAAAGGTATTTAGTGTGCATTTGCACGACAACTTTCACCCGTCCTTGGTGGATGTTCACTTTCTCTTTTAACCACACATTGACAGCATCTTCCACTTATTACAAAACGTTTTCCAAAAAACAAATCAGATTAATACATTTGCACTTTATTGGCATGTAACATGTAACGGTAAATGTGTGTAATTAGCCGACACATAACAGTGATTCAGTACTTGTACTTTCATTTAATTCAAATGGAGAGGCTAATAATAAGATGAGGACTAAAAATTGTACCTAAAGAAGATCTATTGTTGCTTTTGTTCCAGCTTATCTGTTTGTGACACTTGAAAGTGGATAGGAATCCACTTTTACCTTTCCCATAGGTGTCAACCGTCATTATTTTTTCCGAAATTATACGTTTGTTACATGAAGCAATAAAACGTTTAAAAAAAGCGTCTATTTCAATCCAACACTGTTATTAGATAATGATCAGAGGAAATTATATGGTAGAATTTAATGGGAATGTATTAATTAACTTCTCTATAACATTTATTGTTTAATTGGAGAATTTATTGTTAATTTTTCTTTAAAATTGTTTCCTTTTGTTCCGCCACTTTTTTTTTCTCATTTCGATATCAGACAAATTTATCTAAATTATTTGCGCGCCTTGCTAATCACAGTAAACACCATCTGCTTAGTTTGTGTACATTACTGGATAAGCATTTAACAACAGAATAATTAATTCTGATAAACGTGAAGAAATTGTCTCACTTTAATTATTATCAAGCTGTGATTCTTTGATTTTGGGAAGCGAGTTTCATCATGTTATCCAACTCATCGCTAATTACTGTTCATATGGTGAAAACCAACAATGACTAAAAATCAAACCGTGACATTTACAAGAAAACTAACAGATAATACAAATTTGTAGGCAACAGTTTTATAGCAGGAAGTTGAAATTTCCAGTTTGTTTAATGTATTTTACCTAAGCAAAGAATTACCATTGGGAACGTCTTCAAATGTTGAAAAGTTATTTACGTATTTTGAAGGCGGAGGTTAATGAATTTGTTTAGAAAAAGTTTTGTAAATGTTTCAAAGCGGGTTTTATCGACTTTTATGTGTAAGATGTTACGTACGATGCTTGTGAATAATGAAAGCCTCTCAATAATACCTGGGGACGCCCGTATATCATTTATTGCAATCACTATTTAATGCATAATTCGAAAGGAAAGTTGGTTCGAGTTCAAATCTATCAAATTAACTGAATTGAAATGTGATAGTTGATGAATTGTTATTATAAATCCATCATGTATTGTTGTATTTTTAAATTTAAATTTGATATCACTAATTCAAATAAAAAGCGGCCTCGTAAACGCAGCTTTCCTAATTTTATTCATTCCTTCAAAGTTGATGCTGTTAAATGGATGAATAAACAATGTGATGAAAATATTTCTAAATATGTATATTGACATTTTCCTTATTTATTATTGCTACATTGTAATCGAAGTTTCAATGTATTATTTATTAATGTATTTCATTTGTTTACTAAACGATCGCTAAATTAACGCGCAGCACTCAAAAACCATATTTCACAACAAAACGAGAACATCTCCACAAAATTATTGCGAAAATTTACTTCTATAGGTCAAAACCCGTCACTATTGCTCTACATAGAGAGCTCAATGATGGTTAAATACTTGAATTAAGTGAACGGCACCAAATAAACAAATCCCTTCTAAACATTTCATTTTCGAGACTTCGTGTGTAAAGATGAGAATGAATTGTTGTTCGACCAGCGTAGCCGGAAAAAAGTCCATAAAACGCGAACACATTTACAAGTTGCATAATTTATTACTATGAGTAATCTAAATCCCTATGGGGATATCAATATTTCATGTGGAAACTCTTGTAACACTTTCACTTGGTCTTAATTTCAGGATCGACTCCCCCATTAAAACCATTGATTTTAATAGGGGTTTGTTGTCATGCCACTGAATATTCGACTAAACAAATCATAAACAAACCAAAACCGTCTATATTTTAATCATGTTCGGCGGTGAATTGACTCCACCAAAATGCATCCGAAGACAACGGCCCCACCCGGCGGCTCCTGACATCCAGCTTCCATCAGTGCAACCCGGCTATTATCAACATGTTAAGATACACGTCAGGTACTGACAGTTTGATAAACGTTTGACTTTTTTTCAGGTTGGCCGCGATCCAAACACAAACCAACATGTTCAGATGCTCCATTATAGACAGCGTAAAAACGCCGAAGAGCTTCGCAAGAGCCAGAATGAGAGTCGACGATTACTGCATGAATCGATTGACATCGAGTACGATAGGCATGTGGAAGAAGCGAATTTTAAACGGCAAATTAAGGAGAGGGTGCAACGGAAATTGGCCGAATACGACAAATCAATCGAACACAGACGGGAAAGGTGAGTAATAACTGGAATAATTCAAATTCTTGCTTATTATTGCGTAATGTTGAAGACTGAAAGCATTGCTCTGTGACGATGAATGTGAAATACATTATGCATTGCTTGAAAAGGAACGAAAAGGTGACACGGAAAAGTTTTTGGAGATGAGAATAAAAACAGAACAACTGAAGGCGAAGAGAGAAGCGGAACGATTGAAACTGGTGGAACAGAAACGAATTGAACAATACAAGTTTGGAAACAGTTGATTAATTAATTCAATTCACTCTAAAATAAGATATTGAATTTCAGGAACCGAATGTGGGAGATAAGATCAGAATGGGCTAGACAGAATTTGATAGAGAGTAAAAACTGTCAACTACAACAAATGCGGGAGAATGAGATTCGAAGAGAGGCCGAGAGGGAGATCGAGAAGATGTGGTGTGATGTGCAGCACAAGGAAATGGAGCAATTGGTACTAAAAATATTTTTGTAAAATGTTTCATTAATTGGAGCATCAATGTTTTAGATAGAAAGGGAGAAACAGGAGTTGCTGAATCAGAGACGCCTTCAGCAGAATCTGAAGGAGACGTGGGCACAGCAGGTACAGGGCAAAGTGATCCTGCAAGAGGAAAAACAGAGAATTACCAAAGAAGACCAGATGGAACTGGATAAACTGCGAGAGGAACTGAATAATGAGGAGCGCTACAAGTTGCAACAAAAACAGAATCAAATCAATTCGAGAGCGAAAGAATTGCAGGATCAAATTGCCGAACAGGAGAGATTCCTGAAACAACGTCGAGATGAAGAAGAAGCATTAGATAAGGCTATGGTTTATTTAACTGAACAGGAATTGAAAAAAGAAGAGGAGAAAAAGCAAAAATCGACAATACAAAAGAAAAGGGAGAACAATTTATACAAAACTTATCACAACGAAATGAAAATGCAAAAACGACAAGAAGAGAAACATTTCGACGAGATACTCGAAATAAACAGAAAAGACATTGAAAGGAAAGCGGAGGATGCCAGATGTAAGCTAATCGAAGCGAAACAGAAACTTCTCAAGGTTTTATTGTAATAACGAAACTTTTTTAACAATCAATAATGAGATTCTTTTTTAAAGAGTGTCCTTGAAGGACGTGCTGAACAGCTTAAACATAAGCAAGAAGAGGCTGAACAACAATTGAAATTGAAGGAGAGTGAAAATGAGGTGGTGCGAATGGCCTGGGAAGCGAATCGCCGTCTACAAGAGGAACAGGAGCGGATGGCCATGGAGGCTGCGAAACAGTACCGTCAAGACTTGCAAAAGCAAATCGAGTTTAATAGGGAATTACAAGTAAGTGACTAATCGATGTTAATAAAGCGTAATTGATTGGCTTTCGCTTTAGAGACGTGAACAAGAACGTTTGGATCGTCAATTAGCAGAAGGTCTTAAAGAAGAGGAACGGTACCGAAAAATTATGCAAGATCTATTAAATGGTGATTACGAAATGAAAAAGCATCCCTTCCGTGTTGTTTTGGACCAGAGTGATTGTAAGTGTCCTCCATAATAATAAAAAGCTGCATTACAAATATTACATTGCCTTATTTTAAATAACAACTATAAATTACATAAATATTTTAAACTAGATTTCGTGTTGCATTATTTATTTTGTCGACCCAGAAAATGGTGTGAGAAACAGAATACGATAATAAAACACTATGATTCTATCCCATTAATTGTATGCAGTCTCTTATGAAATTGTAGAGTTGTAATATAGCGTCATTAAAATTAAGCTAATTTTAATAGGCTTACAGTACAAATTGTGGGTATATTTTGTATATAGACGTATAGTGTAACAAATAATTTAGTTGAGTGAATTTGTCCCATTTTATCATAACAATGCATTCGAATTCAATTAAAATTATTTGAATAACTAAGGCAATTGCATATTGATTTCGGAATTTCTCTAATGGTGAAGAAAAGAGAGAATCGGTGAAGTGTTTCTTAAGATATGACAAAACAAATGCGATTTTTATGCGTAAGTGAACTTATGGGTTTTTTTATTGGCAATGATAATAAAAATAAAGAAAACATTGCTATAAGAAAAAGTATTTAAATGAATTGTGTATGGAATATTTTTATACTATGTGGTTAGAGAGAGAATGTGAAAGTAAAAATGTTAATGTGAGATTTTTGTAAATTATCTACTTATGAAGAGTTATTTTTTATTGTCACAATTGTATTATTGCTTGCAGTGAATAAAGAAGTTTGCTATAAATTTATACATCATATTAATTTTTCAATGAAATAAAAACATGTAATTTTCCATTTAAATTGCCTAAAGTCATTGTCTTCGTTTTTAATTTTTTGGCGGAATTAGGAAGAATTTCCATATTATTGTGAATGTACAATAGTTCTCTAAAGCAATTTTTATTGTTTTTTGTCACAACATTTCACCACAAAGATATTTGATAATGATAATAACGTTGACGGTTGACGATTTAACAGTTTTTTCTATTTCTGGCTAATGGACGTTTTGTACTATAAGAAAATAGGAAAAAAATTAAAAGGAAAACTATGTTTTGCATCCGGTTACAAACAAAACTGCTTAAATCACGTGAATTTTTTTGCCTTCCTATAAATAAGTTCACGTCCAAAAATATCGATTTGAACGTCAATATGATTTCTCCTTAATTTCATTTCACTTTAAAATTTTCCACGATCGTCCACATCAGCCCCTCCGAAGTTTACATTTTACTCTTAATGAATGTCTCATGTAAACAAATTTAAATTTTCGATCCATATTTTTTATGTAATAACTTATTCTGTCATTTCATGCTAACGTGTTGCTATTAAACACGAAATTTTCCAAACAACCACCGCTCGCACATCTATTATATCATCACCGTTACTTAAAAAAGCGCATTTACTCCAATAGGATAGAGTTATCCAATGAATTGGATTTCATGTTACGTGTACAGATGTGTTGACAGTCTCTCACACCCCTATTCCTCTATATCCTAGGACAACTTAAGGAAAATTATCAATTTGAAAGTAAAATATGAAATCCATGCGCATGTTTATTTACTACAACTTTTCTTCCAATCGAATTTTCACTAAAATGGAAATTAGTAAGGCAAAAGCATGCATTTGATCATAACTCGACAACAAGCGCTCCAACAATGGATTTAACAACAACAAAAATTGTGGTCGCGATTCTTTTTGGCATAATTCGGTTTTTTTTCGGCATACTTCCCATAAAAATTTACAAAATCCTACGACAATGGGAAGACCAAGCGGATTCCCGCACTTTTATCAACGAACGAAGACACGCTCAAGTGAATTGTGCAATCGCTTTGTGCCAATCGTTCGGTGGCGGTGTCCTTTTTGCCACTTGCTTTCTTCACATGATGGTAGATGTGTACTTTTCGCTGGAACAACTAACACACACAGCAGGTTCCGACCCCAACAGCCCCCTGGCTCATTTATCGCAACTGATCGTTTGTTGTGGCTTCTTCTTTGTGTACTTCATGGAAGAAATCTCGCACTGGTTCATAAACGACAATTTGGAAACTTGCAGGATAGAAAGAATTGAGAAAAAGATACGCACAAGAAAAGTCACCCCCAAAAGGATAGTCGTCACCCCAAAGGAGACCGTCCCGCAACTAGAAGACAAATTGCCACCTTACACAATCGAAGACAACATGAAGAATCCGAGCCCTGAAACTGTGATGGAAAAGGTAAGTCTCAGTTCGTCTGTTGCTAAAGAAAATCAGAAAAATTTGGAAGCGGAGTTATCCGTGCCAGAAACGCCCGAAACTGCCGACGAACTTGAAGTTTCTCCTGAAGGAGAAGTAAAATCTCTTCAACAAGTGATGCGTTACGTGTTCGTGGTACTCGCTTTGTCGCTGCACGCCATCTTCGAGGGTATTGCAATTGGAATTCAACGGTCCAAATCCAACATTTGGTACCTCTTCGTCGCAGTCGTCGTCCACTCGATCACAATTTTATTCTGCATTGGTTTAGAACTGCTGCTCGCCAAGGCCAAATGCCGCAACATCTACATCCAGATGTTCGCTCTGGCGATGGCCAGTCCCTTGGGCGTCATCATCGGTCTGATATTCAGCATCACCTCCGATGACGACAGCACTGCCAGATCCCTGGCATCGGTGCTTCTGGAGGGCTTCTCCGCCGGCACAATCGTCTATATAACATTTTTCGAGATCCTCAACAGAGAGAAAGAGCGGAGGGTGTACAGATTGCGAAGAGGGTTGTGCATCCTGGCCGGATTCACAATGATGGCCATCCTAGATTACATCCACACCACCCATTAACCATTTACTGTATTATAATATATGTACCAAATTAGTGTATTTTAATAAACTGTTCTATTTTTAACGGATGCCTCATACTTTATTGATTTGTATCAATGTCAATATAAATATTTGATTAGTTATGATGAGTTGATGATGTGGAATTATCTCTCCTTGACCTTCTTTGTTTAAATAATTATTGAAACAATTGTACAATTTCACAAATGGATCTGTACAGAGAGAAACGGTCCTTAGTTCAGTTCTGCGACAGTTGGTTAGATGTCGTATATTTGAAAATCAATAAGTTGAACGTTTACTCGGTAAAGTGAACTTGGATAAAATGTTCAAAATCGCCTCGTTACAGGTGAGTTTCCGGCCACAATCCCCCAAATCCCTTTATACACTTTGGTTTCAGTTGTGCCTGTTGTTGTTCGTTTTGGGTAGTGTGCGAGGACACATTCTGCGTACAAGAAGCATCTCCGATCAGTCTGTAAAAGGTTATTTAACTGAAGTAAGTAGATTTGTAATGTTTGTTTCATTCTAAATCCGATTTCCGATCCAGAGGACCTGTTGGTGGAATGAGGTGTGCAAGGAAGAGTTTCAGAGCCAGTTCCGCTGTAAGTGTCCGGAGTGGTCGTTCTGCAGGGCGCCAGGTCGTTACTACAATGCTTTCTGTTCGATGACGGCGACGGGCTATATTTGGACACAACCCGGCCTGCACAGCACGTAAACTGCACCCATATGAAAGGCCGAATCGGAATGAATTGTTAACTGTTGTTGTTAAACGCGGTTCATTGTATTATAATTGATATTTTATAAATGTAAATATTTCCACTTTTAATCTTGTTCTTGCATTGGAAAAATAAATAATTCATGATTGTTACACATATTTTTTGAATAAGAAAATGTAATCTCACGTGTGAGATTTTTTTTAAATCATTTTGTACAATTTCTTTTACTCTAATTGTTTGTAATGTAATTGCGAAGTGTCGAAAGGCTGTGATTAAGATTCCTACATTTTGAAATGTCTGTTATTCATAGCGAAGTGCAATTCTTTTTCGAATTAAATAAAATGAGTTAACGAGGGACTTGAGTTTTCATGACGCAGCAATCTTTCCGATTGATTCCTCTTTGTGTGGACGTTAATCACCACCGCAGTCACACAATGTGCGAATTAACAACAAAAATAGACGCGACTTTACATGCAATTTGAGCGATTATTGTAAATTGATGGATTTCTGCACGGGAAATGGCCTTGACCGAGAGAAAATCAGTTAGAGTTAATCAAGTTCTTTGCCAGGTGATGGTATCGAATTTTAGGCGAAAGTTTCAAGTTCGAAGTTGCGAACGGCCACCAAAACTGCGTGCGATCACTTTTCATGCGCACTCGCTACAAATTTCAGAGCAAAAGGAGAACTTATCGATTGGAATAATAAAAATTATAATAATATTAAGGCAGTTTGATAGAAATGACCACTGTATTTGTGGGTGTCCTTTTTGTTTTGTGTATAGGGGCCATCAATTCGACACCTTACAGTTTGCAAATCAGAAGGGCTAGAAGGCAAAATCAAGCGTTTTACGATGAAGTGCGCCAATTGTTGATCCTAAGTCAGCAGAAGGTAAATTATCCATTTAACTGATACAACAAGATGTACTTCTTCGCATCTTGTTCTTTCAGTGGAGAAAGTCGGCGACTTTTGAGTCCATCCGTAGGCAACACGTTTAGCTTCTTCCGTTTTGCACTCTTCGTTTCAAGATTTATTTTACTTACTTTATGATTTTCATTGTGATTTCATTGTCTGCTTCACTGTAGTGTACTATCAGGTGTTTAATAATTAGCATAATGAACTTATCGCTTAAATAAATTTGTTCCGCAAAACCACCTTGAAACTTTCACATTGTGTGTGATACCTGGTGCGATCATTGCTTGTATAGTATGCTTGTTAAACGAGACTATGTGATTCCAATATGTGTATTGAGTTTGGTGTTTCTCTTTATGATTATTGTATCTGTCATTGACAACAATAACAGAGAAAATGAAGAGGTAAATATAAGATTGCGGGGTTCATTGTTACTTAACTTTTTTCACCATTGGTTCACCATGTTGATTGGGGCACCTAAAATGTTAAATTTATTCAAGCATTAATATCCAAATTATCTAAAGTCCTCATAATAGTGTTTACGTAATATCATAAACAAATTCCATATGTTTGCAATCATAATCCGCGATAGTAAAACTCCTCCCAGCCACTCGTCAATAGCGAAACACGTAAACTAATCGATTTTTAATCACTTCCAGAACGCGCCCATTGAGGATATCTCCGACAATTCGGACGACAAGCCCGACTATCCAAAAGCAGTGAAAAAATGGCCACAGGAAGACCTTCATTTGGGTCAAGTCTCAGGTGTTTCGGTCACCTCACAACTTCAGCCGGTGATTTTCCATCGCGCTGACCGCGTCTGGGATCAAAAGTATGTGATTTCCCCGAAATTTCACCTGGAATCGAATTAATGTTGTGGTTTTTAGTTCATTTAACGAAACGCATCACTACCTGCCCAAGTTGCCGCCCATTAAAGACAACACTGTTTTGGTGCTGGACGCCCATACTGGGAAAGTGCTGTTCCAATGGGGAGCTGACATGTTCTGGTTACCTCACGGTTTAACAGTCGATCGACATGACAATGTGTGGCTCACTGATGTAGCTTTGCATCAGGTCTTCAAAGTGAGCCATTTCCCATTTCTCAAATGTGCATTTTTCGAATTTTTACTGATTTTCAGTTTAAACCCGGTGAACTTCAACCAACCATGGTGTTGGGACAGCGGTTCGAGCCTGGTTCCGATATGAGGCACTTTTGCAAGCCAACATCGGTGGCGGTGGCCACAACTGGGGAGATTTTCATCGCTGATGGTTACTGCAACAATCGAATCATGAAATACAATGCAGCTGGTGGGCTTTTACGCATTATTCCAAGTCCCCCAGGTATAAGAGAGGAATTTATCCAGTTATAATTGGCTAAGGTTGTCTTTTTATCTGTAGAATTCTTGTCGCTGCAAGTGCCCCATGCACTTGCTCTAATCGAACCAATGGATAGATTGTGCGTTGCTGATAGGGAAAATAAGCGAGTTACTTGCCCACGTGCCGGTCTTTACAGTGTTCAAGGAAAAAAAGAGCCTGCTTTAACAATACAGCAGCCTGATATGGGACGGGTGTTTGGGGTGGCTGCAAAAGGTATGTAAGAATAAAAAATTGCGCCCCCGGGTGGGCTCGAACCACCAACCTTTCGGTTAACAGCCGAACGCGCTAGCCGATTGCGCCACGGAGGCATTAAGTTTTTGTCCTCAGAGGCAGGCTTCCCTTTACCAAAATACTAATTGGAAAAATTCTAAAATTTTATCAACAGTTTTTTTTATGAGCTCATTTTATGCTCACGTAGTTATTACATATTTGATTTTCTTTAACATAAAGCTTATAATCAGGTAAGATTTTTCTTGTAGTATTGTTGGTTGTCTATAGATGAACCACCAAATTGAATATTTTCAAATTTAAATTCGATTGAAAACAACCAACCCTCAAATTTTGAAATAATTTCTTCTTGAGTTCATCCTCACTTAGAATTAATTTCCCTTTTGGAAACTTACACGGCAGATGAATGTTCTTTCTCCTCGAACATTGTTGAAGACATTTGGTAATTTTTCTTCTAGGCAAGCTTGTATATGCTGTCAACGGTCCGACCTCTCCCCTTTTACCCATACAAGGTCTCACCATTGATCCTCAGACAGAATCAGTCATCGATCATTGGGCGCCAGAAGAGGTAATAAATCTACACATGTTATTAAGTTCTTACAGAGGAATATTTATTAATATTCAAATTATATATGATTGTTGTCCCGATAGGGGTTTGCTTTTCGAAAAGAACTTATCTCAGATAAATGGAGATAGAAAAAAATGCTGAATAATTATACGCCCATACGAATCATTGTATATTCAAACAAGATATTATTCAAATGCGTGCCTTATACGGTCATTCTTTTTCAATTTACACATTCATGCTATTGAATTTTATTTTAAACATCTTCCATACCTTTATATGCCATATGTACTTATGTCGTAACATTTTTCGTATTTCTAGGGCTTCCATAATCCGCACGCAATCGCCGTCTGTCCCAATGGTTCAGCCCTGTATGTGGCCGAAATTGGACCGAATCGAATTTGGAAATTCGAATTGGTACCACCAAAGAAATAAGAAAAACTATACTTATCACAGATATACATATTATATCTCTAAATACACACATATAAATACATATTACATGTAATTCAACCAATGTGTTAATAGCTTATCATTTTGAAGGAGAAAAGAGATGTTAAAAACATATATTTAGTGATATATCTTTGAACAAATATTTAATTAAATTAGACATTTCTTATTATTGGCTGTGAGAAACCAGCACAAATATTCATTGAATATGTTTGTTTAAATTTGAATATTGACATATAAATGTGACTATATTAAATAATGTAGACAATAAAAAAGGCGATTTAAAATAGTATAGAAAACATTCTGAAAATCGCTTCAACTCCCGATCTTTCTGCACCAATAAATTGCATCTAAACGCAATCGTTAACATTTTAAACAAGGTGCTAGTACCAATGTAGTGGTTTCCAAGCCCATCATATACGGCGACCAGTGGTAGTAAAATTGGCCGTGTTTTTGTTCCTTCTTTTCATGGTAACAAACATCCTCGTCTTGCAGCAAACAACTATACGTATAGTTTATTTCCTAGCACGACCGCCTTATAAATAAGACATTATCTTGCCTCTAAGTGCTGCTTACAGCGAGAGACGTGAGGTGTTTCCATTTTTTATTCTACCTCATTTAAATATACCTTTGGTACAGTTGGTACATGAGTTTTCACACTCTTTCGAACGTATGAAACAGAGTCGTTGTTCTGGTCGTGACTTTACCAATAGCCATTTTACTATTCTTTGGGGTCATTGAGGAGTATTTTGAGCGCACACAAATGGATTTGAACATGTATGTAGTTTCCAACAACGATCACTAATCTTCCAGTAAGGTATTATTAAAAAAATAGTAGGAAAGCTTGTAAATGGTTTTAAGTTCGTCTAAGAAGATTAATACACGCCGAATTATAGTCGCGTCAATTAAAATTCCATCTTGGTACGGTATGAAACGGAAAAAATTATTAGTAATAATTCGTTGACAATGCAAGGGACGTTAACATGATTGACCAGTCAGTCATCCTGCCAAAATAAAGTTGTTAAAGTGTAGATAGGCTCGAGGCGCACTGGAAATTACATATATGCGTATGTAATAAACATGAAGAGTTAAAGAGAAGAAAATGTCTTACTATATACAATAATATAGCTATAACTAATTGAAGTTTATTTCTTCGAAGAACGTAACACACCAAGTGAGTAAAACTCGTTTTTTATTACCGACATTACATTTTTTCGTACTTGCAAGTCTCTCTCGTTTTGCCCGCTCTTTGCATACCGATTTTTAAAGTAGTTCGTGGCGGTTTTTTAATTAAATCGCCAGATTATTGAACTAAGTGTGTTTGAAAACCCGTTCGCATTTTACAGCTTTTGTTTTTTTATGAATCACATTGGAACCTGTGAAGTCAAAAGTCCAGATACACGAAAAACGATTTTTATTATGTTGTAAAAATTTTCTTCAAATAACTGGTTACGAAATTAGTGACGTTAAATATTATATTTTATTGCTACACAAAAGTTAACATAAAAATGTTCTATATAGAGAGAAGAAATCTCGTTTCGATCGTAAAAAAGCGGTAAAAATAAAAGTTGCTTGGAAAAGTTAACACATATTTATTTATTGGAGGACGAGTGAAAAGTAGTGTTCGACCACGACTTTGATGCTGCATCCTATGTAGGTGGATCAAAAACCTTGCTTCTTAGAGAATTCAATAAAATTGGAAATTGTAAATTTTACGATCGAAAAGTCAAACTGTAAATGTCGAAACATTTTCAATAGTTAGAAACGTTCCATTATGGAATCTGTTCGTAGAAAATGTCATTGTTGGACCGGCAATAGGCTGACTATTATTTATGGCATACAAATTAGTTTCAAGAATTTTTTTCACTTCACAAACGAAAACGTTTGAATCCAAAGGTTGGCTTATTAAGTCATAAAAAACGGTGATCAACGAAACACATTATTACTGTGTACATGTATGGGGTTTGAAATTGTTAATAATGCGGCTGGAATTATAATGAATCCTCTGCAGATACGTCTATGTAAAAGTGTATAATTTATGGTTGATTGAGAATCTTGCAATAGATGTAAATGAGGATAATATTATTTTATATGTTGGCTTTTTTAAATTTACTATGCTGCTATATTGCTTCTTCAGCAGTTTATTAGCAAGAAAACCATAACCGTACAATGCTATAATCACCGGAAAACATTTATTTACCAGTTCTACACCTGTCCAACATTAATAACTCTGTTTTGTTAAATGTAATTGTGGATTCATGTTTTTCTTAAAAACGTCGACGTGTCATGTGTGCACAAGTCAGAAACTCAACAAAATTGCTTAATTAGGAAGTCCAGACTCCAGAAGGACTGCAGAATTTCGATTTTAAAAAGATACTGTTGTGGGATTTTGTTCTGTTGAAACTTCAAAACTGTTTATTGGATTATACAAGAAAGTGGAGTAATTACAAGTCGATTAACAGTTTACAAGCACTGCCTTGATTCCTGCTTTTAATTAATGCGAGAATATGTAAAATAAAATCGTTAATTATATGTTATGATTATTAGATACTTTGTTTTTACTTGTAATACCTTTGAAATTAATAACATTCATTATAAATTTGCATGATCCTGCTATTAACAATCACTTTAATAAAAACTATAAACATTCTTCTTTATTCATAAGCAATTACACACAATTATACACATACATACATACCTTCATTCCAATAAACATAAGAATTTATTTAAAGTGGAATTTGATTTTTCATATGCATATACAATATGTAATAACGTCTAATTATGCGAAAAAATATAATTTGCTCGTAATGTGTAAGCGTGTGTGGTCTTTGATCTAATTAAGAATAAATTTTAAACGCGGAAACTGAAATAAAATTACGCACTGTTGTGTTGTTCATTACATTCGCTCTATTTTGCGCTACATTTAGTCGCAAGTTGATTGTCCTCGAATGTAAAAGGCGGACTAACTGATATATTATCCTGTTTTCAGATTCAAATACCTTGACGTGAGTTAAAAATTTTGTTAACCGAATTTGAGGCACTCTAACGTGTGTACCTGCGTTGGCCAGATAATGTAATATATCAAAAAATCACCGCTGTGCGAAGCAGTGCTTCCACAACTGTCCAAAAAGCCGCCGCAAGCCGCAATTCGGTCGTTTAATTGCCCGAAAAGCTTAAATTACGGTCGAACAATTAAGTCGAACCTGCAGTTGATGGAGAACGTTTCAAGGAAATTGTTAAAATCGACTAAAACGCGGACCACAATGCAGCCAACAATTTTGGAGCCGCTGGTACAGCATCCGAAGGCACAGATTGTCGGAACGGATAGGGCAATGGGGCGCCTTGTACCGCCCATAAAAACTGACAGATACGTCTTTATTCCGAAGAGGACTGGTTTTATAACAATTCCTCTGCACGCCACATACTCCCAGCTAATCAGTAGATCTCTCTTCTCACAATTAACAATTTGAGAACGGAAAGAATAAAAAATGGGGCTGTAAAAAAGTGTGCTTCTAATTGAGTTACAAGAACAAAAAGATGTTGCCATCAGCATCATCTTTGGCCAATAAAAAAACCTATTGAAAATTTTTACTTGAGTATAGACGGCGAGAAAAACGTGCATGTAAAGAGCGCGCGGAGAGGAACCGATGGATCGAGTCGTTAAACAACTGGAATAAGATAAAATGTTAAAATGTGTATGGATTATATCAGTTATATCACAACTTAATTAGCTGTAGAGAAGAATTTATGGTGGCTAGTTGTCTAAATGGACGATAGCATTCCTACAGGTTTATTTCTTAGAGAAAAATCCTGCCTTATTATAAAGTTTATAACGAACATTTCCACATTAGAATAACATATTGAAAGTTATTCAAATTTATTCATAACTATATAGGCATTAATGAATAACACGTCTTTTTATTTTTAACTACAAAGAAACAACATTATTATGTTAAACTGGCTGGTTTACGGAGCTGTTTCAGATTTCTATTTCCTTTTAAGTGCCAACAATAGAAGTGCAGGTGCGGGACCATAATGGGAACGACACCAATGTAGGTGGATATTTAACACTACCACCATCCAAAGTAATAAAAATAAAACACTGCAAAATGTTGGGGTGAAATAGGACCGTCATCTATCATAAGGGTTGTCACGATGGTTGAATGCTGCTGTCCATCTGGATGATAAAAGACCATCGGATTCCAAATGTCACTTCTTGGAGCTATCGTATAGTTAGACAAAGCATTGTCCATGTCAAATCTTCAACGTGTTGCTCAAACAGACTGTTGATGAACAAATTTTTAGCCTTGATTTAAGTGGCTATTTAAATAGATCAGATGCATGTACTTTTACTCCTTATAGATAGTAAATTTTTATTCGTGATTATTTCCATAGTTTTACCAATACTATAGATATATATTATTTATTTCATAATAAACTTAAGAAATCAAATGAAAAAAACGCCTGCAAATGTTCGAACGAGTATAAATATTGAAGTTATAATAGTCATGGCCTGGAGCGCCATTTTTCTGGAAATTATCGATTGCATCATGATCAAATCGGCGCTATATAGAGGCACACAGATCAAAGACACCGCCGTACTTATTGAGATATAACTCGTGTGAGAAACTGGCAAGCCAAACGGTCATCATCTCTTTAAGAACGTAGGGGAGCCCAAGAAACATGTACATTTCTCTCTGGCTTTATTTATTCGTTTCTGTTGTACTGTCCACAGGTCGATAATTATGTTGTTGAATATCGCCTTTTTCGAGATTTATATAGCGGAAACGCAAAGAAAAACTGTTTGATGTGCTGCTGTGTAACAAAATCATGCACAATGGCACGGGTAATATATTGGAATGACAGACAACATCATTTCCACAATGAATAGCCTCTTCGACATGCATGTCGGCTTTATTTTCAATAGTGTTAACTAGTTTGTTTCATAATACGGAAATATATATATATTACAAAATGGATAAAAGATGGTAAAATCGTCGATGAATGGTGAAGGTGTGAAGGGACGGTGCGAGCTTTTTTGTTGTCCAGTCAAAGAAAGGCAGCGAAAATGTGAAATTTATGGACACAATTGCAGCATTCTGAGATTTGTTCATTCTGGAAAAGACGATTGTGTTTGCGTTAAGGATTAATAATCACCATCAGGTAGACGCATTTGGAGTTGTATCGAAAGCCTTTTTAAAATCGGTCATGCACATTTAATACAAATAGACAATGCTAAGAGGTAGCCGAATATTAATGAACAGTTTTTAGTACAATCTTATCAATCTAATTCCACTAAAAACGATTATAAATTCATATGGCGGCTTTGTGATTCGGTCCTGCATGCAGACAATGATATGGTGAATTTTTACGACTAGGAATTCCTTTGGCCTTTGGATTTTTTTTTTGGCTGTCAGAAGATTTTCGACTTGGAAATCCTTGAATTGCAGAACAGCAGGAAAATTTCTCTTGAAACAATTATATTTATATTCTCTCAACATACGCGAATGATTGATGACCATTTAAACAAATTTAATTAATTATAAAACAGAACTCAACTCACACATTTCTTGCATGTCAACATACATCGATGCATTCAAATCCAATATCAATATCCGCATCATATTTTCTCCAACGTATTTATGCATTCTAGCAATAAATTTAATTACTGATGTGCATCTATAATAAATTTCATAGTGAATAACGTGACCGCAGGCCAACCTTTGCGCCACAACTATTTGTCTCAACTCAAATACAAATAAATAATGTCAATCATACATACTTACGATCAATTAGCATTCAAATGGCGAGCAATTTCTGCGTTCGTACATCGGTGGCTGATGTGAAGAGTTTACTAAATAGAAAAAACCCAAACACAGCAAAGTAGAAGTTTCTTTCGAAATATGCATCCAGAGTTAGCATCCTGTTGGATAAGCATGCATTATGCATTTATGCTCGTCATGTACTCACTTCAGATCGCTAATAGGGTGCTTGATTGACATTTCTTATTGGCCACTCATAATAATTGAGCATAAATTCACTTCTTATAAAACATACGCTTCCAGATAATTAGCTCGCTTTAATTGAGAACGAATTACAAATTACACCATGAATAGGTACACGGCTATTGTTGTTTTTTTTTTATTATTGCAACCACTAATAAATCATTTCTTCATAAATGGAAAATGCTTTATGAAGCTGTACACGCGGAATAACTTAATTACAGTGTCTTAAATTAAGATAACACAACTGCAGTTATGATTAAATATCTCTGCTTGATATGATTTATTGTTCGGTAGAAAAATCGGTTCCTTTCCTGTACTCGCACAGTTGGTATAATTGTGGATGCGGCCCAATGAATATCGTTCGATGGAGAATTATTGCGATTTACTCAGATGGGCAAGTTAATTAGTAGTTTTTACGCTTCGATTGCATTTTCCTGCTCTGAACGCAAGCGATCTGTGCAAGTGCTGGTATGTTATAGGAAATTTTCATATATCAATACATGGTCACGAATAAGCGATGAAAATCTCCAACTGCCAATACAAGTTTCTTTGCATATGATAATAAAATAAAAATAAAATCCAGTTGAGAATCGAACAACTTTATTCTTTCGGTGTCTGAGATGAAATTTACATTACGCCCGTTTTCCATGGTGAAGAAGTGCAGAATCCAACACCCATCGGCTTTGTACACGACCGCTCCAATATATTATCCCGTCCACCAGGTATGGAACTGCAAAAAAAACGACCACTGGTGAACACACTTTCATGGCGTCGAAAAATGGTAAAAGAAGTTGCCCCAAATGCGGTAGCTATAAATTAAATTCGTATAAAAAATCGAAAATGAATAATTGTTGTCGTATCATCGACAATTAATCGAAAAATACTCACAATGGGCCGATTTAACCATTGAACACATCAACCCACAGGAGTGTATTCTTATTTTATAGGAAAAAGTGCTTTGCTATTCTATTATTGAAGGCAAAACGCTGCGTCATTATTATCGATATAATTATTATTGTAGCAAGTTTCGAATTACAACAAAAGAAGATGAAACGTTTCAGTAGAGATGAGTAGACAAAGCACGGTATTTCATGGTTTTTCTCTCTATCATCATCATCGACAACAAAAATGAAGATGATGATGGCCTGTAATGCAGTTTACATCGTTATTTTTCCCCCTACCAACAACTATACAATTTGATATTCTCTCAAAGTGTAATTGTGGTCGGCGCGATATTCGCCTCAGATAAAAAACATGATGGCTTTATCTACATCACTGTCTGTAATTGCTGACAGGTAGAGTATTTGGATTAAGTGGTTTGGTGTTGATGGGCGAGGAGAGGACAGAGTATCTTCTGGTGCGCAACATGGAAAAAATTCCAACAGGATGCTGAGTACTTTGTGAATAGACAAATAGACATAAGATTTTCGCATTTGTCTAGACGAGCACTCAGCCGTTCATTTCTAAGACCCTAAACGATTCTAATGACGGATTATCCTTGGAAAACGGACCTTTATGTCGATTTGGGCCCATCTGCCATTGCTATTGTGCAAGTATTCCCAAAACGTGTACAAAGAAGGTGACATTCGCCACATCCATCAACTCTCTACGGTTTATTGCACTGGAAGATGGTAATTAAGCCATTACGAGTATGTGGCAGCCTTATTATTTACCTCACAAATCCATCAAGTAAATATTTAAATTCATGATATAAGCTGTTAAAAAGTAAACAGAATTTCGGCCCTCTCGCTGTTTGTCTTCATAAGTGGCGTTCGTTAAACAAACTGACTACTTACTTTACAAAACAAATAAACAGGTTCTCTTATTGGTTTGTTATAGGTGTTATACAATTTTACAGGCAACTAAACTATGTAATCTATTCCCGTTTTTGAAATTCTGTATTTATATGAGGATTATTTAATCGAAAGTGACGCCAGTTTGTTTGCTCATTCATTTAGGCACTAATTTGTGACGGTCATGGCTACTGTTTTCGAATATGCCGTTTCGAAGGTTGTTTATGTTGTGTTATTTCAGAGATTTCTCTTCGACAAAAAAAGATGTGTACAATACACAAAGGCGAAATTATGGACCTTGCCGTCCTCTACTTCTACCTGGTATGCTTAATTTCAAAAAAAAAAAATAAGAAAACAAACTTTCAGCATAGAGGAAATGTTTAATAAGCGGAGCGAAAATTTATGAGTTCAGTTTGTGGTAATTAGTCAAAATGCATTATTTATAGCGACTTGGTAGATAATTAGCGATTGTTTTGGGCTATTTAAGATTTTGGCATAATATTTCCATTCGAAATAATGCCAGGATTGTAGGCAGTTTGGCGTCAAATAGTGAACAAAAAAAAACTCAATTTCTTATATTCGGTATAATGATATGATTTATGAGTTGTGGATGAATAGAAAAAATTTTTCCTCTCAACTTTAATTAACTGTCATAATTTTAATGACTTTATTAAGGGTTACAGTGAACGGAACGAGTTTTGAAATTGTGGCCATAGTTTCGGCTCCAAAACACCTTCATGTATCCACATACATAATGTTACGTAGTAAAAAAACACTCTTATCTCCACCCATAAATAAGCCTAAAATTTAAAAAATATTTTTTACTTAAAAATTAAGCCTCCACCTTCTAGTTTTCTAAGCATCTATAATCTTCCTTCGGCCCATTATTTATGGTGAAGGTTTATCGCACGTTGCTTAGTGGACCAAAAGCCATTAAAATAGAAACGTTGTCGGTTTTTTCTGAATTTTGGTGTTGTTGCTGGACTGAAGATTCCGATGGTCAACTGTACTAGATACCTCCATCCTAGACACATAATAATGCATCCCTCATCTGGCAACTATGTCCAATCGGTGGAAGCGAGAGAAGGGCCCCCAGTTGAGCACTTGATGCAGAAGAGGAAGAGAACAGAAAAAGGGACAGCTGCAAGAACTCTTCAGGCAGCAAGACAGAGGTAGAGTTCAGGTATACAACATTATACATTCGCCTGTCAGCCTCGGTCAAACACAACTTAATTCTGTGAGTTTAGAACCGCGTTGTAGCTCGCGGAGGAGAGACGTTCACTTCTTGTTGCGGTCGAGACTGTTTTCATAGTCGCTGGTTTAGTGTTTGGAATTTGAGACAATAAAATCGTGCCTTCGAGTGCTTTTCAGTTCTTTGGCTGTGTTGGATGAGTGCGTTCGAGATTCCGATTCTGCTGACCATGTGAAAAGGATCCTTTTGCGAAATTTTCGGTAAGTTTTCCATTTTTCTGAGAGACAAAGTGCTGAAATTGCATTTTAACATATGTGCAACAATTGTAATTGTAAGCAAAAAGTTTGCATCGTTTGGATTCAGTTCGTTTACTCGTATATTAAATTTAATTGACTGGGACACGATCTGAATGGAGTGAATGGCATATAAACTATTTGAATGTAGTTTTATGTTGTTGTGGTCGAGTTTGTTGCAGTTCAAGCAACTTTAATCGATAAATATGTAACTGTGTTACTCTTGTTTTATAATTAGAAAGTTTAAAAGCGCGCTCAAATTGGACAATAAAACGAAAAGTTTTTTCAAATGTTTCTTAGAAGTTGTCAGTGGATGATTGAATGGCTTTTGTAAACTGTACCTGCAGGTGGACCAGTATTTATTATTTCATTGGTTCTATTCCCAGTGGCAGATGGGTTTAGCGAAAAAGTACATAAAAACCGCAACGTTCTAGCCGTTTTTTGTTTTTTAATCGCAATGTTCAGTGGCAGGATGTAGTTGTCAGTCATCATAATTCCGCTTTCATACACAATAATTCATTTGTATTTTAGTGAAAGACCTAAAGGAAGAACGGAAATGCGCTGTCTCTCGCCACACCGAATTTCTCACCGAGTTAACTTTCAATTTTCATGAAAAAAAATCTAATTACTTTGAGCGTTTACTTATTTGGTTCACTTCTCCTTTGTAGTAAAACAAAAATAAACCAATGACACCTTAAATATTTATTCTGTCAACATCAAAGAAGTGCCCCATCAGGCATCAATAAGTATTAAGTGCACATATCGATTTTTCGTTGCATGGAGAAACCATTTTGGCGATAATGATTTGTCTTATCACACAATCGGAGACACACTTAAACTTATTTATGGGAAGGAATCCACGTTTTGGTTTTGTTGCGACAGGAAGTGGATCCAGCCAAAATTATCCTAAAAAATGTTGGACTCAAGCCCACAGACCGTTATTTTTAATGCCTCTCATCAAGTTCATTATCAGATCGTTTTATAATAACGTAAATAATGTTGCTGCACTTTGCGGCTAATTAAATGAAATTACCTCACTTTATAACAACAAATAAAGAGATCGCTAATTCATAGAAAATGATCAAATTTGTTAACTTTTTAACCCATTAACCTTTGAAATCGCAAATTAGAATTCCCCTTTTATCGTCCACACAAGTGAGTTTACTCACTTTATCAGTTTATTTTAGAACAAGACAAATATTGTAAACACAATGTCATGCCGAAATGATGAATGAATTTTTTGGGCAATAAAAATAAAATCAATTCAGATGTTCTCGTAAAAGCTACATTCGGTATTAAATTCATCAATCTCCTTTTTAAAACCATATGCCAGACGTATGGCTAATGTCTAAATTTATCTCCATCTGTCGATTTAAGGAACACTAGCAATAGTGGCTCCTTTGAAATTCGAGGGATGCAGATACAAGGGCAAATGAGACCCACATTCGAACAATTTTTACGAGAAGCATATGCGTTCGCCTCTCTTATTGTCGCATCCAATTTGGAAGCCAAGGGGCAACCTTCAAAAGTGACTCACATAACAAGCCGATTACATTTACATGCATATAAATTATTGTTTTATCGTTAATTAATCATATACAGAGGATCCATAAATCAAAATTACGTAATAATTATTATAAACAGCGGAGACGTGCCGTGTATTACGTGAATTAAATCCTTGAATGAAACAGTTTAGATCTGAATTAATGTTTTTTAAACAGTCTGTTAATTCTCGCATTGTTTTCGTATTACATTTCCACAAAGGTTATCTCTGTTGTATGTTTGTTGATGTAAGGAAACAATGTTCCACTGTCATCTAAAGAGAAAATGCTGCATCCACAATCGATGACATTGATGTTAGAAAAAGAGTGAGTCAAGAGGTGAAGGCGCCCCAGTATTATGCATAACTAATATGTGTAGAATAATTTTGATAAAATTACAAACGAGAGTATATTTCAACTCCGTACTTGGTTATTTACTGTGCAAATACATGCAGCCTGTCACGTATTCTTTTAGAATTTTACGGCTAATCAAACGATATAGATATATGTATATGTACTTGCAAAAAATATTTGCTGCTAGCGTCAGTTTGCAACATAAAGCAGCACCTAGCGCAATTGCAGTTTGGTAGCACCAGTCTTGCATCACAGTGCACATAATTGAGTTTTTCAGTTTTTCCTATAGAAAAGATGCGCACATTTGGTAGGTTGAATGTTCGGTATCTGCTTGGGTAAAAGAGGAAAATTTCTGTGCAAGTTGGAAAATTAATTCCGGAACAGAAATTTTTGAATCTCTTAGCTTATTTCTGTTGTCGTCTAATTGCTTTCTAAATTTGTAAGCTAATTACTCACTTGCAATTGCAATATTCCTGCATAAGGTATTGTACGTGACTTTGGCCTCGTGCCGCTCAATATTTCAATATTCCTTAAACAATGTATACTTACACGCGAATCCTCTGATCCTTATCTCTAGGTTTCTTCCTATTTGCACTCCACTAATCTAATTATCAAATAATAGTTGACAAAAAAAATCATTCAAATTTATGTCGTCAAATTTATCATCGTGTTTACTACTGTGGACATAATAAATTTTGAATAAACTCCCATTTTTTATCATTTTTAATGTGTTGAAATGCAAAATATTATCTGACACGAAAACTAATGTGAATATTTTGTTGAATTTCAGGCGGTATGTTGTGGATCATGGTATCAGTGGCGGTGTTAGTGGGCGCAGTGGCAGGAATACCATGTGAAGAGGCGCGTTTGAAGTGTGCCTATCGAGTGGGCTGCGGCATGGCATTGCAAAAGTACGTCATGGGCTGCTCCGGTGTCCTCCAAGGGCCACCGACCACCGTCTGTCCGGAGATCTGCCAGCACTCCCTTATCGCCCTCACCTCCACCGAAGAGGGAAACGACCTCACCAGCGTAAGTGCCAAAACGTTCGATACAAGCAATTATCTCTCGCCCAGTGAGTACTGTAATTACGGGATTGCGGTACTCTTTAATGACGAATGACAATATAATAGAGAGCCAGACACCAGTTCATGTCGTCACAGATGATAATTAAGTTATTAAAACAAACACGTTCTCAATCTTGCATTGAAATTATTGCCGATTTGTCAGTAAATGACTGGTTTATGCAAATTGACACAATTGATGACCGGCAATTATTTCAAACGTGGCTCATTCCAAGTTGCTATATCGATCAGATCGATTAATTTTTTTATCTTTTTTTGCAGTGCGAATGCAGCGACCAGTATTGCGAGGAGCAGAAGATCCGTACGGAAATCTGCCGTCCACAAGTGATGAAATCAATAAACGAGCCAATAGTGTCGTGTCGTGTGGCCCAATGGATTTGTGAAGCGGACACAATGTGTGCGACCGCATTAGACTATTACAATCGTTTCTGTAAGGCCATGTTCCACGGTAAAAAGTGTACGTTACGTTGTAAAAATTCGATAAATATTCTACGGCGACAGGAGAAGGCCGCCAAATTGACGACGTGCAAGTGTGACGGCAAAGAGACGTACGATTGCCATGCAATCCAGCACAATATGGCCAAATTGTGTTTCAGCAATACAAGACATTCGGCGAGACATAACATGACCGTTGCAACGCATGCACCGATACCGCCGATCCGCGAAGAGGAAGTGCCCACCGTGGTGCTGGCCTCGACGGACAATTCGGTCGCCGGTCCAATATCGTCGTTCAATTGTCTGGTAATCATGGCTGCAATTACGGCCCTTCGCTTATTAACGTGATTGGTCGGGCTGTTTGTAGTCGAGTCTCTTATCTACCTCCGTATAAACAGTATTTATTAAGAGTGTTAGCAGAAAGTGTATTGTATTACCGCTATTGTCCGTTTCTATTAGCCGATTCTCTATAGATCTGAATATGTTGTCAATAGCTCTAGTTCATGATTTATTAAGTTTTTTCGCAAACCAAAGCTGGAAATTGAGTTCAATTATTTTGAAAAGTTAACGCACAATTAGTTCCTAAAAATTGACAAATGGTAAAGCAAAATATAAGACAAGTATTGTGCTAATTAGTTTGTATATTTTGTATAATTTCGCTTTAATTTAACAAATAGATAAGAAACGAAACGAGATTTTACTATATTATTGGACCAAAGAAGGAGCTCGCTATATTTTGCTTTAAATTATTATTTTTTGCTTATGAATGTTTCCAGAGAATGGGAATATTCGCTCCAAATACAGGCTAGCACTTCTGAAATACCGTTTTAGTTCGTGTACATACAGAACAAGAAAAATTGAACATTTTCGATCGCACTGAAATCGAGAGAACTTTTTATATGTATATGATAGTAAATTAGTGTCGCTGTGTATAAATTTTATTGTTACGACTTTTTTTTTGAAAATATTGTATAGATTTTATTTATGTGTGTTAGAAGTTTTGTCCCCCTCACCTTACTGACAGATCAATAAGTAAATACTGAAATAGTTAATTATGATATTTATGTACAAAAAGAAAGTACAGATTCCACGAGTATCTGTTGAAATTAAAGTAAACCTTTTTTCTAAACACACGTTCTTTTTTTTCTTTAATTTCCAACAAAACACATTTCGGACACATTCTTTACGTATTTTTTTGAATTATCTATTATGTGTTTTAATCTCTGTCAGTGAAAGAAGTTTGGATGCCGTTCTCTCTTTTTCTCTTCTCTCACTCACTATATTGATGATGGTGAATCGTCTATGGTGGTCCATGACCAATTAAGTTGTGCATTATAAAAATAAGTTTTAGATGAGATGTGACCATCATACTACCACAGAGAACGAGAAAGAATCATACACAACAGAAGGAAATTTCACAATTTTGGCACTTGATTGCGCGTAACATCGAAGGTAATTGCTGCCTATTTCCAAACCGAAAATTCATTTCAATTACGAGAGTATAATTCAATTTTTAAACGCTCTTCGGGCTGTGGCTCTTTGTTGTGGTCGAAAATAGATTTTATTTTCGGTGTATACATTCCTTTCTATGTTTTGCTCCCTTTTTACACGCTAATTATAAACTAGTGGAACTTTAATTACCGTAATACTGAATTAACGTCCAGCATCGTGGACTCCTCTTCATCTAACTGTTGTCTACAATTAATAGTTCGCGAATAAAGTCATCGACCATTCCAACAGGAGTCGTGCTCTCATTTCTTATAAGTTTGTTGTTGTTTGCGGCTTAGAAAGATGTTTAATCAACATAGTCGAACAAGAAAGTAGTGAGGAAACACTGCCAGAGAAGAAAGGATAGATGGGTTTGGGAGCACAGATGCAAGCGGGATGCGCAGGGCCGTACACAATTTCAAATAAACATTCACCACTTTGTTGAAATGTGTTTTTTTTTTTGAGAATGCTCATATCCACCACCTGTCCAAAAAATTGATTCCCTTCCCGAAAAACGAGACATGAAAGGCGTTTTTTTTTCAATTTTTTCCAATATGCTGTTTGCCGTTTTCCCGCCCAGTTCATATGACTTTGTCCATCAACAACAGTTTTCCCAGTTTGGTGAAATTCGTGAAATAACAAATGTTTTGTCAACATCTGTTGATCCGGCTCTGATTGTTGACTACTCTCAGATGGATGGTAGGAGTACCTTGTGAGGGAAGGGGGCGAAAGCACCACACACGATGCCGGCCACACCGTGGACCACCCAGCGCGGTGCCCGGGGCCTCGCGGGGCGCCCTGCTCCACTATACAAACTTCATGGAATCGCCAATATTTGTTGTAATCAGTGCATCCACGTTATATGGCCAGCACATGCCATCAGCCGATCGTCACAGATGCTGCCAGAGAGTGAATGGGGGCCCTTACCATCCCTCTTCTCTCTACAATCAGCTGGTGACCACGACGGTTACCTTGAGTATTTTGTTATTGTTTACCTTGTTTACCCTGCATCTTCGTCTCATGAGGAAGCCTGGCACGGACGCTCTCTGTGTTTGTCTATTCGACGTAATTTGGTAGGCCGTTTCATATAGTAGTGATGCTGTGGTTCCGTAACAAATATTGTTATTCAAAACTTTTGACTGTAACTGAATACACACGTATTTAGGTGGGTGTGCATAATATGGAATCATAAAATTCTGGTTCACTTCGGTATTTATGTTAGATATATTGGCTCGTAAAATTTTTTACTTGTTTAACGGCTTTTAAAGCATATTGCTCATTTAGTGTGAGGTCAAATTGTAAGACCGTCGGGTTAATTCTTGCAGGTACAACTTTAATTACGGACTACAAGTAAAAGCGAAATGGTCTACTGAGAAGTGGGTAGAGTCTAGGAATTTACGACAATTTTATTATATCATACTGTGCGCTGAAATTTATAGTAGTGGAAACAAAGCGTTTTCACATTTGGAATAGTTTCAGACAATTATGTGGGGCTGAATTATTGGAGAGATGTAGGAGTGTGATGGAGACAATTTTGCCTTTTTTGTCGTAAAAGTGTGTATCGACTGCACACGCAGGTGTACTCATAAGTTTTTCTTCTATGTAAGTAGGTGGCAAGGATTTGGGCCTACGCAAAATGCAGCATCATATATTTTTGAGAATTTATTAAAGGGCCATCAGTGTGGTTCGATTTGTGGAGAAAGTTGGATGAAGAGGTCGACGTCTTTGGGATCATTCCGCGAACGCAATACTTTTGCCTGACCTTGTTTACATTTATTCCATCAATTTATATGTGTAATTATAGTCCTTTAGAGGTAATGCTCCACATGAGTAGCTTTGCCCACAGTTTATCATCATTAAACCGCAATGTTTGTGTGCAATTAGAGGAATGTCCGGAAAAATCCGTGTAATTAGAGATGTAATGCGACACAAGGTAAAAGATACAAAAAGATATATCAATTGGATATTTGATCATTTTTTTAATCATTTGAGGAACTGTCGTTAAATTCCGCAATCTGAAACTAATTTCGACGAAAATTAATGCTGTAATTAAAAATAAAACAGGTTTTTATGTCAATTGTGCCAAATTCGGTCAATTTTTTATCATTAATCCATAAAGTTTGTGTGAAATTTGAGTAAATGCTTTGTAAACGACGTAATTCAAAACGAAATCTGAGAAATTATAGTAAAAATTCCTTATTTCAAGAGTTTGGCACGTAGTAGTTGTTTTGTTCAATTTTCTTAAAACTTCTCACCTTGTGATCTTAATTTCATCCAAAAATATTTCCAAAAATCCAAGACCATTTTATGAGAATACAACAAAGCCGGATTATAGACATTAGAAAGAGGATCTAAAGAGTTTTAACTATGATTTATAAAATGTGATAGCACAGTTTATGACTAATGTAATAAAAAATCTTAATCCACACACACACAAAGCACAAGTGTGTGCATTTGCTCTTGATCGAATTGTAGTCGGCGGCTACATCAAAGCCCTACCACCATTTATGAAACATATTTATTATGATATCTTGCCTTACTAATCAAGCCCGGTATAATTAATAACAATATTTTAACATATATATACTTCGATGGCCAGCCGACTGTAAAAATGCTCATTAAAAATCTCTTTTCAACGTTTTGAAAGAGCACACTGATCTCTTTGGATTGGAACATAAATTTTTGCAATTTCCAATGTGAACTCACTCATTAATCGTCTAATTGGTGCGTTTTGATTGTGGAAATGAGTCCAAGGTACAGTAAATTGGCGCACCAACTGAAAATGATAAGTTAGTATACCGAAACCATAAATTTGTCCTTTTTAATATGCCACACATGAAATATTTATGCAGTCCACATGTGCAGACTATTTCCAGCAAAATAGCCATCATTATTCATGTAAATCAACACCTTCGTACATGTCTTACAGGCCATTTAGCCCAGCCCTAAAGATCTAATGCTTATACTCTCCATGTACATGCAAATTAGAATAACAGATTCAGTTGACACGCTCTGGAGCCACCTCCATACAAGACAATTGCTAATTAAAGGACTACACAATTGTTCTCATGTTTATTATAGTTTATGGGTGGTCATAAAACTATTTCCCCGTTGTTTACAATTCGAAATAATTTGTTTGATTGTATGGTATTAATTTCCATTGCAGTTCATGGAGATTATTTTAATTGTTTGCTGGAGGGAATGTTTGGGATTTGAGGAACTTGTGCATTATTCTAACGGTTAAGATTGTAAAGAATGCGTTTTATTGGTAATTAAAAATTTTTTATCGGGTATCACTTCTAATCGATCGTTGACGTCTTACTTGTTGATCTTTTTGTCGCATTTGCATTTTCAATTTGAATTATGTATTATGGTGTGGATAATGAGTAAATGGTTTGCAATTAAAGAGGGAACTTGCGCTAACATTGAAACGTCCTTCGTTGGTTATTTTTCTTCTTTTGGAATAAAGCATAAAGTGAAACAGAGTGGCTGGAAATGAAGACATCAACAACGGACAGGTGAGTAGCGAGATAGGGACCAGTGGCGTGCTGGTGTGGAAAAGGTGTTTGAAGAAACGAGTAATTGATTTTGTTCTCTGCGTTGTGGTGAATCAAATGACCCATTGATTTTCGGGAATTTGTGATGATTCATATTCTCAATAGGAACAGATTTGAGATAAACGTAGATTTTAAAATTTTGATAATCAAATAATAGTATTAAGGTACCGTATACTTATATGTATGTATACAGTAGGTATGTATAGTAAATATAAACCGATTTCCAAAAATGGTAAAAAAATATCGATTACGGTAGGAATACGTATATAACATATTAGGTAATCAATAATATAAATATATAAGTATATACCTACTGATTTGTTGATTCATTTCTAATATTAGGTATAAAAACACTTAACCAACTATCTTTGATTAAAATATATAGGTAATTGGGATGATAATAATTTTGGTAATACTAATAAACCCCAAGTCGCATTTTTACTACATTCAATGTTTATGAATCTTAAAAAATGAATCAGTTTTCCGTATTTAACCAACGTGAACCCGACGATTTTTTAATTTTCCACAAAATAGCGGAAAAACACGGACAAGATTCTTGCATCCAAAGATTTGATGTAAGTACCTTTTACTACTAATAAGATAATTTGTAACAAATTCAAATAGGATTAATTCAGATTCCCTTTAAAAGCCAAAATATTATCACTGCAGTCATAGTTAAAGATAATTATTGTACTAATGCTGATGGAAAAGTCTTAGTAAGTGGAGGAGTTGGGCATAAGTGGGTTTCCTTTAGTTTGGAATCGCAAAAAGGCAAAGGATTCCGTTTTAGTATAGAAGTTTATGGAAAAAATGTTAAGCCAACCGAAAACATAACTTATGAAAATTAATTAATTTATAAAGAACAAAAACAATATAAAACCCTTGTTGAAATTGCATTTTTTATCAGAATTTTCCATTTCTGCATGTTTTTATGCAGACTTCTTAATCGTTCAATAAACGTGAATATTTTTCAATTTCATTTATTCATGTATAATGTATAGGTACTTTGCCGATGTATCCCAACATCCCTGTAATAAATGAAATAGATAATGAGGCAATTAGGACCGTTATTCATTATATTTACGACAAGCGTTAATGCATTCAAGTACCAAAGTGCTGATTACTAAAAGTAAAAACATAAAAAATTCTTTCCTAATAAGTAACATTACAAGTATAGAAGCAATAAAACCAACTGTGGTGCATGAAATCACTTTTGATTCTCGATGACGTTTGAATAGACCACAAACTACAGGAGAAATATAAATTATTCTACATTATTTATTAGAGATTTCAAATATTTACAACGAACACCTGTACGACAGTGTTTATAATCCTTGTCGAATCTCTAAAAGTGGATTTCCAACCGTTTCTATGAGAAATAAGATTTGTTCTTGTCACGTTTAAATCCCTTCATGTCTAGCACCTCGAATAATTCTCCCCCAACATCCGGCCTCGAACTAGTTAATCTTAATTTACAATTGAACAAACTTATTCAAAATCGCTTCAACTAATCTCATTTAATGCCTTCCTACCCACATAAGTTTCTTCTCTTTTTCTTTCCATTTGAACTGTTAAAGTCATGAATATGTTTACACACTTGAACGGATGCACTTGCAATAGTCGTGACTAAACAGTATTTACATTTTTTCTTCTCACCAAACCCTTATTATTAAATCAAAGCTTAACTTGGTAATCACAAGTGATGCTGTTCTTGTTATTAGTGATTTTATTGTCTAGACGGATATTATTATTGATAATGAAGTAAATTGAAGTGGAACGATGTGACAGCATGTATTTCCCAAAGAAAATTAGAAAACATAAGACACGTCTATGCCTAATATAGTAATTAAAGAAACATGTCTCATAGACAGGTTTGTAATTGTAGCTGGTTGATATTTGTTCGCTATACTGTTAACAACCATTTAAAATTAAATAACAAAGAAAAACCCGCAGTTTTGCCTTACATAGTCTATGACTTAATCATGATCTGACTTAATAAGATGCTTTTAAGGGAAATGAAATTGTTTTTACTTAAACTTCAGGATTAATGAAAAATAATTGTAGGTTGGGGAATAAATAACGTTCGTTTATTATAAAACTGTAGTGTTTTAAAAACATTTCAGTCTGTGCTGCTCTCTAGTAGAACTCAGTAGAACAGAATAAAATAAATTTCAAGATGCAACCAGTACGACTCGATAGTAACAAAATAAATACTAAAATTTATATTAATTTGATTCCAGACAGACTAGATAAATTGGAAGATACATTTTTATCTTATTGTTCAGAGTTTTGGCACAAGGACTTTATAGTATTATAGTGGAGTTGTAGATAAAACCGATAGAATGTAGATGCAACCAGCACAACCCAATAACAATGTTACAATGGATACTAAAGGATAATCATCCAAATCACCAACAGGAACAAAAAGTTCCACATCTTCAAAGAGCTAAAAACGGCACATTTTCAAGTTGTTGCAAATGATATTTTTAGGGTCTTACAGCTTGATAAGTTACATTTTTCCAGACGCAGTCTTTATGTGCTTTATAATCACAAGGCGCTTCTACTTTTAAACCTTTTCCGCATATTTCATTCAGGGATTTTGGACACCAAGCTAGTAATGAAGGTTTGTTAAATGGAACTTTACCAAAACTGAAGTAATTTAGATACAACAATGTACATTAGATGTTATATATTGTAAATAAATCATTAAATTACCCTCCAGTTATTTGTCCCCGTTGATAACGTAAATGAACAGGCAAATCAATGGAAGTTCGAGCGAATTCCTCATCTTTTAAAAAGATATAAATTATGTGAGCTTCAGATTCGTGAGCTGGTGCTTCGACGTCCACAGTACCCTCAATATGCGATAAAAGCTAAAAAATGAGCTTAGTTAATCGGTTTTAAACAGCACAGAGAACAAATGTACTTCGTTTGTTCGATTCAACTCTGCAATTTGATCAGGATTTACAAACATTCCAGGTGTAATTTCCACTCTTAAAGCCAGTTTACATCTTGACTGTATCCATTCCTGTTTCGAGGGAGCGGTTCCTTCGATCAACCACCCAAAATCACGATGAAACCCCTCATTATCAATCTTTTGGGTTATAGAAACTTCCAAATTAAAACAGTCACATTTTATATGTCTAAAAAAAGTAAAAATTAACACCACACCGTAAATTACTCTGACCATCCTATCTGCTACGAGCACAGATAAGAAATCAAGATTATTTTAAGATTTCCGATCACATATCCTATATTTTTAGGTTAAAATAAACAAATTGTACAGTAAGGCCATCTGGCACTCAATTCCCCAATCAACTACCTTTTTGACAGTTCAAGTTTGTATGTACGTTTTTGTAACGTATTTTTTCAAAGTTTTGCTAAACAAAAGTGCAACAAGTTCAATAGACAGTATCATTAATTAAGTTCACAAACGTGCAGTGTTTTGTAAACATTTATCCAGTGAATACATACACCTGAAGTAATTTCCCATTTTAGGTTGGTTTATTGACGAGAGATGAGTGCATACGATTACAATCCAGACACCTGCCGAAATATTTTTCATGGCATAGCGGATGAAATTGCTTCCAGCGTAAGGTATAAAATGTCATTGCCCCCCATTTCAGATACTTTGTTGAAATTCTTCATAACGGCTCTTTCTTGCTTCCAATTTTACACCTACTTGAACATTTCGTGAGTTCAGTGCGAATAATTAAATGGAAATTTTGGCAGTTCGGTTGTGATTGTGTGCAATTATGTGGCTTTTTATCATATTGCACCAGTCCCGGCCTGATTGCTCATTTTCAAACACAGCATTCACTTTGTAGAAGAATTTGTGTAGAGTTTTCATGGAACAATTTGTTTCAGAACCGTCAATGAGGAAAATGTGAGTTCAGACTGCATTTTCACCGAGGAAATGAAGTCCTGTTGCGAACAAACCGTTTCAGACACGTTAAAAAATACAATTGATGTCGTTTGGCGCTACTACCAAATCCCCCATAAGCTGGAACAATCAAAGTCGATGGAGAATCGGGTAAAAGAGTTGACAATGAAATCGTTAATCGAGTGGAAAAAGTGTCTGTCTGAAGAGATTTCCAATTTATGCGAAGAATCTAGTCGAGAATTGGAGGAAATCAACAGGATTTTAAAAGAGTTCCAAGAAACAGTTCAAAATGAAATCAGCCAAGAGTTGTGATAGTTTTATGTATTAGACAATAATTTGTAATTATAATTTCATTTATTGTACGGTAAAGTTTCTATTATTTAAATCAGTCAATAATTCCTTGAATTCTTGATAATTCTTAACGATTTCCTGTTCTAATCTTTGTATTTCTTTATTTAGTTCAGTTTTATCAGGTAATTCATTGTTTCGTTCGGCACCTAAATTTAGTTTCGAATGAAGTTCTGATAAGTTTTGTAAACATTCGCTTACTTGAGTTTGATTCATTGTTCTTTGTCGAGTTACTCAGATTTTCTAGCATTTCCTGTCTGAAACCTGTGAAACTAATGTTCGCCAATTGCGCCTTGGACAGTTTTTGTCTGACGTCGTTTAAGTTCTTATTGCAGACCTGTATGAAAAAGAACATATAGGAAATATGTTAATGGTATGGAAATAGAGGGTTTTACGTTGTAATGGGTTGTATAAAATTTTATTTCTTCCTTATTATTCGATAGTGTATTTGTTAGACGAAGCAGTTTTTCCTTGTTTTTGTTGCAGGATTCACACAGTTTTCTATACTTCAATTTCTCTGAAAGTTAAGTTAACAAATCCTGGTCTGTTTTGTCTTTTATCTATTTTGGTATTTTAAAATGATCATTATCGAACTGGCCGCCCTTACATAATGAAATGATGAAATTTACAATGCTATAAAATCAAGTGCATTTTTTCAATTAGTTGTTGGTAAATTAATTATAAAATATTTTATAAGTCAACATAAAAATATCTACTAAAATAAGTAAATTATTGATTTATTTATTTAAAAAGTAATATTTTTAACAAAATAGATAAAATAGCGTAAAAAATTCTTCGCGTGAGGCATTCTATTGCAATCGTGATTTTATTTTGGGTAAGGAACATAAAATGTTTCTTACACAATTATTTTTTAATACATTTACTATTATTTTATTACCTTGTTTTAATTTTGGTTTTAATTCGTTGATTTCCTTGGTGATTTTACAAACTTTTTGATTTAATTTCTTTTCTTCCATGGTTGACAGTTTTCAAAATTGTAATAGTGAGATGGAGAATCCGCTAAGGAAAAAGTGAACTACTTCTCCACTGCATTAAAAGATGTCGCTTGATGAAAATTTTCCTCCCCTGATCATGCGTATTGAGCCTATAAGGCTTTATCAACAACCATACATAATTTAGCATTTTCTGACGCCATTGTGGTCGTGTCTGATAATTTAGTGTAATTTTAATAATAAAATTATTGTTTAATTTATTCTACAAGAGAGGTGAGTCATTAGAAAGTACATTGATTAATTTATTTACATGTAAGACTAGTCATCCATGACCAAATTTTAAATTTAAATATGCAGATAGAAAACCGGTAAACAACAAAAGCATCCCTAATTTCTTTGTTTGAATTAACAAAATGAAAAACCTTCAAATCATTTAAAAATTGCGCAAAATGCAATTGCATGATTTGAATATTTTTTGTGCATTAACCTCAAAAGCGCTGCAATTCAATTTTATCCCCCATACCACTGGATTCAGGTACAAAGTATGGTAAAATGCCCGTTACACAGTAGGCATGTCATATTGCATGTCTCTGAAAAGGTGGTTGGTTTTTTTTATTTAATACAAGTTGCTTAGCAACCCGTTGTTTACTACACACCAAATATATCCAGTATCCAGTCGCAAGTCCATCAAATATTACAAAATAATACTATTATTGTATGTTACAATCAATTTGTTCGACATTAGTGGTTATAGTAATCAATAATATTAAAGAGTTTTTGTAACATGCTACCAATAAATAGCCACTATTTGATATTTTCTTGTCACTACTTACAAATAGCCACCCCAATTCCTATACCTATTCATTTGTACATATGTTGAAACAGACGATTATGCTAGTTATGGTAGTTATTTCCTGTTTTTATTATTCACGATCATTATTAATTAACATTAATTTATTAATTATAATGGAACGATGCGCGGTCGTTTTAATTACAATTGTATTTTACTTATTCATAACATCTAATCGGTTTTAATTTTGAAAATTTTATTATTCCCTAAATAATGGCAATTAGTTTGTTGATTCGATTTTGATGAAGCATACGGCTTTTAACAAATTAATGTTGGTTGGAAACTTTTTATATCCATACCAATATGAAGTACTAATTCAAATGATCGGTATATATAAAATACTCATTATTGTTCATTTTAACGATAAAGATCCATTATAATACTAATTATTTACTAGCCAGTGGCAAAAGGCCGATATTAAAACTTCAAATAACTATTTTAATATGCCCAATTAGCACTTTAAAGCCGATATGCTTTTCTCACACACATTTTTTATTGTATAATAAATATTATCGACTGAAATCTTACGCAACAGGTGCAATTCTTTTAGAATTTAGACCACAATTACCCACCCCTAATATAAATGGTGAATCGACCATACTTGACACTTTTCATAGAAGCGAAATTCCTTGGAAATTTCCTGGCTTTTAAGCTAAAAAATCCTTTAATCAAGTATGGTTTAGTTTGAGTTGAAGTTTAACCACCCCATTGAAAAGTGCTTTCATAAACTATACCCTGGACCACTTGTCAGTTGCTTTGAGGTTAGGAAAGTGAACAATAGGCCAATCAGTGATCCAATGACCAACCCCCTCTGGTTCGCCATCCCATCTTCATCAGATGATTAAAAACAATGTGACCACACGGCCTAATCTAATCTAATAAGGTCACTTTAACTTTCAAATTGACTGTACGCTTTTAATTAAAATGCTAGGGACGATTATCACTTTAATATGAGCACATCTCACTTATAATTCACAAGTTGAAGTTATTTAATACTCTGTTAATCGGGTTTTGAAGGGAGGATTTAAGAAGTTTGAGGCGCCGTCTGTTTATTACATCAACTTTTGGCTTATTAATTGCATAATCATAGTTTACTCTGTTAAATTCAAAGAATTTTTTTGATTTTTTTTCAGGTAAGCAAATTAGTAGTCATCGAAATCCAGAATGCGGTGGTGGGTTCTTCGCGTTGAGAGAAATGCGGGCCGGGAGGTTTTAGCATTTTCCGTGGATTTGATGTCATTTAAAGAGTGTACCGGATGGAGTCCTCCTATCGTTGTAATCTACTTATCGGCGCCTCCTCATCGCTTGACGATGGTATCGCGTGTCGGACAGTCGGTCAGGTTGCCCAGCAACATGTCTATCACAACGCACCAACACCATCCCCCAGCCTACCACCCTCAAACCTGTTCGTACATTTTTAATGTATCCCGCGCACTCATCATTTATTCAATAAGTAAAAATGATTATTGGTTTGGACTGGTTGATGGGAACCGCCTATATATTGACAACTTTTATTTACGGAAACTTTCTGTTTAATTTTTTTTTACCCTTAAAGTTGTTTCAATATGGAGGAGTAAGTACAGTACGTTTTGAACACGCAATTTTGTACTTAATGATATACAGGGATAAAATCCTGGAATTGGGTGGACAAGCAAAAATCGTTGATTCTCTGATATTTGTAAGATATCGTTTTTGAAAGGTTCATTTTTAAGAGCAGTAGTTAATTAGTAGCTTGTTAAATTTAACTTGTAAAACTTTCGTTATGTCATCCAATACTTTTTATTTAAAAGATTTAAATGTTTATGACAAAAATGTGATTGATTGAACTCGTAGGGAATCTTCTATTTCACTTCCGATTATGAAATATTGGGGGGATGATTTTGAACGTGGTTGTAAGAACTGCATAGTGAGTAGCATTTTGCTTGGTCCAAGGAGTCATTACTCCAAATCTGTATTCTTATTGTAAAAGGAGCATTAAGAGTTGAGACCAATAGACCTTAGGTAAGAATTACAGGGTGTTTCTACTAAATTGAGCCAAAATAAAATGATCGATTCCCCTATTGATTTTGGAGTTCTATATCGACTATTGTCTAAAGAGCACCCTCAAGAAAATATAAATGTGTCCATCGACTTCTTCAGAAGCCCATCAAGATTCGTAATAAAGTGTATAATGTTTGTAGAGCTAGTCTAGAACGAGGCACTTATAAAATATATAATAAAAACATTCAAATTTTTAGCTCTTTTTGAGTTAAACCAAGCACTTCTTGACGAATCCTTGTATATGTTACATTCTAGTTTAGCCTAGGCAAAATGCGAATTTTTTTCTTGTTTATCGTTTTTTTTTGTGTAAAAACAGTTCAGGCGATGCGAACAGTTCTAAAAAAAATTACCTGCTAACCTAAAGGGCATTAAAAAAAGACAGACCTCTTTTTTTTAAATTTTGCAAACTCAAAACTAGTTTTTCCTGATTCGGGGTTTTCCGGTAACATATACATATAGAGATGATGATATTAACCAAATTGCGAGCCAAATTGACTATTATCAAATTGCTCATTGTGAGTTTTTTCAGAAGCTGTAATGAATTCAGAAAATTCAATTCAATGCTCGACTCGTCGATATTTATTAGTGTAGTTGTTAAGCTGAACTCGGCTTGGGCAACTAAGTCGATCTCTTTACACAAGCTTTTCGTCTGTCGATAACACTTATGCTGGAGAATTAATTGTTATAATTGCCTTTACTCGTTTGCCAGATTTGTTTTTCATAGCAGTTTCTATACTTGATGACGTTACTGTTTAATAAAGGACAGCACTTTAATCATTCGAAAAAAATGTTGGAAGTATTACGATTTATTTATGACGTATGGAGGTTTGAAGTTCGTGAATACATGGGGCCCTAATTGAAATTGTTTATCATAAAGAGATAAATTGATTGTTCCAGTCGCTCAAACATAAATCAATAATCCGTATTTACACAAATGTTTTGATGTAATAGAAAGATATCGAATCGGTGACTTGTATATGTTTGGTTGGAATCGCTCAATAATTTCGTTTTTATCGTCCATATAGAAAATGTTTTTAATATAAACCTTCACGCAATAATTGTTGCTTTATTTCAACTGTTAATGATTGTAATGTTTTCCATTTCGTAAGTCACGATTTCACTAATCGCATATACAATGTAGTTTTTCCTTTAATAACAATAATAGAAACGGAGAAGATTTGATCATCAACGAGAAAGTGCTGTTCATGTTTACTTGTTATTATTATTGTTTAGAAAATCGTTTTATGTCCCCAACATTCCATTTTCTATAAGATTTATGAACATTATCTCAGTATAATTAGTTTCCTTGACTGGATTTTTTGATCCCATTCCAAACCACAGCATTAGAGAGACACAAAAGAAATCGCGTCTTGTTATTCGTTGTATTTTACAATTTTGGCACAACATGCAAATTTGAATAATGTCTTCCTTTTTGTTGTTGTGTATGTGTGCTTGTAAAGTTCTCGTTTTTCTTAATGATCTTATAGGCGGAGAGTTGTTGTTTCGTTCAATTTCAAAAACATTCAGAATCTTCACTATTTATCGTATTTTTTTTTTCTGGCACGAGCCAAACACAGTGTCGGTCTTTTTCTGTGTGGGACTTATCAGGTTTCTTGAAGGTGTTTAGGTAATTTTAATGTTATTTTCACATCTAGTTAGGAATTGTGTGACAAATTCGCTGTCAGTATTGATGTACCACAGCCAGAGAAGCTTGGGGGACCAGTTAAAGTTTACATGCGGTTGCCTCGACAAGGATTACATTGACAAATTAAACACCACCATTGACACCGTTATATTGCTCCCCCGTATATTCGAGTATTACATTCTGCCTCTAACACCGTTTTGTATGACTTGTTAATATTGACACTTAATGCACGCATATTTTCATGCGATTTCGTGTTTGTTGGTAAGGTTTATTGTCTGTTTATTGGAGCTAGTTGAAACAAATTTTTTATATACCTAATCTGTTTACTTGGGAATAAAGAGATATTGCAATATGTATATTATGTGGGGGTGAGAAGTTTTGGCAAATAGAGAGATGGTCGTTTAGTATTGGTATTAGGATTAAGTGTGGATTATGCCGTTTTAAACGCATTTTAACGCCTTTTTCTTTGTCGATTGTCTTTTAATGAGTTCTATTAATTTCAAGTCATTAAGTTAAACAATGTTTACAATGCTTTGTGTGTAGTTTCGGTTTTAGAATATGAAAATGTATTGTTTTCGTGACAATTGTGTTTAAGTGTTCCTACACCACATAATACAATATTGGTTGGATGGTTTTAAAAGGATTTGTTATTATAGACGATTTTAAGGTAGTTATGCCCGTTGTGTAGTTTTATATCGGTTATTAAAGGAACTATACAGTTTAATTTTACATGGTGTTGTAGTTGTATGAATACGCAATTAAAGTTAATTGAGAGGATTTATTAATTTTGATAGTCGATTGATTTTGTTCTTTGTAATAGAAATAAAAATTCGCCTGTTTTATTGGTATTGCGTTTTCCCTTTGAGTGCAATAAAATAGTAGGTAGTAAAATATTAAAACTAATTTCATGTCTATTATATTCAGTCGTTTTCTCTAAATATACATTTTATCAAGTCATCAAGTCTTGTCTTTTTATTTCTCTTTAATTTTCAACATGTGCTTTTCGCATTATTAGAATTTAATAAATGGATGTTTAATTTATGAGCTTCAATGTATTAGAGGGGAAATGAAGTGGATGGTGCGGTATTTCGAAAATTGTTTTTATTGAGCGATTGTGAAGATGAGTAATAAAACGGATTTTATTGCCAGATTTCTGTCATTAAAAAATACCATATGCATTTAACAGTTTTTCCGGCTGTTTGCCTCAAATTCCGTTTTATTTATTTCTCTGTTTTTTTTTTTCTAAAAACTTTTCTATCATTCTTTTTTCAAGTATATTCGATTAATCCCCATTTTTATTCTCTTAATGTTTATTATGCTGAAACATAGTTTCTGTAATAATGGGTATAAATATTTGTTTAGGCATTAGTTATTTGAAAGCACACCAACTCTTGGTCTACATTTCGTGCGGTTTTGCGTTGTGTACAAAATAATACGGAGAATATCAATTAAAAATAAATTAATGTATCCCCTCATAATAACTGCCACAACACTAGCAATTTAATATTGGAATTTATTATATTGAGTATGTGGCTTTATTAAATATTTACTAATATCCCACATGTTATAAATGGTCCGTGTAAGAAATATCATAAGTTTGCGTGTTACATTCTCTTCTTTGAATTATTAAGATGGAATATACTAAGTTTAGTTGTTGGATAGGTGGAGTTTTGATCCTTGGGGTTTCTAGTTTGTGTGTCCCTTTTGATGAACCTCGCAGCCCTCATTGTCACACAATGAATTATGTAAAATTGTTCCAAGTTTTCTAAGTGCCGTCATAATCATTAGATGTTTCCTTCGTTCTGATGTCGCATATCAATTATTAATGTTTATAATTTTTTTATGGAATTAATACGAATTAAATGTGATATTGTGCTAATGTTACTTGTTAAGGATGATGTGGAAAATAAGCTTACTTGAAATATTTATTTATTATTAAATCAATACTGAATGGAGAATTTTTTATTTAGTGAAGTTTACTTGTAATTAAAGTGGCTTTTACTGGGGGTAAATATGTATGTGTGTGTTTTAAAGAAAGTTTCCAGAACTACACGTTTAACCTACATATAAATTTTAATTTTCATTCTATTTTTGGGGTAATAATGAATAAAACATTTCTTCCCTTGTGTACCCCAAAAGCATAAAAAAACATATAAATCCGTCAGTTTTACATAGTTATGTAGATATTTTTCCAATCAAATCTAGATCATTTGAATACTATGGAGATGCATAACGCGACTAGAAAAAAATACTTTCACATATATTGACTTGATATTGTCGAAAATACACAATTCTGTGTTAAGAAACATTTCGGGCTTCATATTATTATCGGTTCTATATATTTTTACTCTATTTATACTTCCCATTAGATTAATTGATTCTGGCTGTTTGCCGGAAATAAATAAAAGACAAATAGTTCCAATTGTCAAATAAAAAAAATATTCAAATATGCAGTCGCTGGTTATATTTTTAGTCCAAATAATTGAACAATATATTTTTTCAGTATTACATTAATTCAATTTAAAAATTTTCAAGCACTTACTACAATTAGACGCTTCGGTTTTCCCTTACGGAAATTCGCTAACAGTTTATAACTAATTCAATTATCACCCCACTACCCCTTAAAAATTGTATTGTGTATTATGGTAAAACAATTATTTTGTTTGTATTTTGTTGGAAAGTCGCTATGACGACCGTATTATGAACAATCAATTGTAACCACGTATATGTCGCACCCCTTCCATTGTTGGAACCAATAGGTTTTGTTCTGGGGTAGATTCTTAACTGATAAGTTGATAGTCTAGTGACCGTTGGTCAGTTCTTTGGTGGTTGTTGCAATGTGAAGTTTAAACAATATCAACTCTTCCAAATTATTAAATTAAAGTTAAGTTAAAAAATATATGAAAAGGTAAAGAGCTTCCAACATGACTAAGTTGTTTTAACTTGTATTATTTTGAGCAAATGTTCTCCCTTGTTAATTAAAATGTTGATCTAAACTAGATATTTCGAGGTAAATGAAATACAAGAGTATTATGGCAATTCATTGTTTTCAAACAACGTGCTCTTACTAATTAGTTGTATTTAGATAGATGTAGAGACAATAGATGTTTGTCGGTGATTAATACGCCTAGTTGTCTTAAAATTATAATTTGTTGGAGAGTTTTCTGCTCCGATTCGCATGTTTTTCCAAATGTTCCAGTTGAAGGTGTACTAAATTCGTATAGTTGAACATTATGCAAGGAATACATTTTATATACGGGCATCTAAGAAGATTTCCTTTTATGATGTTGTAAAAAAATACTAAATGAATAAATTTTCTGTTTTATTCTTGCAGATCGAGTAAAAGGACCGAAGAGTATTGCGAATTGGCGATCTTCGCTGATTTAATCTAGGGTGAGTGTTATTTAATTTCACTTACTAGAAAAAAACATAGAGCAAACCAAGTCAGCTCTTTTGATTAATATTTCACAAATAAAAATTTCTTTTACAATGACTTATTAAAAGAGATGGCTTTTAATGATAGAGAATGGTTTTATTGTGAATTTTCTTGTGACCTGAAGGAATCTTCATAAACTTATGGTCAAAATGCATTTTATGGTTAAAATGCAGCTCCTGCTATTACACTGAGCGCACACGAGAGATTGAAGTTGACTTTTATTTTTATTAAAATCAAATGGTTTAAAACGCGATGGAAACTTTATGAAAATAATGTGTGTATTTTCGGTTGAGATTGAGAATGAGACAAGTGTTTTGAATAAATCCTCGATACGAATAATTTGTTTTGTACACAATGCGAAGGAATTATAATTTTGAGTTTCTTGCATTGACAAATGAGTATTTAGAAAATAACACATTGGATTAAAATCTAGCCACAATGTGTAATTTTTTTTTCCATTTGACTTTGAAACTTTGAGCAGATGTTAGACATTAACATAAGAAATTGTTATTCCGTGAAAATTAATTTACATTTTAAGTAATTTTATATCTTAATGTTATTAGGGATTCATTGCAATTTGATATTTCGTTGGAAATGAAATTAAGCAAAAAGTAAACTGAACTGCATTGAATTATTGATTTTGTTGTTGTAGATATATATTTTTGAGTTGTTTGACCTGAATATCTCCCACACGCAATACATCCCTTATAAAATGAATTACATAGGGTGTTTAGTGGCCTCCAAGGCATTATTTAATGTTTTCCAAGGTGAAGACAGATTGTGGTAGCCACAGGTGTAGCCATATAGTATACAAGCTCTCCGAAATTAATGTACATGTTAAGCTTATTTTTCGGTGCTTAAAGGTGAGGGAATTAATCATTTTTCCGTGACTGGAATAACGTGGGCAATAATAAATATTGGCAAGGTGGTGACTTTGTTTCAACATCAATGACTGATTTTGCCTTATTTTAAAATAAAAAAGAGAGTGATCGGTTAACAAGTTAAAACTTTTACACAATAGCGTCCTCGGGGAGTTTCTCATACAAAGTTTGGAAAATTTATATATCGAAAATCTCTTTCTTACCGTTTCCTGAATGCACCGGAGTTTGTTGCCCTTGATTGGAATTCAAGGTTGTGTAATATGTAAATAGAATTTATCCGAGCACACCTTTCTGATGCATGTAGGCTTCGAGTCGGAAATTATTTTTTCATTCTATTTTCGAAATAATTTATGTAGACTCTGGTTAATCTATTTAAAGATTGTGTTTATTCATCAAACACGCAAAGATGGAATAAAACAACCACCCATTAAATGTATCCATTCACATAAACACACACACAACCACACCCATCATCAAAACGCAGTGTGTTTGCAGGAATAATTGTGGCTTCTGCAAATTTGCCGCTTTTGCATGTCTCCAAGGGACGAATAAATGGGAAATTTCTTTTGGGAACTTGGTCGTTTGTAAATAACGTGTCTTAATTTTGTTTTAATGAAGAGTGCATATAAGAGGTGTTTATGTAGGGGTTAAATACGCGCTGTACTTCAAATGTATTTTGCGAGCCTGAAAAGAAAACATGAATAATTCCACTTGCACTATTCGTGTTTCACGTGAAAAAACGTATGATAAATAGTTTTTCTTGTAAAACTGTAACATTAATCATCCATCCTGTCGCTCCCAAACAATTACTTTATTACGAGTATGTTAAAAGTTTCGAGTTAAAATTTTAATTACAACTCGTATATGGCTTGAAAAAGTGGCTGTTTCAGAAACTTTAGACCGAACTTTATGATTGTTTCTGGCTTTTTGTCGACTGTTAGTAAGATTATTAAATAATTTTCTGTTTGAAAACATTTCACCAGCTTTACATAAATACAAGCACACATAAATACGAACACAATATTCGAAATTTCAAGGAAACTTTTGGTATACTGTTAAAATGGGTCCTTTGTTGCAGTAAGAAACATATTAAATTCCACTATAATTTATTTGTAAATAAAATTGTTTTGTAAGCATACAGTTCAGTAAACAAGCCAATAATTTCAGATATTTTATAAGTAGGTTTTATTGTAATTAATTATTACATAATGAGCTTTATAAATTCATTTAGTAGTAAAAAAGTAGGCACGCACGTACATACTATAATAGAAATCTTGTTGATATTGAAACAATAAATCCCTCTTAACATAAATTAAAACCACACCTTGAATATTGGGACGAGATCGATTCGGATTGGAAAATTTTGGCTTTTCTTTTATTACATACGATAAAGAAGTGAAATGTTTTCTTATCGTTTGCCAGAAGTTTGTTGGTTTGTAGACGAGAGGCCAGTAAACTTGAATCAGCTTTGAATATTTCTATAATGTGGAGAGTTTACAGCAGTGGCGTAGATTGGATCAAAGTAGCATATTTTATGCCTCCTTAGAAATTCCTCAGTAAAACAGACTTATGAAGCTCCTCAATCGAGCGTGTTTCCAAAGCGGTTTGATGTTTGAAGTCGATTTGTTCGATTATTATGGGGAAATTTGTTTGAATCTGGTTGTCATAGTATCTGTAAAGTTTTGCATCATACATATAAGAGTGTTACGCCACTGTTTGCCCATTCCACCACTACGGAGTGTGTGTTCCATCATTACACCCATTCAGTTTCTATTGCATGTGAACCGAGAAACAATGCCAGGCAAAATATAGTTGTATGTTGACGGTTTAGCATGTTGAATGTGTTGTTTTATTGATGGTGTTTCATATTTTGTGTTGTGCCATTGTTTTGCTTTTGCGGTGCTTTAAAACAAAGGGAATTTTTAGTTCAAGTCGATTCTGTGTGTTTTGGTAAGTGATTTTGTCTTGCAGATCATGAAAATGAAGCGGAAATTGATTTTAGATTGGTTTTTGCGAAAATGTTGAGCAAAAAACATTTTGTCTACCTGGGCGAGCTAGAATGATTCTTCTTTGACTCTTTTCTCTTTCGGTATATATAAAATCGCAGCGGAAGATGATTTTATAAAGGAAGATTCTTGTTAGAATGTCGTCGAATTGGTCGAATAGGTAATCTAACCGGATATTCTGGTTTATATTTTTTCTCAACTGGGTATAACAAGTTGTTATGAGGAGCAATTAGTTTCTATGTGAAGTTTATGTAGATTTTCCGATAAAAACCAATATTTTGCTCTCGTTTTTGGTTGTATGGCGAACTATTAATTTTGTTTACATCGAGAATTGTGTTTATTTTATGTGATGGGTTTGTAAGCCTCTCTTCCTATTAACACACGCTCAGAAAAAATAAGCAACAAGGTAAACAGTTTTTTTTCCACTATTTAAAAATAATGTGCGAATATAACAAGAATTGTGTGGTGGTAATAGATTTATGACTGTAAATTGGAATTAATTAATTTCCAAATGGAAAGTTGTACAAATATTTTTCTCAATATGAACAAATAAAGATTGTGTTATTTAGGTCATCATTTTTCATTCCACTGGAAATGGTCGTGAAAATAAAATAGCCCTTAGTAGGTAGAAAAATATCACATTATTAGAACAATAAATAGAAACTTAAATTCTATGTTCTTTATTGACTTTGTTGTGTGTCTGGAAAAGTTGCTAGCGTTCTTTCTACTTATTCATTTTGTAGTTTTTTCCTCTACTTTAAATTAAATATGAAGAAAGTCATTTAAAATTTTTATTTCCGAAATGATGGCCTTAAAACGAACAAGAGATACACTTGTGGCGTATAACAGTGTAGTTTGCTGAATAAATGTACGTGAATATCTTAACTATAACACGATACATGGTTTTTCTACGTGAAAGTATGTGAAAATGGCATGCAAATTAGACGAAATGTTGTTTTACAACTGTGAGGAATAATAAAAGCCGGGGCGGTTATTTGAACGGGTGAATGGCGATGAAAAATTTACTTGAGACATGGAAAATGTTTGATGACCGAGTCAAGTGTAAATAAAAATGAATTTCCACTGATTGATGAGTTAATATAACAGATATTTGCGCAATTAATTTAAATGTTTTTAACCTTTCCAAGCCCACGGTTTCAGATCACACTGGTTACAGTTAGTTTGCTTCTATTCGCTGTGTAATAAAATTATTAAATTACCGTCATTTACTATTGATACGTTTTCTAAAGGTGTTGGAAATTAAAGGTGATGCTAATCCGGTGACCGTGGGGGGCGTTTATGAATTTATATAATAAAATTGTACCAGTCAATTAGAGTAATAGGTGCCGCGTGTTGTAGGATTAACTTTCGAAATGCGAAATGAGATTGAAATTTAGGAGTCCCTGTATGTGTGTGCATTGTAAGAGATGCAGCCTCCACCATGGTAGGTAGCCCCATTTTCATTATTATTCAACATTGTTAAATCTACTTGTTCCGCTTCGTTCCTTTAATTTTATTACAGGGTGTTATGAATATTAATAGTACCTTCAACAGTACTTATTTGTTGGCTGCCTGCCCGTCTTCTGTTGCCCCCCTGGAAAATATTACATAATTACGTTCCTCGTTCAAGTGGTGCATTCGAATGTTGGTAAATTTATTTGAAAATTGTGCCGTATCGATCATTTTTTATTTTAAATTGGAAAAGTTTCAATAGCCCCTCAAGACAGAGTTATTTTTTTACATTCTCTCTTTCTATGTGTGTGTGTGCAGGTCGTGTTGATGGAAATTTCAATAGGATCATCATCGGTGTTTCGTGGAACTGTAATTTTAATTAAAAGTTCTACTAGTTTAATATTCCTGATAAAAGTTTCAATAATGGAGAGTTGAGATGAGAGGAATACATGTCGATAATTATCAAACAATGTGTTTTTGTTCAATATTTGCGTAAATATATTGAAAGAGAGTGGCGGAAGTTGTGGGGGAAGTGTTCCTGTTTTTATTTTGAATTGTGATAAGACATAGTCAAATAAACCCATAAAGAGTACATATACACAGGTATATAAAAGTTCGGGACTAGAATGTTTACGCTCGCTAAGTCTAACAAGCTGCTTTGCATTAAATGTTTTTGTTGTTATTTTGGAATATTTAATTAACTGTCACAAAAGGCTCTCTCCGTATATGTTTTGTATAAAACTGTAGCGGGTTTTGCCAGTGTGAGTTTATTATTCAGATATACAAGTCGGAGAGTTAGTACTCGGTTAAGTATTTAAACTTTTGCTCTTCTTTGTTGTTTTCCTGCATTGGTTGTGTCGGAGATGGGCAATTTAGCAACTATAAAAGAGAGCAGTCTTTGATTCATTATTGTTAAGTAATTGAAGAAAGTGCATTCTTCTAGGAAAACGTGGAAATTTCAACACACACGAACGGTGTTTTAATCATGTCTCAAAGCCTAACAGAAATGGATGAGTTTCATTTGTGACAAGATTAAATATAATGTAATCTAATATTGTGTTTTTCTTTTAAATTTTCCACGTGCACCGACCGTGTGTGTTGCTCGTAATAAATTTTCGTGTGTCGTATCACATCAAAGAGCAATTATTTGTGAGAGAACGAAATTGCTATTACACTGACGTTGTACTAGTCAGTGTCAGGCGTGTGACAAACGAAAAGTTGAATATTGAATGCTTTTTTTTGCGAACGTCTTTCGGAAAATGCCATTTCCATGAATATTTTAGACGTCTTGTGCAGCAAGCAAGTTAAGCTATTGCCTTCATTGTAAATAGTCAAAGAAAAATGTTGGAAATGAATGATACAGAGAAAGAGGAGAAATTGTTGAGTTTTTTATTTCACACCAGAGTTTAAAGGAAAAAAATCTAAAGAAAAAAAATCCGTCAGTTTTTAATGTTTTGATAATTAAAATTTCATTAATTTGTGCTCTTTCAAATTAAGGGCTGTTTTCAGTACAATTGTGCAACTTTATTTCATTGTTTACTGTGTAATGTGTAATTGGAAAGTTTTTGTTTTTGTAATTTTGTTATAGAGTTTCGCTTGTAGATGTGTATGGAAAGGGATTCGTTTGAATTTTTGTAAGTTGTGTGCGTTTGTAATGAAAATCCCCAAAAGTTAAGAAAATGGTATAGTGTTCAGTGTATATTGTTTATGTATATTTCGCTAGAATCATGTAATTTGAGCCCTGAAAACATGCTAATTAGAAAAGCATTTACCTCCACAGCAACTGACTTTATATGTGTATACGAAATTCATGTGCGAAACTGTTGTATTCTGGTATATGTATAACATCTTCATCTGCTTTATATTACGTTGTATTAGTGAATAAACTTAATGAACAATTTCAAAATTCACTTGAGCGAAATTGAATTGCATGATAATGCGGGTGCCACACAGATGTAACTGATTTCTCGATTGGATTTTGAACACTCTCGTTGTAATATAGATCAGTTTTAGTGACATTTCGTGGTGGTGGTTCAGTGAGGAGAGATGAAGATGTTGTACCTGTGTGAACGGCAAATTATTGCCTTCATAAACGGGAGGATTATTGAATCTGTCAGTGGGCTTTTCGTCTGATCTCTCATAGTTAGGACTGTGCAAGCATGAATGATGATGATACTGATGTGACCCTAATAATTGTGTCCCTCAAGTAACTTTACGAAATTTTCAATGAATCCTTTGATGTTGAAATTATCAATTAAGTCACTTGATGATTGAATTAATATTACTTGACGGCGAGGAGATAATATTACCTCAAAATTGTAATTGGGACACTCATTAATTATAATTAAAAAATGTAAAGTGGATATTTATAGAAAACATTTTGCTTGGGCAATTTTTTAATGAATTATTATACTGTGCTTCTTCATTCGAGAATTTCCATTTAATTTAATTATTGTATCTATTACGGTGTGTGGTGTACCACGTTCAAGGTTGAAACTGTTTTCTTTTTCTACTCTCTTTTAAGTCGTAATGGAAATTGTTGCAATTAAAAACTAATTTTCTCTTCTTTGTTTCAGGTGAGTGAAAATAAGTCCATTAATCTGTTATTATAAGACGAGTTGCTGCTTGTGGGTGAGTAATGTTGAAAATGTGTGTGCTACTTGACAGCATTGCATAAATTCTATCACACTATAAATATTTTTGGTATGCAGGCCAAAATTAATAAAATATTATGATGTGTTGATTTTTGATCGTAATCGGGTTTTTGTAAAACGTTTTACACAAAATTGACTCGATGACACGTGCTTATGCATGTTTTGAACCAGAATTTCAGAATGTGTGTGAGTAGAGAAAAATATGCATTCGACAAAATGTGGAGTTGCAGATTTACATTTTTTCCATGATTGATCCTGTAGTGTTAGTGTTGAGTGCTTGGCGAGGATTTTTGAATTGGCGTCGACAAGAAGGAAGAAGAAAGAAGCAAAAAAAAGCACACACACAACTAGAATCGAAACCTTATAGAGCAATTACATTCTTGTTTGTTCAAGTTATTCCGGCTATTTGTTCAACAATGGCAAACTTGATGCTCACTATCTGTTCCAAATGTTTATTTTCGAAATTGAAATAGTAGATTTTCCTATTTTAATAAACGGGAATATATGGCTCCAAAATTTGTGAGTGCGATTATTTGGGATACTGTTTTGATTTGCAATTAAATTTATTAGAGTGAAATGAATTTATATGGATTTTCGGATATAACATACAGAAGGAAGGGAACACACAAAGCGGAAAGCCAAATTAAAAATTTGAATAGAAGATGAAGCGACTGTGTGTATTTTCTTTGGGTGTTAATATTTTAAATTAAAAATCTTGTAAATCGAGATTTAAAGTTTTTCATTTGAATTTCATTATATAAAGGGAGTTGATTTATTTTAAACCAAAATTGAATTATTCAACAGGCTGCTTAAATTGTGTACATAATTTAACAGTTTTGTTCCACTTTTTGCAATGAAATCGCTTAAATTCTGATCAGATCCTTGTTTCGATTTCATCCGAGAGTTTGGGGTGACCTTAACGAGTAAATTGAAGTGATTAATTCATTTTCTTTAGAAATGTCAATTAAATATTTACTATCCAATTATCATGTTTGTTTTAATATGATGTGGTTACACAATACAAGTTTTTTTTTTATAAATGCAAAGCCAAATGAGGGAAGATGGTATTCTTGCAGGTGTATTTTTATTATATACAATATGCATAAACGTGCATTCTTATTAACATCCTACAATAAAAATTCCACTCGGGGGAAAAAAATGAAGAATAAATTGTATGCAAAACTAATAGAAAAAAGGACCTTCACATGCTTTACAGTCGCATGATTATTGAGGAACCTTCAGGATGGTGATGTTGAATAATGCAACATCATTATTTCCGAGATTATTTCCATAGAATGCATTTTTAATTTAAAAGGTAGGGAATTTTCGTTGCGCATTTGAAAAGATAAGAGTTGAACTTAAATTTTTCCCAAATAAAGGCCCATTTTTCAATTGAAATATTCCTGCAAACAACATCCTGATGGGGTCATACTCGGGGTCATATTTGTTTTCCTGGATGCATCGAATAGTGAATTTTGGCTCCGGTTATTCAATGGACATGAATTTCACATATCCATGTCAGTGATTTTTCATTTCTCCTCTCTTTTAAACGAACAAATATCTATATGTATATGAAATATCCATCATTCAATCAAGCTAAAGTATTCTCTCGAATATTTCTATATAAAAATGCACGAGAAGGGGTGAAGTTGGAGTTTGGTCATGTAACATCGCACACATGCAATAAATAGCTAGAAAACCTTCCTTTCCATCGAAAAGTATTGAGTTATCTGCGAATATTTCCCTCCAGCATCAGTATAGTAACACATACTCTTATATATTTGCTGGCAGATAGATTCTTAAGTCGAAAAAGATATTCCACTTTCTTGTTTCCAATGGGGCCTCTCCGTTTTCTCTCCCTCTTCACATTTATACACTCTCTCTATATATGGGGAGGATTATTGAATATGTTTGATGTTATCAAATTTCCACTACACATATATTTCCGTGTTATATTTACGGGCTTAAATTAAGCCCTGATTCTTTGTGCAAAATGTGAGTTTGTCGTTTTTCTTTTTTCTGCTTCCATTACAACATTATTACAGAGTGCGAAATTGGGCTCGTTTGATAGTGGATAATAATATCGATCTATTTCCTAATAATAATAGAGTGAAAATGACGGAGGCGACAATGTAGATCACAAGGACAAGGACTATACGGAATCCGACCTACACAATACTGCAAAATTCATTAATATTAATGAGGCAAATGTTTTCGTAAACAGAAGTCACATAATTGAGTGTCTCTATAACACAAGACGCTTGTATGTCTCTTTCTGAATTGAAGGAAACGTAAAAGGAGTGAAACTAATTCGACGACGTTATATAGGAAAAAAACACCATCGACCATGTTACATTAAATTGAATTGTGTGTTTTTGGATCAGAGCTATATATTTGCACACCTGACAACTACCCACCGAATAACGCAGCGGGGCTACTATGGACTCGTTGGAAAACCAATCCAAAATGACAGTGTAAACAGACATAAGTTTAATTGGGGAACAGTTTAAATGGATAATTGTGTATGGTTGTATAATGAGTTGATATGACAGGTGCTAGAATAGGTCCATTGATAAGAATGTTGATAAAGTATTCATGTTATCATATATGTGTATAAATAGCATCTTAGTAAATATTCCGTACGCTCACCTGTACATTTGCAAGGCTCCATGCTTCTCTCCTACCCGTTGAGATAAATGATTCGTTGTTGTGAAACAAGTATTTCAAGTATATACATAACATATAATCTTGGGGAATTTAATATACTTTATCTAACAGAAAGATTCCAACTGTTGCAGTGTACAGAATAGCGTTCTTCTACGCGCTTCTTTTTGTTTACTATAAATATTATCGCGAATGGAATATCCATTTTGCAAATTGACTTTCGTTTTTGTATTATAAGGTTTTTTGTTGTTTAAGTGTGTGTATTTGTGCGTGTGTTTAATAGAAAAGTGGGTTAATTTCCATCGCTTCGCAATAAAATTTTTCTGTTTCATTGTTTGTTAGGTAAGAGTGTGGAAATACAGTTTTTGTGTTTTTTTTGAAAATTCATCCATTTTTGTGCAGTTGTTTATTTTCAAGTCGATAACAGGAAAAGATGATCGTAAATCTCTCGGTTTTTTTTACTGTTTTGTTTGTTTCTATCAAATATTTACCTAAAGAGGTTATCTCGGAGCAATTTTATATCGTAGCACAAATATTAAATTTGGAAATGTCATAAGGAAAGTGTTGGAACTGGGTGGGCAGTATTGATTAATATTTGGAATTGTTGAGTTTAATATTGGACGCAAAATTTATTATTTGGTCGGGTATTGCGTGTATTGATTTTGGTCTGATTTTGTCTTACAAATAAAGCATTGTCAAGGTTGCACTGCTCTAAATGAAATAAAATCGTATGCTGGAAGACCTTGGAATTTGCGTGTACGGACCCATTGTTGTAACGCACAGAAAAAAGTGCATTAAAATGAGAGAGAAATGTGGAATTGGCACGAGGAACGGGCAAATATAAAATTTCAAATTCCATCATTTTCTTCTCTCTTGATATTTTCCGTGTTCATGTCTTAATTTAATTATTCAAAAGCATTGTTTTCTGAATATTGGCGTGCTGTTGGTAAAGTAACATAAAAATTGCCTTGCCACTCTATCTCTATGTTTATCTATTTTTTATTTTGTATTTCTTCCTATTGTTATTGCTTATTGTTTTCACTTGGCAACTAGAACAGAATCATTAAATAAATTTTACACTTCTCTTTTTCTTTTTCTTATTCGAGTTCAGTTCGCACATTCAAAACGCAAAGGAGCTTTATTATAAATTTTATTCTCGGTTTAAATTTTATTGATTTATTCTAAATTTGTTTCGTATTTTCTGCTCGATCTATTTTCGTACTTAAGTTCGTTTTTTGTGCCACTGTTTTGTTCTTTGTAAAGTTTTTGTGCGCGAATAAACTTTACTCTAGGCAACTACTTTTTGCTATAAACTTTTTAATACTTTTCGTATATTTCTCTATGTACGTGTACAGTTTTTTATTGGAATTTGATACTTTTCCATAAGTTCTTACACATGAGTTTTCAAACAATTTCCACACACAATGAAAACGTTTTGCATTTATGCCTAGTTTTCGTATACTGTTTTGTTTTTGTGTGTTGTGCAACGGCATAGAATATGAAATTAAATAGAGGATATGAATTTCCTAGAAATTAAATTAGCACGTTTTGAACTCTTGACATAACCGCTAAAGAGAACACCTCCACCAACACTTGATGATAAAGTTACAGTCAAATGAACAACAATTACTTGCGGTATAGTTGGTAAATAATAGGGCTATTGTTAACTGTTACTTCATTTGTGCTACTTCATTATTATATTATTATTAAGAAAACCCTTTTAGAGTGAATTACAGAACAGCTTCTTGTATTCGCTTCTTTTTTTAATAAAACAACAATGATGGCATTTAGATTGCAATTCGTCGTCGCTCAATTCACATATGTATGTGTGTTATTAGGAAAGTGAAGGTTTCTTCCTCAGGTGTAAAAGTGATGATGCAAACGGTATTTCTGCGATCTTTATTGACTTTGTCCAATTACCTACTTATTTGAAGTGATTCGACATTGAACAAGTTTTATTTACGAGTGTGTTTTTATGTATTGGATTCATGTGAAGGTTTTCAGTTCTTTTGCAAAAAGCACATTTGAATCTGTTACATCAATATTTTTTCTCTCTCTGTATTTACATAAACCGGTGTAAGTTTTATTAAGAAATATTAAAATTCTCGTAAGGTAGCGGTTTTTGTGGTGGATATGCATGTGTCTGGTAAAAGCCAATTTCCTGTAAAACGTTGTGATTGTTCTACGATAATTAATAAAGTTGACTTTAATGGGGGGTTGCGTAATGGTTTTCATTATTTTGTTACAGGCAGATTTTAGCCATGAAGCGTGAGGCTGACGGTGACATGGGTTCCCCGCAAAAACGTTCACGACGTGGAGATGAAGAAGTTCGCTTACTCATTCCCAGCAAGGTAAGAACAGCAATGCTTAATTGAATATTCAAATCAATAGAAAAAGTCCGATGGAAGCGATTCCATTTTTGTGCGGAAAACTATATGATTACTTTTGAAATTTCCAATTAGTGAATGTTATTCCATTTAGATTATGCAATGAGCTTTTAAACAGTAACAACATTGATGTCTTGTTTTCGTTTCCGTTTTAGCTTGACAAGTTTCATTAGAAATTATTATACCTTACATTAATTATTCATTTGGAAGTTATTCCTAGATAATAGTTTGAACAATATGCTCTAAATTATAGTTAAGCAAATTAATAATTCATGTTGAAGCGTTGTATATTGTGCGATATTTGAAGATGTTGGAAGTTTTCATTACAAATATAGGGTGGTCTGAATTGTTTGTTTGTTGTTTAAGAAATTGTTGGCGTTGTTCAATCGAGCAATTTTCGAAAATGTGACATGATTTTATATTTATTTATTGGTTAGTTGAATTTAAACGTTTTAAGATGTAATAAAAAGTTTTTTGGCGAAAAGCTATTTGTTCTTATTTACGACTTTCACATGATGAGATGATCGTGATTTAAACTCTGTACAAACAACATTGTTTACCTCTGTGTGCATCGAAAACTATGCTTTCCTATGGAAAAGGAATAGAGGAAAGGGAATATGATGAAACGAAGCACTAAGTTATTGTTAAAATTCTCGTTAACCTCGTGGGAAAACAATTTCTTTATACAATTCGTGTGCAAGATGTTATCAGCAGCATCACTTAGTTGTTTTGTTTTGCTATATAACGTTTTTACGCAAAATAGATTTTACTATTATATATAACCACCTACGTATTGTTTTCCGAGCTTGAAAAGTTATGAACGAGATGAATGAGTTACAACTTTGTTATTTTTCCACATTCTTTTAATCTGGAGAGGAAAATCAATTATTTAAGTACATATCTGTGAGTTTCGAAGTTTTGTCTCTTTAAACATGCTGATCAAATTGAAGTGTTAGGTATTTAATTTTGATATACCTAACAATTTGGAGCATTCATAAAATTGCTTGACGAAACTAAATGAGAAATGTTCATATAAAATGTCTGCATTGATTCGCGTTCTTTTATCAAATGCATGTGGAAGTTTCATTATTATGAGGATATGCAGGTTTAATATTAAATGTCTGTTTTAAAAGAGTAGGTTTAGATATTGCATTTCTCGGAACAATTTTTCACTTCACCTATAAAGAAAGATATCAAACTAATCAGTTTATCAAGTAGAAATATCGTGGTGTTTTTCTCTTATTTTGCTCTTTTCGCTATATTTCTGTTTGTCGGGGAGTTTGTTGGATAAAAGTGTATTGTACTGTTTCGCCTTTTTCCGGTCGGCTTGGTATAGCGTGACCCCTTGGAAAATTTCACTGATATCGTCGAATTGCGAAAATATGACACAGACAACGAATGTAATGCCCATATGTCATGCTACACAAAGTCAACTTTTTGCATTGCAGTGTTTCAAAAGCCCCTCCCGCAATGCTTTTAACTTTGAATATAAAATTCAGTATTTTTATTATTCGTTTATTGTACTCTGTGTGCAATAGGCGCTTTGTTAAAATAATTTCAATATTTAATTTAGCATTAAATTATTTAAATAAATAAATTTTTAAAGCTATTTTCCGGAACATTCGGCTTTGTCGGTGGAGGCGGGTCGGATATATATGTGTATACATACATAGTATTTTTTCCGTTAAGATTTATTTGTTTGAATAAAACATTTTCTTTGATAAGTTGGTATACCTTTTTTTACTCCAAGAAAGAATCTCTTTTGCTCTATTCGTACAGCCTAGAAACAGAAAGGAAAAAAGTGTACTTTCCAGTTTCTTTGTTATGGCCCCGAAATTTGACAATGATAAATTTCGACTTTTTCTCTTTCTGTGTGTTAGTTGTAAACAAATTGTTCTTATTTAATGAAATTTTTATTTATTTATAGGTTGCTGGTTCCATAATTGGTAAGGGTGGCCAGAACATAACGAAGTTAAGAAGTCAGGTCAGTATTTTATTTGTATTGATTGGGTTTTTTGCGGTTTCCAAAAAGAAAAAAAAAATTTAAAGCCCAATGAAAAAGTCTTCAACATCTAACGATTTTTTAGAAATTTTTCTTTGTTAACATTTAATTTGTCTAAGTCCTGCAAAAATTATTACTGATAATCTAACACGTAACCAAAATGTTTTGTGTAAGCTGGTGGCTGCCATATTAATTATTTCTAATGTTGTACACACATACTGTTAAAAGAGGAGATTGTTGAAAAGATGTGACGTCCGCGAGACCACCCTCCAACCATTTACCACCCTAAAATTTAATAATGTCCGAGTGAACTTGATGTATTTTTAACTTGACACTTACAAAAGATTATTACTTAATTTAAAGGCTTGTCCACTGTATTAATTTAGGGTAACTCTTGTCAAGTGTTACGTGTATTATTTTAATATTCACATTTTGTTGTTATGGTAAGATATTTCAGATCATAATAATGATGACTAACCCAGAAATAAAACAGAAACAATTTTGAAATATTTTCCTTGATACCAAAATTTTTTGCTAAACAGAAAAGAAAACTTTTAGTTCACATACAAACGAATCATTGTTTATTTTAGAATTTTGCTTTTATGTTTGATTTTTTTTAATTTACAATTTAATTGAGTTTAACACCCAAATAGAGGGGTTTGTTCTCTCTTTGAAATTGTATTAAAAATGAGTGCCCGAGTGCTCGAGTGTTTAGCCACACTTGTGTGCCCAACCATGTCTCTAAAAACGATTTTAAGATTACAGCATCGAACCGATTTACCGAATACAATATGTTAACTAATATTGTCTTCTGTTGCCCCCGGCTGTGCCACCCCGTCCGACCGAACCTGCCCGTGTGTCCGCCAATGCCACAATTTTGCGTTGTTGTTGTTGTTGCCACATCATCGATCAACAGTACAAAGCCTCCATAACTGTCCCTGATTGCCCGGGCCCTGAACGGTAAAAGTTATAAACATTCAAACTCTTATTAGTTGTGCTCACTCCGGCCCTGGTTGCACCTGCCACACACATTGTCAAGTCATTTTTATTACTAAAAACCCTCTTATTCATTTAATTTTTTTAAGTAATTGCCACAATACGGAATCAAGTACAGTGTTATTATTTTTATGTTGTGTTTGATTTTGTGTTGGAGATCATTTTTTAACACTATTCACTTACGTTATATGGAAAATTATATTACACACACATTCCGGCCTCTACTAATCAAACTACTATTATTTAATTTATAATTTAAGACTTTTATTTTAATTTTAACAGCGGTGCAACCAGCCTAAAGCCGGCTTTGTCCTGCTAGGTGGCATTTTCAAGCAAGGTCCCCCTAACCAAGCGTGCCACGCTTCGCCTTAGGTTGAGGCCTTTCTTTATTATTATCTAATGAACATTTTTTACAGGTCTTCTCCATTTATATATTTAGAAATGAAACATTTCCTACCTTCAAACAGAATAAAGAAACTAAATCATACAATCCACAAAGAGAAATGTCAAATTGTTTGTTGTATGTCCATTTTGTAGACTCGGAAAAACTATTTCATTGTTAATTATAGCAACTGTTGTCCTCTATCCAACATTTAATTAATAATGAAACTGTATGCTGTATAGAAAAAGCTTTCTTCATTTTCAAATCCCACATTTGTATATGTAGCAAGTGCGAGAAAAAAAATGAATCTTATGGAAAGGAGTATTTTACCGAAAGAAAAACATAAAAACCACACACGGTGGTTTTATTTCATTTTGTTGATTGTCGTCGTGTTCTGTGTGTGTGTGGAAATGAACGCGAAAATCTATCCAACTGTTGAAAGGAGACTTTCTATGCCCATTTGTTAACGTTTAGCTAGTAATTGATCGTTGCCAATACTTTTGGATAGCACTTACCTTTTCTATTTTGTTAAACCGTTTCCAACCATCAACAAACAATCTAAAAACTGCCACACGTCTCTGTTTGAAAACTTTGTTGTATTTGCCCCCTTTCTTATTTTAACTATTATTATTACTTTTCCTTTATTTATTTTTTTATTATAGACCATTTCCCACTTTGTACTTTAGAGTAATGAGATTTTGTTTACAGAATGCTGACACTCTCCTCCGATCTTGACACTGTCTGCAACATTGTTAGGGATGTAGTACCCAATTTGGAAGAGGTAAGTTTTCAAGTGTTCAAAAATATACGAAAACAAGCATCCGAATGCTAATTATTTGGGAAACTAGTTTTTGTATCCTTCAATAAAATTTCATGTTTATACGTTTGATAATTTTAATGATGATCAAATATTGCTTTAATGGGAATTCCTAAATGTACAGTTTCGCAGATAGGTAACGAATTTCCGTGTTTTCCTTTCACTTTGGCAGGTTTTTTTTCGTTCAATGAAATAAATTGCAAATAAAGTATTTTACGTGCAAAGCTTCGTGCATTGACACACCTAAGCATCTTGAGGAAACAAATAACAGTTTTTCAAGTATTTTCAATTACATCACACTGTGTTTGTGTGCGTTGGTTGAGTCATTGTACCAAGCGGTAAATTTCCGATATGTATAGATAGATTCCATTAGCATGATATCGATAAAATGGTATTGTTGTAAAGCACTTTGGGAAAAAGTAAAACGAATTACCTAAAAAAACAGAAATAATGACGAATTTTTTTCTGTTTGTAGAGTATTGTTGCTAAGTTGTAAATTGTAGCCATTGAAATAAACATACTTGACATAAAATTTTCATGCTAACCTTTCGAGATATTCAAAGTGTTGACTGTATCATTAACTATTCGATTAAATGTAGACATGTCCTGTTTGTATGCGGTTATTTTTTTATAATGTGACTCCAAGCGGTCTGCACGATACTGGATTCCATGAATTGAATGTGAGAGAGTAGAAATTAATAAATTGAAAATGTTTCAATTTTTCAGTTATGTTCGATTTAATAACCAACTGACATAACATACGCAGCAGTAGAGTTTAATGAATAACTCTGTCAATTTTGAAATTAGGGCGAAATTTTATTTAATATTGCCTGCAAAACTCACTTTCAAAGACAAGTAGAGGGTTTTATAAAGGAGTTTTCTGGCTGTGTACAAGTTTTCGGCAACGAAATAACCTTAAATGAAATTTTAACAAGAGAGAGTAGAAAGAGTAAATTTCCAGTCATGTAAAAAGGAAATACGTTAAAGACAAATCCTAATTTCCGCAGTAGTTATTCAAACAATTTATAAGACCGGATGTTACACAGCCAACAACTTGTCCTTTACTATGTATTCGCAAACAACCCTTTTAAGTATAGGAGCGAATAATGTGCATATTTCAAGATGTTCTAATTTAATGGGAAATTCGTTGCCATTGTGTTGGAATTGCGTTAACTTATTAGAGTTATATAATATACATTTTTGCTTTCTAAGGGATTTTGGTATATATGTAAAACAAATAATATTCTTTCGATTGGTTTTAGAATGGAGCTCGAGTGAATAATGGAAATGAATTGGACCTGCGTATGATGATTCATCAGAGTCAAGCAGGATGTGTCATCGGGAAGGCTGGTTACAAGATCAAAGAAATCAGAGAGGCAAGTTTTCTTGTATTTTTTTTATTAGGGTTGTTGATTTTGTCTCCCCGTTTGTGTTACATTACGTGTGTTTCACTGTTGACTTTTCAATAAGTTTTATCAAAAGACAAGCAACATATTTTCCAGTGTGAAAACCTGAATGTTTTATACTCGACTAACAATATTTAAGTGTTTCACGAGAGAAGGGAAACTGTTAAGATTGTAAATATTTCTCTATATCGTAAATTAATTATACCATTTCAACACTGTTTTTTAATTGAATTGCATTGGCATTTGCGTTTCAAGTGGAAAAAAGTCTGAAGCTAATTAGTTGCACATCTTTCAGTCGTGCTACTTACGTAAATTAAAATATATCGTGTGGGTGTTTTGGAAAATTGTTTTTTTTTTTTATAGAAATATTGGATAAAAGCGAGAATATTTAGCCGCGTGTATCTAGATATGTTTTAATATTGTATTGTTCGTGACATGACCTTAAATTTTCCTGTGATGACAAAACATTTTTCCCCAATATCAATCAATAGAAAACAGCTCGTAAAATGGCAAAAACGCTCTTGTTCGAACTACCTATATATATTTTCGGTGAGGTATGTGTGGAAATGGATGTTGTTTCATTGGGGTTTTGGATTATAAATTTTATGAAAGTTATACGGCCAACTAAAAGGGGGTTTGAGTGGGTTTGTTTTATTGATAAAATAATGTTTTACTGCATTATTAACACTTGCAAGGGAAAATGCAATTAAAAATCAACACAATGTAAATATTATGCAAACGATGGGCAGTTAATAATTTTTTTAATGTCAGGTGTGTTCAAGTTTGCGTGTTCAATAAGCTCCGATGCAATATAGTGCATCAGGGAAAACCGAGTGGTTGTACTCAATTTTTAAATTAAAAACGCGTTATTCATTGGAAAATTAATAAAATATTTTAATATCCGTATTGGTTTATTTAGAAATATGTATGGTAGGTACACACGATCCGGGATCGGTTGAATATACAGACGGTGGATCATATTCATGGCGGTTTATCCTAAACAACCCACAACTGGACACGTACATACACACGGTTTGTGGGGGGTCAAATATCCAAACTTATTGTAAAATGTATGGTCGAAGGGAAAGCCGTGTTCAAATTTAATAACTCCTTTGTCTTGAGAATAAAGGCAGTTTGTTTGATTAGATTTAAAATGTCGATGATCTTCATGAAAATATATACAATCGTTGGAAAAGTTGTTCTTTGAAAGACTGTTGAATGATATTGTACGTTTTGTGAATAGAAGATGCTCGTTCATTGATCGTTATAAATAGAAAATGTTATGTTTATTACCTTTTTAAATGGGAGTTGGGAATTTATGATGATGAACAAAATCGATGTTCATTTGGTGATTGTAGTTGCTATGGTTGCCTACACCAATTAGGAAGTCTAGAATTGAAAAAGGTTTTCAGATTATGCTTAATTGATTTATCTTAATGAATGCAGTTAATTAAAGAGTAGATTTGAACATTCTTATACCGTTAATACAGTTTTTTTTCTGCCTAGTTTACAGAAAGAGATGTACACACGTGTATACATAGAATAAAAATAATACAATAATTGGATGGTGGAGTTTTATGAGTTGTGTGTACGCCATTGCGACCTGAAGTAAATTTTTATATTTTTTATTAAGGTCTATTAAATTATTAACAGTAGGAAATGTGTGGAAACACACGCGAGTATATAGAACATGGAATTTTCTCTCTTGGCCTAGTGGTGTCGTTCTAAATAAATAAAAGTTCACATTCGCAGTCGCTGTCCCCCATGTCTCTGTCCGTCGAGCATTTTTTTTTTGATGCGAAACTAGTTTTCCAGGTGTTGGGATGGATTTACTTCCAGCATCAACACATATCGCAGTGTAAAAAGAGCAATTGCGCCACTTGCCTTTCCACCTACCAAGTAGTGTTTAATTATTTTGACTGAAATACACACAGATGTACCGAAAATACATAGCGGTGGGTGGATATGGGTGGCTTTTAGTGTAAGATTCCAATTCAGGTGTCTCTAGAGAGAGAGTGAGTAGAAAACAATGGCATCAGTTAGCTGAAAGTGATGTGTGATGTCCCAGTGTATGGATGTGATGTGGATGTAATGTAACTGGTGTGTGTGTGTCTGTTTTAAGCACATTCAGTGAGAGGATGAAGTAATATTGGTGTGTCTGGTATGGTTCACTGTGTGTGTGTGTATGTGCGGGTGACAAGTCGAGCAGGTGAAGCAGGTGGAACGCACCGTTATATTACCACCGCGTCCCTATATCGCGTGTGGAGTCAGGCCGGCGCGCCGTCCGCCAACCCCCCAATCAATACCAGCTGCGGGCGCTTGCTTGCCTCCACCACCAACATGGAATATGTGTGTGTGCCGTTTGTATTGCAAAAGCAAAGCACGCCGGCTGCGGCTTTGAACGGTATCCCAACGCTGTACGTGTATGTAGTCGTCGTCGTCTTCCACTGACGTATATTCCCATCGTACAATCTTCTATATAGGGGAGTGTATTGAAAAACTTTTCATGAACATGACGATGTAGGTGCCGATTTTGGGCCTTTAAGCATTGTTCTTGTCTTGGACTTGTTACTGTTATTCAAAGTGGCGAACTATTATTGTATAATGGGAAGTCCTTTGTTTAGATCTCTGTTTGAATAGGTAATAATAGTCCTAATTAGTGGTGTTTGTGTGTGTATGCAGTTTTTGGCGAGTGTTTCAAAATTCTATATGCAAAGTCTGTAATAGTGTTTTAGTGCTGTGCTTGTGGTTTAACTAATGTTGTCGTTATCGAGTTCGTTTTTTGGTGTGCGAGTGAAATGAACGTGAAAATGGGAAATATACGAAATGGGTTTTCTTCAATTCCGTGTTCTTTCAAATCGACAATCTAATATCTCTAATTGAGAGCATTAAAGGCCAGAGTTTTGCATTTAAACTGGCGCACATAAACCAATTTAACTGGCTATGTATTTTTTCCTTTTTGTTTTTTCGAAAACCGTTTTTCAAATCGACAATTTCGTTTTGTGTAATTATGCTGATTTTGTGCCATTGTGCCTTACTCGTAACAAAGCTAATCGAAAAACGTTCAGTATATTTATTCGAGCCATTTACATTGGGAAAAAATTAAGATGAATGCTTTCTTGTGATTGGAAAAGCGAGGACGCAGAAAAAAAATAATACAAAGAGTCAGAAACTTGGGGTACAAGCTTATTATAACTTTTTAACAAGTTCATGGGCACATAAACTGTCGTACTAAATAGCGGAAAAAAGTCGCTGTGAAATGAAAGGAACGAAATTTGCAAGTTTTTTTTTAATTAACACCTACTCAGTGCTTAGAAGTTTTTTTTTGTAAAATCACTTGTATGAATTGAAATATTAATATGTGGACTTTTGTTCTATACAGAAAACTGGTGCCCGTGTTAAAATTTTCTCCAATGTGGCACCACAAAGTACAGATCGCATTATCCAGATAATTGGAGAACCAGAGAAATGTGTTGACACAATTAGAGAAGTCTTAACTCTCATTAAATCAGTAAGTTGAAGAGATTCTCTTTATTGTATTTTCTAACTTGTGCGAATCTGTTCGTAGTCGCCCATTAAAGGAATTGTAAATCCATACGATCCGCACAATTACGACGATTTCTATGCAGAAGAGTACGGCGGATGGGGTAACTGTGCCAATGGAGGCCGACGCGGCGGTGGCGGTGGTGGAGGTGGTGGTGGCGGAGGAGCACCAGACTCACGTGGACCACCACGGAACGGATTCAGGGACGGGCCGGCACCCGGGCGGAATAACAGTCGTCATCAGATGCCGCCGAGGAGTGCAGTTGGCGGAAATGGAGGCGGTGGAATGAGGTAATTAAAAAAAGTGGCACAAGTGTGTCGTTTTTTCGTTTAATGTTGTGTGATTTTTTGTCAAGTAACTTCAATGATCGCTCGAACGGCGGCGGCGGAGGAGGAGGCGGTGGTAGTATGATGCATCAGCGAAACAATGGCTTCGGTGGCGGCAATCAGAGGCCTATGAACGGTAATGGGCCGTTCGATCATCGTAATGGCTGGGGTGGCCCGCAAAATGCACCATTTAACCAGAGTCCTCCGAATTTCTCCGGAAATGGTTTTAATCAAAGTGGACCGTCGATGGGTAGACAAAATGGGGCCGGTATTAATGATAGTAAAACAACAACGCAAGTAACAATACCGAAAGATGTAAGTGATTGAAGAAAGGGGATGTAATTCGTGAGGTTTTTACCGAATGTGGTTTGTTATAGCTTGCTGGTGCCATTATTGGAAAAGGTGGTGGACGTATAAGAAAGATTCGTCAAGATTCCGGTGCCGGTATTACAATCGATGAACCGCTTCCAGGGTCCAATGATCGCATTATTACGATAAGTGGTACATCGAATCAGATACAAATGGCACAATATCTGTTACAGCAAAGGTTAGTTTCAAGTGAATCAATCACATTTTTTCTCTAAAGTATGTGGGATCATTTTTTTAATTAAATTCATTCTTAATAATTTGAATCAATTACAATGCGAGATTTTCAAGTGCTTTCTCAAATGCTTTTTACTACAGTTGTTTACATAGTTTTGCTAATACAAATATTTGCACTGTGGAAAGGTTTTTTTTACAAGATTGTTTTACACTATAATTTGCATGTTCATATTTACCACCTGATTTTGTTTTTTTTTACAAATAAACATGATCTCATAAAAAATCACTTAATGCACACATTTAACATACTAATGGTCTATAATTAGTCCTTTGAAATATTGAACAAATCAAGACGTTTCTTAATCGGTGTTTTAAACATTCCATGCAAGTCTTTTTTTCTTTTTAATTCAATGAAAGATTGCACTTGTACAAACTGAACATATTTTTTCATTATATAGCTAATTGTATTAATTAATCAACCTGGTGTGTGGATTTTACCTACTAACTATTGGATGGTGTTGTGTGGAAGACTAGTGATTTTGTTGTTCTGTTTTTATGTAACAAGGAATCACTAATCATCCCACAAAACTGTCTACCTCTTCAGGAACTTCTAATGTCAGGCTTTCCTCATAAATTCGTAACAAATTTATTTATAATTCTTAAATGAGGTGAATAGATAAATTAATTAAATTTCCCTTTTACAGTGTACACAACAATGCTGATCATCGTAATTATTAAAAGCTACAATATCGATTCACAACAATTTAATGAGCTGAAGATATGGCCTTTCTTTTATATCCGTATTTTTGTTGTCACTATACTTTCATTTACATTTAAAGGAACATTCCAATTTTTTTAAGGGCATTATATCGAAACAATTTTATATACAATTTATGTGTGCGTGTGTTTAAACATCACATTCTACATACTTTCTTTTTTTTCTATATGTATTCATATACAATATCAATTTATCAATATTACGTTTTATTTGAATTTGATGGTAAATGTGTCCCGTGTAAGGCCGATTATTATTTTTCTATTATATATTTGGTCGGTACACGATTATTTTTGTATTTATATATAAGGTTATATAAGAAAAAACAGTGTAGCTAACTGAATGTATAGTACTAACAGTAATGAATAAAATTAAACAAACACAGTAAATTGCATTTGCATATTCTTGCATCAGGGAACAAACCAGTACAAATAAGATTTCATTTTAATTTTTAAGTGTTCTTTTCTCTCTTTGTTCCATGATCAGAATGCAATTTTTCAACCAAATATTTTTATAGGATTAAGTTTTTTTGTTAGATTATTGTGTACTCAAAAGGACAAACGTATTGTCAATGAAAACAATAAATATATCATTTAAAAATGTGCTTTTTTTTCCCAACAAATCTTTTATAAATGTAGAGGCTTAGTGGACAGCATTTAGACTTTCTTCTGATGTGAATGTAAAATATTGATTTTGCATTATTCAAGTGAAGGGACACAATTACAAGTATACAATGACAATTATTTTGATTGGAAAATATTGAGGCCCATGTAAGGACAGCAAATTTTAGGATTACATTGCGGGTTTCTTCATTCTGAAACACAATTTGTAGAGGGTCTTATTGTTCGTTTTCTTCAGAGATTATTGAATTAAGAAATTTAGTGTTCTAGTATTCAACTAAAATTCAAATATGTAACGTTGATGTTTGGGGCCTGGCCTGAGTCCGATTTAGTTGTATACATATAATTGATAATTTGTGTTCGTAAATTATTTTAATGGGCAGAGAATTCATGAATATTATTAAACCTTACGAAACGAAGTCTTAAATTAACTACATTCTTATTTCATTTTACTAATCTCTTTGAAGAAATCCCCGTATGTGCTATATGAAAATATTGATTTGTTCTGTTTGAATTCAAAAAACTTTATATTGCCCTACAGAAATGTTTTCTACATCGAATTTTCCATATTTCTGAATTCTGTTGTAGATTTCTGAAGTTCAGTTTCTTTTTGAAATCTTAAATTTTATTCTTAAAATGGATTTCAAGAAGTATCAGATTTTCCAAATATCTTGTTAAAATAATTTCAACGGCATTTAAAGAGCACATTGACGTTAGCTTTAAGTACTTCTATCAGAAAAGTATCATTAAAAATCACGTCATAAAGACGTGATGCGTGTTAGTTGCGAAGGAATTCTTTTAAAAAAGGATATATGTAATTACACATACATTTTATTATAAAATTAATCTTAAGAAAAAACAGTTTAAAAGACTAGACTCAATTTACATGTTCAACAATTTCTAAATAAATAACAATTCACTATTTAAAAACAAGTAATTGGCACTTAATGATTCTATTAATATGCACCGTTTATCAACATTTAGGTAATTTGTTACCACTGACCATTAATTGTTTATTTGTAATATCACCTTGTAAAATATACTCAATTTTTGTCAAACATGTTGATGATGGAACTTTTCTGGGTGTTCTGCCACATATAATACATATATCAAAGGTACTGCAAAGATCACAATTAAAACACATAGGATCAATGCTACCCAGGAGATTCCAAAGTCAGCCCCACTGCAATTCAACCAAGAAACCACCGTTGTTGAGGTACTCTCTATTTGGTTTATTGGTAAAAGGCTAATTTGTTCTTCACTATCTGTAGGGCAACTTATGTCTTCCAGATTCGAAGGTTGAGGCTTTTGTGTTATATTGGTATTGAAGATAATAGCGTTAACTTCATTGGTTTTCTCTTGAGAAATGTCCACTAACAATGAATTTTGCAGTTTAGATTCAATAGACAACAGATCTAATTTACTAGTATTTGATAAGTTTTCTTTGGGTGAGTTTCTTCCACTTGAATGTACTTCAGCTAATGCTGCTGTAAACGGACGGAATGGGACTTTGATTGTTCGTTTTGCAAATATCTCATTTTCTTTATGTATATTGTTAAGTCGCTTTAAATCCTCAATCTAAAACATTTTGAACGAATTAATGTAAGGTCATAATTATATGTGAATAATTTAAGAATATACCGTGCAATGGTACCTAATTGCCAACGACTGTAGAGTATCACCATCTTCTATTTCTTTGTCTACTGTAGGAATTACAAGTTTTGGGGTCTTTTTTGGACTTAAAAATAATAATTCTGTTTCTTCTTCACTATCACTGCCTTTGTCTAACTTTTTGTATTGTGTTTTCAATCTGGATGAGCTAAAAATTAACTTGATAAATATAAGGGTTTGCTTTTTCTTAATAGACTTAAACTTACTTTGCTCTTTGTTTCATCATAATTATAGGAAATGTCGATAACAAAAACAAAATATGTAGAACTAAAAACTTAAAAAGAATAAACTTATTGTGACAGTGACAGTTGCCATAAATTGTTAGAATGGAAACTGTAAAATTTCCAACGTAGTTCTATTGAACCACAAAAAGTAGATTAAATAGGGAACCTACTATTACAAAAGAACATAGTAGAATATCGATTTCAATAAATTTCCTTATAAGAAATTTGAATTTTAGATAAATTGTAATGAAATAAATAATTATAGACCTGTCCGTTTTATTGAATGCTGAAAACTTGCTACATGACCCTGCTAGAGTCTTGCTTTAAAACTACCTGTAGGTGCAATAATAGAAATAGATCAAAATAGATTGATAGTTCAAATGTGCCCTTTAAATGTATCCTAACCTCAATGTGATTTTCTGAGTTTCTCGTTTTACCGAATTTTAAATTATTAAACTAAAAATGGATTACTCCATGGACACAAACGAATACTTCCAAAGTTACGAAAATCTCGAGGTAATATATTGTTTCCTTCTAATATTTCCATTCACTGTTAACTTTTAGGTACACCAATTAATGTTAAACGATGGACCAAGAAACCGAGCCTACAAACAAGCAATATTTGATAACAAGGACCAAATTGAAGGGAAAGTAGTACTAGATGTGGGAGCAGGTACAGGAATCCTCTCGATATTTTGTGCTCAAGCAGGTGCGAAAAAAGTGTATGCTGTAGAAGCAAGTAATGTTTACAAAATAGCCAAAGAAGTGGTTGAAGAAAACAATTTTGACGAAGTGATTCAGGTAAATATTTCATTTATGTTCAATGTTGTTTAGCGTATATGTGACATAGACTATTTTAGGTGATAAATTCTAGAGTTGAAGACGTAGAATTGCCTGAAAAAGTTGATATTATAGTGTCTGAATGGATGGGCTTTTATTTGTTGCATGAAGGAATGTTAAATTCTGTAATTGTAGCCAGAGATAAATTTCTAAAACCTGGTGGCCTATTATTCCCTGAAACTGCCACCTTATACTCTGCACCATGCAGGTATTAATCTAAAACTGAAAATCTCCTCAATAAAACTCAATTTTCTAGTGTCCCATCAATGTACAACTTCTGGACCAACGTTGACGGCGTCTCAATGCAGACATTCGCCAAGAAACTACGCTTAGAAGCATTCCGCAAGCCTCAGACAATCATCGTTTCCAAAAATCATATTCTAACCGAACCCGAAGTGGTCCTTTGGATCGACTTACGTGAAATCACAGTTGAAGATCTGTCGACCATTCATTTAACTCATGTAGCAGTGTCTCAACAAAACGGCCTATATCAAGGTATATGTCTATGGTTTACTTGTGCATTCCCTTCATCGCACACAGAACCAGTTACTTTGTCTACCGAACCAGAAGAGGCGGCTACACATTGGAAACAAACGGTTATTGTTCTACCTAATGAGATTCCGGTCGAAGAAGGTACCCCAATCGCCTACGAACTAAATTTATTTAAAGGGGACAATGAAAACAGGAAGTATATGATCGAATTCACAATGTTAGATGCTGATGAAATAGAACATCCCGAATACTGCCAATGTTACATGACCAAATGTATTTTAGTTCGAAATATGTTGGAAAAGTACGAAAAAAACGAATTTGCTCAATAAATGTTCAATCGATAATCGTATATTTGTTCACCATTCGGGGTGGAAATAAATTCCTGTTTCAAGAGACGAAGGAACGTGTAAAGGTAACATTGGGAATTTCAGTGTCAGCGCAGAGGTGGCAACACTCACCATGGATTCTCCGTTTTGGCGGAGGTAACAAAGTTTACTGAACTGTTGAGAGAGTTATGTATGTACAAAGTCCTATAATTGCAATTTATTTGCAAAAGCTTTGAACAAACTTTGAAAACTGAAATATATTATTAGGATGCACTGGTGAAATAAATTCCAAACAAAATATGACAGATATGTGCATATCAGATAATGAAAATTGTCATCAGTCCATGGGGTGAATGGTAAATTTTCCGTATTGGAAAATATCGCTATTGAATAGAAACCGCAATTGAAAAACAAATATGTAGGACGAATGCAAAAGCGTCTAATAATGCCTTTGAAATTATAGATAACACCACTTTTTTTTCATGTAGGATTGTTGGTGTGTAGTGATAAAATGCGTCCCAAAGTGGTTTCGCGTTTATTTAAAAAAATACACTCGCTATATGTTTTGTTTCCGCATTAAAAAGCTTTTGTGTTTCTACATGTCTCTGTTTTTCGTGTGTGTTGTTAGAAAATATAATGTGCTGGATATGTATATGCACATATGTATGTATATATATGGAAAGTAGAAACATAGGTTACACTCTCAACTTATCATAAAGAACAGTTATGTTGGCGTAGAATACAACAATGGAAATTGGGGGTGAGTTGTATTACATATACATATATCTAGTCCATTTTCCCTTGCTTTATTTCCTATTGTATCTAAACATATTCTTTATAAAGATATGTATTGTATTGATTTCATATGATAAATTCCGTCTAAAATAATAACTATTATTCATGTGCTGTTGGGGAGAGAGTTTATAGTGTATATATTTCACTTCTATGCGATTCTCTCAACCTATTTGAATAGCGGTTTGCGTTTTGGCGATTTTATGTGTACAATATTTCCTTCCATAGAGAGTAATAAAATCTGGCCAGGCAACAAACTTTTTACTTGACTCTCATATTCAAGCGCTCATCAATCATTATATTATGATAAATGGATTTTATGGTTGTTAGGTATAGTCATTCAACAACCAGATTTTTCTTGGGGATTAATTTTTTATATGAATGTATAAACAAGCCATCCACTCGCTTAAGATCCTCTTATTCACTTCATAATAGTATAAAGAGGGGTAGGTATACGTATGTACATAACATAATTTCTGAAATATTTAATAGAGTTTACATGAAATTCGTTTATGTTTGTATGAGGACACCGTTTCTTGTTCCTTTCGGGCTCCTATTATTTGAAAATTTTATTAGTCTTGTTTAGTTAAGCCATAGTTGTAAGGTGAAGTATGTTCTACATTGTACTAATGCAGTTAATAAGAGTAGGTCTAGTCATTTTACGTTGTTTTGTAGCAAATATAAGTTATATGTTCACATTTTAGCGAAATTATACTGCAGATAAGGAATGGGTACGGCTTTTATGCGGAGAATTAATTGTCAAGTGGATATTATAAGCTGCGATGAAGTGTTTCTAAAGTACTATTGATTTACACACAGCAATAGAGTGTCCCGTTTACGCACTTTAATTGCAAAATATGAATGAATTTTTATTGGAAACTCTATTTAAGGCACTGTAAATATTGATATAAAACGAGACGATATTTGAATGGGTAATTAAATATTTGTATAGTGAGAGTTAAATATGAAATTTTATTCAACGAAAATGTATAAATTTTTTGTCTAACATTGTAGAATTTACGTTTGAACATTTCGGTGAATATCGCATCTGAATTTCGTACATACTTTACATCTCTCTTTGGCAATAAAACGTCTAGTTGCAATAGAATAAAATATGGTAATAATACAATGTGCGGTTTAATAATTTTGTCAAACTGTCACCAGTTATATTCAAAGGGCATGCATATGTATAATATATCGTTGCAAAGCGCTCAAATCTACAAATATTCCACTGAAAACGTGCACATAGCAACAAAACGAATGCATTCGCAATTTCTCAAATCCTACAAAGTAAACTTTGTTCCATTGCTGACAAAAAAAACTAATCGGTAAAATATGATTTCTTTTGTAGTTACTTATCGAATGAACATAAAAAAAATTCGCCGGATTTTCTTCCAATCATCCCTGAAATAAATTACGTTTTCTTCTATTGTGACAATTGACTAGAAGCAAAGCGCAGTTTACACTTGCAACGAACTCGCACTGCTTATCCAAAGATCAACGATTCTAAAAGAAGTTTGAAAATGTCATTTAAAATTTCAAACTGGACAATAATAACAACACTTTAAAACATTATTCACATGAGTTTAAATTCTATTTTCAGAACGCTGTCAACCGTATACATATTCATTTTCGAGATACGCTCACCAATTCTTAGCATTTCCCCAATTTTCTACCAAACACTGCGATTTCTGATAACGAACAAAGCTTTAATTAAAACTACTTCACACATCCTCGTTGATCGAACTTGTTCAATAAGGTCCTTCCAATGAAGTGGTGGATAGTTCGTTATTTTATCGATGCTACTACTACTACCAAAGTTACCTCTACGTCCATATCGACGAATATGAACGCCTTTTCACTGCAATTCTCTTTGAATGCGCGAAAATAGACATGTTTGTTTAATTATTGTTGGATTGCGAGACTTATTACAACAAAGCTCATTGTAATCAGAACGTTGAAATGTGTAATTCGATTCTGGCGTGAAATTATAATGTATACCGCCTCATTTCAAACCGTCTCCACCACATCTACAAGTCCCTCGTGAATAATAAAGCACTAATAATCCAGGTATTTCCTGGGGATGATCGAATTGCTGGAAACAAACCGTTCGCGATTTTTCACTCCCTTGTCAATGGTCTGAAAATTGAATAATTCCCAAATTATGTAAAAAGGTTATCCCCAAATGGAACGTTTGTAATTAATTATTACAGAAGCGCGCTCTTGCAGTTAGGCCTTTTTTTAAGAATTTGTTTAGTCTAAAATTAATCTGTTCATTACTTGAATGCTTTTCTATTGTCATCCTTAATCCAAATCTGATTGCAGATTATAACAGTTTCTATGGTATTTGCATCAAATTGCCGTTTCATGCGTTTGATGGATGATTCCATGGGCCTTGTTTTACCGCTTCGCACATTGACTTAGTACATGGAACATAAAAGGGCCCTGGCGGATCGGATGTAGGTCCTAAACTTAATGACTGATGAGTTTTGAAACAACTTTCAATATTAATATCCCTACACACACTTTGAGGTGTTTTTTTTCTAAATCTATTTGATGAATATTAAATTATAAACTAACGAAATTACGTAATAATATCAGCGAGAATATCAGTTAACATAAAGTAGTAAATTTGCACAATGGAAAAGTAGATGAATAAAATATCAACTCCTTTCTGGTCCGTGTGGGTATATCGATGAAAGCTTTTCATAGGACCTCCAATATAATGCCTAACATTTATTACAGGAACAGCACGAATCGATGTTTACGATATGGTTATCGATATTGTTAACAATGTACCGAAATAGATGTTGAACAATTTCTAAACATAACCGCATTGGTACACAGGGAAATAATGATTTATGTTTTAACCGAAAAATTGGTTGTTGCGGAAAATGGACCATATAAAAAACTGTATTCGTTATTTGTGTATATGTGCCAATCGAGTGGCCCGAAAATTAATAACAAAGAGAATCCATTTGAAATGATGACAATTTTATTTTGTATTGAACAATAGAGAACAGCTTTGTGGTGCATATATATAGACAGTGAGTTTGACTTAATTATTGTAAATGCATGAATGAGGGAAAAAATCTAATAATAAAACAGACAAAGTGAGGCACTTTATTCGATTTGTCAAAACGGAAAATGCACAAATAAAAGTGCAATTATTGTGCCGGAGAATGTGCACAAAATGGAATAAATATCGAACTGGATGTGCCCAGAGAGAAGAGAATAAGGCGATATTCCCTGCCCATTTATATCTCATTTCAATTTCACTCGTCTTCATAAATTCCACGTTCGGTGCATGCAATTAGAATTAATCTTATTGGGAGTGGAGTATGGAAAATTTATGTGTCGGCTCTTTATCAGAAAATCTCTCATGTGATGTGGTGAGTTGGAGAGACTTGTGTCTTTGCACACACCCTCTACCCCATTCTTATCTCGTTTCCTGGTGGGCTTTCACTTTCGGTCATGAATGGCCCCATAAATGCGAACGAACTGCTCTTCTGCGGGTTATGCTGTGTGCTGCTTTATCAGAGTCTGCTAGTAAACAGCCCAACTTTTCCTTAAGTTCAACCGCAAATCGCTTAATATGTTCCACTTTCCAAAGAATGTGCTACCCCCGGTCGCCTAATGGGGAGTTATGAAGTGCAGATGACATGCCATAGGAATTTAGACGACTTTTCAGAAAATTTCCGAATATTTATCTTATATAAAGTACTTGGTACTCGTTGCCAACTTTTTAATCCCATTTTAAATAAGCCTCGCATGTAGTGCGGATCCGGCGACCTCCTGCATAAAAGATACATACAATGTTTCGAATATAAATCTATAAAGTTAAGGGATCAGATATTATAGAGTCAATAAACATCCGGAAAATAGTATTCTTTTTTCATTCCGCTTTACAAAACCAAATTCCTTTTATGTAATATGTACCCACTATTTTTATAAGATTTTAAAGGATATTTCAACAAGAGAATTATTTTTTCCCTACTTTAGTGCTTTGTTGTCTTCGTGTCAATATTTTGATTCGTCTCCAAACACCCACAACTCTTACGTAAACACAAAACAACATCAAATAGAAAAAAGCATCTACGATTTACCCATAAACGGTTGCAAAAAATTAATTAAACGCAAATAGTTCCGGCTTTTTATTCAGTGATTTTTTCAATCGTTACTCTCTACACTTTTATCCCTCTCTTTTCACTTTCTTTAAACTGGTTTAATAAATTAGGAAATCGACTCTGCGAGGATTTCTTCTCTGCTTATACGCATTACTTGGAAAAATATTTCCAAGAGATTTTTCCGTTCATATAGAATCGAACTTGGAAAATACACATTTTCGAATGATGAATTTGCAGATTTGTTGCTTTGATAACGTTCTATATTTCGTTATGTGTGTGAGTGTGTATGCTGGATGAGTTCGTATATTTTTCTAGGCAAGTGAATAAATTATTTCCCGTTTGACTTGCAGTTTTCCTACATCATCCGTTTCCACTTTCTCGAACGTTGACTAATTAACTTTGCCAATGTTTTCCTACTCCAGGTTTATTTAATTTGGAGAGAGGTTGCGGCCTTTGATTTAGCACATAAAAATTGCTGTAAATTAAAGACTTATGAATTTGCTGGTGGCAAGAAAGTGGTGCGTAGGTTTTGTGTGGTGACGTACTAAGCAAAAGACCGACGTGGATCGTTAGGTTCATCAGTTGTCGTCGTAAGATGACTATGGAACGCCCGACGGCCATCCCTGATGCGGTTTCTTGTCACGCAGTTCATTAATAAACAAGGGTTCAATAATCATTCTTGCCCAGCTTTCATCTAGACTCGTGCCCAATAAATTACCGAATTAATGATACAAGACCGGGAAAATCGAAGAGTCATACTGGTAGAGTGGTGAAAAAAAATGCTCAAGACGAGACACAGTGTTTTTTCTGGCTGATTTGCTTCAAAGAGAAAAGCATTATGCTGCACGTTTATAAGTACATATTTGTGTATTACTAGCAACAAATATTTAAAGAAGAGCTTTTTTTGCGAAAGATGAAAGCCCTGTTTAGAAAAGTTGAAACAGCGTAACTAAGTTTGTTAATTAATTTCACTAGGGACATAATTTTAAAGTTTCTGTACTTCAAACAGATTTACACGTAATTTTCTAGTTGCACGGTGTGTTTGTAATTAAATGGAGAAGATTACACTTACAGAAGCAATAAACCAAAACCGGGCAAACTTTCTGTGTGCAATAATTTTGGCAAAGTGTAATCAATAAAGTGAAGCTTACGCGCTAATACGTTTTTGTATGTATTCAACTGTGCTCCTTTTATTATACCATGTGTCTATAAAGTTTGAAAGCACAGAATCTAATTGAATTATTATCAAAGAGTAGGTATAATGGATTAGGAAGATGACTTGACGTAAAATTGTTAACACCTGCCTAAACAACTTTTTATGACAGCAAAGGTGTTTGGGGTGTTTTGAGAGACTGTAGTTGGTTTTTCCTGAATGGGCTAAAATTGATGCTTTATAACAATCAAACTAGGAAAATTAGGTGAATGCACTTTTAAGTTTGCCACTGACTCGAGGCGCCAGTTTAATTATTTCTTCACATACACGAATTGATGACTAAAGAATGTTTCTCAAATGTAACAAAGATTAATGTAATTCAATAAAAAGAAACTCTGCTAGTTTAGTCGAATATCGCAAATAATAGAAGCGTAGTTAGGATAAACTGCCATGAAAATTGCAATATATTGGTTACATTTTATCTTTATTCGTATAATTGTGCGCTGTTTTCGGTCCCTGTGTGTATATACACTGTGGAAAAAATTGGAAAATGTGAGACTGTGTTTTGTTAGTTTTTCCCTTGTCTTTACATGGGTCCACTTTTTCTGTTCTCTTCTTTTTTATGGATCTTGTTAGGTTCCACTAAATTAGGTTATTTTCAGTTTGTGTCAACCTATATTTGAGTTGTTTCTGAAATATAGGAAGACACAAATATTTATATGTTTCAATACAATTGGCTGCTTTTAGGTACGACCATTCCCAGCGAATCTTCGCTTGTCGTCGTAGATTTTAATCGGTATATTTTGAAAAACTTAATGTGTGAGAAAAATCAAGATTAATTCGCACGATTATCACTAAATTCACATACTCACAATCCATTAAGCGAAATAAGATCACATATATTAAGTTTTATTACTCTCAGATAAGACATTAATGTTATATTCGTGTTGAACATTTGTCTTAGGAAGTTTAATACTAAAACTTTGATCTTTTGATAACCATACACAGTGGCATCCATGATTACAATATTTTGTACTAAGTAAAGATTATAGCAGAGGATTGGATTTAAGGAGATGAAAGTTGTGTGCGAATCTTGGGGAATTGGCGGTGGTGAACCGCTTTTATACGGAAATAGGATTACCTAATCCCACACGGTGCTGATGGAAGGCCACGTTTTGTTTAGGGCACAAAATCGGTATTATTAAACTAATTTCATAACAAAATCTGCATAAAATTCAGCCAGAATATAAAGATCTATAAGCGCGTCAAGAGTGCACACCTTTATACTTTTATTTGGAATCCGCTCGATTGGCTTACGAGTATTGAATCAAAACACTGTGAATTTCAATTCCCTTCCATACTCAAATATATAAATGCAAGTCATTTACTGTGTATATACGATCATTACATTCTGGATAACGTGTATTTAGGGGATGGAGCCGCTTTCTAAACTCAACGGTGAAAAGCGGAAATGAAATTTATCAATCAGAAACATGCATACATTTATGCGGTAGCGGTACAATAGCTTACGATTGTTTGCTATTGTTCTACCCTTCGCTAATTTCTAAGGCCGCAATATGAAATCCAATGTTCTAAGTACACAATTACCATACACCAGTTTAAGTGCAAATAAGTGACTTTATGTCACCAACTTTATGATGGACCAATTGTAGATACGTTAAATTTAGTTTCGACAGCAATTGCCTTTTAACAGTCATAAATCATTTGTATTTCGATGTGATTAATAAACATATGGGAGATGAATCTGATTTTGCTGGTCCAAATTTGTTGAAACTTGTAAAAGGAAAAATGTATTCTATGGAGGGCGAATTTGCCTCCTATTAATAGTCATAAATCTATCTGTCACATATTGACACCTTTTGCAAGTAACTGCAGTCATAAAGACACGGTTCTTCAAAGCATCAAATTACGGTAAATTGCTTTTATATAATTTTATTGCTGCAATCTCATGAAGACGTTACTACACCACTCGAGCCACACTGGTTCACTTCACATGCATACACATCTTTCATTTTATAATAAATGTTTTCAGAAAAGCAATTTCTATAAATTATATAGGGTAGTTCTTCAGATAGCAGCAGTGCCTTTTATTGGAATATTGGAGAGGGTGTTATTTTCGAAAACTAGACGTCTCAACTTAAAACCCACTCTGCGAGCATGCGAAAAAAATTTTAATAACATGTATGTACATCACATATATTGAGAAATATCGCGCGAGACGAACAAAAAAGTTAAATCATTCATTAAATAAGGGTGTCAGTGTATAGTGTTTCCCCTTATAAACGGTTTATACTGTTAGACTTTCTAATTGCCAATTAAGATACGTCGAGTATCATTCGATCCACTAATCATCCGAGTACTCGATAATGCATCTACCCCTAGTTAATAAATTATGTGAACCGAAGAGAGAAAAAATTGGATGCCGATATTTCTCACAATTTATTTTGATCACTGCTCTTCTTATTTATTAGTGCCCACATTGTTACACATTTTCACGTGGCTTCTTGATTCGATACTTTCCCAAACTAAAAACATCTCTCCTAACACTTTTTATTCGTTTGCCGTTTTCTGAGAATAGCAATACTGCCAAAAACGCAAACTGCATAATAAATGGTTTAGTGGAGTGTATTTGTTGACGTACATCCGAAAACTCATCGGCCAAATTCCAAATAAGGAAAATGTACGTGACACTGTCGATTATGAAGCACTATCTCGACATAGTAATAGAATCAATATCTCCACATCTTATGTATGTTGGTTCATGACTATTTAAAAGTGTGACCTTCTCAATAGGGGTAGGAATGTGCTGTAAGTGCGGCCTTTTTAATCAATATGTATATGGTAAGGGGGGCTCCAAATCGCCTCTTATCCAACACATATCTTCCAGTTTCTGAATTTGACAATTCCCGTTACGTTCATATACATATTCGAATACAGATTCTTTTTTGTGAAACGAATTGAATTTTAAATAAATTTGTCTTCCAGCTCTTTATAATTCTAAAAGTTATAAATGAATATTGAATTTACAAAGAAAAATATGTTTTACAAGTGCAATTGGAATATACATCAAAGTAAAATATCAATTTCAGTATGAGATAGTAGGTAAACGTTTTCAAAGTTTCATTTTGGTAAATCGCTGTTACTATAAAAATTCATGTTGCATTGTAACTTTTTGTAATATAAGTTTTTTACACTGGCAAATAAAATTTTACACTTATCACATATAAAATTACAACTTTATTTAAATAACTTACAGGACCTTCAACTGTATAGCTATGGAACCACATAATGGACACATGGAAATAAATTGGGCGAATAAAGAGGATGAAGAATAACTGAAATTTTGGGTTAATAAACATTTCGTTGATTTTTTGATTATTCATCTCACGAAACAAACACAAAGTAATACATCATCTACTGTAATATCTAGAAGGAGGCGAAATGTCGGAGATCATTATTCTTGCAACCTTGTGACAAAGAAATACGTATCAGATGCGTCAAATAGCGTTAGATGGGGACGTGTCTTAGTAGTCGACATGTTCATCCCTAGTGAATAATGGATAGAATTCGACATCAACTCTGACAAGTGGACAACATGTTGATAAGGTCGAAAATTTATTATCATCAACTTTGTTCTATTCAACCACTTCACAGCCATAATGTACCTGTGGATGGATAATAATCTCGGCAAATTCATTTCATCACCAACATATTCTCCTCTAATGAGTGAAACAATTACTTCACGTCTCAGTGAAAAACTTGCATCATAAATTTCTGCTCCAATTTAATGCAAATGTGAAATGATTCCATAAAACGAAGCAATAATTTTTATCGTGCCGACAATGAGAGCGAGTGCTCTTGTGTAAATATGTGCAAAGTGGAGAAAGAAGCGTTTGTATACGTGAAATCCTGAAATTTGCATTTGTTTGTAAATCATAGTGCAATTTCATAATGCTGTCCTTTTCGAGTGTTGGCATAGAGAATTGATCGGAGACTGTGGAGATGATGCAGCTGTAAACTCAATTTTCTCTGCTGATCCACTAGTAGAGAATTCCAACTGAATCTCTCTGGGGGCGATACGAACATCAGTGTCGGTCAAACGACTACGAATGTTGAATTCATTCAATCCAATACAGCAGATTGTTTCAAACACAACTTTATTATATATAGGAAAAATGCTTGAAAACCACTTACAATTCCTCCAAGCCAGCAATACTCGTGTATTTTTAGAAATGCTTTACAGTTCCACCATACATTTCGGAATCCATATTTTAAAAGACTTCAACCGCAAGGATATATTAATAATCATCTGGAGTTTCAAGTGGCGGAAGATGGCACCTCTTATAAATCAGGACAGCACTATATAAAACTGATACAGTCATTTATCTTTCGGCTTAAACTAGACAAAAGTCATTAAAATCTGTATCACCACTTATTCAGCTGATGTTGCCACAACTTTTTCCAAAAACCAACTATTATACCGTCTCCTTAAAAGAAACTTTTAATCTTGTTTTTCTTTGAAACAGTATGGCTCTCGTACGCTTTTTTCCTATATATACAAAAAATATTAATGCCGAATAGAAATCGCCCATCAGAAACTTTTATGTACCTACACAAATTACACATTCAATTATTGCGATCACTCATTCAATGGCCATTTCTATGTAAGGCCATTCCGTTTTAGAAACTTTACAAATTGCGCGTCTTTTAAGTGCACTTTAATGGACGTTTTAATCTCAGTGAAGTGTATAATTAATTCATGGGTAAAGAAAAATGAAATTTATATATATTTGGAAGGGGAACAATCGGACGTTTACAGCTTTCAATATCCGGAGATGTCACAGATGAAAGCCGAAAATTTGACTTCTTTTGGAAGAGGGTTTGCATTTTTTAAAAGTTGTACAGTTTGAACAAAACAGTTTCGTTGTTATTTTAATAAAATTTGGAATTTCAAACTAAAATTTTTCAATTTTTTCAAAGTTAGAAAATTATTAAAGTTGGCAAAAGTTCACATTACGGCGGTTGTGAAACTATGACTGTTTTATTACTCATCAACTTGTCATAAAACTTAGAAAACACTTAATAATTCAGGCAAACGGACATAATAAATCCTTACAAATAAGCAGGAAATGTTAAAGAGGAACTGTTAGTCAAAATTGAATCGACCAGGTAGATATACCTACATACATATATGTTAACGGATTTTTATGTATGCGAATTTCATCCATCCGACAAGACAACAGTAAAATTTGTCATAAAATCTCTGCTCCGTATGCTTGACTTTAACTTTTTGTCATATGCAGATTTATATAACGAAAAAAGTTTAAGGGGATTGATTTTATAGGGTGGAATATTTTTCACGGTGCTGTTTTGTAGGACGCGTGACTATATATTTATTTCGGAAGAGAGTCCCTAGCATAAGAGTTGAGTTGACAGGGTTAACTGCCGCTATCCATTTACTCACAGGACTCGATAACAATGTTTGCTTTCGTACAAATTGGTCGTGAAAGACGGCATTGCAATAAAATTGCCCCTAGAAAATATACACCACACAAAAACAATTCGAAATGTCCAATTTCAATTATTTACGTTACTGCAAAACTTATCTCTAAACGAGATCAACTGATAATTTTAATTAATGACATCGACTGCACTTTGCAAACACTAAAGTATGTACTTACCTTATTTCTAAGTGTACCCCTTAATCTTGTAATAAGTCTTCAATGAATATTTAAATAATACTCAGTATTAGGTATATTTTTAGCATTAATTCAGTTATAAAGTTTTTAAAATCTGTGCCAATTTACTAAAAGCTTTGTATTTGAGAATGTCTTTTAAGCTGTAATTACTTACTAATTAATTAAGTACTTGGAGGATGCATTTAAAGAAATTCCATGCAAATGGGAAAAAAGTCGAAACTTTGTCATTTCTACACCAAGTAAAACACTCAGCTTCAAATAAGTTTGGACCACCAATGTATTTGGGTTGAGTGAAATCACAGTTTTCTGTTATTCTGGACAACTGCTTATAATTAAAGGCCGTAAAATGGACCCAAAAGCGTCATTAATAGGGTTGATGGAGTAGTGCTAGAACTTTACATGCGTTTAGTATAACCCTTTAAACCAGTTCTGATGTTGAATACATTTCGGCATTTTTGCTAATTGAAAAATGCTTTGAAAAGTTTAATTAGTTGGAACCTGTTGGTGACAAACGAAAATTTCGGCTCAATTTGAGACGTAGGTACAGTTGAAAAATCACTCAAATGTCTGTGGATTTCGGACAAGAACTGTTTCAAATCTCTGAAAAGTGGACAATTCGAAAGAGACAATAAGACCCAGCACTATAGTACTCGTATACGCTTCTACTTTCTAAATTACGTAAATTTATTTGAAAGAATGCTCTCCATTAATTTAACGACTATGAATGCATCTTGTGCGTCCATGTTGATTCAACTTTGCTTTTCTCGCCCGCATCTGTGCGCCCAACAACACTAAAAGCATCTCGGATGTCGGATGTTCACTGTAAATAAACTTGAAAAGTGCAATTTTTTCTTTAATAAAAATGCGATCACATATTAAACATTGTAAAACGTACTGCGTACTCAATTTGTATTAAAATTAAATTAATATTCAACCAATAAATTCATAGATAACATTTGCTGTGCATAAATATTTTCGAATTTTGGGGAAATTTTGTAAACAAATATTATGTAGGTACCTAAAAAAGAAAATTCAATAGCAAATATTTTGATATTATTTAGATAGTTTAAAAAATCGAGAAAATGAGCCTGAACATCTTTCTTATATTAGGTACACTTGAAAAATATAATTTTTCACTTAATAAAAAAACGATTAAATTTTATACGCTTTTTCTACTTTGTAGAACGTAGTGTGTTCGTACTCAATTTATATTATACTAATGTCCGGTCAATAAAATGGGAATATTTTTATCGTGATCGCACCAATAATAGAAAATCCACCTCGATAATAACGGCCGGGAGGATATTAGGGGAATAAAGTATAAAGTGTATCAATTTTGCAATATTAAATTACATTCCGAACTGTCCATTATCGCGTATAGTGTGTAGAATCGTATGAACGGCCTGACAAATCTCATAAAATAGTTATTTACTGCCCATATTATATGAATTGTACACACATACTAGTGTTAGATAATATCTAACTATATTGTAACGCTCCTAGCCGTTATCAGTCTATAGCTTATGGCATTTGGTTAGGATGTCGGCAGTAGTTTCTTACATAAGCAATGTAAGAGGGAGAGGAGCAAAGTTTGCAAATAGAATGCCTATATTTATCTTCTAACAGTTATTTGAGGAAATGAGATCCATTATACGGATTTAAGGAGTAGATATTAGATAGATGTGATTACGATTCCATTTTGGTATATTCCAGTTAGCGACTGCATGAATATTTATTTTTGGTTTTTATATTAGAACAATGATGCATGCCCGGAAGCTCATTGTCTCCCATTTAGAATAACAATAGGGAGGAAAAGTGTGCGCTTTTATAATATAAATGACCATTTAAAATTGCAAAATTTGTTTAACAATAAAATCAAATAAATAATAACATTAATTGCGGTTTAATGCACGTATCTAGTTTCAGTATTGATTTATGAAGTTATAAAAAAAACTGAATAATAAATCCTATTGTAATTATCTATATAGGTTTTTTTTTGAATTCGTGAAGCAAAACGCTCGTTTTCTCTTCGTGTTGGGGAATGTGTTGGGTGTAAAGCTCTAGTAATAAGGTACCATCGACGAGTACATTAGCATCAGTGAGCCTAAATGGTAAATTGTGTGGGTGTTAGTAAGCATTTTGCAACTTCCGGACCATATTGTGTTTAAAGTTATTCTAGACGAGCTCTAACAAACACAACGGCCAAAATAGATAAAACAGATTATGATAAATCCAGCTTTGGGCAGGATACAATTGTCGCCTTTTCTTATCTTTACCCCTATGTGTAGTTTAGGGCGGTTTTCTTACTTTTTGAACAAGTCTTTCGTAATTTGTATGCATCCTTAATTCACTTCACAAATTAATGAAAAAACTATTCCGGCAATTTTCCTTAACGGGAAGGTGAATTTTTAATTCCTCAGCTATAAAAAACTTATCCTCATTGTTTCTAAAATATATTCCGAATGAAATAGATGTAATTATTCATGAATTAAATGGCTACTTCATTAGTAGCTCCTTGAAACTTCCTTTGCAGATGTGAAATGAGGATCAAGTCTTTGTGCAGTGGATTTAATATCCGATGATTGCATTTTCAATTTGCATTTTTATAGATCACTAAGTAATCTCTTTTATGAGTTGAATAGTTTTCTACTATTTTTATGGAAATTAATATTTTCCTCGACGAAAAAAAACTCTTTTCAATACGAGGTAAATATTAAAAAATCGCTCAGTGAATAGGAAAATCTGCCAGTGAGGAGAGTAGTGAGGAAATCGTCGATAATTGATCACGCAGGTCTCAGTTTAATTATGTTCTGGCACATACAGTACAGAGAACCTTTTTCTTTTTTTTTATAACACTCATGCCGGTTCCTCTTTATTCCCGTCTAAGGGAATGATACCAATTTTCCGCTCGAGCTATTTCAAAGTAGTTATTATGAATATCCAATAATATGTAAAGAAACGATATGCGAATTGACAGAGAAGTAATGACATGTTACTGGCGGCATATGCTGAATTTTATAATATCGTTGCATGAAAAAAATTCTGTTAACAAATGGGAAACGTTTCTTATTTTATAAAACTTTCCCCTCAATGCTCTCCCCAAGAACAACATTTCCAATTTATGTGTAATGTGTGTGTGTGTGTTCGTTAAATCAATATGTGCGTTCTTTTTGTTCGTGCCCGAACTTTGAAAAAAAAGTTCAGAAGAAATTATTTACCAATATCCATAATTAGTATCATGATGGACTAAGATTTTATGTTTGACGAAAAAATTTCATTGAATTTTGTATTGATATACCTACTTGAATGTAGATACTTTTCAGAAGAAACAATTCTGTATTTATTTTAAATGGGATGATTGGAAGTGATGCGAAATTCGCTGTTTTTGTTTATTTTAGAGGAAATTAGCTAAGCAAGATCTCATAGCTATGATCAGGCCTATGTAAATTATATAATGTGCATTTTTCAAAATAAATTAAATCCTGAAGTTCAACTTAAAAAAAGCACAAATTGTGATTAGTACGATTAGAACGTAATGTCCACCCCGATTTGTTTTATAAAATGTGTCATTGCAATAATATCAAAATAAAAATTAAAACATTTAATAACACAATATAGTGCCTATGTTATTAAAAATCTATAGTATGTATCATAAATTCATAATAAATAATGGTGATATGTTGCATGCGTGATCCGATAACAACTGCATTCAATAATATAAATTCAATTATTATATTCCTTTATACTCTTTTTCCAATAATTGTCCTTCGATTTCACTTTATTTACCTACAAAAAAATATTCATTCAAAAACAAAAGATTATTGTTGTAACAGATGAATTTAAACAAGGTAAATCATTTATTAGGTATATGTATATGTATAACCTAGGAATAATTATGCTGTGCTATTTGATATCCATCATCCACCTACGATTATTTGTTTATTTAACAAATTAATATTCAATTTTTTTCAACATCAAAAAAAATTAACCAATTCTGTTAAAATACTAAACATTGGTATGGGTACAGAGCCAAACTCAAAATGTTAAGATGTACATTTTTCCTTCTATGTATATCAACAGGCATTAAAAGTAAAAGGGAGTCGTTGAAAAATAAAGTAATAAACCTCATAAACGAAATTAATTCTGTGTAAACGGTTTACAATTTTACGTCATTATTAAGTAAATATGTATCTTACTATATATGTAGGTACTTATGTACTGAAATTAAATAATTAACTGATAAATAAAGATAATTTAAATGCAGATTTTGTAATTTATACAAATAATACATTACATACAAATGTATGCTGTACTTATAGGTACATCGTATACGTTCTATTTATTAATTAGATTGTAATTAAAAAACATTTATATTGAATTTTCTAAAATGCAGATAATGTAATATACAGTTGGAAAATCTATAACATACTCAAAATGCCATCTAGCCGTCTTCAAAAGGTTGCCTATACAAATCTCATTTTATCCAATTTGTATTTTTACATAAACTTTACTAAAATTACACAAGTACATTTACCCATCACCAATTTCTCTGGTAAAATTACAAAATTTGTTGTCGTTTTATGTATGTATACCATTATACCCTCCCTTCATCCCGAGTACCGGCAGAAAACGCTCTAGGTGAGGAAGAGGAATGCTGATAGTGCAAAAGTTTTCTTTTTTTTTAGATTATCATCATCTAATGTACGATTTATCATTATTTTTCTTCACGACTGTGTAAATCTTTTAGCCCCAGAAAAGAATTACATTGTGTGATGTTGAAGAATTGGCAAACTTTATTTTCTCGAAAGAGTGTCGTGCCCGAACGCACTTTTTACCCTTTCACCTCTGTAACATGTTCGCTGATTCATGTTTTCTTGCCAAATCACCTAAAACAAAATTCCAGATATAGTTAATACACTGCGGTATTGGGTACACGATCGCATATAGATATCGGCCGAATATTGAACATTAATATGAACACAGTAATAGCAAAAGGCTAATTTAACTGCTTACTGAACCTAATTACGGTACACCGGATGGACATACTAATTAGGAGACTGTTAGCCTGTCATCACTTCCCTTTGGTTTAGCTTTGCTTGTTAACGGTTTCATTAATCACTTGTATTGATCAAACATTACACACGATGTTTTCGTCTAGAAAAAGTCCATTATGCCCAAGTCCAAGTAGATTAAATTCGCCCATTCATATTGCATAATGCACAAAACCAGATCAAAGCGCACCGCTTAGAAATGCTATTTTTAATTATTTAATGTGGGTCGGCCGCTTTTATATGAAATCCCTACAAATTACGAAATATTGCCGTGGAAAGTGGCATTTAAATAGCGAAGCTCGCTGTGAATAATACCGAAATAATTTACTGGTGATTACACAAAAAATGCATAATTTCTTCTATTCCCACTTGATGACTTAGTTTAATTCTGTAGATTAAAAATTGCATAACATAGAAATAAAATTGGACTATACTATTCAATATAATAAACCGAAAACAAATTAATACCTAGTAATAACTAGTACCGGTTTTGATTTCATTCAAGAGCACATTGGAAATGTAATCGGATTGTAAAACGGCACACATTCCCCCAATGGAGATGAGATCGTATAATTTTCACATTAAAAAGTCAATTTCGTCAGTGGAAAAACTCATCGTCTTATTATGCTGGCAACAGTTTCTGGAAATGTAAGTGTCTTGGATTGCCCCTTCAATCACCTTTTATTATTTTAAACGTTTTTTGCCCGCGTATATGGAGCATTGCTGGGACCACTACTAACTGTTTGTTATGTTCTTCTGGCGAGATGTTTTTGCTGTTGAAGAGAGACTGCTGGATTTCTGCGTTCAATTAAACGGTTTCGTATGCAGACCATGAGATAGCACTTTAGTATCAGGGCGGCCAGCAATTAGAGTCAGAGTTGGTCGCACTGTTAGCTGTAATTGTGAACTGAATATTAAACACTTTCCAGTTTCCACACCGTCCTATATACCTATATAGCGGAAACTGGAAAAAGTATCTTCGCATCAGTAATATTTAATTGAATCGTAGATTTTATGTTGGCGCAAAACTCGTGTACCGATTGCCCTCCAAAGACTTGCTTATGTAATCTCATAATGTTCCTAATCCTTCCCAACAAACATTTAATTTAGATGTCTACGAAATGACATGTTTTGTAGGGCGACAGAGCTTTGTGTATCCGGTGCCCTTAAAGATGGATAGTGGAGTGAAATTAACTACATACTGCTAGCACACATTATATATGGTGTGTATGTCCCACCGAGGATGGAAAGTCTGCCATTGGAGCGGCAGTTTTCTTAATGAAATATATAAAGCTTTCAGTACACAGAGTGTTATAAAATATACACTCGGATAATACACAAGTAGACAGACGGGGGAAAGGAAAATTGTCAGTGTGGGAACTTTCTTAACTAGTTAAATTTTAATCAAACACAAAACTGCTCCTATATTATTCAAAGTGCGATAAAATAGAGGGAATTTTAACACATCATAACATGCGAGTTGAAAAAAGTGGCACACTGTTATTGGAACTAACCAGGCTATTCTTTATCGTGACGATCGTTTATTATTATTTACAGAAATGTACAAATTACCATTTAATGTTATATAAAATGGAACTAGAGTCTGATTAGGAATTAGCAGCATATCTAATTTGCGAATGTCTGAACAACGGTCTATTATTAGTGCAGTTTATTTATGCCAATAGCATGTCTTAATGTCGTTATAATGCAGATAAGGGTAATATTTCCGGTACAAGAAGTCCAGGTCGACCGAAATTATTATTGAAAAATCGTCCTTATTATTATTGGGCGAGGTTGTTAAATTTTATCGCCCTATTTCAACTTTTGTGTATGCACGTATAGCAGAGGAATTCGGGTTGAACACTTTTATTATTAATTACGTATGAGGTTTCAACAAGTTTTCCTAACACCGTCCTTTAGCAGGCCGTTTCAGAAATTCTGCCATTTTACATGGTAAATTGAGTTTTGTGAAATTGTGGAATTTTATAAACCTGGATGTGTAACACCTATACTGAATTTGATTTCTGATGCAGGATAATTTTTAAAGTCACTAGCAGGTGGTGCCTTTCAAAGTGATGCTGTTTGGAAATTATCCAAAACTTTGCCAAACATAGATTTACATATAATTTCAATGTAAATAAAATTTAAATTTGCAAATCTAATCAAATTGAGGCATTTGTGTTTAACTATTTATATAGACCTAATTAAATACAGAGAAAGCTTGCAGTCGTGGAAGAGGAGCCCCAAATTAGTTTTGTCTTGGGAAATGTAAATTCCTAACCAAACTTCGCTTTAATTAGGCAACAAAGCGCAATAAATTTAAGTCTTTTAACAGTTACTTTCTCACAACTTTCATTCGGAAAGCCCATTCCAGAAAGCCACCCATTTCACCTAGACATTTGCAGTATTTGCTTCCTAACGCCGAAAATGATGAGTTTCTGTATTACAAAGCAGTTAATCACTAGGCACCATGCCACCATGTGAGGAGTGCGCGTCCCAAGTTCCCTTTTTTCTCCATACAAACAAGTGTGTAATTTCTTAATTAAAATCACAAAATCCACAGCATATCGTAGCGAAAGCAGGCGCAGTTTGTGCAAGAATGAAGCAAGCAAGCAATTAAGGATTGTATCATTCATTGTCGAAGTGAATAATAGTTGGTGGATGGATGATGGGAAACGAGATGCTTTTCTATTGCATGACTTCTTTAAGGCGCGACATCACGAACTTTATGTGTGTATAGAATGATAGATTACAGGAAATTTATTACAAATTGAAACTTCAATACCAATGTGAAGACTCCAAGATAAACTGCTGAAAAGTTGATAAATTTTTCGTTAAGATATTTTAATGACAAATTTTTCGGTAGGACGAAGTGGTACTGTTTTTCACACTGTGTGTATTTGTATAACAAGTAATTTATCATTTTCTTGGGTCGTTCCTCACCTTTAACCATACATCCGCATAGACATCAAAAAAATAAAAAATGAGGAAAAACTTTCTTTTCTAACAAGTAATTAAAAAAGTTCCAAAAGCTGAAATGCTGAAAACAACAAAAAAATCAAGAATCTCGAGAAGTGATATAAACAATTACATTTAACTTTTATTACTGTTAATTTGCAAGAAAATAACACAATGGACACCGCAGGATGGGATTTTATTGTTCCTGAAGGATTTTCAATTACACTGTGTATAAGATTCCAAGTTAACCAAAATGATGCGGACTTTCCACAACTCTACATGGAATCGAATTACATTTTACCTTAATGTTTCGATAAATTGTGAATGTGTCCGGGGCGTCAAATAAATTTTATTTAAAATGCAATTTTTTTCTAGTCTAGACGAAAAATTTAAATAATTTCCCTTTTTCGAGTTTTTCTTTAATTCCCTGTGGATATGGGATGTTGAAAGTATCAACAAATATGTGACGTCGAATAAAATTTGTATTTATTTCCACACTAGATCTTCAATGTGGTTTTGTGTCTGTTCTATTGTAAAAATGAAATGCACTCTCAAATGAATATAAAATAATTGCTAATGAAAGCATTAATTTAATAAAGAAACGGATGCTATGCATATTCATACACATAGAAAACTTGTTACGTAATAAAATATGCAAATAAATTTAATTTTCTATGCACTAAAGGAACGAGATATCAAAATATGTTGTTAGAAAATGGACAACTTTGAAAAACTTTAACACAAAACAACATAAAGAGAAATTGAAGCTTATAAAATGAAAACATTTGTAGTAAACTCTTATCATAACCATAGTGGACTCTTTGTTTTTCATTTAGTGTGGAAAGTGTCTGTTAAAATGGCATGTTTCACTATGGTAGAAAGGAAATCGTTGATGCTTATATGATGAATAGATTCACATTTGAAGGATTTATTGTTGGAATTGAAATGTTTTATTTACACTTGAGAAGTTCGCGTGTTTTTCACCGTTTAACTAAAATCAGGCCTTGTGTGCGGTCGGATCTCATAGATAAATTAAAAACTTCTTTACGTACAAAACCGAAAACAATTTATCCCGCTTAAAATACAGAGAATCTCCTGTTTTTGACTTTATGAGTAATGAGTTGCTCAAATATACAACTTTACTAACGATAAAATACGATTATACGTCTTTCTTTCCTATTTCTGGGCGCGCTTTCGACAAAAATTATTATTAATAATAATTGTGCGAACCGCTTAGTGTGGAAAACCACTTGACACTTGAACAAATTGACATGAAAAATTCAAACGGAATTTGGGAAATATTGTAATGTAGAAAAATGGGCATCACGCGTTTACAAAAAAACTATTCATCATCGCCATTTCACCGAAATAACTAGCATGTGTTGCGGACATCTATAACGCTTTTTTTGTAATAAACGCGATTTTCCACACTGAGCAAAACATTTTTATTTCATGCCCAATACCTGTCCGCACACATATAATAGTGTGTTTGTGCAGATATTCTGTGTTTGTTGCTTTCATTCCGTTATACCATTAGTAGTTTAATTACTCTCTAGCCGCAGTATCAGAATGCAGATTCGCAATAATTTTTCGTTCGTCCTGGATGTGATTTAAACAATGAATCTGTCGGTCGCACGTGATTTGTAGCTAGGAATGTGTCACCGTGCCACCCAAAACTGTTTGCTGAATGCAAATCACAATGAACCTTAAATTGTTTTCGGGTGACAATTAAAAGGCGATCCATCATTTCGGGAAATTAAATGCTGAAAATAATATGCCATTTACTTAATTAAAAATTTTAACAAACCAAATATTTTCGGTTTGTTACAAAGGGCGATGTGAATTTGCGTTCCGAGTTTAATCTGACATTAAAGGGGTCGAGTAAATTCATGATGTTTCTAAAACGGAATTGTAAAACAGCGATAATTCACCTTAAAATTTTACCAAATACATTTTCTTCACACAAGATGAATACCATTTTAGGTTGATAATCCTTTAAATTACAACAGTTATTCCAATTTATGGAGCGTTTAATTAGTATTATTTTAAGTGCATAAAATCAAGTATTTATAAGCCACCTGTAAAACGGGAAATTAAATTTTATTTCAGCCAATAATCATGACAAATTACGTTTAAACTAAATAATTCATTTTTAACAGCATACCAAATGTGCGCTACATTCTGCACCATTTGATTTGGAAAATGTACTGGCGATGCTTATTGTCCTCTTAAACTATTTCAACTTATTTAATTATGGTGTCTGACAAAGTTTTCATAAAGGATATTGTTTCGTTTCAAGAATGTTTGTGGTTTGACAACAATCAAAAATATTGTTGAAACAAAGATTTTTGATTGTAGAAACACAATCATTCGTGGTCGAAACTATATTTAAGTGTGCAAGACGCAGTTTTTGTCCATTATTCACAATGAATTCAAACCCCTCTAGTAGACCCTTTTGCTCTGTACAAGACGCTATTTAAAAATTCAAACTTAATATCCTTTCTTCAGTATACCATTCAAATATTTAAATGATGAGAATAGAGGAACAGCTTTAAGTGGACTCATAAAGTAGGTATCCTAAATAACTAGGAGCTTTCATTGTAATCGTTTTTGTAAATAACCGGATCGATTGTTCAACTTATCGGGTAAATAAAGCATTTATTTGAGGAAAAGATTTAGGTTTATATACTTCTACAGTGTGGTGTATATAGTACATAGAAGACCAGGAGAGAAGAAATTATATTTCTACTTTGTAACATGAAAAATTCGAATTACGTTTTCCTCTAGGGGTTTCGGCTATATTTTATTCTAAAACTGAATAAAAAAACCAACATTATCAATTATTAGTGTATTAAATGTAGCTGATAGGTATGAAAGTTTTTTATTTAAAAAACTACAAAGACTTCAAAGCAAATTAGATTAGTTGGTTTTGATTAAAAATTTACTAACATAATAATAACCGATCGGGGAATTACAGTTTATTTACCTATATTATATTGTTAAAAGTGTTTAAATTTAAAGCGAGATATAATATATAGAATACTACATTCGAGATATAACAAAAAATTGTGTTATTGATTATTGAAAACTTTTACAAACTGTTTAAAATTTATTGCAGTTTAAATTATAATAAAACAATTTTTATTCAAGTGAAATATTCCTCGATTCCTCGAGACAAATATGCATTTTCGCCAATTATAAAAAGACAACCAAAGGTACCGAAATGAAGTACTTTAGGTTTCTTAAAACTTAAGGAGTTGGAGAACCTGTGGATAAAAGCATGCCAAAGAGGTAAGAGGAGATAGTTTTATTTTAGAAAATATTCCTTTAACCTTCCAAAGACTCAATCTCAATATTTAATTTTTCTCGATTTTAACACCTTTTCTGTCGCAATTTAGGCATTCATCTACAAATTAATTAGTCATATATTAAGAATAAAAATTTTTGACTTCAAGATAAGAAAAATAAATATCCCTCAACTTTTTGAGTTAAAATAATAACTGTAAAAATCATACTATTTACATTTTTAAATAAACAATTTCGATAAATATTAATCTTCTCTTATGCTTTATGGTTAAAAACTGTAGGTAATCTAAATATTAAATTTTATAGCAAAATCTGATTTATTCGTTAAAAAACCGAAATAATTCCGAAAATAAAACCAAATATGTAATTCCGACTAAAACCGAAAATTTTGAATTAGCATCCCATATGATCATATGAGATCATAATTGTGCGCTAGAGATAGCAATAACATTGCGCGATAGCACACCATTAGGTATACACAAAACTGTATTTCCGTTGAGAATTTTGATTGACACAAAATGTATTGTTAATGACTGGACAGTTCCAAAAAATCCGGTAGAGGGTTTTTAACAATGATAAGCGAAGTGAATAAAATATTAAAAAATTACAAATTACTCAAAATACACAGAAGTTTTAGGTATCATGCATAACCTTTAAAGAGATGAATGATAAGTAGTATACAAAAGAGGATTCTGTACTACAAATACGAGTGCACAGTGAGAGTGAACTTGTATTCAATATGCTGTTTAGGTACTGAGACTGAGATTAAAGTTCATACTAAAGTTCATCTTGCGGAATTAATGCACAATAACTCATTAATTTGTAAATTATACGATTCTAACTGGACACGTTGGAACACTAAATTATCTCATATATGGTTAAATCCTTTCTTTCATTCAGGTAGACACATTAAGACCGATCTAAAATCCATCGATTGCATTGTAATCGCAAATATATTAAATATTCATCAGTCTTCCACTTGGCCCTACAAGAACTTTGTTTACAACACGTGAATTAATCAGTGAGTTATTGCTTGAACACTTCGCGTCCTCGATTCTTGCACTTTCAATGGATTGGAAAATAGTTGAAAAAAAAATGAAATAACGACTCATGCTATAACATTTTCCATCAACACAGTAACAAGAAAATTGCATGGAAAGAGTAACGAGATCAAGTGGCTTCAAGTATCAGTTAAACCTATCGTTTTCGTGCAATTGATATCGTTTCCAAAGTTGAGTCAATAAACTAACTCTAAATTCAAACTAACTCAATAGAGGGTACCTTAACGTTGCTACTGTTAAAATTGAGGACTTCAATTTGTAGAGTAATGACAAATTCAATCAATTCAAACGCAATTTAAATCAATCGCCAAGGAAGGCGTTTGCCACCCTGCTATTTTCATATACCAGTATTTATTAAACGCCGCTCTTATTGACAGCCTACTTTAATTGAGACCTTAAACGACTTTTCAGCTTTCCAATCAATTTCCCTTTAATTGAATTATTTTGTTAATAATATCGCTTTATTTTAAGCAGGTCTTCGACCCTTTCACTCCAATACCTTTATTACAGATCTCATTAAAGCGCTTCTGTTTTCATTACTGGAAAATCTCGAACATGAAGTTACATTAAAGTGGAAAGGACACTGCTTGAAAATGGTGTTAACATGGCCACAGCAACGTTCCATTGCCCTCTTGCAGTATAGCAATGATTTACTAGGGCCCTGGGGCTATAGCTCGAGCTCGTTTAATTGGGAGCCACCCAGATATCGGTTAACCACCGAACTTGGATCGTACATTTCCAGTATCCGACGAATATTTTTACTCAATTTGCGGCATCTTTTTTCCAATTGTGACAGTGGAAAAGTTTAAAGTTCAAGTCAAGTCCAAAAAGACCCGAACATTAATTGTTGTTGAGTGAAGAACAAAAAGTACGCTTATTATAAGCACACGAGAGGTCATAAAAAATGGGCGCTAAACAGCTAAACCCAAGTATTAAGTTTATAAAGTTCATCGCTTTGTGTTAGCTTGTGTTAGACTTGAAAGTTTCTAATTTAATTCGTGTTAAATACAGTTTCTGTTACTTTATAATAATTTTAGTCCCTCTTTAAATGCATTACTATTTCTCTTATATACTAACACAGGTGCAAAAGCGACGACATTCAATTACATTAAAAATTGTCTTCAATAAAATTCCCCCGGGGGGAGCACTTCTTACCTACTTGAGCCAATTTAACTTCAACTTGTAAAAGAGAATCCATTTCGGTGCAGCATTTCTTCCTCCTATTTACTCGTACACACAATATACAATTATAACATTCAATGCGGAAAAAGAATAAAAGTGGAAACCGTTTGAGAACAAAGAGGGGAATGTAAAATCCACCACCGGCTGGCCAATGTTAGAATTTAATAAACCGTTTTGAGCTACTTTATGACGATTTTGTATTTATTACGGGCCACAATTTCGTTCTAAAAGCATACTGGCACATATAGTGCACCAGTCATCCCCCTTTAACTGTAGTCACAAAGTTTTCCATAACATACACATATGCATTTTACGAGGCGGACATGTGTGGTGGCGGTGAACTATTGTCTTAAACTTGTTAGGAAAGGATTCAGTCAGAGGCGTACCTGCCACATTGGTCTCGTAAATTGCACGATTTTTAAGAGGAAAGAAGTGTACCTTGTGCCGTGCGTACTTTAAGCCTACCGGAACAGTCAAATATGGATGGAAAAATAATTCTTGTACGGTCCAAAGTTAGAGACTTTAAGCCATGCTCGGAAATTTATTTGCCAATAAATATAGTAGGTGGAATTATTTTGGCGCCGTGGAATTTCTGAAAATATTTACATCTAAAGTCAGTAATTTTTTGATAGGTACTTTCTAGACCGAGTTTCACATATTCCCGGTTTTAACAGACTAAAACTGACTAATACCTCAATTGTGTTGTGAATATATTAAAAATGTATAAATATTTATGTTTTGGAATTAAGGCACTTGTTGGATTTAATAAACTGGTGTCGTCACTCTGTTTATATTTAAATTTTCATTAAACTTTGGTAGATGTGTATATGAGTGTGAGTGTATTTTGCGGTGTTTTTAATTTGAATTTGAATATTCCCATTTAACGTAAACAGATATTATGGAAATCATATACATAGAATAGGTACGCATGTTTGATTTGAGAGCGAGTTTTCAATGTAAAAAGCTCACCACTGTTTGACCAACTAAGTAGTTAATTTTAGAAAACAATCAAAATTGCCATCAGTATGGCAAAGGCCGTATTTATAATTGCTTCCATCAAAAGCGACTACGCAATTATTGTTTACTTTTTACGTTCCCATTCTGGAAAGACTTTTGTTTTATATAAACGCGAGCGAGAAGTGGAAAAATTTGCCACTTTGTGTATTTAACTGATTTTCGGCAACGTGTTCGATATTTCGCAAGTCTCTTATATAAATGTCGTGGAAATGTCGAAATAAAAAAACAACAACTATAAGCAATATTATTTGGGGAATTGTTGCTTTTGCAACATTAGACTTTTAAATGATTCCGTAAGGAAGGGGGATTGCTTGATGGCAACACGTGTACAGATTCCGACAAGTAGACCACAGATGCTGACACCACGACTATGGTAATATAAATTCTTTTTGGTTAAATTTTCCTCGAGAGATAAGCGTTTACTCTCGTTCACACAATTCAGGGATCATTTTGGGAATGTATGTAAATTGATTGAAACACTTTGCAACTTTCCAGTTCACCAAACTAGACCGCACTATTAACAGTTGGTGATGTTTTAGACCTGAGTTAAATAGATTTGGTTTAATCACAATTGTTTTGAAACGTATAGGTACAGGTTTCCGGAAAAGAGAACGGATATGTGGGAAATTCAGAGTCGTTTTCAATTTCGATTTTTCAACCAGTTTACTAGTCGCTATAATAATTTCAATTTCACTGACATAGTAAGCAAACAAAACAGGAAGTCGGTGTACAAACTTTTCTGGTTAAAAGTTGGCCCATTCCGTAACTGGAAGAAACTGATCCACGATAGAGAAAATTTAATGACTTTGTTTCTTATCAAAAAGATTAACGACTTTTAGACAGCAGATTAAACGCACACATCACAAAATACTAAAATATTATTCTTACTTCGCCGTAATGACGTATTAATGTGTCACCTTGTCGTAAATCGCTTTGTTTTTCACCCCTGGTGCTTGCTGTGTTTTGCATAAATTTCTAATTTCCAAAGAGTCGTCGCGTTTTATTTCAATAAGAATGTGTTTGTGACTGTCATATAGACGGAAAAAATCACAGAAAACTTGGTAATCTAAATCCACTCACTGTCAGCCCGTTTCTAATTAATAATAGTTTGATGTTTTATAAATCAAAGTTTCCGGGCGGACTGAGAGTCTTAAAACATTTAATCATGAAACGGGGTGGCATGATATATTGTTTCGCATTATGGTCTTGAAAGAATGCAAAACAGTTGGAAATATGCGACTGTTTTCCTCTCGACCCCTTCGTTGTCTTTATGCAATTTGTAAGCATGATGTGAACAATTTCGATTAAAAAAATGTATTTAAATCTGTCAGTCAAATTAGAGAGAACGTGTCCCAGTCAATAATTGATGTACATTTTTTTTGTACCGTTTTTTGATTTACAGATATAATCCTATTATTTTTCCATTTCCTATAATACTTAATCTCATTTGATGGCGTTTTTCGATCGCTCTCTTTTGTCAATGGACGCTAAAATTCAGTTTGAGAATATTACGGTGCAAAAATGTGTCGGAATTAATTTGTAAATTTTGTACAATGGCATGTTTCTAGTAATTTAAATTTAGCCACATGTAAATTTACTTTAATGGTTATTTATTTGCACCTGTTGTGTGAGCCCGAGAGGGGCTCCGGAATGCTTTTGAAGTGTGACCGCACGCTAATTTATATTGTTGCCATTATTAAAAGGGGTTCGGTTGCGCTTGTTGAACCGTTTTACATCTAACTTATCGTTTCTAGAAGGTTTGTTTGTGCTGAAACTCATCCAATTCTTTTATTACCCTCGTATTATTTAACTAAGAAAACTATTTCGGTTTAACAAGAGTTCAAGATGCGAGCAAAACAACCACGACGGTCACATACATATACTGTTTTCCACAATTGCTCCAAATTATTTTTTTGCAAAGTTTTATTTATGATACCAGTGAAAAGCAAGCGCCATAGATGACCAGAACAGTACAGTAATCCGAAGTGACTGTTTTAATTTATTTCTGTGAGAATATTTTTAATTTGTAATTCGCTCAAAGAGAGGAAGGACGCTTTTTTCATTCTACACGATAATTTAATTGCCTTGAAGCAGTTTCAGAGGGCAATAAATAAATTAAAAGATTATTTACTAGAAAGCCCTCGGACATTTTCTTTAAACAAACATTAAATGGTTCTGTCATTGTTTTAATTTTTCTTCCACCTGATGAACTTCATACTCACACATTACGCGGTTTAATAAAAGCAAGAGAGAGTGTCGAAGGAAGCGGATGTTCATGAATTATTACTTCGCTCAGCATGTGTGTACTTTATAGGTGCTTTACACCCTTCTGGAGGATATACATCAATATACACAACAGATACGTCATTTTTATACGCTTTTTATGCGTTTTCAATCACCATGAGATCATACTGTAGCAGGAAAACGGGCTTTTAAGCGGCTTCTCTGACCTACTGAGCCTAAAATGTGGAATAAATTTAATAAGGCTACAACGAAGGGATTTTCACTTTTTGGAATTCTGTTTCGGTGAACACACTTGTCATTAGTATGATAAATCTGCGCCTTTTTATTGGCAACATGTATTTAATTTATCGTCTTGTGAAATTTATGAGTGTCTCTTAAGGTCAGTGACAAAAGTTGAAATCGATTTCTAATTTAAAAGTCGCTTGTAAGACTGGCCTTAATAGTTATGTAACATAAATCAAGTGTTTTTTTATTGCTCCAGACAAACTCTATTATAAGCGACTCAGAGTCAGATTTTTCAGCCACCGGTCAAAAAACTTCTAAATTGTTAAACAGATTGCCAAACGAATTTGAGAATAAAAACTTATACTAAGATTTGTGGTTAAGATAGATCTTATGTACCTAGACCTGGAAAAATGATAGAAAAATTTTCATTTTTAAGCTGAAAGAGATTTTTACAGAGTTCCTAATCCAAAAGTGTCGTCTACGACCCCCTGAGGGTTTTTGCGAAGCTTGTAGGCTTGGTTTAAACTATATTTTGTTTTAGTTCTTCAATTGCATCTATATGATCGCTTGTTATTTCACTAGTGGTTTTTATTATTATTACCCACTTACCAACTTTTTATATTTCTATGTATTAACAATTAATTCCACAAATTGTTCTTCTAAAAAGCCCCTAGGACATCGTTCGAGAAATGTATTTTCCAAGAGAGTAATGTGCAATGTGATGTCACACAGAGCAATAAATAAAATTTTCGTGTCGGAAACTAGCACATAAGCCTTTAATATCGCGTAAACGGGTTTTTTTATTCCATCAGCAATATTTACATTTTATTAAGGAAACTAATAAAAATGCGAACTCCTTTCTGGGTGCTGCCCTATATATTTGGACTGATGAAAGAAACTTTACAAGCTGCACACATTCTCTGAGAGAATCTAGTATTGTGGCATTTTAAATTGATGTTAAACTGCTAGAATATACGGTCTTCTAAAGCAATATATATCGATAGTGGTGAAACCAATAAGAACAGTCAGAATTGCGTATATGACATTTGACAAGTTCGCCTTTGGAAAGGAATGGGGGTGCACCCCGCCAGTGAGTGGATTTAGTTAGGTGCGTGATGAGACTCCTGATTGCACCCACAAAAGGAATAAAATATAGTTTTTGGGGTGATGCTGTTGCTATGGGAAAGGGTGTCAAAAAGGAGGACATCTAATCCACACCCACACAGACACATTATTATATATAGAGGTTCTGATGAAGATGCCCCCAAACTGTGACTCGACTTTCAAGATAACTCTCCGAATTCGATATTGTATTAAAAATGCGTCTATCTCACGGATACCACACTTAGTTATTGACACACACAACTTGAACTTGGACTAGAACGTAGAGCGGAGTTTAAGTGAAGGGAAGTTTCGTTAGTGCAGATTACCGTTAAATACCCGGTCGCCCGGGTAGCCGCAATCCGAACCTACACATACACATTCGACGGTGATCCCGATCCCGGCCACCCGGAACGGATGCATTCCCCATTTCCTGCGGTCCACGATTTATATGACGTCATTTATTCTCTGTGTGTTGATCCCATACTGTGAATCATAACTGACCGTAACTGTAATACTTTCAAAAACGGTATTTCCTTCCATACAATGACATAAAACAAGCAACACATCATCTCCTCCGACTCATTTACAATGCTTTATTAAATTTTCCGCACGGTTCGTGCTAATTTATGGGACTGTGCAACAATTTTTTTTATGACATTTACCTACTCTCTTTTCACGGTCAAAAAATGGGAAATTTGATTTCATTTCTGAAGTTAAGTTTTTATTTAAGTACTAAATTTCAGTCATGAACCCATTATTTCTATTTCTAATTTGAAAGAATTTAAATATTTATTTATTAGGATCATATTTCCTCTTAGTTTAAATTGAGACAAGATATGTGATTGCCCTTGAAAGTTATGAGAAATGCAGAAATTTTGAATTAAATAAAAAGCACATCAGGTGTGACATTGCTAGTTAGTAAAGTTTAATTTGACAAGAACTCTAACTAATCTGAAACCGTAGTGATGCTTGACGTTCCCTTAGGCTAAATGAAATTGTATTTAACGGGATTGGAGTAAACAAAGAGACAAACCACATGGGGTAGGTGTGCAAGGTAATAAATTTGTATCCGCAACCTCATAAAATCAGTTTATGAATTGATGGCCGTTTTCGGGCATTACAGTTGTGTAATAACACCATACCGAAATTAATTTTATACAATGCATAGGGATGAAACGTATTAGAGCGCATAAAATCTGTAATAATATGTAAAATTTTTAAAATTTATCCCCCAATATGGAATAAGCGCAAGTCTCTTTGTTGCAAGGGAATCTTGAGAAAATTTTTATGACTCATCGTACATTCAAATGTATTCAAATATTCAGAGAAATATAACTGTTGGACACCCTTCCATAGTTCCAATATAAAGGAGTTTTGCATATGCATTAAGTACCTATTGTCTCGCTTGTGCGACAGTCACAGAATCGATCTAATTTCGGTTTTGATTCGTTCCATTTTTGCGTGCGACTATCTTCTTTATTATAAGCGATTCGGGTGCCATTATTTAAGAGCGACTCGAGCAAATGCAATTACTTTATTATTAAGTTTATAGTTCATAAAAAGACTGTTAACTAAGAAGGGAAGAGAGATTCTTGTAGGCGCGAAAATATAATGAATGTAATTACCATTTGAAATAAACTATTGTTGTTTTAATTGATAATAAAATTTTCACATTCCGTCGTAATTAGTAGAACGAGAATTATTTCCGTGGATACACAGCATCTTGGCAAAACAAAGCGCAAGGTGCAATTTTTTTTACTCTAATTGTGTACAATCTTCGTACTTTGTAAATAAAGTGAATCTAGCAGCTAATTAAAATCGTTGATTGCGAAAAGAGGTATGAGAGATGGATATGCTCTTAAAGGAGATGTAGGTAGGTATTTTTTTTATATATTTTCAACCGAACAATAATTTGGTCAAGAATTGCAGTGATGGAGATCGTTTTGAAATTGAATCAACAAACAATAACCATTCTATACTTGGAAAAGCACACAAACTTCTCATATTACAAAATTCTGAGCGGTTATTCAAGCACCCTTACTCCACATAATGATTTCACTGAGATGAATTTTCATTTGCCATCAGACATTCTTTATATAATACAGTCATTGTTAAAAACTCCTAAATAATGCACTGGCGAAGTACAATAAAGGAAGAAGTTTCGTTTTAAAAAGATGATTACGTTGTGAGTTTGTATTGCAAAAATCGAAAACCGGCCTTCATATTCTATGTCAGATTACAGTCTTGCCATAAGTATCAGTTAATAAACGAAATTTTAATAAGCTGTAAGTTCGAAAGTGAGCTCACAATCTCTAACTGCGTTTCCAATTTCATTTACTTGACCCTATTTAAGTTGGTATTGTGTGCTTTTTTTCCTTAAGAGAGTTGAGAAAAGTATACATTCCATGTATATACTTATTGTTAACATTCACTAAAAGTTCCTTTTTCATTCTATTGTCAGAGGAAAACTGTGCAAAGTTGGTTTGGCTTGAAAATGGTGCCGTTGCTCGATGTTGCTTGACCCTTGCACCGTACACCACTACCCTTGATCAAAAACCCCCTTTGGCTATTGTGCAACGAACACACAACACATCCGGTTTCCGTTTACATGACCGCCTGTCACATAGTCACTGAAAAATTATATTGAAAACTTGTCCATTTCCACTGATAAATTTCACTCGCTATAATAAATATCGAAAAAGTGTTGCAGAAACAGTGTTGTGTTGAAACAGTTCTAGTAAACAACAATCTAATTGAGTGAAATTGTATCAGTATATTACAAAAAATGTCATCAAAAAATCAGATTTTTTTAATTGCATTTCATCTGATTCTAATTTACAAAATTGGTATGCAATTTTTGCCTGTTGTCTAAATTTTTGGTCTAAGTTTTTCACTGACTTTTAAACAAATGTTCAAATCTTGTTCAAAAAATCACAGACAGCAAAGTTTTTTTATAAAATAAACTGAAGAGTATAAAAATTTAATCACAAAATGGACAAAACTCTTCAACTATTGCTCAATTGGTTAGTTACACTTTGTCCTCTGAGAGTAGAATTAATTGCGAAAATTGATCATTTTGATTAGACATTTTTTTTATTTATGAAGTAATTGTAAATTTCGTGTCGTGTTGAAAAGCGATACGGAAACAAGGGCCGTCTCCGGTGGCTAAAACGAACAAAGCTCTGACTGATCATAAATCTTTAGACAGCTCCACAAGGTTTCCAGGGGCAGAGAATTGACTGGAAGGAAGATCGGACCCAGTTTGTTTGGTAATAACAATTTACAAAATGTGTTAAAAAGCAACACACTGTTGTGGTGGGAAATGTGTGTGTAGGCATATTCGCATTTCGCAATATTGTCATTTATCTTCCAGTCATGTAGACAAAAGAATTTCATCTCGTGTGATGAATATTTGGTGAATGGGTTTTTCATTTAGTGGCAATTTAAACTGTCACGTATTATGAACAATGCGTTTATACAATGTGTAATTTGCAAAATTAAATTTTAACATTTATTATGATCCAATTACCAACATTTTTCTCTCCACATTAATTTATTGAAAAAGGCTGCATCAACCTTCTGGTACTCTTAACTTGAAATTTAAATCGCACGTAAATCTAATACCTTAATAACCTTTACGTACAAACTGTAGCAAGTGAATTACGGGTCTATTACCGTCTAATAACTGTTTCCAGTTAAATGAAGCCGTGACAGTGTCTTAGCGTCGGGGAAATGACTGTACAAAGGCACGGGAAAAAGTTTAAAGGTGCTCATATACTTAATAGAAGTTTGTGGACGGAAACGATGTTAGCTGAGATTTGAAACTAGCCAAAAGTTGACATATCCAGACACACCAGCGTCCCATGCAAAGACCACCAACAGCAACAGAAACTTCATAAAAAGTTTTAATAAAAGTTTTTCTGTTAATCTTGGCATTACCTCAGGCTGTCTGAATGCGTGAAATTGTAAAGAGAATCTTTGAAAAAAAAGGAAGGGAAAGAATAAAGAAGATAATGTAATCCGTATTGGCATGAGCTTACCGACTATGTGCCGACACAAAAAGTCCGCAATTTTCCCATGTACTCATCATGTCAATGGCCATTTTTAGCAGTTTTATTATTACTGAAAAATTTAGGTAATTTCAAAACGGAATATTTCATTTTAAAATGCTTTTTATTTAACTTTCATCAGTTTTCTCGGAATTCTTTTTGATGTTGGAAAAGTCAAGAAAAGTCAGTTTGTTACAATTATTGTGATAAAGAATGCTAAAAGCATAAAGAAGATACATATAGAACAATATCAGCATTATAAATTGCTTTTAATAGAATGATGAAAAAACTGGAGAAAAAACGTTCCATTAGGTAACATTTTCATATCAATTGAAAAAGTGAGAAGCTTCGAGTCTAGTTTGGACAGAGAGGAAGGGTATCCATTCCATTAACCATCACCAATTTAACGGCATGTGTTAATGTAACATTGGAAAAAACATATTACATTGGCACGGATTGTGGTGCTAATGATGTGAATTGTCAGTAATTGAACGGCTACGTGCTTTTGCTTCAAGTAATTTTAGCAGCTTTACAATTGTTAACAGGAAATACATTTTTTTTATTCCAGAGACTTAAATAAACTCCACTCTCATTTAGCGCTTTAATAAAAACGAAGCGAACATACCTTTCCAAATTTCTTCGGCAATAAAAAAAAGCTCGCATTGTTTGATGGATTACTGCACTCTTTCCGGCAGAATTACCAAACCTCAACTTGATAAAAGTGTGGGTGTCACTTTTATTGGTAGTAAATTTAATGTTTTATTGTAAATATAACCAGACCACCTCACCAATCCCTATTATTGCACATGGAAAAAACATTTGGATGGTAAGGTTTTCGTTTGTTGAAAAGTAATGTATAATAATACCGTTTCCGTTTTATAGGACACTTATCAAAAATATATATTTCCCACGTTTAATATAAAATGAAAGTTATATTTCCATTATTGTTACTGTTTTTTATTAGCTGGTTTTTATTTTATTATATTATTTGTGCGGTGCCGTTTGAAAGCCACAGATATGCGCCATGAATTTTTTATTTTCGTGTTCTTCAAAAATTTTATTTCACCTTGACTTCATTAATTTTATATGCGTTAGGTATATATTAAACCACAGAAAGTGTAAAAATTCAACTATCAGTAAATATAAAGTTCACATATATCATCAAATGTAGGTTTTAAATAAAATTTACTTTACTATATAACACACTGTGGAATTTGGCATTTAATTAAATTACAACGAATTTTATAACAATGATAAACGAATGCCGAAAATGAAAATAAATGAAACGAATTGTAATTGTTTTTATAAATTATTTGAACGCTAGAGAGATTCAAGGAAAATAAATGATTAGCCTGTGAAATAATTATTAGCTGTGACCGGTTTGTATATATTTTATCTGGCTTTTCAGTTGCATAAAATGCACTCGGTATCTTTAATCAATGTCCACAGTGTTATTTACTATAAATAATAAATTGTTTGCTTTGGTATCAAGTACAGCAGTTTCAAGATTGGGAATAGCGTATAGACTATGAAAACATCAATGATTGAAATGAGTTTGAATACGGAGCTTTGATCAAGAGTGGAACTAATTAAATTGCCGAAGGATAGGTACTTGTGAATTTAAGGCTCTCCTGTTTTTCTTGCACAACATTTTATATTCTATTGCTGAGTGTTAAATGAAGAAACAATCACATAATGATAATTATATAAACAGACTATGGGAATCGGTGCGTTATCACAATTTATAGTCTTTTACTTTTACATATGCGATTCAAAAGGAGGAGAACCCTTTAGTATCCCAGTGCTCGTGCCATGTCTCTCCATAAGGACTATTGATCTTTAGATTATTGAGGATGCTGTTCAATTTGAATAGAAATTGCGTTCTTATATAAGTTTTATAACCATTTTTTCTTACTAAAAACTCGAAAAGGGAATATGTTGTTGGAAAAATATTCCACCGCATACACACATTACACATATTTTATAAATATTTTATATCCGTGAATAGGACGTACGAGTATTTGTTGTTAATGGTTAAAGGAAAGTATGCATGGTTTTTTCTTTTGTTTTGTTAGGTAATATAATTATTATTATATAAAAATATGAAATTATCACTCTGACAATCATGTATAGTTAATTAATTAATAGTGTGGCACCGATTCTACATAAAAAAGCGGATAAACGTAGAACGGTAATCTAGAATACTTATAAGACATATTTAAATACATATGTATTTATTTAAAATCTATTTTTTTTGTAATATAATCTATAGGTACATACTTTAAAAATACCTACATGAATCAGGTATGAATTTTCTCTTATAAGTACTCGACTACTTGAAATTCGAGTAAATTTTTTTATAAATCATTCTTGTATTTGGCATCTAAGAAATATGTAAACATTCCATTTTTATAAATTGAGGTTCATTCAATATGGTCAATTTTCCTGAAGGAAATAGAGTCGTACATGATGTTCTTTTGATCCCCTCAAAAGAGACCCTTTTTTTATACATCACTTCTTATGTCGATTTTTTCTGTGTATAACTTCAACATAAATAATTTTTCACTCTATTATACACTTATTTATTCAACACTTGAAGTTTCAGAAAGTGAGGAATCCATTCAAAGAGATCGTACGTAAATAAATTAATAATTTTTTTTCTTTCTACGACTTTTTCCACCTAAGATTGGTTCAGATTCACATTCTGCCTCCCTCATATTGACGCTGTCGTCAACATAAAAAAAATCCATAACGCGAATACATACTTATGGACCCTAAGTAGGTCGACAGAACTTTCAGCATGGATTCAATAACCCTCCAGTGGATTGGCAGTTAAATCGCCTACAAAGAGGCTCGAAACACAATGAATGATTATCAGATATCCTAGCAGATATTTCAATGTTATCCTTTCAGATATATTCAGGATATTTATCATTCGACGTTAAATTTAATCAAATCCTTCTAGTTATAGCAGGACAATGGGACATTAATCACAAACATACGGAAATATGCTGGGGTTGGCAAGTAATTTTCCTTCTCTTCAAAAATAATCGAAAACATCAACTCCTTTCACCTATCGAGTGCCATTTCGTATGGCGCTTCTTGTGTTTTTCCCCAACGCTTCTCACTAGTAGAATAAAGTGGCACGTATCTACGTGTATATTTGTGGAAATGTACACACATAAATTCCCCAAAAGGTGTGATCTGAATACATTTTCAGGGAGAATTTCAAGAAAAAAAGTCCATAGGCCATGTTTACCTTCACTCTCTGACAAGAAGATATTCACAAGTCAAACTTGTCAAATCGCACAAATCTCGATTAATTATTTTTCCAATCACACACACAAGAGTCACACGCTCTTTTTTATGTCTAAATTTTTCGAGAACAATCCCCTACAACCCTTCAATATATTTTATTAGACAGCACTGGACCGCGACCGAGCAAATATTGACTTTGGAAGTTCCGGAAATAAAAAAGTGTATGCTTGAAATTCGTAGCACTTCTTCTCTGCGAGGGATATCATAAAATGTTATTCTTCAGGGCCCGTACTATCGGCATATGATACGTTCCAGTGGACGTGATCCATTTTAAAAATTCTTAATACCATATTGTGTCCGATTAAAGACCGTCTCAAGGGTGCATAAATCGCACGAATTATAAGATATGTTTAGTTGATAAGAAGGATTGTATAGAGGGAAGAACGAGCAAAAACAAATTTATCAAACGGTCCCATCGCTTAAAGGGGGCCCCCAAAAAATTTATTGATTCTTATAAAGCATATTTGATTTGTTTATCTAGTGTGGTAAGACAGGAAAAATAAATTAGAAAACCGAATCAATTATTATCAGACACACATTAAGAGATTTCTAATAAATCTACTTCGAGTGTCTGTTATTAATTGAATGGTGTATTTCAATCGGAATGTAGAGAGGGTCCCTAGCGGTCATCAGAAATTAATGTGCGGCCAAAATCGAACTCACCCCATTCGCAATCCTATAAAACACAACACATACATTTCGCTATAATACTAATCCATATTGCAGTTTTATTCTGTTACACTAATAGTCACGTTTTAAACATTTTCTCATATACACATCCCTTTACTTATATTAAAGAGCTCTGTATTTGTAAAAGGGAAAATTTATACATTTTTCTGTGGTGGAAGATGTGTGTTTGCGGAAATAGAGATACGACATTTTTTTATTCGTTTAATGCATACATGAATAAATCTGAATGATGTGCAACGTGAATTCTTTACGCTGAAATTCCGCTAAATAATAGGCTTTGTAGGTAGGCATCAGGTAGGGATTGTGATGGAGTATATGTGCGTTTGAATTTATATTTAAAATAAACAAATTTATTTTTAAACCTTAATACCGTAATATTAAAACACTTTTAGTTTGTTTATGAAATGTTGCGCATTTACACAGTGTGTGAAACGACGTAATTAACCCCCCCCCCCCCTTACATTTAGAGCATATTTAAAAATTTGTAAAATGTGTTTTAGGTACTAGATTTAGGTCAGTGGATACGTAATTCCCATGTAAATATACACTTTACGCTCTCTTTTCGTTGTGTACGTTTTTGATTCGGCTTATTTGTTGTTTTGCAACACAAACCACAAAGCTTCTGAACCAACAATTTATAAGTTTATATGGCGTAACAGTACAAGGACATAATCCCATTAGGGTGACCCGGGACCATGTCTACTATCCTCCTTAAACCACTTTGCATCTTCAACATAGCGGCTTTTTCTGTCTGAACGCAGATTTACTTAATCAGTGCAAACGACCTTACATAAAATCTACGAAAATTATGTCCAATACCTAAGTAGTAAGTATACATTTTATAATGCAAAAAAGTAAGCGTAAAAAGCGTCTAATGGGATTGAGTTGCGCTTGTATAATTGAATTGGAGTGGAAAAAAATCGTGCGCTATAGGTTTTAGTGGACTAGAGTCTGGAAATAGTAGCACTGGACCACGTTACATAAGAGCCAGAATGCATCCCTATAGGATTCTAGCCGGTTTGGAATCAATTTAACCACCAGGAAATCGTTTTTATTGGTGATGGTTAATCAAAGGGCGCATATTTGCTCTCGACTGAAATGTTTGCATTTAGAACTTAAATTGTGCTATTTTCCATATGACTTTTTCGATAATTTACTACTGACATGGCATAATCATTTGTACATACATATAAAACCAGTATTAAATTTCATAAATAATAACACGTATTTATATTTACATGACGATTTTATAAAATGCCATGTATTTTCGTCATATACATATAGGTAATATAATATTAATTCTATTTTATGCAAAATGATATCTAGAATAAACAAAGTTTTCAGTTTAATTATTTATAATAAATTAAAACAGACCATTAATAAATTGCATAGGCAAAATCTATCATACAAATACATCCAGATAAATACTTTCAATTTTGAAAGTGGGGACAAACTATCGAATAATCGAAAATATGTTTAATTTATATAAACGATAATAAATAAATCTGTAAATGCCAAACGATTTTTCCTTTATTATCCCGTATAGGAAATGATGAATGAAAGTTTGCTTCGATTTCAATAAATCAGTCGATGGCATAAAGATAAATTGAAGTGGACTGTTCACATAATAAATAAAATTGATTTCTATATCAACAAATGTATCCTATCTAATTGGATATTGTTTTTGCGTGTAATAGATGTTTGAGTTTTCTCTGTGTGTTATATTGTCTCTGTTGTAGGAAAGAAGATGTGAGCAGGAAAAAATAAACAAAATCTAATCAGACGTAGAGGCACAACCATATGAAAAAAAGTAGAATTTATGGCATGATGTTTTTCGAATAGTGAAATACATTAAAAACGGAGCAGAGAGTTAATATGTCTAGAAACGGTGATGGGAATGGTTTCATGCATATATCGACTTCCGATCATCATGCATGATATTGGGAACATTACTTTTTCTCTAAGGGACAAAGAACGGTCGTCCAATAAATTGAAATAAAAATCGGTAATATTTAGAAAAAAATGGACAAAGAAATGTGAGTAGTTGTTTAAAATGCAATTCCTATAAATTCAAAAAAGTTGTTCCTTTTAAAAGAATAATCCCATCTTGAGCATGTATATAGAATTTTGTGTTTTTTCTCCCGCAGTTGCTAAATATTTTATTACACAATTTTGTCAAGAGGATTCTAGTGGATTTTTTCAGAGAAAAAAAACGGGGAAACAGCACAGAAGCAAGCAAATCTTATTACACCAATATTGTACGTGCAATTTACTGATGTACTTTATTTTTTGGAAACTTTTCTGCAAGCGCACAATATGTTGTAATGCAAAGAATGAACTTGAAACTGAAATTGTCGTGTCAGCTTCAAGCCACTGTATCAAATTTATTTCTCTCCCCATATATTCTATGCTTTTAATTCGTACAATATTTTTTGCACTAAAACACTTCTTCGTGATACTTGTCTGGTCTGTCTTATCATCATCCGACCGTGGGAAACTCGCCGTCGAAAAATGCAACAAAAAACCGTCTGCCAGTGTTACTTTCAAGGAATTATTCCTATCTAAGTCGACTAATAAAATGTGCACCGGCTGATGTTTATCCGTTTAATCATAAATTTCCACACAACACAGCCCGGCATAGTTTTTGCATTTTTACGCGTCTCGTCGATATTATCAGGCATCACTTGTCGAAAAAATATTTCATCGTTAAAGAAATGGTGAGCTATTTTGGGAACACACACAGTTAGTAGCCTGAGGCTGAATTGGAAGAAAATTATGAATAGTGAGAGAAATTTGCAATATTTTTGAATAATGCAATATAAATTCCGAGCTGGAAGGCAGAAATGCTCGCCGGACATGTCATAAGGTTATTACATGACCCAAGCTCTAAATACGGCAGCCACCAACTAAAGGGCCTCCTCTTCGTTCACCAACTTGACTTACTCGCTGTACGTGATGCCCACGGCAAAATGGTTTTATAAATATTCAAGACATGCCCAAACGGTGTAACTAACATCGGCATCGGGAATAAGTTTTAGTTAATTCCACCGTTTTAGAACTTAAAACTAATTAAATCGCTCTTTACTGCTTGTGGTGAAATTTTATTCCGAATGCACTCTATCCGATTCCATTGTAGTTGCTTCGATTTTTCACTTAACTAGCTTAATGGTCGGTGTTTCGTTTTGAGTAATTTTTTTCTATTTTAACTATTTAAAAAGTGATTTTGAAGTATTTCGAGTTATACTCACAATCATCCTAAATCGAAAAGTTTTTGCATTTCACGGTCCAATTTCGATATTGCCGTTTTCCACCTCAACGGAAGGACGATTTCCACATGAGAATAACACAAAATGCTCAAATTACTTGTGTTCGCTTTGATTAATGTTTTCGTTCACTTTTTTTCGTTTCTTCTATTGCATAAACTGGACAAACTGTCTTTGCGCTAGTAAACATATTATATACAAAGGAATCGAACTGAAATGCACATATAAATAAATGTAAAATATTTTGGAAATTCGCATAATAGAAAAACCATTGGGAAATATGTTAAAAGGAAAGTAATTTAAATTCAGGAAGTATGCTGTAATGATACAAACCTGAGTAAATATGTAGTAAAATTTAAATTACTTTAATTATAATATCTCGAACTATCACATGATCAGGTTCTAAGATCGAGTAAGACCAACTGAAATAGAATAAAGATTATAGGTACTCTCTCTAATGGAGCTGTCAACCAATTTTTAAAAATAGTACATATGGATAGTCCGACCGGTCCTGGACGTATTGCTTATAAATACGAGTATAAATCCAAGTTGCTAAATGTTTATAATTTTCGCGTTATGCACAGGACATCTATTGAGAAAAAAGTGAACTTCAGTTTTTTGGGATTTGAACTTTAAAAATATCATGATTCGGTAGATAAGAGCAAGATAAGAGTACCAAAAACTAAGCTGTAACAGATTTATGGGAGATCACAGTGGTGTGAAAAAAAACTTAAAACTACAATCTACAAAACGCTAAGGTTCGATTTTTTAGTTTTTCTTTCAAAAATTTGTAATAAACTATTCGAAGTATTCGAAGTTTAAATAATTTTTTCTGAATTAATAATAAATAATTGAATAATCGGAACATAGTGTTTTGTAGAGAAAATTTTTCTCTATCACCCTGAATTTTTGTGGATTCGTAAGTATAGTTTGAAATTTTTCCTCGTTAACAAATTGACAAAAAATTTTCCTCCCTTCTTCTTTTAAAAATTAAATTTCCGACCTGTTTCCGGAAACATCCGAACTCGACACGAAGTCTGTAAGTTACTCGTAGTTACTCGACTCTCTGGTAAATGGAACAGGGTATTTGTTTGGAGTTTCGACCAAATTTGCAATTTCGTTTTAAATACTGTTAAATATTTAAATGAGGGATCACTTTGCAACTATTTTCAATTAAAAAACAATTGTTTACCTACAAGTACAACATTATGATGAGCAAACCCACCGCGAGGCTTCTTCTCTATCAATATCGCTGTGATGCGTTCAAATTAATCCCAACCAATATCTTGGAGGGTATAAGGCGTTTCCATATGCGTCCCTGATATATTTATTTTTTATGTTCCCTGTCATATTTAATTTTATTAACATGACAGTTCCTGTTACTGATACCTGCCTAATACAACGCGACTTCGACACACTTTTCACCTTTGGATATCCTACCCAATGTGTAATACCTCCTTTACATCCATAGGTAGGTGTATACACTATACAGCGACCGACAGTCATTGAAAACAATCCCAGTTCTAGTCTGATAACAATTGTAAAACACAAATATTGTGCAATAATATTAAAATTAAACTCAAAATACTGCAATCAGCACAAATAATATAATAAGTCTAGCTAAAATATATATCAATACGATAAGGTATACAGATAAATGTTTAAACAAATATTGCACAAAATTTTAACACATAACTAAATGAGCAATAACTTCTGCTGCAGTCGAACTGAAACTAAAATCTTCCCTTCAGTCCCTAAATCGAAATATGTATTAGAAAGTGCATATCAGCAGATACTTTGTTCGGCTGTATTCCATATCTTATGCGTCTTAAAAACACACAAAGTCCACGTTCATTCAGAGCAATAGAAACTACACAGGCACGGACTAGGTCCCTTACAATACTGGGATAAAATTATTATATTTTATCTATGTTTCTTCAATAGAACTTTGAAAATTTACATAATGTAATTTTAATAATTAACTTAAAAACTAAATCATAATGCGAGTATATTCTGTAAAAAATACATATTTTCAATGGAAATTAAAAAGCTGCTGTATTTTAAATGAAAAAAGCTCTATTTTAAGGCACACACACAGCATACCTATTTATTTATTGAAAATTCAATTCGTTGTAAGTATGTAGGTATACTTATAAAAATATCCGATTTTTTTATTTGTGTATATGTTTTTCTCAACAAAAAAGGAACACAAAACTTCCACATCATATTTATACATACTTATATGTATATCGATTTCCGAACATAAACACAGACCTGGAAGCAAAATTTCGATCGATTCTCGCAACAATAACCGAGCCCTTTGAGAATCCAAGAAAGTGTGTAAATTATTTGTATGTTAGAAGCCCCTATATTCGTCTGGTGGTAATTACTATTTGCTAGTAGTTATAATTTGACAGGAAAGTTTCTCGTCTATATGCAAGTTGGGCGAGAGTGTTATTGACTTCAGGAGCGAGGATTGTCACTAAGGGAATCGGAATCAAGTGGCAAGCTTTGTTAACTGCTCCACTATTAACAGTTCGCTTAATTAACAGCATTTGGACATAGACAAATCTGGAAACATCATCCCTTCAATTATTTACCTTACAATTTATACAATTGCTTTCTGTTTGGCACAATATGGAGCAATAATCGGCGAACCACTCTATCAGATTAAATGAGATTTTTCTATTTTACCCTTGCATTTGCTGTATAACTTTTACCTACGAGCGACCCAAAGAAAGCGGTACTAAAACTTCAATCTCATTTGCATTTACACAGAATAAATAGGTAAACGTGCCTGTTTGACGCTTATTTATATCATCAAAGTGGATGATTAAATGAGTTGCCATTTGATATGCACATTTAATTGTCTCCATTCGAGAAAAGTTCTACATTATACAAGTATTATAACCGGCAGCGCAGATCATATTCCGATATTTCCTTTTAGTTATCTTCTAATCAATTATGTTTCTGTCTTTATTTTTATCCATTCATCACTGACCTTTGAAATACCACTTTGTACGATGAATGAAATTCGTTTAAAATTAGCATACATTTCATAAAATGAAACATAGGTACACGCTAAATAGGAAATATATGCAAAGTCTCTCACTTTCTCTTCTCTCTATCTGAAATTCGGATGTGATATTATTATTTTTCGGTATATAAATGGTCACTTCGCGGAGCAGAAGAGGTGAACTCTCATTTATATGTAAATAATGTATAAATTATCCTTTGTGAAATTTACATTTAACAAGTGATTCACAATGTGTATATAAATAAATTAATTCATTTACAAAGCGGTTCAATTTTTCATACATAGCAGCGAATCTTGCCATCCAAACTGAGGTAAGTTCGTACCGCAGAAAAATAGAGTGAAAACTATGCAAACTTTTGACGTATATAATCCTATTGGAATAAGATATTATTTTGAAAATTCTGTTTGCAAAACTTAATGCAATCTTTGTTTTAATATTTTCCATTTCAAAACAATACCTGCTCGCTACATATATGTATAAGAGCTGAAACGTTTCAATAACAGAAGTGTAAGTCAAACAATGCTAAAAAATCATTTCCAACGAGCTTTTAATAAAGCTTCTGTTCAGTCCAAAAAAGTGGGTATAATGATTTAATTTAAAAGCAACCAGTTCGTTTAGGAACATTAATTTTTAATTAGCCCAAAACTAATATGTTGCAAATCTAAACAACGTTTCACTAGACAAAATTACATGTTTAAATAAAATTACTCACTAAGTACGGGAGATTATCCGTAACATGTATGTACGTTTCAAAAATTCTCTTTGAAAATATGTAAATGTACGAAAGTGATTAAATTACCATCCCGTGATATTATGAATTCACACCAAAACACAGTACACAGCATCGATGCAGTGTAAACAAAATGATGCCCATATGGACATTTTCTTAATAACGCAGAGTCTGACTGCTAAAAATTCTCTATATGTATATGCGTTTTTCTTGCACTTGTGTATTTTTTCATTAGGAAAGTTTTTCTAACTTTAATCAACGAATAAAAATCCTAACACCAATTTCTTTATCTTGTTTCACGGTCAATTGACCATAGAATAGAAAGATTTAATTCCGGTTCATTAAATGGGATAAAAGGGCCAACATCAATCGATGCATTCACATTTTTAATCGATTCTGTTAATGAATTTGTATTTGCAACTAAATGTGTATCGTGAAAGAAACATAGAGCAATCAACCTATTCAAATAAAAGCGTAATTCTATATGAAGCGTAAAAAGCAAAATATGTTTTCTCCTCTCAATTGTTTCAGTGTTACTTCTGCAATATGCTTCAATAACTTTCATATATACAGCAGTACCTGTGAATTCGCATCAAGATACATAACTATGTACAATTTAAATTGAGAGAAATGTGTTCTTATTGCAGCTGTGTGTGCAGCGTAGATATGATTAAATTCACTATAGCCTGTGTGTATAAAGTTGGAGAAGCAATTTAAATGCAAGTGGATCTTTACTAATTAGCAGTTTGCTGCAGTGTGAAAATTCACACACATTAGACTAATAATAGCAACAAATAAAATGCGAGAGAATGCTTCAATAAATGAGGCTGTCAAGTGCGAACGAAATCGATAAGGTCAAGCGAAGATATTGCATAAAATGAATTTTACTTGCTCTTGTTTAGCTTAATTCGATTGATTGCCGTGATGCACGTATTATTGATGACGATTTAATAGATGTTATTGGTTAATTTGTATAGAACTAGAACCCATTAACCATTCAATAACGATTCCAAATCAATTTTATACTTGATGATTGTGTATTTATCATCCCAGAGAGCAGAATGGCAGTCAAATAATCGACTCGTATATCTGTTTAACACATGCATTTCAATGCACCACCATATCATCTTGCATTAAAGCTAGCTTTTATATTATATATAATTCACTGGCCGTAAAGTGTACCTCGGCGTATCACCAAAACTGCCCCAGTCACTCTCCGGTGAAATAGAGACGGGGTTGTGAATTCATCGACATTTATTGAACTTTGACCCAATCAGCATATTTCCTTGATGGTTTTTCGGCCGGCGATTAACTGACATATCGATTGTTGAAATATTAAAGTGGTTAGTTTGACGGCAACATGTTCGGAGGTTATACGGCTTTGAACCGTTCCTCTGTCTCTTTCACCATTGCAAACGGGTTGTGTTGTGATTGATAGTTACTCCTGGCAGATGATTTATTGGAAGATGCTTCTACAGTTCAAAGGTCAATCTGTAGTGTAGAGTTGTGCGTGTATATCTCCACTGTTCTGTTGCATATTTCATAAATTTTCCTTGTAGAAATTGAGCTATTATCGATATACTTTATATAGATAGGATGGGAAAAAATGTTCTCAAGGTATACAAAGAAATTTATGAGAATGTGCTGTGTTGTGTATGATGCACTTTTCTTGCTTCCCTTCCTCCCCATTCTTCGCATAAGCTTGAATTTGAATAATGAAGTTGACAGGGAAATATTTCTCTTGCCAAGAACGAAAAAAAAACTATAGGATGAGTTAAAAAACAGACAGCACAGTGGCCAAGAAATATTTGATACAAATTGACGCTTTTATATGCGTATGTATATGCGGAGATTTTTTTGCAAATAGGGGAATCATAGGAGCCTTTGTGCGAAGCAGAATTGATTTGTAATTTATTGCGGACTCCTAAGAAATTAGTTATACAAATAAATATAAGGGAGTTTGACTTAAAAGGTTACAATTTCAATTTTAGGCAAATAGAAACTTTTGTAATTTCATTGCTGTTGTCTTGTAGAAATCAACTCTGGAGATAAGAGAAAGGAGAAGTAAAACAGGACAAACTTTTTATAAGGATATTACTTAAAAAAACTTCTTTATTGGCAAATATAAAAGAACATGACAAGAGAATTATTGCAAATCTTGGAAATAGATGTAATTTTAAAAAATGTTCACACGAATACAAATCTTTGCCACATAGCTGGTTAACAAAGGCAATATGTTTGTGATTCAGTCGAGTTCAACTTTAAAGTTCAAGTTTTCCAATAATAAACGCTTTATTTACAGTAAATAGGAGGAGTGTGGGGAACCTCTTGCATAAAGCAAATAAAATAAAACGAATCACTTGTTCTAATAGCGAATATAACACAAGTAAAATTCTAAAACATGCAAATAAGTTGAAAAAGTTGGAAAGCTGGCTGGAGCTTTGCATTGGAAGATGTAAGGAAGATTGAAAGCTCAATTTTAGTTGGAATGGTCGCCGCGCATCCTCCAGTGGCGCTATAAGCGTTGAGGCTGGGTCGTTCCAGTACTTCGTGGACCACCGCGATGAACGTATAAGGGAGGAAAGTTAAGTCGGTAGGCGTGAAAATTGGACGCGCCGGTTCGGGACTTTCAAAAGTACATAGAAATTTTTGATGCACGATAATTGAATGGGGGACAATAATTATAAGGAGGCGAACTCTGTTTGCATTTGAACTCGTTTAGTAAATTGGCGTGCTGACAATTTCAGTGAGATTTTCAGGGAAAATCGTCGGAAAAGTTTCCCATCCGTGTGACCTATTGTTGAGTTTTTGTTTGCAGTTCAGTTTCACTTGAAGTGAATTTTATTGGTAATTTGGGGTTACAAAATAACATAGTGTTCTCTTGTTAATTTCTTTTGAAAGCACGTTCCTACACTTTAAGGGATTCCAAATGTCTTGAAATTGGCCAGAAGGAATTTCGTTTGATAATGTACTGTTTTATGTCCGTTTGTTTACTTTTATTTATTTTGCATACACATTGCACTCTTTTATCAAAATTTAAAAAAAAATATCACGCTTTGAATGTTGGTGGTAGTGAAAACTGGCCACAGAAATTTATCAAAACGAATTGTTATTCACTGTTCCATTAAGCATGATGCAAAATTTATGATCGTATGATGTTGAGTTTATTTAAAGGTGTAATAAACTGTTCACTAACATAGATGAAATCAAATATTTTGTCATAACGTTGTAATGATGTGTTAATTTTTAAAGAATCCGCCCACCCGTTTTTGATTAAATGTAAATTTCAAATTGATAAAAGCTTTTAATAATAAATTGCTTTAGTCATTTGAATGTGAGAGTTATTTTTGAATTACTACTTAATTGAATGAAGGAAAAACTAACAAAACTGAAATTGTTCCCTCTCGTGCATGTAGAGTAATAATAGTCTCTTAAACTAAAGAGGATCGCAACTAGTACATTAATAGTGTGTCACAAAGTGGTTTCGTGTTGCGGTGTTATGCTAGTTTCCGCAACTATTACCTACATTTGCTCTCTAAAACTGGCTATCCATTTCAAATTAGGATGGAGTCATTCCGCATATGTAGTTTATTAAATCCAAATCCACAAAAATATCAACAAACAAATAATGAATTTTCTATATAAATGTATAACCCCTTTGATTGAGTTTTTTTATGTTACAAATACGCAGATCGTTATATTTATTTTACAATTTTATTTTCCATTTGAACACAAAACACATGTCGGTGTATTTTATAATGATTTTATGTACAATGTAATTTAATGAAATTGGAATTTCAAACTCGATAAAATTTTTAATCTGATTCTTTTCACATTTTCGGTAAACATTTAATGCTTATCTATTATCCGAGGCGAAAGTAGAATGACTCCGGTGAAAGCTCCACCTCTTGTGCAGTGGATTTTCTTAAAATTTTAAACATACAACGACCGTCACGTTAATGCCATTATGTAACAGTAAGTACCTATGTACCGTCATAATGGTAAACGGAACTTTTTGAATATGTTTGGCAATTTTGTTTACACATTTGCATGTTTTATGCTACAATGTTGAAAAAGGTATTTGATTTTAGATTGGAATATTGTCAAGTTTTGCTTTTATGTGCGGCTTACTGCCTTCCATAAAAACGTATTATGTAAGAAGATTGGTCAAGTTTCGAGTTTAATTAAGATTTATGGTGCATAAAAGTGCACGCTGTTCCATTTTTGCATACACACAACTCCCCCGCTCTATTGAACTCTTAAAAAGTTCGAACCGAAAAAAAAGCAGCTACATTGTCAGCAAGCGATTCTTGTTTGTTTCTACAATCCCGAAATTATTATGACAGATTTCCTTATAGGTAATTACGAAATGTCAGCTGTAATAATAATTTCGGAAATACCTTTAACATAAAGACGAACAGAGACAAAACTAACAACACCGAACGGCTCTCAGATAATCCCAATGAGATAATACCAGGGAATCCGACGAAATATTATCAGTGAACTTGGGATTATACCTCCATTTAAGTTATTTCCATAAGATTACCATCGACACCAAACTCAATGGGAAAGGATTTTTTCTGGCAGAGAAGAAAAATTTTCCCTTTCTTAAAAAGCGTACGAAAACATTCTGGCAAAGGAATTCTTCACATTATCTCTGACATACGAAAAGACCCACTGATGCTATTAATTACATATTAACTTGGGTGAACTTGCCGAGTAACCTGCCTGCATTTTTGATAAGTTAATTTAAAATTTTATATTAATTTGCACAAAACTTAAGAAGTAACATAGAAAATGAAAAACAAAGAGCCTAAATAAATTTCGCCAACTTTTATGGAAATTTATGAATTCAAAGTTTCCTGTACAACTTTTTCCTTATGTTTCTCTGTTGATTTTTAATTTATCAGGTGTTATTGTTGTTTATTAGCTAGCAGAGCCCATAACAGCCGGTTGATGTAAAATTAATAACGCATTTTGCGTACACCAACTGAATCTGCCCAAAAAATTATTTACATTATTAATTAAATATTTAATAAGTAGATTAACTAGGAACTCATTAAAAATAAATTAAATTACGTAAGTTGTATTATGTGAATGTAAATGAATTTTGCGTAACTTTTCTTCAGAAAACAAGATAAATGACCCAAGTTTCAAATGATCGAGTTGTGATGTTTTAAATTTAATTTCTTCCAGCTGTTTTTTATTCCTGTTTTCTTGTGTTTCTCCTTCTGTATCTATTCTTCACGGCAAAATATATTTATATCAACCAGCTAGTGAGGATTCTTAGCACGCTCAATGCTCTCCAGAGGAACATATTTCCGATAGTCGTTCCGGGAGTTAAGTGACCGACATGTAGCCATAGGCGCGGGCAATTTCTCACAATTTACGGTAAATTTAAATAAAAATCTCAGAAATTGCGCTATATACGGACAGATTAGTTCACCTAGAACCCATTACCAAAAAGAGTGATATGATATTTTTTGTTGTTGTTGAGTTATGACGGTTTAGAATTCATTACGTCCGGTGTTTAGCAGCTTAATGTGCACTACATTTACTTTGATATTACTGTCACCAGGCTGCCTCAGTTAAATGGCATGTAAAATCGATGAATTTATATCTCTATGATGCTTAACACAAAAAACATTACACCGGTGGGTCGCAGTCCTTTACCTATGTATAGGACACATCTAGCGTTTTGTGCATTAGTGCCAGTTTGTACGCTTCAATGCATCCTCGATAATAAATAATTCAATTTGAAAACTATAGTGTGAATGGAGGAAAAAGCACAAATCTCTAGTCAATTTCAAGTAAATACATTGTTTCATAAAAGAATAATGACACAATGTTTTTCAATTGTACGCATACAGCATGTGTAGAATGGGTGTTTGCGATTTTTTCCCATTTGTCCCCCTTTTGTGTTTCAGGTGAAAATTGATCGTTACTAGTGGAGTGGATTTGGGGGAGTGTCTAAATCAAAACAGTATAATAATTGTGATTTAAAGGACCGAACTGATAAATATACGCCGAAAAAGTGCGCTTTTACACCGTCTGTATCCAAATCAGCAAATAATTCTAATTAGATCAAAAACATTTTTGACATGATCCAAAAGACTGAACGTGTAGAAAACTATTTACTTCGACCAGTGTTAAATAAAGGGTAGCTGGAACAAAACCATCGTCATGGGAGTGGAAAAATGGCCTTTTCTCTTGGTTATTTTAACCCTATTACTGTTGCATCACATTTCTATTGCTCAAGGTAAGTTTTTAGTGCCTACTTTTGTATGTTTTTATTTCGTCCATCTTTAAACAGCAGTACAGGTCATTTATTTATTTTTCGGTGAAGCTTTTAATTAAATTCATCCTACCTCGGGTTAGGACTCGTAAAAACACAACTGGAACTTTGTTTCATATCGTAAAATGGCTTCATTAAAATTTCTAATTGTTATAGACCTAATGTAAATGTATTAAAAAGCGGAAATTTGTCATATTTCAAATGGATCGTTGGTTGGTATTTTTTAAATGTTTATTTAGAATTATGAATATTTTTTTAGAGTCCTATGTGAACGAACATGCCTACTGATTGCGGCATTTATATTGCAAAATAAATTATCATAAAATTGACCCTTTAGTATTTGTAAATACATTTGATTAAATTTCAGATAATGTTTCATTTATGGAATATAATTTATTATAAATTAATAAATTTATTGTGTTGCTGGGATTTACTCCATTTGGTATTGTATTATAATGCCATCATAATTATTACTATAGACTTGCATAAATTAATAAAACATCAGGTTCAACTACATATTTTCAAATATTCTCCCCCAAATAAAGTTTTATTTGCAATGTATTTCGCTATGATTCTCGTATATGGCACGCGCTTTCGGACATAAGTAAAGTTTAACAAATATATAGAATCTTTAACTGATATATAAGAACTGTTACTAATATATATAAACTTTAACTAATATTTATAAAATCTTTCTCATATATACGTAATTTTGTTGGCATATATTAAAATTTACAAATATATATTTTTTTGTAAATATATATAAAAATCTCTCTCATATATACGTAATTTTGTTGGCATATATAAAAATTTGCAAATATATATTTTGTTGTACATATATATAAAATTCCGAACATATATATATGTTTTGACTCGCTCCCCCTAGATGATCAAAACTACTTTCCTCGATATCGCAGGCATTGTCTCAACATGACAAAAGGTGACACTAGTCATCAAAGTGGCCAACTAAAATCTTATGCTTATACTCTTTCTTTGCTGAACTATAAATTTTTAATTAATTTTTTTCAATTAAACAGAAATTGAATCGAACACTCCATTATAGAGATAATATGTATTGTTGTAGATTCATAAGACCAAAGTACTGAAAACGTGCGTCATTCTTGAACAAATTCGAAAACGATAATTTTCAAACTCATTCGCTTTATTGCTTGCTGTACTTAAGTTTATAATATTACGTAACCCTAAATTGAAAATAAATAAAATTGAAAATTGTACTTTTTTGTTTTTCAATTCAGCTGAGAGTTTGATGACTAGTGTCACCTTTTGTCATGTTGAGACAATACTTGCACTTCGAGGAAAGCAGTTTTGATCATCTAGGGGGAGCGAGTCAAAACATATATATATGTTCGGAATTTTATATATATGTACAACAAAATATATATTTGCAAGTTTTTATATATGCCAACAAAATTACGTATATATGAGAAAGATTTTTTATATATATTTACAAAAAAATATATATTTGTAAATTTTAATATATGCCAACAAAATTACGTATATATGAGAAAGATTTTATAAATATTAGTTAAAGTTTATATATATTAGTAGCAGTTCTTATATATCAGTTAAAGTTCCTATATATTAGTTAAACTATCTTTATGTCCGATACCGCGTGCCATACTCGTAAGAACTTTTGCTAAATATTGCAAATTTGTGTTGGGCACTTTGGTATACGAAATTATGTGTTAAAGGTTATAACACACTCATAAAAGGATCGACCAAATTGTCTATTTTCTACGTATGAACAGAGTAACGAATAATCAAGTTGAGTTCTCTCGTTGTTTTCGAAGAACAATTCTCCGAGGTTGGTTTCGAATAAAATGAAACTCCTCACTTTTTGCCCCACGTTCTATACTCTATAGTTTAAACACATTTCCTAGTTTGCACACAAAATAATTTGCTTGTGTGATTCCTCGGATTCCATATATATATATATATATTCCATATATCCTTGCATTCTCGTACATGATTCTTGCCACATATCGATCCATAATTGTCTCAAGGGGTTTACATATTTATTTTATTCCCCATACACTGTCATATATTTGGATGACATTCGTTAACAACAATTTCACAGCTAAACAGAAGCTGGTGTGATCGTTTTATTGTAGACTTGTGTTTGCCACAATATGACATTTCATTTTGATAAAAGGATCATAAATACACTCGTCTACCTATAAAGATACACATCGTGAAGCAACCTCCTTGCAAAAAGTGTCGTGTTATAAGAAGCGCGGATAGAACATCAGGATATGAAGAGTTTCCATTGTGAAGAGTAAAATAGTAGCATGTTTCATTACTTGTAATTTAAGTGAAGGGTATAAATCAACACTTCACAATAGCTGTTCCCGGAGACATTCATAAGACAATTATGGAGTATGTGGTATAGAGAATTATGATACCTACTATGACAAATGCGTAGACGGATAACTTGCCAAAGTACTATGGGACAGTGGATGAGTGAAGTCTTCTTTAGAACGTTAATATCCTCAAGTCATTAGGGTACAAAAAAACAGTCATTCTCACCAGCTAACAAGTTTTTCACTATACCTTAGTTTACAACACTAGTAAGTTGCAACTGCCATCACCATCTAAGAAACTTGTTGGAAATGGTTTAAAAAATCCCATGCAACTACTTGGAGACAAAGCGTCTTTGAAGCTCCAATACCCCTAAGCCATTAGCGCAAAAAAACAACAAAAAACCTCATTGTATATTCCGTGAACAGCCTAAATAGCTATATAGCTATTTTGAGTTGTTAACAAGTCTTCACTCTTTCTCCACTGTGTGTTTATAAAAGTTGTTAACTTAATTAGAACGAATGTAGATGTACAAAAAGTTTTCCATGAAATATAAACATTCTCCTAGGTATAGTTTTGTCTCAAATATAAATGTTTGTGTGTAATTTCATTCATGCAATATTTTAATACTTGAAAGGAATTAAATTAAATTTCCTGCAAGTGAACAATGAGTGTATTACAACAATTGCAAACCTCTTAAATTAATTAATTCCTAATCTAACACATACGCATGGCATGTTATTTATTCTTACATAAAGGGTGTTAGTTTCTGTGTGCGCCAGGAAAGACTTAATTATTAATTAATTTCCAGAAAATTGATATACATTGGAAAGTTTGCTCATCTATGTGTAGAGAGCGAACTAATTTCGATATTTGATTATCTGTTCGGTATACGAGAACAGTGGAAATGGAATGGATTTGAGTGTGGAGTTGTGGAATTCGGTCGATTTTGACATATACGAAACAGAAACGTCAGCATATATAGGGAAGAACGGCAGGTGTTTAGAAAAATAGAATAAAAATGGCTTTGTATTATTTATTTCACATAAACCAGACACAACTGAAAAAATGCATAGAATCGTAAAATTTCTCACTTCTGTTTCGCGATATCATTCTAAACCATCACATATAATGTTGCCTTGCTTGTGTTATTTTCCGACGTTGTAAATATCAGCATATATCTGCTGCTATTCAAGATTTATGAACTTCTCCTGGCTGATTCAGTCAATATGTCAAGCCATTGTAAAAGTGTTGAAGTGTTTTTTTCTATGATGTTCTTACATTTGTTACCTTCCATTGTAAAGCGAAATGAAATATAGGCCATCATCCATTATGTCTCAAGTTGACTATAATTTTAAATTGAATTTGAAAAGTTAAGTGTTTGATATGTGTGTTGACTTATTACAAAGGATGCCGAGTTTTTGCTGCAAAGGGTACATAAATAAAGTCACTTTTTGTTGTACTTAATATCTTGAATGGGATATTCTTATTCTGGACGTTTTCGTCGCCAATATAATCGTGTAATCGAAATATCTCCCCAAGGAGTTGTACTTGCGATCTGAACTTTGGTATTTGGGTTTATTTCATCTATAAAATGTATGGGGCCTCTCGGCCGCATAATGGCAGGATGTCGAAACTTTCTTCGGGTCACATCAAGGTTAACACTGGAAGAGATTAATTGTGAAGGATCGTGTAACATTGCACTCCGATTACACATCGTTTCAATAAAAAGGATCTTGTTCAGCAAATTTATAAATACGAACGCGAGTACGAACGTATCTGTTATCTGAATGCGAATAACGTTTAGTTTGCCTCTATTCAAATGCTACTTTAAATAAATATTAATACGTGAAGAGGCTCTGATGCATTTCCAAATACCTAGCTTTCATACCGATTTATTTTTGGCAATTAAATATTCTACTGACAAAGTTTGCAATATGCAATGGGGATTATTCCCATGCTATTTCCGGATGAAACGAAATACATATTTTCGCTTGATGTTTTAAATGCACTTGATTAGAATTACATTTTGAAATATTGCCTTAAATGGCTTCAATGAAGTTTCAAGCACTTTCCCTGTGGAGAAAGAGAAACACTCAAACCACTCTCATTAATCTGTAATTGAAGTTGTCATGGATTTGAACAAAGATGAATGCACGATATCACAGCCAAACAAAACGGACAAATACAAATGCCTGCTATTTGCAAACTGTATTCTAAAGTAGTAAAATTTGTCTTGTTGTCTTGTGCAGTTTTATATGAGGAGAGAGTGAACGTTTATAAAATATTGTTTGATTTAATGAAAACGAAATAGGACTACTCGAGACCAGACACACTTGCTCTTGATAAAAGACACTCTATTATTCAGTTTCTTTTCACTTGTATAAATCACTTTGTATATGCGTTTTTCACTTTCCATTAGAGCGAATGCGATTTTCGGCCATGGCCCAGCATCGTTTTTTTTACATTCTAACGAAATTAACATATAAAGCGAATGTTATATAAAAAACGAACTTCATTTCCTATTATGTACAACAATGCTCCTCTATTCGAACACACAAAGATAAGGTTGTGTAGTTATTAAAATTCGTATGGCATTTTCATAAATATGTAGGAAAAATGAGACTTGGCGAAGGTAAATGGTGAAAATAGTTTACAAATTTTGGGCGGACATTAAGCAACAATTCAACTGACTTAGAATGTTTATTGTCGTGTTTCGAAAATTTAAATAAGGCAGGTACTTCGTGTATAGGCGAACGAATGTATACGGTGTGTAGTTATGCCAAAATCTGATAAAAATCTCATTTCGGAAACTGCCTTGTCATATAGATATACCTACAGAGGGAACAATGCCATATTGGTGTGTGCCCATTTAAATTTTCTTTAATCCATTGTTGTTTTCAAGCAAACAGTTATTTCTATATCATATGCTGGCATTTTTAAATGGAAAACGACGATTATCATAATTTCAATTTTATTACGCACAGGCCCTGAGGAGGATCAAATTTTGGGCCAAAATGTTTATTCCACCGTTCGGGACATAGCACTGGGAATACCTTATTCTGTTTTACAACGTTATGTATTTTCTAGTGGAATATTTTTATTCGCATTGCTATACACCAGCATGTATTTAATATTTAAACATTGTCTGTTTATTTTTAAGCTTAACAACAAATATACAAGAAAGGTTTGTCTGGCTTTTCATTGTACTCTGAGCGAAAACCTCATCAATAAATATAAATAACAATTTTAAATGCGTAAATATATAATACTTGTTACACTAGTTGGTATTTGAAATTTATATTCTTACTTGATAGTTAAATAAGTTATAGAATAAATTAACTGCAATATAAAGGTTATCATTTTATACAACGACAAACTTTCACAAAGAAAATAATTTTAATGTTGTATAGGTAGAAGTTATGATTAATAATCAATGGAGTACCTTTATATTATAAAAGATTACCTATTGCAGTAGATATTAGAGAACATTATGAAATTACTGAGTTACTAACACTAATTCGATTAAGCAACTTTCGGCGTTCGATTCGATATAAATCTGTACCATAAGTTAACAAAATTAGTAAGATGTATACACGATACAGATCACAGTCTATATGAAATTTCTTGAGTTGAAAATATGATACCGCTTGTTTATTTGTATAGAAAATTCCATACATGTCTTTCAGGATATTAAACCCATCATTCATCCATTAAAGAACCAATTTTGATGTGTGAATTTGATACTATACTAAAAATAAATAAAAAGAACTTTATTCGTTCATTATATGCAGACAAAATATGTACTTAATTATCTTGAAGAAATAATTAGAGCGAATGAACACGATTTGTAAATTAAATCATATTGTCTAATGAGATTGTATTGTATTTAGGTGTATGTTTGTGTTTATTTTCTATTCGAACAAAGCTGAAAAGATTTGAGTGAAAATTGCAGCGGAAATATATTAAATCACAATCCCCACGGCTGTAATCCTGTGGCATTTTATTACAAAAGATTTTTAGGCGAAAACTTTTCATTTAATAAGTCCCAAATGAATAAAAAGTCTACAAACCATCAAATACACTATTACCGTCACTAAACTATAGTTAGAAGTTGAGGAATGTTGGTCATGTAGAAAAATGTGAAGTAAATTACTCGATGGCAGAGTATGTTAAAAACTGTAACTCTACTTTTTCAAGTGTAAAGTGCTCTTTAATTAAATTATATTTCTGTGCTTGTTTGCCGGAATAATGGGTACTTTTTCAATGAACTAGTTTTAAGGAGTTTTCTCTGTTTGAATAAAAAACAATTCGCCAAATTAAAAACAAAGATTTCAGAAAGACAACAATCAATAAAGCATTTAGCGCAGATGTTGCAATTCAGACTTTAGACATGGGTTCTTTTAACAGCGTTGAAACGGGCTTCAGGACCAAAAAAATTATGCTGTTAACATGACAGCTACATCTGTATACGCATACATATGTATGCAAATAGACATTATATTGTGTATGATGGGTACGAATTTAGTTGGGTCATTGTAATAATTTTGTATGTGTGTTGTAAAGCGAATTTCGCCCAGTATAATACTCATACTACATGGATATAACAAATGTACAACATACACTGATTAATCATTTTGTACAAATACAGAATGATTTATTGTGTGACGCGATATTTATAATTGAACACCTCTATACATGCTTGCTGGCACATTTTATTGATTTATTTGCAGTTTTTTCTTTTTTGTTTAACGCATCAATTTCCTACTTAAACTTTGCACTTTTTATGCAGTTTCCTCATTTGATTAATGATTTTTTGCCCAACCCAACATCCTTCTAGAAGTGCATTAATTAAAAACGAATGTTATTTATCTCGTTGTACGACATTAATGTAAACTTCTGTGTCTTTTGGAAGCAAAATAAAACTGCATCCCATCAAGAAGCAATTTTATAAAATTGATAGATTTTATCGAATGTTTGAACATAAGAAATTGATATTTTACATAAATTTCTTTGAAACCACTATACCGAGACCGGAAAATCATACTATGGACAAAAATATTATTTATTCACAATCAGTCAGTAAAGTTGCCTTTTCTCACTCCACTTCGTGTTTGAAAGTAGAGCATTACCTATATGTGCATAAATAAACAATTTCATTTTCACCCCTTGTCATTGGTAACGGGTGGAAAGTGTTTACATTTATTATGTCAATTTTTGATTGGCAAGAAATGTTGTCGAAATTTTGCATTTAAAATATGCGCTTTCCACCTTCTAACAACCCGGCCTTCCCCACTCGCGTTTAGTTTTTAAAATTGTGAAATTGCCGAATTACCTATATGTCAAATGTTGGCACATAAAAATGTGTAGATAATGAAAAACATTCGTGAACGAAGATATATATATATATATATATATATATATATATATATATATATACATATATATATATACATATATATATATACATATATATACATTTTCTAATTAGTTAATAGTCTGATTGTGAATAATATACTCAAAATAATATACTCACCTCAGAGAAAGACATTTTTTTCGGCCTTCGACCTCAGTGAGCAATTTCTCCTCTCAATAAAAATATTGTCCTTTCCGCCTCGGTATGTAATCTACTATTATTATTTGACAGAATTTCTTTTCCCACCATGTATACCCGTAACTCAGTCGACCCTCTACATATTAATTAATCTGCCAAAACTTTTTTTTTCCGAGGTTTTTTCACTCTCATTTTAATTTAACAATAACAATCTCATACCTTATTGTAATTTTAAAATTACGTAAAAATATTCGTATTATGGTTACTCTGTTTAACTAGAAAAATATATCACAGGTTCACAGGAATAGAAAATTATAGAACATTTTCCATATAAAAGGCCCCATGTATGCGAGGTTTTTTTTTGCAATTAAAGCGCGGTTTCTTGGTGAATGTTGTTATTAAATTCCATTTAATGTATCAGAAAAGTTTCAGCACGCATCTATCCGAGTTGTGTCAACTTTTCCGCTACTTATTAATTTGTTTGCTTTTTATATACGATATAATTCGCTCTTGAACTTTACGACTTATTGAAAAGTTTAATTAAGAGCCATTCCCGCACAGAGCATTTAATTTGATGGAATATTTTTATGTGTGTCCCCAGTCGAAGTCCCTCATTTCCTGCACTGTCTCTGCATTCATCCAATTTAATAAGAGAGGAAAAACAAATATTCCAGTGCACTTTGCTGAAACTAACCTCCAGCCTAATTGAAAGGTGATTCAAAGAAACAATTTATCTTGTTAAAGAGAATGCCGGCATTGAGAACCCTTTTCCATTATCGATTTCGACAGTGTTATGTACGCGTATATACAGGGCGATGGAAGCGTAACTCGCGTGAGTGTTCAGTGGAGGGCCATTGCCATTTCAGTCAACCTTTCATCGGATCCCCTTTTTTCTTCACATTTCTTTGGATAATTACGATGGTGATTTATTTTGCGAGCACGTCGACCAACGCATGGATGATAGCCTAAAAACTTAATTTATTTACCATTCATCCGTTAACAGGATAAATAAACAAGATATTTTGATTGGAATTGAATTGAAATTGGGAACCGTTTTTAGATCTCTACACAACTTGCTGACTATTTGACGCTTCAAAAGGTGAATAGCTGCACACATTTAATTAAATAATTTTGCCTATAATAATCGAGAGGGTAAGAAGTACGTGACGGGGTATTAATATCAATTCTATATAGGTTTAATTAATAAATTCGCCTTTGGAAATATGGAAATATAATATTTCAATGAACTCCGCAGTTGGTCATTAATAAACAAATAATGCCGATATAGTTCTTTTCCGTTTCATCGGTTTGTTATTTTCAGAATTATTTTTTCTGTAAACAGTCAATATTTGCGCAATTTAAATAAAGCTCGCGGGAGAATGAACATTAGGATTTTGTCCTGAATAAAAATGTAACGAAACATTCGAGAAATGCATAACGTAAACACTTTCCAACTATAAGAAAATATCGCGATCGGACTATTATTACCAAAAACACAATAATAATAATACAAAATTTTCATTAATTTCACGTTATATAGGTAATTCTCTCTTTGTTTGTTTTATTTTCTTTCAAATTTAAGTATTGTGTGTTTTTTCATCTTCATTTTAATTGCAAATACCCTTTTACACTTGGTTGCCTTACTGTTAATTAAGCCGGCAATTTTGAATGACCCAGAAAAATACATAGGTACAAGACTTGGGAATTATTTTTCCCTTCTTAAATTTCTCAACTCACAAAATAAGACGCGCACACACTTCTTAATTGGTTTCATTTTTCCTCTAGATCAAATTGCTGCAGTAAGCAGGAATTGATGACAACGAAATCGATTATTTTATTGGTTCTCATGTGCGATCCTTCACGAGGTCCTTTTTCCTATTGTCTTGTCTCGCTGTTTATAGGTGTTATATTTTAGGAACAATGCCAGAAAGATTCAACACTGCAAGTGCATGTATGGCGGAATCGCACTTTTTGCCCGTAATTTATGGCTTTACGTATTATTCATTGGAAGACTGCCTTCCTGCACAAGTGGAGGACTAACACGATAACAATGGAGGAACATGTTTATGTGACCGTATTGTACGGGTTGATGGTAAAGAAGGGTTGTTTTTAGTCGGCTTAAAACTATTTTAATGAATTTCTGCACGACCTGCAGGTTAATTTTCATTGATTCTTTATATTTTGTTAATTTTTCTTAAATAATAACTTTTAAACTTATTTAAATATCTTTTCTAACGGTCCAATGTTTTTCACTTTCAGTCACAATTCTATATCAATGGAAAGCATGTTTTTGTATGACCAGCGCTACTGATGATAAAAGGTTTAAGCCGAGTTTATTTTCCACATTTAGTATAAACTCGGGTATAAATCAAGAAGAAATAAAGTCAGAATTTTTATTTAAAAGAACGTCACTGAGAGGCCCGCGTTGTTACTTTAAAAGCCTGTCTGAGGGGTGTACTGATATTTTTACTTGAAACGCACTTTATATTAAAAATTCAACGATGGGGGAAGGAAAAAGGAGCGGGAATATTATAGGTGCGCCAAATTTCTTGGCCAAATAGTGAATTGATAAACAAAGGAACGATTGGGAAGGTCGGGGGGCATTTCCATAGAGATAAACATGTTGGTATATTCATGGAATATATTAAATCTACCAAGTTATCCTTAGGTTGAAATAATAACAATGTTATTGCTTTTTCACATGTGGAGGAAATGTATTCCAACCAATAATTTCACTCTTTTCATATGTAATTGTCTGCTGAAAATCTCGCTGGAAAAGAGACATTTTTCTAAAAGTCTAATACATGCATCCTTGATATGATATTATACCGAAATGGAATTTCAACAATGAATATGTAAAGGATTGTCGTTCTTGTAGTATACCAGCATATTGAGTTATATAGGTAAAGCTAAATATCGCTTCTGAAAGTAGCTAGAGTGAAAATAGTTTTCTGTTCAGTGTTATTATAGGTATTTGCATTTTGGCTGCAATTGTTTGGATAGGAAATATACGATAGTTTAAACATGTGTGATGTTGGATTTAAAAAAATTCATGGACGTTTTCAAATGTTCAACGGGTTTAGAATACAATGTTTTCGAAGGATTTGTTCATTTATTTTTTAATGATGTCCAAAAATAGGTACCTATACATAAAAAATGAAACGGCCTCCGGAAATGCATTTTCAATTTGGGGAACATTTGTAATCAATTTACATTACATTAGAGTAAAACTAAATTGAAACAAATTAAAATAATGGCAATTTGTTTGTTGAACGAAATATTTCATAAATAAATTGTATAAGGTTAAAATAAATATGAATGAAATAATGAATCTCTCAAAACGAACATTTTACATTTGTGACAACAAATATTCAGTTTTAATGAAATTATTTATCTATTGTAGGCACTAGGTACCTAATACCTATATTTCACAATACTCCATTCAACATCAAATATTAAGCATTTTAAAAATACTTCTCTTCTCTTAAATTTGTTGAGACATGAATGCGATATTTTTGAACATTATTTAACATTATACATACATAGTAGGTACAATTATTACGTGCAGGTATTACATATCTATTTCCCTTTTGCAAGTGTATTTTTTTTTCATAAATCAATTACAATAAACATGTTCTTGCGTAGGCGAGCATCAAACAGCAATTTTTTATTTTCATTTAGGTATTCGATTTCTAGCTTATCAAAAAAAAAATAGAAACCCTATTTCGGAACTTCAAACATACATCAATTCAATTTAAGAATTTTTATGGTGGTACGATACCTATTGATGCAAGAACCTTTTCTCCAATTCTACACAAGTATCTTATTTTTTTTTGCAAGGTACTTGGTGTATATAGAGGGCATTTCCTCTTGAACCCGCGCTTTTGTGTCAATCATCCCTTCAAACAAACAATTGCCAATTAAAAAAAGCACATACATATTTGTACAGCTTTACGTTATAGCAGTTTATGTAGGTAATTCCGCTCGTTATTTTTTACTCTCATTGGTGTCGCCCTAATCGATAAACGCACATTGCTAACTGCGAACATTTATGAAGGTATAGTAAGTGCAAAGGGAAATGTCCAAATATTCAAGTGATTTTAGAAATGGACAACTTGCATGAAACGGGGATTTTGAACTGTGTTAAACCGTTTTCAAATTCATACAAGAATCTCAAAATTACCTCAACTAAGCGTTCTATTTTTTGTTTCATTTCATATCACGTACGTGTTAAAAAATGAGAATTAAAAAGTTTTTCAATGTGGTCATTGTGGTTGTGTTCAAACTATACATATGAAATATGATTTGAGTAGCTATTAAATCCCTTTCGTTCATTGCGATTGCCGTAGGGACAATAATGAGTGGTCGCGTGGTTTGTGTAAGCTGTATGAGTATTTAGCAAGATTTTTTTTTCAAACGCAACCTTGTATTATTTTTGTGACAACATTGAATGCCGGTTTAAATTATTTTCATCCGCAGCGCACATTAAACCGTATTACCCGTTTTAATTTGGCGGGTTTAAAAAAAGTTGAATTGCAGTATTGATCCTCTAGCGGGAATTAGCGCCAATTATGGAAATATCATAGTTATAGGTATGTGTTAAAACTAGTCCATATCTAATTAAAGCATAATTACAAGGGAAGACTTGACACTGCCCTGACACCTAAACAATAACAATAAAATACCCGTTTTGCCGTATTTTATGTCGACCGCATTTACAAAAGGGATTAATATGTAGGTGGATGAGGAAAATAGCTCAGTTTAGTAGTATTATGATACGTTGGATTAGAGTTCTCTCTAGTCTGAAGCTAAGGCCACGTAAGACAAGGGCCCAGAGAGACTAGTATGGAATTAAATTAGAAAATTACACAGTATGGGACCCACATTAACGCAAATGAAAAACCATTCCCCACCATACATACAGGGAATTTTAATCTAATGTAATTAGGTAATTGATTGGTAATTATCGATGAACAACTATTTCTACACAACGAATTTAATTATTTAATTTGATTTGTTGTTTGAATTTAACAATATTTATTTAGTTATTGTTTATATTTAAAATTACCTATTAATGGTATGGTTTTCAGTCCGTTGTGAAAACTAATAAATTCAGTGAAAATTTTGTGAAAATAATTTCCAATTTATTAACAATAGACAGAATTAATGCACTTGATGATGTTGTGGCTAACTTTTATTATCAATCACAATGAGATAACTAATTATTTGTCATTAAAATTGTACCTACACCTTAGGTACCTTCTTGTCTTACCACTTATCTTTGCTATTAATGCTATTTACCCAATTTGTTGCGTGATATGAATTTCTCTAAAGCTTCTTTGACGAAGAATCATATTAGCAAAGATGTAAACAAGGGCGTATCCGATGATCCGTCTAGATTTACACTATGTTGTATCTTATAGTATCAATTTTCTAATAACATGAAGGATTAAGTATCGTTATTTAAAAATACGCTCTTCAATATTGCTTATTTACTTAAACTCGTTATGCCGTTTATCCGAAATTCTTTAGAATGTTTCTTTGGGTTTACTTTAATACTTTAATCTTGTTTTCTTGTTTGTGTCCAAATTAAAGACACCCAACTATTTTAATCGCATTGGATAATTCAATTTTTTATTTCTAAAAGTCACAAGCCTGGGCATATGTAATCGAATTTTCCACGTGTATTTATTATATGATTACAAACAAAATATTCCCATCTCCCAAAGTCCCAAATAACCATCGAATCTAGCATCAATATCGATGAGGCGTTTTAAATGATCTCGTATTAGTATTATAGTAGTATTGTTTTAAAAGGGCCATTACACTGCAAAAATGTGCCGCTACCATACCATTTTTAGAATGAAAAATTATATTGTAATCAAATTACACTGTATTTGCATACGAAGAACATCTTCAATTTAAATAAAGATTTATGATGGGGGAAGGAAAAGTGTACAAGATTCCGGCATTTTAGGAAACCTTAAGTATAATTTAACACCTCTGTATAGTATTTTAGCCTTAGTGAACTTCTTCTGCCAAGTGAAAAGAGATTGCATGGAGTTGTTTTCGCGAGTTTTTAATCCACAAAATTAGAATTGTGCATCCACTTTGTACTGTGTATTTATAATACCTATACATACAATACGTTGACCTACAACAGAAGATTTATTTGTTACATAGTGAGCAAATACCAGCGAGTTTCTTTGGCGAAACTCTTGTTTCTGTGTTTTTCGCCGGAATTGACGAATTGCCAAACAATAAAACTTATCAATGTTTTCGAAATGCACGTGTACACTTGACTGATTTCTATGACACGAATATAAATATAAATTGGGTGCCTCTTGACGTTATAGTGCAGTATACCCGGAGGTTGTGTTTTTTACAGCTATTTATGAACCAATATAAATCATTATGTTAGGTATGTGCAATAAAGTGACTGCGTTGGTGAACAATTTCCAGAGTGTCTCAAAGAATAAGTAGCGTGTAACTTATCATTTTTATTGCTTCAAATGTTAAAAACACTTATAGTATTACTTTTTCAAAAGAAAAGAATATCGTTCCATTTTTCATAAAACAGACAACTAGGTGCATCTCTTGCCACCACGGAGGAAAAGTCGAATTTCCTCACTGTTTAACCATTAACTTAACTAATTACACACAATACATGATTTCACATCGAAACTTCCCTTCTCTAATTGAACTAAACTACTTTTTCTGATCAACTTGAGTACGTAATTAAATTGCAGGCACAATTTTCTCTCTGGATTGTTCCCTTTTCCCAATTGAGAATTTTAACTGAAATACTCTCGGGAATATTGGAATCGAAAGAAAAATAATGAAAAACAACTTTTTCACAATTTTGTTGACAACACATAAATATATAACTTTTTTTGTCTTCGAGAACTCATAAAAACTTGTTCGTTTTTAATAATTTTAATCATATCTTGTAATCTTGTGGAAGTGACTAAAAACTTCATCAAATACTCGTTAGAGGTACACATTTAATTAGACGCTTTCTGTTGATGATAATACGGAAATGATGTAAATTTCACTTTTATTACGCACACACTTTACATATTATTAGAAACAATTGTACAATATAATAATTTTCTCCCAGATTAAATTGGACCGGATAATAATGCGAGAGTGTGAAACAGCAACAAAAGCTGCTCGCGTTTCTCCCATGGGCACAATTTCGACCGCAAAAGTCACAACCAACGAAAATGTTCACAAAACTCCAGTTGACAATAATAATTACCCGCTCATATAATTCGTTTACTGCCGCTCAGATTCTAATTCCATGTCTTCGACTCGCTCTTCCCGATATACTATGGACCGATAATTAGGGATACAGCGCCTGAGTGAACTCCAAAATGGGCACATTTGTGTGTGTGTGTGTTTCCAATATTTCGTAAGTGTATTCATTTTGAGCATTTTACGATTTTCATGCTCACTGAATTAAAGTGAAAAGCGTGTTGCCGCATGTAAAACTTCTCAATACTAAGCACAACGTTTCTGATTTTCTGTTAGGAATTGGAAAAGGCGAACTGAAAAATACCGAAAAGTTGATAGGAAATAAGTGAACGTGACGTCATCGAAGTTTAATACTTTCCGGGCTTATATAAATGCATACATATGGAATATTATGTGTAATGCATTCGAAATACTCTTCCACATCCGCTTTGTGCGACTTTCAGTCTAAGATAATATCAAACACTGTAATGAAGCGATTTATCTCGATCACATGTTGCTACCATCAGATCTGCACTTTCAATCTGGCCCGACTTAAAACGTAATTCGAATTGAGAACTTTCAATAAGTTTACGCATACATTTCTGAAGGAATCCGATTTATAAGAAGCAACGATGATGCGGATGTAAAAGGGTGGCTGGTTTCTAATACCTTCACCATATAAATGTGGTGTAATTGATCTTCAAAGTGCTAAACGCAAAAAAGTTGTCATGTTATAAGGAAGTTCTGAAAGGGAGAAAATTACAAAAATAAAATGCTTAGGTAGTTAATTTAAGATCCATTTTAAAGATTGTCAAATTCTTGTCGATATTTAATATTTTTTTTTGATAATGAAAGAGTGTTTTAGAAACAACTTAAAAATGCATTTTGTTTTTCTATACTCAACTCATTTAAATATATTTTTTTCACTTTTATGACTATTCATTCCGTTCATAATATCATATGTGGCTAAAGAATTTATTCTTGCGTCATTACCCTATCATTCCACTCTTAACAGAACAAATAGAAATAAATAATAAATTCAATAAACCATCGGGAGTGTCGCTCGCCAAAAACGCTCAAATTTCTGAAGTCGCCGTCAACCATAACCATTTTTCTTTCATATTGTAAACAAACATGCCGTTTAGGGGGTCAACAAGCTCGAACCCCATAAACTTTCATTAGATTAGGAACCGGAATGTATATGCAGAAAAAATTAAAGAGCATATATTACAGTCATAAACTGCTATAGTAAACAACGTATTGACCCTTTAACATGAAATTACTAGGGCTTTTACTGTTAGTAACTAAGGTATATAAGTATTTGCCGTTCCAGCCTCGATAAATTTCGCCCAATTTATTTTTAACATTTTTATAGCCATTATATAAAATTCCACTACGCGAACAACTTAAAACTTATAACATTCATTAAAAATATTTATTATATATATCACAGTACGTATATCACAGGTTGCATGCGGTTGCAACACAATTTAAGGAGCCGTTTTGACAGTGTAATGCCCATATTAATCTCCCAATCTACCGTTGAGATGCCTCTCGGGCCCAAAAAGTCCTCACTTTGACTGATACGAAAATAAACCGTATTTGAAACAAGGAGAGGGTGTTTGAATCTCGTAAAAGGTCAATAGGAATATTTCCGCGCCAAGTGTATTATGTGTGCTGGGGGAGGATTTGTGCGGCAGCAGACACAATTCAGTATCAAGTGAAGTATGAAATATTTTATAATGTTGTGCGATTTTGGAAGGTTTTGGCATATTCTCTCGCGCTTCTCCAACATCCAGCCCCTTCAGCATGCATGTGCGGAATTATTTGGGCCGATGCGTTCTTTTTATTATTAAATTACCTTGCGGTGGAATCAAGTTATTTACTTTCCATCACCGCTATATTCCATTGTTCATGGCAATTTAATGTGTGTTGAAGGAGGAAGAGCCGCTCTCAAACTAGGAAGAAAATATATGACTGTGTGCTGTGTGTAGCCACTTCAGCCTGAATTACAAACACACACCTATATTGTTGGAAACAAAGTTGTTGCCTTTAATAGGATTATAGATAATAGCTTAAAGTATCAGTGCAATCCATTTACGTGACCTGTGCTAAATTGGTCGGAGCGTATATATATGGTGGAGCCCAGGAGAAAACTGCCAGCAGCTGGAGTAGTATTGGTGGCCCCTTTATACTGGCGATAAGATTTACTGCCCAGGCCACAGACCAAACCTAATACTTTATAACCAAAAAGCCGAAAGACACAAATTCACCAGAAACTTCTATCAAATACACAGGCTCGAATGGCGCTAAAGCTTTTTTTTACATTTTCCCAAATTTATGGCATGGTAATTTGGGATGCAGTTAGTCAACTGCTTAAAAAGGTTCGCATATAACAGCCGCGTCTACGTCCAATGTAAAAGCGATTTTTTTATGAGAATATCGTTGATGGACACGTTTGTCAGGCTAACAGCCCTCTAATCTCAACTTTGCGCCCTATATATTGTATTTCAATTGATATAAATTCGGCTAAATGGTCGACCGTTTCTCTGGCCAACTATTCATATGAGGATGTAAGCAAAATTTATTCCACTTTTGAATTTCCCTATTACTTACCTTCACAAATCACCACGTAATTTCAGGGAATACCATTTATCAAACATTTTGTAAAATGTTTAATCTCCATAGTAATTTACTTTGAGGCAAGATGACACTGAATTTATGACTTGCTGCATTTAGAAGATAAACTCCATTTATCTTGGACCGCGTATGGTGTGCCCTTAATACTCTTAACGTAACCATGGAAGTAGCAAAAATTCTCACTTAAAGACCAGCAAAAAGAAAGACAACAAACCGACCGTTCCTCGCCTATATCACCGTGTAACTTTTACATTATGTTAAATCTTCCGTGCCAACACCTATATACTCATACCAGAGCGGTAATAAGATTCTTCGGGTAACATATAGACTCAATAACATGGTATACACCTTTACGCATAACTGCCACCGGCTGATAACAACCAATGTGTCAGTGTCGAAATGTGAATACATTTCTATGTAAAACAAATATATTTTCTGTATTGTGCGTCCAAATGCAGAGGATTTCACTTCACATCAAATTAAGCCTGCGGGTATGGCGAAATGAGTTCAATTTGGTTGTGCGCACCAGAGGTTTTCTTTGAATCTTAATCAGTTCGTTCACTAATCAGATTATAATGTACCTACCCTTGGTATCAGATGATTATAAGGTGCCTTCCATGTAATGGAAATAAATTGAGGAAAAAACTATTTCTTTGTAGAGGACTTATTTTTCTCTATAATTAACCCGCTTATCTAAGTCAAACAAACCAATTTCGAGGTAAGAGGGTGGAAAATGCGCCGCTATAACTATTCGACAGTCACAAATTGATACTTTAATGGAAAATACGAGCAACAAAATGTTAAACAGAGATTTAAGGTCCACTATAATACGGGTCATTAATTTCTCCAAAAAAAGTTGCACTTATGAGAGGTTTTTTAATATATTGTGCTATAAATGTTTTACGTATGCGTATTTCATGTAGATAAAAGGATTTAAAAGTGGGAATAATTTTTATTTGGATTTTACTGGATCAGGTGTTCAAGTAGGTATACGTATAATAATAATAAAAATTACAACGCCATTATTGCGGTTTTAACTAAAATCGTCGTTAGGACTTTGGAGAGAATTTATTGGAAAGAGGAGAGTATGAGATTATTTTATTTCTGTGTATGAATTTAATATTTTTAAGTATCTATTCCCCGTTTTTCTTGCTACATTCACATTGGAAATATATATAAAAGGATCTTTTTATATTTTCAAGCTGAATTGTCGATTCAGTCATAATTTTATAGCCCAAATTCTCGATCATAATCTAGGAAATATAACAGTTAATCCAATTCTTAATAACGCTATAATATGAAATTGCTTACAAATTTGTCGTAAAAACACAAAATATCACAAATTTTATTCATAAAGAATAACTTTACGTTATTGTATCTATAATTTTTTTCACAAACCAATTAATTTACAATGGGATAATTGCGATATTGCAACTTGCCTCCAAGTTATGCAAGACATCAAAGCTATTCGACAATAGAATCATGTTTTGTGCTCGTAAATCAATTGGAAATGTTCTTGTGTTAGAGCTCATTTATACATGGTACAATTCTAGCCATAAAGCGCCCTTTCCTTGGTGGAAAGTTAAATCTTGCCATAACAAGTGGACGAATGTAAAAACTGGCGCAAGAACCGAAAATCCCGTTTAAGCTTTTTACCAAACTTAGAAAGTTCCACATAAAATATAATTATAATCCAGATATTCTGAACGTGTAGGCGCTCCACTTATATTGAAAACCAGTATTTAGCTTTTTCTGAAGTACCCTCATTGATGTACTCGCATTTGCTGATGGAATGGGCATTAATTCAATAGACAAGACAGTTGGAATCTCTTCTAGCGCGAATGGAATCGAACATTACAATTTGTTAGCACACACAATATAAGACAAGTAATAAAAACACAGAGGAAAAGTTGCAAAAGAACAACTATAATTGAATAAAAGTATGTATAAGAAAACGAAAAAAAAAACCGTTTGATGCTCCTTGTTTTCTCGCTATTAAATTGCTCAAACCAGATTTCTACTGTATTATTCCTAGCGTGGCACTCTTATATATATTATTTCACTATAAAAACTAGTTACGAAACACATATAGAAACGAAGAGGGTGCAGTTTCGTTTTAATATCGTTCAGTAAATCTTGTCTGTGTGCAGAGAACATTCCTATAGAAAAAGATTTTGGTAGTGGCAGTTTATTAGTTCATGGCGGATGCAAATTTCGTGTGCTACTTTTGTTTTATTTTATATGGGCTCCTTTTTATGGCCTTTCCCGCACCCCTTTTTTCACCACAAATAAGTATAAATGCCTGTCTGAGAATGTTGTTCTTGGATTGCATTTAAATGTTATCATTTTAAATTAAATTTGCTGATATTTACGAGTTTACTCTTCTGTCTTCTTGTTTTATGCATGCTGAAACTTGCAACCGACAATTATTAAAATAAACGTTCATTTCATATTCTGGTCCATGGGCACTTTGGAAAAGTTAATTACGCCACATTTAAATAAACGGTGTACACCTTTGATATCAAAACGCTCATTAAGAAATGCAATAATTGGCTTTGATAAGTATTTCAGATAAAAAAGTAACAAATGAGGGTTTGAAAATGAAATAAATAAATAATACCTAGGTACATAATAGTACCTATATAGAAAATAAAAATTTGTCATTTCATTTGTACTTTTATATAATTCGAATGACAACATATTGAGTTAATTTGCAGTTTCCAATATCGATTCAACCAATTGGGAATATCTAACAAAAAATGCATAACATATACAATATTTGTGCATTGCTGCATTAACATTGAAATCACACCCCGAAAATGTGACCATTTTTGAATAAATTCAAAATAAAATATATAGATGTAGCCGTTACATTTTATTGCATAGTTTTGAATTGCCTTGATTTTGGACAGTTTAATTACAATTCTGTAGAGTAGTTTAACCGTAATTAATGGAAATTCATGTTTCATTGCATCAGGTATTTTTTCGTAAATGTATACGGATGTTCGAGTTGATCGATTTTACGATCATCATCATATATGGAGAAGTGGTTATTAAAGCAAGAGTGTTAGCAATTTTCTTCTAACCCATTTCACATGCTTATCATTGCAGTCATGAGCTGTGCAGAATAATTGTCTATTGTAGGAGGTCTGAAAAAAACGGGGCCATAAATGAAACAGTGATAATGAAAACGGCAAGTGATAAAATTTTATTACTTTCAAGAACATGTAATAATTCAACGGTAATACCGAAGCGATAATAAACTCCAAGTCAAATACTCAAGAAAGTATGATTAGCCAGAACAGAACTTGCAAGAAATATTTTTAAAATCCAGGTATATTGAGAAGCCACAGAAAACAGAATCAATAATTATATCTGCTGTAATTTCAGTATGAAATTGCCTCAGAACATGCTAATCATGGGAAAGACTCTAATGTGTGCCATATTGATTCGGATCACCCTCAGAGGATAATGAACTTTGGTACAATTCAAACAAAAATCGTAAACAGCCCCGGGATAGTTTAAAGTTAAACCACAAAACTATTTTCAACAAAACTGTTCCGTTTTTGCTCCCCAGTTATTGTCAAGTTTCATCTCTCAAACCATCGTGATGAGACGGTTTTTGACATCCATTTAACAAAATCCCTGTCGCTTAACATTACGATTTTAATGTGTGAAAATTTGATGAACAATTAAACTGGAACCTAAGAGACAGAAACTGTTCACTGTTATTAAGGATCAGGATGATACCATAGGGACGTCGTTTCCATAACGTGAAAGCGTGAAGTTTCATGCAGATTTATGTACACTTTGGTCCAATATTGAAATTAGAAACTAAATATAAGCACCCTCCCTTGTATCAAGTCCGAGTAATCGCAATCGGAGCATTATTTCACATTATATGTTCTGAAATTAATTAAAACTGGACAAATTGTTTCCAAAGCAAAGTTATTCAAGTTTCTCTCTCTGCGTTTTCTAAACTGTGCAAAATAAATTACGTGGAAAGTTATTTGCTGTTTTATAAAGGCGACAGTCATTTCAAATATTGAAACTTTTCTAACTTTACTTTTTCCAATTATGACACTACCCTGGCGGTTAGATGTATCTTACAGATTTCCGTAAGTTCTTGTCGATTTTGAGATTAGATTTTAGATAAATACTTCTACTTTCTCACCAAATGGCTCGGACCGCCCTTTTTATACTGGGCGAAAATTTTCATAAATTTCCCCAGTAATTAAATGATGGAACATCATGCATAATCAACTTAATATACTGATAATGGCAATTTGACTTTAGTTGCTTGCATAACTAGTGAGTCTGGAGTGCGGTTTCTGTTGATACAGCAGCAAAGTTTGACAGCAACCAACCTATACATTTAACTATAGCTAAAAGTACACTTCCCAAAACAAGGCTTCTTCAACGGTAATTCCATAAATAGAAAATCAAGTTGAACACCCGAAATTCTGTTCGAACTCAATAAGAAAATTGCTAATTGTTCGGAATTGCAAATAAACGGTGTGTAATTCAACAATTTCCAGTATAAAGCAAGTATTGTTGAATTAATAATAATTTGACTAGAACAGCAGTTCGTATTCCCCCCTAGCATAATAACTATCAAAATTCCCAACCAAAAACCTTTTGATCGCTCAAGTTTTGCCCCCGCCCAGCAATACACAATACTGTGTATAATTGATTATTAATAATTCAAAGCGGCCCTAATGATACTCGTCTTAGACGGACCACAAACTAGGTAATTTCCCAAATGACTGTGCATTATGTCGCTAAAATTCAACGGTTTTATTCGTCCACCGCAGCATCCCTATTACTTATTTAACGAGCTTCCGTTCCCGATAAGAATAATAATTTACTAGGCAACTGATATCTTTTTTCGAACAAAAACCCGCGCGCGCTCTTCTTCCTTTTCATTCATTTTAATTCTTTTGCTTTAATGCTCTTTTACAACTACATTTTATTTAATAGCTTAGAATTCTTGTGGAATTCAAGATTCAACATATTTTATTACGCCATCCGGAATTATTTATATGGAAGGGAATTGCAAAGAGTGAGGGATTCTTCAATGTGTGCGAAATAAATTTCATTGAAATCGTGTCGTATTTACGGTGTTACCTTTTTGTTTTCCCTGTGCCGTATTATGATGATGTGAAATTTTTTTCCTTCTACTTGAATGGATCAAAATTGGAGTATAATTATGTTGGAACGGTACAACAAAGTCGAAATAATGACAAGTGAATTCACGGAGCAACCGAGACAATTACAAATATATAAAACGAATATCTATTTTCCTGATTTATGAGAGTGTGTGTATGTTTAATTTGTTTGGCTGGCAAATCGTCGCATTGCAGAGTTAATAGAAATACGCTTGCAACCAAATCGCCAACTTTTGGTCTACTTGGTTCCTTTTTTGCTCTCCTATAAACGGACACCTCCAGTTCCCAGTTCCCCCATTCCACAATTCTGATATATGAAATGTCATCAAATGCCAACTAGCGGAACTGACTTTTTATCATCATTAAATTTTTTAGAATCCCTTGAGCTCTATTTTTGGTGAGCGCATCTTTTGCGTATGCTTTTTACTTACTTCTTTAATATATGTGACTGTGGGAATTGGTAAAGTTTGTTTGAAATTACCGTTGAAACTTTTAATGAAACAAGTTAAATGTTGCTAGCAACCTAAGCACTTTTTTCCCACTGTAGGTACGTATATAATACTTATGAATAAACACAAATCATACGTAAAACATACAGCCGCTTGAAAGCACCTCAAAATTATAACACCGTTTTGTTTTAGTGTCTACCTAAACTCTCTTTGTCTAGTTTTATATTTGCGTCCAATTATAAATGGATTTTATATTCTATGGATTCGAAAAGTTCATACTCTGTTTTATAATAAATTAATAATTGAATAGTGCACATAATTTAATTTAATATAAGTGTTTGTTTGATGCATGTTTCATACATTAAACTGCAACCACAAACAGAACTGGTTTTTCATAATCATAATAAAACCCGTATGTGTTAATTAAAATTTGCTTTCGGATTTTAATACGTTTTTTATGGGAGAAAAGAATCTGACTTATTAATTTATTTATTTTTCATAACTACTTGAACTCAGATTTGCATTCACACACATTGACACATTATTCATAGAATTGGTTTTCATTGTTAACAATTCAATCAAATTTAAACTAATAAAAGCGCTAATTGCGTATATGGAAATTGTTTATTAAATGTGGACACGGATGAATAAACAATAACATGCAATATGCATTATTAATGAGTGTTTTGGTGGGAAACCAGTCTGAAAAGTCGGAAAAGCCGTAATTTTTTAATAAGCTCATTCCCAATGCGGTTTCAGTAATAAAGGTAAGGTATACTTTATCCATAACAAGAAAATTTAGAGACAAGGCCATAAAGTGATGAAAGTTTGATAATATTTTTTTGGCTTTTAGGATTTACTGTTCTAAAATGCGATTTTTTGGCGCGACATGTTCGTTTTAGACAATCTAAATAGTTCTTAAGCCTGTCTAATGTGTCTTTAAGGCAATTGGCCAATTCTGAGGTTGTTTGTACAAACGAAATTCCAATTTCAACTTTTATGACCAATATATAACTTTTATGTGTTTCTATATATGCAATAATAGCCATTTTGGTCATTTTATCAATGGTAAATGCATATTCAAGCTCTCCCCTTCTTATTGCCATTGTCCGTGGATGGTAAAGAGACATCTTAAAGTTGAAAAGGACACTATTGTGCAAAATGAAATCTGTTTGCGATACTTTCTACCACATTATACACCTTTCCTACACGGAATACAAATTGACGGATATATGTATAAAACATCATAGAATTGGAGCGAGCATTACAGGGCTTCCTTATTAGAAATGCACATGAAGTAAGTCGTTAAAATTTTGCTCTGGGAGTGTGGGGATGGTGGCTGCTTCCTCCAGATAAGATTTCTTTTTAAGGAAATGACAAAAAGGTCATGCACTCACTTGGAACGTAAACAAAAGCGAAGAACAAGCAAAACGCTTTAGTTTTATATATGGGTTTTTAGGGGTCGCTTATCCTATGCTTTCTAAAGGTTAGAGTTATTAATGTTCCGTTTTTGGTACTTTTGAGACGTTTATTGTTTTTCTGTGTGTTGTTTGTACACACAAAGCGGGGAGGAGTCACTGTTAATGAAAATAGTAGATATTAAATAGAAAAAGTTTTTAATTGATTTATGCTGTGTAGGTACATTCATTTCGCTTTTTTGTGTTACATTTACCGACTAAGCAAAAAATCGGTACACGAATGATTAATGAAGCTGATGCATGTAAAACTATTGGAAAACTAATTTTTTCAACTTTTGAGTACACTTCCACTGCATTTGGTGATGTGCAGAGTTGAATTTTGTCATATTCCTGGAAGTTGCGATTTGGGTTTAGTAAAATATTAAAAAAAGTCAAATTTACAAAATCTCGATTCTACAAAAATTTCAATTTGTTAAATGAAATGTTTGACAAGTGTCAAATTGAATGATTTTTTCAGAAAATAAGATGTGATTTTTTTCCAATACTCCCAAAAATGCAGAGACTAAAATTAAAAATTTTAATTCAATAAACTCCGTGTGCATGCCGAAAGTTTCTCTTGAAAAATTCTCTAATGAGCCTGTTAGCACACGATATTAAATTATTAAATGCACCCCACGGCTAGTAAATCTTTTCCACAACATGCTCAAATATTAATTATTATAGTATATCAACTATACATTGTGTGAAAATCTCCCATTCATTTTCGTTATAGCCGACTATAATTGACTGTTTAATAAGCTGAAATTAGATTAGATTATTCTATGGGATTGTTTTTAAATTAATTAATATGCATCAGGGAGATAGCAACAAATGATAGTTTTACCCTCTAAAAGGAGAAAGGTTTCAACTATTCGATATGACAATTGAAAAAACTCGTGTTTAAGTACTATTAGGGCATTAATTTTAACACTGTGACAGTTTAATTTTCATCCAGACATTCATTCCTCTTTCGGTGCTCGTGTTTTGAACTAAAACAAGGGTTATAATTAAAAATTCGTCAAGTTTTAGTTTGGGGGTCGAATAATTACTTTTCAGTCAGATTTTTTAATCCATAAATTCCAAAATGTAATAAACTAAATTCCAGAGTAAATATAGCACTTTGGCCAAAGTAAATATATGAAATACTTTACGGATTATTCTTTTGGAAAAGTTGTACGGTTTCATTATGCCGAGAAACAAATTAATGAACCCCCAGCATGTAGATATTAGATGTACACACCGAGATGTTGGTAGAAGTTGAAATTTAAAATATCCACGGTTTTCCTTCCAAATTTCCGTAATTCCTTAAGCAAACTAACCCAATTCCAAGGTAAATACGGTCTTTAAGAACATTAAGGTAAAACCACGCGTAATATTTTCTATTACCATAAATTGAACATTCAATTACATGGAGAGTGGAGCGGTTAGAAAATATTTTCGGGTGAGAATAATGAATAGGTATATAGTTTAGTAATTTTAGCCTTAATTTTACATTCAAATTGAATGTAAACGTACCCGACATCTTATTTACATAGAAAAAAATTAATATTTGCACAATTACCAACTGTACAAGTGGATAACGGTGCGTTTGTAACTTTCTATATATATAAAATGTGTACCTTGTTCCATTAATTAAATGCTGGAGAATCCATTTACTTGGTGAATAGGCCTAAGATGTAAATGAGACTGATTATTTATTGCCTAGTAGACAATATTAATTGGTGTTATTCATGTTTCCCGTTTATTCAAACTGTTTTGAATTATTTATGTAGTATCTTGCCACATACTTGCTGACAATTATACATACCTATATCATCATTTTTAATAACTGATCACAACAGAACATACCAGTTATTACAAAAATAGAATTTTTTTCTATGTGCATTCATTAGTATTATTAGCGTTCCTTTCGAACAAAATGATACTCATCTCATGTTTAAGGTTTCCTTCACAAAACTGCTCCATGCACCTATTATGAGCAAATGTTCTATTAAAATATAAGCAAATATTGCTGTTATGTTACACTCTAGGCATGCATATCTTCATTAATTACAAATCGATACCAGGCTACATTTAGTTTCTATAAACAAAACAAAAGGGAATCTTACATCACAATCCCCAGGTTTGTAATTAGAAGTGAAATTTTTTAATTATTGTGGTCTTGATTCTTGAAGAATAATCAATAGAATCTATTTGCACAGATTAAATAATTCATAGTTTTTTTTTGACCAAAAATGGGAAAAATAAAAATTCTTCTTTCATTATCCTGACAAACAGTCATGGCATATTCAGAAAACATAAAAATAAATAAAATAATATTTACAGTGATCATTTTCATCAAAGGAACTTTTTCATATATCTAGTTTAATCAAAGTGAGAATCTCATCGTGTGAAAGACTTTCCTTTTTAGTTTTATTTAATAAAAGAAAAACAACTTGTCTCGTTTATTTTCTATTATGCATCAATTTCTCATACAGTAATAATTAATTCAAGAAATACAGTAATTTACCTTTCGTTGAACTTCTATGTGTCTTAGTTAAGTAGGTATTTTAATAAATATTGGTAATGCACATTTTTAATGACATTAAACATCGAAAGTAATTTTTGAAATTCATTATAATTCCGTTTAATATTAATGCTAATATATTTACCAAGAGTAAGGTTTGCATGTACAATGCAAACCACTTCGGAAAAAAGCAAACAATAGAAAATGTGACAGAGAAAATAATCCCTTCGCACCACTTAAACTCTGTTAACGCTATTGTTTTTGCCCAGATAATTGTTGCCATAATACAACTGGGACGCAGCAATTGGAGAAACAATGTGAAAACCAGGTATATACTTTTCAGCACCCCTTCCACTGTACGATGAAATTTCTCCATCTAGGTAAAGAGCGTATGCGTGCGGCAGCAGTGAGCTTACTATTTACGCTTAAATTTTAATTAAAACCGAGCTTTCATACAAAATTGTTGTGGCCCAATCTGTCTCTGTTAAATACAACCTCAATTAGACAGATAAATGCTATCAACTCGTATATACTTAAATAAACAATCTTAATAGAATTATAAATATGCTCTCGATGGTCGCTGTTTACATTTAGAGGGAGAAAAGTTTTCCTCCGTTGAGAGAAAAACCATCGAGTCTTTTGAAGGGTCTCTGGCGGTGGTCTATAGATTTCATTCACTAACGAGGTAACTAAAACTTGCTGCCATTGAAAGACGCTATAAAATGAGAAAAGAGTCCGTCATTCGAGTTGAATCACAAAGTAAGGAGCAAGTGTGGGCCGAAATAGTGTGCGAAAATAGGGAATGGAGATGATAGGGATTTTCAAGTTGTCTCTAACGAACAAATGTTGAATGGTTACGTACGACGCAATAAAAAGATTTAAAATATGACTACAGAGAATGTTTGTTATATAAGATTCCGCAATTTCCGTGAACGAAAAGCGCGCAAATAAAACAACTTTAATGAAAGTTATTTGTATAAAAGTCAAAAAACGCAAGATTACACCTTTATCTCCGGTGTTCTCGTATTTTATTTGCACCCACAAAAAGTTTCCAGCACTTTCATTTCCCATTTTTAATTGATCGATTTTGTATAGTTTACAAGTGAACCTTCTGGGTTATACAAATTTAAATTTAAATCATATTTATTTGTTTTGGAAGCAAATTGAAAACAAATTTTAATAAATCACAATGAAAAAGAGTCCACAAAGGAAATGAATAATTTTATTATCAAATTAAAGGTCACATTGTATTTTGATAAATTGCTCAAGATATGGAGAGACTTGGCATATTTCGTTATTATTCTCTTTTAAAATGCTGCAATAAACCTTAATTAGTAAGAAAGATGATTCTGATTTGTTAAGATCGTGACAATATTTCATCGCGTTCAAAAATGAACTGCAACACTCTTGGCTTTATGCGAATGTAGGGAAGATAAAAATGATATCGACTTCAGACCGCCACTCGTTAATTGTTGGAAGAGCAAATAAAACTTTCAAATGTGGCCGGTTCCAATATAAAGTATTTTATAGCAATTTTATTCCTACATGATGGTTGCTGAATTATAATTCAATTCGCCTATGCTTAGATAAAACCCAAACCCAAGAAGAGAAAACTTTGTGGTGTTCTTTTTATATTATAAATAATTTACATTGAGGCAGTCCTATGTATTTACAGTAAAAGACTTCAAACGAACCAGAAGCAATTGGATTTGTTCGGTTACTTAATAATGAGATTATCTAAGGAAAAGTTTATTTTCTGCTACTGTTTCGGTTCGATATATACTTTTTTTTCTTGGCGATGAAGTTCCACTTGATTGGGTTAAAAGTTTATTTTTTATAGACTTTGTACGATGGACTATATTAACATTTCCCTCCTATAGGTACCTAATGAAAAGGTATATTTAGGAATTTTAAAGTCTCGAAATAAATTAAGATTTGAACTAAAAATTATACGTTGCATTGAGTTATGATACGTGGATAGATTATTTATATACGCTAGAATTAAGTGCAGTGCAGTATCCGAGATACCAAACCCTAACAAGTAGGTACAGTGGATCCGTGTTAAATTTAATTTAGGCGACATATAGAATAAAAACTCTACATTATGAGGTGCCCTTTGTGCCATAATTCTTATTTAAAATATAAATTAATTTGTTTAAATATATAAAATTTTAGCTAAAAAATATGTGTAATTGATAAATATATAGGATTTTGAATAAATATATATTATCGTTTTACATTTATATTTAGCGACATTTTTTCTTTATTAGCAAACGCTTGTCAGACTGTTCAAACTATCTGTTAAAGCAACGCCATCTAGCGGTCAGTAGCAAAAGCCGATTTTCATATTTATATGAAATTTTTTATATAATTAATTAATAATTAATATAATTAATAATTATTATAATATAATTAATTTTTTAATATAATTTTAGCTAAAATTTTATATATTTAAACAAATTAATTTATATTTTAAATAATAATTATGGCAGAAAGGGCACATCATACGTTCAGCCCTTCAATATTTTTGATTTTGCTCTAAGAAATTCAGTTAATTTTGATGAGGCTACTTTTATAGTTTAAAACACATGAACACGTCAAATATCTGATTGGTTGTTTTAGTGTAGAAAGTACACTGTATAAGCTTCGTTTGTGTTATGAAGTTAGTATCTTTGTTGAAAATTAGTTCTTGCAAAGTTTTCTCGTGAACGACATAACCAAGCGCTAGTAAATTTCACCTGCATCTTTGTATCATCCTAACTGTGTTGATGGACTTATAACAATACGGTAATTTAATCCCTAAATGTTGAGATCGCTTCAACTAATGATAAGATTTTGCAATGACATGCTTTTGATGTTGATGTATCAAAAAGCTGATGTTTTAGAAATACCAAACTGCTGGAGGGAATTTCACACTTGTTGCAAGAGAGATGATGCACTTGAATCCAAATTCACATTACAATCTCATCAACTTATAATAATGAATATGACAAATGTTAGAACAAATAATATCCAGTCCACAATATCCAATTCGACTTTATATAAGAAATTAAATTTAGAACTCAAGTTTTCTGCCTCTCTTGGCTAACCAATTTTAAACACAAAGAAAGTCAAAAAGATGTCAAAAAGTGTCAAATTATTTTGGAATATTGAAATAGGTATTTGTTGAAATTTCTGTGTTTGTTCCAAATTGCGGTAAGAAAAGTTTATAATTGCAAAACTATACTACATGATTGGAACCGATAATGCAAGTCTATCTAACTTTATGCCTTCTGAGGTTGAAAACTTGCAATCCTAATTATTCGTCACTCCTCTATGTTTAAGTTTGCCTTCGCATTTCTTCTAATGTCTCCAAAATGTTTACTTCTATTTTTAGGTCTATTCTGTATATAACAGAAACAAGCATTCTTTCAAACTTTGCATCATCTGGTCACTGTTTTAGAAGGGCCAAGTTTGTTTATGCGTACGACTTTCTTATTGTTGAGAAGTATAGACGTCGAACCAGAAAGTTACAGAAACTGTACTAATGAATCCCGAAACTTAGTAATGTCCCGTTTTGTATATGGTCAAAAATGTTGGTCCGTATTTAAATTAGTTGTGATTTGAGAAATGAATGTGACATTAGAACACGGATCAAATTTTTCGATCACCCTTAACGAATTCTTTAGATTCTCTGGATTTGATAAGGTAAGGTAAATTTGCGAGATCGGGATAATCGAAATATACTCTAAAAATACTAAAATCCTGAAAGCCCTTCCAAAAGACAATTCGATCAATAGTACCTGTTCATGTTGTTTTAACTTATGAAGAGTCGTAAAAAACTTCATATTTAATGTCAATTAAAGTACTAAAAATACACACAATGATTGACATGCTATGTAGGTAAATTATAAAACCTATTAAAATTGTTAAAACGATATTGCGCCGAACAGAAACTTATAAATATTTATCAAACGCAGAACACGTCGGATATTGTATGTATAAATTTTGGACCGTACAAAATGGATTTAACATTTTTCATCATTTTCTATTTTTTTAACTAATACCAATTCGAGAAGTCGTCAAAATATTAAACATTTGTTCTGTTTTCCTTGTGACGCTAACAAAACTTGACCAACTCGTCGTGAAAGTGAATGTACTTTTGAAGCCCTCATAACTCCAAATCGATAAAATTCAGCCACCGAAACTAAAAGTAAGAATAATATAAACACCTTAGAATAATGTGTTCGTACACAGCCGTAATGGGATACATTCAGCAAGCCCTTTTATTGGATATAAGAGTGCAGAGTAGATGAGACGAGATACGCTGTCGATTGATGTTCCTAATGCCAATAGATATTTTTTGTTCAAATAAAGGTTCGATGGTGGTTTTAGTTAGCCTCGGGCTATATGGGAGCATGATTACTTAGGCTTTAAAGTTTATATTCTGTAAAGAATAACATAGAAAATTGTCAATCTATTTTCACTTCGATGTTTGGGTCTTTAGAATGTTGAATGGCTGTGTGATGCGTGTCAGAATTACGTTAAAATATTTTATGGGTGTTCTATTATGTGGTTAGCTTAGGGGTGACACGGATCGTACATTTGATGAGTCGACTAACAAAATCCCATTTCTTAACAAGACAAAGGAATAGACATTCACTTAGCAATATGTTTCCATTTGTTAGGATTTGTTTTATTTAAATTTACTTCCGCAGATTTTCAAGTAGAGCGGAAATGTTGCTCAATGTCACATTCTTCCATCCACACGTCCATTAATTACTCATGGTTGGGTTTGTTTGGGCGATAGCTATCTACAAACCGATTTTTTTTTCAATTTCGCTCAAGTGACATAATACATAAAATCTTTATCGCACATTAACGATGGATTTATGTGGAGAAAGCTGGGCGTCATGTTAAGGAACATAGTGGATGTCGTTTGTGCATTTCTTACACACTATTCCATAAAATATAAAATAATTTTGCTCGTATAACACACACACAGCATAATAAAAAAGTTTACAATCGTGTTGTGTTCGCATATATTTATAATATGCTCATGAAGAAAACGACTATCGTAATATTACACACTTACAGCTTTACATATATTGTTGTAATACACATAAATCTTCGCTGTACAGGAATGGGTGTAATTTTTCGTTTCGTAGGTACTGGAGTTCGAAATTTTTTTTGGGTACATTTACTGACAAGGCAATAAAAATATTTCGGAGAGTCTACTGTTTAGCAAATGTAAACCTACATCTTCTGGTAAAAAAATCATATACTTTTACTGGTACTTTAGTCAGCTTACATACCTATAAAGTTTCTCATAAAAATTTAATTTCATACAAAGTGTAATTGAAATATGAAGAGAAAATTAGTATTGAATTTTAATGATCTTATTGGTCTTAATACTTGTATAAGATTTTTCCATTTGGTTGCTCTAAATGGATTTTTAAATGATTTTATAAATATTAAATAAAAAATATTAATCTAAAAATTCATAATTGCTCTAAAATAAATAACATTCCTAAAAAGTGCTTTCATTTTGTATGTAAAACTTTATATTGAATATAATAGAATTTCAATTCTATGCATGCTGAAAATTGCAATTTAAAAATGTTATATAACGTTTATTTTCTGTGTAGTTTTCTTTCACCTATAAGCAATGAAAAGTCATAAATTACATAGCCTATACCAGTCTAAACCCTCATGGGTGTGTAGAAGCTTTAACTAACAAATAAGTTTTTAACCAATATGTTAGAAAATGTAGCGAAAGGCAATAAATTAAATTGAAATAACCATGAACAATCCTCCCATGATGGCAATTCGTCAAAATTCCAATAATTTTTTATCGTACCCACCTCTGTCGTTCTCTACACATCCGACTGGTATTTGGTGAATTTTCTAAAACAATGAGAAAATGTGATAATTTTATTGTCGCCAACGCATACCTATGAATCGAATCGTATCTTCTTCTATGGTCCGTAAAATATCTCGTATGGTGCTTTTATGAGTTCCATCGACTGTTTGGCTTTTTTTTTGTACGACACTCCAGGTGAGGCATTAAAACAGGAGAGGGTAACTCACAGATCGACCGAAAACGTAAACCTTTTCACGTAGTAAATTGTTTGTTCACTCGCTTATTTTTTCTCCAATATCCGAATATAAATACGGAATAAAACTGTGCCTCGAAAAACGTGTTCATTTTGCTGAAAGCTCTGACAATAGTCTTTTCCATGCACACACATATTCCACACGAGAAGGTATACTACGCTCTATGTTTGCATATTGATACAATAAAAACACATATATGTACTTTCGATACAAATACATATACGGAATCGTTTCTATTCCCCAAAATCATATTTATTTTAAAATCTGTCAATTTATTATTTAAATTACTCTTTAAATATGACATGTCGGGATTTTCTTCCAGCAGCGCACAAGAAGAGATACTTTTACACAAATCCATTTCAGTGTAAATTTTCCTTACGATTTAAATTTACATAGCATCGCATAAGTTTGTTCGTGACAGTTGATATTCTTTAAGCTTATCTTAAATATATTAACTTATATAATATTTATTGCTCTATAATCGGAAAATTTATAGGGTAAAATGTGATCCTTACATACCCACCTATATAGGAAACTTTTCTTTTAAATATCTTTGCCGCAGAGAGGGTGGATTTCAGCCAGATTTGCTTTTCACTAAAAGTAAAAACTGATGAGATTAAGTGTTCCTTTGGTAAAACACTTCACATCCAACTTCAAACAAACAAATAATATACTAATTTATAGAGTCCTTCACTAAAAACCTTAGGAATAAATGCTACCATAAATTATCTTTTACAGCACCATTCCACTTAATCTAATTACCTTTAAGGGCATTGTGCTGTAATAACAAAGCCCATACATAAAAATAGCTACGTATTTTTTACTACAATCGCTCCGTTGATATTTTAATTACCGAATTTTATTTCAACAAATTAAGAGAACGTATATGTAAGTACAACAACCATTTACATGCTTCACTATTCCATTAACCTAATTATAATGTTAAAAGTAATCGTAATGTATCAAGGGATGCAAATTTTTCATTTCCCCGCACCACCGATTCCATCCACACACGATCCGACTGAGATATGGGATTGCTGCTCGTTTAGTCCGCAACTTTATAATATGTTCATCAATTTTAAAACCATATTGGATCATAAATGTGCTCTCTCTCTCTCAGTCATCTGGTGCAGTTAATTGGCAAAGGGAACGGGTTAGCCGCAGGATGGGGCCGCCACTAACAGGCCCCAGGTCAGCACTCTGCAAACAGCAGATATGCGGTTCCTTAACTACCGCTTTACTTTATTTACCCTACACAGATTACAAAATGAGACTTTGGCAAAATAACTACATAGGTATATGCAAATCAATAATAAAACACGTTCTTTATGATAGCCATTTAGCAATACACGAGAGAAGTTTTCAAATAAAAGTGGAATATGCGTTCTGGGTTGCACTGGAGCAAAACCTAAAGGCGATTATATTGCCTCAATCGATTCCTCATCCGCCGTCCGAGCTCATAAAGTTTTAATTAGATATTTAATTAAATTGAACGTGTACAATTTTTAATATATGTTAGAATACAGTAATTAATCATTGGGCCCATTGTGCGTTAATTAGTTTTACAGACACTCAAGTTGACAATGCAGAACAGCGAAAAAAATTGTTAGAACGCCCACCAGCATTAGGAGTGTAATGAAAAATGCGAAGGCAGACACAACAGACACAGCAGAAAAAGGCCGTCGATTAATTGAGCGCCACTGTCATGTGATATTGGTCAAATTAAAATATTTCCACAAAGGCGCTTAGCAAAAACACCTTTCCATTGACTTGACGCTCTGTGCAATATTGTAAAACACTCGGGCGCGATTTTAAGCCGCAGTTAATTGACTAACGATGCATACAGTTGTCAAGGCATCTCATCATTACGTTCATTCAATTAGCGACTTATTTGTTATTTCAATGGCATTAAATTGAATGGCATTAGACTGTTTCCAACGGATCTGAATTGGGTGCTTTTGGCAAAGCGCGTTCTTTTAATCCGGCTCTCTGCTTACGTAGATATCTTGTGTCTGTAACAGATACAAAGTTCTGGCTTTTGTTTATTATTAGATACGTTTAGGAAATATGTAAGGAGTACGTGTGGGTTCCCAATATTTAATAAAGCCAAACCTTTAGTTTTCAGACACTGGAAATAAATCAAGACTTATTTATGATAACATGAAGTGGAGGAATATAAGCTGAATACTGAATGATATTGGATCAATAAACGACGTGGCTGCCATCCAGACCTGAAAATAAATCAGATCTCCACTTCTCTTATCTCCCATTCCCCATATAAACTATCTACCCTTACACAACAAATTTCGCATTCTCGTCCGGTGCACTTTTTTTATAATAACTGAATAGCATCAATGGTTAATTGTACAAGCGACAATATTATGCAAATGCATCTAGGCGCCTAATTCTCATGGAACTTAAATTACAGGCAAATTATACGAAAACTAATCATCCTGCTATTCTTATGTCCCTAATGTTTTATTCAATTTTGCAGATCAGCATTGGAGCCGTGTGTTCCAATGAAATTTCTAATTGCAAGTGTTTAAATTTGGATTTACTGATGAAATCGATAAAATAAATTGCGAGTTATAAAAATATATTATTAATTATTCCTGGGAGTAACTTTGGCACTCCGTAAACTTTTCTAATTAGCGTTTTTCCATTCTTATACTCTTTGGAATTTTTCATCTAGATGGATTCTATTGTGAGTATTGTGTATTTTGCTGCATCAAGAAAAAACGAACAACATGCACATGCCAGAACTTTCTTTCACTTAACATAAATTTTCAGCATTATCGCTACTGAAACATTAAATACTATACGTATATATAGATTTAAGCAAACTTCTTCCACATTAAAGAAGGATAGCACCCCCCCCAAGGCACTAACAAGGCAGTTCTTAAAGATTAGGAAACTTGGAAGCAGTTTTGGATAACAAACAAGTTGATCAAGATTACAGATGTTCAGTTTCGACCTCAGACTCGGTGCTCCTTTTCATTCGGTTCTATTGAGAATCAAAGCCAATAGTTTTGTATTTACCTTGGAAGGAATAAAATCAGTTGTGTTTGATGTCGCTTCGTTTTATTGATGGGTGATGCTTTATTCCATTGCATCGCAATCAAAGTGTTATATGTAGGTATCCACCTAATAATAATATACCGCGATATAATACTACACTGCCATGGTAAACGAAGAAATGGCAAAATCCCTTTGACAGGAGGTTGGGCATCAAAACTTACCAACAAAACGTATTTGAAGTACTTACATATAGATTTTTTATATTGTTCTTCCTTCCACTCTATATTCATTTACCTTTGAAACGTTTTGTCTAAATAAAAGGAAATGAGCAAATAACTCGTAGTGTAGATTCTTTGATGTGCCCAACACAGCACGTGAATATATCTTTTCATAACAGACAGGTAGACGGATGGCAAGGAAGGGCCCGCATTTATCATAACCAATATATTAACATATTTTAATTTAATATAGTGATTTAAAAGGGAAATGATGTTCAAGTTCCAGTCAACCTTAGACGTAAAGCACAATTAAATTTGAGACGTTTATTGAGTTATAGAACGTTGGAATCAGTCCTTCAAAGGCTGCTAGAGGGATAAATATTTAATTCAATTTGGAAATTCGACACAGGCAGAAAAGGCTTTGATAGTTTTCAAGTGACGGGATTGGGTTCAATTTGGAAAATATTTGGATCGGTTATAATTAATTCTTCACACAACAAAGTCGACCCATCGACAAATTATCTGAAGATTTTTAGATATAGCCATATAGGTAGTGTTTTTGATTTCTAATATTTAACTAAATCTCAATAAATTATGTTAAAAGAGTATGAAATGTATTCATTACAAAAACAGTTACGAAATTTGGATTAAACTAATGTCTCTAAATTTTGAAATTTTTTATCTATTTTTAATTTACTTACGACAACATTTCATTCTTTTTTCCTTTCGCGTGTTTAGGTAAATAATGTCGTTTTTCCGAACACGAGAACTGGATTGTAATCGTTTACCCACACCACACCGTCTCCGTGATCAGTCAAAGTCACATTATTTAACATAATTTTTTCTTCTAACAAGCCTATTTATCACCCCCTTTAAAGAACTCAACTTAAGCTAGTGTGAATTAATTTCAATACATCACACTTGTCAATTTGTGGCACAATGTCTCATTAAAGTGAGTCGTCTGGCTTTTGTGCCAAAGGATCTATGTTATGGGAAAAATGGCTGTTTCGTGTTTATGTCACACATCCAGTTTCCATCATCAATATATTACTTTCTCAATTCCGATTCGAACATGCCGTCGTCGTCGCCGCCGACAAGAAATACGCAATAAGCATACCACAAATATTATAACCACAGAGACTCCACTCATTGGCGGTCCGTTTTCGGGATGAAAATATAACTGCACGTACATTCAATATATCATCAGGCCATTTCAAGTGGCATGAAAGCAAATGTGTTGTGTTTGGAATGAAGAAGAGGGAATTCATAAATTATACGACTAGCTGGTTGCTTGGGGGCCGTCCGGGGGCCGATTGGGGATCCGGCCGCTATTTCATATTTTAATTAAGTTCAAGTGGAAAACACCAATGAGCGGATGGTTTTTTTGCTGCTTGCAAAATGACAGGATAATCTAGCTTGAATGATGGTTTTATAGTCCAATTATGTAATTTAATATGCTTTTAGAATTTTTCATGCAACACGTAGTGTGGTGATGGTGTAAGAAAATTACGCTAAATTCCTTCTGTTTTATGGCCATTTGTGCAACTGTTTTAAAAAAATGTGTGGTGCGCTTGTTTAAGAATGAGTCTGCCGTACACTTTATAAGCGTTCACATAAATCGTTAAAGAGGACTTTTATAAATTTTATATTGTGTATTATGATAGCTATTACCTCTTACGTGATGACGGTGTCGTGACTGAATATTTATGTTTACCGCTGTAACTTACACTGCGAAATGAATGCTTTATGTATGCTAATAAATTGATAGTATCGCACAAATACCGAATTCAATTAAACGCATAAAAACTTGAAATTATACTAATCTTTATATTTTTAGGTGGGCACCCTCAGGAAGCATAAATTTTACCGTCGTAATAACGTTTCAGCAAAACTTTCTAACAGTCCTGATGGGCATAGGTTTCCTTTTATTGCTTAATAGATTTTCGAGTTTATAGCAATAAAAAATATTTGTCTCCATTTCCAACAATTCATGGTGTTCTTTTTTTGTTGACTAAGCCGTAATTTACTCAACTTTATTAATATTTTATTCTTTACGTGCATATATACATCAGGACCCCAGAATAAAATTTGTCTAGTTATGGAACGGCACAAACACAATAAAAAGACTCTTTACAGAATTTCCAGCTGAGGAAAAAACTTCGTAATTACATCCGCTAGCTTTTCTTTGATTAATTGTGAAAATGGTAAATAAAAACAAGTCATTTAAAAAATTTCAATTATTTTCACATCCTTTGTGGCACCTTATAGTAGAGAGGGCGAATTTCCACATGTTATGAAAATATTTTCCTTTGTAGTTGTGAAACAGTGCCGTACAGAATGATTGATAAGAAAAACGTCTGGTACACGTAACCGCACCCTCTAATGGAACGACTCGTTAAGCGCATGAAAGTGACAGACTTGTTCTCGTTTAGGGTGTGTTGGTTAGAGTCTTCCAATTTAGCTTATCGCAAATTTCGCTTTTTTGCCACCATTGCATTGCGTCAAACGAGATTCATTTATGTTAAAAGCCACCAGCCACCCACACAAACATAAACATTTTTTTCATCCTTCTTGATACAATTTGAATAACAATAGTGTTGATGCCGCCGAAGGACGCATTCACTGTCGATCCGATAGAGGGCTTTATTTTAGGAAATTATCTAAGTCCCTTTTTGTTTTAACGCCTTTTTAGACGAACGATCGTAAAGTACCTGGAGACGCTCATTTTTTTTCTTGATTGTCTAATCAAAGGTTTATATAAAGGATTATTGGTGTGTGTTTTTTATTGGAGACTTCAACTCGTTGACCAACATTCGTCGAAAGTCAATAGAGTTTTTATTTCGAAATGCAATTTATTATCTACACGTTGGATAAATACGATTTACGAGCACGTTTTCGAAAAAGAATTGTGGATTTGTTTAAGTAGTACATTTTTTCTAAGCGAAATAAATTGCCAGTTCAACGATGAAAGCTTGTAAACGTTGGAGTCTTTGCTTTGCCAAGAATATTATCCGTCCGAGTTATTCATCGACCACGTTTTTTTTTCGTCAAATACACAATACCACAGACAATACCTCCAAAGAAACTGTCTTGGAGGGAAGTAAGAATCTAGTTGCTTCTTAATTAAAACTAAAACTGATTATGAGGGTTGTTATTTTGACATTTCAGCAATATTATTATAAGTTGAACGCTCTTCTCAGGTTAGTATTCGAGTTCATGAAAAAGTTAGCCCTAAAAGCAAAGTTACAACATTGTTAAGTTTCTTTGTTAAAATTTTTAGGGCTCTATAAAATTGTGTGCTCTCCTTCTAACCGCCACCTCTTTTTGCGAGTAAAAATTATATTAATAATCATAAAAGTGACTTGTTATTTTTATTATAATTAAAGGGAGATGTTTTTATAAAGGTAGCCTTTTTTTTAAAGCGAAAAGATCAATTTTCGTAAATGCCTTAACTAATTAATATAAATGTAACAGAATGAATGCAAAAAACCCGATGAATAATTTTACGAGAGGCTTTTCGACGGTTGCACTAAAATTAAGAAATTGCTTGAAAAATCGACGAGTTCAAGACAATTTTATTGATGTACAGAAAAAATGTATTTACAATTCGTAAAAAGCTTGTACTCTGGGAAATGCTTTCAGTTAAGTTTTCAATATATGTTGGTCAATTGACAATGATTGATTATCATCTAAGTTAAAACCAGTTGCAGTATAGACTAAGAAATTTCAATAAAACCCCTAGACTGATAGAATCTAGCTAAAAAGACTGCAACACCAATAAAAACATTAGAAAACCTGTTAAAACCAGTACTTAAGTTGTTAACTGGATTGATAAACGGAAAATTCCCTCCTCTGGATATCTACACGAGTTTAAACTGTTTATGAACTTCATTATATTATTGATGATTTTTTTACGACTCTTTACTACAATAAACTTTTTATGTGGTAGTTGTAAAATACGATTACAGGATTACACAGTGTTATTGTTCCCTCGTAAATTGCCTCTTAATTTGTTAATAATATACTCAAGTCCAATTGTTCCATTAAGTATAGGTATATTAACTGGTGTGCCTCTTTTACGTGGTGATTTAGAACGGTCATTATATTGTCCAACTTAAACCATTTTAAACACAAAATGAGCGAAACATATTTGTTAATTAAAGTAACTGTTTATGGGGAGAAAGCAAAAAAATAACTAAAACCATTGTGTATAGTTTTTTGTTATAAACTTTGCGCTCAACGAAATTTAAATGTAAAATTGTTGCAGTCACAATAAAGTTAGTTTTTTTTTGTTGTTGTTGGGCCCATCACTTGACTATTGTGCATTGTGCCTCTATACAGTCTCTCCCAACAGAGAGAGGCTGGCATCATTGTATTGTTAATGCATCGCAATTCCTGGCCGTGCAAATAAATCGTCCAAATTCCGACATGGGATAAATGTGTGCGCCCAACCTCCACCGCACTATACTAGTCCGGACACGACACATATAGGGACCACCACTACACACTAAGGGAGAAAAGCTACAAAGCTCACCGTTTTGATTAATACCCCCTTTCGGTACTTTTAATGACCATCGTAACATTAACATTAGATGGTTTTATTGTACGACCTATTGGACCACTTGATAATCCTTTGTTTAGTCTAATTTAGCGTCTTTATTTGCCGTTTGCACACACAACTATTCGAAACATTATATGGCACACTTATCTGATTTCAATGCGGGACGGTTACACTACTAGAGGGAGGCCTAGGTAATTGTTATATAAATTTAACATTGTAGGCATTCGCGTAATTAGTGTTCGGATTTAGTTTGGAATGTTTGTGCGATCTGAAAGTGGAACACGACCACTAAACATAAAGCGAATTTTGCTGTTTTTCCACTCTCAAAAACAGAAATAAACGATTATCAGGTGCATTAATGCAGCGGGTCGAGTTAAAATAAATTATTTATTTCTGTTATGCAAATATATAAATACGAATTGAATTTATTACGTTTTCATAAAAGCCGTTAAACCAATTTGTTAAAAAGCTGATTTCTGTAATACTAACAAGTAAATATTTCACCTTTATTAATGCTAATGTATACCTATATGGATTAATGAATGCATTTATGTAATTGGGTATAGAGTGATCCGTTTATTCTTTATCGTATGAAAAAGCTTTGGAAATTATTTATTCAAATTGAAAATATGTTTACATGTTTACAATACAGCAATGTGAGCGAAGTTTATGAAGCTTATGGCAGTAATGAGTCAACTGATGATGGTTTAGTAAAGGAAATTAGCGAGGACGCTTGATACAACATTTATTAACCATCAATCATCAAATTAGGGGAAAATTTCGATTATCTGCATTATCTAAATAGGAATGGAGAGGGATAATAGTAATAATGCTTGTGAAATGGACACACATGATTTGACCAAAATAAATCAGTCAAGAGAGATGAGGGACCGGCGGCTTCGATTCTCTTGGATACCATTAATTTATATCATTTTTCCAGTTATTAATAATTCCCCATCACAGTTAATCAACTCAACACTCTTATAATCGTTCTAATTCCCTGACAGGTCACTTATCTCTTAATTTAATCAAACCACAGTTGTTTCTCTTTATTAATCGCATCTTAACTTTCAAAGCTCCTTTTATCGGCTGATGGTTCATAAGACAAGGAGGTCAATCAGTATGTTCGGTGAGTCGCAAGCTACGTGTATTACTTAATAAAAATGTTTAACGTAAATAATCTCCGGACTTTATTGCGAACATGTATCAAAAATGGCAGTCACAGATCAGCATGCCAAAACATGTATCTGAGGTCCAGCTGCTTTATGACCAGTGTGGCCTATTTATTTGGCGAACGCATCCAGCGATGTGAACGGATATGAAATAAGCCTCAAAGACTTGTAGTTTTCCTATTTCTTGGCTATAGTTCGACTGTATTGCTGTGTGTTGTTTATAGCCGTTTTAAAGAGAAACGTTCCATTGGGAACAATATAATTTTATATCATATTATAAAGAGATGACATGTGCATTATATATAAGAAAAATTGACAAAAATGTAGCAAGTGTTGAAAGAAAAAACGAAAAAAATACAAATATAAAACCCACCTTCAAACTATCACTGTAAAACACAGAGAGGCACTTATCTTTGGTTGTTGTTCCATCAGAGTACAACAAAGATTTTACAGCTAGGGGTGAAGGGTGCACTTTTTATATACGCCACATTATATGTCTAAAAAGCGCAATAGCGCCAACAGAAGCACAAGTAGTAACAGCTGCTGTACAGCATTTTAAATACGTCTTAGCTTTAGCCCTCTCCCTACAACCTTATCCTGAATATTTTATTGTAGATTAGTGTTTTTTTCTTCACCAGAAAATACAAGTTACTGTCTAAGTAACGATATTGCCACTTCTGTTCCCTTTGTTATGTTTTAGTCATGAAATTAAATATAAAATTTTGTAGAGTGGAATAAGAATAGTAGTTTACAAACTGTGCTGTAAGTCGTCGTTTTTTTTTTGCAATCTTTGAAAACCAGTGAGGTTTTTTCAAATAACAATCTAGTTTTGGGTTAGAGCCAATTCGTAACGTTGACATTAACAAATTGAATTAAAAGCCTTCAGTTTACTTTTCCGGATAAAATAATACATATAGTAAAATTATGCTATTTTAAATAATAAAACGCTGCATGTTTTCGGGCAACACATAAGCATAAAGGCACATAAGCATAACTGTTGTATGCTAATCTCGTTATGGAAAGGTGTATGTGTTTCTCGGTTTTTCTTTATTATATTTTGATTCGCTTCTGAAAGAATCAGTTTTATACGGGGGAAATAATTTTCAATCGAAATTCATAAAAAATTCAAACGTGCATCATTTTTTTCTCTTTTACATACAAGAAACATAATTTATATATAAATTTAGAGCCACTTATAAAATCCCTCACTCTATCCAAATATGGGTTAAGTGAATTTTTATGTCAAGAATGAAGGATTTTGGCATTTATAAACGTTAAGTAGATGTATGAATTATTACTCACGAAAAAAATATTGAACACATTTGGTTAGTGGAATTTGCAGCAGATTTTTAGGTGCTGGAAAATCAAATTCTCCGCATCGTTCACAACGCGAAAGCGAACCAATCTAATTAGGAAGAGAATAAACATAAACATTTTATTATAAATGTCACACAAAACAGTAATTTTACGGATTCAATTAAAACGGTCCCATTCAATATTGTGTTTTTCATGGGCACACAATTGAATATCACATTTCTCCTATTAGACCTGCAAGTTCTATTAACGTTTTTGCCACTCCCGAAAGTTGAAAAAAATCTAAATAAATAGACTGCCGTAAATGCGAACACACTCCGGTTATACACCAAGACTAAGGGATTTATGTACCTGAATAAGCACCAAACCGCAATTTACATAAGTGATTAAGGAGACCTTTAGGTTTTCTCTTAATTGTCTTCCCTAATCAAAACAGTTAACATATGTCCCGTGAAAATTACACAAAACACTATTTTCACAGTTGCCGCTCCCAATTTCTAATCAACATTAGATAAAACAATGGCGCTTTTCTCCATACATATTTCATCCTGAAATAATTCTAAATTTTATATTAATCCAGACTTTGTTTCAATATTGTACAAGTAAACTCGAGTGGAGATATTAAATTTCTCTTGCTAACAATAAGAAGATGGTTCTAGAGGATTATACTTCAACACCAAACTCAAATAAAGCAATAAAATAAATTTAACAACCGAAACGTTCCCATAATAAGGGTCCATGGTACTTAGTAAAATTTATAAATTTACTAGCATAAGAGGTGAGTGCAAGTGGCATGCTTCATGCAATTTGTCACTGTCTCAAAATACTTAGCCCTGATATACAGCGTTTGTCAAAAGATTTATTTGACTTCTAATATGACCTTTTGTTAATCTCAATTTCCAAACACTGGCCCTATTGTTTACAATACATAAATAAGAAGTTATGTGTGTGTTTTTTATTATGTTCCAAATTTATGGGACTCACATAGATATACTTTTGTGACAGGCATATACAATAATTGCAAACTACAGCAAATATTTGCTCTGATATGGAACAGTTTCGGGGAATATGCTGGCATTTCTCTCTGTGTGTAGACTCGGTAATGAATGATTACACGTTATTCTCGACTTACACTGAAAGCTGATAATTTCACAATTCCTGTGATACTCTATATTTTATTAAAAATGGAATACGCCAATAAAAGCGCAATGTTTACGATGACAATCCATAAAATTCAGCGCGGTCGGTAATAAAATTCCTCTTAAAATATGGGATTTATTTATTGTAATATAAACTATAATGCAAATACATATAAGCGAATTGTTAATGAGCCAAAACTGAAATCGGCTTGTTGCCAACAAACAAGTCTGAACTAAGTAGTTAACTATAACTTTATTGCACTTACGATTTTCGAGGATGGGTACATAGAAACTAAACACTGTTTAAATTAATTTAAAGCGGAGATTTACTTGAACATGGCCTGAAATTCTGTTCGGTTTCCGCTACATTCATTACGAAAACCTTTTGGACTTCAATAATTACATTATAATCAAGGGTGGACAGATGTTCACCATTTAGTCACTTTAGCAAGTTTCTCAAAGTGTCTACACAGTATTATCATAATAATTATTGCAGGTTGTGCCCGTCTTTCGAATACTTAATTTTTCTCTTACACATTGTGTATTCAACACCGAAATCCTTTTACAGTGCAAATTTTCCCATTGCAAAAACAAAGAGCAACAAAACACTTTATGGCGTACATAAAGAACCCCGTAAATGTATTTTAGCTGGCACTTGGAACGTTGTATAAATTTATTAGAACATAATTTGGTGAAGACACATCCGTCTTAGGCGACCAATGCAAGGGACATGAAACAGGATTAGCAGACGAGTGTATAGGAGCGGCTGGGATTAAGTATATCAGTGGAATGAAGGAACGTGTATGAATGATGGGGTAGAGAATGGCGAGTAATTTCGTGTGTGTTTTCAGTTTTAAGCGGTCGCACGTTTATATCCATGGATTAGTAGAATGGAACTCGTGTATATGGTTTTTATTCCAGCATTCCTCAGCACACCACACCGGTCCTTTTCTTCACAATCGTGACAGTCGCCTTTCATTACCCCAAAAGACTTTTCCAACTTTTGAATAGAAGTTAGACCATAAATGCTATTTAATTATAGGCTATTGTTCTCCCGGTGTGAGTCCCTCTTTCATTTCGCTTCTTTTCTATTGGTCTTGTAATAAAACATAAAGGATTCTTTCACAATTTTATATAATCAAATTTTTATCCGGCACCATTCTTCCCCTCCTGAGAAAGAGATCATCGTGCGCACAAAGACAAATGTTGCACTTCATTAGCATGCAAACAAAAATTACTATATATTTTCATTCGGCTAATGGATGTGTATCTGAGATACACACGGAAAATGTGGGGCCGCTTTTGGTTTACGTGGCAATAAAGATTGCTTTTTACTAGCGTATCCGGCGTTTTCTTAAAAACGTTAGCCAGATACAGCGTGCTCGATTGGACACAAACAGTTCCTTTGGGAGAGTTGATACCATTGTTTGGAAATTTCACATTGATTTATCTGAAACAGACGTGCATAATTTTGAATACGTTTAAATTTCTATATGAATGCTATTAGAAAGTTTATTGTCAAGCTAGCAAATTCGTATAATGGCCATGAAAGCTTTACAAAACGATTCCAACTAATAGATTTGTGCAACACAAAAGCGAAACTTGAAAATATGATGAACGTCATTCACATATTACCAAGTAGTGTAGATATTTCATGTACGCTAACTATCTTGACCACCATGTACGTTTGGAAATTCCGACAAAACTTAATTTCCGTTCACACATCACTTGTGGCATTTCAAGTTTAGAAGGTGTAGTAAAGCGTTACAGGCTAGTATCCGGATATTGTACAACAGACAGAAATGACATTTTCCTGAGCATTTTCCCAATGAGTTGTTCTGACCGTTTCCAAAGCTTGACTTTAATAATGACGTAAATAGATTGTGTACCGAACGTGTACTCGTTATTTTTAATGTTGGTTCGAGAATCAACTGACGTAGTTAGAATATGGGGGTTCTGGAGTCAGCAAATAGTCAGAAGAATGTTTAATTTGTTCTCGAAATCCGACAATTTCATTCAAATGCATATTGGAAATAAATTCTCTTTTTCCCACTGTCGAGACATAACCATCTCTTTATGGACTTTTCAGAAAAAATTACTTGTGATGTTGAGCTGCATTTGTATACATGCGGATATTGTACAACAAAGAAATGACGTTTTTTTTAACAATTGGTTTTTTGACCATTTCCGAAGCAGGACTTTAATAGCGTAAATAAATTGTAGACTAAAAGAGGTCACAGTCTGTTTAGTCACTGTTTTCGATACTTTGTGAATAAACGGCAGCAGATAAAATATATGAATTCTCTATAGGTGCAACTAATCAAAAGAATGTTTAATTTATCCGTAAAATCCGGCAATTTACTTCCATTCAAATGTACAGTGAAAATGGTGTTCTCTTTTTTCACCCTTCCCACATGACATTCTTTCTAAAATTTATTCATAAAAAAGTTTGACTTGTTCAATTACATTTTGGACGGTCATATGTATAAATTTCAGCACGTTTTCAGCGTGACTGGTGTGCCATATCTTCTCTCCCTTTTATATTAATTTTGGTACTCATACGGAAATTACGCTCCAAATGTATGCCAAATTCAAAAAAGTTCTTTCTTCTCAATTGTGAATAGGAAGCGAGGATTTTATTCAAAGACGTCTACATTCACTATATACTATACATTTACTTAGGATTCTTAAATACATTTTTACAACTGAAAGATATCATGAATTCTAAATGGAATTATTTTCTTTACATTAAAAAGGGGATCAGTGGGTCTTTTAAAAGGGCAAATATTGTTTGTTATATGAAGTAATTTTGCGATGGTGCACTATTTCCATTTCTTCAATTACCTGAAATTTTTTCCAACAAGATCTACTAATGAGCACCATCAGAAAATTTTAGCTCTCCTTCTGATGATTAGTAATTGGCAGTAATTATTTTAGAGTAAAATTTACACTTAAAACGTAATCACTTGAAAATAATAATTAGACACTAATGAAAATGTGAACTCCTGCTGAAATGGTTTTTTTCTTCTAGAATTTTTTATAAACATGGCGAATTTCTAATGAATAAGTGCGCTGAATTAATTTTAAATTTTACTTACTCAAACTTGACGTCGAATAAATTTAAATAAATATTAAGGGGAAATTTGGAATCAGTCTTGAAACAATGTTGAAAGCCCATAACATTTCACTAACATAAATATTTAGTTTAGTTAACACGCAGGTAAATATTTCAACTACTAGCTGGCTGTGTTTCATGTAACAAACCTAAATCTCACATACCTACACACAAAGTGTGCACCAAAACCGTAAAAAGAATTGTTTAGTTGATGATAATAGCTTGTGTGATATGCTCAGCATTATATTTAATATAAGCATATCACATGTCTGTAATCTGCAAACCAGTGTGTAAGTTCAAGTATTAAATTAATTTTCCTCTAAGTTAGTTTTTCGATATTTGCAGCCAAATTTTAAAATTGAATTACACAGTAAATACAGTGAAACCAACTATAAATACCTATCTGGAAAAGTTTAAGGCAAATTCCCTTGTAATATAAAAATTCCATACAATTTTCTCTACTAGAAAAATCCAAGATTAATAATAAAGTTTTCGGTATGGCTTATAGCAATATGTTGGCAGATGGAAGAGCTGAAACTTTGCATTTCATTCAATATAATAATGAAATGTTATATTTGCCTGTTTTCTACTAGAAGAGCAGTTGGATTTTGTTATTCTTTTTGTACCAGCCTCGCTGGATAACTGAAAATTTCATTACACAGTACACCGATTAAAGCGCTTTATTGATTCACATGTGAAAATGACATTAAACTCTAAAAATCTAACCAGCGATCAATAGCAGCGTGTGTTAATTATTTTAGAAAATTAGTTGCCAGAAACCGTTTCCGTTCGTAAATTTCTATGCTATCTCCATTTGCATGTCAAGAAAGTGGTGATTTAATTTGATTAGAAATGCTAATAGTGTAATTGATTTTCCAGAATCAGATGCAGATCTTGGCGTTGGGGAGGACCTGAACGAGTTAGGTGCTTCATTTCCACCGTTAGAGAGTCCTCCAGTTCACTTTGTAACGGAAAACAACACGATCATCACTTCACAAACGGGGTCAACTGCTTTAGTGCCATGTGTAATCAACAACATCGGCGACGGAATGGTAAATACACCTAATGTTATTATTTATTCATCAATTTGTCTCGATTCTATATATATTTAATTGATTGAAAATTCCAATGGGATCACAATGTTTACATTACTTTGCCATGTTTTCTTTATAATAAACTCCATTTGGGCAATTTTCAGGGCATTATCAATAAAGGTTTAATTAAAGTACATCTTAATTACTATCATAAGCTTCGTAAATGCTATAAATTCTGTTAGATTTTAATAATTCGGCTATTTAGCTTAAACCGGAGCAAACGAGGATTATGTCACTGCGTACCATATGGTTTCCACCTCAAAAAATGATTGATGTTTTTGTCAAACTTTGAACTTAACCGAAACCGGTGTTTAATAAATCGTTCGAATGTACATAATACAGAATATTAACTCAAAAATTCCTACTGAAGGGACAACGTTTAAGGTTTCATGGAACAGTGACATTAAATTGTCATCGTCCACGCTTAAACTCTCTGCGCGATATAGAGGGAAAATTTCGCCATTAATTAGATTTTTTAATCTGCCAAATTGTTGTCCTCATTTTCCTTGTTTACACTTTCTGATAAAAGCAATGATTAGCCTCATCAGTCGCCTTAATCGTATAAATCGCCATTTCCTACAATTCAATTAAAAGGAAACAGACTCGCTGTATTTCTTATACTGTTTCCATAAATTTTACAGTTTCCACCCTCGTTCCAAGTAATAAACATGTTTTATATGCACTATAAAAGCCGCACCTACTAAATTTGACAGTATAGATTGCCGGTGAAATTGTTATAGAGGCATACATAAACACAGAGAGAGGGATGAGAAAAAGGAACACAGACACAAAAAAATAAACTACTTCGAATCACTTTCCGCACAATGAATGGAAATCTTTTAGGAAAGACAAAGTGAATACACGGGACTGTTTCGGTTTATTGTAACGGTTTTTAGTGGAGGTACTTAAACAGAAAACGGAAGAAACGGTTATTGTTATTTGGATGATTATCAGTAAAATACGTTCATGATGATATCGAGAGAAAAAAATGCTGGAAATTGATACGGTGCTCAGTGTTTTAGGCTATTTAATGCCGAAATGGTCCTTACGCAGAGATTTATTGAGAGATTTTGATTGTTTTATAGAAAGGACCTCATTTGAACTTTTAATCATATAATATGTGGTAAATTTTTTATAGGGACACTACAAAAGGGCTTAGCACCGTAAAAGGATTTTTTTATTTATGCGATGTTTCCATAATAACAGAATTAACTTCGTTAAAATAATATATTTAAGTAGTAAAACTTTTATCATTTTTTTTATAACAATGAACTGCCTTAATTATGTATGCGAATAAAGCATTAAAATTTTATGCGGTTTATTATAAAATCGAGCATCTAGAGCACTTAATCCGGTGGAGTTCGAACGCTTCCAGCTTTTTGTATTACTTAGGTACGGAAAAAATTGTTTATATTTTTAATGGGCAAAGGGACCAAGGAAATGCATTGATGTAGAAATTTATTGTAATCCTGTTTTGTAGCAAAACTATAAGAGTTAATGTGATAGTAAAGTTTAATACTGGAAAGATTATGTAGATTTAGGTGTTATTGTTTGAAGTATAACGAACTGCAAGGGTCGAGTGTATATCTTAAGCTGTTAATATTTATTCAGGTAGTATTTTGCTTTATTACATATTTAATGTTTCATTCGCCTAAAATAATGAATAATAATTTAGGAATATTGTTTCACTTTGCAAAGCACTAAGTAGGAAGAAATTTAACGATTTTTGGTACACACAGACGCCTATACACAGTATTCACATTTAAATATCTACTCGCTTCTTGTGCATTCGAGGTGCACTCTATCTGTTTTTTTTATCTTGGAAAATCTCTATACTTGCTCATAATTAATTTCAGGTTTCATGGATTAGACGGAAGGATTATCATCTACTTACAGTTGGATTAACCACGTATAGCAGTGATGAGAGGTTTCAAGCTATACACTTGCAACATTCTGAGGTACCCCACACCATTTTATTATTTCCTCTTAACTACTTAAAAATGCTATTTATGCTGTAAAATATTTAGTTTCAATGCACAAATGCTCTAACGTGTATTCATTTAATTTTTATTTAAGATCTTTCTGCTGGTGGGCTTATGTCTTTACCGAGCATGTGTCTAATTAATATTTTACTTTAATACTTTTTTATCTGCTTAGGAGTAGGAGTTTTAAAAATGTTGCTCATTCAAAATTAAAATTGTTTCTAAGTTAATACCCGCCATGAATACCGATTTATGTATTTTCTTGACTAGGTCGGTTAAGTATTTCAAGTTAGTTTATGACTTTATTTGCTAAAATTGTTTGTTTACGGTATAATAAGTGAAGCTGTGGTCATTTCATGTAGAATGTAGAAAACCCGTTCAATATTAATCGGAATCGTCGCAAAAACAAACTTAAATATATTGGATAAAAGTTAATTCCCAGTTTATTGCCTCGCGCTTCCCCAGTGCTAAATGACTGTAAACAATAATTTCCCTGTAACTGAATCTTTGTCTTTAATCCCGGAGGTATTTAACGTAAAACGTGAAATTTATCGGCTCGTCTAGTGCTCTAATCGAATTTAAAGAAACTCTATTATTCAAATAGCTTCGTTATAGAAAAAACTGTACTACAATTGCACTGAATTGAATCAAAGCGAATGTCAAAACTCTTCATGAACGAAATGGTTTTTCTGGGCACAAATCAAATTTTATCAAAGTGTTGGAGTAGAAGGGCAGAGTCCGATGTGTGTGTGTGCTTTTAATTCCGCATTCGTTTACTCGTATATAGCACTTGGCCTATCTCAAGTAGACATTCACGATGGCCATTATTCCACTTAATCGAATATCAGACACAAGTCCTCTAGGTATATGTATAGCCTTTGGCCATTTAAAATGATATTTGGTTATAGTACACAAAACATTTTTAATCTATCTTCGACAATGCACCACAAAAGTGGTGAAATGATTCACAACTCGAGATACATTTCCTATTCTACCTAGTTTCCAATCAACTATTTTCCAATTTCAAGTGCAATATTCCATCTATTAAAAATTCATTTACCTATATTTTCTTTTTTATTCACTTTATATCAAATTCAATTTTTATATTGATGTTCTTATATTCTATATAGACTTGTTATTTGTGGGAATTCATTGTATCAACTGTACTCGTATTGGCTTCCGTTTGTGTTTTGACACAGATCGATTCGTAAAATAAAACAATGTAATAATAACATCTGTGGCCCGTTTTCTTCCCTGTTTCATATCTCTCTTTTATTCTTTTGTATTAGGGACCGACTTATGCACAGAAGTACAAGTTCAATTCGCCGTTTTGGCTACACGTTCAACACCAGAAAATCTTCTGCCAGTTATCTTGCTTTCGTAATTACGCATTTATTTTCCTACTACACTTGATATCGTATTCCTAATTGCTTCCGATTTCCCGTTCATAGTCAGATAAAACAGTATCTCGTATCCAACCTTTTAGTGTTAAATTTCAGTTTTCAACTGTCTTACTGACAAAAGGGTTAAAGAGTCCCTTTTTATTGGCATTTAGTCGTCTGCTGGTATATGTGTCTCTTTGCAAAAAAAAAATTCTACATTCAACGAGTGATGCATTTTATCTACTCACTTGTCGTGTCGATTACGAAATTAAAGTTTTTTGTTGAAGGTTTTTTCGTAGTCTAAAGCTACGTCCACACTATGCCGAACGACAAGGTCGATCGACAGTGTCGATCAACATTGTCGATTTAAAACGCTGTCCACATTGCTTATACGTGTGGACGTTTTCTTCGACGCATATTGAAACTTTTCGACTTTTAATTAAAATTTAAAACTATTTAGTGAATATGAGTGATTCGGAAGATGCAGTTGCAGCCACTGCTGCAATTATAATTGCAGTAGTTGGAAACCAACAAGTTCATTGTCGAGAGCGAAGATTTTGGGTACGACCCAGCCTTGTCCGAGGTAGAAAAAAAGTATGATGATACAGATCAATTTATAAATGATTTGTTGCTGGATGATGAGGACGCGCTACAACTAGAATACAGATCAGAAATGGGATTTCTTCTTCTGGTTTCAATACTTGCAGAAAAGTTAAACAACATGGTTCAACACGTCCACACAGTCGATGTCGATTCGACTTCTTTTGATCGGTACCGACTTGAGTCGGGTTGCATTCGACTCGACACGACATCATTCAACAATGTTGGGATACACGTCCACACCTATTCGACACCATTCGGCATAGTGTGGACGTAGCTTAACGCTATAAATTAAAATGCTATCAAAATTTTGTGCATATTTTTGTGCGAAATTTACTTGATTTTTACACGATTTTGTTTGTCAAATGGGATTTTTACGTTTTATTGGGTTTTTTCAGAGTCAAATTTTCTCTTTTTATAGACAATTATGTAGTTTGCAAAAAAAAATATTTTCATCTGAATATTTCATTTTTTTCTCATTAAATTGTCTCCTGCACGCGTTTCCCCTTTTGATCAAACAAGAAAATCAAAGAAATTTTCAAAATTGGGTTAGCGGATGTGCGGCTTTCAACTTGTAGCACACACGGTGCCGAATTTGTTCCTGGTGGTGAGTCTACAAACTCTTATCGTAGAGGGTTAGGTTAATTCGGGTGATGTTGACGTTTTCACGTACCCCGTAACGATGTTACAATTCAAAGTTTGTCTAGAAGAGCTTCAGCAACTATTGATTTTTTTCCCTTGCCAACATCGCAAGCTAAGCTCTTTGATAATGAACAAATAGGAACAATGGGAATACATAAATAAGACGCATTCCGTGAAACTTAAGGAAACTAATAATGGACGAAAAAACAAAACAAGAAAAATCGGTCGCGATAACTAGGACTAGGACTTTGTTTACGGCCTATAAAGAAAAAATTGATTTCAAAACCGTTTCCAGTTTATTTTGCATTTGAAAAAACGCCTGTTCATAAATCAAAGTCCAGCTTTGATTTGTTTGCTTTAGAAGGGGTAGCAAATAGTGTTTTTCTGCCTATTTGGAGCATATTTAATTCGCGTATACAAAAGGGCCTGTCTGCTTTCAAGAATTATGCCTGTAAAATCGATTGTCCATCCGCCTGTTTTTTCCATGTACACGCATATGAATCTTATTTTATGGGCCATCGTTTCTGTATATTAATTGAATTAATCACTTAAATGTTTATTTGGAAAAGTTTAAATGTGCTCATTTACATAATAGATTCTCTATTAATTTTCAGGATTGGACATTACAAATCAAATATGTTCAGAAGCGGGATGCTGGCTTGTACGAATGCCAAGTGTCCTCTCATCCTTCAACGAGTATCTTTATCCAGCTTAATGTAGTTGGTAAGTTACCATTATAAATTTAATCCGTTCCAGTTTCTTAACTACACATTACTATACGTAGTACAAGAGACAGATAGGTTGCGGGCAAATTTCAAACTGAAATGCTGCAGTTCCGTTAATTAAATTCAACTAATAACGGGCTTTAGGTTTCTGTCTTTCTCATTACCCATCAGTTGCAAGGCTTGAATGGTTTTAGGGGTTTTGCCATTGATCTTGGCTATAATGATGTGGCCTGTATTATTAAAATGCTAATTATTGAACAAAAAGCGATTCGGATGTCTATACCCAACGCATTTGAAGAAGTATTTTTTGCAATGATCTCAAAAACACGTTAAAGTTCTATAAACCGATTTGTGATATAATTCTTTAAATTGAATGGCTGAATGTGAAGCTTTTACCACGAATTATGTTTCTTATATATTATTGAATCCAATAAAAGCTGAAAGTGTCCAAATCGCCTTGATTTTTTTTCACAATAAAAACTTCTATTGTTCTTTAACAAAACCTCGAAATAAAGGATATCGAAAGAGTTTTTTTGCCTCTCTCTGTGTGCAAAGGGGAAACGCCAAATATTTTCAATGTTTTGTGGGGGACGTTTATTAATTGCGTCCGATAGTCTTTTTGAAAATATCTCCAGTAAATTTATAGTTAATATTAGCAGTAAAATGCTTCAATAAAGATGTAAGCAGGTAACACAAATTGCTTCATTATCTGGCTACAAATAGAGGAAGTCGGTATATACGTGATATTTAGAGATGCTCTTCTTATAAATTATGTTGACTCGAAAGGCGAAAGGAGAATGTGCACTAATTACAGCATAAAATTAGAAAAATATGAGAGTTCAGTGCTGAGCGAGATTATAAAGGTGAGCATTGGTTGGATGTAACCAAAGGCGAGAAGTTCTAGTTTGATGACAAGTATTAGTGAATTGAGGCTCGTTTCTATTCCATTCACCCTTAAATTTCATAAAAAGCAACTTCCAACTACCATACTCACACATGTTACAACAATCCAGTAATATCATCACCAAATGTCGCTCCGGTTGGCATTGCCACTTCGTTTAATTTTAATATTGTGTATAGAGAAGGCATTCCCATTCACACACACATAGAAAGAGACCAGGACGCACCCTCTTTTCCACTAAATGAAAAATAACTTGACGCCCAAGAATGCAGAGCCTTTTATGTTACTTTATCACACTTGAAAGAAATGCGAGCCAAACCAGGCTCCAAAAAATAAATTCGCCTATTTGAAAAACAAATAAGCCAACAGCCGAAATTGTCAATATTTTATACTGATGAAGATGCAAATTCACACCCACCACCATTTCGAATACACACACACAATTTAAATCCGAAGAGTGGAATGGAAAAAGAAATGGCGCAGCATCTGCATGTGTCACGATGGTGTGGCATATGTTTTAACGGCAACACTTTTTGTTCAGAGGCAATTCTCCGGAATTATTCAACCATGACAACCCTTTTCTAGCACTGATGTTAGTTGTTCGTATGAACGAGTCCAACAATCACTCGTCTGGAAATCGGGGAAAAATCTACAAAACTTACACTACCAACATTTTAATAAATTGTACATAGAGAGGTAAAGAGAGATGGCCGCGCTCTCCAGTGACATTAGATGTCACGTCCTCCCAATTCCTGCATCGAAATTGCACATTTTTTCCATACAGCACAAGTGCACTTTTCCATATAGTGGACAAAACCAATATGGACATGGCCAGTGGAGCCGATAAATTGAACAGCGCCAAACAAATCGACTAAACGAGCAAGAATCCTTTATTGTCGAATTGTCGTTTTGCACCAATTACCTGCTCCTCTACCTCTTCCTCCCAAACGAAAACTTCAATCGCTTTAATTGTCTATTGATTGTTGCAGAGGCACGAGCCGAGATCCAGGGCCCCCCGGAGAAGTATCTGAAGCCGGGCTCCGGCCTCCGGCTCCAGTGCACTGTGCTACAGAGCACCGAAGCGCCAGCATACGTCTTCTGGTACCACAACAATCGTATGATAAATTATGACGTTGATCGAGGGATAAATGTAACCACGGAATTGAGTGAAAAAAGCAGCACCCTCACCATCACGAACGCTGCAACACGACACTCTGGCAACTACTCATGTGTCCCCAGTAATGCACAGCCGGCTAGCACTTATGTGCACATCCTTAATGGTAAGTCTGCCGTTGAAAGGGTGCTCTTGAACGTACTGTTGAAAACAAAAAGATTCTTCACACTCCTATTATGGCAAATGGCAATTGAAAAGTGATTTCCGGTCGTCCACAAGTGGGGACGAAACGCCATTCCTCGCTTGGTGGTGATGGCAAAAGAACTGTGCGCAAAGTTTTCTTAATTTGTTGCAAGTGTCCGATCATTTAGTACGTTTTTAGTCCGATGATGCGGTGTGAATTTGTAATTGGTTTGTATCGATTGCGTGTACGTGTTTATTAAAAATCCGGAGGAGAATAGCATTAGTATTCATGTAAATGTTTGCCGTTTGTAATGAAATTGATGACCTTTAATGCTTTTGATTTAGCTTTTATGTTACTTTCAAATTTTATATATAGTAATGTAGGGCGATTATTGAATTATTGTTTTTTTTTGGATGGTATTTTACATTTGTTGGTATATAAAAACCATTTTCGTGAAAATGGTAATGTTCGCTTCCATAATGTGAACTGAATTGTTAACACAATTCCACTTCCACACCATCTAGTAATGCGTGTGCATTTATGAAAGTTCTGAAATTTCGGTCGAAATATGTCGCATTATTCTGCATAAATTTGAATTTTATTGCAATTGGTCGAAAACGATTGTTGGTGAAATATGTATGTACATTTTAAGGGAGTGTCATGTAACGCATATCATTTTCTGTGAAAGTTTGGCTTAACTTTTCAAATTGATGCAGATGGAGATGAAAGGCAGGATAATTAACGCTGGAACCTATTAAGGAATAAATGAAGAAAACTATTTCATTATGGTTTTTTTCGGTATATACCGGAGAGAGACGTGTGATTGCAATTTCATGCTTGATGGTGTCTTTCTAACTTTCTACAAGAGTGTATGTTGAGATTCCCTTTTAAGATGCTCACTGGCGTTGAACGTTGCTTTCAGTTTTCAACTGAAATGATATGTTGAATTTTATAAACATTTTAATACAGATGAGGGTCTTCTGGGTTTAAAATAGGATTTTTACGTATTGTTAAGAAAAAAAAGATTTTCTTTTAAGAGAAGGGAATTTCATTAAAGCCGCTTGAATTCAATGTTTGCTAATATATTCCATTTATGGTAGATAAACAGAGGCATGAAAAAGAGTATATAAAAAATGTACTTTAATTTTCTATAACCCACCTATGTAAGAGTTTTTCATAGGAGTAATAAATTTTATAGTGAGATGGTGGGTCACGAGAGCGCGCAAAAACTGAAATAAATGCTTTTTATTAAAATCGTTCCTAGTTTGATGTAATTTTCAGTGACGCTACAAATTTAGATAGAGCACGAAACCTATTATATTCCAATTGGAATGATGCTGTGGAAAACTAAATGGAAAAAATTTAGATGAACGTGTTTTATTGCTCGTTCGTTCACTTAGAAATTTAATAATTGTGTGTATATGAAACAAATCTGAAAAAATTAATTTCCCTTTATACAAATTTCGCACTATGCAAGAAAGAAAACGTCGACGAAAATTCATAGTTGCATTTATACCGGCAACAAATAAAGACGATTTAGAAAAAAAGTGGGCATTAAATAGCATTATCTTAATGGTGGAACGTGAAGCACCTTCTCGGCATAATAAATCATTTTCACGAGTGTAAAATAGTGATAGCACACAACTAAATTATGTGCATTTGGGGGGCAAAAACATGATGCATGTTAAGTAGCCTCCCCCAAAGTAAGTAAAATGTCGTTCACATTACCACCATTAACTTACAATTTTACCACTTATAATTTTATACTTTCTACTGATAAATATGCAACACATCACCGAAGCTAATGGGATTTTTATGAAAAATGCAAATTTTTCTCTTGCCCTGAAACATGAAAAATTTCCACAAATTTTATTCAACCAGATCGAATGCTCATTTGCAAAACCAATTTCGAAATCGATAGTGCTTATTTACAGGAGAATCTACTTGTTGATTGATTTATAAGTGGCTAAAGTTGTTGTATACTGATTTATTCCCGAAGTGAAATTGAAATGCATTTTTATCAGGAACATGAGGTTTTATTAAAAAACGAAAATTCCCACTGAAAGGCAAACTTCCAAACAAATTCCCCATGCACTTTTCAGTTTTGCGTGTCACTTAATTTCCATATCAAGAAACTTGTTATCAGGACTGGTGCAGCGCCTCTCACTTCGTCTTTCTCTTCTACAAAGTGACTTTTTACATATTTTAGCTTTTAAAAAATTCCCATCCACTTTATTCAAAGAGAAACTAAAACTCATTTAAAGTCCGTCCTTACTTATAGTCTCGTTTATCTGTGTTGAAAAATGATGACATCTGACAAAAGATAAACTAACACGCGCTTCATTATGTCCTTGCATGCATTCTGAATAAGGAAAAATGGATGAACACATTTCGGCGCAAATTATACACGACATTAAAGTCATTAAAGCATTAAACGATATTTTATTTCATTCGCTTTTTGTAAAATACGAACAACACTTGAAAAGATTTCAGTTCTCGCTATGCTGCTACGGTTTTGTACTGTGATGTGATGCTTGCTCTCTCGTTGAGCTTTCTTCGGTGTTTGGTTTCTTTCGCTCGAGCGATAATATGAAATCGGCGAAAGTTACCATTAATTTTGCACCCTGTTCTTCGTATTTTTTCTAGTGAAAATGATTGTTTCCTTTAAACATTAGGCTACTAGCGATATATTTCCTGTTATTTAACCGCATATAACAGGGAAAGTGTGGTGCTCGTAAAGAGCACACAGCTCTCCTGTTTCATGACTGTGATAAATGACGTGGTAAAATACAGTATGGCAACTCAAGATAACCGTTGTATCGAAGCCACTTCGGATACTTTCATCACACTCCACAGAAATTCGGCTTAATATCCAATAGGTCCGGTTTCATGTTACTTTCCAATTTGCCATATTAAATGGAAATATGCCAACGCATCGGATAATCTATTGCCCCCACAATTTCCATAATTTATATTCGCCTGATGGTGTTGTACTTACAATTCATAGATTAATATAATAAACATTGTAAGTAGAATAGTTTTGTAAACAATAGTTATACTAATTACGGCGGCGTTTGCAGCCTCAGATCGTTTACATTTAGTTTTGTGATGTTACTAGGGGCACAAATTAATTATTATTAAGCTACTAAATATTGACAAAGTACTAATGACTGCTGGCATAAAGGATAAAGTTTGCATGAGTCTATTAAATTACCTATCTATACATAACTGCAAGTTTCATTGAGCCAATATTCATATGGGACTTTGAGTAAACAGAAATGTAGTAACACAACTAGAACTAACATCCTTATATTCTTGTATTTTGTTTAGTTTCGTTCAACTTTTTGGGGCTATAAACAAGCGCGCTTATCTTTGTTATCATCCTGGCATTATGAAATGAAATTCCAAGCGGTTCGGGATTATTCTTATGTGTTGCAGGCACAATTAACATGTTCCAAGTCAATTCAGAGAGGCGCCTTAATTCCTTCCTCTTTACATATGGCGCAAAAAAATTTAATAAAGCGCTATAAATCACCGGTTGGAACAGTGCACAAAATATAGGATATAGAAAGTGAGTTTGAGGGTAGAAAGGCGGGTGGTCGTGCTTATAAAATATTTCATATTCTTGTCTAAAAATAGAGATTATCGCTTTACATATACAGAAAGATGCACGCACATCGTGAGACGACTTCAAGTTCTCAAGAGTTTGTTTCCGTACATTTGGAACAAAAAGCGTGTAGATCTACGAGCTAAGAATTTTCATTTTCATATTAATTGCAAAGTTTCAAGTGTTGGCATAATTTAATTCATAATGTAAATGTTAACTTGCCATTCCCTAATGACAAAATGATGATGACACTTCATCTAGACAGTGCTCTAGTCTAATTTGTACAATTCTAAAGACCTATGCGTTGAAATTTTAACAAGTGCTTTTCTTGTCTCTTTTTTCTAGGGGAAAATCCAGCCGCTATGCAACATGGAGGCAGAGGATTATCCTGGCTGCAATGCAGTCCCTGTTCATGGCTTTTATTAATTTCATTTTTAATAATTTGGTGCTAGTTGCCATTTTAACATCATGTGCATTACAAGAACAATTTTTTTCCTTTTTTCATATATAAAATATGTGCTGGTTTTCATACATAAAATAATAAAGTAAATTCTGTAAATGTGTATTTTGGGCCTAGTGAAAATTAAAAATTTTTACAAGTGAATAATGAGAGTGCAATTTTCGCCAGACAAAAAAATATCCTAACAACATTATTAATAACATAAAACACGTCCAACTTACCAAAAAAATTGAAGTGTGTGATTTGTAATAATTATAAGTCTGATATAATTTGTTTTTTAAAATAACATAAAAATGAAAATCAACAAGAAAAATTATGATTGTGTGAAAAGAGGATAATGTTGTGCGAAGAATTTATTGTGTACCGAAATTAAAATTTGCTATTGTATTTAATTAAAGAAGAGGAAAAATACACTCAGACATTTATCAATGTTAAATTATTACAACAGGAAGAGGAAGTCGTGAGGGTATATTTATCTAATTTTTTATCGTTACTTCCTTTCTGCCTTGCAATTCACCAGAATAAGATTTAAACATTTTCTATTTATATATTATATATATTATGAATGTTGTATGTGGTATACCTGGACTTATTTATTCGCTTTAAACACTAAACTTGTTTTCGTACGATGAAATGATTTTTTTTATTTAAACAAAATGCGACTTTAAAACAACGTTCCTATTTAATCACAACATTATTTTCTTCTTTCCATTCACAAATACAAAAGAAAATATAATTGAATGTAACTCCGACTCTAATGAGTTCTCTTGTAAATTCCCCATCTTTAACCCTTTATATTGCAAATAAATTATATAAAATGTAAACAAAATAAAAAAATATTAATAAATGAATATGGATGTAGAGGCCGACCTACATCCGTAGGTTATGAAAAATAAAGATTGCCACTCTTTTGTGCATTAAATTTTCTATCAGCATCATGTATGGCTATTTTAAAGTTTTTCCGTTGAATAATAATAAAAAAAGAGTAATACCTACTGATAAAAATGATGTTAATGGAAAATTTACGTGCAGAAAATCCAGTAAAAAAAGTAGATAACTAATTTAGATAAAATCATTTATGTATACATGTCATTTGAAATTATCTTACTACTATCAAAATGCAAAATAAAAGATGAAAAAACGTGAATATAGTCATGTACATGTATAAATAGAGAAAAATTATACTTCAAGTTAGTTATTAATTTTTTATTACTTATTATTATGAATATTAATAAATATTTATTAAAGAAAAACAACTATGTTTATCAATATATGACTTAAATAAAAGTGTTATTAATTGTTATTACTTTATTAATGTATAATTACCACTTAAGTGTGAAAAATATTTATCTAATAAAAAGATGTACATAATTATTTGGAATTAAAGAGAGTTCTGTATTTCTCCCAACATTCTGGTCCCAACATTTTTCTCATTACTGTTAATTCTCTTCTCCTCTTAGCCCGAAAAACGAAACGATGCACTTTGTAAACATATTTACCTCATTTAATTTTATTGTATCTTGCCATTGCACAGAAAGCAAACTTTTGCATTATTATTGTAAGCCACAAACAACGGATTGTTAACTTAAATAACTTTAAATTCCACGGAAAATTTCTCCTAACTTACTAAATTAAAGTTTAAAATTCTACCTATATACACCAATTTCCAGCGTACATACAGATATAAATTCCCTCTGTTTTCAACAATTTTTCTAGCTTTCCCTCTAATCGAGAATAACAATTTTCGAGACGAGGAAATGCTCTTCAACATCTTAATCGGGCACTGGCTGCTATTTCAAGCACTTTCAGCATATTGTACCAAAGTACAGACTTCTTATCTAATTCAACAATACAATGTCTGTCTGGCGCAAGTTATTATTTCCAAACAGTGCACGCTGGCAAGGATGACATTCCTGCAGGATCATGTCGACCATTTGTCCAACTCCAAAGAACACAAACCGGATTTAATGGCAGACAAATATAATGACCGACCATAATAAGTCGAATCACGTTGCACATTGACTTTGGATGCATGCAGCTTTCTGCAATTCACTGTTTGCAATTGCAAAACAAACATAATTAAATAGTGATTGTTAATGGTCAACTATGCATTTGCCATTGCCCTTAAATTATGCCAAAACCGTTTTAAATTAATTAACAGACGTCAAATTTATTCTGAGGACCCATTTGGCCATTGAATTAATTCATTAATGGCCAAAAAGTTGATAAAAAATCCACTTTGATCCAGTTTATTTATTTTAATTAGGTTTCAAGTAAGTACTGGATGATTTGGTAAAATATATTTTTCATACACTTGTTTAAGGTTATACACAATAGTAGATATACATATACACTCGTTACAGCTGTACACATTTCATAAATAGATTATCTTGGTAAAATTCGATTTGTAATGCATTTGGCAATTGCTTTTCATCATTAAAACAAGTGTATACACACTTTACGATGTGAAATAAGTGAAATGCTTTCTGAATGGCAGTCACGTTCACAAAAAAAAGTGTCATCTACAGAAACAGAATAGAGTCAGAACTATGATGTTCCAAAGATTGTAAATGTGGAATGGGGCGATATTTACGCCGCCCTGCAGTAAAGTGCTCGGCGGAAAATCATCTGAAAACAAAGCAGTTACTTGACATTAGTTCACATGAGACAGTCTTAATTACCAGGATGGCCCACATGGACCCAAACGCTCGCTTGTCGGGCATTTGATGGGACACAAGAATAGTTGCCCGAATGGTGCACTTCTGCTCGGGGGAAAATCAGTTCGCTCCCTTGTCGACCGTGTCGGATTGCGGCCCCGTTGCCCAAATCGTAGTTGATCATTCGCTCGTGGTGGTACCAAAATATGTAGGTGGGCGACTGGATGAGGTGACGGAGAATGCAGCTGAGTCGCAGCGGACTGCCGGGCTTGACGACCTTCTTGTCACCACCGAAGATTTCGGCAAAAGCCTCTGGAAAGAGTATGATATTTTGATAGTTTTCGGGCAGAATTATGATGTGTGACACAGAAAACTTTACATCTTTGAACACTTGAAAAGAGAGTTTGAGGCGGTAACGAGACCGTACAGACCTTTTAAGATTAATCTCACGTAAATGCTGTGCTTCTCATTCTCATCGCTACTTATTTGGCATTCATATATACCGCCATCTGAATTTTCTGTATACCGAATGTGGAGGCTCCATTTCTAAAACATTTCATGAAAATTTCATAACATAAATTTATTAATATTAGAAATATTTTTCGTAATATGCTAGAATATGTGAAGATTTTCAGATCAGAAAAAAAGAGGAAATTTATTCACAAAGGGAAATTCGAATCCAATAATAAATATACGCTCAAAGGGATGGGGGTAATCAATTTGCGGATGTTTTGCTGGCTTTATTTTCGTTCATATTGAACTCACCTGCTTAGAGTTTTTCTCAGTTTTACTTTTCTCAGCACGGAATCTTTTATCTCTCGTGTGGGTTGTCTCGTTGACGGTTAATAAAATCATGTCACTCTTGTCGTCTTTCTTCGTCCACAACACCTGAAAAACGATCACCAAGTAAGATTATTATAAAATAACGACATTTTTTTTGTGAGAAAATTTTCATTTTCCGTTTAAGGTAAAACTAGCAGTAATGAAGCAAGAAGGAAGGTTTTAGTCGAGAAATAAATCAGTGTTAAAAAGAGTTTGCAATAAATTAAATTTTTATCGAAAAATGTGGGTCATCCCTTTTTTCCAGCACACACATAAGAAGGGTAGATTCTTGCGTGCGCCAACTACTTACTTACCGTCCCATCCTTTAATCCAACTTCGCATTCTAATATGGCCGTGGTTCCAGTTTGTGCTGTCACATTACGTACATTAATTTCAGTCTTTTCCGTTTTATTTAATGTTTTATTTCCAGCTGGTGAATTCTTCCTGTGTCTCTCGCCTCTGTTTTTGGCATGATTGTTTTCAATATCGTCCATACTGATTCCTGAAAAGCATTAAATAATTGCATTCTTCAATTCAATGTTTATAAATATGTCTTTCATTAATTCATTAAACAACGTTTTTCCTGCTATATTTGTAAGACTCTCTATTTGCCGTCCAAATTCCATTCAGTTTATTTGAAATCAAGGACAAAACTCCACCCCGTTATTGATTTAGTGCGAACAGTGCCCTCTAAACCGGAAAAGTCGTAGCTTCATGAAAGGAAAATACAAGCACGAATTTTCTTTCGCTCCGTTTTAGATACTTTCGTAGATGGCGTTTATATCAACGGGAAACTGCTGAATCAGTTTTCACTTGCAAACAATTTTCTTTTCTCAAAATGGAAATGTGTTACTTCGTATATTGAGGAAATGAAGTAGATGGCAGCGGCAGCACTATTAGTGAAATTTCCACAGCATACGATTAATGTTTGTAAACACCTATTAGATTTACTGAGTACACTATTAGGTGTGAGTTTTCCTAATTAAAAAAAAGTCAAAGTTTGCTCGCTTTGAGTGAGAGGCAGGTTCCCTATCAAAATATCCCATTACTAGTTAATTATAATACCGTTAAAGGGATCGTACGCAGTTTACTCAACATATAATATATCCAGATTACTTTGACGTGAACAGAACACTATATGAGTAGAAGACCTCCGAAGTAATTGCCTAAAGTTTCGCTGTTTGCTATTATAGTTGAGAAAGTGCTTTAATAACAGGGAATATGTCGTCACGGGGTGCGCTATTATATGCATACAAAGACTTGAATGAAGTGTTTTATTGACTTTCATCATCTATTACAGAAAATAGAAAACAATGATAATTGTCAGACGTTGGCACGCTCCTAGCCGGAATTTTGCATATTTTTCAGAGTGCTTTTTAAGTGTTTGTCAACGAGACTGGAGAGGAAGCTTTTTTAGCCGCAAAGTGAAACACATCCAAAACATTATTTGCATAAAATACTTTGAAGTCGAAATTTCTTACAAACTGCAGCTGGCGGATATACAGATATTTAATTAAATCTTAAAGAAAGAAAGGCGATAGATTTAAGATGCATTTCGGGTTAACTTAATAGAAATTCTATTCGTTTTTTTCTCTTTCGAGTACGTTTTCGAGGCAACCGACACAGCAACAAAAGAGTTTCTCAGCTGAATTATTGAAATTTATTCATTTTTTATTATAGAGTTCTGAATGTAGCCATTTTCATTGTTACAAATTTTCATTTTGAAATTAAAAAAGACAATAGAGGAAAGGAATTATTTAAAGTCATTTACATGGAGTTTTAGCGATCTTATTATAAGTGTACGGATTCTAATCATTTTTCCTTATATTTACTTAATCGTTAAACTCTACTTATTCTATAAATAAAGTAAGCTAATTTCCAATTCCAAATCCAATTCATGGAAACTGTTTTGCCTCACCCCCTTCGCTGATGCTCCCAATTTCGAATAAATAATCAACAAAATAGGCCATTTAATTTGCCTTAAAGAAGTCTCGGAAAATTTATGGGAAAACGGTTAATATATAAATTGGCTTAATGTTTATTTCTAATTGCGATTTTTCGAAATTAGTTTGTTGATATGCAGATTCTTTTATTGTGTTGGGGGAAAATTTGCAAATTCACATAAAATAACAATCTTGTTAACGCGGAAAACAAAGTCCGCTGTTTGGTCATTGGATGGAATTGTTTCCCCAGTTTTCAAACTTTGTACGAACAGGTGTAAAGTTTCCCTCATTACTATGAAAATTAAAAAATAATACGGAAAATTTGATTTTCCAACGAAAAGTGGAATGTAGGTGAGTGTAAAGTACATTATCAGTGCAAAGACTTGATTTATGGCGTGATTTCCAACAATTTAATCAAATAGTATTGTACTAGATATACGAGTATATAGACAAAAAAAATCATTTCATTTTTACAGTCAGTGATAATAATTGGATTTAATTTATAAATTTTCACCCCACTGCATTCACTATTAAAAGTTTCCAACTTTACTTGACATATCCATTAAACATTTGCTCCTCTTTCCAGGGACCCTGGCAATTTTTCGCGTCTATACCGAAACAAATACGAACATGTACATATAAAGCAGGTATAGCAATTTCCCAAAAATTGTTTCTCAACTGACTGACACCGCAAAATGATTAGACTATTTGTATGCAAACTTTATATTATTAGAAAAGTTCTACAATACAAGCAGATGGGAAATAGTTACATATACGTATAAAAGAAATACGTGCGGAAAATTTGCACCACTCATTTTACAACTTTTCTTTATTGTTTCTGTATCCACTTAATATTATTAATAATAATAAATTGTGAGCCAGAATGCGTTCCCGTTTTGGATCTTGTAATACGTGAACCGTTTCTTTTATTACATTTCCCACTTGCATTTCTTATCACTTTTTAATTAAAATTTCGTTCTTTGATGCTTTAACAGAAAATAATTGCAACAATTTCCATGTTTCCCTACCGAACAGACATAAAAATTCCTTTTTTGCATCAATATTCCTGCTCTAAATTCTAATAATCAATCTTGTATACATACATTCATTATTGGTCACGTTGCAGAATCCAAGGTAAGTCGGTGCAATAAAACCTGTACAAAAGGGGACGTCAACCTAAGGTGTGCTGTCGACTTTTGCCGATACAGATCTCAAGTACCTAATATACCTCCATAAAATGCTCTTCGAAGTTCAGGTCAACAACTCATTGAATACGATTCAGCAGAGAAACGCATCCAAATGAATTCGAAAAATTTTACGTATCGACATAAAAAAGGGAAAACCGTAAGAGGACTTTTGAAGAACGATAACTTTTTACCAGGAGGTATGGTAATTGTTACGTTACCTATAGAATTAGTGACTAATTAAGGTACAATTTTCTGTGTATTATGTTACATAATATTCAACCCTAATGAATAAGCCTATTGTATTACTTCATAATCGGATTTCATTTTGTTAACACAAACTTTTCCCCTGAACTCATATTTTCCACTACAATTTCACGTACATACAAACACACACTATCATCATCGATAAAATTAAGAAACGCAAATTACCGAGGACAGAAAAGAACGACTTTAACTCTGCATTTTATTCACGTTTTATTTAAAAAGTTATTACAACATGGGAAAAAGTCGTCCTGCGGGACGTAACGCTAGTTTTAAGCAATTTTAAATACACTTTCCTGAAAAACTTATCCGACAATCGCACACTGTATTTGCGAAAACTAGTTTAAGCTTTTCAGAAGATAAAGTAAAACAATTTTAAACCGATTCCAAGTTTGGAATTATGAGCAGTTTTTTTGGGCACGTGAATTATGGAGGAATTTTTTGTAGTTCACGCCCGCTGTCAATTCTCGAGTAACGGAAATAGTTACTTAAGTGTTGTATGCTGTTGATGGGTGGGCGGAATCCAGCACCATTTCGAATTACTGTTTAATAACATTCAAATAACCGTTCAATTATGAATGAAGCCTTGGTTTCTATACCAACAAAGTCGAAGTAAATACTTTCCAAACTTTTACTGTGTATTCAATATTATCATTAGTTAGATTGATATTACAACAGTGTTTTATATATTTTAAGTGCTTTGTTATGCTAACAATAACAGAAGGCACGCCTCTTAATTTATATCTACATCAATCGATGTATTAATCTGGTAAACAATTTACACAAACTTTATCTGTCATGAAAATAAACAAATTCTGTTCCCTCATTGCAATAACTAGTTTAACACCTCGTCAAATTAAAATATTGACGCTCTATTAACCCATATATTGATCGATAAGCGCAATTATTAATAAATCTGAAAATAAAAAAATATTTTCTGAAATGTTGTTATTTCATAGAAAAATATTTCGGTTTAGTATCACATTTGGTAGTATTTGCACACACGAATATGAAAAGCTTTCTCATTTCGCTTTATAGTTCACTTTGATAACTTTTTAGTAAGTTTATTAGCGTATGCATGATTTGATGTGATGAAATATCCGATTGATTACAAGTTTTACGAACAAAACTGGGATTTGGCCCAAAAATGAATATGTTATCAAATATCAAAAGATCGAAACGTGTTGACACAGTGACTTTTCAATTTCGTGTAAAAAGAAAAGGGAGGAGCTTTATCCGTTTCGACATAAAGCTTGACATAATATATATTTAAATCCACAATTCACTAATATAAATTTAAATAGAATCAACTGCAAATCCACAAAATTGCCCTCCTTGTAAACTGTGCGAACACATCGCGCCTCAAAAAACTTATTTGAAACTCTCTTTTTGAATTTCACCACACCAGTTTCCTAACTAGTGTGTAGGACATGGAGCGAATACGAAGTGAAATGGGGCTTTTGACCAAATAATGATATAGCTTCCATTCTCTCCCGAACATGGGATCGGATTCCTGTACTCGCATTTCTTTATGGATATCGCGTTTAGTTTTATATGTGCAAGAAATCACGTCCAAATCCTATAGGAGAGAAGAAATGTACATTTCATTATGCGCCATTCGCCAGTAAGAAATTGAAAAAAACAAATATCTTCATTACTGACCCACTTGTAAATTCATGTCCTTTGTAAACTACCCCACTTATCACAAATCATAAAAACGTTCGTATTTACAACCAAATTGAAATCCATTATTCGCATTACGTGTACATGAAAGTTATAGAGTTTTCTAGTGCTTGAGCGTTCCCCTTTGGAAATGTACTCGAGCTTTACGTTAAATAGACAATTTGTTCGAATTAGAACTGCAAAATATGGAGATACGAATCTTAAAGAGTAATAATTTCCTTTCTAAATTCATATGCGAATACACAATAATGGATTTTCTTTGATGATTATTGCGCGAGTATGTTAATAAATTGCAGCGCAGTCATTTCAAGTCTCGCTGTATGGAAAATCGGGAATGTGAAATTTTACTTGTGCTCGTTATTGTTATTATACCTGAAGTTATAATTTACTACCTTCTTTTAATAAACCTGCTATTAAAGAAAACGATTATTATACTTACGATGAATGAATAATTAAAAAACTCAATTCTATAATATAATTAGGTCTTCGAATGGAAACTAAAATTCTTTGATGTGTAACACATTTTCTTTGTGACAGTTTGACAAACAGTTTGTCAAATATTTAACACTTTACATTGGTGTTTGGCCTTAGAAATGAAGAATGTTTCTCTTCAGCACTTCAGCAGTTCTATAATTCTGTTTTTGCCCTTTTTATTAATGTCAAACTCGAGCAACTCAATACAAACTGAAATCTTTTGATTTTCTTACAGCGAATCCCTTCAGTTATTAACAATATCGGTTCTTCACAAATAAATACCCCTTTTATTCAAATCTAAGCATACTTTATTCTTGTCCGTGGAACTTCAGGCCATGAAATTTTAATTAACAAACTCCCTTATATTTTTAGAGTAAAAGTTTGTTAAAAGGGTAACATTAACTCGCTCAATTTTGTATTCAGTTCTAGTTGTCACTTGACAAATATGATCCATTATTTAGTTGCATCGTAATCCTTATTTTAACGGGCTATGCTAAATTTAGTTATTTACCGTACATAATCGGATTAAAGAGATATTAACTCAGGATTTCGTAGTTCCTTTATTTCACCAAACAACATACAAAACTTGACTTTTACAGGCGTTCAGCAATTCGCTTCGTCTCGTTCTCTGATAGCTAAATAAAGATAAAATGCCTCTCTCGACCGTATAATGTGTACTGCTTATTGATTAATAAATATTAATAAACAAACCAATTAAAATGTTTAGCATTGTTTATTGTGCTTAACAGAAACATATTTGCCTCGAATTTTCAAGCAATATATCGACGCCTTACTCTCTAACACGCTTTTCCTAATAAACTTTTAATTAGATAACACTTACATGAAGGCATTCCAATACATGAGTTTTATTGACTTTAAACTCAATTATAAATTATTTACATAAATTGTGTTGTTCAACACTTATATTATACTGTTTTTCCCTTTATACCTTTTTTGATCGATTTTATGTTATACCTATACCAGACTTTTTGTATACACAATAATGTCATTTATAACAACACATGCATGCATTGTTTTTCTATTCATTTCCATTTGTTTGCATCTACATTTCGTTCCATAATTCACACACCCGCCCTAATACAATCATTCAATAACCCTGTAAGTCGATTTCGGGCATCTAAATGGTAAAATATGACGCATATGAGGGTATCGAATTGTCAGAAAGAGTTCCAGAAATCAGACTTTGTGTCTTTCATCGAAGCAAATCCAAAAGGCCGCAATGTCAATTAAAATTTGCACATCTACTCCAGCAAAAGCTCATTATATTCCGACTGAAAATTGCCTTTTTCCGGTTATTAACCCGAATGCGACGATTATTAGATGTTTATAATATGCCTTAACAATAAAATAGGGCAAAACGATAATAAAGCGCGCAATTTAATTAAAACTTAAACTACAACAAAATAATCCCTAGGACGGACTCGTAAACATAAAACGGCTGTGACATAAGCTTGCTTGGAACTTATACAAATAATTATATGATGACATGTGTGTATAGTTTGTACACAACGAAAATGTCCGCGGGATTAGAAAAACAATAATACTAGAATACATTAAACTATTAACGTTCTAAAAATAAATAAAATCTGTCACACATACAAAATGTTAATTATAAGGAAAGTTTTCTGATTACACAATGAAATGAATAATTTATTGACTCGGATATTCTAGTTTCGTTCAAACTATAATTTATCCTAATTTAAAATGCTAATTCACCCGCTCCAATCAATTGAAAACCTTAACTTTTCACATTAGACCATCACTCACCTCTCACTAAAGACACCCGATGATTCGTCAACGTGGCAGCTACCACTTGAAAAAGTCCTGCAGCCTCAATTAGCAATAAGATCGTTAAGAGTGTGTACTTTTCCATGTTGAGTTTCTAGTACATTGAACATTGGTCCATAATTTGCGTCCGTCCATTAAAAGCGACCTTCATTTTAACAGTGGATCATGCGGGAGCAAATTGCGCTCACTGTATTAGATTGCATTTTGGAATTTTCTAACGACGTTCCTCGAGACGCTGCTGTTGAAGAAACACTCGGCTGCATCTGCGAAACGGGGTTAAGAGTTATATTATTATCTAAAGTGGTAGTCGTATAACAATATACACGAATGGTTTGTTTATTTAAAACAGCCATCCAATTTTCTGGTTTATTATCCAGCGGAATTGTGTTTATTTATTGTTTTTTAATTAGCCTCGTTTCAATGTCAAAAAAAAGCGCCGCCCAACAGAGAGCGGTTTAGAGAGGGACCTGAATTCAAATTATTTTAAATACGATTAAGGGAGAGTTCAATAATATGCTGATAACAAAGTGGTGTTAACATTTATGCAACCCGATTGTTAATTGGTTCAAATACAATACAATAGTGTACCTAATAATTAATAAAATTATTGCAATCCCCGATGATACGAATTAAATAAACCATAAGCATATTCAGTATTGCCGCACATGTAGATATGAGGGGCACATGAATATTTAAACAAACGCGTTCATAATCAGAAACAACAACTAGATTGGTATTTAATAATTACCGAAACATGTTGGTTTATAATATTCCCCGACTACAGATAGCACCACTACCAGCATCAAATGCCAACGGTCTTCACGATGTCCTGCTGACTGTATGAAGGCGCCGCGATGACTGGCGCCGTTTCCGAGTCCTGCGCTTGCGGCACTGTAATCTCATAACGATATTATTATTGTTTTTTGTCTATTAGAGGGTGACAAAATCATTATCGGCATTGACAATCAATTTGGGAAAATAATTCCCTATTAGATTTATACATTGGTTTCCATATTAGCACACTCGAATTGGACAAAATGGTGTTTTCATTTAAAGGAAGTGAATTTAGAAAGTTGTTGACGCTAATCAAGAATACATTTTCTTGTAATAATGTTTAACCACTAACTTGCAGTTTTCCCAAGAAAGTTGCACTATTAAAGCAGCGATGTTGAAAATAAAGTGCGATTATTTTACGTCGGAAGAAGTTTGTTGAGAGTTTTTGCGACAATAAAGCAAGTTAATATGTGATGTGACGGAAGAGCATCCTAATGATGTCTAACAAGCATTAATTTAGTTTTGATATTTCATCGAACATTGGAAGAAGCTATAAATTAATTGGGCTCATTAATGCGGAAAGGATGCCTTGAATGTTTTTCAAGGCATCAACAATCCCATGTCGCATTTTTTTTTCGCAATACTGGGACTGAAAAATTGATTTTCTGACTAATGTTCCGTTTTTCTTGTCTAATTTGCAAGTTTCTTGATTAATTTTCTATCGACAAAAATTAGGAAACATCAACAAGTTCAGCAAAACGAAAATCTTAAGTTATTTACTGTTAGGGATGCTGCACTAGATCAAGAGTCGCGTTTTTCCTCTTTGATTCAATTTAATAAATGCTCCGTCAATAAATATCCTATTTAATACAAGTTCTAACATCATTTCCGGAAATGTACAGGGACGTCTAAAGTAAACTGATAAATGAACAGCATATTTCACACTTTAACGCTTTTCCACGACAGTTTATCTTTATCATCAAGATTTATGTTTGTAAAATTTTTATAAATAAATGTTTGTAAAATTAAAATGTGTACAAGTATTAAGCTGAAATTAATACAGCAAACGGTTTTTAACTATAAAATTATTGCAAAATGCGAACCATAGTTCCCAAAAGGGGCGTGTTTGGTTGCTTTTAAAAAACTTTTCGCACCTAGGGCAAAAATGTCTGCAATACCAAAACGGAATGTTAATATCCACGCCAAATGTGCGGAATTTAATTATAATCTGCTAATTGGAAATCTATTTTATTTTAATTTTAAATTTAAATCGCGTTTACACAAGCATAAGGCTTTCCCTAATATTATTACTGCCATAATTTCCTTTTTCCTTCAATCAATCTTTACCTCATTATTGTACTCCTTAATCGCGTTGCGACCTATTTAGTATTCCCCCTGCACTTGCCCATCGTTCGTGGGATTATTTGTTGTATTTATCGATGGGGGGCGAGATATAAGTCCTTTGCTGGCGTGAAAAATGCATTTGCTGCACAAAAAGTCCATTAAGACTCATATTTCCGATTGGGGCTAAATCCTTGTGTTTTTTCATCACCAGAAATTTATGGGGAATTTAAGGCAGAAAGGCATTAAATGCAACGGGACGAGAGAGATTTCCAATATTCATTGACTGAATTATGCATCACATAACACAAAATAGTTGATACAAGGTCTATTTAGGACAAACGACACATAAATAATCGAATCCATTTATAAAATATAGAATAAATTATTTGAGGATTTTTATTTGTTTATTTTGCGGATTCATTAAAACTTTAGCTAGAATAGAGCCCATCATAAACGGATTATTTATTACATCCCCCAACATAAATTATCCCCTTAAAGGAATCCCAAAGCACATTGTTAATACAACGTTATTTATTTCAATAAAAAGATGTTACAAATTTAATATTATTCATGCGACCGTAATCTAAATAAAATCGTCAAATAAAATCTGTTGAGTTGATCTGCCCTCCGAAATACAATGATGTTTGTATATTGTGTATGATATCCGCTGAATTTAAATAAGAATGGCAAAAAGCAGTGGCCTATTTTATACTCGACTCGATTCCTCATCGATCATTCTGAAAATTCGGAAAACGGTTTTTATCTTACTGCAATTATGACTTGAAAAATGATCATCTCAAGATATTGGGTTGTTTAGGTTGTGTCACCAACTTTAGCATCAAAATTAAAAAAAACAGTTAAAAATAGAAACTTTACCTTTGTATCCATTTCCTCTTATTCTATCCTCTTAATTAAATCTGCCGTTTCGACGGTTATTATGATGTGAAGAGCGTTAATTTCACGTCTTGCTTTCCATGTAGCCCAGGAAAACCAATCAGTCACCGGAAGAGATAAGACTCACTCAATGTATTGGCAACCTATTAGAGTTTTTCTTTCATTATTCGCATATGTGTGGGTGTATCTTAATCGGTTTTTAACGACATGAGCAATTCGGGGCCCCTGAAAACGTGGCGAAAGGATAGTAATTATATTTCTGGATGTGTTGAACATCTGTTCCTGTGAAATGTTGTGTTAACGTTTACGGAAAAAAATGTAATTATCTCCTGTGTGATGCGGCCCGTCATTGGTGTCATAATAAAGAAAAATTATTACACGCCGCTGCCTTTTTCGCACACCCCCACAGCCCCACAATACCTTCGACTGTTAACTTCCAAAATAAAACATGCATATTATAATTTTCCTTATGAGTTTCCGGCGGTTCCTGTTCCCCATTTCCGTCACCACCGAAAATTTATCGTATTTTATGCAAACTTTTTGTGTGTCTTAATAATCTTTTGTAATTGTTGTTGTATAGATTTAACAATAGCTGTGTCTCTTCTCAAGAAAAATAAATTCCAACTTGGCGCGCACTAACCGAAACAATGCATTACTCTTTTTGTGTTAGTTCACTTTAGGTGTTTCCAGCACTAATGAAAATCGGGAAAACGGATTGCCTCCCAGTAGAGATTTGCCATTTACAAAGGTTTTAGTGTCAGCGTATTTTTATAAACCAATATACTTCTGTCCACCGGACTTGATTAGTTCGTAATAAAGCGGATACACCTAAGAACTCATTAACTTCATGGAATTCTGTGTGGAAGGTGCCATCTGACCATCAATTATAACTCTTACACTTGTGTACTGGACACGAGGTTTCAGGATGCGGGCTTCTAATCAGTAACGGTGTACACATGCCAAAGCGAACGCTAGCCAGCAAGCTATAATTTATCCCCTGAGGTGGACCTTTGCGCCATGTGGGTCTATTAGCGTAACATATTCGACGAAATCACAATAACGTGTGTTGTTCGCCTAGTTTGTAGTTGAGGTGCACCTAATAGAAAATTGGGAGGTAAAGTGTTGATTTTTGTTAAACACATCTTTGTAAAATTGCTTGGTAAATGGTCGGTTTTAATTAAATTTTCAATTTCCAACTCTTATCAGCACAGGAATAATGTTACAAGTTTCGTGAAAATTTGTCTAGATGGCGTACAATGTTTTATTTTCTGGGAATAAGCACAAATATTCCTGATTATCGCCTCTTCTTATTTATTTCGTCTGCCAACCACATCCAATCTAATTCCCCTCACCCAGCCACTTTACATGCAAGCAAATTTGGTAAGATGAATTTTTTATTGAGCTGTTGCCAGTCTCAATCTATTATTCACTAAAAATCGATACCCAATATATAATAATTAATCTTATTTATTTTTTCCTTTGAAGCGAATTCCTCAACTTCATCCGAAATTTCTCTTTCATCAATCAATATGTTTGATATGTTACTAGATAACGATAGCATAACAGGTCAAACCTCTCAATTCTCCACTTTTCTTTGATAATTCTCTCTTATTATATGCTGGGATAAACTTGAAAAAGGAATTTTAATGTGGAATTTATACATAATTCACCACACAATAACCGAATGACGATAGAATTACATATTGTTGTAACTTAAACAACATAGTTGTTAAGAAAATGTATCGGATGTCGAATTCCATCTGTTCTACCCTCTAGCCATCATCAACTGTGTGTATAGTTTATATTATTAATTAAATTCCACAAATTAAATCCAAAACCGAACGCGTATATAGAAGGCAAATTCTGAAAACAATTTTCCCCGGCCTGGAAAAATAATTCACTAATTAATTATAAAATTTATTCGGCACGAAGTGTTCGTTTACCGTTTTGTTAAAGGACCACAAAAAATTGGCGAAATTCTCTGCAAGGCAATCAGTATGACAGTGTGTGCAAAGGAAAGAGTTTACGCTTGGACGCCGCTTTTATCTCATCAAATCACGAACAGGACAAACCAAAGCTGTGCAACCACCAAGAAAATTAACTAACTCCCTTGCAGGAATACCACACCGATGTCCCCTCTGCTGATTTCATCTTATATAGTGTGCAGGAGTCTCGTCTTGATGTGATTATATTTGGTGTAAAAATTTTCTATGAAAAAAGACAAAATGATAAAATAAACAGGCACAATGTTCACTATATGCTCACCTCTCTCTTGTACTCGTACGTCTTCTAATAAATCTCTCAACTATGCATTAAGTGGAAGTTTCAGGCAACTGCGAAATAATTCGTCAACTTTGTTGACAAACGACATTACTAATTCATAATATCTTATTCCCATAATCCCTTTCCATTAATAGCAACAACATTAAGGATTATTTCTTATATATTTATTATACGGTGCCGTTGTAAACGTGAAATTATCCTCGGCAAATTATTTCCCAGAAAAGTTTCTTCGTCAACATCACGCAAACTTATTATGTAGGTATATAACTGGAAGGAATGATACTACCTCCAACCGAAACTTCCATATAACTTTATTTTTATATTACCCTATGAAATTTGCATTTGCATTGTCAATTTACTGTCTCACATTTTGCTATTATACGTTTTTTAGCGTCCACATATCATTATAATATCGTTAGAATGGAAACTATTTTGTAAGAGAACAATCGTAAACCTTAGAGCGTAATTCGTCGATGAACGGACAAAAATAAATATGCAGGTATAAATAAAAAACAAAATAGGTAATACAAAATAATGGATGAATCTACTACATTCAATAAAATTTATCTCCGGATAAAAGCTTTTTTTATTTTTTTTTCATTCCTTAGCTTTTTCTTTAATATGTAAAACGAAGGGAAATAAATACATGGGTAACGTACATTAAAATATCATATTCTGTGTACAATACCTATCTATATCAATATTAATGGTTGATTGCTTGTATAAAATAAAATAATTAAATAAATTATCCAAATTAAACCAAATTTAAATCATATATAAAATACAAGAAAGTGATGCTTTAACTTACAGTAAAGCTCATTATTAGAAATATTTTCTGAATAAATTAGAAAAAACATTATTTTTTAAGTTATTGCACAAACATTTTACAATGATAGTGATTTTTTTGCATTAAAAAAGGATAAACCAACTTTTTAAAAAAGCAATGGATTTTTTCTTACAGTTCTCCTATTTCTGTCCAAACTATACACAACTGCTGTACATCACTTGCAGTAATTGCTTTTATTGCTTTTATCTCGATAAGAATTCCTCCAGTCCACTAATACACTGCAAACACACCAGCGAGCATGTAATAAAGTAAACCGAAAATCCTAATTAATACAATGTTATTTACTCGAAGTTAGTGATCTTAATGGCATCACAACTCGACGATTAGTTATAGGTAGAATTGAGAACGTTGAAAGTTCGTTGGATGTTGAGCATTTCGTTCTCCCATCCGTATTATTCGTATATTGCTTATGAGAGTGCATTTCCGGTCGATGGCATCGAAAACAAGTGCATTTCACTGGGACTTCCTGAATTTAACATGAATTAGTATGAACCAAAGTATGGCACTTTAGCAAACAATGCAACTACAATTCCGGTTTGTTTGATTAGGGGCCACCATTTGTTTACACTGTGTGTCCAGTTAGGGCCAAGTGTCCACAAAATGAATTTATACAAGTATACACCGCAGAACGGGCCCCAAATTACTCTCCTTGGGGTGATGAAAAATCGGGGCCTTACTCACAAAGATTTACACAGTTAATTTCCATAGTTTAGCACAACGAAATGGCGGAACAAATTACAGGATGGCGAAGGGTGTGAGTACAACTAGCCACAAGGGATACTCTGCTCCGTTCATTACTGTTGAACTTGTCATCAAGATAATGCACTTGTGTAATTTACATTTTAAACATTAACAGGATCCGCATTCGATATGTATAGGTATAGCTTATATAAGCTTATTATTAATATCGGTATCCGTTGGCGTAGACACACATAATCAATTAGCCGATTTAATCAAGGATTTTTACTAGGTTTCAGGTTTCAAAACCCACATAGTTCTGAAATACAACAGGAAGTGCTGCTTTTCAATCCGATATTCAACACTGAAAGGATCATTTACCCAGTATAATAAATGCACTATTATAATTAAATATTATGTCGTTTGTGTAATTGTTAACGCGGTGTGCATTAATGAATTAACACATTTATGTTTTATGCATATTAATAGAATTATACAAAGCGTGAATACGTATTTAAATTTAATTAATTCTTAAAATTCGTTCAACTAGTATATAATGAAACATATTTCGGGCCATACGTTAAATTAGCCATTTTAATCTTCCGTTTTAATTAAACTATGCAGAATGCAGATGCACCCAACACACAAATACTTTTTTACTAATATGGTCCAATGGTGATGCGTTCGTCTCATAATCGTATGGCTTAAATCGGTGGCACTTTTTGAACTTTTCTTATAATAGGCTTTATCTAGCACTTAAATGTCAGCACCGCCCCTATCCTGTGGATAAAAGAGCGGAGTGTTATCGTCCCCTTAATTCCTTGTCGATTCGAATGTGATTTACGATTGAGTTTCTTGGGCGTCGTTCAAGTGCTATGTTAATACGTTGTCTGGAATTATGTTACCTTGGAGGATTACAAAGTGGCACCGGCATCTAACAGTTACTCAACGATATCAAAAATTCGCTCTCACCTTTTCTGATTGATGATTCGGATAAACTTCTAGTTGAATATGATGTGTACTTAAAAAATTTATATCTTCAAACATGTTGCATGCCAGCGAGTGGAAAGTTCGTGTTTCACGAAATATTTCATCTGTTCGGGGGGCAAAACTTTCCTAGATGCTAATATGGGGCGAAAGTTTTTTAATATTCTGATTTGCAGTGATTTACTGGAACCAATATGGTTTATTGCAGATTACACATTTTGTAAATAAATCAGGGCACCGCGTTTTACTCTTAATGTGCGATATGTAGATAAATAAAAAGGCGAAAATCGCAATTTTTTCCTTTAAGACAAAGCGCAATGCTGTTATAAAAATTTCGTCATTGTCTCGGGTTTTTTGTGTGTAACTCGAAGGAACGCGCTGGCAATAATAAGATGGCCAGATCAGAAATTTATCAATAAATTGCCAACGCATTAAATAGCTATACACAATTGAACTGGACGAGATAATGAAAACAAATTAGTATTTACAAAGAAGGGGGATTTGGCAGAAAATCCCAACAACCAACTGTACTGTGTATATCAAGTTATGTGTGTATTGTTGTTTATTTGGGTCTAATTAGAGACCCAAGCATCTGTCAAATCGTAACATTCCACTCCACTCTCTCCTAATGTGATCGAAATTGGACGAGTGAGACCCCCGAAAAAGACACACCATATACATGTGTAGTTCACACACGCTTTATCAGATTAGTTCGGACGCAATAGTTCGACCAGAGGGAAAATTAAGTTTGTATCTTATAAATGCGCTGGTCCACCAAACTGAAATAGATATCAGCATCCGTTGAATTTATCGTCACACATGACTCAGTTTCGACGATAATTCAGTGTCTTATCGGGGCGTATTTGAGGGAATAAAAAGCCCCATAAAGCCATCTGTTAGATTTAATTTCTATTCAGAACTTTTAATATGCATGTACACGTCTATGTGCCAGAGTGGCTCTGATTCCAGATTCATATTGTCACTAGTAATATAACTGAATGTAAATGGATGCGGATGTAGACCATCATTTCCATTTAAATGGAGTCTTGTATAGCATTGGGAATATTTGGTCTAGCTATTTCTTCCTTTTAAACAGAACAACACAACGTCGATGTTCGAGGACCACATTTTAGACGCTCGTTTCGCTCTCAGTTCCAAACAGTGGCACAGAAAATTTCACTGTTAGTGACAAATGGGGCCATGCCTTAGATATGCAAATCCGTACCGCCCCCATCTATTCCAAAGAAATAGCTCGATAAATTTATTTCGTTGTTATGAGGTTGTGTAGCAATTAATATGTGAGTGATTTTTAATTTAGATCGTCGATGATGTAGCAAAAAAATTTTTGAATGGAAAAGAATTTGGATATAAAAAACTACATGAATTGGATGAAATATTACTCAAAATGTTCAATATTTTTTATCTATTAACAAATCGTGACCATTGATAAATTAATTTCGCATTTCGGAGTACCAATCAAAGTGTGAGTGATTTTTCATTTACCTCGTCAAAGATGCGCTGAGCATTTTTTTAAATTAAATACCAAGCTTAAAACAATTTCCACTGCGATATGTACAAAGGCATTTAAATTAAAAATAGACAGTTATATTGTTCCAATTTACATAATAGGAGAGCGTATGCAATCCAAACAATCAAACAATTCGTACACCGGAATGACTCGTAGTGTCATATTCATATTGGTTTTTAATGTCAGAATGATGTATTTGAATACAAGTTGATATTGCTGCAGGGAAAAATTGTTTTCCAACCAAATATATCGTACAGTTAACAATGTAAAATTGTTCAAGTTGATGTTTTTGATTTTATTTATGTGTGTTCATGGCCGAAAAATTCATGACGGGGCCTTTTTGATGCCAACAACGATAAGAAACTTACCTATTTATTAAATTCATGGAAAGCGGCCCTTTGGATGGAATCTTTTGAATCTTGTTATCCGTGTTTACGTTTTTGAATGTATTTTGCTTAGAGAGCACCACTTAAATTGGCTACCGGCGTAACTGTGTCGGCAAATTTGCTTTCGGCAGAAACTTAAGTGCGTTTTGAGGCGCGACGCACACCGCGTTCCGTTGTGAAAATGATTTCTCTGTTTGAAGGTGCCATAAAAATTTAAAGGTAATAAAAATAAATCACGGAGATATTAAAAAGGCCAATAAAAAGCTCCTTTATCAGAGATTAACTGGCGTGGCCTTTTATCAAAGAGAAGACAAATTGGGTGATAAAATCCTCAATACTTTAACTTGTCAAACGCAATATTGTTTCTCACTATTTTCTACCATCACAAAGATGACCGATGAATTATATAGAAAGTGTTGAAGTTATGGTCAAAAGTTTTACACGGATTGAAATTGGGAAAACATTAATTTATAGATATTACTTTAGGGCAAGCAAGGGCTCCCTTGAGATGCGTCTCTCTCTCATTGTGTATAGAAAACTGGGCATAATACAACATCCTTCATTTTAAATGTGTATCAGGTTCTCAAGCTAAGATTTAAATTAATGTTGTCTCTGACCTAAAGTAAACAAACCTAAACCCTAAATAAATGGGAAGATAGTTGTTTGAACAAACTACATATACAGTTTTCATTTTGTTGTTAAGCTCCTTGTATATGGTCTAAACAAGCTCCTTTTCCACTACCTTGTATATTAGGTGGAGAATAAAGGAGGCTTTGTAATTACGAATACATGAGAATTTTGATGTAAAAAGTATTTGCTTAATTTTAAAATGGGCATCAGTATTCAGTAACGTTAATCTCAATTAAATTATATTCTATACTTCATGTTTGCTACATGCAGGAAAAATGAAGTATAACCGATTTACTTTAGTCGTGCCTCATGCTTTTGAGAGTGTATAGATTGTCATTGTAAAAAATTGCGTTTACCATTTTTATCTCTCATTTTCGCCCACTCAGCTGACACTACTTACTGCCTGCCATTCACAAATTCACAATTTCACATACCTGCTATAGTGCTAGCTATAGTATGTATAGCCAAGTTTAGCCAAAATGATTTTTTTGTTTGATAGATCATAGACGTTTAAAAGTTCAGGTATTTTTTAGATACTTTTGTAAGAGGCTAAAATGTTATGTAGGGACAAACAGAGATATTAATTTGTCCAATATCGTATAATTACACCGCGGTTAAATTCTATCTAACAAGATGGTCTTCTAACACATCCATCCTGCAGTCATGGGCATGATTAGGCCGTCTAAAACGGAAATATAAAACGTTCATGAGTATTACCTATTATACTCCACATACACATCATATTCGTCACTCTGAATACTGAATGGAATTACGCCGAAACAGTATCAATTCCGTGACATCGTACCGAATGGAATAACGCCTAAACGGTACTGACAATCATAATAACCCTTGACTCCCGATTCTGAAGGATTTACGCCATTGCAGAATCATTTATCATATAAGCCGCTACATGCATGTGTGTTACAGCCATCCACGTTGAAGGGTAAGCCGCGCGACATCGCTTCACATGGCTTACGGAGACCAAGAATTAGGTAGCCAATTCAAAACAGTAAAATAATACTCAGTGATTTACTCACCTTTAATTAGCAATGCTAAAAGTAGTAATCCATAAGTCACTGGCACAATTCACGGTACCAACACCCGTGCACGTCGTTAAGACTGTGAACTGCCCTTTTCCTTACCACCGCATGTTGGTGGAGGCAGCCATCTTCGTTTAGGTTGGGAATAAATAACAAGCTATTATGTACCGAGGGTTTTCATTTATATTTGAACATATATTATTGAAAGAAAAAGCAGAGAAACATTAACGCTAACATAAAAAAAATTATGTAATTATTTGTTGCCTATTTCACTTTACAGATCCATGTTTTATACTTTTTGTTTTATACCCATTATGAAAATTCACAGATTTTTATGTCTGTGTGATGATGACACAAAATAATTTTTATACGTTTCTTTCGGATTTCCCACTATCACATACTAAAAAAGTGAAGTATCCATTTTAGTCGTGGACATTCTCGCTTTGTACAAACTTTATTTGCCAAATTAGCCGTTCTCGCTTCCGCAAAAGTGCTAGTTGAAATTTTCCGCTATTGAGTGTAACATTTTGCGGTAATTGTATTTCATTTGCATAAAACTAAGTGTCTATGTACACACTACACACTGTAGTAGATACATAACGTATATGTACCTATGTATATATTGTAGTTAATATATACGAGTAATATGATATGTATTATTGGGCTCGGTAATATTTAGCTTCATATCATCATCAGATGAGAGACAAAATTAATATGCATGCATTGTGTTCTCTTATGCTTTGATGCGTAAATTAACGAATAATTTATAGTGCTAATATTATAATAATGGCAGATACTATTTAACTTCGTTAATAGAAAATCTACATTATTAGTAGATTCTGTGCATTATAAAGCGTATAATAGATAGAGGCAGTGATTTGAACTTGAAACGACATCACCGACAATCATTCATATCCGAAACGAAGATATGAAGTCTCACGAGGAGCAACTTATTTGCCCCTTTAACATGTCACCATAATGGCATTCCATAAATATGTAAACTCCATTGAATTTAATGCACTTTTTATCAAGTCCATGTCCATGTGACTATTATATATTATTCGTTATTCAATGATTTTAAGCGCCCGTTGTAGTATAAATTCTAATAAACAACATCCAGTTGTGGCAGTATGCAGTAAAGTTTTTCGCCGTTTGTTGAAAGGTCGGTCGGCGCATCATGTAAAATATGGACTTCATTTTTCACTCGATCACCTCTACTCTAACAAAATACACACACAGCAGTTGGATGTTATTATTGCATGTGTGATATGCGAACGGGGGAAAATATCATTGGGACTGAGGATGGAAGTATAACGGAACAGATAAGAAATGATCAATTTATTAGAAGGACACCTCATGGGCCATTCATTAATTTCCAGATATGGACAAAGCGGCTTTGTTTTCGCCCCAATACAGGGAAATTATTGTCGACTACACACTCATATATAGGTAACTGGGTGTGTTTGCATACAACAGACCGTACAACAAAAAGATAATTACCAGTCGTTATCGAAGCTCTCTCTCCATGTATAAATTTAATTGCACACTCAATCTGACGTTTTGGGCGCAACTTTTTGATAAAAAAGCCCATCATCGGCTCTCTCACTTAGCCAAGTGGATTGGAAATTCCATTTATACGGGTAATTCGCCTATAGTTGTTGTACTTTTCATTTTACGCCATACACCTAATTAAAATGTTTAATTATCATCAGTGAAATGAAAAGAAATTACGCTTTAATATTATGACCAAGTCGATTGATCTAATAAGAAAAGTTTCCTTCTAAAGGAAAACTTTGCCCTTTTTTAACTTTCACTTTGCACTGTACATAATTTATCAGCGGGGCCAGCGCACTGATTGCTTTCAAATTATTATTTTTCAGGCAGCACACACACCGAACGGCCTCAATAAAGTGTATAGGCGAGCGAGAGTTTACATGGAATCGATCCAGCTAGAGTGCTAGTATCTTGTAACTATTTTATCGAGTTGTAATTTTGGAAAATCGCATTAAAGAAGATACCCATCCTTTTGAAATAAATTCCACCGCTACACTAATTCTATTTCAGCTCGTTAGGCGTACAGGTATGTTGAATGGGATGTGAATTCGTGTAATTAAATGCGATGTGTCGGATTGAAATGAGAGAAATGTAAATCGCAATAACGGCACATAGTGAAATGTAAAGGAATGAAGAGTATGTGCATCGCTAACAGTGCCAAGTAGCAACACAGCAACAGCTGTAAGATGGACGAGGTTTTCGTGTTTTAGCCGGGATTCGCATCACTTTGTTGTGATGAACGAGCTTCTCTCATCACTCACTCGTCTGACAAATTACAGAGCAATGTCTGTTGCGATAGAGAAACAAGCAAAAAGTATACGCAAACGTTATACAAAATAGGATATTATTTTTGTTTAACCCCTTAAGTCAGGAGCCCGCTCGTCGGATTTGACTGTTTTGCATTATTGCGGAAAATTCTCACAGGCAACAGATTTGTCAGGTCTGGACGTGAAGGAAAACCGTGTCTAAAATTGCGAACTACAAGATTTATGGTTTTAAAATGAATGATTTTCTTTATATACTTTTGGATGTGTGTTTTTCCACGAAGTATTTATGACGGTAAAAAATTCTAATTAGGTATCTAGACATTTTTCACGAGTTTCTGTATGGTCCGTGAAAGGCAGGTGAAATGAGGATAGTATAAAAATAGCGAGTAATTATTAATTTGCCTATCAAGTTTATTTCTTGATGTATATGACGTTTTATTAATACATGGGTATTTCGAAACGAGAAATATACGTAAATACCTGGGAATAAAAAGGGATATTAAAAATATTAATAAATCATGACTACTCAATAATGATAATTTCCAACATTTTAAAACCAAGTGCAAATCGTAATATAAAATCTCCATATTTTATTTAAAAGCGTTAATCCTTGAGGGGCTATAAAATGTCCCAGGAATTAAAACAATATATTTAAATAATTTGATTTGATGGTTAAATATCAAATACCTACATGTGCCTACTACTTATAGAATAGTTCACAATTTCATCGAAAATATCGTTTTGAAAGTATAAGTATGTACTACGTGGATATCATCAAAACAAATAAATAAAATAAGTATGGTATATTTTACATATAAAAAAACTGAACAGAAAATAGTGGTTTGTTATAACCAAACATTTGAATACATAATACAAATACCATCTTGAGTATTCCATGATTTCTTTGAAAACATCAACCAAGAAACCAAGCATCAAGCTTGGAGCTCTTTGAGAATCTCAAGAATGCATGAATATGTATGTAAAATACTAAATTTACTACTCTAAACAAACATTAACATTTAAAAATCCATATACAAATACGATTAAAAATATTTCAATATTTTCTTTGATAAAATATCTTATTGGATTCCCTTTATAAGAATGGCAGGAATAAGACTAAAAATAAATAAAAAAATGGTATTTCACCTGACATTTGAATACCAAATAAACACCCTATTGAAATATGCCGTTTTTTTTCTTTAAAAACATTGATCTTGGAAGCTCTTTGAACGTTACAAGATAAATTACAAAAAATCTGCGCGTCCGCTAGAACACAGCAAAATGGAAGCTCCTCCAGATAGGAGACTAAGCTAAAAAATAATTCATACATCAGAACAATAACTTTTCCCCGGCTTTATTGTTTGTAACATTATTTTTAACATCAGCGTTAGACTCAAAGAATATTTGAAAAAAAATTTTTCACATACACACACATTTCGACGTAGCGTTAATAAACGTGGAAAAAGAATGAAGTCAGTGAGCCAGAAGTAATATAATCTTGCGTCACTCTACATGCCAACAAAGATTTATTCTACAGCTTAATCTGTCTTAATTACCTGCCTAATTCTAACCTTTATAATAAAAGATAACGTATTAAAAGTGTATTCAGTGCGGCGAATTTATTTTGGCTCAAGTTATCCATGTTTGAGGGGAAATTATTTTCGCACTGACTTAACTTTATACTCTAATGACTTCCTTTTCTGCTCAAGGGACAAACTTTGTATTCAGTTATCACCCGTCCTCCGAATACGTTACCCTCTTTTCTATGTATACATATATGTATGTCGGCTGTTATATGCAATTTTCCGTACGTTTTTATCGTGAATATATGCATTACGAAATTTCCAACTATATACTATTCATATAGGTAATTGAATCAGAAAAGTAAACAAATCAACATTAATTAGTATTATACATTCACAAACTTGAAATGTACTCAACTACTCGTAATTTGTGTAATGAATAAGTTTCATTAAAACTATTCCATTTGAACTTTGTCATTGGACATAATATTCACTCCCCCAGCAGTTGGTGAATTTCTTTCTGCCTTTTGTCCCGTTTCGACCAAATGCTGGTTATGAGCGTATTTGGGGCTTGTGGAAAGGCTATTGGTTTTTTACTTGACTGGATAATATTGCAGTGAAATTGCTTACCACACACAAAGTGATTCCAATAAAACAAATTCCAATGTTGGGACTGCAATATATGTATATTGGATCATAAATATGTGTGTTATGGACTTTTTGCAGTTAATAGAAAAAGGGAGCGATCTTTCCGGTACCTAAAAAAGGGTTAATTATCTAGAGAAGCGAAAACTTGTGAAAAGTACATGTTTGTGTCATTAGCTGATAGCTGATTATTTCATCTGTAATTCATGGATAAATTTTCTATAAGCACTTCAACATCTCATCTCTCGTTTTATTAATTAGCGCTTTGCAGTAATTATACAATATTTCTTTTTGTAAACAAAATGTTCCGACATTCTACTAATTAACTGCCAACTAGAATCTGAAATTTCATCATTTTTCATGTAGAGTAACAAGTTCCTTTTGCTGTAAGCAAATGAATTGGCATAATGAATTAATTCCCATCAGTATATGATCGGGATCTTCTCTAATACCTATTCGAAATTTCAATTCAGTTCAATATATTTCAGAACACAGAAAATCACGTAAAAACAATATATTCCATTCTACAACTTGGAAATGATTTTTCACGATCAGGTTTTTTGCACCTATTCAGCTTGTTGCACGCGTTGTTGCATCACAAAGCGGAATGCTTGCAGAAAATAAAATGCTACGAAATGGGGTATAAGGGAAAAATTAAACATTCACAAATTCATGAAACCGGGTAGTAGTAGTCTAATAAGTTTACGCTAGATAAACTCGAGTCTCTCGAACAGCTTGAACATAAAACTTAATCAATTCTCAGGAAAGATTCCCAATCAGTCACTTTATCAGTAGTAATAAAATGCGGATTCTGGCTATACACTATGCCCAGGTTTATGAAGTAGTTGGCTTTAAAGAATCCAACATAAAAACCTTATACCAGTTTAATTGTTTAACTTAATGTCGACAATTTTCTAGTCCCCACTAAGATGTTTACTGAGGATGCGACATTATTTCTTTTCACTTCCCCCGCGTTACGAAGTATACAAAGGAAATCTCTTTTGAATGGATGATTGTGATGATATCTCCCTTTTTGGGTGCGTTTTAAAGAAAGTGAAGGTGGCGGGAATAAGTCGACACATTAACCCGACATTTTTTCACAAACGTATTTCAGAATCGCTTTGCACATGGTCCATAATTCAGCAATTATATATTTTTCCGAAATGGCATCCACATATACTTGGCATTAAGTGTTGGATTTCATTTACCCTCTCGCACATGCCGCCAAAACTGCTGACTTGTGGTTCTGTTAACGAGTCTTTCCTCCGTCACCTTCGCTACAAACTGGTCCCGATAAGCTGGGGATGTGCAAAAAGGAATCCTTCTATAGGAAAAAATCTCCCTACTGACTGCCTAATTTACTTACAAGACATAATTTTAATGATGTTGTCGCTCTAACCCTTAGGCTATTAACCCTTTAACGTGTATTCTACATTGAAATAAATTAGCTTAGTCATTTTATTTTTCCGTTCTCTCTTTCATTTAAGAGAATCATTTAAATTAACGTTATAATTACATTTGAATTAAATGAAATGTGTCTTGCGTTGATATCATCGAGAGTAAAAAAATTTCGTTAATTATTAGCGCATTATCACATCATTCCTCACTTGATTGAAACACTGTGCTGTATTGGAACACTAAAATTTTATCCCCATTAGCAGTACAAAACTGACAAATGATAATTACAACCGACGAATACAGGAGTTTCCAGTGGCGCTTTTCACCAATCTTTTGTTTGGAGGAAATACCAACATATATGTATATGTTACAGCATCCCAGGTGAAATGAATAAATTTCGTTTATGAAAGACATATGTAACTGCGATGGAGACTTTGTTCCAGATTAAATTCGCATTTTTACTCATTTTAATGAACCAACATTATTTCTTATTATCAGTATAATATTACGAATTACAAAATGTTAAAAAAGTTTAATTAAAACTTCAATCTGCAGCTGTACTGCTTTTATCGGATGAGTATGCATGCAATTAAAGAATTGAAGAATAAAACAAAAACCGCTAAAATTTTAATAGAATTCAATTCACAATGCATATAAATGGCAATTTTGCTCCAACACACAGGGAAATTCTATTACATTAACCACTTAACCAGTAATTATTAATATAATCACTACATTATTATTAGTTCCTTGTAATTTATAGTTTATCATTATCGGTTATAATTTATTGAAATTGTTTTACATATACGAGTAATAAATTTAATTGTAAACACAAATTTACTTGATTAGTTTAAATTAATAGGCCCTCTCTGTATCCTCATAAAATTAATTATAAATCGGGCCAATAAAAACGATGCTTTTCAAACCGCCCTTCATATTTTATTAATAAGTTGATATTTGAGGATTCCCGAGGTTGAAGAATAGTCAATGGTTTGTTTAAAAACATTTTATTCCTTTAGGAGAAAAGTTTTCCGATCGATTCGGCCTGACTTGTCTCTGTCAACATCTGTCGTTTCAACAACAAGCAACTTTTTCCAACAGACCTTCCGGTGCCACAGAAACATGCATTATTCAATAGATAAAAATTACCGGAAAGGGTTAAAGAAAATTATTTCTCTACAAGAACGTAGAAATCGTTTAAAAAAGGTGTAGGGTTTCGTCAATATACGAAAGCGCGTTCGCCTTATCTTGTCGTTGACAGCATCCACAACTTCATTCGAACGTGGATGCAACAATCTCTTATTTCATCAGACCATTACCCAGACCCATACATATCCTGGAATTGCGTACATGCAACATATATGTATAGAAGCGAATCGCAACCGAAATACCACAATTGTACGTAAGACGTAAATCTGTGGACCGTTTAGTGTGAGATAATGTTACACATAGTAGCAGAACCATCAAAAGGAAGATTACCCCTGTAAAATGTAAGAGCACAGCATTCTCCCAATTCAGCGAAAACAACGAGATCCTCACAAGTCTTCAGCTTGGAGAGAGAACATTTTGGAATATAAGGGGGCGGCTTGTTATCAAACAAGTCAAGTTGAAATCCTAGGAAATTGGAATTCTCTGTAGTATTTCATGTTCATGTTTAAATAATACGTATATATTGTCACGCCAGAATAAATATAGAATTAATTCAATTGTTGTGGGCTTTTTAGGGGGCGGAAATGTTTTCAATTCGTGTCCCATATAGCGCAATTTCTTTAGCTTTGCCTAAAAACTTTCCGCATAAATTATTTACGTATCCGCGTCGCAATTTATTGAAATCAAACCAAAGATATTTAACAGACAAATTATTAATAAGGTTGTTTATTTTTATTTTTTTTATAAAAAGGGAGAACAAATTTAATTTATTTCCACTTATCAAAAAAAATTATTGTGCGTAATAACTTTGTAAATGAAACATAAAGCAAACACACCATTTCCATATTTCGGAATGAGCTTCCAAACCTCAGACAAAACAACTGTTTATTCACAATAAAATAATAATTTCTCTTTAAAAATATTATAACAACAACACGTACAGGAATTTTCTTTTGGAATTGGTTGGAACCGGTAAAAAATTAATAATGTCATAGGTATTATATGATTTTTTTTTGTTTGACTTTCGTGTATTAGATTAACATTTTTTTATGCCAGGTACAAGGTAAATTTTCTCCTCTCCAAGTACCTACGTTCGGAAAAAACTTGACAAAATTATATTCGGTTCTATGTTTGTTATACCGTGACAATTTTCCAGTGGCGGTGTATTACGGCAACCGGCTGGAATATTCAACAAGCGCATTCATGAATATTCATTTAATTAAGTGAAGGCAACGATGATAAAAGGGGGAGCTGCGAGTGGCCATTTCTCAGATTGCGGTCATGATTGTCCGCCGAGGAATTAGCCCTCTCAACATTGACCATCGCCTTCAAGGCCGTCAAATGGTCGATTCCTTTTTCCAAAAGAGATTTTAATTAAAGTCAGCTTGTTTACCTAAGAGCTTTACTCATTAACCGGGCTAGGTAAGTGTACGTAGGTAATTCTATAAGCTGTAAATGTGCGGAGAGCATCTGGGATGAAATTGCTTTCTCGCTCTATAATATTGACTCTTTTATTTGTAAACAATTTTCTCTAAATGAAATCGATAACTTCTTACAATATGTATGTAGATTGTGTTGATTGTGCGAAAAGAGGCCTTATACTCGAATAGTTGGCATCATATCGGCAACGGTGATGAGGTTGAGAGCCAATCAATCATTCGGCATCGGACGTGACTTAGATCCGAAAATGGATCAATCATTAGAAAATGGAATCGGTAGGTATGTGTGTGGAGAGTGATGAACATAATAGCAGAGCTTCTCGTCTAGTAAAATGCAATCACATTTAATTAGGGAGAATTGCATGCAATTGAAAATTGCTACCATCTCCCTCAATTTCTTGATCTTTTTATTACCGCTTTTCTACTAAATTTCAACCAGGTAATACGTGTATATGGATGTGTGTGAAAAGGCAATTTCCATTTAGATGAAGTTTAGCAGCGCCAGATATTCTTTCCACTTTTCTTTGATCCAATATCACAGTGTGTCGAGAAAAGTGTTTTGGTCGCTCTAAATTTATACGATCTCACACATGAACTTTCCGTTCGTATTATATACTCTCATTTTCTTTACGGGAATTATGGATATACTGTGAACACCTTGCTGCCGACTGTAATCATCTCCATACACAATAACATCGTATTTTTATGAATTTTCAATAAAGACTCCCATCCGTTCCTAGAAATTCACTTTGGCGATATTAACTTGCCTTCAAATTTGGCCAAGGCTTAGCGTGAAACAAAAAACAGAAGGAAATTTACGCGCCAGATTTATTGCAAACATTCGAAAATGTTTATTTATTTCATTGTCAACTGATTTATGAGCAATATGTGGCCGGTCATTTTTATAATTTTCCAGTGTAAAATTGCTATCAATTGTGATTAATGCGTCGGCCAGTTCGGATGATTTTAGGCGCTTTGATAAATGGCGCATTGTTTCGAAAAATGTTTGCCTTTGTTCGGCCGCTTTTCACCAAATTGGAGAATAAATAGGGCTCTTGAAAGTTAATGTTGAAATGTTGCTTCTTATGAACAATTCAATCCATAACTGCGATTCGATCAAGTATTTATTCAATGAATTATGAACAGTAGGCTTAGGCCTTCCGCCGCCTCTTTCACTCGGCACATGAATTCCGACCAGAATTGATAGAATCTCTTTGCATAAATAAACGAAATTAGCTGCTGCGACCTTGGAACACATTCTCGCCATAGAGTGTAAACAGAATTTTTCTAAACGATAATTAGATAGTCGCAAACTTTTTATACAGCATGCGGTTAGTAATTAAAAAATTATCCACCTACTGAGTGGAAAATGAGTGCGCTATATCGATGACACTGATCTGAAAATTGCGAAGAGAAAAACACATGCTGGAAATTCCATTAATTTATTAAACAAAAATACATTGATCGTATAGTTCTTTTGGCAAAAATTGTTAATGGTAATACAATTTATGTACAAATTTACAAAATGTTATCATATACTTAACAATTAAATTCATTTTTATATAGTTGAAGTATAGTAAATAGAAAATGATCACAAATGATAAGAATCGATGATTCTCCGATATATACACAAATCACGTACTTGGTAGAACTGTTGGGATTAATATCACTAAAAAAATACTGCATTTCATTACCGAAGTGGATGATGAGCTGCTGGTATTTGCATGTTGCATCGCTGCCGGCTTCTCCTCTGAAATGAATAAAAAAACACTGGATCAGAGGCGAGTTTTTCGCTTTTATACAAGAAATAAGTAAACGCATTACAGATTCATCATGTACAAAGAGCAAATCCTCATTTGCTTGCGCCTATTTAGTATATGCCGGAGCAATGTAGTTTAATTTCCTGCTTTAAGTGTGTGAGTAGTGCGTTCATGTTTTAACTTCTTGCATGCTTAGCATTGCAAATGATAGTTTAGGGATAAGGCTTCCTCTCTAATTAGTTGCTAAAATGAAGCTACCTATGCAAAGTTGGGGCCGCAACTTTCTCCCATCTCAAGATTAACGAAATTATATATCGTCGTTGAAAAAGTACTTGTTCACAGCGGAGGCAGCAGTGTGGCGAATTAAAAAAAATTGGATTCATCATAAAGGCAACACGAGAAAGGGAGGTTTCTATACAAAAGAAGAACATAGTAATAACTGTTTATTGTGGCCATTACTAACAAAGTAAATTCTGCTGGTTAGGAAAAAAGACAGGAAATTACATTGCTGCGATGAGCTTACCACTTCATTAAGTTTTCATTGAATTGCTGTGTTGTAAAATGCACTTCATTTTGTACACAAAAGTTGCCGAAATGAGACTTGTTTTTTTATTCGACAATTGGATTGCGCGTTCTGTGCTTCAAACACGTCCATAAAATTATTAATTTCTTTTATAGGATAAACAGGACGGAATTTACTAGCTTGAAACAAAGTGTCGAATATGCGGCGTAATTTTTAAAATAGCCTTTTGGGGATTTAAAGATAATTTTATGTCTTAAAAAGTTGCCGTGATTTTTCCAAGATAAGAAAACCGTCGGCGTATAAAATTTCCCCGAATGCCCTTAATCCAGTACACAACCTGGACACTAATTTATTCTAACCCTGGATCTGTTTTCTATTAGATCCTGACCCAATTTTCCTCTAATACACCTGCGAATATTTCCTCAATTCCTGAGACCGTTACAGCCACATAAACTAGCTTTCGGTAATTTTATTCGGCTAGTGTGAAAAATGTTCTCCATAAATTTAAGAAACAATAAAATTTTACCAGCACATTTAGACCGCTGAACATAAATTCTCTTCAGGCAAATAATTTCCAGCATATGCTAGTGATTATGAAATTATCTGAGAATTAATAGCGTCAATAAACAATCTTCTTTCTTCTATTTAAGATGGTAACGAAGAGGAAGTATTGTTCGAGATAAAACAAAAATGTTGTAATACTTACAGGTGACAGATGAATTTTCTAAAATCAGGATTAGTATGAAAAAAATGTTCATCTTCCACTTCCACTTATTTAATAGTTAACTAAGCACAAATGTAGTTGAGAATTTTTAAAACGAGAAATAGAACGAAGGAGAGTAAATTATTCATAGAACCAAAGGAGTGATTAACGGAATAAAGGGCTTACCTGCTGTAGCATTGAGGACGTGTACGTTAATGGAGGCGGGGACCGCATTCGAGGGACTACATGTATAATTGCCGTCATGACTTTTATCGGCTTCAATAAGTTGGAGAATACTGGAGGATCGGCCCTCCTTAACAACCACCCCTGGATCGTAGTTTATCATCCGCTGTTCATGGTACCAGAAGACAAAAGCGGGCGGTTCGGTGGATTGCTTCAGGGTGCACACCAAATGTAATATGGATCCAGATCTGAGATACAAGTCGGGAGCTCCTTGAATTTCAGCAAGTGCCGCTGAAACAATAACAATCGTAAATAACAATAACATTAGTCAATTATGGTGGTATTGTTTTGTTTTATGTGCAAATATTTACTTGGGATGACAGCTGTGTTGGGGAGCAATAATATAACGGAGATAGAAAAGGGGGAAGTAGAATTGTCCCCCTATCACCTTGCATGTCATGCTAGAACTGCGTTCTGAGGAAAAGACATTGACTTGCCCTGCTTGCAGATATTACGTTGGGATGAAGAAAGGGACGTTTACTGGTCCCCGGAGTAATCATAACTTTATAAATATTTTTATGAAGTATATAGGCCGTAAAATAAATTATTGTTTTATATGAAGGAAGAGAGGACTAAGTTTTTGGATAAACAGTTTGGCACCGGTTTTATTACAGGAATAGAAAAGTATGGAGGACATATATAAGAATTGATTTTTTATCGATAAATTTTGTTCGTGCATTTAATTTTTTCGTGTTTGTAATAAAATGCAATTTCACAAAAAGATTATTGCCAGTGATAGTGAATTTAATGTCAGTATTGAAAATTGCTATGTTTTGTCATGATAAATAAGAATATTCGGAGCGCTGGCACCCAGCAATCCCATCAGTAAATAGAACTGAAAAGTTGTCATCCATATAAATAATGGTAATTTTCTACATACAACTTTACACAATCTGAGAGATGTTTTGTTTACAATTTGAAAGCCTTCTCTCACTTTGAATTTTCACAAGTCCTTTGTGAACTTTCGAGGAAAATTTCTAAAACTCTCTGTTAGACGCACCTTTAACCCATACTTTGATGCCGAAACAACAATTGCGTCCCAAAGGAACACTTGCAGACACATGCCAAAAATTACAGGACATCATCTTCCACTTACGGGTATTGTGTGTACATATTTACGGAGTGCTAATCTTAATTAAATGTGCACATTTATAGCATCCAGATGTTGTTGCATAAAAAGCGCTAAATTCATTAGGTGGATGGGTCCCGAGAGATGCACAAAGGCAACATTCCGCTCACTTACCTACTTCTTGTATTCTATTAAGGTTTCAAGAGGTTGTACGTGTGCATACTCACTTGTGACCTTTAGTTCAACAAAAATACTTGTGGGAGGATGGGTGGACATTTGACACTCGTACAGGCCCGCATCCGAAGGCTGAACATGCTTGATAAGAAGTCCCCAATTCTGCAAATGTCGAACATGTTCGACGATGAAGCGATCGTCCGCATTGTATTTCCCTAAACCGACTGTCAGAAGATGATCATAATCCCGTTTTCGGATCCATGAGACCTGGGAACACAACAACTTCAATGACGTTTGAATTTTTGCAAATTGAAGTAAATGCGCGATCGATTCGTTTAAAAATGCGAACAAGTTTTTTTCCGAGCAATTGACTCAATTACAAGCTCTGAATGCAATCATTTTAACATACACAACTAAATTAAATAATTTACGTTTTCAATTAACTTGCATTTTACGACACAAAACACATTTAAATCAATTGGTTTTATTTGGATTGGAACACGGAATTCCCATTTGTAGAGCAGTTAATAAATACTTAAATAGCCTCCTTTTACGAGATACATTCAAGTAGTATATCAACGTCAGTTTAGGTTTTTCGATAGTACATTGTGTCCTATAATTTAAAATAACAAAAGTTCTGGATATCGGAAGGACCTGATGAGATTGGTCTTTGTTCCATTAAATTAAGGTCTTGTGCACGTCCATCAGTATAAAGGTCCACCATCTCATTTTTCCCTTAAATTTTAACGAAAAGTCAACATTAAAACGCATCTTCCCCTAGCTTGGGTCTGTATAAATATTTGAATTCTGTTTGCTAAGAGTGTGACCATCAGCCAAAAAGTTTTCATGATTTATTTTATGAGTTTCAGACAGTCCCAGTGTCAAATTGTTAAAGTATTGCCCCACATATATTACGGCAGAACATTTTATTACAAGGAATCTTTCACCTGTATAATTGAATGTTGAGGAAAAGATTTAGTGTGAATTTATTGCGGAGCTGCCTAAATATTCGGCTGTTTTGTATGCAATCATGATGCAATCAATAAAACTGACTTCATTTCACAATCCCCCCCTGCGTGGTCTATACAACAATTTCGCGCGTTATTAAAGTGCATTCAAATTTAATTGTCAATTAGATACCTATAATCATTTTTATTTAAACGATATTAATGGATTACTTTATAATAGCTGTTTTTAATTAAAAAATATATTTATAGCTGTAGGTGGATTTATAAAATTAACAATTCTATATAATTAAAGATATATAGGTGATTTTTAATTGAGGATTAATCTGCTATTAAAGGTAATGAAACCAATTTAAATGGAAACTACTATTAAGAGAGTGGGAAAATATTGAACATACCTACATGCCCACGCAGAGACACCATTTAACAAAGAATCCCAAAAATGCACATGAAAATGCTGGAGCATTTATAGATTTATCACAGACTAATCGTGTAATCATACTGTTTGTCCTATCCAATGTAAACAATGAAAGGTAAGTAAAATTAATATGAAAAAGGGTTAAATTGTTAAACCCGCTGACAAATAGTATGATTTATTGATGGGAACAATAGTTTTTTTTTCGGTGGATACCACAAAGAGAATAGTTGATGTACCAATACATTATTCATAAAAACAAACAATTCAGGAGGAGGCAAATTTGGGACTTACCACACCGTTGCTAAACTTGCGGACCACACATGGTAGTGTGGCAGTGCCACCAATTTGGGCGACCACGACAGTGCAATTTTCGGTGGCAAATATGTTGGCTTTGTTGCCACTTGCGGGTGTCTTGATTACATTCGTCGTAACAGTCTCTTTGCTCTTTCGTCGCTGCTCATAACTCCTGCGATGTCGGAACATGATGTCATCGGCGAACCCTGGAACAAAATCAAATGAGGGTTGGGGTATTTGTTTATTTAGTGACGCTCTCCTCTCCCCACCACCGAACACATAAAATGTTAAATTGATTTTGCGCTATTGGTGAAAAATTTACAATGCAAATGGTCAGAAACGCAACGTGTCACAAATGTTTTGACTATTACGTTTCGCATGATTTAATTTGTGCAGGAATGGCAACTAATGGAAGATGCCAGCCGAACAATTTCCATACACGTTCGAAAGGGAGGCGCATTTAAAAATGCACCCTTTCGCATAATACGCGAACATACACTCGCTTCTATTCTAATATTAAATTTATGTCTGTATACAAGGGCCGAATTATAAAACAATAGGGCTGCTGAGGCCTTGCCATTGTTTTTCTTGTTGTACCAACGTTGAATCACCGACAAGAGAGCGCTTTTTTATCTGTATCATTTGCGAGAGAGACGCGCCTCGCACTTTTAGAATAAAATTTATTTTGAATAATTGTGATGGCAACCGCTGACAAAGAATTCCATCCACAGACATCTTTTTATCCTAAACCACTGGTTTGGATGAAATACCCACGAACAGTGGTATACTTGCCGAGAGCAATTTTGAATAGCTTGTTTGTCTTCTCGTTACAACCTACTGAATCATTTACTTGCCTCTCCGTCTATACACACCATATACGAAATCTTAGACATATAGCAAACATAGTTAAGTGAATTTATAATTCATTTTGATTCCTTGGTATTACGGCAAGATGAAGTGGTTTCTGTTTGAACAGATATATCTGCTTGCATTTTATTTATTCATTTCATGTGATGCATAATTTATACGGAGCCAAAGCCAAAATACAATGCTCTACGAAAATAGATTACCTATGTATTTTCACATTTCAATGATTAAAGGGGTAGTAAAATGTGTTTTGTTCATTTTTTATATCGCCCATCATCTTTGACAAAATGCTTACATTGAGGTGCGTACGAGAGCGTTTTATAAAATATCTCAGATGTCTTCTAATGATATGTGATGGTGATTTTAGGGCAAGTAAATTCGTTTCGTTTTTCAATTTATTCGTTTCATTTAGATAGGTATTGTTTTTTTATATATCTCTTTTGTTCTTATGTTTAAAAATGTTTGACAAATGTTTAAAACTGTAGTATATTAAAAATCCATTATTTGAACTTTTTTGTTTTTAATCTATTATATTCTATATTTTATACTTTACACACATAGTTTGTATCACGTTTTATTTCTAACCATCATTACGTATTGATGAAATGTTCATGCATACATAAATACCAGGTAGGTATTTGTTTTTTAATCACGTCTGATGACAGTAATTTAAAGGTAGTAGGTATACAAATTGTTGATTGCATTTTTTATTTCAATTTTCTCTTGTTTTTTTTACTTTTGATCGTATATATTTATAACGTCAAGTGTTATTTTCAACAAAACGCATAGGTATGTAACCTATATAAATGATTGAAGGTACTAACAGCTGTTTTTGGTATAAATTTGTTTACTCATTTTTTATAGTTACAATTTTATTATCCTCGCCCATCACTTTCGGCAAAACGCCAACATGAAGTGTATGAAATGTGTAGAGGTAGGTAATACGTCATTTTTGAAAAATGCATCTATCTCCTAATGACATTTGATAGATATATACATAGATGTATATTTATATGTATTATCTTAAGGCCTCATATTTGTTGTAGATATTTTTATATCTCCTGTTCTTGTTGCCATTTTAGCTCTCGTGCAGACCGAGAAGTTTTATTAATTGTTTTAGATTTTTAACAAAGAGGAAAACCAGAATGTATTGTATTTTGTAAACATGGAATAAAGATCCACTCGTTTTTTTCGCATCGCTGGTTAAAACTTCCGGACCGTTTCTCTAATCGTCTTTATTGTTGGTTAGCGAAAGCTCAATAAAAAGCAAAAAAAGGATCAACATTATTTTTCCACTATATATTTTTAAATAACTTACTAAACTAGGTACATGACAAACGACGAGAATTTTGGCTTGTACATGTACATCTCATATTTTTAAAATGGAAAAAACAACGTTCACACAGCATTGAAAAATTGCAACATGTTTAAACGGAGCAGTGAATACGAATTGATCCATTTACATGAAATTTATCACAGTTTTTCTCTCGCTACAAATTTATGCCATGCTGTTGACATTTCTCTAAGTAAAGTTAAAGTAGTTAGTGACTGTGTAATAATTAAAATGCGCAATCCTTATGGGAATTATTAATTTCATAATAGATTTTATGCGACAAATGAGAGCAACGTTGTCGGAAATACTTACTGAATCCTGACACTTCATTAAAGATTCCAGCTATATAAATTAAAAGGAAAATGTACATAAACTGCGCTGAATATTGCATAGTGTTCGAGTTAGTTAAAAAAAGAAAACATTTTTGAAACTTGACTTTTCACAGTTAACTTAACAACCAAATGAAAACACAGCAACATTATGTCCATCAAACTGAGCATATTTCACTCACAAATTACATATTTATAAAGTTTTGAGATATCTTTTTATTAAATCAATCGAATTTTCCTTTTATATGCAGCAGTATTATTTTCCCACTGGATAGAAAACGAGGAAAAGGAAATGCAACCTTACAGTGCCATAGAAAAATCTTTAGAATACATTATGCATAAGGGATTTGTATTGAATATGTTCTATTATAGCAGGAAAATATTGACAAGAGTACTTTGGGCCTGGCAACAGTTTTTCACACTGGGTGGAAATACCACCAACTATTTTACCACTTATCGCACATAGAATTAAAATTCACACTGGAACAGTAAAACTGTTGCAGGAAAAAGTTTTCATTTAATCCAGAATATATTAAAACTTGCGCACAACTGTTACCCACAAAGTTTGTTTTATATATTTTTTCCAGAAAACAGCCTAAAAATATACTGCAAAATTTCTATCGCAAAGTTCAGGAGACTGAAAACCACCGACTGAACTTTCAGTCTTGGGAACATTTGTGTGCGCCACTGAAAAGCTCATGCGCACCTTACTTTATTCCGGTGCACCATTTGATAATAATCCCAATAAACGTGGACCTTAATCATGATAATGAAAGAATTTTCTAATTGTCTCCTCTAAGAAGAAATGACGAGAGTAGTCTGCTGGCATTCACACTGACAACCCGAATGGCAACGTGTTCCTCTCCGGCGCAAAATGATTGCCAACATTATACAGCACAAGATTAATGATGAATTTTTTAATACACATTTTCAAATTTTAACGTCCCGTTTTTTGTTGTGAATTTATACTTATATTCGTAATTTAACACTCAAGCAGCTAACGAAGCATATTGTAAATAAAATACAAGAAAATTTATTATGTCAGTTTAAAGCTGCGCTTCGTTCAATTTTTCCCCCTTTAATTTCTGAAATCTTCTTAGAAAGGTTTTAATCTGGTAAAAATGCTATTGTATTTAAGCTGTCCGTATTGTATTATCAGGAAATGTGATTGCACGTCTTCAATTTTGCGCGCAAAACAAATCGACGTTCATTATACTATAATTATAAACGGGTTAATGTTTTCAAGTAATTGGAAATAGGCCAAGTTTAGAAGGTTTTCGTATACAAGCGGCATTAAATCAAATGCGGTTCAACGACGATTTGTGCTAAGTTTTCGCACATATATAGAGAACTGATAACAACACTCTCACACCATTAAGCAGACACGATAGTTAAAGGCTATAAATGTTGCATTTAAGCTAAAAAGCTTGCCACCAATATAAAAATGTCGAATCAACTGTGTGACACGTCGACTGATGTTAAATGAAAATCCTCCAATCGATTCCAGCATGTGACGCCGAATGTAATACATGATTTTTTAATATCTGTAATAGCAAATACATTAAGATAAACGATCTTTGCTAGTCTTGGACAAGGAACTCCTTAAACACACATGAAAAACGGAGCGAATTAAATGTGATCCCCGATTCACCTGCCTATCTGCTGTTGTGATGGGAAAGGAGTTAGTGATTATGTGTGCGAGCGATAGGAAATGGTGCGACGATAAAGTTTAAAAACTCATTAAAAATCTCAATTTTTCATATTAAACTATCGTTTATCATTGAATGCACGAAGAATTCCAATAACGCGGTGATTTAATATGATTTATGGAAAGTCGATTGCAGCAGACATGTCATTCTGTTATTCTGTGTTCGCTTTTGATGTACGTGCAATAAGGGCGCTGAAATAGATTGCGTGCCATTACCTATACTTTCTTTATACAGCGTATTAAAAGTGCCACTCTTTTTGTATCAGAACCCGAACACACATCACATGCTGATAACCATCATATATGTATACGGAACAATAAAACACACAATCATAATGGAATAATGAAATTTATATATATGATAAGAATGAAAACTGTTGTGTACACAGACACGAAAAAGAATTTATTTATGAAATTTTATGAACAATGTTTTGTTGGGATAGGTAGTCATTGTTTTTGTTAAGCAAATATGTGTAATAAAGTATCGTCCTTTATATGTTATTTATATGTGAACTTTTTGTTTTGACTGCAAAAAGAGAAACAGAAAATAATAAGTCAATATCATTATATACAATGGTTAAATTACGTTTAAAAACACATGATCAAATTACAAGACTGGAAAGTATAATTTCAATGCACATTAATTGGTCCACATACTTCACTTTTCATGTTTGTACAAAAATTTCAAAAAATAATATTGATGGTTTGCCAACAAGTGGTAAGACCCAGTAAATAATTGCACATAATAATCTAGTTCATTTATAGTATTTGTCGAAGCTGCTGATATAACAATTGCGCGAATACTTCAAAAGCTTTTGTTGCACCGGCACAACTTGGCCACAAGTAGAATGTATAAAGCCGCCTTCCTGGTATTTCACAAGTATATTTCTATATAGGAAAGTCAATAATTGATTATAAATGGTATTGTGTTGTTGGAGTATTTTCTTTCAATGATTTATTACCTACTAAGCAAAGGTTTGCCCAAAAGGTTATTCATTTTCTACTGCAAACATCAAACAAAGGTTAACTCACTCCTTTAATATCAATACAATATTAAAAGCACTGCAATTGTGCATTTTATTATTAAACTTATACCAGAACTCCTTTTCACCAAATTACTCCTTTGAAAAATCTCATATCACCGTTAATGGGTGCCTTTTACTTAGTTAACCCAGTAATCCAGTGCAAATCAAGAGACGAGTGAATCCTCTTCTTGGAACTCGTCGAGAAGAGAGAATATATTAATGTTAAAAATCTCAAGCGGAAATGAGACTCTGTTCATACTGCGACCGCTTATTGTAAGCGTCCCAAGATCCTATGATGACATTCTTTTCGTCGCATTCCCATCAAATGAAACCTCAATGGTTTTCTCTTACACTCTAAATACCAACTCACACCCTTGCATTACAAACGGAATTTTAAATGGGGCCAATTTCGGTGCGTGTAGGGGATTTGTTGTTCTGCACATAAAAACTCTCTTAACTCCCAATTCAATTTAAACCGTCATGACTTATTGTTGGCGTAATTGTTGTAATGTAGGTAGCATGAGATCAGTTACCCCAGTATCCGCATACTGTACCTACCAAGACGAAGTCTTGTGTGATTGGCCCCAAATCCGCTTACATCCTCCGTCGACCGTACTTTTGACCAAGATGCTTTACTTCGAATGATAAATGCCCCTAGCCGTAGAGACCCAAATTTCGGATCCCTTGTATGTTGTTCGTCCACCTAAATAAAAGAGTTTCGTGTAAATTCACGCAGTACAAAGTTGGTAAAATGCAATTTGGGTTACCTTTGTAATACTCAAAAATGTCTTTTAAAAATCCTTCGTAATTTCACAAACTCAAAATGTTTTTTGTGATTTTTAAGATAAAAGACTGAAATGTAAAGTATCCGTGTATACACATTTTCATTACATATCGTCCGCTCTGATTCTCATTGCGCTTCGCATATAAAATCGTACAATAAAACCAATCTGTTATAAAGTTTTATTGTATAACGTGCATACTTTGGAATATTAAAACGTCTTGGAGAACTTGCGGACTTATTCATTTATTAAACTTCCTTATATCAGAATACAGATATAGTTGCGGTGTGGTATATAATGGTAGCGCAGTTTATTGCGATTTGAATAAAAATTTCATTAGCTGAGACGACATTGTTCTCCCTTGCAGCAACATTGTACGGCCTCGATTGTTTTAAACGAATCAAAATATCCAAAAACACCAACAAGTGCACGTTAAATGTCATTACAAATGCTCAAGTATACAATTAAGCACTTAACACAGCCATAATTCCTGAACTGTGAATAATAATCTGCCTATATTCACTTTGATGGAAACTAATTCAAGATGCGCATGTAATAATCTAGTACGTGAACTGTAATTCAATAGGGAAATGCAATAAAGTAAAACCTCTCAATGTTCTCCTCTCGCTACGTGACCAGATAGCTTTTGGAATTTATGAATTTCAAACACTAACACACATTCCAACCATGGTGGCAATGCGAAAAATTGGACCCTGAATCGGTGAAATCGCTCTAAGTAATTTATTGCAAATAATTTCAATTCTAACGCACCGAGATTTATCCCATCAGATTCCTGAATGTTCCTTTCTCGCTGTGAATACTCGTAAATAACTTTGACCAATTAAAGAAAAATTATTTCGTCTTGTCTTAAAGCTGATTGCAGTACTTTGTTATTGCGATAAAACATCCTTTACTGACTTCATTTAATTGTAATTAAATCGAACCCTCCGCAAGGGAATGTGATTGTTGCACCCACAAATTCTTTAAACTGTCTCTAAACATGCCTTCCAGCGTAATTCATTAAACTCCTTACAACTTTTATCTCATCTCCTTTTGACCATCTTTAACAAATTTATCGTAAATCCTGCACCTGAAACCGTTTTCAGCACACTGCAGCACAGTTTCGCTAATGTCGAATTGAACCGGTTCCAAAGTTTATAATACAAACAGGAGGAAACTACTTAAATTATCCCAGGTGTGGATCCCCAACCAGCATTCGTCCACAACCAAATGGTACCGATTGTAAATCACGTCCTATTTGTTAAGCCGTCTTTAATTCTGCCACCGTGTTTGTTAATAACATGCACAATACGTATATTAAATAGTGTTTAGTCGGCCATTCGAATCGGGATGCTTAATATTCGTGTTAGCAATTTTTCCAAACGTGCTTAATGAATAGCGTTGGATTAACAACTGATGAAAACACATTAGAATAACAATAATTACTACTCGTATTATTACCGCAAATGTATTTCCATTTATCGATTTGCTAGTTAAATTAGGACGCGACATTTTTTCCCCATACCTGGAAGCGTCCAATTGCACGTTTCATGTGTGTGTTTTAAAAGAAAAGTACCCGTAAAACTCTCTTTAATGATATATGACGCTCCAGTCATGGGAATATGTCGTACTACCCTTGTAATATGTAAATTATCTACTAGTACAATGGAAACGGGAGATAAGTGAGGCAACACCGACATGGCAACGTGATACTAGACTGATATCAAACAAGATGCTCTCGCTGTGCTGCGGAGTTCGGGAACCGATAAAATTCTCTTCCTTTTTCGAAGCCCCTAATTGAATTCGAAACATTTATACGTATGTATGTTCTGATTTATTTAATTTTCAGACAGTTTCCACACAGCCAGCCAGTTTCGCAGCAAGGAAATGGAGCATGCGATTTTTGAGCGCTCTCTATAGTCTATGCTCGGCATCGCTTCTACATAAATTAATCAATTTGTTTAATTCCACATATTTAGAAGCAACGTAAGTAGTCGCTTCTATTTTCTGCTTCACTATTTTATTCGAAACTTTTTTAATATCATTACTCCTTAAGTAAATACCCTTCAGCACTCTAATGACAAGTTGGGCGCCTTGATCCGCCCAGCAATAATGCTTTGCTCTCTCCTATAGTTACATGAACTTTTAATAAAAACATTCACCTTTTTTGTATTCGATTAGTTCGACGGCCTTGGGGAGTACAGTTTCCAAGATACTTTTTCACCCAGCACCTAGCACAGTTTCGGAAAACTTTCTTCTGCCAAGTGAAATGACGACCATAAACTCAAACAACTGCTAAGAGATTGAATTAACTTGATGTTGTACTTTTCTCCAAGAACAAAACGATCATCTTCAAACATGCCTAATTTGCATGCGAACGTAATCAAATATTTTTCGATGTTAGAATTGTCAAAATTCGTCTAGACACCTATACTTGCGGCAAGATTTATTGACACTTGCTATGTTTCTCTTGAAAATTGCAAACAAATTGATGGCAATGTGAACGTGTGTTTCGACACGTAATATTGACAATCTAATATCAAAAAGTAATTACTAGAAAATGTAAGCGAACACGGTGTGCTGTTAAACAAGTTCAATAGACGTACAAGTAATTATGTTTTGATAAATTAAAAGCTGTTCCAAAACCACTTAATCTACATTATTAATTGAAATTTGAATTAAAAATCGCTCTGCAAAGTGGAAAAGAGAGGCCGCAATGCTAACGTCGTTTAACGTTTCACAATTTACTCGTGCAAATCACAGACGCACTGCCAAAATGAACAGTACGAAGTAGTTTGGAAACAAGCACCCCCATCAAGAAAACAACAGCACAAAAATATATTCATTGTTGTTTGGGTTATTAACAAACTTTCTTTCCAATTTACGTCGTAACACTCTACCGCGGAATTACGAGGAATTCATACATAATTCATTGTAAAACAACCACTGCTTTCCTCAGATTGCTTTACTGAATTTTTTAAAAGTATTTTTCACTAGGGGTGTGCGGATTGGCTTTAAGAATTAGATGGGTGACTTGTTTAGGTGGGAAACCATATTGTTATTTGGAATTGAGCCAAATGATTGTGTGTGATTAATTGCATTTTAAAATTATTAAAGGAATTTTTTGAAAAAGGAACTTTCGAAAAGGGATTTACGATAAAGTGATGAATGTCGCGATAGAATTGGAGGTAACAGTTGGGGAAGTCGCTATATGAAATATATCTAATTGATTTGTGCACATCTTCGTTAATTGTTCAAAAATATACTCGAATAAAAATCCATCAACGTTACGTAACGTTCGATTACAAATTATTTTGTTCTATATCATAAAATTGTATAATTTTTTATCTGTGTAGACGGCTCAACTCGTCTTTCTTTTCTGCTCAATTAACTTTAAATCGCTAACAATGATTGTATCGCTTGAGAATAAAAAAACTTTGAAATCGGAATTAAAAATAAGGGTTAGTAAGAGATTTGACTTTTTTGTTATTTACTACGATGGTTTAATTAACGAGCAAATAAAATAAAAACTATGGCCGATAGAATATACATTCGCAAAAAAAGCAGACGGATTTTACAAGATTTTAATGAACTGCAAATTGGCGACGGACTCGAGTGGAAATTGCATCAATACTCCGTTATTTTTTCTCTCCAATTTCTCGTCTATAAATAATACCTACTGTCTGTCACCCACTTTGTATTAACTGTGTAATGTAATGTAGTTGAAATTTCAACCATCACAATAAATATACATAATAACAATGTAGGTATATCGCATATAAGATATTGTATGATATAGAGGGTAGGTTAGAAATGATATTATTATTCTAGCGACATGTATTCCGACGATGTGAACGTGACAACAGGTGATGTATTTCAATCTAGGAGGCGCAAAGTAGGTTTTGGGCGTAGGAACAAGGCATGGAGATAGCACTTAAATTGAAACATTTGCTTTGAAGACGCCTTTGTGTGTGAATGAGGACTATTAATTAAATTATTATATGAGCGGGGTGGCTATACTCTATAACATCCCTGTGAACAGAATTCTAATGTTTGAAACACATTATCTCTAGTTGATTAAATGTCACAAGTTGCTTTTGATTATTCATTTCACACTTTCATCCGATCAATATGCCTTCACATTTGGTGAAATGTACGTAATTTGCTTTGCTTTGTCTTTTGCCGTTACTTGAAACCATTTTTTGTGCCGTTCTTATTGTTCCATTTTGGTCTTCTAGTGGCCGGATTTTAATGAAATCTAATCGATTCCCGTGCACTGGCTGCTTTCAAGGGTCCGACTACTTAATTCGCTGGATGGGAAGTTTTTAAAAAGAAAATTCGATTAAGTCTTAACCGGCGGCTGCAATAAAGCGAAAATGGAAATGCGGTTTAATGTGCTCCTCTCCATATGTTAATTTCTTTTGTATTAACAGTATCTACAGGAATTTCATTATACTTATACACCATTGCAAGTATAATAGATATTCTTTTATGCTAAACAAAACAAGTTGTATTAAATTTTCCTGCAACTTTATGACAAGTTTTAAGTTAAGTTTTACAGAGGTCATTATTTGCGAGACATTGACTCCCAGACGGTCTCTGGTTAGATTGCTGCTTTCTTTTACCAACAAAACTGCAGATGTAATTAATTGTCCTGCATCAAGTGCCAGTTCGAAATGTAACATTTTGTTGCAAAACTCCAGTTTTCGGTGGCATATTTTGCGTGGTTATTAAAGATAAGGGATGAGGAGGGTTGACTGTCCCATACGTACACAAAACGTATATCTGGATGGTTTACTTATGTATGAGTGGAAAAAATATTCTGTCTCCCGTGTGTATTACGCGATTTATGTTGTTCATGTGAAAATGGACTGGTGGTATGTTAAAGCAGCACACAAAAGAAGTTAAGACATATAGAAAGGGGCACAGGGGATAGATAAAACACCATAGAGTAGGTATGGGATTGAAAATCTTAAGCAGAAAAATAATCTTGAAAGGTGTGTTCACATATCTTATATTATTCAATTGGCTTATGCAAAAATATTCGCTTTTATAAGTTTAAAGAGGGTGGAAGTTACTTTCTGAATAACAGACTATTGAAAATATTTTTTTTATCTAAAAAGCAATGCGAAATATGTACAAGTGCAGTTCAGTATGAGTACGCAAATAAAAAATATTCACAAATTTACGTTAAAATTTTGTAATATTCAACGATGATTCAATACGCATCCATAAAATTTTCAAATTTTTATCTGCGTATAAAATATATACCTACCTATAATGCGCCTTATAAGTAAGTATACGTACATGGCGAATATGGCTTCTTTTTTCGATTTTGACAATGCATTATGAATAATGTATTACGTTATATAATTGAAAATGTAGATATAAGGCAAAGGAACCGCAAATAAAAATGCATTAGCTGTGTAGTCGTGGTTCTTTTATATTTTTCTTAGTAGAGTCAGAATTTATTCGAAACTTAACCAGAAACAATCACTTTAATAAATGAAATTCTCTAATAGTGATAGTCACTTAAGGATGAGACGAGCTAAAAAAATGTTGCCCTTTCGGAGCGCCCTTGTTTTCGCTACGCATTCTAATGACACGCAACACCCATCATCATCTCAAGAGAGCCTTAGGATGAGACGTGACTTTTGGCAAACACAAAAATTTCCCTTAATTTCATTTTGATTATGTGAAATGAATACTTAGTTAATTCATAACGTGAAAATTAGATTTTTCTCCAACTTCGAAAAGTAATTGATTTAATAGAGTGTTAAAAGCCTCCACATTATTAATGGCCCAATATGTTATTGGTATGTTAAGCATGTAATTTTCTAAATATCATGTTTAAGCGAAGTATCGCTACACAGTGTTTCTCTTAAGACAACACAAGGGTGCAAATTTACATTGGCACAAATATAATTCATTGCCTCATAAATAACGCATGACTAACTAGTTAAATTCCGGAATTGTCCCAGGGGTTCACGCATGCCCTTCATACTTGGAAACCGCATCTGTCGCTCGAAGGGCCCACGCACCCCCCTAAATTCCAACCCCATTACTTTAACATAGAGAAGCTGTTTGTTCTTGCTCACAATCAACATAATATTACGCACCTAATAGCCTTCCATTGTGTGTTAAACACCGTGAACGGACTCGAATTACTTGTTAGCCGAATGTGGGCTGGGAGGATTACGTTCGACCGCGCGTCCATAAACCAAAACATCAAAACGCACTCGGAGACTCGGACCACCACAAACGGTCGAAAATACCTTGAAAATATTTTCGATTATCGGAAAAGAGTTCCACTTTCTGTGACTGACCAGGAAGCTCTCTCTCTCTGAACATAAATATTGGTTTGTGTACCTTCATCAACCGAGAAAATGTCATAATCAGATGATGACGGTTTAATACCGGAAATATATGAACTTTTGTACAGCTCACTTGCTTTATACGGATTCTAAGTGAATTTAAATGTTACACTAAACTGTTTAGAACAGACTACACACATAATAAATGAGTTCCAAGTTTACGTTCAATGATTTGTTCAAGAGATAAATTTCACAATTTGTCCTAATACATCAAATTAGGGAAACAATTATTATTAAAAGGCAATCGCAAAAATTCTGCTATTTTCGTACTATTACTTGGATGTTCTCTATCCAAAAAATGCAAAATAAGTTCCTATAAAAGTCAGCACATAATAAACGTTCTTCCAAGTTTAGAATCAAGAGATAAATTTCACAATTTGCCTTAATAGGTCAAATTAGGGAAATAATTATTAAAAATTTGGTCGGGTTTAGGGGCAATGAGGGTATGGTGTGCGTTCCGAAACTTTCCCTTCAATTCGCGAACTTAACTAATAAAATTTTATTGAAAGTCGTTAAGCAATAACAAGGTAATAAGTAGACGAATTTTTGCCTGCCATAAAATGGCAGGAGAAATAAAACAATTTTTGTTAATGGTTATAGACTAGATTATGTAAAACATGTAAAGCAGATGTTGCCCGAATGTTCAAGAAAGCCAGCTCCTCCACGAAACATCCATTTCCCTGCCTCTGACGTGCTATTGAATTAAATATGAAGCATATCGATGGGAATAGTCGAAATATGTTTGACAAAAGTTGTCTAGAAATTTTTTAATAGTTAATATTGATATATACACGAGTAAAAATCGAGAAGAGAATAAGAAAAAAGCATCCTATGTTCTAGTATTGATTTCAAAATAAATTTTTAACGTCTCGCTCAGTTTCGGTTGTAAACCAGAAAAGATTCCATATTTCTGTGTAATTTTTCTTATAATACATAAAATTTTATTTTTATGGCATTTTGTTTTTTATGCAAAAGTCGGTAAAATTTGCAAACAGACACTTGCCAATACTATTAAGTTTATCTATCGGATTATGGTGATACCAGATGGAGTATAGGGAACTGAATTAATTAGTCGTGACACAAAAAGTGCAATAAATTGTTGATAATGACCATTAACCTTTTTTACTAAGGGCGAATTAAACATTTTCCCAAATTATCCATTAAAAAATATGCCATTTTTCGGAAATAATTCGTTTAAAAGGGAATTTGTTCCTTTGCGTTTATTTTTTTAGGATGAGTACTTAAAATTCCATTAGCTTTTAATTTGATTGCTTTTAAAAACAGGACATAATAACGCGAATGAAACGAAAACAAATAACCAACGAATACTTGTGACAAGTTTTAAAAGGCATTTAAATGTCCAATTCAATATTTGAAGAACATAGCAATACTTTGTGGCCCGAATTCCAAATAGGTTTACCCTGTTCTTTCTAATAGAGAAATCGTTTTATATTCTACAAGGATTTTCTCATTCTGGAAAGTTGTAGTTTTTTGGCAGTGCTCGCTGCTTCGAGTGGGACATCACATAGTGGATGGCAGTCTGATGGATATTTTTGTTTGTCTTTTTTTGATACCATCGCTCGTTCATTGTCTTGATATATAACACAATTTTGGCCACATCAAGTTTCAATGGTGCCGAACCGGCAGAAATTAAACTCTTACTAGCGAAGAAAAAATACCTACAATACCAGCGATTTTTTTCTGGCCTATTGTTATGCAGACAGTGTACAGAGTATAATAATTAAAGTCTATTTTGCTTCCATATAGTCTTTTAACTTTCGGCTTATCACGAATAAACACAGTTTTTGTCAATTTCTCCTTACATTATACCTGCTAACTCCCAAAACACACACCCGGTCTCGGCAGGGATCGAAAATATGCGTAAGATACTTAATATCACTTGCGCCGAATCTATTTAAAAACTTTTTCAATATTCAGTATCTTACGTAAATATACACTCTTTCGAATAATAATTATTCTCTAGTCCGGATGAATGATGGAAAAACTCCTGAAACTTTATTACTGCAGAGCATAAGACGAGAAAGAGAGATACTGGGCCCAGAATCAACATTCGGTCGGATAATTTGAGTGAAAAACGGTGCAATACGGTCATATAGAAACACGGCACCATATCCGCTTTCGAACGTTTCTTAAAAAGTCATTCTGATCGCTGATCATCCCTCTGGCTTTGCGTTAACAAAGTGAAGAGTCTGCGGAGATATTGGGGTATAAAAATGAAATAGAAATTTTATAGTCGAAATGATACATTAAACGGAATCCAAAAAATTGCTTCGTGCTCGCCTCAAACCGTTTGCCTACACTGTGAAAAATATTTCCAAAATTTTAATACCATCACAAACTTTGTGTTACACACAATTGCATATTACATTAAAGAAGTTTCCTAGATGTTAATAGCAGTTGCAAGTTCCTAATTTTGTTTACAATACAAAAAACTGAAAAATTAATTCCTCTAAACAAGATTGTTACTGATGAGTTATTTCTCTCAGTGTTTCTCAGTGTATATATATAAAACTCATTGTATATCTCTTTTGAATTTCGACTATGTTCCTGTCCAGCGTTGTTTTTAGAATGCATCACTGATCCCGGGGTGCATAAAACCGTCGTAAAATGTGAAAGAGGAGATGGCTTTTATAAAATTAGTATGTTTCAGTGATATAAACGAAAGTAGTCCGTTGCAGAGGCAGCCGTTGGCGAAAAATTTATCGACTGCAAAGACTTCTAGAACGTAAAATAAGGTTAATGTCGTCCTGTAGTTGGGTGAACGAAGATTTAATGTTGCCCGATTTTCTGAAATCAGGAAACACAAGATAAAGGGTTATGTATGTATATACATTTAAATAAGCTTTTTATTCCAAACACCAAACCGAAGCAATAAAGCGACCTTATGTATAGGCGATTCTTGACTGAGTCAACAGTTCCACAAAACTCTCGCCTCAAACTCCACTCTCAATACAATTTACTAATAAGAAGTTGTAGGGTGTCGTTTTCCCATTTTCAGGGTAGTTGGCTATTTCCACGGACTGCGAACGACGCGCATCCAGGACCGCGTATGTCCCATGTGCAAAATAATCTGCTGGATTTTAGGCTTCTAATCCTGTACACGTATTCAAGCCTAACTTAGTAAAGCCGTGTAAACAAGCTATTCGATAAAGCTCTTTTTCTATACATATAATCTGTTTGTAGCGCCTTTTATTTGGCAACACACAGATTTAAATGTTTTACCAGTCCGGTAATGTTTATTTTACAATTCACAATTCGGATATTATTTATACGTTGATGGGAAGGGTGTATTTTTAGCGGATTTACACTGACCAAACCCTTTACACAGTTTCCCTATTCTCAAGTTAATTATTCCCATGTCCAGGATTCCTGGAATATTACATTGCCTGATACGTCAGCCTTTCGCATCAATTATCCATTAAATAGTGGAGTATAAAATCGCAACTATTGTTAAATGAGAACTTTACTTATTAATATTGCTCTGCAACAATATCCGTTATAATGTTGGACATCAATGATGTAATTACCTTTAGATCCAGCAATATATTATAGTTAACTGATATACAGACAATTATACAAACAAATCAAATCCATACACGGGCAATTCGTTATTAGTTCAATGGGATTAAACTGTTTGTTTTCCCCATTAATAAATAATATTATTTTAATGCATCGTTCTCTGTGTGTTAAATGCCTCGCTGATTAGGTTTTAATCAATTTCCTAATATTGGTAAATAAATACTTTGTATAGCCGGTGTTTGCGAGATATATAAAATGATTAAATACACGTAACAATTCCATTAGGGACATAAAAAATGGACTGGTAAATTTCTTCGCACAGAGACACTAAACAGTAACGATACTTTATTACTTGCGTTTCGCTGTGTGTCAGTAGGGCCTGGATGTTTATTTGCTCATATAAAGAGTGAATGAATGTATAACTGTAATAGTAGAAGTGGTTTTTGTTTGAAATTCGCTGGTGCTCTCGACAAGATGATTAATATCCCAAGATTCTAGTAGAGAGATTCGCGAACGCCCAAATACGACCCTCTCTCTTTTTGTTGATCTCACAAAACCTCAATTTTCTTTTTGCCCCCCTGAATTGGCGTCTCATAGTGAGCGAATTACCAGCCTACCGAAAATTCGTCCTCCGATGATAATCGCATTTACCTTCAGGAGTATTTATATTTTTTCGGCAACATCTTTGACCCATTTCGATTACCTATTCAATAATAACAGAATAGTTTTCATTTGGAAAAAGAACTAAATTATAGGTAAATAACCTGACGCGCATTTATCTTCATAAGTGTATTTATATTTTCCTGTAATAATTCACAGCACTTGGAGATGAGATACGATATAATAAATGCTCTTTTCTCTATTTTTATATCAATTGTTACTTGTTTTCTGGCAACCTTTCTCCTTTAAGTTATTACCTACATCCTCAACAGCGCATGAAAATTATATATTATATTAAGATAAAGCGGGAATATTAATAAATCCACACATATACGGGCTTTTTCGCCCGCAACTTCCCCTAACAGGGTGTGTTGTGTGTGGAGGGTGTTTGGTGTTGTTATACAGTATTTCATCATTGCGGAATGTAGAAGTATGTACGTGCTGCAGAAAGATAACTACTTTAATCAATCACCTCGCAAAATACTGTCAGATCTTAACTTTTTCCTTACTTTATGAAACACACAGTGGCTCTCCTTAAATTTTTGATTCCAACTACCCTCTCTGTCCCATCAACGTCACTCTCTAGCCAGTTTGTCAAAAGTAAAAGAGGGTCAAGTGGTTGACTCTGGGAAAAAACGATACTTTATTATGGTACCCCGAAAGATGAAGACGATTTAAAACAATTCAAGTGAAATATTCTAAACGGTTAGTGAGGATTTTTTCACTCGAGGATACATTTAAGTACAAAAATGGATGGGATTGTGTTGGGGTTGCTGGGGATTTGCTTAAGTTGTAGTGGATTAACTTAGACTATGGGGTTGGTTTCGCTCATGAGGGTACAAATTAATCTAATTTGCATAAGCAAGTGGCTGGAGTGATGGTGCTAAATTCATACGTGTTGATAAAATTGGGAGAATTGCAGCCGTCGGCTACATCCTCGGACACCACTTGCCGCTCCCCCACAAGATGAACTCACCTATATTCTCTTATAGTTCATTCTAGGAAATATGCAAATCCTTACTTTCGTCCAGGAAACGAAGACCTTTTTCCCCATCGCTGATTTAGAAAATCCGTATTAAGGTGATTCCTCTTATTTTGTTACAATTCTCCAGCTGGTGCGTAGAGGAGCAGAGGAAAAATCCCTGTAGCTGTAACCACCCTATGAATTTTACGTAGATACAAATTTGATTTCGCTTTTTATGGGGGCGTCTTGCAAAACTACTTGTTCATTCATCAAATTTAGAAATATAAAAACCGTAAACACTTTTTATTGTACGCAATCCAACCGCACAGCCATATTTCATTGTTGTGTAAAAAAACAACGTTTTTCGGCATTGATTAGGAAGTTCGCCGAGCTTAAAATTCACTCCCTAGGAATAATGTGTATATATTCCGGGCTTGATACAAAATGGGACACCAACAACACCCCAGCTACCAGCCCCACTCACTTAAACTCTACGATCCGTAAAAGATAAACGATCTCAAAAATAAGATAATCTCGGTTTAATTAAATCAGTTGGAATTTCTTGATCATGAAAACGTTCATTAGAGCCTTCAATAATAAGAGATAGAGAGAAGAGAAACGGACTATGATAATGACATTCCAACTGAATGGTGGGTGCGATTTAATCGTTTCTAAGTTTAATTTGCAATTACTATGTAATTGTAGCCATTATTAGAGAGGGTTGGGTTTTGGTATGCAGTGTCATCGGAATTAATGGATGACTTTGAAGAATTGTTCCTTGCAAATAATCCCACTTAAAGGCTATCGTAAAGTTTTACGCGCATATGCTTATTTTATTATCATTATAGGCCATTTATACCTAGATAAAATTTGACATTTTGTATCAAGTCAAGTTCTGAGTAACGAATAGGAGAGATACCCGGTTGTATTTACTGGTAACTTGCATTCAACCATAAATTTCGGATCATTTATTTAACTTTTACGTAAAACTATAAAAGTTAATTTAAGCTTAAAGCGTCCCGTTTAAGACATCTCATTAGAAATAACAAAAGCAATTGTTTTCTTCATCTTAAGAAAATAAATTCACTTCAGTTTAAAACCAACGTTCAACTATGGCAATTTACGTTGTTTTTAATGTTTGGTGAAATATCTATACCCTTCAAATGATTCACAAAACAAACATAAACTACAAGAGGAGAAATTATTATTATTTAACAAGGTGTACTTAAGGGAGAAGAATATGGTTGTTTTATTTCTTTCTTTCTGCGTCAGGGAATAAATGTCCGTGCACTTAGATAATGAGCGGATGGAAATTGATACTCTGGTGTATCAAGTGTTTAAACTGAGTAATTTACGTCAATGTGACCACATTCTAGTAAAATATTGTTTTAGAACACTAATTATGTGTGCATTTTATATTTACTTATGAAAATTTTTGAGCATCACATCACCCTATATACATATACATACCTATAATAAGTATATACAGGTAAAGGGAAACAACTTAGTCTAATAGGGAATCTAAGAGGATTGTGCATTGTGTAAAGTTTCAGCGAAAAATGCACCTTTAAAGAGTTGTTTTCCTCAAGAGGATTTTTAAATAATTTTTGACGAGTTTTACAAGTTGTGAAACTTTTTCCATCCATACCTGTTTACAAATCCTTGTGAAATACTTTCTATATTCACTTCTTGATCACGATGTTTTCATTTTTATGTTGAAAATTTTCGTGTCAGATGAAAATATAATATAAAATCTATGTAGATAATTGTGGCTATTATGGTGGAGTTATTCACTAAAAACCAATTTTTTTGACCTTGACCCCACTTCAAATTTTATCTCAACGCTGATGATCGATGACCGTTTTTGACATTTATTGAAATCCACAAAATCAATGCCATTTTTAATAACAGCTTTCCCGGAATTCTCCCGAAATCTAATGCCTACTCGTACTTTTCCTGGGACTAACACATGTGATCTCTTCCTGTTTATTTAGCACTGCTGCTCGCAGACCGAACCTTAACTCTTCCCCAAACAAAACATAAATCATTATTAATGGTATGCGTGCTAAATCCACCACACTTAACATGCATTTATTTTGTAATATTGTGTAATCTGAGTTTATATTGACACTTGAGTCAGTTTTGTCAGGCTTGTATGTTGGGGGGACAACTATTAGAGTTTAGGTCAGAGTTAAAACCGCAACTTGTCCATTAAATATAAAGTTCCATACGAACCTCAAAGGATTATCGCAAATGGATTTTGCCTAAAACGGTTCACCAATGCATATTCAATAGTTTGCGTTTGGCCTTTCCAATTCCTAACCGCACAGCCTTAATATAATAGGATACTTTGGTAAACGTCTTATTAACAATATCAAATTTCCGGACGATGTATTGTATATTAAAACGGCCCTTTGGGACAATGCCCTAGGCATACTCGCTACTTTCCAACAACTAATCACCCTATATACATTCCATTTATTCGTTACACTTAACTCATATCTAAATAACTTGTCAAGAATGAAAAGCCAATTGCGAGGGTCACGGTGATTAAGTGCCCATTTTGTGTCCTATAAATTTTCTTTATTTTCTCCACGTTAAAAATACCCGTACTTTTCGCTAATAATTATGTACTAACTGTACAACGGCTTGTTCTACATACTGAAAACATGAATTTCATAATAAAAGTTCCAACTGCATTTATTGCAATTACAACGCTGTGCAAGTTGTCAAAGGATAATACACATTCATAATGTACAAAACCCTCGACAAAACCATTCAATTATGATCCTTCGAATAATGATAGTCAATAAAAATATGCACAGAGTGAAATTAATTTCCAGTTTCTGTGAATATTTCTATTAATAGTATATAATTAAATTATGCTGCTCGTTAACTATACATGCGTCAACAGGTATAATCACATAAGAAATTATTTAAACATACCATTAAGATTTAATTGCAAAGTTTCCGGTTTTATCAAAATTCTTTATACGTACAATTTCCGCTATATTTTACAATGTTATATTAGCAAGTTCCAAGTCCGTGCATTTATTCATACACACATGCCCATGCCGTACACACCTAAATGGTAGATTTGTTAATTAGAGTTGTAAAAGCGACAATTTTCTCTCGGTTGCGAACTAAGTAAATGTGAAACTCTTAACGGCATATTAAATAAGTCTTATGAATATGTAGATTCTGTTTAAATAATACCACAATGTATGCGAGACCATCCAACGGTTGACGATGTTCCAAATGCTGTTTAATCGGCCATAAACACAGCATCGTAAATCAATCTAAAAGGAATGATGATTTTTTTTCACGGAAAATAAATTGATAAGGGCAACACTTCTCGAGTGATATCATTTTCTTTGCGAACTAGTTGCAGTGTTGCTTATCTGATGGTGAAAATGTAATTTTATTTTATGAACATCTGGAAGTAATATAAAATGATCAAAATATATAGGATGCTGGAAAGGAGATTAGTACTCACTTGTGAATTTCAACTCAACTAAACACTGTTGTAAAATATTTAAGGAATCAGCGCGAAAAATTGTCCTGACGCAGTTTTATTGAAGTTTTTTTTTAGTTTTGTTTCAGTTTACTTCAATTACAAAAAGTGCTTATTGAATAATAAATATCGAGTGGAGAAAAATGGATAACAACGCTATATATCAATAAAAATACTTTTATTCACAATCAGTATGTAATGAGTCATTTTCCGATATTTTATAAAAATGGAAAGTGACCCATTGTTATATTCAAGCGAGTAATATTTACTTTCCTCTCTAGAGAGGAAAATGGTCACTTTCCTGGCTTCCCATAATCCTGGCTACTACAATTTTTAATAATATTCATATTGGGCAACCAATAACAAGCCATTTCTCACTTGTGATTTGATGAGTAACAACAAAAAATTGTCATTAGTGACATATGTCAAATGTTGACAGACAAAAAATTCATAATGAAACACATTCAAAGGACATATTTTTTAATTAATTGTGCCTGATTGTGAATAAAATAGTATACAAACCTCGGCGAAAGGGCATTCCTGTCTCGAGAAATTGCCCGCTTCGGCCTACGGCCTCAGCGGGCAAACTTTTCTCTCGACAGTAATGCTGCCCTTTCCGCCTCGGTATGTAATCTACTATTTATACTTCATAGGTAATATACCTGGTATGATATCAAATATCGAATCAATTACAATTACAAGTAAATGTTGCGTTTTCAAGACATAAACAGTAATTTAGTCGATCACATAAAACAACTATTCCCAAGAGCTTTTTTGTAATTGGAAACAAGTTAAATGTTTTACTAACAGGATTAAAGATGATGCTCTGAGAGCGGCTTAATTTTTTATTTAGGCCTAACAAAGACCCGCCAATATGGTAATTTGTATTCCCTTAATTTTATTTTGTTAAAGTTTTAGTTAACAAATAGAAGAGTTTATTTTTCGCACTTATACGATATTCTCGGAAATCACCCCAAAGATTTCATTTCCTTGGCATTCAAAATTACCGATGCACCCATCAGAAAAAGCCAATTCAACTCACCCATACCTGCACGGCATAATAAACAAGAAGCAGCAATCAATCCATGCATGGTTACATTTCATGGATGTGGTATTCCTGGGTAGCATCGGAGCTGTTGTGTGGATAGGTTCGGAATTGGTGACAGATGGTCCCTTGGGCAAAGGATGCCTGATCGATCATCGATCTGTAGACAGTAAATTCACTAGACATTTAACGTTCGGAATAATATCAAACCTACAGACACATATCACACTGTGATCAGGAATGATGTGAGAAACGTGAATTAGATGTCCGCAATCCTCTCATAGGTGAACCTAATCCACAATAAATCGTGCCAACGTTTACGGTGAAAAGAGGAATAAAGTGAGTTTTCCTTGAAATTAAATTTAAAACAAATAGAATGATGGTTGCATTTTCTATTATTGTTACATATAAACAGTGAGGCGATGTATAAAAAACACTGGATTTAACTCGGAATTGCATGTGTGCATATGTGGAACGAGGTAAATTACAAAGTATGCATTTCTTTGATGTACCATCAAAATGCACTTTTATTATTTACCATTCACCTTTATTCCAGAGAGAGAAAGGATGCGGGAAACGAATGTATTGCGTCTGAACCACATCACTCTTTTGATAATCCGATCACAATACTGCAATCAATTCCGAACGTCTACAATTCAGACCAGCTAATTCCGCTCCTCCGAAAAGACAATATTATCCCGTTTCTCATCGTTAATACCCCTTTATCGTTTTTTCCAATATCTTAAATGACCATTACGCTGATAATAATAACAATTTAAAGTCGGCTAGCTTAAATTCGATTACAAAAAATTCATGTTTGTTTGTTTTCCGAAACTGCATTGCACAGAAAATTACACTACAAATTATCTTGGGTAGAAGCTATTATTCATTTGGTGCTGTTTGTGTGTTTCTTGTGCAAAAGGCAAATTTGAAATGTGATGTACAGGTCCCCTGTTAAACATTTCCACTATGTTACAAAACAAGGAAGCTTTGCGAGGGTATAAATAAAATATTATTTTCAATTTATGTCGGCTGCATTTATTATTAAAATTTTTCTAGTACGAGTGCGACTTTTTTTTTAGGCAAAATAAAAATACGGACATGTGCGCGAAAAGCGCGCGCTCTCAAACTTTTTTATTATTTGCATTGTTCGCATACTTTTGTTAATTTCGCAATTAAACACGTACATTTTATTTAATTTATGAAACACTAAACATATTTATGTGCAATTTTCATCTGATTTACGTTGTTATTAAAATATTATTTTGATTGCAAATGTGTGCATTATCCATCCATCCCCATGTGCCCAACACTTTTAATATACCACACTTCTAATTACGGCAAATTGCAATAAATTTCGCGTTTTTAAATATAAAGACGGCGCTAAAGTATCATATTATGTGAGATGCCTTTTACTCGACGAAATAGCTCATTAAAATTTCCTGTTATAATCTTTTAATGGGATTTAATGAAAAATAATGCCCAGTAACTGGGTGCTTTTTTCAAGTTTTAACAATATAAATCGCACATTTAATACAATTTGTTCATAATTTGATATTATTAGGCAATAAACAATGAAATCTCACCCAAAAACCATCCATTTCCTGGTATGAGCACATAAAAATAAATTCAATAGCGTGACATATGAACCTAGAAGTCATTTCGAAAAATCTAATAAATTTCTATAAATAACCAAAATGGAATTAAAGTATTATTACTGTCAATTCGGTGAACGTTTGATGGAAAGACGGTACCATCGCAGGATTTATGGGCACGAGTTTAATAAAATAAAACCTCATAAAGCCCTCAACATCTGAAAAAGTTGTTATTAATATTAACATTGTTGTATGTAAAATTATCATTTTTGTTTTCATCAAAGTCAGGAAAATCCATAAATTTACAATATGAAACAATTAATTACTGACTTTGAAATTAACTTGTTCTGCAATATTCAGTCGAGATTGAAAACTATCATTAAGCTTCAATTAGTATATTAGAGAGTATATTACCATATTTACCTAGAGTAAAGAAAGCACAAATCGAGAATTCGAGAAATGGGATATATTACTATGTTTTAATGGAAACAAGTACCTAAATAGTAAATATTCATATCATATAAAAATATTACTACAGTATTAATAACTACACAAAAACCTAAATAAATAGTAAAATTATTTTATTATATTTGTTCATTATTTTTATAGCATTTCCTATATATTTATGCCATAAAAAAACACAAATTTTATTTGTGTTTGTACTTCCTTGTAATAATAGATTAATGACCTATTTCATAACCAATCGTATATTTTCCATCGAAACTGCAGGAATATTGAAACTAAACATTTTTATATATTTCAGTAAATAAATTTTCAATCCACTCCTACCCACGTAACGAAAATCTTATTAAGACAATATGCGTGTTAACTAAGTAGTCCAGTTCATCTGCTGCGATAAAAGAAGATCAAACAAAAAAAAAGGAAAAGTAAAAGAGTCTGCTGACTCAGACTTACCAGATAAGATAACCGCCCCGAAATTAGTCGTTCCGTACAAAGGTAACAAGGAGCCAGCATCACAACGAACGACCTTATCGGCAAAACTGATTGATAAAACACTAGTATACAAGAATATGTAACAAAGTTGACGACTCCAGAGTGGAATCGTCGACAGTAAAACTTTAGAACTACAATATCAGGAAGCAGCAAAATACAAGTGTGAGTGTGAACGAACATCACGTCTGGAGCCACTTTCCAACTAGCAAGTTCCGAACGATGGATGCGATAAGTCAGGGACGTTTCACACTCGAACGAAACCCGGCCTTTGTGTAATTAGAAAAGGAGCTCAATCATTGCATTCGTACATATTACAAATCAGTATTTTGTCATTGGGTTATAGGAATGCAATACTATATCCGCTATCCAAAAACTTGCACCATCACCATCACTGTAAAGAGCCACTGAAGCGTTCGAAATACTTCATTGAATTGCATGGCCAATGCATCGCATTTAGCATAACGCGACCGTGCACTTTGTGCGAAAGTGTAAATGCGTCTCTTGTTCAACCCGAAAATCTACTCTAATATGTGATGAATTAATTTTATTATTGTACAACGAGTACATTCATCTTCATATTTAGTTGAACAATCATGCTTTGTTCTAGTCGGTTGGCAGTTAAAGTGGATTCATGAATTTATTGCACGTTATACTTAAAAAACAATTAGGATACAGGAAGGCAGAGGAAAATATGGCTTGGTCATTGTACTCGTTGACTAATCAGACGAAATGAATTTGGCGACAAATTTTTCTCTATTATTTTGTTATTACCTATGAAAATTTCAAACGGATATGCCTCACAGGTATGTGTTAATATTAATTAATAATGTGCTCTCAGCTGGAATAGGCTTGGATTCATTGGCAAATTGAGAGAAAATAAAGCAAACGTGTAGAGAGATGCTCATTCAATATTAACAAGCGAATTTTTTAATTAAAACATACTTTCATTGTTTAGTAAATTAGAGGGGTGGTCCGTTAATTATTGTTATCTGTTATACCAGTGAACTAGAGATTTAATTAATTAGTGAAAAATTTGCACACTTTGCATAAAATAACAAAGTATATTATTTTAGGGCTGCACCAATATGTACGCTAAGTTATCAATATATTTATCTATATGATGATGAGCCTAGAGTGATAAGATTTAAAAAAAAAATTCGATTTTTTTCCGGATTAACGAATGAGAGAGTATAATGCAAAAAAAATATATATATAAATATATAATTATATATATTATATATAATATATAATATAAATTATGTACTCAAAAACGTTATAACATTATCAAATAACTATCGTATATGCCAAAATATAATTTGGTATACAGTTTTTTTTACTGTTTTTATTTCAAGTTTCTAAATGTCAATATAATTTATTCAATGAGAAAATGTCCACGTAAAAAGTTCAAATTACTTTGTAAATAAAAGTTTTGAAAGTCAGTGTGAGTGAAATATAACATATCATCAATTTTTCCGAAGTTTCAAGAACGACTAAAAAAATGTACAGTTAAAACAAAAAAAAGTCCGAACAAAAATTTTGTTGTTCAAAATAATTGATATTTAATTCATCATCGGTCTCTATTCTCCATCGTTATTATTTAGGTGTTAAAGTCTGAAACTGAACAAGCCTTGTCTTTGTCTTGACCGTTCCCACTTTGCCCAGACCATTCAACTGCAATATTGTCCCCTCAATAATATTGGATATTAATTGATAATGTAAATGAATCAATTCATACAGTTTAAACATAGTAATGGACACGATGATAACCCAACAAATTTGTCAATTATAATTAGACATGGGTTAAATTATTGTGATATGCATCAGATTAATTTGCATTCAAATCTTATTAGGAGACAAAGTAATTAAATGGACCATTTCGAATTCCAAATCCTTATTGCAATTATGCTCGTAACAACAATACAATTGCATATTCAATTAGAAACTGAAAGGCATTCAAAATGTTGAATGATTCGACGATTGCTTTTCAATTTGGATTTTATGCACATTGTTTGTGTGTGTCAAAATGTACTTGAGTGATTAACATAATAAACGTGGCTTTAAGCTTAAGGTTGAAATACATACAGACAAAACGGAACTATTCTAGTAACAGAGGGTAAACCTCTTAGCAACCTAAATTGAATTAATCTTCTACATACTGCAGATTTAGTAAAAGAACATTTCATCGCCAAGATTTTAACTTGAAATTAGAAATTTAATGAGTGAAATCCATTTACGGTGCGGATAGGATGGAATATAGAAAGATAAATAAGTGGGAAGCAGATTCGTTGCAAACAATTTTTTAGTAGTAGATAATTTTTGTTTACATATTGAAATAAAATGTTTGTATTTAAAGTTAAATTTCATTATATCATTACAGCTTCCTTTTCAAATGATCTTATTGCAATAATGGAAAGTGGAAACACTGTTGAAATTAACCCTTAAGTAGCTAGCAAATTCAAAACACGCGTTTGTTTTTTTTTTCAATTCCTATGTTTAGTTAATTCCATTGTGAATTTTTCAGAATGTGTTTGTGCTTTTAAAATTCCGCCAACGTATACCAGTAGGTGAAAAAGGAAGACAGTTGATTGGGTCCGGAAGGTCAAATCTTATGTCTTTAGAAGACAAAGCTTATCAGAGGATACATTTTGCGACATTTGGGCATACGAACAAAGACGTATCGGTTGCAGCCATCAAACGCTGATTGAAGTAGGGAAACACAGTCATTAACGTTGCTTAAATTGTCCGAACCCAATATCCTTTTCAAACCCACCCCCATTCTCCCACCATCGCCTTTCACTCTTTCGAAAATTATTTCTACCCCATTATACCATTCCCATCGTCTCTCGTTTTCTGCTTGAAAATATTTTTCTCAATTTCATTCTTTATGGAGTTGGCATCCTTTTGTGTTTGCCATATAATGAATATGAAATTATTTATTAAGGATTAGGCTGGTGGGACGGTCGGATAAGGAGAGACATGATAAAACGGTTCGGTCTGCTTTCGAAGTTATTAAAATATGGAAAAGAAATTACTTTAATTTATTCTGGATGCTGGCAAAGTGTCCTGCTGTGTCTTTGCCTTCATCTTCTGCTCTAGCTCCAAATTCAAAGCCCATCATGCAAACTTGAGTTACAGTTATTTAAGTACTTTAAAAAGATTAAAACTTATTTACAAGGCTGAAGAAAGCACTTAATGCTTATATATACATATAGATAGAAAACTGCTTTGCACATTTTTTTACTCACATTTTTATATATTCAAACATTTCTCCACTTGTGTTATTACATAATACTCTCTTCAATTTTATTTTGCTTAACTGTAACGAAGAGTATTGGCAAAAAAACCGCCACTTGTAACTTTTTCCTCTCGTCTAGGCAGAACTGTGAAAAAACCTCGAATGGAAACTTTGACAAGGTTTTAATAAAATTTCAAGAGCTAGAAGAAAGCGCACCGAGTTTTTCTGATGACACAATCAACAAAATTCAAGTATATTATTTTCTTCATTAAAAATTCAAGAGAGCCGGATTATCGAAACGATCCGTTAGCGGCCGTAATCAAACTTTTTCTCCGTCTAACAATTACACTTCTACCAAAGATTAGAAATGTATACATTTTTAATCTTAGCTTGTTCTCTATGTTTACGTTACCTAGTTGTCGAAATACATAAGTATTGAAAGACATGTACGTGTTATTTTGCTTATCGGAGTGTGAAAACAAGTGAATGCCAGTGCGAATTTAACACATGTCGTAGTCGTTCAGTGATGTGTTATATTCTGGAATAAATTTTGACGTTCTTCATTTCTCTAGAGACTAACATATTAAACTGAATAGTGGTTGGTTTGGTAAGCGAGAAACCACACTATTCCATTGAGAAATCATTTTGAACTTTGCTACAATGATGTTGTTGGCTGGAGGATAATTTGCAGAGAGAAGCCTTTATTCAATTAAGTCATTAAAATTATGTTGATGTTCTGATCGAGTTTCGAGTGTGTATGGACTCTGCCTTTTTTCCGGCCATCTTTTTCAATTTTGCCCATATTTTACCGAAAGTAATTCAATAACACACTAACAAAAACGACAAAGTGAATGTCGCCTCGTATTTATTAATGAAAACAACTCATAACATTATCCCATCTCTGTGTGATGCTGTCGGACTGATGCTCTATAGTTAATGCTGTTAGCTTCGGATCACAGTCGTTTGTATTTGTTGCGAAAATAATATTTAGGTAGTGTGCGGTTCCAATTCGATGTGGTGACTAGAAGAGCAGTCGTCTGTGAGTTTCTCTACGAAAACTACACACTACTCTATATACGAAAACTTGCAAATTGTGGAAGCACTCCACTAAATTTCATTAGTTCGTATTTAGATAATGGTGAAGTAACGATGATTCTAGCCAACCGATACGTCGTTCTGAACCAGTTGGAATTTAATGAAACTTCAGGCAGTTTGTTAACTTATATGTGTATGTCTAAGTTTTGCCAAAATATAGATCTATCGGTGTGGAATATTTTATGTAAGGGATATATAGGCCCGAGGGAACAAGAAGAGGCATGAATTAATAAAAGAAATGTTTTCTCCCTAAAGACCATAATGAAACGAAAATATTTAATAATGCGCAGCCAAGAAGCCTTTCTTCTTTCTTATTGAATTACCAGCAAAAAATCTGACTGAAAATGGACCTTGATTTTTGAATACTCTTCGCCTTTCTCCTTTAACCCAGTTATTGAAGTGTGTCTTATTATGATGGGTGTGCACGCCAACAAAATACGAATTACAATTTTTTGTTCTAATTATTAGGACTCAATTTTCGAGATTTCTCTTCCCACTTATACCGAACTTTGGTTCATTATAGACATCTCAAATGCTACCTGCAGGGTGGTCTTATATAACAAATCTTCACTGTTGAGTTTGCAGCAAACAACTAACTCAATTCCATCGCCGAACAGAATAGAGTAACTATGGACACAATAAACATTTGCGTTTGATCCCCAACTGTCACACTGTCAGTCTGTGATATATACTCACATACACAACAGTGAAACCAGAATTTGCAGATAATTAAGTTGTGTCACATAAATTAAACTCCTTTGTTCGAGTGGCCTCTAGCTATTTGCTTGCATTTTGTTAATATTAAATAAATAGGTACGTACCCATCTCACTTATTAACCATTCGCATTCATATACCTACATAGGATTGTAAAGTTCTATGCGAACAAAACAATCACCCTATAAAATAAACTCACTTTGCATTTACATTTATAACTACATAGAACTGAAAACTAGCAAAATAAGCTAATGATTAACATTCTACCAGGACGTATATTTCATTCCATTTCCCATTTTGCATCTGTGTGCTCGAACTGAAGAGATAATGCAAAATAACAAACTGAAACATTTAAGCATACCTACATAGAAATTTAATGCCATTTTAACTCAAATAAAACACCCCCAAAGTGATTCACTGATAACGTCTGTATATTATTATATCCGGTTGGGATATATACACTATTTTCTCTAGTCGTCCACTTGTGCCCATCAAACTTCTTATATGGATCCGGAGTTATACGTATTATACGCACGTGTGACTGCAAAATATCTTGCTGAGACAAACCATCGACACGAAAATGGAGAGAACCTCAAAAAGGCGAGCGAGCAAAAAAATATATGTAAGAACTTTTTAATATAAGCCAAGACAAGTGATGTTTTGCAACAAGAAATGTTTTCCACATGAAATATGTATCACCTTAAATTTCACATTTGATATACAAAAGCGTGTATAGCAAAATACTTTTTTATATTAGGAAATTCTTTTCCGTCGATTGGAAGGAATTGGAAAGAAGTCGATTTAAATGCACGCTTTCCATAATTAATACTTTTTCAAATGTGTGTTTTCACTGTTTTGGTTCTGTGTACTGATCAAAATGAAATGGAAATGGAAGACTGTTAAATTTCGCCAGTTAGCTAGTTCATGAATACATAATATAACAAGACTATTACAATATTGAATATTGATATCAAAATTGTTAAAATTAAAAACTCTCTTAAAATGTTATAATCGGATCTCAATAAACAAACTCTGAAAAACTCGTGTCATAAGGCATTTCGGCATTAGGTATATTAATACATTTATGAATTTATAACGTGAACCCCGCAGCGCTTTTTAATATTCTATCGAAAAACGTTTTATCCTATATGTTGTTGCTTTGATAGTTTTTATAAAACGACATTTATTTTTGATTTTTGAAATTTCAGAGAATCAAATTTTATTTCTCTTCTATTGAAAGGAACTTCAGATTCCTAGAAACCAATGTAGTAGAGACAAACCCAAATTGAAGAAAATTTACGTCACATGTATAAAAAACGTTTTAATCAAGAGAAATTTAAGAAAAATCAAAATTTAGTTTGGCCAAGAAATTTAGTCTATGATGGAACTCTACGTTGTGTTTGAAAAGACATGCCACGTCGAAATACTTTGAATGTGAAAGGGAAATGTGGAAAAATTAATTGAATAAAACAACAAAACAAGTTTGAAGCTTATAGTTTGAAAATAATGAATATCAATTCAAAATAAAATCAAGATCAATTAATAAACATGATCAAATTAAAATCAAATAAACAAAATAAACAATTAAATAATTGATTATTAATGAAACGCTTCACCCGAACTTTAATTCACAAGTATCGTTGACATGTTTATAAGACAGAAATAAAAGTTCAGAAACCAATAAAACCCATAACGTCCAACAACAAAATAAATAATAGCAAAAATGCAACACATAAATAAATCAAAGAAAATCAATCACTAATTCAATCACAATATTTCTAGTGATATTTCAAGAAATCAATCATGTATTAAATTATGATATTTTTATAATGTATAAGAAAGTAAAATTAAATAGATCAAATGTAGTAAATAATAATCATTTAAAAATTCACTAAGAATCATAATAGAATCAAATCATGTCGAATCATTCAAAATTCATAAGCAATCAAACCAAATCATTTTACACACCACAACAACAACAAAATAAAATAATCATAATAATAAAACATGGAAAATATGTAAATGTGTCAGTTTGGAATTAGACCGTGCTCTGCACTAATCGCCACGCCCTTGTCACAAAGCATAAATATAGGTAGAGAAATATTTTATGTTTATTAATTCTATATCGTAAAAATCTTATGCGAGTTTTTGCATAATTTAAAGTTTGAGTTTGAATAAAGTTGAATACATGATTTTTGATCAGGATGAACACTAATATTGCATGAAGTCACCAAGTCACCTGTCTAATCATGATTCTAAATAAAATGGATAAATAAACAAGTAAATATAAAAACACAAATAATGATGATTTTCTGCAAATTTGTAATTAAAAGAATGAGTCCGTACCTGTTTATTTTGTTGTTTTCTATGCACGTTGGTTTTGTGTGTTTTTAAGACGCACAAAATATGAAATACAGCCGAACAAAGTATCTGCTGAAATGCACTTTCCAATGTTTCAATTTAGGGACTGAAGGGACCATTTAGTTTCAGTCTAACTGGTGCACAGTTTAGTGTTTCTTGCTATGTTTATAGGTATCTATAAGTTTATGGTATTTGTTACAATTGAAAATTTATGTGAGTATTATTATTATTTTTCTATCTTTTATATTGAAATTTGTGCGTACGATCGTATTGACACATAAGTACCCATATTTTATTCTGATTTTACTCTTATTTTATTAATGGTGCTGATTATATTATTTTGAGTTAAATTTTATATATATCATTACATTACATTGAGTTTCACAATTGTTTTCCAATTAGTATTGGGGTTGTTTTAAATGAGTGTCGGCCGCTTTATGCCTACGGTAGTAACAGATTGGTTAGGACATCCAAAGGTGAAAAGTGTATCGATGTCGCGGTACATTATTTTATTAGTCCATATTCCGTCGTACTAGATGGGTTTGAGTACTAGACGGGGTCCGTTCTAGAAACTGTCATTTATTTGTAACTATAATATTATCAGGGACGCCTGATTCCCTCCAAGACGTCGCGGTGGGTTTTGTCGTCATAATTTTGTATTTGTAAACAATTGTTTTCAATAATTTACAATCATTGTTATCTTTATGCAATCAGTTTGAATAATTATTATTAATAATGCTCACTTATTTTCTTTCAGTGGGTCTTACTCCATCTTAGAACCTGGTCACGTGATAATCAGAGTTATTATAATTGAAATAAATTTTAATTTCATTATTGCTCGGGTTCGTATCATTACAATATGTACATACATATATGAAATAGAAAATAGGTAACATGACTAATAAATGAAAACCAGAACAAAGAAAACAGATAAAAGAATAAATAAATTATTATATACCATTTAAGATTTAAGAAAGATCTGTGTATTTGTGTACAAAATCGAGTGTCTAAATGTCCCTCTGTACAGGAACGAAATAACATTACAAAAAACTACCTACTTTAATGAGGGACAACGAGCAAATGTTTGTAACTATTTCTGAGTAGGTACCTAATGCAATATAGGAAACAAGTAAAATACAGAATTTCAAAAAAAAAATACCACTATTGCCACTCAACACTAACCAAATAATAAAATGAATAAAAATTATGAAAAATACATATACCTATGTAGCCCCCCTATAGTTCCATCACCAAAATAAATGAGCTCCATCTATAATTAAAATACATTTTCAAATATGTTTTTATGTGTTCGCACTGAAAGCATTTTCGAGTGTTTGCAATTTCTCAACATTTCTTACTAATTTTCTGCTTGTAAATACATTATTGCATTCCCTCCTACTAATAAATTTTTGGCATCCGTTCAGTACGGGTTTCCGCTCAAATTGAAAATATATGTTTCAGCCTTAAATTCCCCCTCTTCATACCGGATACACATTTTAGGACTTAAAAATTCTCTTCATCACTAAAAATCATTACGTATACCGAAAACAGTGTACTTTAAACAATTCAAGTAGAAATAAAACCGAACCGTTTTAAATTCCTTTGGATATTTCGTTTATTGTATTACATGAGAGAAAAAAACTTTTCCGTAAAGGTGATGTACTAAGAGGTAGTTTGCAAATAAATGGGTTTCCGTGTAGAAAAGCAAGAGTATTGTTCAGTAGGATACAAAATCCCCTAAGAACTTTAGTTGGAAGAATTTGCACTGTTTGTATAGTAACTTGACGTTTGAAGTTTTTAGTGTGTCTGTGTTTTTCCGCATACGAAAGGAGGACTGCAAGTGGCCGATATGGGGAGGTTTTTTTAACACTTACAGTTCCACTGCGATTCAATAGTCCCACAGCTAGTTTCAAGAAAGTTACTTTGCATTCAAACTGGAAACAACGCCCCACGCACCTTGCAGTCAAGTTTGTTCAACTCACTTTTAATCAGAACACAAACGATAATAAAAATTGCACTCTTTTCATCGTAAAAAAGTTGTAGGAATTTTACAGCCACTTCAGCCCCATTACAGCCAATAAAAAAATTACCTACTTGTTTTAATAACAGTTTGGGGGCACTAACGAAGTGCCCGATAAAAATGTAAAGTTAATTTTTTTCCTGTGTTGTCGTAAAAATTAGACTTTAGTGTCGTTTGAAAAGAGGAGCAATGATGGATATTTTATGAAGTCGCTACAAACTGATTAATTTTAATTATCAATTTCTTCAAAAATAATATAATTTAACACCACCAGTTATTTATGCTCCAATAAATGGACTTGTCTGGTATTAAAGTTTCATTATAGGATTTTCTCGTGGATAAATAAATCGTGATAAGAATGGGCACGTAAAAAATTGTCTGTGGGGGGCCTCCACAGCGACACAGTATGTAGATTTACAAGTGTGGATGAGGGTGCAAACTCGTAAAGAAACATTTTTCTCTACAGTGTGATAGTCATTACTTATTCAGTACCGATCGAAACAACTTCAAAGACTCGAAACCCAGCCACCCTTCAATCGAACCCGCTTTTAACCACACCAGAAAAAAATCAACGGATTCATCACATTTAAAACCTATTAGTCTTGTCAGTAATTTATCACATGTCTAACAATAACTCTCACGTCGCTGATAAATTGATTCGGGAGATTATTTTTATAGGAGTGGGACAAGTTGGTGTTTTTTTTAGACACAAGGACCGTAATTAAGCGAATATCGCGTTCGCTCTGGACCGGATTGGATTATTTCTAATGGGCCAAACCGAATAACTTCAAATGTGAATGTATAATGCATGTGGGATTTTGTTGTGCTCAAAAAGAGACACACAAAAGGGAGGTAATTTTCAATAAATATTAATTGGCTGTTTTTGGCATCACATCGGGGCGCAAAAGAATCAATTTATTATGATTCTGTTTTAATTTCTGGTTTCATGCGTTATCTACATAAATAAGCGGGTAGCATGTTTTCACAATTTGTTGGGGAATTAAACTTTTATATTTTCTGATATTTGTTTCCTTGTAATGAAGGAAAAACTTCGTAATTATTCTAAATAGATTTCAGTGACTTTGGACAAAAAAAGTCGATCAAAAGTTTGGTAAACTGGCTGTTCAGTGGAACGTTTAAATAAAAAATGAGGAAACGAAACAATACTTTTATTGCGGTTAAATGGGACATTGCGTCAACTTTTTGTGCCATATTTAGATAATTAGATTTTAGCCTTAACAATAAACCGCCTGGATGGTACATTTTTTCTTACTTTAGCGCCACTATAACGTCTATAAATGTTGGCTTTGATGCTTTCTGTTTCAGACTTTATCTACTGTAACGTAATAGGATGTCCAACATATTCTGGCAAATAAAATTAAGCTTCTATGAAATATGAGGTACTTTTATAACCGCATCATTACTCTTATCCAGTGGACGGTCACCACTGCGGGTCCGAAGAGTCCATTCACTATTCACTCTTTCAGCATACTATAGAAATCGAGCGCGCTACCACAACCGACGCCAATGGAAATGGCAAAGTATAGCATTTAAAAAGGGAATTAATACGAAAATCAGAACCTTATCTAATAAAAGATCATCAAGGCATGTTTTTGCCTGTCATAATCTAATTACGAGAGCAAATTTCATTAAATAATTTGGTCGACAAATTCTAAAATACTCTTTATGGTTTTTGTTTACCAATTAGCGAAGACCTTCGTTCTTTGATGTGCGCGATAATTAAATTTATAATAACACCAACGTTGAAATGTCCTATAAACACAATGTCAGTGTGCTAACTTACAATAGGTATGTAAGCCATTATAATTTTATTAAATGTAAATTTACAGTGAATAGTTTTCAATGCGGAATACGTGTACCAAGTACGTACGAGGACATGTAGGTACATTTTGGGACCACTTTAAATACACACACACATACACATCAGTCAGTGTTTGTGCACCCATTAAATCACACAAACTGAATAAGAGGGCCCTAATGTGTGCCTGTGGTGAACATGAAATCGCGTTCGCGATCAGATTTCACTTTTGTTTACACATAGAAGTACGAGGGTGCGTGATGATGGTATTCGATGATGGACATGCTATTCTCTTCATGTGTGCGTTGCACATTTTCTGACAGATGGTTGGAATTATTAGATCTAGCGAAAAATTAGCAATTGCTCTATCAGTTGAATGATTAATTTATACATGGCATGCATTTGATTTTATCTCTTTGATGTTTGGAGTATTCATAAAGCAATTAATGTTTTTTTGCGAAAAGAGCGATACCTATTACAGCACAGAGAGTTGGTGGAGGGTGTGCACAGGAAGTGTTGCTGAACTGGTATGGTTTCCTCACATGGACGTATTAGCATTTTAATGAATTTGGAGATAGATATTTATTAAAAAACACCCCTGTCACACATCTCCCGCCTATAGTTCGGTAGAGATTCGGTCTTATCTTTTTAATTCCAATTCTATTCCCTGGGAATATTTTTTGGTCAAAATATTATTTTTTTTGTTCTGTTTATTCCCGAGGTGGAAAAATTTGACATCCTGTGCCTATCTAATTTCCACAGTTTCTATAGGTAGATATAAAAAAGTACAATATAAAAAAAACCCTTAAGTTTAGAATAATAAAACTACATTTAGTAAGTTAGAAAGTTAGATGTTAACACACTGCTATAATTTTACCTATTTACTATGTTTGAGTTTCTTTAAACATCTAACAAGTATTTATAAATTAAAAGTTTAACTTACAGTTTTACGATTTTTTTCCCACTAAGTCAAGTCCCTCATAATGTTGAAGAGAGAATTCTTCTTCAAATATATATGAAGTTCTTTCCAATAAATTGGACAAGTCGTAAATTTAAAAATGTTAAAAAGCAATGACAAATTTGGGAAATTTTCAAACGCATACCTAATCTACAACAAATCGCATATCTAAACGGCTCAACAGAAACATTTTTCCTTTTAAATTTGCCATTATTCGGACAATACGCGATTGTTCCCTGACTGGACAATTGGATTTTAGATTTTTTCAAACACACCAAATTACGAGAGAGTGGACAAAACAACAAAGTACACCAAATGTGTGTATATGAAAGTTTGTTTTCAGCGCTTTTGTACCGCAGGTTATTAAAATGTTTTCAATGCGCGAACACCTAAAAAATGTATAGAAATTTCGGCACTTTCGTTGACATTTATAATATGTTATTAGAGGTTTTTAATTTTCCTGTTTCAAATCAAAAACTGTGCGCGCTTGAATTTTAAATGTGTTGATTCTCGTAAAAGCTAACTAGCAAGCTGAAATTCCGAAATATACATATATACCTAATGGAATACCTTTACTTCACAGAAAGTCAACCTTAATTTCAACAAACACGAACTTTTCAAAGAGAAACAATTTGGACAGGAGTATGTGTACTTAATATAATATTTATTCACATTGAAGTGTATTATTTGGTATACAGCATACAGCAAGCATTTTAGTTTGTCCTTAAGAAAGAATTTACTGGGAAGCAAACTCAGACTCTCCATTCCTCGCTCTCCAAACTAATAACCTAAATCCCACCCATCATTAAATATTTATGATAAATGCTTTCATAAGTTTCGCAAATTCTTCAGTCCAGATAGCTGCAACAGTATAAAGAATCTACATCTGCATCAGGATAGACAGTGTTAAGGGTGCAACCCGCCCTCTGCTTCTATCAAGCATTTAAAATGTGTAAAGTTTTGTTTGACATTAAACGGATTCTGTTCGTAGTCTGAATTCCGCATATTGTTGGCTGTAAACCAAAACTTCGGTGAATTATTAGGCTGCAATACGTCGACAACGGTTTCACAACATATAAATTTCTTACTGCTGTTGAGTTGTGTACAAGAATTTTGGAAACACAAGTGGCTTAAGCAACTGAAGAACTTTCAACTTTAACCGCAAATACCTTAATTCGCCCCCAGAAATTTAAATTACATTCGTATTCAGAGCATTTAGAAGAGAGAAATTGCACTGCGGATCGTTTTTCATGTTTTTTCCATTTTTTGCGTAAATACTAGAGTAATTTATTAACATGAATGTCCATTATTTCAGCACGACTACTTTATTGCACGAACTTGAACGCAAAAAAACAAATAATTAATTATTATGCGTCAACTGTGTTTATGTCCGTGACTTGCCGTTTAACAACAACTATTATAATAATAAGTCTGGTACGGATTAATGGATCGGGATCAGGACAGGATTTTGTACACCACAAAAATTTTTTCCGGTTCACCATATTTAACGTATATAAAAAATGCACGAATTATTTGGTGGAATAGGTATTATTGTTATTGAATACTACAAACATAAACACGAAGCCCATTAAAATCAGACATGGGATTTAATTATAGATGGATAATGTGTTGTTTATTTACAACATAGGTACATAATAAAGCATAAAGTTTTTAATTACATAGTCGATTTTCAAATTTCAAATGAATATTCATAGAATCACATTTTTCGCCAAGTTTCCCATTTTCATTTCTTAATTAATATTTTAAGAAATTAAAAGCGTTGTGTTGACTTATAGAACAATTCGGAAAACTCGCGAAAATGCAATAACTTCCACGGACTGTATGCTAGAAAACCTGTCGGAAACCTTGCAGAAAACAGATATTATAATATTAAGACAAAAGAAGTTTACCCGAAATCCTTAATTCATACAAGCGTTACTGACATTAAAGTTTTAGTTGGAAGCAGAAATGATTTCCTATTATCTACTTTGTTCCAAGTTTTTAGATGTTAATATAATTTGATTAAAGGCAAATTATTCCAAAAAAAATCAATTGCTTTATAAAAATTAGTCACGTCGTTTCTCTTAATTTTCCAGCGTACTTCAATTTTCCTGAATACAAAAGAATGAAAATGAACGATTTTTGGCGCCAACATTATTCCAACCTTGTCCAAACTTTATTAACATTCCGAACAGAAAAATCTCGTGTGACTTTTGGGGTGCGTTGATCAGTTTCCCGCGTACAGTTTAAAGAGAAAAGAATGTTTCCCAATTTACCATCTAGAAGAGCGTTGTAGGTACATGGTGATAAATTCGTTTCGGTGTAAATAGGGTTAAATTTAAATTTATATAACACATAGAGACCGCGATGTGTGTATGGCGAAAAAATGTTACTTATATTTCAGGAAATCCGTGATAAATTATGCCTGTAGACATAGATATATAGGGCGGGGGTTTATTACCAACCACCGCCAGACGAGAAATAAAAATTGAGAGCGATTTTCGGTGGCGAGACTATTTTATATGGATAAATACATTGGCCCGACTTGGTAGAATATTTAATTTCTTCGTGCATGGTACCATAAATCATGGAAAAACGTGGAAAAGTGTGTGCGGAATGCAATTAAACAAACGTAATGATAGGGGCTCGATGGGAAAGACTTATCATTCCCGACACGAGTTTGGCCGCAGAAGGCATTTATTCAACAGCAACAATCGTTAACTGGCCTTCTGTTAGATACAAGACGAGAAAGATAAAACAAATCGGCTTCGAAGCTTCGATCTGATAAGTAGCAAGTCTATTTGAAATTATTAAGACATTTTTGAAGCGGCTAACGGAGAGAATAATGCCCACGTTTTTCCAGCATAAGTTCATTAATTTTAAAAAAGAGAAATCGGAAATCTGAGTGTATTTCTCTTTTTTCACTTCAAATCCTGTATTGTATTTATACAAGAATGTTCTCATTTTTCTGTTGCATTTAGGGTTTCCTTTTACAGAAAAAATTGCACTATAATTAAAGAAGCAATTTGCCAATTAATCTGTTAAATAATATATTAGTTAAAAAATGTTCATAATACTTTAAGGACTCTTTTCAATTCCGTTAAAAGTTTCTTAATGGATTAAACATGTTTTCCCCTCAATTATTTGCTATTTTCCATTTACCTGTATCCATAGAGCCTTTTTAAAAAGCCTCTCAACATTCTTCTAAAAAAAGGTTAAATTGTACATACTTTAGAGCAAAGTGTGTATGACCTCTAAACAAACTGAAAAAATCACCGTTGAAAATCCATTTTTAGTACATATGTTTCTGGTTTCAGATCGTGGGTCGACATCACGTTCACACGAACCGCCGATTAGTTTGTACGATTATTTTCTTATACTAGTTATACCAAACATTATTTCTATGTGTACAAATATAGAAATCAACAAATATTTACATGAACGAATATTATTCGTGTACAAAAGTAAACTTAAAACCAGTCCAAATCAATAATACTGGTAATTGCAACACAAAATTTATTTTGTGTATATGCTTTGTGAAAAGACCAATAAACTGTATCAAAACACGATCAGAGCAATGTTGCCGTGCTCCAGGTACATATAGAGGCATAATTTTAATAAATTTGTAATCATTTATCCTGTAAACAGACTGTATTTAATTATATCATTAACAATTAGGTTTAAATGAACAGTCTGATTACACATAGCGTAAATTTTATAGGTATCTATTCATAATTGAACGAAAACAGCCCAGAGGGCTTTGTTATATTTTACTAAAAAAAATTAATTGCAAAAATAATTAATGAGCCACAATTGGACTGGATGCAACAACCGAATCAGTGAGAGAATCATTCTTTTCGGAGCGGAAAACCATAATTAAATTGCCGCTTTCAATTTTCAATAAATTCTATATGTAAAATTGGTACACCTACATAATGAATGCATCATTGTGTGTTTTTGGGCGAAACATCAAAATTTGCAATTAAATTTTTAGATGCGATTGCACTAATGCAACCTTAATTGTCCAATGATTCAATTTTGGTGAAAAAAAATTGTGTAAAAAATTAATTCATGCGAACACAGAAGTGTTATGTTGTTACAGGAATACAGGCTCTTTATAAATATTTACAAACCGAGTGGAAAAAATAACATGATCTAATGAATCTTTTACACTTTTACGTGTGAAATTTTCAAACATGTTATTGAGTTTGTTGTGTATAACGATCCAAATAACCATTATAATGCGACCGAAACTAAATCGAAATTGAAACCGAATTTCAACTGAATTAAATATTGGAAAACAGTTTCAATCTTTCTCCCCACTTGACAGCCTTAATTATATGTGTTCAGTTGCAAACAAATATACAAAACACAAACTTATACACACAAGTTCAATTTCACAAGTTTAACTAGTCGTTTTAAGAAGTCGGATGTAAGTACGATCTACATATTCTCTGCTCGGTCAGTACAACTTTTTCAATTCCAGCACTTCAATATCAAAATCTATTCAATAGTGGAAAGATATTTGAGAATGGTTTCCCCGACTATTAACTAACTAGAATTTAGTAGACGACAATGGATAAAACGTTAGGAATAAAAATTTCAATTTACTGAATAACAAAATGAAATTAAAAATCTTTTTTTAACCAAAATGATATACGTACTTTAAAAGCACAGACACCCTTTTACTGTTTTATTGCAGTTTAGTTAATGGTATAGTTTAACCAAAGCCAGAATGTTCAAGCATTCATCTTAATTTTCAACTATAAAATTCGACAAATCTTTTCTTAAATCATAACATCACAGGAATTTTTGAAATTCTTTAAGTCTCTCTCATTCATCGTGCTGAAAAAAATAAAAAAGATTTTTTTTGAACATTCCTGCAATGTATAAACTTTACGTACCTACACTACGAACCAAACACATTCTGTTCTTTTTTCCTTTAAACATCGATTTAGAGCACAAAAAACGACTATTAACTTCCACCGATATTTTTGTTACAGAAATTGCACACTTATCTTCCGCCCATTTAGAAACTTGGTCATCAAATCATTTAGAAACAATTCAAAAATAGTTTCTCCGATTATTAACTAATTCCGGTTTAACACAAAACAATGATTATCAGAAACAGTTAAGCGTAAAACTGACTCTAAATATCCCCATAAATCTCTTACACCCCATAAAAAGCAAAATGAAAATCACAATAGAGTTTAATTCTCTCCAACAAGATAACAAGTTTAATCAATCCCCTGATTCCCTTTTAGAACGTAAAAATCAGACCCACCCCTGCTAATAAAGCCCCCCAGTATTTAACTTTGTTAAAAACATTCACCGCAAATGTTGTACATGCACATTTCGGAAATTAGTTATGCAAGTGCACCCCCTCGATAATTCATCATATAAGAGAGGGTAAGTAGTGTAAAGTGGCGAGCCCCTCAGTGCAACTATTAGGCCACAATAGCCGCCTAAATATGTGTACTAAAAGGAACCAACTGGAAATTTACGGGAAATTTCTAGTTGGATGTGACAAGCGAGACGAACCCCCGATTATTTATACGTGTAGGTGGAGAACGGAAAGCGGACTTTTGACGTATATTCCCTTTAGAAATGCACTAGATTTGAAAGGAAAACGTGAATTTGGTGTGTCTAATAATACATGTTATTCATTCATAATTTCATACAATAATTTAACGTCCCCATAATGTTTCTGACATGGTGCCTGTTAATAATTGAAAAAGTTATATGCTATTCCAGTATTAAATATGTAGCATAACGCTGCACCGGTGCATAATATTGTTGAGGGAGTGAAATAAGTGGCTTTATTTGTCTCTGTAACACTGGGGTTAGTTAAGTGGAATTTATTATATGCTCTGTTTCATTCGAACGTTAAAAATTCGCATGCATATCTAAGCAAATGGAAAATTCGCATTTTCCTTATGAAAATACGGGTAATGAAAATTGGTAAATTACACACTCGTAATTAGGCGTTTCAACGTACACATCTTTGTGTAAAGTAATGAATTCGTGCAAAGCGTTATTGAATCAAGGAATGCACATCTTTTCATTAGGAATTAGACATCCGTATTCACTAATTAAATTATCTAAATGAAAATTAGTGTAACATGTAAGACAGTTTTCCAGACTGTGTATTGGTTTAACATTACTGATACTGTAATAATACGAACCCGAGTAATAACAAAATTAAAACTTATTTTAATTACAATAACTCGAACTACCACGTGACCAGGTTCTAAGACGGAGTAGACTAACTGAAAGAGAATGAATGAGTAATTATTCAACGAGATTAAGTGAGTATTATTAATTATTAAAAACTGATGGCATAATATAATCAATAATGATTCTGTAAATTATACAAAACAATTGTTTACAAATACAAAATTATGACGACGAAACCCACCGCAAGGCTCTGGTCTATCAATATCGCTTTAATGGGTTCAAATTAATCCCAACCAACGTCTTGGAGGGTATCAGGCGTCCCTGATAATATACATATAACATAATAGTTATAAATGACAGTTAGGAAGTGGCATGATTTTTTTTAATTGCATTTTCGTAATCTACATTCAAAATGATTTAATTTGGCTATACACATGTGGCCTTTTTTTTCACTCGTTTCGCCAAAAAAAATTGTTGAAAATTTCATAATTTTAAACCCCTCGAAATCGCGACTCCATATGCAAACGGTATAGTTTCGTTTCGCGCGAACGTTAGTAGATGGCGTAACTAGTCATTTTTAAATTATTTTAGGGTGAAAAAAGCATTAAAATGTGATTATAAATAGGTAAGAAACAAATGGACACTTCCGTCTATGTGTGAAAACACATTGGACGCCTATACGCCCATCGGCGCCGATATTCAGTCATAAATGCCTAAAAATCGTAGGCTTTGGTGAATTTTTGAATGAAAATCGGCGCCGATGGGCGTATAGGCGTCCACTGTGTTTTCACACTATGACATTTTTGATTAGAGTAATCCTGAATAGTTTTAAAACCTGTGCTGTACCTCTGTGAAACAACAATAATAATAGAGCTCAGCTCAAACATTATTTTCTTGTCCGTTGTTCCCAAAGAAATTATTAATCGGAATAACTAAAAGTTTAAAATACCATTTTTATAAAATTAAAAACGGTGCCTTTTGCACCTTTTATTTCCACATTAATATATTTTTATTTGAATTAGACGTTATGTATGTAGCTAACATACCTAAACGAGTCTATTTCAGATAAATTTGTCCAATTTTAAAACCACAATCCAAATTCATTTTAAGAAAGATTTTTAAACAAATAAACTTTCAAAAAAGACCAACACAAATGAATGCAGGAAGATGGCAATCATTTATACTTATATAAGTTTTGTGGGTAGTAAATCGCTTATATTTTAGGTAAAAGTGAGGCTGACCAATCAGAGGCCAGCATTGGAAAAGGGTTCATAAAAAACTGTGGTATTTTGTGACGTCACAATTTCAAATTAATTTCTCACTTTTCAATTTCAATTTTCTCTTAAGTTAGGCGTTCAAAGGGACTGTTTTTTGGCTCAGTATTCATGATTTGCTCTTTTCTAACGTTTTATATTGTAATAGTACAAACCCCTGCCTTATACGAATATAAAACAAAGATAAATACTCTGACCAAGCTCTTGAGTGAAGTAGACCAATCCTGTAATATAATTTATAAAAAGTACGTTAGTTTACCGAAGAGTAAAGTTTAAGAATTTATGTAACTCGTGTTTGACAATCATATCACGATATTTACGTTAATCGCTCCCATGTGCAAGTATCGCTCTATATTTGATAAATATCAAATACATGATATTTCGATGTCCCACTAGCGTCCCAGTGGGTGCCAAGCGTCCTTGACAAGTGACAATTCACCATCGTGGATCCTTGTCGGATAATATGCCCCTCTTGCACGAGGTTAGACATAATCCAGAATTAAAGCATACGATGCGATATCGTCACATGTTCACCAAGAGTCTAAAGTACGCTAATACTAAATTCCCTTACTACATTGCCTACAAGTCCGCAATGTAGCGGCTAATGCCTTAGTCAAAACAAAGTTCGAGTTTTACATTAAAGATTGTCAAACAACTTTGAAATCAAATAAAATGTGAAACGTACTTGATCAAGTCGTATGGTACTTATTCCTAGTAAACTAAGTGAGAAATGTACTCACCGAGACAATTGGTAGTGAGTTTCTTCAAATTAGAATTGGAAGTAGATTTAACGATTAAGCACTCTTAAGTTCTATGTACCCTAATGAGGGTTAGTATTAAAACTGGTACTCTCTGCAAACTTATTTCAACACGCATCACAGAATATCAGAATGATATTCTGTGCCCTTACAATATGGAAATTATCACGAATTTCGATACCATGCCACTTCCTAGTTCCTAGTAGGGATACCTGTTTAGTACTCATACCCATCTAGTACGACGGTCTATGGATTAATATAATGAAATAAGTATCGCGATATCGAATTATCGATACACTTTTCACCTTTGGATGTCCTAACCAATCTGTTACTACCGTAGGCATAAAGCGGCCGACACTCATTTAAAACAACCCCAGTACTAATTGTAAAACACAATGTATTGCGTAATAATATTAAAATTGCAATACAAAATTATGCAATCAGCACAATTAGTAAAATTAAGAATAAAACATATATGGCCATATACGATCGTATGCACAAATTTTCAATATTAAAGAAAGAGAAATAATAATACTCACATAAATATTCAATTTAAACAAATAACACAAAATTTGAACATTGATGGCATGTAATACTACCTAACTTGTGCTCTAGTCAGACTGAAACTAAATGGTCTTTCAGTCGCTGAATCGAAACATTAGAAAGTACATTCCAGCAAATACTTTGTTCGGCTGTATTTCATATCTTGTGCGTCTTAAAAGAGAACATACATATGCAGTTTGTTAAATTGTCAATGAATTTTTAATTTTTACAGTTAGTAAAAATTATTGATAAACGTGCTATTAATAACTATTGAAAACAATTCCTTACGTATTAAAATAAGTCAAAAATGAGATAATTGAGTCAAAATAAAATAACACGGGTGTCATATAAGGGCATTTATAAATAATGTACCGTATTAGAAGGTAAATACTCAATTTGGAAAGTATCATTGTCTAGACTCTAGACTGATGCATTAGTTTTTTATAAACCCGAAAATAGATCTCAAATATGGGGATAATGATTAAATAATTTCTTTCTAAATATTTTATACACAAAAAAGGAGCAACACAATGCAATTAAATACAAATCCATTTATTAAAATATAAAGCGATATAAAGTAATTTACTGGAAAACTACGTAAATGTACCTACGGCAGGTAAAAAAAATCAAATAGAACTGTTTACCTTATGTACAACTGTATTTATTGCACTTATTCCCCAGTTTTCCGCATAAAGGAGCAAACACGCAATTTCCTTTAAGACAAGCAAGTTTGCGTGCTTCTAATCAAGGAATAGTACACTTAAGAGGAATTCATTCCCAAGTATTATCCTGGGAAATAATTCTCTCGAGTGTGACTCGATTTGAATTATAGCACCACATTAGAAATAAATATTTCTTTGGCCGAAATGAATCACATTTTTATTTTTGAGGAAAGGAAATGTAAAGAGACCATTTAGTCTTTTGAATTAATGGAATTATTGTCTGGGGATCGGTAGATCCATTTAAATTAGGCACAACTTTGGCAATTTAAAAATTATAAGGGTCGGAAATTAGCTATTACTTTTCTCTATAAAAACACTTTGCTCGGAAAAAATCGCCTGAAATTCCTTCCAAATGTTCTAACAAAACGTTCACATTTCTAACTTAGCCAAGTGGAGCTGGAGCTCATTTCTCCACATTCATATGGAGAGCTCTAGTGCACTAAGTGGGCCTTTTATCAATGCCTCCTAAAACTAATAACAAATTGCTGCATGTTTACTTTTGTGGTTCAAGTTGAGTTTAAAAAATTTAAGCAAAACTGATTAATCGGTTTGCTAGAAAGTTGCATTTTGCAACTGACATAAATAACTGAACTATTCCTGTTGCTGTGGTTTTCGACTAAACTACAGTTACACATTGTTGCTGATTTTATATCACATTAGCAAGTGAGTATTTCAGTTTATTTGTTAATTTCTCATACCGCAGACTTACCTAGTTGCAAATTTAATTCCACGTAACGTCAGTGGCTGAAATTAAGTAGAAAAAATCACCAGTTCCGCATTAAACACCCCGTTGTATTTGTATTCAAAAAGGGTGTGTGAAGGAAAAGGAAAAACGTAAACAGGAAATTCATATAATAATGTACAGCGCGATTTTCTAGCTCGTACATCATTACCATCACCGTAAAAAGGCCTTTAGCAAATATGACAGAAGTACAGCCTTTTAACACAAAACACGAACATCATCGTTTCCATGGTTTTTATTGTAACACTTTTACAATTAATATTTTTGGAATATATGGATGTTAGTATTTAATTAATACATTTTTTGTATTATATGTCTGCATATTCCTTTACATATAGAGACATCTTAGGGGCAGGAAAAAGTTTTAATACAATATTGTAATTATATTATATATAAATAAATTGAAAATATTTACATTATCATAAAATGTTATGTACAAAATTTCAATCTTTTTTTTCAAAACTACTAATAAACTCATATAATTTACCTCTTTAACTTTCTCCACATTTTTCGTATATACTTTTTTATGAAAAATTTCATCTATTTAATGTCATTAAAATATTCACAGTTAGTGCAAACAGAATACTAATAAAAAGGGCGGTAGAGACATCGCTGCTATTCGCATGTAGCATAGCAGCTGGATTTTCCTCTGAAAAGAAAAAGAAAAATGTTACTACCAAGCCGCATATAAGCAGAAACAAAACACACAATTCGTTCTACATATTCATCATGTACCACCAACACTAAACTTATAACATTGTAGACGTGCAAAGACAATAACGACAACTTGCCATCATATGAAACCGGAAAATTCTACACATTCAAGCTAAATATGCTCCGTATTAAGCAACAACACACACATGTGGAAAAACTCCCTGCTATTGGAATTTATCGTTTCGCTATGATGACATGTCATCAGAAAACCTCAAGAACAAAGAATCTGTCCGATAAATTCGCGTTAGTTTTTTTTTTCTCCCAAGAAATCCAGGCTGAAAATTGAAAATGAGGTATATATATTGGTACCCCAGTAATATATGCTCCTCTAATAAAAAATTCACTTTGAATCTAAATTAGCCCGCCCATCTAGGTAATTTTCAAGAAGTTGCACGACATATAAGCCCGGAAAATTGGAAAAACGGCCTCTCATCCTCCCTTCTTTCCGGATACGGACAAAAACAGCTTTCCGACTAAACGGGAAGAATAGGTGATTTTTGACATCGGATAAAATAAGATGAATGTTTTTCTTTTGTATACCAGTGAAACGATTAAACGACGAAATTTATAGCTCTTCCCCGTCAAAATAGAATTAGTTTTCAATGAATTCTAATTAAAAAGTTACACCAATCTATTAACCGAGGAAAGTCTACAAATAAACAACATTGAATTATTTATCGACAGTTAAAGTTCAACAAAAACTTTAAATCGAATATACACACGTACAATTAAATAACACTTGTATGTAACGATTCCATCGAAAATTTATTAGTTATTAAGCTTCTGTATTCTACTATACATCACGTAGATTCAGCATTGTTAAACTTTGTTCATGCACAATTATCCATAGAACTCTTCACAAACATTCAAACACACATACTCGAAGTGCGGTTTCCGTCCTTCGATAATAAATAATTCACTTGGAAATAATAAATCTCACACTGCATGCAATAAATATAATCAAGTCAATTCCCTGCCCGCATACATCCTCTTTTTTCTACTTAAGAAACACGAGTAAAGGACTCATTTTAAAATCTCAGAAAAACCAAACGATTTTTTCTCATCGAACTTTAATCGAGTTTCCAGTTGGAATTTCAGGTCGAAGGGGTAATACATTACCTTCAGTAGAATTCAGTACATGCACGTTAATGTACGCCGGTATCGCATTCGATGGATAGCAAGTGTAGTTGCCGTTGTGGCTGGCGTCCGCGTCCTCCAACTGCAGCACACTCGATGCCCGATCCTCCGCCACCTTTACACCCTGATCGTGATTGATCATCCGCTGCTCGTGGTACCAGAAGACGTACTGTGGCCGTTCCGTGGACTGTTTTAGTGTGCACACCAGGCGTAATGTTGAGCCGGCACGGATATGTAGATCGGGTGCACCTATGATTTCCGCCGAGGCCTCTGAAATCACACGCAGAATATGTATGTTCATCGAGAGTGTCTCATGTCCCAATGAGCAGCGAATAGAGAAGCGAACATTCTTAGTCGAATAAATTCCGGGCACGTTATTGATGTGCGTATAGCGGTGTGTAGATGTGACGACCGAGAGGGATGTAAATGTGACGTTATTTTGATGAAAACGTATAAGCTACCCTGAAATTTATGTGACACTCTCCAAGGAATTTAATCTGACAAGGTGCTTGTTTTGTTTATATTGGAGGGAATGTGGTCATGCATTAATTAGATTATTAACACTATAGACACGGATTTACGGGTGATATTGTGAATGAATTGTTAGAAAAATGATTAAACCAATCTCAGACCAATAAAGCGGCCACAAATCACTTTATACAGTATGCCGAATGGTAATTGAATTTTGCGGTGTCATCATTACTCGACCAGTTTACATAAATCTGGGTCTGTAATACACTGGGTTATCGACGTACACCTAGATCGGAAGACATGTTTCAACCGGTTTAAATTTCCACTAAAAATGACTCTAAACATCGTTGTAGACATGAATAATAAACGGAGAAGTTGGTACATATGCCGCGTCCCAAGTGGCAGTAAACTTGTGTTTTTGCAAAAAAACTAAAACACACGACGAAGAAACTAAGACATTATAGAGTAGCACGGTGTTTTGGGGCTGGTTTTGTGCAGCAGGGTACCCACCTGTGACGCGTAATTCGATAAATATGCTGGTGGTAGGATGCGTTGACACTTGACATTCGTACAAGCCAGCATCAAAGGGTCGAACGTGCTTTATAACCAAACCCCAGTTTTGTAGATGTCTTGCATGCTCCACCATGAAACGTTCGTCCGTATTGTATGTTGTTAGACCCACAGTGAGAATTGTTGGCGGTGAATCTTGCTTCCTTATCCAGGAAACCTGAAACAATACCCACTGCTGCTTCTGACATGTTTACTACGAAATAAACAATGATAAACGGGAAAATTTTATTCGGATTTCTTCTAGACGTTTTACTATTTTCTTTAACATGTTTATAACATAGTCTCAATTAAAATGCAGATTTTTATTTTACTATCTAATCCGATTGTGCTGCCTTTCGAGGCACATCATCATACATAATATGTCTTCCCCGACTTCAGAATCCTTCATTTTAATTACAAATCAGAATTAGCGTTTCGTCATTTTGTGTGGAGTGTTCATTAAGCATGTGTTCATTATGATTTCAATTATTCTGCTAAAAAATAACTAGCATTGTTACACACGTCATGCGGTATGTGTGGTGGTGGTGGTGTTACGGTGGTTCAAAACAATGCAGTTTAATTATTGGGATATAATGAAAACGTAGTTTGAACTTGTTTTGTTGCAGGGAATCCCCATATGCATTCACTGGCGCGGGGATGCATAATGTAGAAGTCAATATTTGTTTTTCTTATTATTGTTTGTTTCTGTTAACAGGAGGGTATATAACAATAAATTCGTACACCACATAGAGAGAACTACTTCACAATTGTGTACTGATAATGGGCGGCATTGCAGTGAAATGGTAAAAAATTAATGATGGTACAGCAAATCCGTTTTTCTCTTTGCCACAATGGAAATCATTTCGTTTTTTCATCGTACCCACCAAAGTGGGACCTTATACAAGCGGGTTATAGCATGTTTGGCACATCACTTACCACACCATTGTTGAATTTTCGGACGACGCACGGTAACTTGGCCGTTCCGCCTATTTGAGCAACGACGACGGTCGAATTTTCAGTTACAAAAACTGCTGCACCGCCGCCACCACCGCTGCTCGATGCTTTCAGGGAATTGCCAGAAGGATGGTCTTTATTTCTGCGTGTTTCGTAGCTACGTCTGTTACGGATTTCTCTGGGCCCTTTGAATGGAACAAAAGCAGATGGGGGACTCTCTGGAACAAATTTTTACATTTTCGTATTAGAAATGTACATTTTATTAATAATTGCAATCCCCTGATTTGATTTTGATTTAACATTGGGGCAACGCGCCTGTGTCTGGCCACATTTTCATCTTGGATGCATTAATTTTAATGAACGCTATGACATTCAACATTTTCAAACATAAACCCTTTAAATGAGGGTTCAACTTTGTTTAATTTTTTCCCATTTATAAAACCGGGTCTAATATCCTCTGCGCTTTTGACGCCGCTCCATTAACCTATAGCAAAAATTTTTGTTTCAAAGCTCTAGGAAATATTTACGGGCATAAAAAAAGTCATTCTCGAACAAAAGAATGATTAAAGAGCGAAAAAGGCTTATTAACAGATATTTTGCGAGGAACAAGAACATACTTTGTCAAAGCTACGAGATTTGTTTGAAATGTTAAACAGTTTGGGTAAGCCTGCACTTCACTTACGCAATTCTGAGACTGCGATTTGTGAATTCCGCCTGAGGATATTTGCCAATTCGAGGCTGTTTTGCTAACAAAGAAATTGTTGTATTGGTTTTTGACTATTTGTGATAGACGTTTGAATCAATATGTTCTTGGGCTGGTTTCTCTCTTAATGAATTTCTAATTAATTTCTTCGACATATATTAAATTACTAACGAGCACATAAACGTTATCGTCTTTCAAATTTGCAAGACTTTTCAAATTGGAACTGTTCAATTTTTGATTCAAACTCAAAGAAATGGTGTAATGTGATATTTTCTCTCCTTTAACAGAGGTTTTAGATATTCAAAGAGAATTACGCAAAAACTGTTCTATTATTAAAATAACCGATACAGGAATATGGAATAACAAGAATTGTATGCAGGGCAAATAACAATGGAAATGTTTGTTTATTTATGAGTGAGTATCCAGAATACGAAAGCGGATTGCTTATCTATTATACAATTGGATTGAAAATAAAGTAAAATATCCACTGGGGAGTACAATTAGTCGGGCACAAATTGATTAGAGAATTTCAAATCTCTTCACACTTTCACACAACACTCGTACGTTTGAAGTGAGTGATTAGTTAAAAGCATGTTTAAAGTTTTCGGAGTCACACTACAAAGAGTTACCCTCTTCCTTGAATTTCTTTGTAAGTGTAAACTGTACACTTTGCCTGAATGGAATAAAAACTTGTTTTTAGGAGACTTCTTTAAAAAGGCTTGAGTGGATTTCAGTTCAAATATCTCCGATTGTAATTTGAAAAATATTTGTGTGCTTACATGTAAGGAATCAAACGCACACACATGCTCTGAACAGACGTCGTCTCTTTGGCTACAAAGGATCCACTACACCGAATAGAGCGGTTCGTGAAGCTTTAAAGACATTCCTCTACCCCATCATCGTAACACATGCACTTTCAGATTAGTTTTCATAATCAACTCGTACACTGGGACTCCCTTTAAATTCCCTACTAAGGAGTTCATTTACTTGAACCCGATATTATGCATTATATAAGGATGAAATGGAAACTTTGTATGAAGTTTTACCGGTGTAGTCAGAGGAAGAGGGTTAGTTGGCTTCTGATTTAAAGGACGCGTTTGGAAAACTTTTATTAACTACCTAAGTTAATTAGTGTAGGCAAGGGATGTGATCTTAATCAGGACCTTTTTAAATTCTGGCCCCTCTCAAAACAACTCCCTTCCGTCTCGTATAAAGTGCGCTTAAATTGACTGGGCACCACTTCCTCTTGAGTTATATGGTAAAGAATACATAACTGCCATGCCAATTTTTTGCGTTTTAAATTATATAGAGAACATAAGGTCCTCTCGCATAAATCACACACCGAATCATACACAAACTGTTGTGCTCTTTCCATTGAATTACCCACGGGACACGAAATCCACTAATATTTGCAGATGTTTTCTGCCAAATTATTTTCGCGTTGCTACAGACTCCCATATAATATTAACACTATAAAATTATGATAAATCATTTTAATTGCGAATGAATCACATGAAAATATGTACTAGCGGTATTATGATGTACGCATTTTGTTTGCTGTGTAAATGTATGCAGAGAAAATTAACGTTAAAATTAAAACTATGTTACAAAAACAATTTGTTATGTTTGATATGTATATCAGGGTAGTTTTTCGACCAACTGCAATTAATTTCCATAAAAACGGCGAAATATGTGATGCATTACAGACTTTTCGATGTTTCCCAGCCGATTATAATGTGGGTCGGTATTACTGCTTTCCTCTCTATAATTTTGAAATGATTTCACAAAAGTGAACCGCTACATCACTTTATCTTCTCAAGGTATATATAAAAATGAATATATTTTTCAGCAATATCCGAGATGGATAGCGACTTTGCTATAATATCAGGCTCGAAGGAGAAAATACAAGCAGCAACACAAAAGATGTAACATATATTTTATATTCGCAATCACTTTATCCGGGAATTTATTTTGCTGACATTTATCCGCATTAAGGGTGTAATCAATCTATTACCCGTACGGAGAGGATAAAACTCGAAATATATATGCATATAATACGTATATTCATTCACTTTTGGGCAAGTTATATTCAAATGAAAAACATTTATACACAGCATTAGTTATAAAAGGATAAAAGTGTTGTGTGACAAGCACAATTCATAAACTTTTAATTGGACTGTTTTTTCATTTTTAAAGGGAAATATAATCTTGTCAAATGCTAAAAATATGATTTTTCTTACTGATGTTTAAAATAAATACTAAATATTTAACACGTCACCAAAATTGCGCACGATCATTAGGGTTTGTGACTAAATAATTTGCGAGTTACAATGTTAATTTTACAAATTTTAATCATTAATTGCTTTTTCAACTTATGACAAGTTTTTTCCTCGTTTGTATACACATTAGGTACACAACTTTCTGTTGAGTTAATTTAAAAGGATCGCATCTTTATTAATGTTTTATTATGCAGAGTAAATAGACATGAAAGGAATAAACTTTCTTTTTATTTAGGTATTAGACAAAAATCGATCGAGACTGCAAAATTAAGTTTAGGTATTAATACATATTGGACTTAGGGAAATCATGTGTATCCTTAAATTCAAAGTTGAAGTTCGTCTGCTGGTCTAGCTTTTTTAACTAAATTAGCGTAAGCTTTAAGCTAAAAGAAATGATGGCTGAAAGCTTTTTAACCCAAACTTAATTGTATGTGATTTCTTATATTTAATTCAATTCTGTAAAAGTTTGTTGGATTGAAATAGGAATTGCATCAGCTATAGTGTTGTTAATGCTAAAAGTGTTTGTTGTTACCTACATTCTTTGAATTAAATATTGTTGTAACATTATTAACACTACGTCCTATTATTTATCAAAACATTAGATATAAAAATGCATTGCATATGTCAATAGCAAGTGCATATAGCATATTTATTAATCTTGTTTACTTATACATCTACATATATATGTATATACAGATGTAGAATAAATAATTTTGTTAATCAATTCTATAACTTGCAATGCAATCTCGCTTTAATAAATGCAACGTAAAAACCTTAATTCGCTGTTGAGCTAGCATTAAAAGTTAAAAGTTTTAATTGTCACGTATTTAACTATAACATATTTTAGTACAATAGTACCTACATAATATTGTTGTTTTTTTCCTTAGAATAAAAAGACTAATTTGGTATACTCACCTTCCGAGATGCTGGTTTGTGCGATAACGGCGAAATGCAAGAAAAGTCCCAGAAAGAGTGCAGCCACCGTCATTTTCCGCAACATTGTAACTTATGCCTCCGCCACCCACACAAACACTTTTCACTATTAAATTAATAAGAATTTAACACTATTTCGCACATCTTTGCTCCCATTCGCTTTAAACACTAAACAATGCAAGTTTGCTATTACTGGGATGCGAGTTTAACAATTTAATTAACTAGCCAGTAAACAGCCTTTGATTCTTACTGTAATGTACATAAACCGCAAAACACACACAAACAGTGCCTGCTGAATACTTATTGTGAATACAGTCTTTTGTATATTATGAATTATGTTGAAATTAGTTAATCAGAGTGTTATAGCATTCTGATAACTCGTCGTAGCACAATATGCACTGTGTTCGTATTGATGTTGAACCAGAAATCGTTACTTGAAGAGGACGTCGGGCTATGAGTTGTTGCTTCCTGTTGCATATTCAAAATCATAATATTGTTAGACTGCTTCGAGCAGTGCATATTTACGAAAAATTTCTCCTATATGAGTTTGTAATGTTTCGTTCTCGTACTGGCGCTTCCGGGCTTCTTCCCTTATATCTGGAAATAATGTAAAGTTGTGTTAATGCTTTTTTGATCAACAAGTTCCAAAAACAGGATTAGGTGCTGGATGGATGATTAAATGCAGGTGACGTCAGTTTAAAGTATAAGGATTTTGAAGCCGTGGGATTTTCTCAATAAAACAATCAAGATCTTTTATCCCCGGTAACATGACGATACAGCCGCATTTTATTGAATTTGCCAAGGTAGAGGAAGTTTTTTCCTTCCAAAAACCCATATCCTATTGCAGAAGCATCCAGTAGGAAGATATATATAGTGGTGTGTGGGCGAGGAGGCAAAAAAATCCTGAATTCATAATGGTTTTTCTCTAACTTTGGGAAAGTGTCATTTGGGGACGAGCGAAATGACTCCGTGATGGGGGGATGGAGGAGGGAAAGTGATGGCGCACCTTCTCAATTAATCAATTTTATTAAACAAAATTTCACCTCAATTTATTATTCTAAATATACCGTCTATAATACTAACTGTCTCATAGTGGGAAATATGGAAATTTCCAAATTACATCCATTTTATATTCGAAAAAGTCGTCCCATTTTTTATTATTAAAGTGAGGATGCAATGATGGTCGGTGATGTAGGAATATTTCTGATGTTTAATTTAACGACTTTAACTTCCTCCCGGAGAGTTCTAAGAGTACATTATATACATGATAAAAAATCGCTCTCGACCGTGTTTTCTGTGTTTATAAATATTTAATGCATATTTTAGTAGAGAGAAATGATGCGAAATGATTTTCGAACTGCGTGCATAAATCCACGTTTATCATCATTACTTTTTAATTGATTTATTTTGTTGTTACAATTAAATCAGACTGTTCATTTGTCAGGTCTTGAATCAATTGGACCAGTGACACGGGTTTTAATTGTTTTCGCAGTAAAAAACGAACGATTTTCACAATCCTTTACAATTTTTTACATTACTTTCTATTTTACATGGAAAAAATGTTAAAAGCATTAAAGTTTGTTACAGACCTAATCAACCTTATTCTTCTAGAATATTTATTAAATAAACTGCAAAAGCTCTTTTTTTTCTAGTCTTTCAATGAGAATGTTTTCGTCGCAGACAAATTTCATTTTCTATATTTTATCAGATTGTTTTACTTAGCAATCAGGGTTGGATCTTATTACAAGAATAACGATTTTGCAGTCGAAAATTTGAATATTTTACCGTATATTATGTATATAAATTGAATATAAAATACACAAAGTTTACTGAAAAATAACATTGATGCTGTTCAAATAGGCAGCAAATTATTTTAATTATTAAATATGTTTTCAAAATAAATATGATTGTAAATGTTTTTTAAAAAATATCCCAATTTTTCTGTTCCAATCCCAATGCGAACATTCATGTAAACTGATATAGTTTGGTGCATAGTGAAAAATTTTGCACCAAAAACCATTTTTAATACAAAAAGTAAACAAAAACCAAAATTAAATAGAACTTCGCTTTATTATATTTCATTTTGTTATTATTGACCTCCGAAACAAAATAAATCCTTTCAAATATAAACAAACGTTTCTCTTTTTTTTCCAGTTTTTACAAAAAAAATCAATTATAATATGAAAATTGTGATGTTTTACCCTCCCATCATCAAACACGCCATACACATTTGGCCCATTTACATCATAATCAGCGCAATGTAGGAAACTCGTAATAACGCATTTTATTACATGAAAAACATATTCCTCATCAGATGAATCACAATAATAAAACATTACATCAGCAGCCTCCCTTTCGCACTCAATTCCAAAGTCCAAAGTGAATTTCTAAAAAATAATTTCACCCTTGTTATGTATACCTATATCCAAATTCGTCCCTTTTATTAAATAGCATAAAATGATCGTAAAAAATCAAATCACGTCTTGTTGACTGTGATACGCCCGCAAATTACCACCCGATTATTAATTATACTACGGCATTAAATTTTTTATTTTACCATTAGAGGGGCGCTGTTACACCATTTTTTACCATCCAACCCATAATAATACAACCTTGACTTATTGTTAATAAGACCGAAAACATCATGGAGCAAATGAAAGAACCTAATTAAAATTATAAAATGGACATGAAACAATAGGGGACAGATTAACAAGATCTCTCTAATGAATCTCGTTAGTTGAGGAACTTTTATCTTGCATATGACAATCCCGGAATGAATGTGTACTCAAAGAAATATTATTATTAAAAGAGGGAAGAGTCGTGATAGATGGATTTTTTATAGGCAACATCAGTTCCTTTAATTTAAAATGAGAGTCAAGTTTCAGTCGGAAACAGATTTATGTAAAAAAATACTATGAGATTAAATTGCGATTATTGATGGAATTGAAATCGTTAAAAGTAAGTTTATATTTTCAAGTGTTTCAAGTACTCTTTAAATGGAAATGCTTGCTGTTTTGCAATGAAAAAAAAATATTTCAGAACAAAAAAAAATCCTACATCTTTCACCAGTACAAATTACTCAAAATATCAATTAATTTTGACATAAAATACAAAACAACAATTTCATATGACAAATGCGGTCTATTCGACAAAAATTACACATTGCAAACTATTACATATATAGATTTTATTCCAGTCATCAATATGCATGAGATGTCGTTATTTTTGACATATTTATATCAATGCATGAAAAACGAAGTACAAGAATTGAATGCACTATGCACTACAGAATTACTCCAAGCTCAGCATTCGAACCGTGCACAAGTGAGACCCTCCAAACTTCACGAATAAAAATTATCCTCGAGAGGAGCTATTCCTTTGGCCGGCTTCGTAAAGGAATATAAATAAAAGCCTGAATTATTCTCCACTGGAAAACTATTGAACTTTTCATATTGTTCTACAAAAGAGTGTATAGAACGGTAAAAAATTTACTCCTAACGATTTCCTTTCTAATTCATCGTGAAACTGTCACACTAAATATTTCATTTGTTTTTTCTATGAAAACAGGAAACTGTGAATTTTTGACCGAAAAAGAGAATCCCGTGCATTTCATCTCGACGAATTTTGCAGCACAAAATGAGTATTTACAATGTAAATAATATTAAATGAGTGCGACTGGGGAAAAGATAAAATTGTTTAACTTTTAGCCAGAACATAAATGAATATGTATTGGAAAGTTGGGAAAATAGTCGAGTTAAAAGTTGTTAAAACAAGTTTTGTAAACCCTTTCCAAGCCAGTGATAGTTGAAGAAAAAAGGATATAATAAATTCTGCGTTTTAAAAGACCAGGAAAGTAAAGAGAAAAAAAATTGCATAAATAACGGCAACACATACCTATACAAATGCAACCACAAAAGGCACATTTTAATTCATTTATTTACATAGATGTTTAGTTGCTTATTAGTTAGATACATAATTTAATTAAAAGCACATGTATTCAGACTTTTAATAGCCACAAACGAGGTTTATATTACCGTAAAACAAACAATCGTGCCCATTTTATCGATTCTCCAAAAGCTATAATCAAATAATTCATAGTGAAAATTGGCTCAGTTCTAAAAATAATAAGAATTGCTACAAACTAGATAGAATATGAGTTGTTTGCGTGGCGAAAATCGTTTGCCTAAGAAATATACACCAATTAGTGCTTGATTAGGGGCTTTTACAATTTAACTCTTATGGCATTAAAATCGTGATCGAACGGGTTACTTATAGGAATTGATTAAGATTTGTGTGAAATGGCGTATTTTTAAAAATCATTAAATAGGTAAATTGCTTGATTGATTTGGTTTATTGATAAATAATAAGTAAAATGACTATAGACTCACTTTCTTTTGTGTCAGCATTTTCAATATTTTATTTTTTGATCTATCTCGATTAATCGAAATTGTTATTCTAGAAAGTGCACTTTGTTCTGTCAGAATGTGCTTTTTAGTGCATTTCAGGTGCATATAAAGGTTTATTCCTATGTAAAAGTCGAGTTATTCATTTCTAAATAGTGTGTTTTCTCTGCAGGGCGCTTGCAAGATCTCATAATATTTTAAATAAAACTTTAGAACAGATTTTATGGGGAATTTCAGGTAAAGTTTCCAATAAAATATTTCCTCTTTTACACCTCTAAAATTGTGATGAGAAATTTCCTGTTAGCTACAATTTATAGTTCAAAATTACGTTTTCAGTTAAAGTTCATATAGATGAACATAACATAATAGGTATTTTCTGAAATCAACAATGAAAATTAATTCACCTTCAACTTAAAAACGCACTCCATGTCGAATGGCATTCTAAAATCGATGCACGTCTCTACTAATTAAGACAAACAGCTGATTAATTATTTTGTTTCAGTGAAAAGCGTGCGTAATTTCCATGTAATATGCGCATTATTAAAATGTTCACGTTTATTGTGTGCAGAAGATTCGTGAAATATTCGCCTCTCAGCTAGGAAACAATTGCAGTTGTGTGAGCGTGCAATTAATTCCCATCTGATTTAAAACTTGTCTTTTGTTTGCTTTAAGGAAAAAATTTTAATTCCACCATTCCAACAAGATTATACAGAACAATTAATTTCGACAAAATGATTTAAAAGTGCAATATTTTAGTGGCGCCCTTTTTTCCAACAGCAAACATGAAATATTTTTTCTCGCTTATATAAGGTGGTAGGTCCCACCCCTGGCCCGAGTACGGGCGTAAAGCAGACTCCAATTAATTCTCGTTTCCAACTTTTAAATTAACTAATAAATACAAAACAGCGTGAAAAGAGGACAGAAACTTTTATAATAGGGCGAATTATAATTATGGCACTTGATGGGGTAAATGTTGCTGGTCAACATATTATCGGAAATGGAGAAAGTGCAGAAAACCCGGACGGGTGAAAAAACTGCCTGCACTCGTCTGAATCGGCCAGATAAATTTGTGTAAAAAGCGATGGAGGAAATTGTTGTGTCGCCAAAACGACACTCTTGCTATTCGGTGTATTCTGGAGGTTCTATAAAGAATTCAGGGTCGTTAGTGTGGATGGGTGGCGTAGAAGTGCGCATTCTACCCTGACAATGGGGCATATCGTGCTTAAAATACCAGAACATGGTACAGTGGTCGGTTTGTCTTCTATTATAACTTTACTTCTATTTAATTATAGACGAGGGCAATGCGCAACTTTTTTTTCTAATGTTTTCCCCAAACTGTGTGCAGAGAATGCGAAAAGGGCGGGAATGCACACCGCAGCTTTTTTCCACTACCCCCAGTTCATTAAATATAAAAATGATGAAAAGAAAATAGATCGTTTCTATTATACGGAAAAATAATGAACCAATCTCACTTTATTTAAGTTGCATCTATCTGGGGGTAAATGTAAAAAAGAAATGCAGAATATCATTAAAAACGTGTACGTTAACAGGGCACAATGTAAATGACGTATATAGGTATAAAAATCGATTTTAACAACGTAACACTATGTAAACAAATTCACCTATAGTTTGGATAAATCGAAAAGATCCAAAGCGAAAATCGTTATTTTTTGGGCAGAAAATAAAAAAGGCATATGACCATTTTTGCAGTATCCACTAACAAGATAACAGGACCTCTGAAATATGAAAAATTATAGCATTTTTCAAACAATATAATAATGAAAAAAATGGATAATTCCCACCTTTTCTAAATTAAATAAAAATTTCAGTGTCGCTAAAGATAAACGTGGCTTATCTCGAATAAAACCTGATTTTTGAAGATTGGGCATTTTCGTAGGGTTCCAACTGTACAAACATAGAAAGCCTACTCTTGGATTCAAAGGTTAAATTAACAGAAGAGGAAAATTGCTTCAAGGTGAGAGGAAATATAAATTTTACGTGCTTCTTAAGCCTTCTGAAAAGAAAAAACACGTTCACTCTACGCAGAAAAGAAAAATATTACCCAAAGCATTTCCCAACTTGAACGAATATATAACGAGTTGTATCCATAATTAAAAATGTTTAGAATTTCAGTTTCGAATTTCAATAAAGTGCACTTTATCATGCATAACACTGAGGATCGTGTTTAATGTAGAAGGTGACCGCCGCCTTTTCCAAATAATAAAATATTCAAGTTTCCACATTATTTAAGCGCAGTAGAATTTTTGTTAATTTTTTTCAATTAAAATTGCCTTATCTCTCCGAATACACCGTTCGTTCACTCTGTGTGTTAGTTTCCCTTTATAATTCATATTAATAATTATTCACCCCCTGTATATATATAAAGCTAATTTTCCAGCCAGTAAAATACAATTTTGCAAAGTTTTTAATTTAATTTTTAAATTGTATAACTTTAACAAGAGACCAAATACACATCACATTTACATAAAAAGAAAATACAAAAGGAAAATTAATAAAATCCTGTGGGCAACCGTGAATATTACAATGTGTATTTTCTGTTTAGATTTATGGATTCACTGTTCGTTTCGTGCAAGTCTCTCATTTCAATAATTTATCTTGTTTATCAACTTTATATACACACACATGACTCTGATTGATTAGCACAATATTTGTATGTACCCGTTACCCTCGTGTACATATACGAATCGAGTATATGCATTTATTTGTAAAACACTCCATTTCCTGACATTGTCGACGTATTACAGTTTGCAAACACATACTGAGTGTATGTTATGATATGTCGAGTGTTTGTGATTATCGCGTAAATCGGCTAAATTAAGTTCTTCACCGGAATAGAATTATTTTAAATGTCACGTGCCCTTTGTTCTCGACGAAATTTAAGTAACAGAGTCAGCAGTTTAAATGCAATTTTATCACTTTCAGTATGCCAAAAACATTTGTACATTTAATCAAGCTATTAACAAGGATACAGGGTAATGTTGTTCCAGTTTGTGGGCCAACCGCCCTTAGATAAATTAATTAAAAAATAGCAACAATATTATTGTTGATTCAAAGCGAACCTGATCAAAATTTTAATTAATTTTTGGAAATTCATTATTCAAACTAAGATTTCAATTTGATGAATTGAGCCACTATTTTTACTAGTTTCCCTCGTTTAACGACCTAAAGTCATTTTTATGGATTTTGATTAAACATATGAATATACCAACCGGAATATGTTTCAATTTTTATTGAAACTACAACTGTCGATGGTTTTTCTTTTATTTTAATATTTAAACTTAATGTCTAACAGCAGAGACAGGTGGTGGTTTACACTTATCTTGGCATTTTAAATGAGATTTATGACAAATTGTACATTTTGTTCTAGAAAATTATAGTCGCTACCACAGTTGCGTAATAAGTGTTTTATTACATGCATTCGCGGTAATTTATCCTCTCTTTTAAATTAATGACTCTATATGTATAAAGTAAATGCATGCAACGTTTTGATTCACAGCAGCATAAAACGTCTACTCCCTCGCCACATAAACTGACAAGCATTAGATTTCTTCAAAATATTTATACACTGCTATGGGCACATATTCAAAATATTCAAATTTTAACCAGGCAAACACAGCTCTCCCCATACACATTCAACTATATAGGTACAGTTAATAAATACTTTGATGGAATTTTACGCTTCGCATTTATTTCCAAAACTAGCACACACAATCTACAAAGCCTTAATTATAAATTTAAATTTGAGTAAAATAGCAAGTCTATATTGATATGTGTTATGGTATTAAAATATGTACCACAAACCGGTACATTGGGTCTGGATGGATGGATTAAAATCTAAAAACAGAGTCTTTCATAGAACAGCTGTGAAAATTTAAAATTCAAATTCTAATAAAAGTCATTGCGGTCGACTTTCATCTTCCATTTACTTGGAATAGTCGATATTAAAAGTGCGTTATTTTTACATATATAATTTTTTTCTGTCACATTACCCTACATCAAGACTAATCTACATCAAAGAGAAGGCCACACACATACATTACGTGAGCCACCCTTTGCTGATCGTATCAGCAATCCTACATGTGTCTGAGAAAATCAAATAGTGACAGAGTTCTTTCTTGGATAATAAACCGAACGATTTAGAGCTGTGTGATGTGGCAGTGATTCATGAATGTTATACCAAATGTAATATCTTTAATACACGCTGAAATATTCTTTCAGCCCTCAAACAGATGGGGAACTTCTAGTATAGTGCTCTATATGTGATGGTGACTCACTAACTCTTGGCATGCGATCAATTTCTTACATGGCTAATAATAATCTCTTCTTAATTGGGGTGCTCTAAAATTGGGTTGACGTTTTGCACCATTTCAAAGTGGCGAGTGACAGTTTTTTATCAGAGGCAAGTATGGTTTATTTAAAGGAAAAATATCCCAAAATACCCAAAAGGGGAGAAATCAAAATTGTTATGCAAAATTTACTTAGTCAATTTATAACTTACCTATGTATATAGTTTTTTCTTTGAAAGATAAACTACACATTTACCTAGATCAACATTAAATTTTTATTTTAGGTACATATTTTGGAAATTTTTAATCGGAAATTTCAAGTTTCACGATTTGTGTAAGACATAATTTCTTTTGCCTACCAACAAATTCGCACAAAATATTGCTCGTTTTAATTATGTTATTAATTAAGATTTTTGATACAACAACGTTGAAAGCATTAAAAATACAATTATCTCCACGAAAGTCTTCCCTAATCCAAATTCAGGCCGGAAATATAATATTTCTCGAATTAATGGATCTATAAGGCATTCTAGGATAATGCGAAAATTTCATTTTGAATTCGGTTTTGTCTATACGTTTTAAAGTTGTAAACCCAAAGATTCTGCTGATCTTTCAACCGTTTGTTTCGGTGGATCTTCTCTAAAACTTGTTTACGAGCCAGTTGTTTCGTTTAATGTCGCTTTGATAAAACATCCCTTTTTTGGTCACACTTCTAATTTGAATATAAATCACTTTCACTTTTAGTTTGTTTCGAGTGTTTTGTTTCTAGTCTGAAAAGTTAATATAATGTTATAAAATAATGAGTATTGCAAGTTCAAGGCTGAAACAATATGGATTGGGGCTTGAAAGCGGACTACATGCAGATTATCCCGTTTACTCCGTTTTGCAAGAAAACACTATCTTTACCAACGAGTTACGAGTATAACACCAGCACATATATAGTCCGTCTAAAACCAAAATGTGTGAAAAAGAAATCTTGATTGGTCATTTTAATATAATTTATCAAGTTTGAGTTTGACTCAAGAAAGCTTTAATTTTTTTAGTAGAGCTTCTAAATATCGTATTTCGGATTTTTGAGAGACAGCAATCTGTCCCTATAAAAGGAATTAAAATGAAGGTTGGTTTGTCTTTGCGTAGGCGGTCAGTTCGATATGACAAAGAGGTCGTTGAAGACAAACAATGAGATATGCGTGTTTAAATAAAATTTTTATTACATTAACAGCACTATATTAATTCACTATAATTATTGTTAGAGTACACAAAACCACATTAATAAGAACTCAATCAAATAATAACCGACTGCAACGTACATAAGCAAGATTTATTACCCTTCATCACTCCCTATGTTGCTTCTAAGCTACACTTTTACTAATTATATCCCCTTATCCGTTATCTAGCTTTCCTAATTAACCCCGACAACTAATACGTATATCTATTATTAAATGTATATAACTACCTAGTTGTCATTTACAGAGATGCAGATTTGGCTGTTGTTGTTTAGAAAGACATTAATCAATATATCTATCTATCTAGTTGTAAATTTATAACATATCTATACCTAACTGGCCCGCTGATACTGCAACATTTTCTGCATTACATCAATCAATTTCATCCTGTGCTTTAAATGCACTTCAAGCATATATCGGTGTGAAAATTTTATATTGAACCGCAAAAACAAAAAGTTCCACTGACTGTGAATTGAAATTCGAAATTAACCAACTGGAAACATGCCTAAAGGCTAATGGAAATAGCATACTTATTATTTAAAACACTTAATCCTTCGTCCTGCAACAATTGTGTTTTTTAAGTGCATAACAAAGTGGGAAACTAAAACCCGAACAAGTTACCTACTTAATTTCTATTATTAGAACTATTTTAAAAAGTTGATGTTAAAAACGTGTGATGGCTGTACCCTCATTAAAGTTTAATTATCAATGACATTTACTAATACAATCGTGTTTACAGTGCGTACAGAGCTTTATTCACAGGCCACATGAATAAATAATTGCGGTTACAATAACTATAAGTATATACATATAAGAATGGGGACAATGTACTTTACCTTATTAAAAATCAATCAACGTTAATTATTCAATTTATTTATAGGACAAATGTGTGTAGATAATCAAACTACTAAATTAACATATCACGGATATCGGATTTTGAAACTTTTCACCTTAAGTGCAAATACCTACATTAACTCATATTGGGACAAAATGATAATGTCCAGGAACCAAAGTGACTGGAAAATAAAAAAGTTACAAAACCGACATGATTACTTTTTATTATACAGTAATTTTTAGTTCGGACATTTGCGTCTTGCCCACACTATTATGTATATGAGACCATGGTCACCATACAAAAAAAAACGGTAAGTATGCAATTTAGAAATGAATTATGAACATACTTTTTGTGTAGCAGAAAGAAAAGTTAACTATGTGAATGTTTGTGATGGGCCGTTTTTGTTATAACGTTTCTTTAAGATTACTCTAATTATATTCCCTTGAATTTCCCTCGTTCTGTGTGTTATTGGTATACATGTTCAAGTTGTATTTATACTAGCGCTCTTCCTTTTGTTGTTATTGCATCAGGATTTCCTGAAAAAAAAGTTGTGTAAAAATGTGCATTGAAATAAATATTAACGATGGAGGCAATGTCTCCCGCACTTAAAAGAAAATTTATATCTTGACCTAGTTGTGGCCCAGGTACACCATTAAATTATTCATCCTTTGTGTGCTAAAGACTCACTTTTTCAATTCAGTTCTGTTGCAATAATAATACAATAATGAAATGTAATTAAATGTACGGGATTGTTAATGAAGCACATACTTTATTCAATTCACTTCCCTAAAATACTGGGTTTGGGTATTTTAAAGAATAAATTCCATAGAATTCCTATAATGGGTCGCCTTTTGTGTTAAGAAATTATTAAATGCGTAGCGTTTACATGAACATTTATTTGATACAAAAGAATTTACGTGAACATTGCCAGCTTAAAACTATGAATTGTCAATAAAAAGTGGGCTTTTATTGTTGATATTTTTATTGTAATTGCGTGACGCAGTAAATAAAAGCGTTGTTCAAGAACTAATACCCAAACAACTGAAATAAATTTAAATTTTTCGAAAACCGGAAAAGGTTGTACATTAAATTTTATACAATTACATTTTACAACTTTGTACATTACAATGCTGTACCTATTTATTATTTTCGAATCAGAATGGTGTGACGAAAATCGGGCTTAAAATGATAAACTTTACACAAAGCGAGAATATACGATCACAACATTTAATCGTTAACAAAGTTAATTTTTACAAAAAAAAAGAAAAACCTCATTTCCGATTTCGAAAAACAAGAGAAGGAATAAAAATTGCACCTTGTCATATCATCAACATCATTTCCCTCTGACAATTAAACCCCATTGAGTTTTGGACATTCTCGCTTCGATCAAACTGTATTAAAAACCGTTCCACTCGTGCAAATGTGGAAGTGCAACCCAACACGTACGAATCACTAGCTTGAATGTTAAAGCCGCAAGCTAATAAATATTTTATTGATCATGATTATAAAAGCACTCTGACATTAATTATAGATTGCCCGTTAAAATGGTAATTTATATTTTTTTTGCAAGCTTTTGTGATATCCGTCATGTTGATAATTTATAGTTTGCAAGAATATAGAATAAGTTTGGCAAAGTTGAATAACGAATATAGTTGAGAAGCTTTTATTTAGAGCTTCAGCAGAAACAATTAAATCAAAATTAATCACACTTCGACTATTAATTACCATGAATAAAGTGCCTAAGAAAAATACGTTAACCTGATTGAGTAGCATTGACCCTTTTAGCAAGAAGCAAATCATTTTTCATTTCGAAAAACAATGCAACTTGCCAATTCTCTGTCCGGAGATGTGTTCCAGGGGGGAAAAACGCGACACAGGGTACACAAAATTATTATTTTTGGTGTTAAGGTAGAGTATTCGTGACATGACCGCTTTTGATACACGTTATTACAATCTAATACCCCACACCCATCCACTACCATGTATTTATTTATCGATTGTGGATTCGTGCACCGCAATGATTTAACTATTATGTATTTCTTATAATAAAATTTTAAATAAGTCTATCCGGAAATTGTTGTTGTATTAAATAGGTTACGATATGGTTGGTGTTGTTTTAATCGGCCACAATGAATTTAATCGCCCGAACGGCTATAGATTGCAATAACATGACTAGTATATACCTACAATAGTGGGGTAATTGAAGGGGTGAGATATGGCTTTTGTTGCAATATTTCTGAAAATAAACGCAACATATAATTTATCATTTAGTGGTGCGGTGAAAACGTCAAGTGGCCTTAAAAAAATTGTACAATGATCGTAATAACATATAATGATTTGGAAACGAATAGGGCAATTTCGTAATTATAGGCAGTCAACTTAATAATATTAAGAAAGTTTGTAAAATTTTATAGCTCATTTTTCACACTGGGAACTTTTTGTAAGTTGCCATAGTTTGAGCATCATGAAAATGTCCGTGACGAATGTTGAACTGTGTTTTTCTCAATTATCTTAAATATCTAAAAACGCTTTTTGTTTCCATTCCACTATTCCTCCTTCTAACTAACTAATGAGAATGAGAGTTTTCTGTTTGGGCGACTTTCTCGTTTTACGCAAAGTATATATACAAACGCCGTGGACTGAACTTATACACATTGTAATTACTATAAATCAAGTAAAATAAAATTAAAACTAACATTATTAAAACTTGAAACAGTAATATACTGGCTGGAGGGCTCTCAGGCCGCAAACTTTCTGCCCGACTAGACCCTTAAAAGTTTCTACCCTAGAAAATTGATCAAGAAGTTGCAAATGAGTGAATTCTATCAAATGTCCAAGAAAAATCCCCTTTTCTGTATCAGTTTCACGTCGTTCATTTATTTTTTCTCCCAAACACAAAACTTCGAAAACACAGTTTTCTTTCAAGTGAAAAAATTTCTTCTATATAATAAGTGACTGTGTGTGTGGTGGTATTGATTCGATGGGAGTTCCTTATATTTTTCTTAGTATACACAGTCAGACAGTGTACTATCTGTGGGGACGGTAGATTGGGCGAGAAAAATCAACGTCCGTTAATAAACCGTTCATCGTCTTCATAGACGAAAGCCAAAATTAATGTCTAAAGAGGCACGTGCATCGAAAACTTTTCCAGATAAATCGTATTCGCGCAAATTAAATGAAACTATAAGAGATTAGAGTTTTTTGATTGAATGACTTCCAGACATGTTCTTAAAATTGAAATGTGTTTGGGTGGTGTGACGTTTATGGGCTTCGTACCAAACAATTACATACACACATATAGATGTTTTACCGCTGTTGAAAATTAATTTCCCTTTAAACTGTCACACACGCATAAACATGAAAGTTGATGTGCACGAAAGCGCCCGATATGTCTAGGTGTTTAAATAGAGTTTTAGTTTGCAAGTTTTGAGCATTTTTTTCCACTCACTGAACAATTTTTTATGTTTTTCTACAAAACTGTTTATCGCAAAGCGAAAATGACCGATGCGAATTATTTTTTTCCTCGAAATAAAATAAGAGTTAATAAAAGAGATATAAATTGTGTAAAACTAAGCAACGTTTCGTTTAATGTATATGTGTATTTAAGATGTCAATAAATTCAATAAACTCGCCAGTTTTGCAATAAACTTAAAATGGCTCTTCTTATCTACACTTTAGATAATAAAACGTCCGTATTTATTACATTTAACTTTCTTATATCAAGAGTTGAAGATGGATTATTGCCATTTAAACATTTTCAATAATAAAAATTTTTATTTTCATCGTTATTGAGTTAACAGCAGAATGCCAAGTAAGTGAATTTCCTCTTTTTTTCTGTTTCTCTAAATTACACTCGCAAATGTTTTTTTCACAAATTTTAATAAAATCCCAGACACAAGTCGACTACCCCCTTAAAATGGCCTGACTGCCGTTTAGACGCTATAATATATGGTAAATCGGGGAACGCTGATGAAAATACTTGAGAAATTTAATTGTGCTGTTGTAAACATTATAATACCTGTCAGGCAAGATTACATTAAATCAAAATCTCAAGACCTATTATGAAAAGTAGAATAAAACAAATTAAATTAATGGCAAGGTAAGTCCCCGCTCACTACCGTCTCAATCTACCTTAAAATTCAAATTGTCATAATTCTAGACTTAGTTAATAATACACTCGGTAAATGAGTCGAAAACGTGCAATAATTAGCCGAACATTGTGATAATATTCCAACTCTAATCCTGTTTTAATTGGTATTCCACGTCAAAACTTCACAGACCGATGTGTTATGGTCCAAGTCTGGCTATTTGTTTAGGATTTTCCCCTGTAATTGTCAGTTATTGATTATTCATTAATCTACAGGCGGGGTAATTCATAATTTCATATATGGAGTGCCTTAAAAAACTAACGATCATCAGTCATATTTAATTTTAGTTACAGGGACATCGACGGATAACCAATTAAGGTGCATTTGACGAAATTAAAGTGGAGAGTATGCGTTCCATACTGTATGCAGTAAAAAAAGTCATCGATCCAAGAGGATAGACGAACCATTAAGAGGAAAATTGAAAATTCGAGAAGCCCACAGAAAAAATGCCAAACTTCTATAAACTAATTGCTTCTTCAATATGTCAGTCATACTTGACGACGCCATATCAAATTGGTACGAATAAAGAGCTGCTTTTATATTCACGGGTAGCGATTCCATAGAGATTTACCCGAGCCTATGTTGTTACTTTTACTCACTCTTTGTGGTATATTCCCGAAGAGGGTCTCTAAAAACCATACATTCATATATGTACATATTCGTGTGGGCATATATGCAAACATTTCACGATAAAATTTTTTTCACTTTATAAATGGTTATGGGTCCATGTGAATGTGGAGGACATGGTGGAAAAATTTAATTATCGGATCATTAAACGGGCTACTTCCGAGTGTGTCTTCGGTTAATAAAGAGTGTAGAGTGGTTAATTGCAGTTAGTCGACACAATTTGTGTTTTCAATAAGAGTATAACAGTTTTTCCCAAAGGGTGGACGTGTTCACTTTTTTCGAGGTATGTATGTCTGTGTATATTTTAAATTTCAGCATCCATTCATGGAGGAGTTAAATTTGAATATGCCCGCATCTAGGCTCTTGAATGACAAAAGGAAAAGTGAAAGTTTAACAGTCATTGGTCAGACGATGTATAAACGATTTAAAAAGATTTTTTTATTCAAAGGGTTGTTTACTTTAAATTTCAAGTTTGTTTAGATCGTTGAATAGAAAAGTTTAGAAAAGAAACTTGTGTGCTTCTTTCATTAAATTAATTAAATTACCCGTTTTCTAGAATAAAAGCTAAAGAAGTTACTAAAATTTTAAATAATCATTAAATTATACACCTTAAATTTTGAGAAAATTATCTTCCCTTCCATTTTTCCAAAGTGCTAAATGCTCGATTTTCTAATATTGTACACAAACATTCTCTAGTGACCTAAATTTTATTATTCCAACCGTTTCCCCTGAAGAAGATATTTTAAAAATGACTTTGATGGCCTATATCTCTTCAAGAGTGCATTTGCAAACCCCCATTGATAAACGACTTCACTCCCTATGACCCCTAATCACCGACTGTGTTAAATCTCCGCCAAAACAATTCGTCACACCCTGTATACCATCAGCAAGCACATTCAGCCTCATCCCGAACACCTGTCTAATGCCTCTTGTTCCTTTTAATGCAACATGTACACGGGGATCGTTTGAAAAATTACGATCATACAAAAAACATTTTTAATACACTCTCCAGTCTCCAACTGATAATATGTTAGTGCGATTGTGTGTGTATACCTAAAACGGATCACACTCTTTTTCATTTCCACATTCATTGTGTAATGTTGGATTCATAAACGATGTATTACCTACATGGGAATCATACGAAACACTAAAACCAGCCAACACCCGCATTACATATGGCAGCGAATTTATTTATGCAGCCACCACCAACGAAATATGTACCTTTACGACCGAGTTATGATTTGTTTCCCGTCTGAACCCCTTTTACATCCCTAACCCGGCGCCAGTTGCGCTAGTAACGATTGACCTCCAAGTGAAATTCCTACAAGGACGGAGAATCGCTAATTATTGATTAATGTGAAATTATTTAAAAACCCCTTTCAAGATTTTTACTTCGATAAGTTCAACTAGCTGCCGCTAATAGCATTTACTCGCCCATATATTAAGAGCTTTTTTATAACTAAAAAAATCGCCAATTTCACCCATCTAATCGGTCGACAAAATCGAATTACACAACACAATCTTGGGCCACACATACCAACGAAAACACTTTCACAAAGAGAGAAAAACGTTATTCGAAACCGGTACACCACTCCGGAGAATAAAAAAAATATTATATTTCGATCACATATACGAGAAATACGTACAAACATAAGTAATAGCGTGTACGTTATCCCTTTTTATATTTTGGAATAACAGAAGCCTTTTCAGAATGTCCCCGTCGTTTTTAACGTAATTATCGTCATGGTAACAGCGCGTTATAGACTGGTTTAAAAAATTCGCGCGGAAGACAATACGACAAGTGTGTGCTCGGAAAAGGTATTAACAGAGAGAAAAAACTTGCACGATAAGGGAGCAGTAATTTATTTTATATATAGAAGAAATTCCCATTCATAAAAGCCAACGAAGAAATCTGTTCCAATGAAGACAGTGTAGTCTCGGTCCTTTTATCTAATTCAGATAAAGATAAACAAATCGATCGCTTTTAGTGTCAGAGTTCAAGGTATACAATGGTCAGTGTGAGTTTGTGAATGTAGTTTTTATTTTGCGACTCGATTTTTCATGTTTTTCTGCACTTGAAATTCTGTAAACGTTTGTTCTTATATGTGTTCGTCCTTCGTCCATTTGTATTGTCCAAAACGAGCACGTCTTGCAATATTTACAGCCATCAGGTGAAATATAAAAGCAAATATGGATGTGTGTATAAAGCAAAGAGACTGGACGATTATATTTAATATGACGCTCTTTTTGTGGGGGTGGTGCGACTGTTCTTTGGTTCTGTTGGGCCTAGAATTAATTACCCCACCATTAGATATCCTAAATAAGACAAGAGCAGGTAATAAACTTAATTTTGCCTACATAAAGTTTGTGTTCTACATGCACGCAACAAACTTAATAAAGAGAAAAATCCGCACACCGAAATTCGGTGAAGAAGAGTGGGTGGGGTATAGACACCGCGTTTCACAAAAGTACAACAACTTAATGTTTGTAAATAATTCAAGAAACTTAGAAATTAATATGTACAGGGTGTTGTTATTAGAGAAAGACAGTTTGAATAGTTCGGACAATCCAAGAATGTTTTTATTTTCTTGATTTCAGTACAAATACATCAACAGTGGAAAAAATTTACAACCCTGTACATTTCAATTCTGAAAAGAGAACTCCCTGTGTGCAAGAAGATTTTTTCCTTTTAACGAACCTAGAAAATGTAAATCAAGATCCTCAGAAACTCCCATCACCAGAAAAGGAAACCATTTGGGGGTAAACTTACCGTTTGTGTTTTCTATCATACACACAACGTCTTTCCAGTGAAATAAATCGACTATTTATAAATATTTAAAATGAAAGAAAAATGTTTGAGAAGTTGTGAAAAACTCGTTTCACACCCCAGTCCTCTATAAATGTTAGAATGTTACAGAATAATAAGGGACTCGGGCGAGCTGGAAAGAAACAGCACCCCGAAATTGGAATTCGTAAACAAAGGCGTATAATTTAATTATTGCTTATTCTGCATGCATTTCTAAACAACACTCTTATAATTACATTCAGTCCAATAGCAATTACCTAAATTAAGCCCATCGATTTATTGCTCTAGTTTATATATATAGATAATACGAATCGAAAATTCCAACAAGGAGCCCTTTTACCTCATCACTCATATCCACCTCCAGAACCAGAAATATCTGAAAGGTAGTATAGAAAATCGAACGCGAAATAAAACCGTACTCCCTACCTGTAAGGAATTCCAATTCCTCGCTTGTGTTCTACAATATGTAACAATTTTCCGGCAAACATTCTCGCTTTGTATACGGAAATTAACAATTTGTTGTTGTACTAGCCGCAAAAATAAATTCGTTCAGCAACTTTTTCCCTAATCCAATTTACAGCTCAATTAATTAATTGGGCAAAGGACGCATTTACGTAATTATCTTTTTAAAAGGCCACACTAAATTTTTGCATATATCGCGTCTAATTAATTATCGACATAAAATACCTTCGGGCATAATAAACCTGTACACACTACATATAATAGAGACACTTCATAAAATTCAATTAACAGCACTGACTCGCATACTTACAGTAATAAAATTTTCCAAATTTCCGTCTTGCCTTTCCCTCGCAATAAATTTTATTACGGTTGGTACGTTAATAGTTTTCGACTCACTCTCGTTTCTGATTAGATAAGGGAAACTTGTTATACACCGAATATGTGGGTCTATTTCACGACTTTTGTCCACTTTTTTTAACTTGAAATAGCAAGTAAATGCGTGTGGCTAATAAGTGATTAGACGAACGAGCGCCGCGACGGTGGAGCGCAAACTAAAAGCGTCGCTCTGCCAGCTTTGCTGCCCATACAGTTAGAGAGGCAAACTAGAGAGGGAAGTATTTCACTTTGACGCATTCATCGTCAAAAATCTGGGGGTGGCACTAGTTGCTTTTAAAAACCGTTTCTTACTGTCAATAGGGAGGCGATTTATACAAATTGTTATTAATTGCAGATTTAAATCCCCCATCCTAATTTGCTGATTGGAAATTCAGTTTCGAATTTTGCTTTTATAATCTCTGTTGCATAATAGGTAATAGTTGTTTGATGTGACAGATTACTTTTACCAGAAATTTATTATTTATACTGTATATAAACATTAATAAAACACCCTGTGTATACATTTCGCAAATTGGTGATAATTATTGTATTTGAAAATGAAAATTTATGTGCTTTCCGCGGCGTTCATAGATAATTTTAATTGGATTTTTCCGGTATAAACATAGATGGAAAAATGCATATATTTATAGGGAAGATGGTCGAAATGGATATAATCCATGTTTGGATTTGGCTGTATACGTATATGACTCTGGCACTATGTAAGACAAATATTTGTAAATCCATTAAGGGATTAATTGGCTTTAATGTGAATACAAAGGGAGGCCTGGATAGTTGTAATTAGAGGCGCATTTTCGGCTAAATTGCGTTTACAAAGAGAGAAAGTGTTTTTTTGATGGTACCTTGGAGGATATTTCAATTCCAGATATATAAATAAGAGTTTGAAATGTTACAACCAATCGGTGGGGGGTTAAATATTTACAATATACCGATTTACATGTGTGTATACAGGGAGGCACAAATTGATGAAGGAAAACATTAATAGTAGATTTTAGAGTTGGAAAAGGCCGGAAAGGCACTCCCAATATGAGGTTTTTGTTAAAGGGTGGATTACAACTCTTGTCTTCATTGGTTGACTTTTGAATTTTGGGTTTTTTCAGTTTTTTCATTTTAATAAAAAATTGCAAATTATGTAATTTCAAACCGTAAAATGTTTCTGAAATTCAAAAAATATTGAAATCTCAGCGGAAAACACTTAAAATTTCTATAAATTATTATGAACTTTGTCGAGGATGAGCCCCTTCTCTATACCCTTCCAACTGTCATCATGACTCGGAGAATCAACACTTAAACCCTGTATATTACAAATAAGAGCCTCACTAATAGCAGGACACATATGTAACAAATTTATCTCGGAAAGATATAGGTAGGTACATTTCGTTATGAGTGAGTTAAAACACAAGTTTTCAACTTGGGTCTATATAGTTTATATCTAAATTCCAAACCAAGTACCACGGTGCTTATACACTACACCACATTATACGAAAATCCTATTTGGGTAAATGTTTATGAATTCTAATTACTGTTTAGAATTGCTATTTTCTTCCCGAAATGAAAACTTATAAATTAAGTTGTAAATAGGGTGAACGAAACGAGAAGGAGGTGATACCATTTATTATGTACTACACCAAGTGTAAATTAAAATTAAAACCATACGTAGGAAAATTATTTATTTGTAGAGTCCCTCGTTTGTAAGTACAGATAATTTCGTTAGAAAATTATGGTAATTTCCTTTTGACGAAGTGCCGAGTGCTGCCCGCTTATACGAGTATTTATAAACACGACAAAATAAACTAAAAGAGTCGATTTTGTTTATGTTCACACAGACAGCACACGGGAACCCATTTTTTATAAAAAAGCTCGAAAAAAAAATCCGGTTGAAAGAAACCATCACAAAGCGACTGTACATTGTACATGTATGTTCATATCAACATCGTGTTATTATTATTTAATAAAAGCGAATTAAAAATCCACACAAAGGGCGGTCATAGCAATTATATAGACAAACAAACACTTATTGCAAGATTTCAAAATCGATTGTTCACAATATAAACTGTTTTCGTATTATATATTTACTATAATAGGATACGTAAACACAACTGTATTGAATCCCAGCAAAATCGGTATTGTTTTCAATATTATTATTGGATTTATTGAATTTTCTGTCGAATCAAATTCTACCTAGACCGGTTCATGATTGTGTTGGGAACTTTGTTCACTAATAAACCGAACTACTTGGAAACAGAACTTTTTTGTTGTTTATTTATAATAGAATAAAAAGACTCTTTTTCTCACATGTGCTTCAATGGCATTTTTATGATACAATAAGGTGATGTGAGATTTATATTGAAGGTATATAGCAATAAAACTAGGAATTAAATGCTATATCACTCATTGACTCAATTTTTTTTCTTATAGATGGGGAAGAATTAAACGGGAGGAAACAGTGTTTTGGCTTACGAATTAAATTCTCATGTTGGCGATTTGCAAATGCTTTCCAAATGACGGATTTAAAATTATTTACTCTGTGGTAAATAAACGAATTAACAGGCTAGAAAATCGAATTTATAACGCTCTTGGTTAGGGTGACACACATTTGTATTTTGTAGTACATTGAGGGAAGATAAACGCACCTCCATCACGAGGGGCACTTACCTCCATCACAAACATACGGTTATTGTTGTTTAATTGATTGTCTAGATGTATTTCGAAAATATCACCAAAGCGAAAACAAACAGGAATTAAATTGAATTTATTTGAATTTTGTAGAAAATCCTAAAATATCGACATTTATTATTTGGTCCCATAAATCAGCCTCTATATGTTAAAGTTATTTTATTTTTGAAATATACGAATTAGTCGGACAATGCAATGTAAACATATCTAACTATAACAAATCAATTAGTCAACATACAAATGGTTTTTAATTGATTTCAATGATTTTTATATGGGTTTTCAATCCCAACAGGGATCAGGAAAATGTAAATTGCGGCAGGAAAAGTTGAATTGGACTTAGAAATTAAAAATCCAACAACAGAGGTAATTTTTGGAAAAGGTAATCTATTGGGATATATGTACATATATTTGTTTATCTGATCGTATCAATATTTTCAAATTTGGCGAATGATTTGGCAATGCAACCATGAAAAACATGGCAATTCATTCATTGATACGTTGGTGCTGGCCGTGTTGTTCTACTTTTGCCCAAATAATTACCAAATTCCATTTAAAATTTCTTCACATCATACACATATTACAAAAGTTAGATTAGTTTTAACAAAAGGGTTACTTTAAGCGAAGCACAAACATTATATGGCAAAATGCACTTACGAGAACTTGAATTCATTAGCACACACACATGTATATTCCTGAAAATGCACAAATTCTTCTCCTCCCACTGGCGATTTCTTAAAAAATCGGAAATTATCCAACTGGAAATAATGTTTTTAATGGATGTAAATTTGTGTAATGATTTCGAACAAATTCTGTTGATGATTGAATTCGTTGGGGGGTTATTAAAACTTTGTTCAAGAAAGAATGAAAAACATTTAAAAAACAAAAAAAATTAATCTACTCATCAAACGCAACCAATTAATTTTCCCGACTTAAAAATGTGAGACAGCATCGCTGAGGAAGGCAGGGCGAATATCGAAAGTTCCTTTTTTGATACGTTTTTCAATAAACGCCAAGTCGGCACGATCCTCACCATCCACACTACCGTCCCCTCGTCCCAATTTTATGAAGAGAGAAATTTAATATAAAATAAAAACATCCAATTAACGAGCTAGTATTTGTCCTTCCACCGACAACTTATTAAATTATTTCACTCACATTGCAACTTTTCCCTTGATAGATTACATCTGGCTTAAAAGTTGGCTTGTTTTCCTTTCCCATCGTGGCGGCTCCATTCTGCAGCATCCTCTCTCTTGCACTCTTCCTATCCACCTCAGCAAAGAGTATTAACGTCAGAAAATAACCGAAAGTAGACCTTTTATCAGAGACTTTTGCTAAACCAAAGCAATTGGTATTGATCGAGGTTTGATTAAAAGCACAATTCATCCACCTTGAAAGCAGATTACACCCAACCTTGATTGGAGGGAAATCATAAAAAAACTTCTCTTTGCACAAGCGAAAGAAAGCTTGTTATATCAGTTTGTAAAATGACTTCTACTTCCTTGCCATTTAATTTTTTCTCAGTTTAATTGTAATTATGTTTGAATACAAATCAAACGAAAGATTGTGGAAGTTTCCACTTTGATTTCTCTTATTAGCATTGCATATACGTGCATAATTTTTCATAACAACAATCCGCGGTGAATGCAAAAGCACATTCCCTTTGAAGAATTAACATAAAATATTCCACGATACATCGAACAAGATCCGTGCTTCTTTTTGCCCACCAGGAGCTTATTTATTTTATTCCAACTAGAAATTCCATTACAACAACAATAACTTAACTGCCTGGCTGAGATTGCGTCAATTTCTGACACTTTATTTTACTATGGTGAGTTATTTTACATGTTGGTCCTGCGATCGTTCATTCTTGATAACAATTGGTGTCCCCAAAATGACGGAATCCAGTGAGGACGGTGTCCTGATAAGGAATCGAGGATAACGCAGTGAGAAGGATTATGTCAAGAGGGAGAACATTTCAAATGTGTCTCAAATGAATTTGTTTAAGAAACATTTCAACAAAAATTATTAATGTACACATTAAAAGCGATAAAAGTTTCTTAATGAAACATGTTGAGCGGAATGATTCAATCCTTTAATTGAAAAGAGTCTTAAAAAGAGGCTTTGAAGTTAGTCTAGCGAGTTCGGTGCTTATATTTCTTTTTATTTATTCGTTCAACGACGAATGCGAAAGGTATCAGACAAAGTGTTTTCGTAAAATATGAGAAAATAACAGAATTTGTTGTTAACATAACAAAAACCATGCACTCTCAAATGCAAGAAGTTGGTGGAATGCACTAAGTCTCTTTAGAATCGGAGATGTTTTTTTAAAAAAGGTATGGAGTTTTCCACTGAAAATGCAACGAACCAGATGGAATAGTTTATTTTCTTTTAATTCTTATTCGATTTTCTAAATAATAAGATTTAAGAAATTTTGTTATCCTTATTTTAAGTCATTTTTAACACTTCAAAATGGGTAATAATACTCTAAACTATGCATTAATACATTAAAATAAGATAAAAAACTACACCAATAAATAAAGTGGAATTTTATGATTTAGTTCTAGTTATAATAGCCATATTAATTATTTACAGCTGCATGCGACAAAAATAACACTTGTACACATTTGCAGCATTCTGCAACCCTGCATTATAAAAACAGAAATTATAACGTAATTTATGATGCTCTTACATGTGAATTTTTCCAACCAGCAGACAAAATAGACCTATAGAGCATAAAATTAAATGGGTTAGAGAGCTTGAATGCATTCGCGAATATATTAAAGTTTAAAATAAAACGAGCGAGTAAATGTAAAAATTTGAATAGTCGAGAAACAATCTGCGCAAAGGTGAAATTTGCATAGAAACACTTATTGATATACACTTGTGTCAACTGCTATTGCAAAAAGAGTGCACAGACATTGTATATTGTATTTTATGAAAAACCTTTAAAAGAATTGACACCCACAGCGAGTGTATTGCATTTGGAAATGAAATTTCAAAATGAGATTATGAAATGTTTCAAATGACACAGTATTATACCTTGCAATATGCATTTTTACGGTAACACAAACATAGATTAAGTTTTGATGGAATTGTTTGAATAAGTCCAATAAAATTTAATTGCATCAGAACATTAAATGAATGAACGAGAATGTAATGATAATAAATTCATGGGGTACCCAGTTAAATAAAACCGCCAGGGTAAAAATAACACATTCGTTTTAGCACTTTGTCCAATTTTATATATGTACAGAAATAAAAATTCGGTTGACTAAATGGTATAAATGCAAAGAGCTGGCAGAGAAATCAATAGAGACTCCTTTTTAAGATGCCATATAGGCCATTCTGCTGTTACAACCGGTGATTGTCAGTCTGCATAAGTTAATGTGATTTCAATTGAAATCAATATATATTTTCAAGATGATTTTCAGAAGGGAACAGTTTTCAATTAAGATTGGCACAGTCCTATTTCACTTTAAATAAATGTACATGACTCTTTAAATGAAAGACAAAGTTATAAAAACGTAATTATTAAAGTTGGTCCGAGACAAAAAAAAATCTGCACTCTTTTTATTTGGGTATGTCTTTTTCTTGGCAAGTGAAAAGAAGTCGTAACTTCTAAATAATTAAGTTTAAAATGAAAACTTTTGTGTACAATTTTCCTCTTTTCGCCCATCACAACAGGAGAGGTTGAGTCAATAAGTTTGTATTTTCACAATAATATTGTTACAACATGAAAGTGCTGTTGAACGGGGCCAAAAAGGACCAGAAAAAAATCGCTCGTCATAAAATTCTGACCGGCTTTTTTCTACGATCTGGTTATAAATTCCGTTCGGACGGTTAATAGAATGGGGGGCTTGTGGAAGGTAAATAAATTCCGACCATCTAAGCGTGGATGTCAGTTTTTTGAGTGGGTCGTCCCGTAGAACGCAGCCTCCGCTCCATCATGTACACACAGGACACAAAGAAGTGAACACACAATGGAATCGCAAGTGAACATATTTACAAAGAAAAAAATTCGTCCAACTATCCAGTGACATTGGGCGAAAGGGTGCTGTAATCCCCTTAAGATGTCTGTCGGCTTTTTTCCACTTAATCGGCCCAAAATGAGCAAATTAGATTTGGCAGAGTTTTTCTTGTTGTTTGATCATTTTTGCGTCACCTCCACATAAAGATTAGTGGATGTTGATGGGCTGTGGAAAGACGGAGACGAGAGCGGCCCTAAGGCGGTGTAACAGATGTCAAAATATGGATTCTAAATCCTGACAGCTGCAGGCATTTTCACTTCTATATGCTCCATTGGTCAAAACTCCTATCGATATCCTTGTTGAATCCTTTATTAGATTTGTCGACACACTTTGGCCGGCCCGAAATTCGCCTCTCTCTTCACATTATCCACCTATATTACGACAAACTAGTTTCCAAATATTATACGAAAATTATTCGCTTGACGATATATAAAGTGGAGAGGCAAAAATATACAATGGACTTGGGAAATTGTGCTTGTTGGAGAAAATCGCCAAAGCGAAATATTTCCATCTAGTGAAAAAAAGCTCTCTTTCTCTCGTCATAATACACATGAAATATTTTTCTAGATTTATTATTATTTCATGAAATATTATTTATTTATTCATGGAAATTTATTTGAATTATTTACGATTCGATTGTGTGCATTATAGGTTTATTTGTACAGGCGTTTTGATAGCTTTCCGAAAATACGCACTGGATTTTAAGGAATTAATTTACATATTACGATTATTTTCAAATTTACGAGAGGCAAGTGTAATAATGGAATCCCAGCGACCCGATTTTCTCCTAAAATGCTTTTACAACTTATCCCCCTCTCTAAGGTAGCACATTTTTACTTGTTTAATACAAAGTTTATAAGAAGTTACAATTTGTACGGAAACTTTTCAAAACACCTTCCCCATGAAACTTTAAAGCACTAACGACTTTATTCTGCTAGAGATGCTGTAATTATTTACTTGTTTCGTTGCGTATTTACTAGACGGAAATTTATAATATAAATATACAGAAATTTCAAGGTTTAAACTCATTACAAATTATACCCTTGCTTATAGAGGGTTTTGTGTTTATTCAAAATTAAAATCCAAGCATGAAAGTTATCTAAAAGACACCGAAATTATATTCAACTTAACACGCTGTACTATAATATTTTATGCTCCTATTTTCGCTCGATTCACAGCCACATATTTAACGATAGTAATTATCGTATAAATATATGAGAAAAAAGTCAATTGACGTGCTCGTAAATTCCCTCTATTTCAACTTTATTTCAGTGTCACTTTTTTAGTGTTATAAATTTTCACAAAAATCATTTCACGAATTACACTGAGCGAAAAGTTTTTTTAACTTAAGCAAAAAGTGTGAAAAGTGAAAAGGGATCAGTGTGAGAAATCGAATTGTCAAATAAATTACTCTTATTGAAATGGCTGGGACCTCTCTCCTGCTATTCGCAACAAGAAGGAACGATATTTCGATAAAGAAATGTATCCGGAAACATATTCTATTGTTTATCGATAAAGATGTGAGGGTAGGCGGATGAAGTCGCAATTGTAAATTTGTTAAAACACATGTTCACTTTTTATTAAACGGCGGTCGCCAAACACCGAGGGAGAGAAGTGCACCATCCTGGGACAAAGGTGATAGCAGAGGCATTCGTCAGTCGTGCTATCAAGCATGAATTTCCGCTCGATGTAAGAAAAGGGGAATAAAAATTACGACTTTTTTTTCTCTTACTGTGTGTTGTTAAATTGCTTTTCAAAGGTTGGTCTGATCTGGAAACACAATATATGGCTTTTATAAAAGTTTATGCATTAGTATCCAACACCTTCGACGTAATATTCAATTTTTATTATGTCATCAATATCATATTAACTGATTTCACGTCCTTTTATCTATTTTATAGCGTATCTATCGGCAAACAACAAATACTCTATCGCATTTTAGTAAAATACACATAAAATTTAATCATCCAGTACCCGAACATTCAATAATATTCGTTGTTCCATTCGGGATCACTTGAAACTTTACCTAAAAATTGAAATTTTTAATTTGAATTCCGCCCACTTTCGAATGCAAATGATTACATTAGTCATTTTCTCAACGACGTAAATGGCTGTTTTAGTATGCATTGTAATGTTTCCAACACGAATCCTAGATTGACCCTTTGCTAGTGCCATTAATACAATCAACTGATCTTGACAGTGTTGGTCCACGCACGCCCCAGAATTAATAGCATCTAATAAATCTCGAGCAGCTCGTTTACCTGTTTCCTCTATACGCTCATTACGTTTACCTAGGGCAGACGATCCCAATATACATCCAGATGTTGTTTCTGCAACCAAACTATCATCGTCATCAAACAGAAGAGAATACCACAAATTTAAATAGCATTTACATAATCCCACTGCAATTATCTGGCGCTACACTTCTGTCCTCCTTATATCGTTCTATATTTAAATTTGGTGTGATTGCTCGTAGAATTGAACTGGCTGAGTCGGCCATTTGATGGGCCAATTTGATCGGTAATGTACCGGCTACGAAACTCCAGCCGTATAGATTGGATACAGAGCCTTGTTCTGTTAGAGTGACAGGTTTAAGTTCTTGTACTGGATCGATGTTCACAATGATTTGTCCGCCACCTTTGGGAAAGTAACCGCGACGTTTTAGTTCGAAATTGAACGTGGCACCGAATTTCTCTAGGTTTGGTTTAAATATCTCGGTAGTGTAATCAATTTGTGGGGCCATTTCCGCATTTGTGCCTCCATGCAAACACAACTGAGTCGTTGTGGATGCAAACAGTGCACAAGGTAAAGCTACTTGTAATAACAAACTTATGCTACCAGCTGTATTTACTTTTGCGGTGTACGAGCCCCCGTTTATTACACCTGGATGGAATTCAACTTCAGTGCTGCCCATATTTAAACCAGTAGCATTTGCGTTGCAAATATTTCGAACTAATTCCAATCCTAGTTAAATATGGTAGTTATTAGTAACAAGGGTTGGATAAATGTTAGTATTGTTGTATAATGCCTTTTAAGTGTTGTTCCATTAAACCGGGTTTGGAGCGGCCGGCTCGAATGTTTGTTATACGAATTGGAATTCGTTTTAGGGCACTTAGACATATCGCAATCCTTAGAATTTGGCCCCCCTGGAAGATAAATATTTAAATGCACATACTAATCTGAGAATAAAAAAGTTGTAATTATGTACCCCTTCTAATAAAGAACCGTCAATCTCTATTACTGTGTCTTCGGACATTTTTAATTTTATTTAAAATTATTCAATTTGTTTTAAAAAGCACAGTAGTAGATTGAGGTTATGTAAATATTGAAATCCAATACCAACAACATGCAAAAATTAAAAGCACTAAATGTTTTTGGTAGTTCATTTGAACTGTCTATTTTTAATAAATTTCTAAATTATAATATTTATACGTATTTTACAATATAACAATTTACTGCATCTCAAATAAACAAAATATAAAAATGAATATGATTTTTGTGATATGATTACAATAATTATACATTTAGTAACTAAGAACGTCCCCAGAAATTGACAGTTCCCATTTCGATTGGTCACCTTTCTTCATCTATCTTATGGCGGCATAGCAAAACAAACGTCAAAACAACAATTAATCTCAAATAATACATGAAATAATCAAGTAATTTAAGTTTATTTAAAGTACCTTTACCACTAGTTTCTCATTCTGAATCTATGTTATTAACTGTAAGTCCCTTTCAGGATGAATCCATCAGGGTCATCTGAAAACGACACCACAGATGAATCTCCTCCATCAAGTAGCAATTTAAATGAAGATAAAAACGCCAATAATAACACTTCATCAACAGCAGAAAGAAGCAAGGGAGCTATACCGAAAACACGACAGCCTACAAAACCAAGTTCTTCCTCAAAAAAGTGCGTTAAACTTAACAACAACATTGAAGACATGCCAACATTTAATTGCGTGCCACCAAATGAGTTAATAAAAAGAAACGGTTATTCAAAGTGTATAACTAGCAACTACTTTAACGGCACATCCCATCTAATTGGCGAAGAAAATATTCCGCCGAAGGAGTCAAGTGAAAGTTTAGATTATCATTTCAGTTGCCTTAACATACCTGTTGAAAACCTAACATGTCCGACATACGATTCAGTCTCTAAAAAGGACGTGATTTACTGCAAGGATCAGTTGTGGCTGAAAGGCGATTCGGACAGCTCCAGTGACGATAATGAACTGTTGTCCGTGTCAGACGATGGCTGCATTTACACCTACAAGGCGGACAATGTAGCTGATCTACCCAGCACCTTCTTTAATTTAATCCCCTTGGAGTCCTTGGAGCCGGTGGAGGAAAACAGAGAATGTACCTATATTAAATTAACTCGTAACCATATAACAAGCAATTCTTTTTAGGTAATTCGAGTCCGGAAATGGATTTCTTAGAGATGGACTTCGATCCAGGCCCTTCAGGCGAACTGGACTCGGATTCAGTAACCAACAACGATACTGAACCACACACCAACACAAAACAGTTAAATCTAGATCACAAAACCATTTGCTCAAGAGATTTAAACAAGTTAAATACAACAATACCAACAATTAGCAATAACATGTACAATAATTCGAATAATCAGGAACAATTTAGTCAAATAATCAAACAAGTGTGCACTAAAAGTGCGAACAATACTCATCATAATGTGGGCTGTGTTAGAAGTGAAACGAAAATGCCGTGGTCGTGCAGCATTACCGAACGGACTAAAAGTGGTAAAAAGTTACCAGACATCAAACGACATCATAGTTCTAAAGGTGAATTAGTGTCGCCTAGTGAGTGTCTTCCTTCATCCCCGAACGGTGATACAATTTTAAATTTGTCCTCATTTCATAATGCAATGGGAAAAATGCTGGTCGAAGATAAAGGGGCCATCGATGAATGCCATATCGAGAAGACGATGATCTGGTCGGAGAGAGAAGCGTGTATTAAACAAACCACACAAGTTGCTCCCTCGTCCTGTGGTGCTACCGCAGTTCTAAACGTTCTGAACGCTCTTCGAATCCCTCTGCCGCCAACGGAGAGGATACAGGAGTATGTTAACACGCGATTTCGGGCCAATAGTGCACCACTGGCTGAATATCTGTTATCTCGTTCTGTTGCTGGATGCACTCATCGCGACATTATCCGCGGTTTGTATAAATCCTCCGACGGCCGTGTGTATTCCAGGTTTTTCTCGATGTATCCGGAAAGGGTGGTGAATCTGCATCGGTGGCTTGCTTATTGGATCGAACGGGGCGCCGTCCCAATCGCGTCTGTTAATCTACAAAAGTGCCACGGCAAAGTGCCGGACAGTTGGCATCATTTCATGATCTTCGGTGTCGGTCCAAAAGGGATTTACGGCACGAATCCGATGGAGACCATCGAAGCGGAGCAATTGTGGCCGCAATTGTGTTCCGAATCGGTTCTTTTAGTGAGGAGGGAGGATGTTTTGTCTAGGTTCAATCCACGGACTGACTTGAAGCAACTGTGGGCGATTAATGATGTCCGATGGAGGGAACTGAACGTTATAGGTAAGATGTAGAAAGTCATTGACAGTTTCTAGCTAATATTTTGTTGGATCGCAGGTCAAGTAGCGAAAATTGTGCGAGAAAGCAGACGGGAGCCTCGACTAGGATCCACAATAACGTCTCATATTAAAATACCAGCTGCTTATTGTCCTGGGATTACATTAGCAATAGATATGAAATCGCCAGCCTTTCAATTTTTACGACAATGTCCTGAATTGCCTTTGCTTAATCCAGATTCGGCTGCGAATATATTTTAGTAAAATTTAATCGCGATTTCCTAACAATCATATCTATTTTCTATGATATACAGTTATTCACTTGCATATTTTATCTTTAGTATCGGTTTTTTTTTATTCAAGAACGCTGTGCCATCAGAGCTTGAAAACTGAATGAAACAACCAAAGATTCATCAAGTCTTGTTTTAAAATATTAAAATTGCATTGTACAATTTGTGCGGGTTTACATATACATATTTTGTTATGTAAATTTTCAATCGATTGAATTTTATTATAGAATTAAGTTTTATCATATCCAGGTCACTGTAATCGTACTCTTTTTATTTACTCAACATGAAATAAATCACAGTTTTTTAATCAATTGTTATTGTTTCGAATCGTCACTGTCTGTCGATGGATTTTTAACACTGACTGGTGTCTCTTCGACGGTACTGCGACGTGTTTTGTCTTTCGGTTTGCCCTCTGCTTTCAAACGGTCCTTAGTGATCAGTTTGGGTTGCGGGATTTCATCGCTTGGTATCGACAATCGCCTATCAGACTCCTATAATGAAGCAAATCGATTTGATGTCGGTTTCAACGGGACGAATGAAGTAACGTTACCGATTCAGGACTGCCTTTACTACCGCCAGCAGTGCCAGTGGCTTCAATGAACCATTCATCGTTTCTGATGCCGCTGATGCGAATTCTGGATTTAAGAGGAGCTAAAATTTTATGGATTAGTGATTTGACGCCGGGAGATGCTTTCGGCTCCTTTGGGAACGCCACTTTTGTTGACACTTGCTGAAATTGTTTGAAAAGCATTCAGTTTGAAATAAGAATGATTAATTTTGTGATTACTTTTAGTAGTTCCTTGTAATTGCTGTCATCGAATGGAAGTCGACCGTAAATCATCGCGAATAGCACCACTCCCATGGACCAGATGTCCGAGTTTTGAGGTTGGTAAGGGATGCCTCGAAGGATTTCTGGAGAAGCGTAAGCATAACTGCCACAGAATGTTTCACTTAAAGGGATTTGATTGTTTTTTGGTCGACTGTGTCCTTTAGCGAAACCAAAGTCGGATAATTTTATGTTGTAACCGTTGTCCATAAGCAGATTTTCGCATTTGATGTCTCTGTGGACGACGCCGCGCTCGTGGCAGTATTCCACAGCGTCCACCAGTTGCTGGAACCATTTGCGGGATCGTGTCTCGTCGATGTAATGATCACGTCGAATTATGTCCAACAGGCTGCCTTTTTCTGCGTATTCCATTATGATGTAAACTCTAGGAGATGGAAAATGAATAGTTGGAGACTATGTGGGATGAAAGAGGTTGGCACCTGTGCGTAGTTTCGATTGCTTGCAAGAATCGGATGAGATTTGGGTGTCGCAGTCCTTTAACTACTTCAATTTCTCTGGGAAGGAATTTTTTTAAGTAGTCGGATGGGGCTGAAAATTTGCTGACAATTTTGATGGCTACGTCGCAATCGTGGCGTTCACTGTGGGCCACCTTTTAAGATGAGAATAATTAAGAATGTAAAATGGAATATTCAATGGCGCTCTTACCCGCACTGTTGCGTAAGAGCCGTTTCCGATGGTCTTTCCGAGATTGTAACCGTGCGATTCTAGAACGGTAGGCTTTTTGTCACTCCGCTGTGGCTCAACGTTGGCCAGTGTGGATTGATTATTTGAAGTAGTTTGTGGCTTATGTACACTGCTAACAGGGGATGGCATGTTTTAAAATCATTCACCATTTTTACAAGAAATTTACAAAGCGTTTTTGCGGCCACATTATACGAAAAGTCAAGAAAGTAAATGTCGCTGATTGCAGACAGCTAGACGCACGATAAATGTGATTAACAGGTGGTGTCAAATATTTACGTGATTTTGATTGAAGTTTTAATATTCTTAAATTGCCGCTTATTTTGTAAGTGGCTATTTATTAAGTTCCGAGACGTTTTTTTTTGTACATATTACAGAGATTCAGGGAGATTCAGATTATCTATATCCCGTTTTCCTGATCCATTCTCTAGGGAGCTTATGTCTATCCACTGTTTTTTCCTTTAAAAGCCCAAAATCAGCAAAAAAAGGGCTGAAAATAGGATGGATTTAAGGGCGGGTAATGAACTGGCTGCAGTATTTGATTAGATACGAAGAAAATGTGTTCTTCATGTATATTTATTTATCGAATCACTGTTTGTCTTTATTTATACTTTGTATATTTTATTTACTATATACTACATATATACATATGTATTTTTAAAATTTAAAATAGCAGATTCCCAACCATAAGAACTACCATTGCTGTAGTTCAAATGGTCCCAAATAATTTTGAGCTACATACTTGCAGGTTATAAAAATTGATAAAACCTTTAAATTTGTTTCTTTATTTATGAATACAATATTTTTAAAATGCACATTACACCCCTATTGACAAATCTACATAATATCTTGAGATAAACATTTAAATTTTCAACCCATATGATTTGATCGATGTACATGGGGGCGTAAGTTCCCTTCTGCGCATTGATTCGCTGCGCCACCACCTAATGACGTCCCGTTCGACAGCTGTCATTGTTATTACGAAGTTGATTTATTTGCAGTGATATTAATCGAATTTCTTGTTGTTATTTCTAGTTAATTAGCAAAACGAATCATGTCCTACGCATACTTATTTAAATATATAATCATTGGAGATACAGGCAAGTAAAAAAGACAATCCCACAATGCACTGTTAAAATGCGATTATTTTGTGCATTTTTAATTACGCTTTCTTTGTTAATAAATACACTGAATTTCATGAAATCATTTACGCATAACGTTAGATAAACAGCACAATCATCGATTTTCTCTCCAAAACCCCTCAAACATTGTATTTTCACAGGTGTTGGAAAATCATGTCTTCTACTACAATTTACCGATAAACGTTTCCAGCCAGTGCACGATTTAACAATAGGAGTGGAATTTGGGGCTCGTATGATCACAATTGATAGTAAACAAATCAAATTACAAATATGGGACACAGCTGGACAGGAGGCTTTCCGCTCAATCACACGATCTTATTATAGGGGTGCTGCTGGTGCTTTATTAGTGTACGACATCACCAGAAGAGAGACTTTTAATCATTTGACTACATGGCTGGACGATGCTCGCCAACACTCCAATTCGAATATGGTCATAATGCTTATTGGGAACAAAAGGTACACGAAAAGGTTGCAATACAGTCCGATGAGTCATTTAATCAATCGTGTGACTTTTCCAGTGACTTGGAGAGCAGAAGGGAAGTGAAAAAGGAGGAAGGTGAGGCGTTCGCACGCGAACACGGTCTCGTCTTTATGGAAACGTCTGCCAAAACAGCGGCCAATGTTGAAGAGGCCTTCATTAATACAGCGAAAGAGATTTACGAGAAAATTCAAGAGGGTGTCTTCGACATCAACAATGAGGTATGGGAAATGAGCGTGTAAATGTCATCGGTTGACATTTGTGTGTGTTTCTAGGCTAATGGAATCAAGATCGGGCCCCAACATTCACCCACAAATCCATCGTTGCCGGGGGCAGGCGGTGCTGGCGGATCTCAGGGTTCTGGATGCTGTTAAGATGTAATTTGAAGTGTGTGCAATTATGAGACATGAATATAAGAATGCACCCGAAAATTATTAACATAAATTTATGGACTAATATCTAAAAAAGCGGTTTCTTCAATTCCAGCACGAAATTATCAAACTTATTGTCCAGTTTTTAAAAAATTATTTCGGATATTGGGGCACACATAATTTATGTTAAATGATTTTCTATTAATTATTGTGATTAAGTTTTTGGACGTGTGTATATTTATATATTTAGTAGAGTCAGTAAATATTGTTTTTTATTATTTTACATCAGAAATATATATCACCAAGTTGAATGATTATGTTTTTTGTTTATTTTTTTTCGGTTTTTATAGTTAACCCGTTTTAAGGTCTCTTTCATGTGTACTTCATGTTTTTAAAGAAAAAAAAGGTGTGTTCTAGTGTAATTATGTTACCTATCTAATTAATATTATAATTATAATTAAGCGTAGTGTTTCTCAAGAAAAAAAATATATAATGTAAGAAAATTAAAATGTATAAGTTATAATTTTTTATGTAAGCTTCGAAATATAATCAAATATAGATTATATTATCCAGGATTGTTTTTTATGTTGGAGTGTTTGTTCAGATAAGTGAAGAATTTGGGGCTGTGGTAGATAAAAAATGATCAATTGCAAATTTGAATTGTTTATGAAGGCGGCGGGATAGTTTGATTTTTGTACTTTTAGTTCGGTTCCTGGATAACTAGAGGGCCTAAAATGGTCTTAACATCTACTGTGGCTGTTCTTTCTATCATGGATGTCTTGTTTTTCCATTTTAAATGGAACAACACCTGCCAAAAAATTTAAAAACAAAGGATATTCAGTAGGCATTCGGAACATCTGTCAGTGCGTCTTTCCGAACCATTCATTGTAAAAATTGAGAAATATGATTGGCTGGAGCGTGCTTTGCGCACGGCCGTATCCAATCAGAGCGTGTTTCAGTCGGAACTGCATCCGTTTAGTAAGATGGCTGAAAAAACTGTGTGCATAATACAGCAACAACAAAAACCGATAAAAATAACAAAATGGAAAGTGCACGAAAATAATGTTGTTTCAATCGGTCGTCTCTTACTTCTATATGACTACGACGGGGCCGAAAAGTCGGAACAACGCAAATTAAAGTCTACACAAGCTGGTACAGTACGAAAGTTGAGAGTCGAGGAAGGAGCCATTGTTCAGCCTGGGTAAATTTCATTTGAATTTTGGCGCGATTCCCATTGTATTCCCGCCAAAAATCTCAATCGATTTTCACTAAATTTCTGCACTATTTCAGGGACGTTTTATTGGAACTGGAAGCATGTTGCCATCCGACCATCATGAACGACATGTGTGCGGAATGTGGGGCCGATTTACGGAAGGACGACACCGCCGCAACCGCATCTGTTCCCATGATTCACGCCATTCCCGATTTAAAAGTTAGCGAAGAAGTAGGCAACCGAAAAACCTCATCAAACACGGCGTTTTAATCCAGTTTTGTCTGCTTTTCAGTTGGCCCAAAAGTTGGGGAGAGCAGATAACGATCGACTGATAAAGGACCGCAAATTGGTGCTGCTTGTTGACTTGGATCAAACCCTAATCCACACAACGAACGACAATATACCTCCAAATATCAAGGATGTCTACCATTTTCAGTTGTATGGGCCAAATTCGCCTTGGTATCATACGCGCTTTCGGCCCGGAACGCTCGAATTCCTCAGCAATATCAACGATTACTTTGAGTTGCATATTTGTACATTTGGGGCCAGGAATTATGCACACACGATCGCCATGTTTTTGGATGCCGATCAGAAGTACTTTTCCCATCGGATTTTGTCGAGGGACGAGTGCTTCGATCCGACAAGTAAAAAAGCGAACTTGAAGTAAAATAAATCGACTGTGAAATGTTTTTTGACTAAGGATCTTTTTTTTTGTTTTTAGAGCGCTGTTCCCTTGTGGTGATAACATGGTTTGCATCATAGATGACCGTGAAGACGTGTGGTCGCACGCGTCGAATTTAATACACGTGAAACCTTACCATTTCTTTCAACATACGGGCGATATTAATGCGCCGCCCGGCTTGGATAAGCAAGAGAATGACGATAAGACTGCCGGGGTGGACTTGACGAAGTTGAAAAAGCCTGAGAAGCTCTCGAATGGGTTTAGCGAGGACGGGAAGAAAAAAGAGGAGAAAATAGAAGAGAAAAAATACGAGGAAGTCGCGACGGTGATTGAGAATGAGGAGAAAACACACGTGAACGGAGACAAACAGGAAGAAAATGAGAAAGAAATGGAGACGAGTGAAAAAGAGACTGCAGAGCAAACCGAAAACCACAAAGAAGAAAAAGAGCAGAAGAAAAATGAGGAAGAGAGTGAGAAGAAAGAAGAATCCGAAAAGCCAGAATCAAATCCGCCCGCCACAACCGAATCAAAACCTACAAACGATGAGAATTTAATCGAAATTGATGATCCCGATGACTATTTAATCTACCTGGAAGACATTCTAAAACGGATACACAAAGCATTTTATGAGGAATTCGACAAAATGGAATCTGGTGATGTGCCTGACCTAAAAACGGTCATTCCTACAGTTCGCAGTCAGATTTTAGCAGGCACCAAATTGGTGTTTAGCGGTTTAGTACCAACACACATAAAAATCGAACAATCCAAAGCGTATCTAGTGGCAAAAAGTCTAGGAGCAATTGTAACACAAGACATTGAAGAGGACACAACGCATTTGGTGGCCGTCCGACCGGGCACAGCGAAAGTGATTGCGGGCCGTCGAAAAAAGCATCTGAAAATGGTGACGCCCGATTGGTTGTGGTGCTGTGCCGAACGATGGGAACATGTAGACGAACGAATATTTCCATTGAATAATAAGGGATCAAAAAACCGCCATCCACCGCCGCATTGTAGCAGTCCCGATCATATTCCTAGTTATCCCGAACACGATACGCCAGCTTTAAGGAAACGAACGCCAAGTGGACGGTTTATGGACACGATTAACCCTTTGATGTCCTTTTCCAGTGCGGATATAGCGGATATGGACAAGGAGGTAAGGTGTGGGCATTGAAGACCCGGTTTCCGGTGGTTAAAACATTGTTTTTTTTCTTCTTAGGTAGAGGATATTCTAGATGATGAAAGCGATAGTAGTGATGATGAGAAAGCAAGACAGAAAACGGCAGGGAACGTTCCAAATCAAAAGAATAATAGTAGTTCTAGTGAAAGTAGCAGTAGTGAGGATTCGTTAACCGGCGAATATCCGAAAGGATTTAAACGGAAACGGGACGATGATAACAGTTTATTGGACGATTTAAATAATAGTAGTGAAGATGATTCGCCTAGTAGACGGTTTAAACGTGGTGAATGTCTAGAGAACGATTTAGAACTTGACGAATCACAGGAGAGTGATGGCAGTGTTGAACCGCCGGACGAAGTGGACGATGGTGAATGGAATATGATGGGAGCGGCTCTTGAAAGGGAGTTCTTGTCGAATGAGTAGATGTGGTTTTTAATTGAGGCGTTTTGGTAGTGTTTGGTAGAATTTTAATTGTATTGAGTGGTACATATTTTTGTCAGTCGAAAGTACAATCACTTGTTTTTATGTTTAGATATTAAGACCTTAACCGGATGGTTAATGAGCCATTTTATAATTCGCGTATTATGTTTGTAATGGCATTCACACACACAACATGATGTAATATTTTGATGTTTGTGCTGTTGTTTATAATTTTTGTTGTTTAATTAGTTTGATCATCCATTTTTTTATACACACAAACCTTTATATTTATTTTGTTATATATTTTTTTAATGGAAAACCACATGATGTACATATTTATTACGAAATGTAAAAACCTTGTTAATTATTCTTATTAATTACAGTTGAAATTTAATAATGTTATTCACTTGCCATTATAATGTAATGTGATTCATCATAGCGCTGACGCTTTGATCGATAAACGCAACTTGAAAGCAATGTAATTTGTCTTCTAAATGGTATTTATGAACTATTTCAAGAACATTTTTGAATTAAAGACAGTTATAATATTGATGAACGTTTATTTTATGGTACAAAACTACGAGTGTTGAATGGGGGACTAGACGGAGTAGGGCTGGTCTTCGCCGGATTCGTGGTATTTGATGTAAGTTTCCACATGAGTGAAATCTTTCTTCTCTTCTTGCCAGCCTCTTGGGGGCGCTTTCTCGTAGTCGAATGCCGTCTCATTTTCTCCGTACAATTTGTTTATTTCACTCTCCTCATCACGGAATTTACCGGCGGACACTTTTTTACCAGTAATGGGATCCGTCACGTCTCCACAAGGATAAACAACCTTTTTGACTTTGTGTGTAATGAGACGGGTTAGTTTGTCTGGCAGTTGTTCGAGGAGAACCATGTCGCCGGTTTTGCATTGTTTGTCGGGATCGTGGGCAAAAACGTATTCGAATTTACTAAAATACTGAATAAACGTTTAAAGGATTGAAAGACAAGTTTTGTAATGTCTTACCATCAACAAATTTTGATCCATTTCTAATCTTTTTATTTTAAATCTAGAAGCGTTCTGTTTTACACAAGGAACACATTGTCCTAAAAGGAGAAACGTTTTGGAGGCTGCTTGTAAAGCCATTTCTTTAGAAATTAAAAAATTTGAAAATTTTCAACTTAACCTACAAAAATTGAAACTGTCTAGTGAAATTGCAGCTATCTATAATAGGTTCGTCACCTCTCTGAAAGAGGGAGCAATAAAAAATTGCTTTATTACGACCAAAAAGGAGGAAGTTGACTGCATTACAACTCGAGTAACGAGCAAGCGCGTTCTATGTTGTCGATACATTCATAAAAATGACTTTTTTTCATAAAAATTATTGTAAACATTTAAATTTTTTCTATTAAACCAACACTGTTAAGTGTATTTAAATCTGTATGTAAGTGTGTATCGTGCTTCCGATAAATTTACGCGTTAATATTCAGTGTAAATACCCTCGTTAAATTCCAAGAGGGTAGTGTTTGTTTATGTTTGAATTTTTTTCCTGAAAATTTGGATTATTTTCTACTGAAACATAAAGGTGAAGTGATTGTTTTCTTTTCTTCGTATTTTCTAGGCTAACAAGATATCTTGATTGGTGCTTTTCTATCAAAAGATCCAGTAGGCGATAAGACGATATGAATTATAATAAAATTTATTGATATATCCACAGTGCATTTTTCTTCGAACGAGAGTTTTGGGTAAACAATTGATATAATTACACATTCGATCGAAATGTAATAACTACTTGAGTCACAAATGCGATAAACCATCATTTTAAAATAACGAACACAACCTCAATTACAGTAATTAATTAGTTTTCGCACTTGGGTACATAATGCAAACTCGAAACAATTTAATTGGCATTAATTTATTACTAAAAACCCGACAACAATATGCACGACCAACAATAATTTATTTCAATTAAGAAAAATGGACTGTGGAAGGCCGCTCTCTTGATTATTGTCCGCTTGTCTAATTTCCTTTTGACAAAGACCACTTGGATTAATAAATGTGTAAAATATGCTGTAAAAAATGACAATCACATTTCTATGTTATGTTGAACATGCTGCCAACTGATAAACAAATGTTAAAAGCCGGCCATTTGGATGTACATACGTACAACGTCCTTTGAATTCAATGACGGGATGTTTGTGACAACGTATTGAATATAAATACAAATTACTGTACTATTACCAACATAAAATGATAATTATGTGTGAAAAATGCATATAATCACATAATAGAGATGGCATGGACTTTACTTTCCGTTCCATCCCTGTAGTTGCAAAATGCATAATTTCACATTAAACAGGAAGTACTTTGTACTTTCTTTATTTCTGCACAAATGAACCGGTACTTCTGTCATTGTTCACAAACGAATATTCACGCTTCACCACAAAACTGGGATCCAAAACGGTTATCTATATAACACGAATTAGCCTTTTAAATGATGTTATTATTTAATTAGAGGTTTGAGGCGCCACACCGATTTGGCTCCACCATCATTTTGATAATAGAAAAATTCGAATAATATCCAATTATGTAGCCGTATAATAATAGGTTTTTTTCACTTAATGCCCATAATTATTGTGTTCAAAATTTATAAGCACGATTACAAATAAATAACGCTTTAATCGAGTTTGGGTGCCACACTTTGTCTAATTCCGTTTCCATTACATGATGGGCCCCCCATTCCATAGGGTACATGAGTGTCCCCCCGAATTAAAGCCATTTTACACAATGAAACAACATTGTAATTTAATTTGTGTACGATTATATGATAATGTCCGCTTATTATTTATTATTTGAAAAGAGTTCATTGTTGTTTTGTAATAGATGTAATGGTGGAGTGGGCGAATGTCATCACTATTAAAAATTGATGCCGTCCATCGACCTTTTTACGTTCGTTGGTGGGTTAAAGAAGATGTGTGTTGAGCACTTTATCCGTATCCTTTCTCTTCTCATATGCATATACATTATCAGTCCTTCAGTTTGGTAAATCAAAGTGAAGAGATCACTTGGACGTTTCGTTAAAAGAACGGTTTTCTAAAACTGACAAATTAACATATTTATTCCATAACCACTCGTACAACAGTGTTAAGAACGTTTTGAAGAACTTTTATGGGCCGTATTGATGATACATAGAGGTTCGATTAGAAGTGGGTTTTTCAGTTGAAAATAGAACAATCTGGATGATAGTCGGTTATTCAAAAATAATTATGGACAAACATCAAAGAAAAAAGATCAGCAGTTTAAGGAACTCTTGACGAACTTTTATGGCACATTTAGGATGCTACCTCAATTCAAATGTTAAATACTTAGAGATTTGATCAGAAGTGGGCTTTTTCATTTTGGAATGAGAGAAACTGAATAACTGAATAACTCTTGATTAAGATTGTAATAAAATTATGTATGAACACGGTTCTCTTTTAATAAGATTGTTTTATTACCTATTAGAACTTGGGGGCATCAAAGTGAAGAGATCACTTAGACGTGTGTTTAAAAAGAGGTGTTCGGTTTCAAAATAACTGATAAATTAACATATTTACTCAATAACCACTCGTACCGAAGTGTAACAAACTCTTGAACAACTTTTATAAGGCACATAACCCCAAATTGAAATGTTGGATGCTTAGAGGTTCGATCAGGAGAGGATTTTTAACAATTTCGAAGTAAACCATTTTCCTTCTAAACCGCATTTTATTAGTCTTTCAGTTGGTTCATCAAAGTCAAGAAATCATGTGTTGAACTAGTTTCAAGAAAGAGACGTCCACTTGCTTAAAGTGACAAATTAACATACAAACTCCATAACCACTCCACACAACAGTCTGAGTAACTTTTATGGGGGCACATTGTAACAGAAACCTCAATTCAAACATTGGATGCTCCAGAGGTTCGATCACAAGTGGGTATTTTAAGTTGGGAATGAAACAATCTGGATGATAGTTGTTTAATATTGGAACATAATTGTGGGCGAACTGTTTCCGTTATAATATCGAAAACAAACATTTGTCCAATGACTTCCATAATTGAGCGTGGAGTTTGTGAGGAAAGTGGCAATTTGTCGAGAACAGTTTGTATAGAATTAATTAACTACTCATTTGGGTTAAAAGAATTTAAGGAAAATCTCTTCTGGAAATAGTTGATAATTAATTCTCCAAGTGTAAATAGTAATTTGAATATTAAGATACACATCAAAGTGGAAACTTTGTCGTAACACCCAATGAACTGTGTTCAGTGGAGTTTGTTATAAGAGGCGATGGGAACTGGAAATAATCATTAAAATCGTTTTCATTAAATTTTTCCCAGTATACACGGAGATGGAATGGAGGATATAATTTTAATGAAATTTATTGCGATCCTCTTGCTATTGATTGTAAATAGAAAAAGATTACCACATATAGAAACACCTGTTTCTCCTAAGGCTAATTACTTGGCTAATTATATACAGATGTTGCACGTTGTTGCACTTGAATTGCTCATCTCCACAGAGGTTTTATTGTTCCGTGTTTAATTTCTTCGCACTCTCACCTCCCCCGCGCTCTTTGACCAAAGTGTATATAATAATTATCAAGTATTTACATGAGGTGGAAGTAAGGGGCCACTGGTTGTTGTACTGGGGGGCATAAGACGGGAATTCAATGCTGCAAACCGCACTAATATAACAGACGAATGTAATATTTACGTTTTACGTTGTGTTGGTCGAGTTTAAGGGGTGGTACGAGAGCGCTTTGAAATTAATTTTGGAAATTTTACCTAAACCGCAAAACTGTCCATCTAACAAGTAAACAAACAGTACCGGAGAAATAGGAAGTTGGGAGAGAGGAGCCCTTAAATCCACTATTAATTTACAGAATTTACTGCAGGCTATAAAATTATTCTATGCATGAGTAGATCACTGTTTCGTGTTACTGAAATATTAATAAAACTTAAAGGGTTGTGTTGGTTGTAATTATTTCATTTGGAGTGTGGTCTAAATGACCGTCAAAATTTGGTTTATTTAGAAATCTGTGAATACAGTGAAGACAAATTTTAAACAGCAAAAATTGTTTTCGATTAGGTCCTGTTTTGTCTTTAGGTTTTTAACTTTTGGCTTAGACTTAGACGATAATGGTCTTCTTTTATTCATTATGAGTGCCTTCAAAAGTTCAAAATCTGTCCTAATGTTTTTGTTGAGAAATTTTACTTTATAAAGTGCCTTCACAAATAGTCAAAAACCACATTTTTCATTCTGACAAAAATTAATGACGACTATTAGGAACAGGTAAAAAAATTTTTGGTAATTATTGGGTAAATAGTGTTCCAAGGGTGCTTTTAAGCGAAGTGTGCAACTTCCAAGGTTTCAGTAGTTCAGTGTAATTTCTCATAAATTCAAATTTTACATGAATATTTGAAATTTTTCCTGTAAAAATACATACATTTCTGCCAACTGTATACTTTGAACAGACAAGATGAGTCATCGTGTTTTTTATAGGCTTGTTAACAGAAATCAAATAAACGAGATAAAATCATTCGGATTACATATGCATTGAGTCAATGTTGTGTGGGCGGAGGAATAAGACAACGAAGGTGTGTCGGTGGGCAAATTTAGGATAATTTCGAGTTTTGAAATAACATTTCTAAATTTTTCAATTTTCGGAGACAGAGAAATAGGGCGTTGTATACGGCACGTGATAATAATAATACAGAAATGTATATTATTATTCGCACAAGTTTTGGACAATAGAAATTTCCTTGAATATGTTATGAAATGTTAATGGCTACTTGAACAATTAGCATCGGAGCAATAGATGTGGAGAGTGGTAGTAGCAACAAAACAAAACTCACGATTAGCTTGAATGGAAGTAAAATAACATTGTAATTAAATTGTATCGTTATGATAACAATGACATATTTATGAGGCTGATTTATAAGAAATGTACACGGTTATCGGAGACAATTGGTAATTTGATAATAGACTGTCGAATACATTCGTTCTCCAAGGCTTTAGGAAAAGGGAAAAATTCGGAAAGGTTACAGGGTGAATTATGAATGATTCATTTGTAAAAAGTGCTCTTTGTTCGCAAATCAACATACATTCTAGGAAAAAAGGAGTGAGAGAAAAATAGGCGGGGTGTGTTTTTAATTATTAATGTGGTAATGGGCTTGCTTTTTTTCATAATTCAACATTGGATTGAAATTTAATTTGACTCTAAAATATCAATTTACATGAACATAACGTGTTTTTGTAATATTACATTTTATTTTGTTTGGTTCGTAAATAAAATTAACATTTTTTACTTTTTCTGTATAAGTTTTACAAATTATCATCACGAAATTTTGTAAAATTACAGCATTATCCACTAAATGTGTTTAGAATAATTTCCCTTGGCACTTTTTAACTAGATTTCCATATTTGTTTAAAATTCGTAAAATTCCAGCCCTGGACGGTATTTTAAGTTTCGACATTTAATTGAAAACGGTTCGTAAGACATCCATAAAAAACGCAAGCCATAAATTTCGGCTCATATACAAATTGAGGTGCGCATATAATAAAAATGTAATAAAAAGTATTACGGCTGTTTGATAAAAAATTGTCCAACATTGGAAAATTGTACGCTTGTTATAATTTTTTACAGTTTGATATTACAGTAACCACACCTTTCCTAACACGCAACATATGTAGGTACAACTGGTAAAAAGAATAACCGAGGAGAAAGCCTTGACTTTCAGTGTATTTATTTTACAATCGATTTTATAATTGGCAGACCGCTTGGCGCCATGTGTTTTTTGATTTAATTAGTTTATTCGCTCTACAAACGTTGGTATTTTTATATCTAATTGTTTCTGTTTATAACAAGATAATGAATTTAGTCGTATGGATAGTGAAGTGGCGCTGCATATAAATGAAAATAAATTTAAATGGTCGTATAAAGTTCGAGTCCCTCAAGTCCATTTATATTTATAGAAAACAGAACCTGTGTTCATAATATGAACTCCAACTGATTCCCATAAAAACTTTCTAACGGGCGATGGTGTGGTTTATTTACTGTGTGCCAGCATGTATCGAAATAGAAAATCCACTAGATATTATAAAAATAAAGGAGCTCTTTCGTATTTTTCTTCGAGCAGGTAACGATTTTTGGGGGTCATTTAGGCAGATGTTATATGCGGTCCAAGGTGCTGGCATATATAGAGGGAATTGGGGGTATTATCCACCTGGTGCAGTCATTATATGGGGTTGGTACGAGTGCAATCATTACAGACAATAGTTGCATAAAAGTTTCATAAAGTAAATGAAAAAGATGAAAGCGTTGTTGCAAAGAGGGTGGGTTGGAGGGCAAATTAAAAGTGGCTTGACGGAGACTTATTCACATGTTTATGTATGTAAAGTAGTGTGGGGGGTTTGAATGTAATATAAACTATTGAAATGAAACCGTACGAAGGTTATAGTATAGAATGTATTAGAAAAATCGTGCAAAACAAACACATGAATGCGGTGCGGTGTTTGTTTGCGGTTCGATTTGTGAATTTATTAGCGGAAAACTTTTTCCCCCAAGTGAGTTTTTCTTAAAAACATATAAAATTGTTTGAAATTTCTCTAAGAGAAAAATTTAATTTGCATACACGACGACACGAGAAATGAAAAGAATAAGGCAGAAAAAAGTGGAGTAGTAACAATTTCAGTAAAAATAAGTTAGAACTTTTTCCCCACACTACACCATGCATTTTCTTTGTGCTTCTTTTCCTCTTTCTTTCTCGCTTTTATTTTCTCTTCTCTATGATGCTTTTGAATTGGTACAAATCTCTCTCTCCCTTATTCTTTGACAACAACATATACTTATAAGTAAAAAGCGAAACTTTTGTAAGAAAAACAAACAAAAGTTTGATAGAAGAGAAATCTGGGCCCGTAAATGTCTTCAATTATATCATTTAATAGTTAATTAACGTTGTTCTTTTATGTGCTTTGTACATCAATCATGAATTTAACGTTGGATTAAAAATCTCTCTGTGTATGTTTGTGTCGGAGGCCTTTCCTAATCATTCGTCGACCCAAATATGCATCCATTTCTCCTCTCATGACATTTAATACGTGTTTTGTTGTTTCAATCTGGTGCTGGGTGCACAATATGCTCGCCTATGTTTTTAGGGGCTTTAAAAAGTTCTTTTCAATGTTATAATGATGTGAATGGTACTTTTGTGTAGTGTGTTGGCTGGGACCCTTAACGTTTTTATGTGTTTGTTAAGTGGTTATGTGAAAATTTTCAGGCAGATTTTAATTGGAATTGCATGGTGGCCGACCATCAGTCTCAGAGTTTTCCGTAATTTTGGACAATTTTGGCAAGACACGAAAAAGAGTGTCTTAAAAGGAAGGTATAGCGTAAATAATTCATCGTGAACATGATTTCTTACATTAAATTTACACTCATATTTAGGGCCATTAAACGTTTCCTGCATAAACAGCAGAAACTGTCCATAAATTCGGAATGGCAAAGATTTTATGACACTTTCAACTATTGACCGCTCTGCGGTGTATATTTTTATATGAGTTTTTTACCCGTTCGCAATTAAATTCAATTCAAGTCGCAGTTTTAAATTAGAATTTTAACTATTACTTTGATCATTAAACTGTTGGATAAAAGAAGTCATAAAATTAAAGAAAAATAATTGTTAATTTTGAGTACGGATTTCAAGCTGTGTTTTATAATGGCGTGTGTTGTATTAAAAATTTTAATAGGGTTAGCAGACTGGTTGGGGTCTAGGCGATTTTTCTTTTTTGCATTTGTTTCGAATAAATCCATTTAAAACCGATAAATTTGCTTGTTTTTCTGCATTATGTAGAAAAAGAGATTCGGTTGTATATTTCTCTGGTTTGGATTTTAATTCAAATATTTAAGTTGGATAATTTATGTGTGTTACCTTTGCTAGGTGGGTACACAAAAGCCCCCAGAGAGTACGTATAAAAGATGTTATCTACGAAATAGTGACTTGTTAAAATAATAAATTGTTTGGAGGATGTTGTTTTAGTTCCGTTTTCGAATTCAACAGCCAAAATCTACAAAATCAATTATGAAGTTGTTTTATGTAGTGTGTCGGAAGAGAATTAATCGATCCTTGCATTCTTCAATAATTTTGTACTGTTTCGTTGGTCACAATGTCATGTCAGTTTGTCAAATGTCACAACCTAACAAAAACAATTCAAAATTAAACCATAATTGGAAAAACTACTGTAATTGAATTTACATATGAATTTTAAACATGAATAAAAATTTTTTGTTTCCATTAAACGTTCAAAGTTCAAGTTTAAATTACTTTATCAATTGATATTTGTTATTTTCTTTGGTTACCTTTTGGTTCGCTTTAAAAACCAATCCAGTAATTCCTGAGGTTTATTTTTCAAAATAACAGAATTCAGACAGAGATTAAATGCCCAACAATAATTCCGAACCAATGCTAACAATTTAAATAAAAACTGGAAACACACTTGAACTTGCCAGATTAAGCAATTTTTTCCCATTCTATTCAAAAATATAACATATTGTGTTAAAAAACATTGGGTCCATAATTCTATTGATTTCAATAATTACGAATTCATCCATTGATTTTGGTACGCACATAGGGTTGCTTTTCAATACTGCACGTGACTCGCATATGGCAGATGTGTTCCTCTTTAATCAGACCTCGTTATGACATTCAACACCCTTAATTTGCCTTCTAAATTCAACGAAAAAAACTTTTATTCAAATATCATTTCCTCTTTTTATTGATTCTGACTGTTTGTAGAAGAATGGTGGCGAATAGGGGAGCAGAAACTTCCACTAATTCCTCAATTATTATATCGTGTAATTACTGGAATTATTACATATGTGGAGGTATGCAAAATGAATACATGTTTCGCTTAAATGCACATATAGGACATATACCCTGATGGTCTTATTGGAAAGCAAACAGAATTCGATCCCGTCATCATCAATCACATTTCTGATAATACGAATCGATATAATGAGAAGAGCAGCATATAATTTGTGTTTTGTCTGCGAAAATGAATGAGTCATTTCTGTGTTGTTGTGTTGTTGCAATGTAATGGAATGAAAATAGTGTATCTCCCATGTATATTATGGATGTTGGTATAGAAGGGAGAAGAAAGAAGACTGTGGACTAATAACAGTAAAATGCAGCAGTGCGCCGCGTACGCCGAAATTGTATTAACAAAAAGCAATGGATAGATATGGGAGGAAAATCGCGATATCATTGAATGTGCGGCGGGAGTGGTTGAGATCCACCGGCAGAAAGACTGTTGGGAGGCTTATCGTAATGGAATTGCACGCATCTGGCAATATCTTGATAAATTTTATATAAATGGGAATCAAATTTTTCAATGAACTTTGCAATTTCAATACGTTTACGAAATAAACATAACAGACTGTCGGGAAATGGTTTTACGATGTGCCTACCAGCATATTTATTTATTATTTTGACTGTTGGAGTATTTGGGGTGGTTATGTGACATTATTTTTGAAGGGTCTAAGGGAGCTTTGATACGAAAGTCGAGACGTGTTCGAAAAGTAACCACGGAGAGAGAGTGAGAGACTTGTGTGTATACGTTTTAATGAGCTGGAATTACTATAAATAATTTAGACGCTTCAAGGATCGCTTTTCATTTGCAGGGTTAGAGTAGGACGTTAATCTAGTGTGCTAGGAAATTTATGAGTCTTTAATGTTCACGTATATTATTGTATATTTTAAATATTTGAAATTTAACAGAAGATTTGTTGGACGGATGTGTCTCACTAAATTTACATTGAAAATAATTATAAAAACGAAAATCCAAGAATTCTTCATGCTTCGATTTTTGTGAGTCATCGAAATGGTTTTCTTTTTGTTCAATATGTCTTGCCTTGGTAACAATTTATTGTACACGTTTGTAGAAAATTTATTGAATATTTAGTCATAATTTATCGCGTAAAGTTTTTTTTAAAATATATAAGACAATTTTACTGCCCCACAAACACGCCCTTTTTCTCGATGAAAATACCCAATAAATCCATCTAGAACGGCAATAGAAAATAATTTACTCTCCCCTGAAATTCGATGAAAAAACTGTTTACTTTTATGGAACCTTTTTGTTCTTAGCAGCAGCCCTTCCGACGGAAGATGTTTTATTAACAGTTATATTAGTGGCATTAAAGGGAAGTGTTTTATTCGATTTTAATGCCCGGGTATAATAATGGGAATAATTCAGCACATGTTTGCAGACGATTTTTTTAGTCATGTACGAGGAGACCAAGCAAATTAACCAACTGGCCACCCACTATTCTGATATGTTTAAATGTTAACTAGGTGGCATTGTATGGGTGGGAGGGGGATCATGTTTGAATGTTTTCAGGGGTTTAAATTTACGCTTGCTTGACCTATTATAAAAGCAATTGTATTAATATTAGAGGCGGTGTGTGTGTGTGTTTTATGCTTTTGTGTGGGTACGCACAACTTTTTCATCCAACTTTATAATAAATTATAATAAAGTGGAACGTTGTTTAGTAACTGATAATTTATTAGGTAGATTATCTCTTTGTAAAAGGGCGGTTTCATGTTGCATTTTGTGCATTTCACCTGATGATGATGCTTGGAAATATTTTAATGAAAATTGGGTACTTTTGTATGCATTAAATCCTCTATTTACATTTAATTTACCCTAATGTTTGTTTAACTATGTGTAATTTGCACTATTTATAATCGACATTTTTCACAAATCAAAACATTGCCTCCAATGGGCTAGTTTTTACTGAACAAACAGATAAGAGCTTTTCAACCCCCATCCATATTGCGATTACAGTCGGGTTTTTTCTCTGACGATCGACATCAAACTGTATACATACACGAGTATGTATTTATATTTAATTTGCTGTCTTCAAACCAAAGCGATTAGATTTTTATTGGCGAACATTCGTACCGTATTTTATTAGAGATGTTCCCAAATTTCACTTATACGTGAAACATAATCCAATATTTTACTGTTCTCTGCATTCTGAATAGTATATGCTTGCAAAGCAATTATTTTTTTAATATTAATACATAATACCACCGTATGGGGGGAGAATGTTAATCCAAATTGATATTGCATCGGGATGAAAGTGTTTTTCTATTCGAAAAAAAAATTATTGTTGAAACTGGTAGAGCTGGCAAAAGTTTTTACATTAATTAAATCTATATTCAAACTGCAAGGTAGAAATTAATTATACAAACACAAACATGGTTTTACGTTACAAAACGCATCAAATGAGTCCATTAACTCAAATAGAAACAATAAATTTTCATTTGTGCAAACCCTTAAAATGTATAAAAATAATATACAATGATAATTTGTTCATGAAATATGCGGTTGAAAAAAAAATGTGGTGCTCTTATCAATTATGTACTGAAAATATAATTTCCATGTGGAAAAAATACACTAACCGCAATAATACTATGTATATACGAAGAGAGAGTTGTTCCATGAATGGCTGCTAGAGTCCAGATCAATAGCGTAGGTCCAGCATTAACTGAGGGTGTGCACTCAAAAGCGTTCTCCCTGCAGGACCGTATTTAATTATTTAACGAGGTCAATAACTTGCCTTTTCATATTTGCGTGGTGCAGGAGTCAAGTGTCCAATTCCCGAATGTAAAGAAAACAGTTTAAATTGTTTAATAAATTGTTGAGAGTAAATATTGTGAGGGTGTTTGTGTATAATTAAAAAAAGTGACCAATGCATTATTTGTTTGGCAATTGAGAATGATTCAGTGATGGACGAGTTTAAGGGCGATCGAATAGCGCAGGGGGATGGAATTGATTGTATTAAGTATTCAATATACGAGGGAATGAAAGGAAGGATTCCGAGTACAAAGAAACGCAAGTGTATCGGTTCTAAACTATGTGAGTGATGCCAATACTATCCTGTCGCTCCTTCCACCATCTCCCTCGCACTGCAAGATTGTAAATATTATACGAAATAAGGGTCGCTAAACCATAGATAGGCGAGTAGAGAAAAGCTAACGTTTGCATTATACTAATAAAAGTCGGCCATGTGAAAATATGTGATGAAATTCTTGTCATAACATGGAAAATATAACATTTCGCATTAGAGTGTAGATATTTTTTTAATAACAATTAGAGAGAAAAGTAATTAGATATATGTTTCGATAAAAACATTCACTTGGACATGTAAAAAGGAAAAAAAAATAGCTAAATAGTTAGGGTTATATAGAGTTGGTGAGTAATTTAAATTTTAAAATAAATACCACATCGTATATCTTGATGTTCTGCAGTGTATTTATTTTACGATTCAAGAACTTTCCACCATTTAACTTTTCTTAGTAGGGAAATTATGGGTGGCGCATTAAGGGGACACACTATTAACTAGGACTCGATGTGTGGTCGTTAGTGATACATTTTTATGTAAATTGCCCCAACAAATTGAATATGCTGGGGGGACGAGTTAATTGTTAAAATTGTAATGCGATTTCGATGCGAATATTCTTTTTAACATTCAGTCAACATATACGGGGAAGTTTTCGGCAAGATTTATGGACTGTGGGTGGAAACTTTCTTCCTATAGGAGAGTAAAATGTATTTTTTGCTGCTATACTGCTACTGGAGTAAATTAAAAACCTATAGAATTTTTCTGCACACTGCAACTTGACAGTGGAAATTTTACTCTGGTCAGGTATTACTGGGTTAGAAAATGTTCAAACCACAATGATTAATGTTCCCACGAAATACACACATTTGGAAAACTTTTCACCTTCTAAATAGTTGAAGAAAGGTCGTCGCCTATAATTTTTCGTAAAACAGAAAAAATTACGTTGAACTCAAGAGATAAAGAAGACGATTTGAAATACAAGCATTTGAAAAGATTTCACCTTCTAAATAGTCGAAGGAAAGGTCGTTGTTTATGACTTTCCGTAAAACGTAAGAAATTATGCCTAACGGAAGGAAGAAAATAGAGTGGAAAAGCGATTTGGAATTCACACATTTGGAGAAAACATCACCTTAATAAATAGTTGTAAAAGCTTGTCATTTACATTTTCTTGTGTAACTTTTTACGTAACATATGTTGACCAAAAAAGAGAAGATAAAAAAGTGAAAACGGGTAAGAAGACGATTGAACTGTTTGGTACCTACATACCTGGTAATGATTTGCATAAATCGGCCACTTGTTTGCTACAACAAATACCGAGCTCGCTGTACTGGGTAATGATTAATAAACAAAAACGTGATGCTCTTAGAAAATGTATAGTTATACGGTTGAATGGCTAAGGTTATCAGCTGTTTATTGCTTTTAACGATGAGTATATTAAAGGAATTGTCGCATTTAATCAACCGTATTAAATTCATCAGTAATTTATCGAAGCATTTTGAGTAAAGAGAAAATTGTTACCGACCAGAATGTAAATTAATGTTAATATTTGTAGTTGAACGAAAAAAAGGACAAATTAAATAGCAGAAAATCAACAAGGGCAATTTTTCTGGCATAAAATCTGATTTGAAATGAGTATACATGGGATGCTGCTGCCAGTGTGTGTTTGAAAAATGAACAAAAAACCCTTCCGTTGCACACATGTTTCCACTGAACGAGTTCTTCCACAACTGTAATTACAGAATTTATTATATATGAATGTTAAAATTTTATATAATCAACTTATTATTCCGGGGACGGATTTTGATATTCCATTCTTTGCTAATAGCTCTCCCCCATATCCAAATGCATACGGTTGCGCCGTATAAAACGGTTATTAATTCGTTTATTTGCATACACACGCACCAATCTAACGGTGTACGAATTTTTTTTGTGGATCAATTATCGTGTTGGCAGCAATTCAATGGGAAAATGTCAAATTTCATTTATAGGGCTTTTTCCGTTCCTCGATTGTACTTTAACAATTTTTAGTGAATTTACATACAATTTCAATAACATGCATCGCCGTGTATGTTTTTGGAATATTTGATGTTTTTGTGGCAGCCGCTTTTCCTCCACCAAAAAAAATGTGAATGTTGTAGGTTTGAACTGGTAAAGCTAATGAGGTGCCTTTGGCAAGCTTTGTTTCCTGTAATCTCAAAAGATGGCAGAGCTTTGTGGCTAGGAGGGGGAGAAAAATAAGTTTCCCTTGCCAACTGTCCATCAAAATGTGTAACTTTTATCATAAGCCGCTTATCAGCCATCATACACACAACACCATCACTGGCTTCTGCCATAATCAATAATAAAGTTTGGGGATAGGCGTTAGGATGACCATTTCGACTTGTCACAATGATGTGATAAAATTGAGTCCAGACGATTATAAATAAAGTAATTGAAAATGGACACACATGCCACTTCACTAGAACAATTTACTTGTGTGTTATTTGCATTAGAGCGCCAGTCCAGAGAGCCGTTTTTAGTGAAAAGCACTACAAATACCATTTTCTCTAAAACCAGGAAATAATTTGAATAAAATTAAAGTGTGCAGCACAATAAAGCGATTTACAGGGACTATTCTGGAGTGATGGGGCACTCCGAATGGCAAATATATACTTGAAAACGTGCTGCATGTATGGGCATATATATTTTTTTAATTATTTGCGTGTGTGCAGATCGGAAAAAGTACCTAATCCGACATTATGTCTAATTTTGATAATGTTTTTTGTTGTAGTTTGGGACCTTAAATTGAATTTGTAAAGGAACACCGGAAAAATTATATGACAGGCACATGTAAAGGGTAACAACACGTCTACAGAAACTTCTAACAGGCACATCAGAGAGAAGAATTATCTGTTCAGTCACGTTATGAATAAATAATGAGTTTTTGTCCAAACGAACGTCACTCGGCCTATACCTGTGCCATAAAAACGTTCGTCACATCCGTTTTAGAAAGAATAGCGAAGATAGACGCACAGCGATGTTTTGTTATTGGTGGAAAAGTGCGAATTGGTGCACATTCACGTGTAAAATGAACAGTTTATAGCAAGAGGAGTGGATTGCTTTGTGTTCTACACATATTTAAAGATTTGTTTTGTGGTGAAGTTGATCGACAATGGTTTACTTTCTTCCACCACCAGAGGATAAATAAATGGTGGAGGTCTGTTTGGGGATGGATTTATGGCAATTAGATTCTGAAATGGATCTGAAAAGATCGCGTTACAATGAATTCATTTGGTTGAATATTATAATGGTTCACACGTTTCATTTGCTTTTTGTTTCGATGCATAACACATGTGTGGTCATTAGAGATTATAAATAAACATGGTCCTTTCTTTTTTCGAAAAATTAATTGCTTCTAATAGGTTTGTTAACTATTCTTGTACATGGTTTAGAAATCGTCATTCTCATTATAAATATATGGAGATGTGTGTGTAAGTGGGATTTTGTGTTTTTTTCGGTCTTAATGTTGTTGAAGCACGCAATCAATGAGTCTAAATATTTCTACGATTTCGCTATATGACGGTTATTAATTACAGGAAAAACAGTTCTTGTAAAAAGCGCAACTATTGCTGTATTGATTAGGTAGTGACGCCAAGTTTTTTATTAAATGTTGAAAAAAAACTGACGATAAAACGGTTTTCCACGTCGATGAACAAGAATTGTTTGTTTATCAAAATTATTCGCTTTTATTTTATGTTTTTATCTGTTTAGTTTGGGTAAAAGTGTAATATCATGGGTTCTTTTGATTTCAACTTTCAACATTTCAGGTATTTGGCAAGTTGAAAGTACAAAAGTTTAGCTTCCTATTTATGAAGTGTTCAAATTTTATGTGTTTAGGCTAATATCTTCCAAGAAGTGGCAATTTGTAAATTAATCCAAGCAATTTGTTAAGTTGTTTTGCTTACATATTTGTTGAGTAAATTACTTTATTACAGAGGCCATTTGAAATAATTCCATATACTTTGTTCAATATTTTCCTTTGTTTTTGCTGATAGCAATGCACGTCTCTAAAGTTTAAATATTTATTTTCTAAAATTAAATGTATATGTGTAATTTGAACTCACCTTTTCAAACCTTGTTGGTTATGGATTTTCGTGAATCATTTCTACGTAAAAATTAATTCTAACGAAAACTAAACAACTTGTACCATGTTAGCAAACAAAAAAGATGGCAATTTTTTTGGTATTTTCAGATTCTTGAATATAATCATGCGCTCCTTTCAATTAGCAGCATTTTTCAAGGACTGAATGAAATAATTAGAACAAATTGCCGGATCGTCTATTTAAGAAAGATTTTACAATTTAAATTTAATAATCCTATTATCGAGTTGGAGGTACACAAAAAGAACGCTAAATTGAGAGTACTTTATAATGAATGATTCACGTTCCAAATGATCCGTATAGCGCGTAGGTATATTTTCTTATTTGAGCTCAAATCACCTTTTAGAATACAATTCCCAAAAGGAAAGATATTGATGATGACTGATGTGTAATAATCAGTAAAGTATATACGACGCTACAAAAACCAATTTACCGAACATCAACAAAAATATGTTTTCATCGACCCTGTTTTGTGCTTAAATTGGTACGTTTAATAGTTATAATAAGAATCTGTCGTTCAGCTATGTTTAAATGATGTATGACTAATATTTGCTCGTTATGATTAATTTCGTTGATAATTTACTTGATGAGGCAACACCACAAAAAAAGCAGCCCATAAAATTATCTGACAAAACAACAAAACCCCATATTCCCATCGTATTTTTTCCTCTCTCGAAAATATTCCAGCAAGCAAATTTCTGCATAAAGGATAAATGTGGAAAATCAAACAAATCCGATTAAAGAGTGGTCAGTTTGTCTGGAAATAACCAAGCAATGGATAAAAAACGAATCGCAACACCGACTGTGCTTTTATGTAACTGAAAACTTTTCTTCTACATATAGTTAAAACTATCGTATTACATTTCACAACCCTTTTATGTAACAATGTTGTATGTGTTTAGTGTATAAGTATTAATTCTTTTCGGTCTGATGCATCCCTTAGTCTAATTGCTAATATGTCCGTTGCAGGTTGCCGGCGCTAGTGGTGGTTCCAGTGTGGTGGGGGCAAGTCAGCTGGCACCAGCGTCGCGACGGATCTTCACCAGTCGACGTCAGGCGTCTGTTTATATCACATTTAACGCGCACATATGAACAAACATTGTTTAGAAACTATTTTTTTAACTATCTAAATTTGTATATTTTTTATTCCAATAATTGAACAATTTTTTTTGTAAATTCGTGTGTTTTTGGTGGTTCCGTTATCAAAAGTGTTGTGATGGTGACTTTACGGACAATTTCAAATAGTGTTGTGTGATTTTCCTTCAACTTTCCATACAAATTGACATGTTATTGTTGTTGTTGTTCTTGTAGGCGGCGGGGCACACAATCGAACCATGAAGGGCGGTGGTGTGTTTATTGTTGCCGCGTGTGCTTTCACAGCCGCGTGTTTGGCGGCCTGGCAGGAGAACGTTAGGCCCAAGATGTATGTTCAATTAGGTGAGTACGAAATTATTACGCCCTAATAAGATATCAACATGAATATTAATGTGTGCTCACAAATTTTGTGAAATGCCATTTTCCTAATGGAATTCTATTTGTTTATCATTACCATTTTCGGTGGGATAATTATTTAATTGGTAATTTGTGGGACTGATTGCAGTTAACGAACATTGTTAAAACAACAATAAAAGAGTGTTTCCTGCTTTATATATGTTTTGTGTGGCAGGAATTGTAACAAGGCTTAATAAGGAGCAATAAATAATGGAATTTGTTCCTGTAACTGTTAAGTAAATTAACCACGTTCAATTCAATTTGTCTCATTTTGTATTATTAATGAGCAATAAGCATAAAATAATTCATTGAAATAGCGATGTACATTCAATTACTTATACATTTATTCAATTATAGTATGATGGAACCTGTTCAAAATATCAGACGTAAATAATGTAGTTTCTGATCAATCGAAACGGAAGCAATTTGCTCTAATGTTGTGGCCGGTTATTAAAAATGTAAATAAATAAAACAGGGCCAATTTTGGGTTTGGATGGAGGGTTTGGCATTTTATATGTGGGGGTGGGTGTCGCATTCTTTTATAATATTAAAAGTTTGTACACGTTGTAAAATGTACTTTATTAAATTACTGTTAACAGTCACTCCAATTAAATTCGTTTAATGTTCTTAAACTAATTTTGTATTCAAATGTACCTTCACACAGGTCTGGCAGACAACAATTTGAATATCAAAGTTTTATGTTGTCGGTGGTGTGTCAAAAGGTCTTTACTTATTGCTTTAAAACTTCCGAACTTCTTATTAGAATACAAGGAAAGCACATGAAAGGCGTTTAATAGTCGACAAAATACGGTATGAAAGATTTATTGATGGTAAAATGAAAGGAACCACATACTTACATGTGGGATACGTGTTTGAATGGTAGAGAGAAGAAGTAGAAATGCTTTTTAGTGCCATGAAAAACTGGATTAGTCCGACTAAGTAGGATAATAAATATTTGTGGTAATGTTTGGTAAAAAATGAACTGGTTTGCTTTGGATTTAAATTTGTAATTTGTTTGGGAATAGAGTGGAATAACTTAGCGATTTGGTTTTTTATTTTATTGTTTGAGAAGAAATGCTGAGGAAGTTATTGCAAGTGGAAACTTTTTTGCCATGAAAATTAAGTTTTTAAGAGAAAAATTATATTTACTTACTTTATCTAATGAAAAGATGTTTATCTTTCTATTTTCTAAATGGGGTACAATAAATATTTTTCTGTTTTTGTTTCGCCTGTTCATATTTTATTCTAATTTAAATTTCTGCTCAGTTTTGTGTTTGGGACGAACAAAAGCTGCATTGCGGTTCGTATGCTAGTTGAAACGTGAAAGTGGTAAGATATCAGAACAGAGAATTGCGTAGATGTAAATAAATTATTGTGATATGTATTAAATGTGATGAATGCAATTTTTAATCAAAATTATGTTTGAGTTTTTTTGTCAGGGGATGAATATGAATGTTTTTTATTTCCAATAAAAGGTGTCTGATAATTGATAAAACATGAAATTTCATTATAAATCTTGTTATTTAGATTTCTTTTTACAGACGACTTTTCAATCGAATTTCCTATTTAATGCAATGCTTTTGAATTAAAATCTAATAAAAGGATGCAGGAAACTATTCGACTATAGAAATATTTCCCGGGAAAAAATCTTGGAAATATCATCATTAGAAATTTTAACTTGCTAGTTAATAACGACATGAAATAAAAAAAAACATACAACCTTCTAAGTCCTGATTTAAATAAGCAAAAACTATTAAAGGTCTCCCGTAGATCCATAACGAATGTGATTGATGTAATAGATAATCGTACCGGGAGCGAGGTTTTTTCTACCTACTGACCGTATTCCAGTTTAGTAGTACCGTATTGTACCATTAAGCCGCATTCACGCCAATGTGGACTTTTTTCTTGTAATCTTGCTGTTCTAATTTGCGAAATCCTGTTCACACTATTTGATCACGTACTTATTTATTGTTTAAACAAATTGAACGAATCTGGTTTGAAAAGATTTCATTCCGATGTAAAATCTAGTGAATCTCGCTTAACCAGAATGGAACGGTAACACTTAAAATGGCATATAATTGAGCTAAATCTTTTATGGAGACTGTTGAGACCTTTACATAACTGAACTGGCCTTGTGTTCACTTATTTAGGAAAAAATCCAATTTAAATTATGCGACACTGATTAATACATTTCCAAAAACAATTTCAAATTGGAAAATCCACTTAATGCAAATTAAATCAGCCTTCATACATTTTCGACTGGAGAATGCAATATTGATGTCAATCTGTTTAAAAAACCATATTTCATGCAGTTTGGAATTGTTTCGCGTGTTATGTTAAAATTTTGAATTAATTTTCCTGCAAAATGGTTGTTCGGAATAAAAAGTTATCACTTATCTGACAACAGGTTTCTTGTAACACTTTTTTCTTTTATTATTCGCGCAAAAATGTGCACAATAGTCTAGGTTTGTGTATACCTAAAAATCCCTACATTTATTTTCATAATACGGTTTACTTATTGTATACGAATCCGGTTGGAATCGTTTCTATCCAGCATAGAATTTAAATTATCTCTCTGGGATATTTTCCCTTGCATTTGAAATGTGCAGATGAAAAAAAAGAAGTGTCATTTGCGATAAACGAACGCAATTCAGGTGAATGTGTGGAAAACGGGTAAAAAAGCACCAATACAACGTTAAAATTACACGTTCATTAAACCGTGCCTTTGGTGAAGAAGTAGGAAGCACTTTATACACTTGCTGCCAACAATCCCATACCAGATTAGAGAAGGTAAAGAGAGTTTATCAATTTTTATTCTTCATTTTATCTCGCCGTGTCGTTAATACAAATTTTTGTTGTAATATGCATATACAAAAGCCGTGCCCTATTCATTCGCATTCTAAAACGATATACACAAGCATTTATTTACATTAGATGAGAAATCCCCATTAATGCACACATATTTCATTAAGTGTTTTTTATTTCCCTTCTCTCGTTTCTAGTCGAGCGATTTTGCACTATAACCTCGCCTAATGTATTTCCTATACAGCTTTCAGTGGGTGTAGAGGGAGGGAGGATGTGTGTATTGTATAATAACGGGGTTGTTTACTTTGCTACGCAGGGGACAGTCATTTGTTTGTTTAGAAATGGTTTTGGGGGGAGGCTTCCGAAAATGGGAGGATAACATGTTCATATAGCTGTTCCCAGGTGTTCTCTGTAATGAGGTAGCCCGCAGTTTTCATTTTATGTTTATGCTCCAGATAAGGACGATGGAACTCTCTTTGCGATATATAAAGTTATTATATTCGCATAAAAAATGCTAGTTCGCATGTTTAACGGCAATAAGCGGTTTGATGATTGGAATTTGGCCGGAATATCGTCCTCAAAGGGCTTTATTTGAGGAAAGGGTGTAATTCTTCGTTGTTCTATGGTGTGTTATATAAGTGGCTGGGCTGTGCCTGTGTAATAATTACAGAAGAATTAAGTAATTAGTAATAGAAGGGAAACAGTACACGACATCAGGTTAAATAAGGGCTTGCCGTTTGTTAAGTTTTCTCCTGTCGCAACTATTATGGAAGTATGGTTGATGGTTTGTTGTTTCTAGATTTGTTTGAAATAGTAGCACGAGTTTCCCTTAGTTATATACTTGTCTAGGATGTCACATAATGGTACAACGAATGGGAATTAATTGTTGCCTTGAAGGAAATTCTGAAATTGTACAAGCATCCGATGACAGTTCAAGAATGGTGCACCGCTGTAAGGTTGCTAATAGTGGAATTTAAATGGTTGCAATTTTGCTGAAAGTTTATGCTGAGGTCTTTAAGGAAGTTGGTAATAGTTACGGTTCGGTTTCTATATATAAAAATATTGAAATGATTCTAGATGGTAGATAATCTAAAAATATAGTAATAGTGAGTTATTTATGTAACTTTTCTGTAATATTTCAGTTGCGTGACTGAACATTGAAAGGGTGATTTCAGGAATACCTCGATTTAGACCGTAGCCAACAATCAAATAAAAATCACTAAAACACAAAGTTTTGTACGATGTTCGTCTTGGCTGCATATACTGGAAGGTGGTATTGGCAAAACCAATAATTTCATTTTAAAATCCGTCAGTGAACTTTTTACAACACTGAAATGCAAAACTTTTCTAGTTCGTTTCTGTTGATTTCCGATCAAGTTTCCGAAAGCTTTTAAAGTTTTTGATTTAAAAAGTAGATCGGTATGATGTATCGATGAATTTTATTGATATGGATTGGTGTTTTTTTTCTGTGGAATTTTCAAGTGAACTCCCAACTCATTTACATTGGATATTATCCCTGTACATATGCTATTATATTGGAAAAGATTGTAATACACATGTCTATTTTGATATCAACGTAAATTTACGAGGTTTTCTTCCACTACCCCCGTGTTCAATAAATCCACATTATGTCACATTAGTTGCGAAACGGTTTTTTTACTAACGTGCAAGAAAAACAACCTGAAAGCCTGTCACAAATTTCTGATAGGGAATATTTTGGGGAGATAGAATTTCAAGACTGGGGGATTTGATGTAATTTCGCAAAGTGAAAAATAATTAAGGAATTATTACGAAATTCGAGGAGGTAGTTGTTGAATTAAAATTTGGCTTATAAATTTCTAAAAATTGCGACTCGAAATAAGTGTTATAAACTTTTCAAAACTCATCCATGCGTGTACGTGTTTATTGAATTTTTTTTGACTTGCTGTAATATCACAAAGTGAGAAATAATTAAGATATTCATAAAAAATTCAGACGTCTGCTTGTGAAATTGAAATTCGGTTTATAAATATTGATAAATCTCGACATATAAAAAGATTCAAAACAGTGTTTATGTTATGCGAAAAGCAGATGGTTCGCGTCAGATATTTAACTCGCAATAAACTCGTTGGAAATTGTAAAAATCGCACACAATTTGTAAGACGGCATTTTTTCATTAATTATCTTGTGTCTAAATTAAACGTTTTCTCTGGTGGATGCCCTGTAATTTTGCTAATCCTATTAAAAGTATCATATAACCCGGGTGGTAGGCCTCTTGGTGTATTGATCTGCGCACCCCCCACATTTTACCACCCCCTCATTCAGTCGACAGTATTCGTGGTGTTTCGGTATTTGGCCAAATTTTACTATTAAAGCACGAGACTTTTTTCCCTTGTAATGCTTGTGGATTTTTTCCAAATATTTTTCACATTGTACACAATGTAAATTGTATACGAGCTAAATTTTTCCGACATTATCGTCGACAATGTTCTAATCTTCTAATCACAGCACAGTTTAATGGCTTTTTAACATCTTTATGCTGTAAAATGATTTAAAGAATTGAAAAATTGTACCGGAACACATTTGGATGGCGGCCAGATGTGTTTTGAGTTTGTTTTTCTATTGCGATGGGAGAACGACTGACTGTGGAGTATGGATATGCATTTTTTTTTATCATCTCTAGGGGAATCTCCTTAGAAGGACGACGGGGAAGATTAAGAAGGGTAGTAAATTACAATAAAGGACCATCAGTGTTAGTTGAATGCGGCGAATTTATGGGCAGCGAAATATCCGTTTTTGACGGCTAATTAAAATTTATTCAGTGGAAAAATGAAACAAGGAACTGTTAATAGTTTGAAGAACATTGCTAAGAGTTTCTCAAAAACTACAGTAGCAGATGTTTCATAGCGCCCACAAATACTTTTTACTTTCGTAATTAGAAAGTCCTTGTGGAAGGGTAATGAACGTTGCATTTGTATGGCGAGTCCATTGCACCCCACACTTCCATTCGGGATTGTTGTTCCTTCTTTTAATTATTTTCCGCCGAGGATGATGTGCAGGTGTTAATATGCTATGAAAACAGAGCCGTTTTGCCATCCTGTAACGAGGTTAAATGCAAGAGAGCTTCAGTTTTCATACCGTTTTGCTTGTTAATGTCGTTAGGATTTATTATCAGCAGTTGACGTTCATATAATAAAACATGGAGAGTGCTAATGCTGATTAATATGGCAAGTGACCTGGTGATAAAATACACACTGACGGCGAAGGTGGCGATGGGTTAGAGGTGAAGGGGGGTGGTTGCCTTGGATTATTTGCACTGAATTTTAAGCTGATTAGCTGGAGGGCAACTTTGTTTTATAAGCATGTGTTTGGTCGTTTTTTCTTGCGATAGTCGTGATTTTTAAAGTTAGTTTCGTTTTTAATTAGATGAAGTTGTAAAATTTCGTTAAGAATTTTATTACTTGTGAGAGAATCTTTTTGTTTCTTTTTCTTTCGTTGATTGTGATGAATGTGAAATTTCTCTCTGCAGACAAATTAAACATTCTTTCCCAATGAAAATGCTTACATTTTAAATAAAGTGTTTCAATATTCATTTGAATCGAGAGGGGTGAAAAAAAATCAATCCTGACGTATGTATAAATCAATTCTTTCTTTCGCAATTTACGCCAGTTATAATATAGGAGGATATATGTATATGCAATTTAATGTTGATTTTATTCACGGTTCATAAATTTTCAATCAACCGACACAACCATACAAAGTATTGTTAGCGGATTTAATGTCAAAAATGGGTAAATTATTGTCTTTATATTGAGAAAATTGGCGAGAGGCACCATTAAAAAACACTGAACGATTTCGCGGATGTGCAAGTACCTTTTTTGACATTTTTTTATTAACACTAACGATTCAATGATTTGTGCAGTGCAAAAAAATTCGATGAATGTAATTAAATGGAAATGATTGGTATTTTATTAAATATAGCGGAAAAATGGACATACGAGTGTCGAAATATAATTTATGGTTTAATATCTGCACAATTTTGTAAATAAAATTCAGTGAATTTATAAGAATCTGTCGAATGTGAATTATTTGGATTTTTTTATTTATGGTATTTAACAACAATTAAAATATGTATGTAAAATTCGTATAAATTTGTTGTTTTATAAAATCAACAAGGGATGAATTAATGGTTCGTATCACGAACATACTTCCATATTTGAATTGATTTAAATGTGATGTTTCCGAATTTTTTTCAATACTCGTGCCAATCGATATGTTCCAAACAGCGCGAAAAAAATTAATTACAACTTGTGTCCTTTGCACACCCACTACACGTCTTTCTCTTATTTTCATTTGAACAAATCTGCATATTATTTCATGGTAATGAAAAGTAAATATTTGTATTGGAATATTCGTTGTTACATTGTTATACAATTGTTCAAAATACGGGCACGTGTTGTATAATGAAAACCGCCTAATGCAGTTTTTCCATTTCTACCAAAAATGTGTAAGTATTGCAGTTTTGTTTGCGCTCCTTTTTATTCTATTCACATACACACACATCTCTCCCGGAAATAAGGTAAACATGAAGAAATTTTATATTCTCTATACCTGAAAAACAATATAGGTAAACGTGTGCGTGTTGGTCCCAAAACGTATTTCGCTTTGAAAATTTGGCATAATTTATTAGAAATTTTCCGAAACAAGTTTTATCGATTTACATGACGGTTTTGGCTGATGGCTTGAGTATGGAGTATTTTCGAGTTTGCCACCCTTTTGCTTACGGCTAGACATAAACTTTGCATTATAACACAGTGGAGGTTTTAAGACACTGTGCGATTTCTGTTGAAAAAATGATCAATTTTTCCAAACTGACATACGCCGCTTCAGAAATGTATTAATCTTCGGTTTGCTTTCCTATTGTTGCGCATTCTGTTTTATTTACTTCCACGGTTTTTTTCTATTACTGTAGAAAATGATGCGAGAAACTTGTGCGTTCAATGCACTTATTTAATACGATAAAAACTGAACTGTTCTTGTGGGTGATGATAAATGAATACAAACGCCAACAATGCGATGTATAGTGACGCCACTTTTTAATATATGATTTATTGTTAATGCATTCTCATACATTTCTTATTTGTTTGCTGTTCGATTAAGATGTTTGAATTGTTGAGGGCCGCGAAACAATCATTTTGGGTGGACGAACATTAATGTAATTTTACAGATGAAAAAATGCTTGTGTAATGTTACATTCTAACGAAGTTTTAAAACATGAAATTGTGTTTTTTTGTAAAATTTCTGTTCAAAAATTAGTCATGTTGTTTTACAATAAAATTATGTAAATTACGTCCTTGTTTCTTTTAAAATGTATTTTTAGGTTTTTGCGATTTTACGGGATTTTTATATGCGTAAGCATTCATGCATGTATGTACAAGTTGTTTTACGAAAAACAATATTTCACAAGATTTACGTAATCGGAAAACGTACATCGAAACGGTAAATCAAGCGACTGTCAGACCGAGAAAACCGAGTGCAGAATGGTGGAGACCGAATCGAACTAAAATACCAACCCCCCTTATTACAAGAGAGACACATACATGTTTATAACATCCTAATACTAAATTAAAATTGACGTTGATTGTGAAATATTCATTTATTACGAATGTGAACAATGAACGAACGTTTTAGTGCCTTTCAGAGCGTGTAACCGGCCACTTTTAGTCAGACACTAATCAATTAAAAAAAATTCACTTTGAATAAATCAATAACTATAATTGATTAACTCGTCTACCATTTTTAAAATTACACGGAAAATTTAATTAAACCTCGTTCATCTTTTTTTATTTTGTGACTTTAAAATATTATATACTCGAAATAAATTCAAATAACATTCAAATGGACTATAAACAATTGAATTTTTATTGTCGATTTTTCTTTATTCGATCATTTATTGAGGGTTAATTCAAAGAGAAATATCACAAATGAGTAAGAGAGACCGACAGAGGGTAGTTCAAATTAGTTGGAAAATTTATTGTGCCTCAAGTTATTAGCGAAACTTTTTCCTAAAAAAGATAAAATGCACAGAAGAAAACCGTTTCCCTATCACTAACCCCCCCCCTAATTATGTGCTGTACACAAGACTTTATGACAAATGCAAAAAGCAACATTAACTTTAAATCATGCATCATATAAAATGTTTTTAATGAACTTTTTGCACGCTTTTCGCGCATCGGCTCCGAGTAATTACACGAATTAAATTGTCAGTTTTCAATGTGTTAGTGTGTACATGTGTGGGTGTGGAATTTTTTTCCCGTCAGTTTATGGGGGTGAACGGCATATAGCACGTGTGTCACGTTAAAATGGGACCAAAACGGCAAAAATGACGCTCAACATCTGTTCCCGTAAACTCGGGAAAAGAAGCGAAATGAATTTGTGGATGATGGTTGGGAGCTTTTTTTTTTCTCTCATTGATTACCAAGTGCTTGTGTAGCGATTTTAAATTGACAAAAAATTATTTTCACAACCATTTATTAGTTGGGGAATTTTCAGAGCGGTCTCGTTATTAGATGAATGTTAATCGGTTTAAAATCGCCGTTTCGCCAAGTTTCGTCGAAACTTGTGGCCTGTGTGGATGGTTGGAAAGTTTTTCTCTGCAGTCTGCACAACTTTGGAATAACAAATCCGGCTTTTTTCTTCGCATTTGTTAACAATACTGTGTATATACGTGCAATTTAAATGTAAGTTTACAGTTGCGTAAAACAGCAATAATATTATAAGCATTCAACCATAAATTTCACAAAGACTGGAAATTTATTCATTCAAACAAAGGGAAAACGGTTTCATTACATATTTTATATGATTTTATGCTGACACTATAGCCTAACAGAAAAAAGTGGAAGCAGAAATGGTAATAATGTTTTTTGTTGCTATTTGCTGTTTGGTATACCAATGGAATCATGTGTGAATAGTTTTTTTTTCGGTTCGCATTGAACATTGAAGGAATATCAGTAATTTAATTAAGGTAATTGCGTTTAAATAAAAGCTGTGAACGAAATATTAATGATATAGCGAGTTAGGAACAATGTTTGGATTCCTTTCAGTGAGGAAAAAGAGCGCCCCGGTGTCGTTGGTTGTCGGTCTAATGGATTTTCGTTTTCAAAAGTTTTAATTACGATCCAATTTTCCTAAAACAAAAGTTTTTTTAAATTCTATTTGAAATAGCCAAATGCTAAAAATTGTTTAAACATAATGAGTTTGGACGTATTCGTTTTATGCAGTGGAATAGAATTTTATGGTAGAAAAACAAATTGGCCCATTCTAATATTATACACTATGAAATTAAAATAAAGCTTTTATCACGCCATGGTGTACATTTAAAAATAGTTGTATTTAGATAAATATCGAAATGGATAATAATAGTGGTCGCGATATTTCTGTAATTTCCATTTATTTGCATAAATATTCAACCGTTTATTGTTATAAATCAAATTGTATGTGATTTAATTAAACATATACAAGAATTTTTCTATAATTAAATTTTAATAAAACGCCAGTAAGACATTTAATACTGTAATGGAGGGTAATAGTGAGAGAAATATGGTTTCGTGCAACGAATGAACATATTAATATGTCACCAACTGTTACTTATTGCCGTGTTTAGTTATAAAATTTTAACACTCTGAAATGTGTTTCTTGATAAAAGTTTTTTCCACCTTTCATGCATGAAAATTGTCTATATTTTGCATCATTCAGACACACAGGGAAATGTTTGTTCAAGTTTTTTGCGCAAATATGGATAATAAAATGCAATTTAGGAAGGAATAAATATTTTTATAAACCATAAAAATTGCGAAAGATTGGAGTGGAAGCAACAAAAATATATATAAAATTGCTGGGCGATGTATTCATGTTTTGGGGCTCTCAGGACAATGGGGAGGCGAAATCTAGGTCACAAATATGTATTAGTTTCCATAAATAAAAACATTCCTTTATTTTAATGTAGAAAGGAGGAAGAAAAACCTTTGAATACACTACCATACCCCTCTCGGTGTAATAATAACAGACGGGGTAAAGGGATTTTAAAAAATCACTACCGCTTTTTCTGCTCTATGTCAAAGCAATCTGTCTTCAACAACAACAGGTATACAATTCGTGCACAAGGAAATAAATTGTAAAAAAATAACATCCTTATCCAGGTCGCTTCTCACGCAACTGCCACCCCCCTTAAATCCCGCCACACCGAAACGAGCACAACATTTCATATGTAAATGATTTTCTAGTTATAATTTGTATGAGTGTGACACATTTTGATATTTAAATTCAATGTCTGGCTGTAGCGCTGGATAAGAACAAGCCCCCATAAGGATGGGTGAGAGCGGTCTGAACGGGGGGACGGTTTATGTGTGCGAGAGAGATTAGAGTGAATTTTCCTGGGTCTTAAAGGCCCGCATAATGCGTCTCAAGACCACATCTATACGCTTAACCGTGCATAAATCAAAATAATATACATACAAATACTAACACACGTTCACTGTGTGTATGGAGAAGTTGTGAAAGTCTATAGCTGTGCCCGCATAATCACAATTCGTTAAATCAACCCCACATCTATATGAGATTAATTTAATGCCTTTAAATTAACTTTAAGGTGCCAGATTAAATAACGTTTAAATAAATTATATGATTTCGAAGGCATAAGTTTGATGTGACGTTCAAGGTGGATTTTATTAACATGCTAAGGGAGAACTGGGAGTTTATGGTTTACATATGTCGAATTTTGGGCAGGAAACAATGAAAATGTAAATCGATAAAACATTTTTATTTTGCAATTTTGTTTCTTTTAAGTCATGACTTTAATTACTAAAGTTGCAACACTTTATCATAACTTAAAATTTATGGTCATTTTTTCACTATGATTCAAGATTCTTTAAAACTTGACATTTAATTTTTTTACCATTGTTTCCAGGCAAGTGAGACATTATAATCGTCCTTAACAAAACAAAGGGTGGATAATATTACTATATTTTTGTTAATTGGTGTGTAAAACGTGCGCATTTACGCATTAAAATTGCGTCACACTTCTTTGATTTAAATTTATTGTAATTTACGTTTAATCGTCACGAAATTGTTTTTTTAATAAAAAAAACTTTTTAAAGGGTTCTAATAATAGTTGTTTTGAATGTAAATCAATATTAACATTTATGTCCCATCAAAGTACATATTAGCGGTATAAATAGTATAATTTGAATATAAATATTTATTCCTGTATATATGATAAATGTATAGGTTGACAGTCGACCTATCGTGATATGTGTGTTTGTTTGCAATTTATGGCTGAATAGTGTCTGTATATAAATTAAAAAATATCATTGTATTTTTGCTTTGTTTTCGGTGTTACGTTTTGTGTCTTTTGGGAGTGGAGCAGTTTTCCAGTGCATAATTCTAGTGTTGTCACACACAAGGTTCGTCCCAGTGGACCGTCCCTAGATCCGCAAGCGTGTTACACATTTTGTTTGTAAAACTGGGTTAAAATCTACACTATACACTTAATGTCTTTAAAACCATTATATATATTATGGCCTGTTTGAGGGTTAGACAACGTCAATCAATATTTGGTGTTAGTATGACCGAACTTGTGGCGTTTCAATAGAGAGGCCGTTTCAACAAAAAAAAAGTATAACAATTTTTTAAAGAAATTTTTGTAGTACAACAATTCATTGTTACTGTATCATCAGACCGCAAGTTTATGTTGCAATTGGATTTGTATTATTATTATATGTAAATTTAGTGTATGTATCGCAAATGGTGGAATGATGAATCGCATGCAATGGATACGGTACAATAAGAACATGATGTAGAAATTTCAAAATGAGACATTGAGATGTTCGTGAGGAGCACAGCCATAATATGTTAGTGTGCAAAAGCATTTACGTGTTTCACTCTATCCTTTAGTTGTGTCATATAGTCTGTACTCTAAGTCTGAAGACATCTTAAAGCTGGAGTGCCAAAGGAACTCCATTAGTAAAGGTAAACAGTAACTCTCACGTGTATGGGATCAAGTTCAATACTCTCTACCCCTTTTACATATACAACTGATGTAAAACTCCTTCAGACATTTCTACCCTCTACTCGGATGCTATGTAGAATAAAATTACATTCACAAGGACATGCAGTATAGACGAGTAAATACAATTATCAAATAGTTGCCTTCTTTTTTTGGAGATGTTGGCATTTTATTATGGTTTGTTTAAATTTAAAATGTCTCTTCAAAAATGTCTGCAATCATCTAAGTTTTCGCGATTATACAATGACAAAGTCAAATATTGCATCTTCCTGTTGAAAACTTTTTGTATAAACGGAAGAGTGAGGTAATGTTGATATTTGATTTAATTTTTGAATGTATACTTTGTACTGAAAAACTTGTTCTAGAAAACTTCTCATCATCAGTTTTTAAAACATTCAAAAATAGGACTAGTCTGCAATTTTTCATGAATTATTTTCTTTCAACATTATAAACAATTTTCAGGGCATTCTCGTTTCGCTCAAACTATATCATTAATTTTATTGACGCAAATTGTTCATTATCCCCAACTACAAACGAAATTCGGCTGTTTATGCGAATACATTTTTAATAATGCCCCTGGCCACTCTCATTAATATAGTTTTTTTTAAATCAACTTTAATTGGATCGGACGCATTAATTAAACAAATGTTCGATATATAAAAATCCGCTCAAAACAACTCATTTTGCTTAAAATAATTGGTACGATTTAGAATTTATTGGTACATGTGTAATGTTGGCATATAATATGATGCCACTGTGGAAAGTAATTATATTGTTTTCAAATATCATTGTATAAATAAAAGAACTAACAAATTACATGCATATTTTATGAAAGCTGCATGCGGTGCTATCAACCGCATGATTAATTTGTGCCTAGTTCGGTTTTTACTTCTGTTTACCTATAAAAATAAAATTTCCACTGCTATGTACATGTCCCAATATACAATGGTATTTTGGTGTAAATATTTATATTACGTATATACACGTACGGAATGTTAGTACGGTGTTAATTAATTAATTAAGTGTAATTGTATAGGGAAGGAATTCATCAATTTTACTAGAACAGCAGTTTTAATGAGAAATTATAAACTTGATACATCTTAGGAAGAGCAGCACATCTTTGCTTTTCGGATTTGTTTCTCTCGCCTCTGTTTTTTGCCTCACTTTGTGTGTGTGCGAAATTCAACTTGAAAACTTGGAAACATTGTCTAACAGCTCTAACCGCAAAGTTTATGAATATTTTAATTGGTCTTCGTTGGACTAGTATTGCTTCCTTCTGACTTTATTAATTTCCTTCACTTGTGTAACATGATAATCCATCGTGGATATGTTCGCCAACATATAATACCTATTACATATACCTTCAAGAACTATTATAGGAAATTTTCTAAACGGTTTTACAAGATTAAATTTAATGTTATAAATTTGAAAAGTTTTCAATGTAATGAAACTGGAAAAAGGAAAGATTTATACATTACTCGGACTTTTTCCTTGATAAATCGTTTGACTTTTGTTCTGATTACAACAGTTGTAGGTCACAAAGGACCATCTGAAAATAAGATATTGGAAGAGATTTGTTCGAAATCGTAGTATATTTATCAATGAAAATTTTTACATCAGCTTTAATGAGGCAGAATGGTGATCGATCGGACAACGTTGTTCCAACAATTCTCTGTTTATATACAATTTTTTTTCTGATTAGTTTATTTACTATAATGGATTTGGACGATTTATGAGCGTGAATTTTCTAGTTTGTTGTAAATTTATTGCATAGAAAAAAGGCCAAAAGAACTTGAATCGCTTTGCCATGAAAACTAAAGTGTCTTATCTAAAACGATATATATTTGAAATTTACGATCTATCTGATATCGCGAATGTGTAACGTGTTTAAGGACAATATAACGTAATATTATGACTGTATTATGTACCAATGGAAAACAGCACAATATTAACAAATAATCCTTTATTTACGTAACCTTTAAACATGTTTCGTTTTTCCATGTATATTTTCGAAACAAATGTTGAGTCAATAATGTTAAGACGCAAATTGAAAGTGTCGGAACGATAATGTTTTTTGTTTTTCTTTGCAAGGGAAATAATGAACGCTGCCGGTCTAGTTACAGGGTCACCTTATAGTTGTCTGGCAGGAGGTCAATGTAAGGGCATTCAATCAACACGTCCATCTTGTAATTATAATCAGAGAAACTGGTATAATAAACTCATTGAATTGGAACCGAGAGAACGCATAAAATCGGCTACAATTAAACTGCACGCCATAAATTTAACGGTAAACGATTCGAACTGGTAACGTTAGTAAACAATAAAGTCCGGTTGCGAATTAATGAGGCCTGCAAGTGAACGCAAAGAAGAACAGCAGTTGATGGAGCCGATAACCGATTCACCTGCTGCTGCAACTGAAACCTGGGTGAGTGGCTGCCACTGGCACACACACACACGTCTTTGACCAATATATCGAAATGCAATTGTGATAAGATCACAACTTAACAATAGCATATATACCGTGTTATTGTCAATTATAATGGAATATATACAGTAGAGGAAATACCCAAGAGGATTTTATTGCGAATATACTCTTGCAGGACATCGAGTTATTTCCCTGTGGGCATTTCTCTTCGATATCTGCTGTTGGAAGGTGGAAACGCAACAGCAGCCCGCAAACATATTGAAGAATGTACTTAGATCCAGTTTTATACATTCGATAGAGTGTAAATATGGACGGGAAAATAAAATTACACGCAATTCAATCTTATACTGTGTGTTCTCTCTTTTGCCACACACACACGCCTTGGTTCTTGATGTTCTCTTGTAATTTCGTTGCGGAGGAAATCGAATTTTTTATAATGCTTTATTTTTCCAAAGAAACAGTATCGCCTTCTCTATTACATGAAAGAAATGGTATGGAATTGAGTTTGTCGCGATCTTTCATAGATGGAGGTGTACAGAAATGAATCAGCGCCCACTTCCCACGAATAATATGCTATAATGATTTGTTTTTGGATCAAATTCAAATAGCATACAGTGTAAATATGTAAATGCAATTGATTATTGTTAAACGATCAATCTTCTATTTGCATATTGATGATAAACTTGGTAAATTTGGTACATTTGTCATTAATTCGAATTTGAACGTGAAATGTGGGGTTCCACATGAATTTCTATTCATTAGCAGAAAGGCCGTCCCCTCTACCCAGTTTATTGAAACATTTTTGTGGGAATTGGCGTTTTTCGGTCAGAATTTTCAACCCTTTTTCACTTTACGAAACTTGTAGAGAATAAATTTGCTCCCTGTTTAGTGGCCCCCTCAGTTTAATAAATTTCCAGCGACAAACTTTTATGCAAGCATATACTGACATTTTACCTCTCCCCATGTCCCCGTTTTTCGGGATGGAACGTGCATCAGACTCGAAATTAAAAGTCTCCCATTCCCGCTTTCATGCACACAGCAGTAGAGAGTATCACGTTACTCCACTTGACTCATAAAAATGAAACCTTAACTAGTTACTGTCATCCACACAGCATAATAAGCTTATAAAGTGTCGATGAATTAATAATGGGGGGACGGGCTACCCTATATGCTGTTTGATTGAAATTGTATGGCAGGTGGGTGGAAGTTATGAGCGAATGACACGCGTCTGTCCGCTAATCTAGGGACAATGGGATTATAACAGTGTTTTTTTTCTCTCTCGCCTTTTTTTTGTGCTTTTTAAGTAAACGACGGCACTGCTATTATTTCACTAATCCCTTGGTTCTAAATGAAAAATTACTCGATTTGAAGAGACAATAAAAAAGCTTCATAACGTGAAACTATGTGCAATGGTGAAATGTTTGTCATTGTCTTGAAAACGGACCGTATATTCGTCTAATAAGCACTATTACTTCTTATATTGCGGTAAAATACCTGCTGCATTGAACAAATGAGAGAAAATATGGTTACAATGTGCTGGCTCGGCGGATCTACGGTCAAGAGAGTCGAGTTCCGATTCTCCAAAAAATTATTTTTGACTCTTGATTTTGAATATTTCACTCCACGGAGAAAAATTCTAATCTAGTTTTAAATGAAATTTCGCAAATAATTTTAGAACCGTTGATGACGGGGTCCGTAAATTTCAAGGAAGTGCACAATAATAGCGTGGACGGTTTTCATCCGAGCTTGATTAAATTTTTCCAACTATAGCTCTTCAGTTTCGTCCGAATACATGCACTGATGCAGTGTAAGAGTATATTAATGCAAAATTGCAAAAATTCCAACCGTTTTGCATGTAGGTCGACAGGGATATATATTCCACAATTATTTTCTATGTACATACACAGGATTAGTATATTTTGGAGATGAAATTATAATTTGGATCAAATGTATTTGTAAGCCGCCTTTAAAATACAAAACGGACACAATAATAAAATAAACACATATACCGTTGTACAATATTATGTCAATTCCATACAGTTCTGTTAGTAATGAATGCCCAACAAAGGTTATCATGGACATATGCCGCTTTGAAATTTAAATAATTTGTTTGTTGTCGTGTATTGTGTTCAATGATGCCCATTTTTTCTGTTTATATATTACAGAATAAAATTGAAACATTGTTTTGTAGCTGCAAACTTATTCATTACAGTTTGTTTGATAAAACAATATGGTATGTTTGCATAAAACAGAAAATTTTCAAATATTAATAGGAATTTTCAAAAGCGAAAATAAATAAATGTTGAAAATTAAATTAAACTCGTCTTGTGGCAGGGTGTGAGAGACTATATAGTTTTCCATGTGATGTTTGTTATTACGATAACGAAATTTAATTCAACTTTACTGGTACGTGTTTATGGTTTACTTAACATTAAAAAATCCTTTATAAGGTTAAACGGTATATTGGGGTAGAACAAGTGTTGGCGCTCATATTTCATGGCTCTTATATAAAGAAATATTCGAAATGAAATAATTCATAAGAATGCCTTATAACAGGAAATAAATTGCTAGAAGAAAGAGACAGTGTGGGCGGTTGGGGGTTTTTTACATTGGCTGAATGGGTTTGTGGTAGCAGGTCTAATAAACGGCGTGTACGCGACCGACGATCCAAACCGCTTTTATTAAAATTCGTGTCCACTTTGAGCATCAAGTTCTGGGGTAGAGTGCTGATGTGAAAACTGTTCCCCATAAAAACCATACACCCATTTCATAAGAGGAATATGGAAACTGAGAGAGAGATTATAGTTAAATATATCCTTTCGATACTGTTTCCTTCTTTGGGTTTTGGGTATTCTAAATTTGGACTTTTAGTAAAATTCTACTGCTTTTTCTGGGTGTCTGGGTGATGTTTTACCGCTTTTTGATTTTCTTGGTTTTCCAACTTTGCCATACAATAATAATTACAATTGTCGGTCCCGAGATTTTGAATAACTTTCTGCCAGGCGACTTTTAATAGAAATTTCCTTCAAGTTTGTTTCCAAGTGCCATTACCATGATTTATTTGAATTAATGCTTCCTTCTTTTTCGTTTGAAAAATGTTTTCAAGCTTTAATAATATTTAATATGATTGCGAAAACCAGTTATTCCTACAAATTGTTTAGATATAACCGAGGATGTAACCCTTTTCATTCAACATTAATGCAAACAATAAACAATAAGATTTATGGAATTATTTTTAAAATGAGAAAATTCTTTTGCTAAATCGTAAATCAGATTTATTTTCCTCGCTGTGTGTTGGAGAAGGCTAATGTATGTTTGAGTAAATCCTCTCAAATGTGTATATACAGACAAAAATTTGTAAGTACAATTGTACACCCTTTTACACATTACGTTAAATTGTGTAATTCGTAGACAACTAGAGGAGATATATTCAAATGCCATTGTTCTCGGTTGGGTGTTAAAATAAAACATTTGTCGCTAATACGACACCGAACCTACTTTTATGCAAATAATACCAACAAACATGCTTTGATGCACATTCATATGTGTTCGTTAACGTTTTGTCTAAAGTTTACAATAAATACGAGACGAATATAAAGGAATCGTTACACTTTAATAGTAAATACAGCTCGAAATACAGAAACCGGCTTCGCTGATGCTCCAATTCTGGTTACGAGTGTGTTTATGTGCTGGGGGTGGGTGGACGTGTAAATTTTTAATCGCTATCACCTATATGCATTTATACACTTTAAGGTGTGTTGCTCGGTGTGTTGTATCTAACAATCAATTCGATTGTGTGTTTATGTTATGCATCTCGACATTGAAATTAGGTGAAATCTCATTTCTGGTTTCGCATAAAATATTCCAACAGCTAATTTAAATTATCTTTACAATGTGAAATGGGTGATTTTAAGCCCGAAATTGTGTATTTACATTCTAAGAGCCATAATTCAACGCTATTATGTAACAGATATACATTTTAGATTGGCTTTTAGAGAAAGTGAACATAAAAATGAGCTCGCTTCACTTTTAACTTTATATAACCATTAATACATGTAAAGTAATAACGATTAATTTTTAGTAACAGTTAAAGGTGGCCCTAAATATACTAATTTCCGACCCATTTCCCTCTTTGCACAGCCAAAGCCATAAACAATAATTTTCGGGGAGTTTCAAGCAGCGTTAACCCAAAAGTGTTATATAGTCAAATGTAAGAAAATTCCAAGTGCGTTCACCAATAAATTCTATTTATTTTGTGAAAATTTCTGAAAAACTGTCCACCCCCCACAAATATGTTAATTCAAACAAAGCAAGTTATAACAATGAAAAGTGAATCCGCTGTTTGGTAGCCACACAACAATAAATTCCAAGACGTATCCACCCTTGAACAAAACCGTTTTCTTCCCTTTGTTTCAGTGTCCGTTTTCGGGGTCGCTCGCTCTGTAATAAGGCGAGAAAAAGGAATTTTTCACAGAAAACACGCGCACACACATCGCTATTTATGCGGATATTCGCACAAACAAGACGACATCATCAAGTTGAGTCTTTGTTTTACGATCATCATGCCATTCCGTCCGCTTTCGTGTCCATAAAATGTCAATGGGATTAGAGATCAATTATGGTGTATACGTGCCCGGTGTGATCCCATTTTGATGATAACGAAATATTGCTTACTTTCCCACTTGTGTGTGCATTATATCTGCGCTGTTTTTGAATTTACATTTTTATGTTGGTAATTTTATTCATGAATGTGTCGTTTATGGGGGTCCGAGAGAGACTATTAGAAAAAATGTTAGGGTAGCAAATTGTGAACGTATTCTTGTGGCCTCAAAGAAAATTAATGAAAAATCTAAACAATCAAAAATGCATTAAATAAACATTAGCATTGGTTAAGTGTTTTTACAAGAGGGTGACAACGATTTTCCAGACATGAAATTTTGAATTTAAATCACAACTATATTTCAGTTGAATAAAGTTTGTAGGTATGCCTTTGATAGGTATATAAATGCGTTTGTGTACTGTTGTATTTCGTCATTGTCTGCCGTTTTCCAAATGGAGACGTTCAAGTAGCAAAGTGACGTTATTGTGTGTTATTTTTGGATTAAGACAGGTTTTGTTAATTAATCTATCCATCAGTTTTAACAAAATGTGTCCAAGTTTTCAACAAACTAAGACATTATTAAACGCCCTTTTGTTATTTACTCCGTCAGTACTTGGTAATTAAAAATAATGATGTAACACATTTAATGTAACTTTAAATGTTTCTTTTGGAAAGTTTTTTTCACACCAGACTGGTGTGTGGGTGGTTAAAGTTTTGTAATGAAATTTGTCTAATTGATGACCAGCGAAATTCTCTCTTGGCCAGTTAATTGGAACCCAGATGTGATGGGAATTGGAGGGACATTAAAATAAAATTCTTTTCCAAATGTAAAGTGTACATTGATGCGGAGAAAGTAGTTTTTTCCTAAATTGGAGATGAGGTGTTATTTAATTGCAGAAGCACTTGGCATAAAATGCCAGCAAATTCCCGGACGTATAATAGTTTTCCGTAAAATTCGTAATATCGTCATATAATTTAACTTGTTGCATAAAATATAGACTTAGATATTGTCTACAATGTGGAAATTTATCAAAGGTAAATTGCATAAAAGAAACGAGCATGTTCCAACCTCTTAAAATAAAACCCGAGGAAAGAGGAAATGAATTTAAGGAGAGAAAATGAATAATTTTTAAAAGGATTGCATATAAATGCAATTAGGAAGCATCCACAGTCCCCGCACACGCCGTTGTCAGTTGTTTTTTCCTTTGAATCCTTTGAACCGCTCTATTTGTTTTTCTAAGTCAATTACATCCTATTACAGGGGCAAAAATGGCATGAATTTCTCTATGTCACCCCTTTGAAAACATTTTATTAGCGCACAATGGTCCAATATCCAGTGGCGTAATGCACGGCGTGACCCCTGAATGTAGTAATCATATCGCCGGGGGCGGTAATCTAAAACCGCGTTCAGCACTTGTGAACCACTCACCCCCAAAACCGGACCATCGCCATATTCCCCTTGACTTTTGTTTAACCATGGGGTGCACTCTATATTTACTCAAAAGCTGGATTGTCCCCGAATTGTTCCCTCAAGAATCGTTCCGAAAGAATACTATAAATATTGATAACTTAACATTCTCCTCTTGTAAGAAGTATTCTGGCGGATTGTGGGGGTGGTCGCCCGAATCGACTCTCCATGTGCCCTCTTACGATTGAACAAACATAAAAACCGTTGACTTTTTCCATTCGCACAGAAAATTCCGAACAGAAATTGCTTGTTTTCAACCTGTGTGATCATAGTTGGATACATACATATATTGAAGATGGCAAAAAACGATTACTGACCGCCTCTAGGGGAGGATTACCGGACCTCTTTTCCCTGTTTCTATATTCTTACAATATTTGAAGAGGTCTTCCATTCGGACCACGAAGCGAAATGCATTAGATTAATTGCCACCTTGTTTTACCTTCAAGGCACTTATCTTGGATAATGAGTGAAATTTTTAAATAAACAAATGGCGTGACATCGCCTGCGTAAATGTGGGGTGGGTACATAGTAAAAATGTATTATTTAATACCCCTAACACACGCAAACTCCCACCGTTTGAATATTAACTGTGATATTGTACACTTTAGTCCTCCATACCCAATTACGGGTTGTTTATAGGCTGGTGTAAAAAGAAAAATTAACTCTTGTACATGATATTATGTTATTAACGACACACACACACATAGAACGTCACTTGAAAATTATACGTTCTCTTAGCAGAATTTATTTCTGGTATTTATGGTAAAAGTTTAATTAAGAGTCTCGCTGGGTGCCCCCCAATAAATCTTGTGCGAATTTTTCCACTCAAAATTGAAATTCGCGCTTAATTTATACATCGAGGACCGGTTAATAAGTTGTTTTATTATTTACATGTTTCTACTTTTCAAGTTGTGAAAAATAAGAAAGGGGAAGAACGTGCCCGACATGGTGAATCGCGTATGCCGCCCATTCAGCAGCAGGCAATGAGAGCCTCAGTTTAATTAAAGGGAAAATGGTGTTGGCAAGAAGTAAAAAGAGCCCCACATTTTCGTATAATATACAAATTATTTGGCGGCTCCATACTGTATATTTTGATATCTTCGCAAAGCCGTCATCCTCGGCCTTTTTTCGGCACACTCACAGATGCACACACACACGTCCCACCCTTGGTATTCATTCGTGCAGCAGAGTGGGATCCTTTCTACGCATCTCAGTACATTGATCCCTATATATTCGTACAGTGTAGGGTCCTTTCCGGTACAACACAATCGCAACTCTATATAATTCCATCTTTGTTACACCCGTTTTTGATGGGGCGAGAGAAGAGGGATCGATAAGGCCGAAATGCGATGGCGCCGCCATCAACGTGGCCCCCTATTCCCAACGCTATCTTGGATGTGATCCCCGCGTTACGCCATGTCTTAATATACACACAACGGTGTTGATTCCATTTTCTTATCTGGAACGCAAAAGGAACCCATGTAGCTACAAGCAGTTTTTAGCCCATTTATAGATTGCCAGAACAACATCGCCCACCCACTTGGGGGTAGCTGTGTATTTATTTCCAACTACACTATCTTCTAATGAGATTTCCATTATATGCTGCTGTGCCAGGTGAATATTGGTGGTTAGGTAGGTATATGAGTGTTGGAAAATGTGGAACTCTCCAATCGCTGGACGAACACAGAGTAATTCAATGGATAGACCATCCATCAACATTCAACAAAAAAAATCGATTTAAATAATCATTTTGAATAATAACTGAAATATTGTTTTCCGATTTTTTGATTAGTACGACCAGGAGAATCGACCATTTAATTTTACATCAATTAGGAAACATCCTGTACACAGCTCCGACACCAAATTGCATTTGGTGCAGTTTATGAATCATCAAGCTCTCTCTCTGACCCAATAATGCTGGTTTTGTTGTTAATCTGGTGCATTCCATAATCTATAGAGAATGTCTCGTTTCACTCACTGCACATTTTGATTGGAATTATTTCTTGTTTGACTTGTTCACGACTGATGAATTGCGGCGGCAATAATATACCAACCTAGAAGAGAATAAAAAAAGGAACAGAGAGCAGCGGCTGTTTGCACTACAATGTACAATAGCGATTTGATTTCCTGTATTTCGTGTAGAGGAGTTCAACATTCGCTATCTAATTTTCCTGATTGATGTGTGGATATATACAGCAGCAATGTGGAATCTACGATGGTAATTCGGCGAGATTGTGTGGTGGAGCGGATGAAGATTGAAAGTGCATTGTTAAATTGATGATGAGTTTCTTTGTCTTGAAGGTCAGAATTATTCAATGGGATGAAGAAGTAGTTGTAATTAATTAAATAATCGCTGATTCCTCTCTTCATACAAAGAAGACGTATTATATCAAAGTGTTGTATAATTTACGGTATTGTTTGCTTTAAGTAATAAATTGCAGTAAAACCGAGAATTTATTGAGTGTATAGTAGAAGATGGAGTAGGAAGCCGTACATGAGTTACAAAACACACTCGAATCGCTCTGGCGCTCGGTTGCCAATACAAGAGAGAACCTCAAGCATATTTATGTTATCTTTTAGTGTTTACTAGTGCATAGAAAACCTGTAAATATTATCTAATGCGATTGTTTGTTTGTGTATGACTATATGTTGTTTGTTGGTTGTTATTACCTGAGCCCCACAAATGATATTGCATTATTATAATTATATATATAGGAGATTAGTTTGTTTGTTGATAAATGCAATAAATAGGCTCGATTGTATAGTTAATATCCATTGACCAAATTATACTGCACGAATGTTGAGAGAAGTATGTACAAGAGAGTGAGAGAGAAATTGTCAATGTATTGATAAATACCTACCAGTTTATTGGAACATGGAACAGAAGCGGAAATGTCTCACTTTTATCTATGTCTTTTTTTTGCTTTCCTACGAATTATTATGTTTTGTATTGTATGTGTATTTTTGTTCTTTTGAATATGTTGCAATAAATGGGTATTAGAAGATGAAAAAATGATCCATTTTACGTTACGTAAAAGGGGACTGATTGCTAATCGATTTTAATTTGGCTTTCGAAGTTTAGTTTTGGGAGCTGAACATGCAATTCCAACAGGATATTGATAAACACTATATTATAATATAGATTAATTCTCTAGTGTATTCCGTAGACAAACATGACTTGGTGAGCACACAAAACTCATTCGGTCACAGATCAGAGTTTATCTCCCATAGTGGATTCTATTGATCTTATAATGCGAATAGATTGCTTAAATGTTATTAATGTATGGGGTGGTTTAGGACGAATATTTCTGGAATTGTACCCTTAATTGGGTCAAACTTTGCATTACATGCGAATACTTAACTAGGTAGGAGCTCCATTTCAGATTCCATTGAGTTTTTCTTATGCTTAAACGTGTTTTATTAATTGAATCCACGGAAATTTACTTGTAAACTTGTCTAATATAATTTCAAAAGTCGGTAATGGTAATTGAAACCTCTAAACAGTCATCGTAAAACTTGCAAAGAATTTGCGGTTTCGGTGTGGAAGGCTTTTACTGAAAACTTTCCTTACACTAAAAGGGGTTCAACCTATTTTTCCAATTATGTTATCGCACTCTTTCCTCAGTCACTTAATTGTACGTTGTTATAGAACGGTTTTTATACTCTATGGCTTATATTTGATAAATCTTTTTTATTTTTCCACTATAAATCGGATCAGTCATCAATGATCTTTTTTGCAAAAATGACAGGAGATATTACGAACATGAAAAATTAAATAGAAAATTTGGGTTAAAATGTCTCTGCTATTCCTGTGTAAGTTATTCTTTCTTTTAGAAATTTTAATCGAGTTTCATCCAGTTTGGTAAAGTTTCCAAACTGAAATTTAAAAAATCCTCATAACGAAAGCTTCTAAAATACCAAATGGCTTTTGCAGCGACAAAACCTGAATAAATTAGAACATTTATTGGAAATAATATAAACATTTCCAACTTGTGTGCTCTCTATATTGATTTCCACGGTCTGAATCAATCCTTTAATGGAAATTTAATCTAATTTCTTCGTGAACACCATTAGAACAAACACTTTTTCTCAATGGCTTTCTATCTCCAAGGAAATTAATTTTCTTTTACATGAAGATGGTGTGGATGTTATTATTTTGAACTTATGGCACTGGAATGTGCAATAATGAGTTTAAAATACATTCGCCTCTTATACCATTTGGTTATTGATTCGGTTTTGCGAAAGAGACGAGGCCATCATAAATTTGATTTGGAGAAAATGCATTATTTCTCTTAGAGTTGATAGGATCGTGACATTGGCAGTGTGCCAGATGATCAGTGTTTCTGATGCTGAACCGACCTTCCGTTCATTGAACATTTGCGATGTTGTATTTCACGTTTAATCTAAGAACTAGACAGCATTATTACCAGTATAAAGTACTTTGAATAAACATCACGTATACTTTTTAATAAAATTCCTATAACAATAGGGATATTTATTTTCAAGAGGGTGTCCTCTCCTTTTCCGTTACACTTTACAATCGCCGTGCATTTAGCTGTTTGCGCAATTTAGATTCAACTTTATTGGCGGCACAAAATTTTTAATGGAAATTCTACAAACGAATACAAATTTCGCCATTAAATGGGCCATAAATTCGGCTAGAAATGGTTTTTCTTTGGTACATGCAGTGTTGCAGGCCAAAAATGAAGACGTCATGACACGGTGTGGACTGATACAAAGCGGGGGACGTTCGCGCCCCCCTTAATCCAATCGCTGCCAGCTGCACCCCAATTACCTAATGACTGTTAGTTAATTAAACTGAATGTAATAGCTATTAGAAACAGAGGCGGCATTTACATACAGAGCGCACCGAATGTTTTCGGTTTATTATCCCGAAGGCGACAATGTTCAGTTGGAAACGAATGAGGTACCCGGTCTGGAGGTATGGTGAACGAACAAATTTGTACAAGGTGGCTTGATGATTGATTTTTTCCATTTACTGCTATTTACACACTAGGTGGCTGGATGAAGGGAGGGGACATTACCTTCAATGTACCGTGTGGTATAGTCATTGTTTTTAAGGTATATTAGGGCAGGGGGTGGCTTGTAATTCCTTGTTGAAAATTTAAATGAAACTGTTCTCGGTGCTATTTACATAAAGTGTCACACTATAAATCCATTATTTACGTTTCGTTTCTCGATGTCTTTTTGGTCCCCCTTTTATTTCGAATCGATAATTATTTTTACTGATATATATTAATGGGAGTTTGTTTTTGTTTCAGGTAAGCAATTTGGAGCAGTAAAATTGGAGCCGGATCGATTGGTAACAAATGAAAGAATTATTTGACCCTTGACTGGAATTTTCTTTTGCAATTGTATTATACGCTATATAAATTGCTTTCATTTTCGAACTAATTAATTCGATTATGATTTTTATTGTTGTGTTATGTGTGTACAATGTACTGGTATTATTGTTGTTTATTTTATTTGGATTGGTGCCAAATAAATGTAATGTAATTACACTTGCCCCAAATGCGAAAGTGTTTGGTTAACATGTTTCATATCCAAACGTTTTCTTTTCCATGTGAATTATTTACTGGCTGTACTAAAGGATAATTAGTTGAAATTACTTAAAAGACTACTTGGAGCATATAATAGTGTGCATTTACAGGTCAATTGGCTTTAAACTATAATTAAAATTAATTATTAAACTAGAATGGGGTGATGTGTGTGGAAAAAATGCTTCAAAGTTGGTTGTGTAAATCTTGAGTTTTTGCCATTTTCTGGATGATTGTACATAAAACCGAAATATGTAAAATAAGGCAACGGGTTTAAATAGTATACTAGAAGGTTATGTTATTGGAGAAGTGCTGGAAAGTTGTGTGGAAACTTTGCTTCAGATGTATGAAAACACTGGTGGTGTACTTTTATTAAGACGAAAAGCGTTCCAGCGATCAGGGGAGTATTGTTACAACGGAAAATAGCAAGTAATTACTATACACTACATTGAATAAACATAATGAACTAACATAACCAGAACTATTTGCATATAACACTTTATAGGTCTTGTAAAGGCAAACCCAATTAATTTTAGTTGAAATTAGCTTTATTCGGTCTGAAACAATTTGATCAAGTCAAGTTATTCGAGTTTCGTTTCGGGTTGGAAAAGGGGGGTGGATTGATGGTAGGGCGCATATACAGACAACTCGCCTAATTCGACCCGATGATGACATTATTCACGAAACGTGTGACCCCTTACCTGTCGATTCGGATACGATTAAGAAACACCTGCACCGAATTAGCCGAATTCACACCTTTCAATTGGGGATTTTTGTGAGAGGGTGGTGCTGTGTCCCTGAAAATGCCAAGTAATTTTATGCAGCTTCAAGTGACGCGTGTGATTAAATTGTTCCCTTCTGGAGATCTTTAATACCGAACTGACAGCTGATGGACCATTTCGGTGCTAAAATTGACGTATTGCACACATCCACCTAAATCCATTGCAAAACTCGTTTTGTACTTGTTGAGAACAAGCCAGTGATTAATTGACAGTTTACCGTTTAAGAATTACTTTTACATGTAATACGGGATTGATTTTCTAACTAATTTAGAGTAATTTAATCGTTTCAGTTTGCCCCCGGTTTCCGTTCACTCTCTGGACTGTTTAACGTATATATTTTTCCTTCTGCTTTTTGCAAGCAATACGGTTTTTATCGTTTAATTGATTTTTGACGAAATTAATAGCCTTAGTGTATTTTCATAACACTTTGCTGGTTTCAAGATTAAGTAATCTAAGCTAATGCAAATGCTTTATAGCATATTAATTTACAATTTACATGTAGGAAATTAATTTTCATGATTGAATTTACGTCAAAATTTTAATTGATCTATGTGTACAGGTATAGGTGAATTTTCGCAGTCCCTCTATAACTTGCCATGTTAATGACTCAATGGGAAATTGTTTTGATGTGCCTGATAATAAATTCTAATTAGATTTTAGTAAAAATGCCTTGATGGAAATCGGGTAGACGTTTTAGAGGTGAATGTGTGTGTTGGGTGTGCTGGCCATTTAATTCTTTGCTTTGCTGGTTACGGGGAATTTAGGTACTTTTAATTAAATTTCCATAACGTTGTCATACAATTTTGACACGTTACTATATAAATTATTGAAATGCTATCAAAACTTAAATGACGTCCCAATACTGTAAATATAAAATTTATTACGCTCATAATAATTTTATAGCACAAATAAAAAGTATTATAGAGTTAAAAGTTTTTTTTTAATTGTAAAGTTGTTTAAATTCGTTTCTATTTTTAACAAAACGATAAAATATTTTTCGTTTCGCTTGTAAATTGGCCTTATACGAGTATATAATAGTCTGCATACGATATTCACAAAAGCTTCACTGACTTCTCAAAACTTTTGTTAGGCGTTCTTTTTATTTTACTAAAACTGTCGACTTATTTGTCATTTTGGGGTACAGACTTAAAGTAAGCGATAAATCTTTGTTAAGGGGTTAGAAAAGCAAAAAGTGATTGACAAAATATTTATGAGATATTGTGGAGTTGATCTAAATGGGAATTTCCATTTTCTTTTACGTTGGGTAGAGACAAAGTTTCATTTGGGGGTTTTCCCCTGATTATTATTAGTTGGAAAGTAGAACGCATATTCCTGATTGCCGGAATGGATTTGTATGTTGGTCAGTCAACTTCCTCTCAATATTATAAATGAAATCATGATTGCAGGCACGCAGTTGAATCATGTGTGATGGCCAGGTCTACGTTATGTATGATAAGGCACCCATGTTTATGGCATTATAGACACGTAGCGATTGTGTTTTCATTGCATTACGAACGGTTCGGGGAACAGAGCAATTTTCCTCATGTGGATGTGTGCATTTCCAATGTTCTTATAACCACTTACCGCTTGTGTAACATTTCCCCTTTTTCTTTCGCTCTATATGAGGAAATTCGAACCGTTGAGTGTATGAAAAATTTTAAAGGAAGCTCAGATGTTTTGTTGAAATCAATTGATGCTTTTAGTAAATGGGTTCTGGGCAGAGAGAAAGAACTTGGCAGTCAATAGTTTTCCGGGGACTTTTAAGAAAATGATTTTTTTTCTGCGCTTTCTTCAATTAATAAAGGTTCTTGGGGTGAAAAGTTACAATCGTCATCATAAACTTGAAAAGATAGTTCATTAAATAGTGATTGCAATTAAAAGTTTTCGAGAAAAGTTCTCTCAAAGTTACTTACTTGAATTAATCTTGTATATGTGTGTGTAGTGAAAAATCATTTAACTAAATAGTTTGGGAGTCGAGGTATGAATTCATGATGCGTAAAGAAGGTGAACCAGCAGCATTTGAATCTAATTCCTTCTACCTATAAATATAAAGTGGTTTGTATACGTATAAATCTTGGTATAAGGTAGGAAACATTTTCACTGAGGCCATACAAATAGTGAATGGATTGGATTTATGATATAACATTTACATTCAAACCAACAAAGTTCTCTGCTCTCCTCTCTGAAGCTGACCTGGCCAACAACTCGCTCGAACAGATTCCAACATAAATCTTACAATGTCCGAAATGTAGTGGAGGGGCGATTGTATGGACGGGAAATAGAATTTTTCAAGAAAGAAATTGTAATAATATGTTAGTTTTGATATTGTGAGCGATTTGCCTCTATATGCTATAATTAATTTATTACTATTATGGAGATATAATGCGAATTGCTGAGTAAAATTTTATCAAAGCGAAATGTCAGTATGTCATGTATAGGAGTGAAGCAATTAATATTCATACTTTAATTAGTTTTTAAAATTGCATGTTTGCGACCACCAATTAATCAAATCAGACGTGAAATTATTACAAGTTGAAAGGTGCATGATGACGCGTCTCCCTCTTGTTCATTTTGCCGCTTTAATTAAAATAATAGAATTCATTTCCGAATAACAATTGCAAAACGGTCAATTAAGGAAAAATGCCATTATCATTTTGAAGCCTGCGGTAATGTCGTTAGAACAATTACAATAATTTGTTTATTTTTTCCGAGTGGTGGAGACAGAAAAAAACGAGAGAGTCCCATCATCATCTCAATATACCTACCCATTTAGGGGGAGAGCCAGACTGTGCGGGGAAAGCTAACAAATTAGGAATTTTTTCGCTCGTCTTGAGGAATGGTGAAACGAGGTTGGAAATTCGTTAGTACACATTATTTAGGGCCTCCCTAATGAACTCGCAGATGTTTAAATTCAGAATAATTCGTCCAAACTTCAAGACTGTCTCTTTTCCACGCGCTCATCTTTGTTCGTTTCTCATATCTCCATCTCGGTATGGTCTCTTTTTGAATATTCCGCGAATAATTAAAGGTTTACCAAAGGAAAATATTGCTATACGTGTAGGAGCGCAACAATTACATTTGCATATAGTGAGCGAGACATCACACATATTCAAAAAACGTTTATCCTTGGCCAAAAGGGATCTTTGATGTTTCTTTTGGCTTTTTGCTCGGGCAAAAAATTGTCTTGCAATATTTCCATGGCAAAAAGTCTCGTTATATCAAGAACCGAGGCAACGACAACCAACCATCCATTGTTAGCAACGAGACATTAATTGTTGGTTATTCAAAAATGCGGTCCATTAATACTTGAGCGAAATACGCTCGAATACATTGTGGCGAGATAACGTCAAAATGTGAACATTAGTTTGATATTTTAGGAGGGTGGAAGAGTCTATAACGATGGCACATAACATTAAAAATGATTAAGATTCACGCTCACGTTTCCGTTACATATTGACATAGAACACCCCCGAAGGGACCCCAAGTGGGCGCCCCACTCTCGATCCGCGTGACTTGCGTGTGCACTTCTTTTAGGTAACTGGAGCCCCCGCGTCTGGATGGAAAACAAATGGGCGGCACGGTGACATAGAAGCCATATATAATTTTTTGGCATTGTCAATATGCGACCCGTACATATAAGTCACATTATCCAGCATTTCGATACCATCCCAAGAGGGAATTCCACCTTTTGGCATACGTGGCAACATGTAAACCCATTTCCATTATGTAACGTTCCGATGGTTCGAACATACATGTGAAAAATCATTATTATGTCGGGTGATAAGGGCGAAATACGCTAATATTCTCTAGTGGATAGAAATGCAAGTTATTATGTATTCAAAGTGCATCAACAATCAATTTCAAAATGTCAATCAGTGGAGAGAGAATTTTGCAGAGAGAGAGAGTTTTGTGTGTGGAACTGGCAGACCAATTCACATTCTAGATAAAGACGTGATTCACCCCATTTTGCCCGAAAAACGGGCACAATGCATATACGTCCAATCAAATTAGAATAGTGAAAAGGTTCAATAGAATGATGGCGTTCTTCTGCTTTTCGTGTGACTGGAAATCTTCTCTAGAAGGAAATCTGATAATTGTCAGACGACGTTCAATCAAAATTTTTTCGTATACCTACTCAGATTTGGTGGTTGTTATGATGAGTTGTTGGATTTCCATCAACAGTGCCAAATATGCGATTATTAGCAATTCGATGTTGAATTGTTCTGAACTAACCCCAATAATTTGATACAACGGAAGCAAGTGAGTGGAACAAGGGGTTGCATTACATTCGCAGGCGGCCCTCTACACTTTGAAGACAACTAGAAGCGAAACTATCAAGTGTTTGTTCATTCATATTACATGTTACGGAAACGTAAGCTATTTTGCGGTCAAATTCATTTATTAAAATAACTCTAGCGCAATTCCAGTATTCATGTCTGCATTATATGCCTGTCTGAATATTATAATACCATTCATATTCAAAACGAACCCTAGTCATTGTGTCCGAATATGTTGCATATTATGCGAAATTAATTAAATGTTTTATTATTATAAATTTGGAGTGTAAATGGGAGACGAGGGGAGTTAAAAGTTTAACGGAAAAACTATTTGTTGTGATTGATTTTGTTTTGAAAAAGCGGAAGTGGTGGTGGGGAAGCTTTGGGGCAGAAAATCTTATTACTGGAATTACTAAAAATCGTTCCAAATCCAGAGAGTACAATTTTAAGAATTATTGAAAAATTGTCTACTGTTCAAAGGTCATTTATACAACGCAGCAAAAGAATTGCCGCATCGGCCTTCAAAAATAGCAGTTATCAAATTCTCTAAACCTGAAATTAATGATTTTATGATAAAAACTCATACCAAAACAAAAAACCTCATCTGAAAATAGTTAATTTCGCTACGGAACATTAAATCGCTCGTGTTTATTCCGTAAAAAAATTAAAATTTTGTTCATCACCGTATCCAGCAGTCTTGAGTCTCCCTTCAAACAGTTTTTCTCCGCCAATCCAACCGCATATTTGCAAATAAGGGAATTATTTGCGTTAAATTTGTAAAGATGTCCTCCGCTTTGTAATCAATAACGATTTACGCTAATTAAATGGTGTGATAGTAGTTCATTAGTAGAAGTCGACTGAATCTTTTCAGGAAATCAAATGGACTCTTAATGTATCCTTACGTTCGCCCCAATCCCGTACATATATAAAATTTAATTTCCGTTTTGTGATTAACTTCAAAACACAATCATTCACATTGTACAATAAAGTTTATCATTTTTTTCTGCATCGTTGACAAAACCTTCTACCAAGTTTTAAGATTAACCGTCATGTATATAAAAATCCGAGTAAAAATCTATACAGGGATTTTATAGAAGAGGTCGGAAAAGTTTTCTATTGAGTTCTGTCCGTTGCAAAATGTGATTTATCGAATACAATGCAAAATCTATTTTTCATTGGACCTGTCTATATCTTCCTCACTAAATTCTCGGCTCGGACACGAAACTTTTCCTATATATAATAGCTATTTTTTAAGTTTCCCTATAAATGGCGTATTGGAGCGGCGCAAGGCGCGTTCAAAATGAATTTTCCACGCATTCCGTACGCAATTTACATACTCATATGGGTAATTGGAAACGGCAAAGTATCTCTTCTTCGTATAAAGTGTAATTTCCGTAACATCGTGCAGAAAAACGTTGATTTATGCTGCTGTAGGTAATTTAAAAACTGATTACTTTCATATAATTAATTAACCGTGTAGCTAGTATGTGATTTGAATTAATTAAAAGCGTTCAAGTTGCTCAGAGAAAAAGCGAATAAATTTGACGAGATAAATTTCTTAAAATCCGAAATGCAGTAAAAGTAGTTGGTTTAAACTGTGCTGTGATAACGTTTGAAATGGAATTATTATCCATGTGAGACAAGGTCTCGGTGTGAGATGCTTTATTACTGTGATATAAAAAAACTAATTGGAATTTATTTTATGTACACAGACAGAGAGACAAGTTAGAGACAAATCATAAATAAGTGGATTAGTTTAATTTATTTACTTGTAAATAGCCTGCCTGTAACTGGTGTGTGCTTACAGTTGCACGTAAATTAAACAACTGGAGACTTTAAAGTACGTATTTTTCGAGAGACTTTTTTCCACCCCGCCCGCCTTTCATAACACTGTAAAATTTAATTTATATTCACGTATAATATAATATATAGGCGACAAAATGAAGTTCCTTTCGCAGAAAATTATTATTTTTTTACCAACTGTATTATAAAAGTCTCATTGAAATTGTACAGACGCGTCGACGACGAAGCAAAAAAACTTTTGTACATTTTAATAGGTGCAAATGTTTAACAATAACCAGCAGTCGCCCACCAAACTACCATTCGGGATGGGTCAGAGGGCGAAAGGGTTCGGGGGATGAGATACTTTAACATTATTAAAAGAATTTAACAATGGATTCAATTTAGAAACTTCTGCTACTTTTGTTAGTATGTAATAAAAAGGCGTAGATGTGTTTCTTGATTGTTCGTTATGTTTTGAAATTAAACGGTTATTGGATGAATAAACAGACATTACACCCCTTTTCTTTTTCAACATTTATTTGGTGGATATTGTAATGAGGTTTGAAGGGAAAAAAGAATGGAAATGGATATAATGAAATTCGATTATTTATGTTTGTGAAATTTGACTAGAAGTGTTATTAATTCCAGTGCCGCGGATCGATATATAAAAAAAGGCGCGTGAAAAGCGCATTAGGTTTTTAATTTTCTCTGCGCCTAATTTAGAGAAGGGAATCACTTCAATTTGTATCCTCGTCCTATTCCTTCAAACAATTCTCTTTAATATTGATTGTTATCGCCTCTATTGTCACAGACAATCCACCAAAGGATGTGATTAATTATATTAATGTATATTTCCGACAATCTTCTTCCCATTTAGGAGAGTTCTAGTGCGATAGAATAAACAGAAAAGGATGGGAAATGAGTTGGAGGATAAACGAGAGACCATAATCTTCAGAATATTTAATTATTAAGTAAACCACTTTGCCCAGATTGTCTACACTGATATAAAAGCACAAATGTGTAGAGACGTAATTTAGTTTTATTTTAAAATGCCGCAACAGTGGAGTGGTTTTTTGTTAAATAAGGTCGCCCCACCTCCCTAGATTTGATGAATTTTTTTCAGGGAAAACTAGTAGAAAAATTGCTAAAGTCCACAATCCAATTAAACGTAACTGGTGTGCAGATATAAACACGAATACCCGATTATTTCCAGTCCATCTGACAGACTGCTTCCCGTCTGTCGGCCAAGTCTTTTGTCTGCGTTAATGTTCCCGTTTTACCCTAACCGCCCATCATCGTCCCGTTTTACGGAATACTTGGGATCCGTCCCAATTCTCGTCCCAATTTGATGGGCTTTACGTATTTTAAACGTGATGGCCAAACGATTTATTTGATTACTTTTCAGTAACCAGAATTCCTATTCCCAATCGTATAATTTCCAGTGTTGGAAAAAAATTTATGGTAAACCCCAGTGTATACATATACGGAGAGATGAATTCTTTTAGGTTTTTCAGTGTGTGTGTGGCCTGAAAAGCGAATTAAATTTCATTAACATTTCAATTTCGTTCGATGTGTAAATGAATTTTTATTGCTATTATTGCGGACACTGTTATATAATAGGATTTACAATTTAGAGACCCAGTTCGCTTTTTTTGTCAGTTTTCAAGAGAAAATTGGAGAGTGGGTGGTTTTTATTAAAATTTATTTGAAATTGTTTAATGATGAGACTGTCTACATCGGTTTGTTCCAATTAAGGAAAGTTAATGTTCCAAACAAGTCAATTAAATAAATAAATGTTTCCGTGGTGTGTTGTTTTAGTGAATTTTTTACAAGGGTGAGTGGAGTGTGGGGGGCGAATGCAATGCTTTTTTAACATGTGAACAATTTTAATGGGCTTTGTATATCGGTTGTGTGTGTCTTGTTAGTAATTCAAATAGGGACACTTGCTATTTCGTTCACGTTTGTCTAGGTTGTTTTCATTGGGTTATTACAATATCGTCGACTTGTTATTACCACTTGGTTAATGTAAACGGAGGAAACAATTTGCTTGCTTCATAGTACGTAGCAAAGTTTAGTTTACATATTATCGCTGTATATTTAATGTAATTCACAATTAACAATTGCTGCATTACAATTAAAGTTGTGGGTCGTTTTCTAACTAGTTTAAAAAACATCTTCAGTGAGATACAAATCGAGTTCTTCTGCAGTAACAAAATTTCGTTTTTAACTGAACCGACCGGCTTACAGAATAATCGTTCAGTAAAATTAACCCCTGAAATTCTATAATACTCGTACAGTTTTCTTCATTATCAAATTGATTTAATTCTACAAATGCTAACAATAACCGACTATGCATAATTGAGATTTTTCCATGTACAATCATGGAATATTTGCACATGTTTTTGATGCAAAACAATGTTAAAATTATATGCATTTCTGTAAACTGTTTGAATGTTATAAAAGTTAATCTCGATTAGTGGCTGCAACTTCCTTTGTAATTCCGAATGGGAATAATAGATAATCTGTGCATTGAATTGCAGCAAATGTATGCACAAGTATAAAGTCGCGGTATAAATAAAATTTGCATTAAATCAGGCGCGATAAGTTAATACCGGCACGCATAACAATAAATTTGAAATGTTTATTAAAAGTACAAAGAAAATGTATTGTAGTCTTGAAATGGAAAACGGGGCTAATGAGTGTACCTATTTTAGAAAAATAAATGGTTGGTCAGTAATACATTGCATGCTTACAATTTTCTGTGACACTTTCTGAATATTCATGATGGAAAATTGCCTGCCAACTTTTCCTTCACTTGCAAAAGCACTTTCCAAGTGGGACGTTGTATTTTGTCGCAACTATTCATTTCATCCACCCATAAAATATACAATCTATATTATGCACTGCTTTTAATTAGTTTATTGTAATCATTTATTAACGCGTATACTTTGTATAAAATTTGTTTTAATTATTAATTATGATTACAATATGTGGGGATATTAACATTACAACTCTATTGAAAATTACTTTGTTATCCATATTTATATTTAAATAGGGCCATTTTATTCGCCACACTATTAACATCAATAAAGAATTTAAAATTGTTGCTGGCATTTGTAATTACCAACTGTAATTAAACGCGTATATTTTACACTGGAAAGCTGTCCTATAAACGTATTTGTCTAACTTATGTTTCGTTTATTGTAATTAGAGCATCGAGTTCGATTTTAATTAAAAGAATTTTTGCTATTCCCATTTTTCGCCATTGTAGATAACAAAGCTTTTTTCTGTTGCTATAAATCCACTTTCACATTGACTCCATAAAAATATAATTAAACCAGTTCGGAAATGAAATTTTATTAATAACAAAATATTAACATGTATGAAAATCGGGATGTGTTACAATGATTTAAAAATTTTATTTAGTCGAAAAAATCGAAACATCGCGAATCAACATATTACAATCATATATTAATAAATTCATTGTTATGACAGCAAGTTTTATGTGCGTTGAAAGTGTGTTGAGTTGACCATGTGAAAATTTATGAGGTCCATAATAAGCCTGCTTTAGGAATGAATTTATTGCCGGTTTCTATGTAATTCTAATCTCAGTGGGAATAACATGAAGCGAACGGTTGAATCAAAGGGGGTTGATGATGGTGTATATGTATTATAGTGTGTGGAAGCCACCCATCGGCCGCCGCCCCCCTTTGGACTCGCGCGTTATCATTAATTGATTCACTAAATTCAACATGGCTGCCCACAAATAAGGGTGGACAACATAAGCCTCATGAAAGGGTAGTATCCATCAATTACTACATACTTGCTTCTCGGTAGATCGACGGGGGTCACACAGGGTCTACCTAAAGGGTTACATGAGTGACGGGGTACATGTGATATTTGCTGAAATTTATGCAAATAACGTTATGTGCCATAATTAGATGTACATTGTGAACAGAGGGCGGTGGGGGCTTTATTAAAAAAAGGACGTCAAGCAAACAGGGTGGCAGGTGGCGGAGAGCAGGGGGATGTTTTTCGTGGCTCTTATGTAATATTCCCCCGCTCATGTTTCTTCTACACCATTTCACGTTATCTATTATTTATGCATATTAAAATGTGTAAAATGGTAATTAAATTTGTACATTTATTAGCATATTATTAATAATTCAAGAAAACGTGTCCGTTTTTACGGTGCCAGGTATACGCGAGCGTACAAATAAACTCTGCTAACATCATTAATAATTTTCTACTCTTTCTTTATCTAGATAATGTGTGCATTTCCTGTGCATATATAATTTTAAACACTGCAGTTGAATTTTTCACCAGTCGATCCGAATTTGCATACATATGAAATAGACAGACGTTTTTTTATTATGCTGTAACTGAATTGTTTCCGTCTTCTGTGAGAAGGATTTCAATTTTATTACTATTCAACTAGGAACCTTCGATTGTTATCCTTATAATTTGAAATATCTTTCAAGATGGTATTTCATGTTTTTCGGAGTGAATATACATATCCTACGTTCTTTATCATGAGAAAATGAAAAAGCTTTTTCAAATTCAGATTAAAATTCTAGTAAAAATTTCATAATTTCGAGAAATGCCAATTTATAAGAATAAGTTGAATTTCCAATTTACCGATTTAGAGGGGTTTTCCCGTTGCTTCGGGGTTTATTATTAATAATTATTATAGATTTTTCTTATTGAAGAAATGGATCCAGCAGTTATAAATTTATTTGGCTTAATTATTCCCAAAGTTCAAATTATTTGTGTTGGGATTATCTATAACTAGTTAATGAATAATTTAATGTGAGCTAGTCAAATCACAGTACAAAGCTGAATAATAGTTCATAAATAAGTGAATTGTTCCCAAGTTTCCACTAATGTCTTTTCAAATAACTGTATTACTTAATAGAGATATCAATAATTTAGTGCACTTATAACGAGCGTATGAAATGCCGCGAAAAATAGAGAAAAAGGAGTCGTTTTTCGTAGCTTATAAATTTCGTCTCTAATATGATGAAAGTTGCGCTTTGATGTTTAAACTAACGACTGAAAAATCGGTGCACTTCTTTCATGCAATCTGCAAAGTACCTAAAAAAGAAAAAAACACATACCACATACATATCCACGTACATATACACCTACTGTGCGTTTTATGATCAATATTGGAAGAGTGGATATATGAGTGGCGTTCTGATGGCTGCGGATTTGTAAACTGAAACTCACAATTCAACTTCCACTGCAATTAATTTAATTTCAAATATTACTTACAAAGTAATTGCAACCGAAGTGATCAACGAGTAGATGTGCAAGTGGAACTGTCTTCAAACTATTATCACACATTTTGGCCAAATAATGCTTTAATTAAAATTACCATAAGGTCACATGACTTTGTGTGGGGGCGATATATTGCCATTAATTGCAACGTAAACGAACAAATTTCCCATTTTCTTGTCATTTATTTATTGTTCGGTACCGAAACTTTTTATTTACTTAAATTGTATCCTTAATTATTTCATATCCAATTTAATTGGTAGGTTGAAGTAAAATATGAAGTTGCAGCAGCACTGAGGGTGCATTTTTGGTGCCGCTGGCCAAAAGTAAGATTAATGAGGCGGCGAAGTATAGGATTACTTTGGTTTTTCTATCAGAAACATCTGGAAATTATTCACTTTTCACATGATACGATTAAAGAATTAGAAATTATTGTTTTTGAAAGAGAGGAGCGAGCGAAGGCAGTGCGCGCGGCGTTTTTCCTCTTGCCGCACACACAACATTAATACAATAGGTTTTATTTGTGATTTATGCTATTCACGTCTGAATTAATTGTACTACACGACTATTAAGCAGTGTAATTGTAATATATGGATACGTCAATGCGTATTGGACACATCCAGAGATGTCCAATTTAATGTATTTATGGGCGGTGAAATGCAATTACTGTAAATAAATTTTCTAGTTGTATTATTGGAAATTATATGCGTATACACAGTTGTATACATATTTAGATGCTATATTATTTTATATGTGACTGCATTTAATTTGCGCAAATTTAGATTAATAGCCTTTGATGGACATGGAGAGGAGATTGCTGCATCCGAGTTGCAAGTTGTTTTTCTGTTCGTTTTCTTCAGGAAGGAAACAATCTGTGCAATTTCTAATGTAATTCAGTCTGCTGAATTCATTTGGGATTGATTAGGTGTATGAGAATCGTGGCCATTAAATATTAACGCGTGGAATTCATTGAATTATTCGGAACTAGTGTATTTAACCCCCAGGTGTATTACGCTTTGTTTCCCATTCACTGTTCCAACTATACGCAATATAATACATCAACGTTATATTTTATTTATACCTATTCGTATGCTCTCTTTCATCCCCACATTTCTTCGTCACCACCCCCTGCATTGCCGCCCATGCACATTCTATATAATATTTGTTTACAGGCAAATGTGAGAATTTGCACTGCCAACAAAATCCTCTAACGATAGTTTCCATCGCGATACACGGGGATAAATATTTCCCTTTGTGAGAAATTAAACTTGTTGCAATTTTTCGCGTCTCTCTTATGGTGTATTTTTGGACCCCTTTCTTTTAGCATTTTTGCGCCATGTGTTCAAATACACTATATACAAGTGCGAATAACATATAAATCTATCAATAAATTAGGGTGGAAATTTAATTTCGCTAATGCAAGCTTAACGGTGGATTAACACCGCAATGGATGTAGGTCCATTAAAACTGCTTATTAATTTCATAAATTCCCTTTTATATAGGTTTTTTATTGGTCCCGTTTCATATTAGCCGAGTATGCCAAGTAAACTCATACTTCCAGTTCTTCGGCTAAATTATGAAAGTAATTAAAACAGTTATTATAGTGTGGTATAACACAAGTTATTAGACCTTTGTATACAATGTTTAAACAATTTGCTAAACATGATGTTTAAGAACATATAAGATAAGAGGACCGAAATTTTGATATGTGGTGAGCATCAATTTTTCGCTCTATTTATTAATTATTGAAGTAATTTGTTTCACTTTAATTATATATCCATGAATATTGAAACAATAGCCATAAAAGCGTTTCTTGTTCACATAAATGTAACATTAGACAAGCATTAGCCTTTAATGTGCATATTGGTAATGTATTGTTCACCTAACAAGGTACAGAATCCGTATAATACGTAAATTAATATTAATTATGGCATACGTTGCATATGTTAGTACATATATATAGAATTTCCATTGGAAAAAGTATAGGGAAGATTGCGGCCGTGTTATTTCAGTAACATAGCCGATAAAATGATTTCCTCTCAGGCTTTTTTGAATTATTTGAAATTCTATTCCCTCCAGAGAAAAAGTTTTTTATCTATTAAATAAAATGAAATAAAATGCGAGACTGCATGAAATTAGTTGTAATAAAAAGAGCGCACGGGTTGGTGATGGTGAGACTTTACCCGAACACAATGGTGTAGTTTTGCAAGAAAAATTAAATCGAGTCGGAAATAATTGCAAGTGCGGTTATTTTATCACAAAGTACGGGAAGAAAATTGCAATGAACGTGTTCAATTTTATCTGATTTTTTTTCTGCGCTCTTTGGATCCAACTAAAAACAAATATGTCCGTTTAACTGATTTTCCCTGATGTGGAAGTTTCCCTTGTTGGTCTCATACACACACACAGTGGAAGGGAAGACCCTAAACGAAAGTTTCGTACGTAGCCAACGTGAAGGCCCCAGATTACTGTTAATTCCGGTTCCACGCGACTCTGACTACGGCAATGATTAACATAAAACTAACATTAGTCCTAAATTCACGAGTGGAGCGTCGTTTCGGTGTGTGAGGGGCTGTTGTAGTACTACAGTAATGTAAGCGGAAGATTATCAGAACGGGATTGTAAGCAATTATGGTTGTTACTATGACTCATATATATAGTGGTGTGGCATTAAAGAAACTTAAGCCTGATTTAGCAAAATAAAATAATGGCAATTGGGAGCGTCGCCGTTCTTCTCCAATATACACCCATTTTCCACCTATACACATTTGCTCTCGCAAATCAAATGAATTGCACACAAATTTCCAAAGTAGTCTCTAGTGGAATCAGCTTACATAATATTATATTAAATGTGTATTCGTATTATGTTATATAAATTGTAGAGGAATTGTGTTGTACAATTTCCAGTTTAATGACTTGCTAGGGTACAATTCTTTGTCACTGTTAAGATTGGGGGAAGAGTGCATAATTGGAGATAAACCAGTCAAATAAAACTGATAGGAATTTAGTGGGTCCCCAGTAGAATATTATTTAAAGTCATTCAATTATATGGTTTTAAATTACAATTTCATTTGTAGATAGATGAATAAGCTCTCGTTAAGATGATTTTATTGCAGATCCTAATTGGGAATCGAGATTTTCTAACAATTCCTTCAGTCGCACTTGACTCATTTCCGATTTTTCTCGTGTGTGCAGACTCTGTGGTTGCCCCTGTGGTGTACAACCCCGTAAATATTTCAATTAGATTAGTGTAGTTGTTATCAGTGGATGATTGATGATGTACTAATCTGTCATGATGGTAGCTGGGCTAGCACGCGTTACAAATTTATTACGGAACATGGCATCGTATACGAATACGAGACCTCGGGGACCGTATCATCATCATAACACATTGAGGCAGAGAATGCACTGAATGCAGTTTACATTATGGATGTTGTGCCCCGTCTGGAATATTGTTAGTACTTTGTGCCCCGACCACTGCATTCTCGCCTCCTCCCCATCCGCCCAATGTTGCACTTCAATAATGCATGATCTCGACTCGATTCCAAATTGTATTATGGCATCCCTACATACATATAGAGTATATGAAAATTCTAATTGTGATTCGTTCACCTTTTGGAAGAAAATTCATTCGACTGCTCTGAGATGAATTTAAATGTGGAATTTAAGTGTGGTTTGTTGTTTTGTACCATTACATAATAAAATTATTACTTTACTAGTTTTGATTCACGAGAGAAAAAAAATGTTATAAATGTAACAAGCTTTTAATGGGTTCCATACGTTTTTTGTGTAGTACGTTCATGTAAAATGCAAAAGCAGCGCATTGCATTTCAATTTCAAAGCTAGGATTACAGCGTGTTGAAAGGCAAAAAATATATAAATAATTTTTTCCCGAATAAATCCGGCGAACATTAGTGAAATGAATGTCAATAATCACGGGGCCGAATATTCTTTCCGAGGAAGTGAATGTCTACCCGGTCCATTTAGGGTTGAGTGAAATATTGAGAATGGTGTGTGTAGTGTACCAGCATGCATATACGTCAAAATGATTAAGATAAATCTGCAAGCGCACAGCATGCATCAGAGCCGATTTTCTGTGTGTATGTATGCGATGAAAGCTGGCGCTCTTGTGTTTTTATTTATTTGCCATTGTGCACTAAATGCGTTATTATTGATTTGCCGCTTTTCACAAGTGTATTATGAAATGGGGAATCTTATACATAATGCCAATTCCAATTCGTAATATAAATCCAAATACCCAATAACATAATTAAATACACTTGGGGACCCTTTCCCAGGTTCGGATAATTACGTTTAGGGGCACTGTTGTTCCATGTTTATCGCACATACCCATTTCCACAAACTTCTAACTCTACTGTATACAGCTCCCTCTCTCGCTCCCACTTCGCAGGCTTCTCTTGTTTATACTGACTCTATTAATTACCCACATGAAATCCAGCCATTTGTTAGGTTAGGTGTAGGAGGGAGGAGTGGAGCGTGGCACCAGAAGCGAATATTATATGCATGTGTAAATGTGGATAATTTAGTGGATTTGACAGAAATTTACGTGAAATTAAATCGCACACAATAATAAATAATCTTATTATTTGTGTCGTCAACTGGGATATTGCTTGCACTATTTTCCACACACACAATGATTATTATGTGCGTACCTATATGGTGAAAATGTGTTTTTAAAACAGCAAACCAGTTCCAAATTAATTATACCACGTTCCACATCTTTGCAAGTGTATCTGCTAATGAGTCCTACTTGAATTACATTATCCGAAACGCGACCATAACCATCCGGCGAAATGTTTTTCCGTGTTATTATTATAATAAGTGGAAATCTTGGTGTTACACCTAGTCCGAAAATTACTTTTGCACCCCCCGGAATGGCTTGTAAACGATGTGGCGTGTCTGGTGGCCTTAATTTGGATTCCCAGAGGGCGGTGGACGCATTACAACTATAGCGGATAATTAGTATATGAGTTCGTTATCGGTTCACTATCAGGCAATAATCGTCAGGAAGTGAGCGTCGAGTTTTTGGACGAATGCGGCATGTCCCCCTTATGGTAATCCGCTCACATAGCGGCGGTATTTCAGGCCCAGTGAGAAGATCGGAACGTTGGATCTAATGAAGACTGTCGCTTAGCCGCCTCTCGTCGGGATTTCCCTTGAAGGCTGAACGTGCTAAGAAGTGTGTGTTGTTCGCGATAGCGTCGGAGGGATTACGATGTGGTGGAAGGCGGCGTCTAGTTGAGGCCATTTGCATTCATGAGACGATACAAGATTGCTGGGCGAGTACAAATATTAGACTTCCGACTTCTAAACACTTTGGAAATAACGATGGAAAATATGTCATTGTTCATGGGGTTTTAGAGGGCAGCCGGCACTGTTTTCCTCTCGATCTTCGACGATTTGAATGGCAGTTAAGAAGAACGTTTTCTGCACGCCCTTAGGATGGACGTTTTATGCAAATTGTGGTCGTCTACCAGCTAACATAACACAAATAAGTTTCTCTACGCAACTTTTTGCCTATATACATACACTGGTACAAATCGAATTTTTATCGAAAACGCACTATATATTGCACCTCGTTTTCACCGGGTGCGGGCAGGGGTGCGAGATTTATGACTTTTGTATTCATGTCCTCCACATCCTTAATGGACTTTTCTTGGAAATTTTACGACACACAACAAATCAGTTCTATTTATCAATATGGGGCTGTTTAATGTTTGAAAAGAAAAGTTTTTCCAACAAATTTTTACTTGACTGATTGAACTGAAACACCATCCGCTTATAGAACGTTCGCTGAAAGAGGCTCCACATTCATTGATATCATGCATGAGTGGAAATATTCAAATCCGATTATATATCGGAAATTTTATTGCGCTGAATCAGCCCCTAAGGAGGCCTAGGGTTCGCCACACATTATACCAGATCATCCACTAACCGGACTTGCACTATTTTATATTCGATCGTAGTAGTTGTACACTCTTAACGACAAAATTAAACATTCCCCTATATTGGGAGTGGTGTGCGTGTGCAATTAGGACAATTCCTTTTTGCACCCTCATCTATTTATTGGAGAATGTGTGCGACTTTGGTGATTTAATTACCATAAAATCGCTCTCAAGTGCAGCGAAATGTTGGTGTTATTCGATATGTGTGTGGGGGGCAGTTATTTGGTGTGAATATATTGAGGGGTGGAAGAATGCAGTTTTAGGGGACGTGATTGTTTTACTAAAGAGCCTCGTTAATTGCAGTAGAAGTGTAATTGCTTTCTTATTTAATGTGTGCTCAGGACATGTTCATTGCACTTCTTTTGATGTTACCATCAAACCATGCAAGGTCGTGTTTGCTGACGGTTCGGCACCCTTTACCTTAAGGCCACATTTCCCAATCAAATATTTGGGGGAATAAGACAGTTCGCTTGTCGATCCTTCGTTACCGTTCTTTCCACAAAAACGCATATATACGCCTCCGGAATATATTTGGTGATATTAAACTGTGTGTGTTTTCGTGAATGGGGAAAAGCGAGATTTAGTCCCAAGTCTCCTTATATTACATGTTTAAATACATAAGAGTGTAATAAAAGGTGTTTGTAAGTCGTTGATTATATTGTTAAAAGTTGTTGGCGGTTTGGAACACGCATTTGTCGTGCTGGATAATGACGTTCCACATGTTCGTACTGGGGGTTCTACCCCTGTTTGGTGTGTGATGGAAGTACGTGCGAAAAAGTGTTCTTTAATCTCGATAGGCAGACAATATCGTATCTACTTTGCGATATTGAGGTTTCGTGGACAAAGCAGAGTATATATAAATCATCTTGTCAGTTCGTACGGCCTCGAGATATATTGCATTATAGTGTTAAGTTTTATAGCAATTGATTACAGGGAAATTCACCAGCAGACCGTTTTCATCCCCCCAATTTTACTGTATTTTTGATTCGTGTAGTTTGTCCAAAAATTAAATACATTAATTTTAAAATAATTTTTTGTTGTGCGCAAATTATACATGCGTCTATAATTAATGTTAATGCACCCACCGAATGCGAACTGAATTTAATTTATTAACTTTTTTGTTTCAGGTGAGTCAGTCATTTCGAATGCAAGACGACGAGTGAGTAAGTAAATTAGCAAGTGCTTGTGTGAGAAGCGAATCTAATTGGAGAATAGTCAGGTAGAAACTGGAAATAGTGGAAAAATGAAATAGTAAAAACAACTTTAATATTAAATACCGGATGCAGAAAGGGGGAATCGTCATTTTGTGTGTATGAACTGATTTGACTTTCAGATCAGTTCATATATTTTCAGGGAAAATATAAAGAAGAGGAGCAGTGTAGTAACGGCGGCATCACATGCCAACCGTTCTTCTGACAAACAAAAGACCAAAAGGAATAACATACTTTTGATATAAAGCCACTATATTGAAAGTGATACCATCATATAACAAATAATATATTTTTTCGCGAAAAAATGTTGGATGTTTTCGAAGCGACAAAAGCGCGCATACATAAAGCGATCACAAATCATTTGTATGATGTTTTTTTTTATATAAAAAAGAAGCCAACGGTGGGTATATAATAGAGAGATAGAGTAAAGGCTTTGGACAAATGTTAATTAAATTAATAAAATGAAATTTATCACTTATATAAAGTCCAAATACGAATCATTGTGTAAACAATAGAGATAAATAATTGCCCTTCAGGAAAAATAATAAATTCGCCCCCATGTGATGGCAGACAAACGAAAAATAGGCACGGTCATTATAATTCATCATTTATTGAACTGTTTTATTATATGGACAGTGGACATTTAATTTAATATTGGAGGGTGAAAATATAATACACGAAATCAGCATGTTGCGAATTTGTTAGAGAATGTCATTAAATTAACTCGTTAAATTTTTTTTTTCGCTGCGATAAACAAACCATTATTCCATTAACACAGAAGCAAATATTATACAAAAGCGCGCACATATAATAATTACGTACACGAAACACGCATTTATTTAAGGACGTCAGGATTGATTGTGTGTATCGCGATCTGTTCAAGATGATTTATTGCCACCCCTCGAACGCAGCACTGTTCCACTGTTCGTGTTTGTCTATTCAGATCGGATGATTCGATTTAATTGGAGGAATGGGAGGAATGAAAAGAAGTGCGATACAGTGCAAATGTTTGCCTATATAAACAGGACAAACATAAACATAGTTGGAATGCATAACAATGGCCACAATCTCAAAGTATAGGAATCTAATTAAATCTCCGTGGAGAGCAGTGTGAGAGAGTTTAGCAAACTATCAGCGGTCCGGGGTAGTTGCAGTGGAAAGTGCATTTGATACGATCAAACAGATGACGGTTTTGTGGGTCCCAATGAGGTGACTCATGAAAATGTAAATTACATTTAAAAGTAATTAAACGCAGTAGAGAAAAAGTTTTTCATAACACATAATATATACATAAATGGTCTCTGTTGTTAACTTGGAAAATGAGAAACAATTGCATTTTTGGTCTTGAGGCGGAATAAAGTAAAATTGGATTTCTATTTTTATATTTTCTTTTTATTAAATCTAACGAAAATTTAACGAGAATGTCACAAACGTTTGTAAGTGCTCTATTTAGGAGACACGTTTCCTCTCTTCTGCGCTCAACATCAGATACATAAATGCCACTATAAAAATATAGCATAAATACATGAATATGACGAATGAAAATCTCTTCATTCCAATTGTTGGAGAGCCTTTTTCACCAACAAGATACAGCAAAAAATTATCTCGTAATGGTATCATCTTTTCCTGGTGGCCATGACATTATCAGCTGGCAAGAAATCTTCGGTTGCATATCTCGACCTCTGTCAAGGGTGGTGGTGGACTCTTGTATTGATTTGGGGAAAAAATTTCTGTGAACTATTTTTTTCTCGTAGCTTGGCAATTTTCCTACGGTCTAGTAGATATTGTGGATGCGTGTTTCTGATGGTTTGTGTTCGGTTTTGGGGACGGTGGGGTATGGTGGTGCAGTTGCTTTGTGCATGCAAATTTATTCAAATAGCCAGCGGGGTGAATGCACTTTTTGGGTGACAGAAAAAAAATCGCTTTTTTCAAATAGAGAGAAACAACGAGCCATCCACTGTTGATAATTGGCCATTGGCTCATTTCTTTTCAATTAAACCCGGGAAATTCAGCGCAATTTTCCCAATGACGATTTTATTCGTCGCTATTTCGCGATATTAAATGTACTTTTACAGTGCCAGTGACTTGACTCGGAATAGCCACATTCTAATAACAATAAAAGTAAAATGTTTAATAGTAGGTGGATGATAAAATTTCTTTCACTATAAAATTTTTACAAGCCTAATATAACGGAGTTCACTCTTGTGGTACTTCATTAGCTGTGTTATGATTGTGGTTGTAGTAAAAAAAAAATGTGAACGACACGAGACCCTTAATTAGCAATAATAACGCTATTTTAAAGGAGGTTTTTTATACTATGCGTCAATTAATTTTTACTTGGAAACGGTTTTTTATATCTTATACATTTTAACGAGTTTCACCAAATTAATAAAAGTCCAATTACAGTTTTTGGGCAATAATAAAAAATGTTACCTCTCTCCTTGCCAATTTCGGTTGGTATAGAGAGTGAATTTATTTGACAGTGTATTAGTATTATGGCATTTGGACTATAAAACATCCACTTTGAGTAACAGAACGGCTTTATCGTTCGTCTCATGTAAATTCCCTAGCGCTTATGGGAACATAAGGGAAGATATATTCGGTAAGAGGCTTTAAATGCATCAGCTCACACGTCCTTTCAGCTTGAAATACATTAAATTCCTTGAAAAACAACCCTTCCGTATTATAACTTAATTACAAGTGTCCAACAAAAGTGTTAAGGGTTTGTTTAGACTGTCCAGCACTTTTACCCATATTCCAGATGCCACACATTACCGATATTTCCATCTTATTTTTTTTATTCCCTTTCGGCAAACGGCAAATCTCTGATTATGGGAGAAGAAAAACCACACAACGTTCGGTGTGTGTGCCATATAAATCGTGAAGAATTGGGCCCATCCGACATTAGTCTCAGTTATTTACTGTTCGAACCAGTAGTACTGATCCGATTGGGACCAATTGGTGCTTATGGTATCGATTCAGTGAGTGAAAAGCGATAAAAGAAGGATTCAAGTCCACTTCGAGGTAACACTCTCCACATATATCTTTATATAAAAAAAGAGAGTTGAAATGTGAGTTTTGTCCGATTGTGAAATCAATACTTTTCGTTTGATCCGGTAATAAGCTGTTCAATATTAATTATCGTACATTTCTCGATCGGTCTCCGATTAGATGGACAGAGATAATCGTCCGGTGACATGCAATATAGATCGTTTCGGAGATAATTTAATGAGTATTTGAAGGGAACTCTACGAAACTGGGGGTCATTCTCCATTAATTTTCGATGGAATCTAAAGTTTTTCCGATCGAATTTTACATATACGCGACGGTTCAAGTCTACATAACCGCACAAAATGAATTTGATTAAAATGCAAAAACTTTTGCACATTTGTTGTTCAACGAATATATTTATGTGAACGTACATACATCGTGAGAATGGGACGCGGCGAAAAAGTAAATTAGAGTGCATTTGAGAAGAAGTTTGTGCTCTGGGTAAAGTGTTGTATTCGTTTTGGTGTAAGTGTATGCAGATTAGAAGTTATGCAAATGGCAGCCATATTCCACGGGAGAGAAGAGGAGTAAAGATAAGGGGCGAACGTTTCTCCGGTTATGATAGATGTTGTGGAGGAAGGCACTGATAAGAGCTATCTCGGACGTATTTTAGGGCGCATTTTCACTGTATCCACCTTGACAAACCTAGCGCGGAACGGACGGGCAGGGGAGTCCCTTAATCGAATAATCGAAGGTGGGTCAATCAATCGAACATTTCCCTCTTGTAAAAATTGTAAAAGCCTTTCCTCCCAGGTTACGGGTAAGTGATTTGTTGTGAATTATTAATGAACAATAATTCGTATAGCATTGGGCTTGACTTCGGTTGGCTGGCACACCAAGTGACACTTGTTACATTTGCATGCAGCCAAAGTGCTAAATTTCACTTTGCCAGATTTATGTGAAGCAATAACGTTATACAATGCCGAAATGTAAAACACCAACACATATATGTAGTTAGGCATACATCTGGCCGCTTAAAATGAAACATAAGTCATATAAAGTACAATAAATTCCCGAATCTAATATAACGCCCTACAAGTATTGTGTGTATTTTCAACAAGCCGTACTGTATGTGGGCTCCAGAGTGGTGCAATGATCGTGGGATTTAATATATTATGTAAAATATCGACTTAAATAACTCGATGCAGAGAGTTATATGCACAACATGGTTTTCTGTGTGTGCTGTTTAGGTTGCGCCTGTTGGAATATCGTCCATACCAGGTAAATGTTATCACTTTGCCTGCCATCAGTGGACAAACAAAGCGTTCTATAGCGAAATTGTTCTATTTTCGTATACACACATGTGAAAATTTTTTGTTTTAATTACAGGCAACACAGAAAATGTACTCATTAAAATTGTTTGTCGGATAACACAAGTTCGGACATGAATCCAACGTGCACATACATTGTGTGAGTGAGAGAGGGGGATGACAGGAAGGGAGAGGCGCTTTTTGTGCTCGTGTATGTGGAAATTATAAAGTCGTGCCATTGTTGGTGGTTTTAATTAAAATTGTTTTTAATTTGAATTTTTCTTCTATTAAAAGATTGTTTATTTTTTTATTTACGCGAATTTCTAGATTGATATCAATGTGTATGTGGATGGGGGAAAAAAGTATAAGCGGGATGTAAACAAAAAGCGCGCATTTTACAGAGAGCGACGTGGAAGAGGACTAATCTTGAATGGAAAGCACTCGATCAATCTGTACGGCACCAGTCTAAGAATGCTACATACTAATAGCATTAGCATCCGAGTTGGCCCATAAAGCCGATCCACGATAAATCCAACTCACAAATTGAAAACCTCCATCCCACAGAGTTACTTACTTGCTGAACTACTGGAATTGGGACGAGACTAGCATGATGGCGGGTGTGGAGAGGCATTTAAAAAAGCACGCGCCCCGGAGCGCCATTGAACGAGTGGAATTGTTAATTTCATTCTGGTGCATTTCCGGCTTTGTTTATATGCGAAAAGTAATTCAATCGAATGTACTTGGACACAAGTCCACTTTTTGACGTGCCGCAATTTGGAACCTCATCTACACACGCCAATTTTTGCCACATAATGTGATCTGTGTGGTTAGGTGCGATTTTGCCATGTAAATTGACCATTTAGGATTGCGAACAGAGCAGCGCGCTTCGAAAAAATTGCCTCGAATCTTTCCTATTCATTTTTTTCACACTCTATCGATTGCCTACCATTTTGCCACATTATCAATCTGCCTATTCATGTGGCCATTGTTCGGGTTTTCTTTTCACTACTCCATTATCGGCCATAGAACGTAAAACCGGTGTTATTACGATAAATACCAGAAGCAATATTACTGTGTGCTTGTCTTGGACGTATATTTCATCTAAATCGGCAATATAATTGCATTCAAATGATTATTCATTCAATTGAAAGGGAAGTATAATTGGCCACCTGTAGGGGACGGACAAGTGTATTGTAATCAGTTGTTTTTTGCTGGTGTGGGTGGCCATGTGCCCACACCTGCCATATAAACCGTCAGCGAGACACAGTGGTCCAGATCGATCCTTCCAGCAGATGAAAATGTGACTACACTAGTTTAGAGAGGCATGAGGCTTGATTACAGTGATGTGGCGAAATGTTAATATGTTTGTGTAATGTGAGAGGCAGTAATGCGGTGTTAAATGAGTGGCTGTTTTACGCAAACACATTTTTAACCCTTTTTCTTTTCATTACATTTCAACGAAAAGAGCTATTTACTTTTGTACACTTTTGAACTGAATATCTGTGGACGGATTTCACAGACTACTTCCGCCGAGACTTCCGCTATTTATTGCATACAGCAATTTTTTTATTGTACCTAATATAAAGAATAGGTACTCGCCGATTTCGTCTAGATTTGTATATTTTATTCTCGTGTTACACCTTATAACATTTTATTCAAGTTAACCGTTTTTCTGCCATTTGACGTCCCTTATCGGTACCCGCAAACCCTAAACTCGCTATCACTAAAAGTAGGTTAGTTGAATTGGCACTTTAAGCGAGGAAACCATAATCATAACCGATAAGTCCTTTTTGCACAAGGCATGAAAAGTCAAATGGTTTGTGTGTGTGACTCTCTCTAGCGAAGAATATGCATGTTAAATGGTAATATCACAAGAAGAATGATGACTTCCATGCAAACTATCAATAGCGTGAACGCTATTTACCGCAAAAGTGCACATAAACTCTAATAAATTGTCATTGCCTTCCAACTTCTAGACTCAACTTTAATTGTTCTTTAAAAGTACAAATAAATTTCTTGAAGCGCTGGATTTGTACGTGGATTTACGGGTCTTGCATGTTTTAATAGGTGGCTTTTTCCATAAACGTTTGGGAAAACAATTCTAAAACTCACTTTACAGTTTTGACATTTGATGCCAAGGCAGAAAAAACCGACTTTATATACGAGGGTGTGTTTTTCGTAAGCGTTTTTATGATGGATTCAAAATCAGTGTGTGTGTTCGTAATACTTTTTACGTATTACGCAAATGAGTGGTAATTACTGCAGAGGAAAAATGCACAGTCATATATTGTTGTCAGTGACAGGCGGCACGCGATCAATCCCATTCCAACTTGAAAATTGGTGGACCGGCAAAAACTAATTAAAGAGATTAATTGCGGTCGTCCAAAAACGGATCGATATCCATATACTCGTACATACATATAGGTATAGCCCTATATCCGTATGAATATATTGGTTGTATAGAGAGAAAAACGAAGTGGATAAAAACGAATAAGTTTAATTATTAGTTGAATGTATGTACATCTTGAGCAAGTTTCCAGGGCCAAAGAGAGAAGTGTTAGTGTCTGCATCTCGGTTTGCATTTAATAAATTTCTGCAATAGTCGCTCTGAAATTATGTAAATAAAGTTGTTTGCATTAAATGTGTTGATTAAGTAAAACTAAAACGCGAAATATATTACGAAGACAATGAATAAACAAGGAAGAATCCGTTGGTAAGTGGGAACGACATGCAAACGTTAGCATCCACACACCAAACCGACAAGACTTCTTATCAGCTTTAACCAGACTGTCAACGTTGACGACAATGTCGAGATGAAATCGTATTTCAACTGTAATTTAGCTTGGAAAACTTTTCGCCGGGTCATGTTCTCTCGACAAATTCTCTATAGTTTGCTTTTTCCTCGTTTGTGTGTAACTATTTCAATATGTATATTCTTGCATCTGACCTGAATATATATGAAGGCATTTTTTCTCTCTGAATTGTTGGCAAGGTTGACTGAAGGACACATCACTCTGTGTTCAGATAAAATTAAGCAGAAAATGTGATTTAAAATCGAATCGCTCTTGTCTTCCGTGTATTATGTTTCCTATATGCAGAAGACTTCATTCACTTTGGGTCTTAGATGTGAAGCTTCATGGCATTTACATGCGAAATTTACTCGTAAGCCTTTTAAATCCTTCCAGCTAGTTTAATTATCACGTTGATGTAATGTTATTTGGCAACGAAAAAGTGTTCGCGCATATAAAATATCTACAAGTGAAAAAGTGTTGGTATAAAAAGCGCATTTCTCTTAGTCAATTGCCAAAATATGTGCGCACACCGCCGTCGAGATGACATAAATCTTGATAATGCAAAAGTTTTAAGATTCAATTTAGCCCCAGAATTGTGCGAATGAAGACAAATTCCTATAAACGATGATGACAACGTTATAGTATGAGAGACGTCGCTTTGGTCGCCGATTATATAGAGGGTGCAACTTACTTTAATAAATGTTTTAAAAGTCTAATCTGTTCAACAATAATTTCTTTTAATCCAGGAGAAAGTTTCATTCCTAATAACAAACAGTACTTAGTTTTAATCAATTTGCCTTGACTGGATATTAAACCATCTTTTAGTGAATTAACTTGTAAGTCTAGTTGATTAAAGTAGAAAATTTTAATCAGCCGTTGTTTGGAGCCATTCATTTGGGCCAAAATTCGCATGTCATTGAACCTAGCAAAACTAATAATCACTATCTATTAACTTATTATCACTGATTATATCCGGCAACTAACTAAAGTGTCATCAAACTTTGCTCAAGAACAAAAGTTTACAACAATTTCATCAATCCCATAACGCCATCCAAGTCAATTTGCGCCACAACTGCGAAAGCAAAAAGAGAGTCGACTTTTTAGATGATGCATGTGTTATCGGGACAGATTTTAAATAAATACGACCCCCCATTTCCACCCACTTCGCTGCAAGCGATCTCATTTCACCTCCTCTCTTTGACTGCAACTTCAATGACAGTTAATGAGCGACGGTTAAACGTTTAACTGACAGAAGACGGATTTGGGGGTCGTTTATTTTCCTCTGATATCGGTTTTTCGGAGTCCCCGTTCCCTCTTTTTAAAGAATTAAAATGGAAACAACGTTGAGAGAGCGGAAAAATTCGACAACATATACATTCAACAAATTAAATGTGCAAGTGAGAATTTATGGTGGGATGTGTTGTATTTGTTGTTGTTTATCGTTTCTTCCATTACACTATTTTCGGTGTGTTTATTAATTGAGAGAATGGGGCACTTAAATAGTTGTTTGTATACGCAAAATAGTAACAAATGTGTATACATTTTAAGTGTCGTAAATCACTCGCCGGTTCGGAAAGTTGATTTCAATTTTCCAGAGATTCTAAATGATAGCTTGTAAATAAATAATACCTTATTACAAGGGAACACGTAATGCGCTCGAATGTTAAATACGCGCATGACATGTTAATTTCGAATCAATAATGTTATTGTTTTGTTAAAATATATAGCCAATGGTTATTTGCATATTAATTCTTTTCATCAATAGGGTTTTGTAGAAAAATTGAATAAATATTCCAGCACGATAACGGGGAATTGTGGTGCCAAACTATTGATAGTAAGTTTGCAGAAGGGTAGACAATCAACTTTGTGTTCCCTTCATCCTCCCTTGAATATTATTAAATGAATTGCTTGTTATTCTAGAAAGGACATTGTAAGTTTGATATTCGTAGAATAAATAACGAAATTCCCTGTCTATTTTCTGTGTTCTTGTTTATGTATTTATATTCGTGTTCAGTTAACAGTGAAATTCGTAGAAGAGGAAAAGCGTTTCCCAGTATATTCCCGTCTGAATCATTATTTCCAGATTAATGAAATTGTGTTAGTAATAATCTTTTGTGTTTCAGTTGGTTGTTCATATAATACGAATCGATAATTCGTCCAATAAAAATTGTAATTTTTTTATAAGTCAAGGAGAGGGTGTAAGTCGATATAAATTTTATAAGTGCACTTACAAGTAGAAAATGTGGCAGGAAAAAAGGGGCAAAAGTGATGTGGGGAATTGTTCACTGCATCAAACTGTATTTTTCAAAATCTAATAGGGAGCACGACTTCTGCACATACAATAAATAATGTAATCGTACTCCTGGAAATCAGGTTTCCTGAAAATAACAAGCATTAACAGGAAACGAGTGCAATAATTGAACAATCGACTGTTTCCTTCTTCAGAGAATACGCTTTCCGTTCCTATTAATTATTAAACAACCTATTTTATATAAATTTTAAATTGCCATCGAGAAAATCGAGATGCGTTGTTAATTTTTTAGCACAAGAATGCAGAAAGCTGCCGCTTTATCGCCTCTTTCTCTTTCGATCTTTTTCGCTCTTCACATACCTACACAAAGCTCGACATGAAAATTTAAGAGAACGAAATTCGAGTAGAACTCCTACTATTTGTCTCCATAAATATGCTAATTTTCATACCATTGATATGTTAATAAATCTGTATAGTGAACTGACTGTCGCGCCAATAAAATTCCAAGAGAATTTTCTTCTAACCTAACGTTATGTTCACTCGTTCGCGCTGCATTTTCCATTCTTCACCACATAAATAGAAATAGTTCTTCAACTTAATTCGAAGAGCACAAAACCAAGCAAGGATCCAAATACTTTGTAATTTGTATAATCGTACTTCGTTAAAATGAATCCCACCTCCTTTCATAGTTAAGAAAATCGAGGAAAAATCTCCGGGTGAAAACAGATATGAATTTTTAATTAAAGAATATAGTTTCTCAGCTTGTCTACATAGTATTATTATGAATATTTCTGAAAAGCTCATGATTTGTGACAAATCACAGTGAGGAAAGAGAAATGATTGGATGGTAAAAAGCGAGCGGTTTTAAAAGTTTAAAAACGGCCACCCATCTCATTCCGACAAGTTTAATAATGATCTGCTAACCAGGACATTCATCACGCCTAAAACCGCGACCAATTATTCAACATCAAGCCAGAATGATGTGCGATTCACTTCGGAAACTTTGTGAAAAGTTTTTCCGAAAACTGGGAGAGGGAGCGCGCTTTTCACCGAGTTGCATCTGTCAGATGTAAGCATCGAAGCTGTGCAAGTGCGTATATGATGCATCCTATATATGGACATCAATTCCCAATTACCAAAATGTATTGAATAGAAAAACAACTGACGACTATAAATCACTGTTTACACTTTCCTCCTCGCTTTTCTCTGTATAAGAGTGTGTATATTTTATAGTTCAATAACTGAAAGTATTTTAATCTAGTTTTTTCGCATTTGCCATCGCGATCGCATCACTTTCAACACATCAATCTTTCTCACATTCGTTGACAGGCAATCAATCTATTGTAGACACAGTCTAGTAATACTGTATAATACGATTCGAATGTATTTTTTTGACTCGGCTTCGATCAGAATAATTCGGTGTGCTAAATCTCTGTCCGCCTTAGCGGTGAAATACGAGAAATTTCAGAAATTTCAAAATATATATTTGTAAACACACTGTTTATAATTTAAATTTTATTAATCAAAACATGCTGTTTTGTAATATATTGGTATTAAATATTTGAAATAAATTGATAAATTCGTAATTGGCTATAAATTGTAAATGATTTCCATTGTGGTAAAAATCTGTTTTCAGTATTTGTGAAAAAGGGGATTAAAATTGGCTCGATTGAAGGAAGGTGCATTGTGCCCACGTGTGTATGCAGTCTAGGGAGTATACATATACATAAGGAATGAAAAAGCGTAATATAAGGAAGAGCTTTCACGCGCACCATTATAATTATAATGAAAGCAATTAGATTATCCTATGTTAAGGCTAATTGTGAATTATAACCGAAATTAGTGTTTGCGGTGAGACCCGGTCATTAGACTTAATTGAACTATAAGGACTCACCTTATTTACCTGTACAAACAGAACACATAGAGAATAGAGAAGCGTGTGCGGTCAAACATAGTGTTTCAGCTACCATCATCATCAAACCAAACCCACAATGTGAATGCTTGCTTGCCGCTGGTTCGTAGACTTGGCGTTATTGTATAGTTCTATACCGTCGTCCTTTTGGTGTGTTAGCGTGAATTTTTTCACTCCTCGGACTCTCCCTTGACTACTCCAACAACCATAATCAATCATGTGTCGCAAATCCCCCAATGGCGGCCCTCTAATTAATAACAAAGACCTTTGACCGCAAATCCGCCTAATGCATTCGCCCACTGAACTGAATTATTCATGCTTTTATTAAATTATGAGTAAAAATTTTTTCCTATATTTTTACTTTTAAGCCGTCACGTATGGGACGGGAAAATGGTGGGGTTCATTTTGACTTTGAATCTTTTTTGTTGTTCGAAGACATTTTTCATTCGAAGATTTATTTTTAAGTCACTGGTGAAAAAGGGAATTTAATTTAAGGTATCGAAATTGAAAAGTTAAGAGATTTTTTTAGTTAGTTCAATTGAGTTTGTGTATTAAAAAAAATCCATTTCCTTTCACAGTTTAACAATATGTGTGTAAAACAACGTTTTTGCCGCTCCTCATCTTGGCTAAGAATTTTATAGTTTTCTGGTAGGTATATTATTATATCCCTTTGCGGTTTCGTTTGGCTTCGCAGGGGATTACAAAATTTAGGATCGCTAGAAGGGAAAACATGGCCCTTTCGACCTTTTTATGATGCTCTTAAGTTTTCCATTCCCGTTTCTATATACATCAATATACATTTTATACATTCACTTAATATACTTACAACCTACAAAACAAACACAATAAATTTCCCTTTTGAGATATCCCCCTTTATATACGAGCGCCAAACACCAGCGCAACACACAGCACTCGTGTATTCTTTCTGGAAATGATGAAAGAGCACGCATTTATTTCGCCTTGTACACATATAGTTTCTTTTTATTTAACTATAAATTGGCCGCAATTGTCCGCATCGTGAGAAAATTGCCTTGAAATGTATTGGCTTTTACTGTACCAGTCGATAGAGACGATGGGTTGCTGTATGGGTGTGAGGGAATCAGAGTGCCAAATCTTGTCGAGATCTAGGGAGGTTGTGTTGGCGGATAGTGAAAATGTGTTCCGATATAGACAGAAGGCTTTTTTAACTTTAGTTTGTACTTCGATCTTTTATAGAGCCATTCAAGTGGAAGATCTAATAGTACGCGAAAATATATGAAAGATTTCTTAAGTTGCTTGAACTTTTCGGGTTGTTTGCGAGTTTTTTTTTCGGGGGAACACAAGGAACAGGAGTTCGAGAGTGAAGCGAGTGCACTGGCCAATATATTGAAATTGTGTTCTCCTTTTTCACGACTCCATGGCATGTTTTAAAGCCAAACAATAGTACAAATAGCCGTAAGGCGAATGCAAACAGGGAACGGTGCTGCGCTTCTCTATAAAAATAAATAAAATAGTTTTCATTTCGAGAAAATGTGAAACATTTACCTTCAGTTTGTTTTTATTGTAACAGAATGTGTCTGTTATATTTATATGATTTGATTTTCGTTATAAAGTAGCGCTTTTTCGAGTATAACTCGAATGTGAAAACAACTTTTTCTAAATGCGTTCTCTCAACGTTTGATTTCTGTGTTATTACCTTTTTCGTTATTTACGCGAATCTTTTAAACTCTGAAGGCGCCTTTTCACAACCAATTGAATATTTCATAATTGCGAAAAGGTGAAATGATACTTTCCGGATTAAAATCTTAAATGAAATGCGGTATTCAACAATAACCATTTTCTCAGGCATTATGTATATTATATTCGTATATATATAATATTGTGTTAACTTCTAGGTGTGAGTTGAAGGGAAATATGAACGGTCTCGTATTGTTATTGTATGTGAGTGCTGAAGTCGCGGTCTTCGTTTGCAATTATCCTTTCACTCCAGTCCATTCACACTCGCCTGGCATATACGGGAATTTAGCTTAAGCTCGAATATTTCTCATTAAAACTTTCCCGCTATGCGCTATTATATACACAGTATATAAAATAACCTATATACACCTTGTGTTTGTCTTTTCTAATTAGCTCTCTCTTTGTCTGATGGCAAACTTATCAGTAAATATTATGTAAGTGGAGCCCAGTTTCAAGGAGCAATTAATAAAATATTTAAATACATAACGAAAATAATACGTTAGCATGTATAGTAGAAAGTTTGATTTCTTTTCGGGACTAAATCCTGTTCTCTTTGTGCATAAAATATGGGCCTGCCTTTTATGTCTTGTACAAATGCATTTAACCCAAAAACTTCTTGTCTTATCTGATAAGCGGAGAGCGCCCCTTTTGCGACTTTATACGAGTGGAATTAATTCCCGCTGTGTGCTGTTAGAGAAAACGAAACTTTTTTCCCTACCAAAATATATTGTCTTTTAAAGAGTGTATGGATGGGTTTTGTTGTTAATTCTTCGTGCTGCGTCTAATGGCCAGTCTCTGTTTGTGACACCGTGTGGCTGGAATGACGTCGCGACTGGTGCGCGCTGTTTTAAGTTTTGGTGCGTTTGCGTGTGTCGCCTATCCAAGCAAACAACCCCTCATCAGAATATCTAAAATGGGCTTCAAAGTTTTCCAACTCGATTTATCTAGATGAATATTTTATTTCTTTTAAATTACAGTCAGTCAGACTCACTCTTACTGAATTTGTTGCAATATTTATGTGGCCCCGTTTTGCTGGTTGGAAAGGGATGCAGGGGGACGATGAGAGGCAGTTAAACAATATGCTGAACGACATCTTTTATTGAAGTCCATTAGAATTCATAAAACGTGTTATCTGTATTCATGGATGTGGTGTTAATTAAAATTTCAATGGTGTACAAAAGTTCAACAACAATAAGGAAGAGGAAAAGGATTTTTTCTGTTGTCTTATATAGGGAAAACGTGAACAGTTTTGTGGTTTTCTGCAATGCAATATCAAGATCAACACCATTATAATAACACGCTAGAACATTTCCATTCGCAATTTGGTGAAATTGTAATTTTGAAACTGCCATAAACACCGATCCACAGTATGGTCACACACGAATTCGTGTTTAGGTGGCATTTTACTATAACATACATTGCTTTTACTGGTATTGACATAAATTTTTGTGTCTCAAATAATTAAAATATTATCTCATCTTATCGGACTCAGATCAGATCTTGTTCAGAATGTGGACTATTCCAAGGTTTGTTTAATAGATTTAAAGTCGTTCGGAAACTGTACAAAAGGAAACGAAATTTCTGCATTAGGAAAAATGGAAACCCCACTTGGATGCTTTTCGAGTTGATTTTTTAGTGTGCTCCCAAATCAAATGCAATCATACAATTTCATTATAGTATATGATGTATCTATCGTAGAAAAATTCAGATTCCTTAAAAAAAATTAATTTTTTGAATGTGACATTTTTTTTCTTCGTGCCAAGACAGTAGAACCGTCTCCTCACCGAATTATTCGATATAATATTGCTGGGATTGTAGCGGATGTGTACAACGAACAAGACAGACCATAAAATAAATGTGTAATTGGATGATCAAATTGTTTTCGTTTGGCAACAATAGTTGACACATAGAAGTCTCTTTGGAGCGGACGAACAGAGAGAGCGCCCCACACACTTCTCTCCTCTCCACTCTCCCGTGTGTGTTACCTTCCCCAAGAACGACGGCAGCGGTTATTTGTCACAATGATTGAAGTAGCTTTCCTGGATATACATGTCCTCAGAGCTATTGCTGCGATTAATCACTCCAGGCAATTTCATTTCAGTTTGCCACTTTACAGTTCTCCCATTCTGCCCATTTTACCTTTCCATTCCAACATACCAATTGAAATTACCAACAACACAGCTAAATGGCACACAAATCTCCCCCACTCTGTATAACATTTTACAATTTTCACACATTTCTGACGAAATACTCTCTGGTGATAAGTAAAAATGAAAACTTGATGATTTTTGCCACATATATTAAATTCTTTGGTGTTGGATGTTTTCATTTGGGCACGCGACGACGTGATGATTTCCTGCATGTGTCACTTGCACTTTGACAATATTCCAAGCTCATATCTCGCGAGAGCTTATGCATCATACAGTCAACATTTATCACACCTGACTCTATATGGGGTGGCAGTAAAGGGAGGCGTTTTGTTTAAATTTTAACCGGGTATTTGCAACAAATCATTCTGGCACAAGTTGGAATTTTAGCACCGTTTATTCTTTTATTGTGTGAATGATTATTTAAGGCCCAGATGGGAGACCGGCTGCACATTGTCGCATAATACTGTTTCATTATTAATAATGACTTAGATCTGTGAATTTTATTATAACTGTTAGCAGCACAAGCGCATTCTTTAAATTAAACAGAACACTTTGGGGGTGATAATTTTTTTGCTCAGACAGTTTTGTGTGCCAATTTATGAAGCGCACTACATTAGGGCCATATTTAAGAGGCAATCTGAGGCCTTGATGTCTGACAAATCATATTACTATTGGCGAAGGACGGTGTTGAGAGAGACTCGGTCATACATATATGCGGAAACTCAATTCCCAATTGAGCTTTTTACAGTTTGCGAATCTCAATTGGTGTTTTCTCAATATATGCTGGTGGTGGCATAGTCATCACGATGTGCACACGTTTCAGACTTTTCTCAACGCTGGTCCAGTACAGCAATTGCATTGTAACTTTTATAGTTGAGTTTATTATGGGATTGTAGAGAAATGTTGGAAAAGGGAGCTTTAAGTTATGGGCAAATTATCGAGTGTAATAGAAGCAACTTACACGGATATGTAATATTTATTTGTAATGTATAGTTAATGTAATATCGGATTTTGTTCGGGAAGTTTGTACCATTTCTTAGTACAAGCAACTAAAATATGTTAAATTCCTGGTTGAATTGCCTCAAAACCCTCTCCGAAACCTAATCAAAATGCAAAAGTAATTTCGACGCATTCGGATGGCCCTTAGAATTATTTATGAATGTTACAGAGAGGTAAATAAATTATAAGTGAATATAAGAAAAAGACCAAGACCGTTCTATACTTCTCTTTTTCCCATTTCGCCTTTAGTGAAAATAATAACGTTGCAGTATAATTTCATTTTATTAAAACGATCGACTTGAAAATAACTCGTGCAAGGGAAAATTATTTTTCATTTCACAACAGCCGTAAATCTTAGTTGGTATTACGTTTTTGAGTAAATAAATAATGCTGTTACAAACCTAATTGATTTCGGGTTTTTAAATGTACAAAGTATTTAGCTATTGTCGTTTACAGAGGCACATATTTTTTTATGTTCGTATACCGTATGTTGTGGTTTTATTTAAAATAGAATAGTAACACTGTGAGAGTGTGTCTTATTTGTAAAGAAGATAATTTTAATTGTTGTTCGGTTAATAGAAAATTTCATGGCATTCTGCACCAGAATATTTATTATTTTCCATGTTTCCGCATTTGCCTTTTTGCAAAATAATAGTAAAAATTCTATCTAAACCGAAGAATAACGTTACTATGACTACTTCTAATGGAGTTTACTTGTATTCTATTATTTACCAGTCCTATTGGTGGGGAAATTGCGAACATTTACTTACATTCAGATACAAATATTCAGATACATCTTTTCTTTATTTTTCCTTGCATTTTTCTGTCCCCGTTTCCACGTCGAGTGTTCTAAATCAATTTTTTTTTCTTGCTATGCACCAAAATTCATAAATAAATGCATCTTGCATATATACGGAGAGAAAATTCAAGTTTGATTTAATTACGTTTGGAAAATTGCCATTTTACATAATACTCGAACATATAAAACAAGATTTACTTGCCGAAGTCATTTTCTTTCCGACAAATTGAAACATGAAATTGATTACCTACAACTCATAACATATCGAGAATTAAATTTTTTTCTTTCCCGATTTTCTTCGATTTAGAGCAAGTGTCACTCAAATCGTGTTCGATTGAAAATGTGTGATATAAAGACAGCATTTACCCACTATAGGGGTGCCTCCCTCTGGTCTCTAATCTTAACCCAACGTAATTTATCTATAAATTGTCAATTGCTGAATGATAAAAGGATGGAATAAATGCTTTAATTCGCTGTCCTATTGTGAGATAGGGGTTTTATTTATTTTCTGTATTTTTTTTTGCCCGTCACATTTAAATCGCATTAATCATTAGCGGCACGCAATAAAAATTCACCCTGTCATCGTCTAAATGTCAACTAGAGCGGGATTTGCAAACAAGACAATTTGCTCGTCGCATTTATTGCGAAAATCGTATCTCTCCTATACAAAAGTGACACATTAGAGTGTGAATAATGATGGGTCTATGTTTTTGTACACATTCAACATTACGTGTTAGCTCCACTCTCTGGATGACGCTTTTAAAGCAGTAAAGTAAAGGAGGCGATTGTATATTAAAGATTTATCATTCGCGCACATTTGCGCTGATTTTCATAATTGGTTTAGTGCTATTCTCCTTGGCTTGGCAGATATTAATAGTAACAAAACACAGTCGAGTTTAAACAGAATGAGAGAGGCGGAGGTGTGTTGTCTTCTTAACGTCTACACACCATTATTAATCAGGGGGCTCCCTTGTTTCGGCGGAGACTTGGATATAAGTAATGCGATAATGTTTCACTCCTTAACACCCCCATATTTCATCAATGCAAAAACGAAAAAATTAGTTTACTTAGTAAATAGAACGGGAATAAGTGGGTGGGTGGGTGAGTGCAAAAAACAATAAACCAAGAAGAGTCTTTCAAGAAGAAAGTCCATTAACTGTGTACAATGGCAACATTAAAATGGGTTTTCGTAAAACTATTTATCTTTTGTAAAAGTGGTTTACTGGAGAAGTTTACTGTGGATAGTTTCGAGTTGGAAATGTCTGGGAACGTTAAGAGGGTGTTTTTGTGATTTAAAAATGCAATTAGAAAAATATTTAGCTTGACAAGATTTTCCAGACACCTTATTCGTGTTGTGATTGCTTTTGAATTATTTCAACTTGACTCTCTAACCGGTGTCCGCTTTATCATTGAATGATGGTTGTGTTTCGCTGGGCCATTGTCAAAGAATGTGAATTTTTTCCAATGTAAACATATCGCTAATCAAACACGATACAAATCCACTTTGATGTTGCTTTTAAAGCATAAACATTAGTTTACTTTTACTTTGTGCGTAAAAACTTTTTTTTCTATAGAGATTTTTGTTGAGGGCTCTAATTGTAAATGTAAAACTCGACTGGATTAACTTGAGCTCCATTCGTTTTCATATAAAAAACCATTCTAATTTATCGATATATATATATATATATAAAGGCGAAACTTTTTCATCAAACATGGTTGAACATAAATGATTTTTTGTTGAGACACAGATAAATTTAACCGAAGCGGCCCTACTATTTTAACAATGATGATGGTTCTGTTCTGTTTTATATTTGAGAAAATATATAAAGTTTTTTAATAAAGAAATTTTATAACGGGTAAAAAGTTTTTTCGTTAAAGTAGGTCACTTTGAAGCATGAAATATTTATGGGTTGTGTGGTTGGAAGAAGTTAAACGCGTGTATAGGGGAGCGGTTTGTAATGATGTACATTAAAATTGATAAAAGGAGTAATAAAGCAAAAAATGGGAGACGGCAAGTGTCTAACGGGCTTCTGAGACCCATCGATGTAAAGAAAAGAAAGTTCACACTTAATATTCAGGGCTAGAGATATAAGGACATTTGTTGGATACCAAGAACGGCGAATTGGAATGGAAAGGTCTTGGACAACAAAAAATCAACACATAGAAGGAGAATTCTATTTGAAACTAACAATGAGAAATAGGTCTGATTAGGTTTGTTTGGTTGTTGGAGAGGACATGTCGTAGATCTGGGTCGGTGTTCCAGTCTGCTGCATCTCTGTCAACTTACAAATTCAATTTAAAAAAGTCTCTAACTACATCTCTTGCTCTGTATGTGCGATTGGTGTATACGTTCCTTAAGCTTGAAAGATTAACACACGTCAGTCTTAATAACGAATAAATGTGTACGATTTTCGAGTGGCCTTCCACTTGAAGACGTTCAGAAATAATTTAATAAGTGGGTTGTGGGGTTTGGGAACAATTCTATTTGGATTGAAGCCAGTGCAATTTTACTTATTATATGCATCAAACTTTATGAATATATCTGCGGCTTTTCTTCACTGATGCTTTTCGGGTGGTGGGAAGAGAGCTATTAAAGACAAGTGGCCCGACGTCAGTAAAACCAATACATTATCCATTTTATGGAAAATCGTGTACTTATATTTATACCATTTTAAACAGACGAATAATAAAGTAGATCGTAATAATAAACTTTAGACCGTTCGCTCACATTAAATTATCAGGCGTATTGTTAGCATTCCTTTTGATCGTTCTTCTCTGTTATGACGGCTGGAACAAGTTATTAGCATACGTTTTTATGAAAGATATGTTTTTGAAATAGTCTAGAGGTATTTGTGGAATGATGGTGAAGAAGTGATGAAATTTACTCTTGTGTGAAGTAAAGAAATGGTTGCTACTGAATGCACTTCAGAAATGAGGCAATTTTTAATGTGGTGCATTTCAACAATTCTTTTTTTTATTTTCCCCCTATACCAATGTAATTGCCTTATTTGGGAACTTGTTTACCTCCACTAATAATAAATGTAGCCGTTCCTTCTTGACAAACTAATAGGAAAGGGTCCATAATGATGTCCTTAAGTTCGAACGGCACTTGAGGAGAATTTTGTTATTTCACTCTCCCCACAAAATTTATTCCTACTTTCCTATATATGACGATTTAATTTCTCGCCCAGATGTTGTACAATATTTATTTAGCAAACTTCGAATAATGTTTTAAACAAGTTGAAAGTGAAGGGAGAAGCTTTTAATAGCACGGTTGCGTTTAATAAAAGTTACGCAATCATTTTTTATGCACATCAAGAAAAGTTTTCACTCATCGAGAATATCAAAGTAAATCGTTTAATGATGATTGCGTGCTTTCCGAAGTAAAAATGATTCGAAATCCTAGTGTGTAAGTGCAGCGCAAAAGTGGCAAGAATTACGTTTGAGGGTGCAATTCAGCAACATGTACCCATAAATGCCGGATAATTACTTGTAACCAACATCAGACTGTTCATTAACGAAATTCTTGCCAGTAGGGCTTTCCCCCCGACTCCCTTCACTGTTGAAGCCCGAGAAGAAGGAAATTGAAATGCGAAAATATTGTGATGGAACTGAATTTTATTATAAACTGATTCCGATTTTCGCATAACACTGGTTTATATTAAAAAAAATGAAATGGGGCGGCTCAGTGAATAATTTTTGCTAGAATTTAATAAGGATATTAGCAAAGTTTTTCTGTTTTCTTTTTAATTTCCTATTCAGTAAAGTTTTGCGGTATTAAAATGAAATTTATGGGGAATAAGTGGGCAGCTGGGGGGAATTTTATTTCTCCCTTCTCTTTAAACAGAAAATCAATCAAATCATCAACAATGAGCTTTGACATGAATCACCAATAAATAATTTAAATATTCACCGCGTGATGGAGGCGCCGAAAAGATGACAATAATATGGGAATGATGATGTGCCCAGCACAAAGTTGTAGTATGGGAGAGTGAACAGGCAGTTGGATTAACGTTAACAAAGGGGGGAAATTGTTAAACAAGGCAGGGAGAGCGACGGAGTGGAAGAACCTCTTTTAAGTTGCTGCTTTAGTTATAACATGCATAACAGTTGTAATGTTTTGACAGTGACTAACTTACCGAAAATGTGCCTAAATCGTTTATTTAAAATACCAGACGCTTTCGACTGTGGCTTAATTTTTGAAAAATTATTACCGATTTTTTACGGAATTAATTCGAAAGGATTTTTAAGGCGCGTGTTAGACGCTATTAATTCCCGCAGTAACGACTGTTTTCCAACTCACCAAACCAAGGGCCCCCCGGAAACTCAGTCGAAAATACACCTATACTAGGACCATTAATCACGGGTGTCCCTTCAGTCATCCATCTGCACACACGACCAATGGAAGACTTTATTCCTTAAGCTATTGACTTGGAAACAAAAAAAAAATCCTTCCAACTCTCGAATCCTGCTAACTTGGCCGCTTTTTACAATAAACCTTAGAAAAATCTGTAAGAAAATGAAATGGAAAAGTGAACGGCTGGCGCTCGCTCGTAATGCTGAATCAACTGAAATCTACACGTCAAACATGTGATTTTTTTCACTTATATCTCGCTATTTCCAGTTCTGATTGCTTTCGGTTAAAAAAAGAAATTCGCTTCTCGCGTAATTAAAAAAAGCTCAACTTTTAGCACCCTGAAATGAATGTGTGCATACACATATAAAGTTTCTGCTCCAGTTTGCATGTTTGGAAAGTCTCATATGAATGTTTTGTTGTCCACAGGAGCGGAAGATGACGTGTACCACTTCATAGGGAACGATACACACACCGACTACTTCCGGTTGGTGATGCGCGATGGAGATTCACTTCTAGTCGGTGGAAGGTAAGTGGTCCAATGTTATAAAAACGGCCCCCAAACACAACCCCATCCTCCCAGTCCTATAAGATCCAATGCGGACCGCCCTCCGGATATTGTTTCTTGATGGTCTCGTGCCACTTTGATGTTTCTTCTTAATGACTTTGACCACACGACTGGAATTTATCGAAAAATGGTTTCCAATTCGCTGATATGTAGGGCTTGTGTGGCAAAAATTTCATCCAGGAATTTGTGGTGTGTGCGAAATGGTGCACGCCGTGCTTCATTTTAAGCTCACACACACATCTTTGATAATATGAAATAGAAAAGGGCTGCACAAGTTTATTTTCACACAATGTGATTATATTATGAGAGGAGATAAGCCAGATTAGTGGCACTAAAACTCGGCTCTATTATAGTGTAGAAACGTTGATTTTTGCAAGCTGAAGAATTAATGACTTGCCAACTCAGAATACGCACATTTCTGATTGTATCTCTTCCTATTATTTATTTAATCGCTAGTAGAGCACTCTATTGGGGAAATGAGTTCATAATCGTTCCATTCTGGACTGCACATCAGTTGTGTAGAAATTGTTATCGTAAAATTGGATGAAGAAACTGAGTGATGTAAAGAGAATGAAAATGATTAAAGGAGTTGTTCGTTCACCTGCAACTTTTATTGTCTCTTTTAGTTTCGTCTAGTAATCTTTTTCTGTTTTGAAATGATTAATCACTTCTTTTAATAAGCAAACTTGTTGTTCTCTGAAAAAAATTTTAAAAACTTGATTTTTAATAATACGGACATTTTATCAAACAAAATAAAAGCGACGAGACAATGTAAATAAATAGTTTGATCAACAAATAACTATCTACTTTATGGAAGGTAATTTGAAACTAATACCCAAGCTACCTACATTAAGTCGTAAATTATTTAAACTTATACCTAGATGTGTTCGCGTGTGTGTGTGTTGCGCTCTCCTTTCCATAGTAATTATGTTTATGAGCATTGAAAATATAGCAACATTTACGACACTATAAATACAAGCATTACAGTGTGTTAGAATCAAGTGAAAATTATCGCAATTACCCCAAAAACACATACACCCGTATATTTTATGGATGATGGTAAAGTTGGTTGGTGTGGATGGTGCGGTTCAGTTTGTTGCGCAAAACGTTGTCAAGCATAGATAGTGCTAAGAATTGCTCTTATTAGCAGCAATGGAGGTCTTGTTATCTAGGCACATTAAGACGTGAAATGAAGATTTAGTCGGGCACTCTGCCGGGAATCTGTACACTAACACCTTGTAATCCACCTGCACATTAATATCTATATACTGGCGCGTTTTATGTTATGTACGTGTGTGTGTGTAGAATTCCACTTTAATAACTAATGCAAAAGTAACTATTTCGAAAATCCGCTCTCGCGAATATCTTCTCCCTTTCTGGATATGCACATGTAAATTGTAAGCCGGTTAAAGAGAAGGCTACGAATTTCGAGTCACATTTCCACTGTAAATTGTGTATATGGGCTTGTTTTTAGTTAAGTTATAATGTTCGCCCTAAAGCCGACCTCTAATATTCCCCAGCATAGACTACACAGATCCATCCATATAGAATGAGAAAAGCGATGTGTATATATGTTTGATGTTGAATATTTCAACTGAAAGTTGTGCCTCCTAAACTTGAGTTTTAATCAAAAGCATTCCACAAAAGCTACTTTATTCTATTACATACAATATTAAATAGTTTAAATATTGGTAGACTTGTATTAATTTACACTCTTGGCGTTATTAAAAGTTTAATTGTGCAAATAACATGCCATCACAAAGGCATCTCATTATCGGTCAAAAAGCGGTTTTCACTCACTTATAAAACGACCATACAAAGAAAATATCAAGTGGGGAAAATGGATAATTACACAAGCAAACCGAAATTCTGACACAATGTGTAACAGTAAATGCTGCAAACACAGCGGACCCAGAAACTCGGAGTTGCTGTTATCTCAATTTATTTACAAAACCGCATAATGTGCGACTGTGTTAAGTGAATTTATTGCGCGAAATACAGATGTTTTCTTAGTTTTGAAGTGGCTTCTGCCAACGTTCTGAATCTACACGGGAATATATGAGGGTGCTACACACCGCCTTCTATAGGATGGGGGAGCTCGTTGTTCCTTGGAGGTATTCATTTTTTTCCTGTAAATAAACGAGTAAATAAATTAGTTTCATATAGAAAAACCAACCATAATGTAACTACACAACAATCCCAACGGAATGGTCCATCATCATGTATGTAAAAGCTGTTAATGCACTGGCAGACAGTTATTTCCGTTCTAGTTGACCGGAAGTGGAAATAAGTTGAACACAACGAAATTATTACTGCATACAGTTGTGCAACATCAGCAGTAACACAGCATCTCCATCTCTTTTCTTATAATAATTCCACTAACGATAAGTAAATGCAAATATAAGGTAATTACTTTGGGAACAGTTTCTCTGGTGACAAAGTGGAGTGGAGCAAACAATTTGGCCGTTATCTAATGCCCTTGTACAGTGCCATGGTGTGGTAGTGGGAAACGTGTCCTGTTCATTTATGGAAATAGGACTTTGCCAGACTGATTACCCCTCACACCATTCCCGTAATCATTGATATTTCTGCCTTCAATTACATACACTGCCACCATCAACTTGGTCTAATTACTTTGCACTTGGAACTTCCATCTGATATACCTTAACCCCAAATTGTAACTTTGCCGATCCGCTTTTGATGCAACGAACGAACTGCCAGTGTCTGTAATGATGTGGAGAGTTGACCATACGTGCAATCTATTCGCCAACTTTAATATAGCCGTCGACATGAGGAAATCGGGGGAATCCCAGAGATGTAATTCCGTTTTGCTGCAAGTAAATAATGGTTAAAAGTCGAGTTAAAAGTGCTTTCACGTGATATTTTAATTGCGTTTCCGATTGGGATTAAAATATCGCAGACAGCAGCAGAAGAAAAGACGGAAAAACTAAATGAAGGCAATTGCATTGGTGATTCACGTTGCTTCTGTTGTGTGCAATTAGATGTTTTCCATTTGGCAGTCATCTCTTATATATCCGATATATATTTTGAATTTAATTTGACGGTGGAGGATTTTAAAATTGTACAATTTATATACGTTGAGCGGAAACAAGTTAATTAAAATGAATCCCAACTAGAGTGACTCTCCTGCCTGTCTTTCTCTTCTCTCTGAGCTCACATATATAGAGACGAATAAATTTCGTAGTAATCTTTTATATGTGTGAGAGAGTTTGTGTGAATGTCACTGGAAGTATAGCGAGTTTCTCTCTGTACGGACAATGGAGCACAATTGTTGATTGCAACCCCTATCCTAGACGTTTCGTAGATAAGAACTGTCTTCAACACTCAAAGCTGACACTCAAGAGTAAAATCAATGAGAATTTCACTCGAGTGTCTAATCCGTTGGATATATACGGTCGGTGGTGTGTTTGTCTTTGGCAAAATCGTCATCTCAACGGATCACTTCTATCGTTAGCTTCCATTCTACCAAATGGGTTGGGATTGAAACTGGGTTAGACAATTTGCAGTTTAATTTTTTCTTTACTCTATCCACTTCATTCATTAGAATTTATTTGGCCGTCAGCTTGTTTTGACAACATAATAAGGGTCGGGAAGAACAATATTTTTACGTTCCCCGCTTCTACATGCTAAATGTTGATACATGACCACACATTAGTTCCACCCCCGAAAAACCGAACTGCGTGTAAGTGTATATATTTCTCACAATTTTCTGCCATAACTTGACGATTAATGCCTCGTCAACCTCTGCCTCAAACTTTCTCTCTTTTCCTTCTATGTTTATCTTTCTATTGAGAGGCAGCTAAAAGGAAATGATAATGATTCAATAACCAGTTTACCATTTGGAAAGTAAACAATTTTTCGAGCATGTATTTTTCTATAAATAAAAGATTGTGTATTTTATTTTTTTCAATATAGGGAAAAGGGGATTATGCTTGATGATGAGTTTAGAAAATGATTAACTTTTCGTAGAATGGTCGGTTGGTCGACTTTCATGGGAGAATCAATTAAATTTCCGATGTGGTTTAAAAGCGTGGTCGGATGGATTAATAAATCTGGTCGTTTGTGATAACATTGGAGTTCGTTTAGTCACAATTTTACTTGATGTGTTGTTCAACGGAGCTGAGATATCATTATGTGATGGAGGGACTCATTAATAATCGTCTATATGATGACTAATAAGAAGTTTTCCGTTCTATTTCCGAGTCTGATATTAATTATTAGGTTGAACGCGTGACCTGGAGGGGTCCAAGAACTTATCTAGGCTCTTTTATTCTAGTTAGTGACCATGTAATCCAACATTATGTGATCTAATCCAGTTTGTAGCGTATTTGAGCAGGCCAGGTCTGATAACTGGAAGCCTGACTCATTTCACACTTGACTGATTTCGGTCCAGGACTCCTCGCTGGTCGCTCTTATTTGCTTCGATAAGCAGAAGGCTTGATTGGATAAATCATTCTACTATTGAATCCGCAAACATGTTGTCTTGGTCCATTTACAGCGATCAATCTGAGTGATACAAACATTTTCCGAAACAATTAAATGAGATGATTTATTTTTGAGTTAAGGTGCCACATGTGGAAATGTTACTTAAACTTTTCTTTCTGTTTCTGGCATTTACATCTGCATGTAAAACGATATAAGCGAAACGGGGACAAGTTTCTTCTCCGTTCAGTGTATATTAGATTGCTTTTCGAAATTGTTAGAATTGCAAACTTTTTGATTTTATTTTGAGCAACCCTATAAGTTTTTCTATATCCTCCTTTCTCTAGTGTATTATTATTTCCGCAATTCTTGAATCTTCGGAAAGTTTAAACTTTTAAGTTTACATATTGATTGACTCCATATACTATACTAGTTTCTGTTCCATTTTCGAGAACTAGAGAAAACTTGCAAACTTACATTTACATTATTTATACGTTATGTAGGAATACAGTTGAATTGTCCTCAAAACTCGTTTAGAAACGAAATTGCAAAAGGGCTGTATGAATAAATCATAAGATTTTAATTCATGCATCAGGATTGGTTTTTTGAAAAAGTATTAAAAAAAATTATTAAAATCCATTACGAATATCCAGTGATGCTTAATCAATTTAATAATGAACTGTAATCTAATAAGGCGAAGATGACGACGGCTTCTTTTCTTCTTTCCTTTTCAATTTGTTTAATGGATTGAATATTGTTTATTTTACTAGCAATAAAGATGAAATAAGAGGGTAATTGAACAGAAACAAAAAGAGAAGGTATAATGGATATTGAAACAGCTTCACGGAAATTCCTTTTAAAATATGTACTCTTGGCAAATTATTATTAAAAACTATATTAAAAGTTGTGTGTCTCGTTTTTTGTACTTTTAATTAAAAATACAAGGGCTAATTCATCTTGGAGTAAGTAAGAAAAACATTTATTTTCAACCGTTGTTGATGCTCATTCGTCCTTTCTTGTTTATATTTGTAAAAGCAGGGGAGATGAAAAAGCGTTCCGGGCATCAGCAGGGTGAGGAGTCGATGAACGGCTCCTGCCATTTCCAAATAATGTTGGAATGGAAACAATCATATTATTGCTATCTAATAAACTGCCAACACACAAACCCTAAACAAACAGCAATGTTTTTAGATACGGTTTGGGCGGATGGTAACAATGAGTGACATATTGCGAGTTGCGAGTGGCGGCACTGCCATCCATTTTCCCTGTAAACCGATACCCTAAGCTTATTTCCGTGACTTTGCCAATTATTATCATTCATTACACTAATTAGACATTTAAGTGTCGAAATCCAATACATGTACGTTTGTATGTTAGCACAGTCTAAAGCAATTAATTATGAATCAAATGCGGAATTGCTCAAATAGCGAGCGGCCGGTGCGAATTGCGAACCTGATTTGGTGAATAAAATCACTTAACAACATTGGCCCGTTGTTTATGGTATGAAATATGAATTATACGGGCAAAAAGTCAACCACACATAAGTAATATAATAACAAAGTATATTTTTATTATGTCAGCCAGCATAAAATTGTTTTAGTGCTAGTAAAATGCTGGATGTAATGTGTAATAATGTGAAAAGTGCACACAAGTCTGTTTTCGGGGTGAAATTTGTCATTGGGAGGTTTTTTTCGTAAATGTTGCTGTCCCCTAATTCAGCATTAGAGTAATGCTGGGCCCTTTTGTTCCGTATGCAAATTTTACTATGCAAAAGTTCGCAATTGCATTATGAATTTCAATGGTCCATTCATCTCTCTCTTTTTCACGATTCTTCTCAAATCTCCCTAATTTGTAATCATAAAGTTTATTGCACTTTTCAAAAATGTACAATCGTAAATATTGGGGCTTTGTGCTGTGAAATAAATTCCTCGAGTTACTGTGAATTTGTATTCGTTAGTGCAATATATGCAATATAATTTTATAAAATACACATTGCTTTAAATAAATCCGCGAAAAATTTTGTTTATGTCGGGCTATATTTTATAATAATAACAGAAAATTTCTAGTGAAATAAATATACAGTTGGAGTACAGAGATAAATAGTGCAATTGCAATTATATGACTGTGTTTTTTACGAGTATGTTGCACGAGAAATTAATTAACTCTCTAGGTTACTCATATTCGATTTGAAATGATGAAAAACAAAGTTGATTTACTCATTTAATAAAAATTTAATTCGTCTATGATTTTTTTCTGTGACTGTGCTTTTCCATTGTAAAACACGAAAAATGCTAATAAACTATCTAGATTCCGTTATACTATTTCCCTTTTGTAAATGCACGTCCCTTATCTGGAAAGGGAAATAAAACGACTTCGAGTACTAGGCACCATCACCATAATGTTTTGTATTGTATCTTTATTGCGGCAGTAAAATCATATAAATATGTGAGTTTGGTGGCTGGCAGACAGATAATGTATTTTAATTTTTTGAAATACACAATACACATAATATATGAAACCGGAAATAAGGGGGTAGATATTTGTGCATTCAAAGTATCGCTAATTTTGTTCAATGGGTAAGAAGACCCTCTGTGAATAAGCGGCTGAAAAACACATTGCCAGGAAAATCTTCCAAAATCCAGTGGAGTTAGACTAATTTCCTATTATTTTTGGTTTTTTACAATAACCTGAAGCTTTTAAAAATTTGGAAAAATAATACATCTCAAAAATGTATTTCTCATTTGAACGAAATTTCAGAGATTACATCCTTTTCCTGCGTCCGAATGATTTTAGCGCATTCCGGTTTGGAGATATCTTTCCTATTTTACGACTTTCCCTCAACAACACAACAAAAACATATTAATTGTGTATATGTGCTGAGCCATCAGTCGATATAAACCACTTTTATATTTCCTTTCGTATATGTAATCACAAAAAAATAAATATTCTTATAAAAAAAGTTTACGGTGTGTATTTTTCACCATTCCGTTACGATAAACCAAGAACCAAGCACACACACGATTATATCCACCTTGTGCTGTGCAATCTATATAATTCTTTATCCTTTAAAACTCCTGCCCCGTCTAAGGTGTCATCGTAAAGTTGCAAAACTGCTTATCCTTTACATTTTTCTCTTTATATGTTTTTTCCTCTTGTTCTTGTATGCCATCTCACCTATACGCACAATGCTCTGTTTCTCCCCCTTAAAACTACAGTACTTACCAAAGTGAGATTTTGTATGTGTTCAGCAAAACTTCCAACGAAAGGAAATATATATCTTTCAAGTTTAAAAGGGGTGAAAAAGGACTTGTTCAAGTTGTTGTCTTTTCTTGGTTGCCTTTTGTATACAACTTTATTAGAAAACGCGTAAATTGCACGATAGTGGAGTATTTCAATTGTTGTTAACAAAATTAATTAAACAGCTAGTAAAACAAGCAATTCTGGTCCCCAAGTCTCCAAGGAGAGCAGTCAGCAACAGCGAGGCAGCAGCGTGAGTGCAACGTTCATAAACCGAAAATTTATGTACACAACATTATAAATATGAATTTAATAGGAAAAACGGCCATTATCGCCGGATTAATAAACGTAACCGGAGCTTTCGAAAAGCTTTCATGAATTTTTAAGAGAATGGCGCATGTGTAATTAGAACTTTTGCAAAAACGCTAAAAATCGAGTATTTCGTGCATGATGAGGTGAAAAGGGGTCCGAAGAGGGTGACTGCATGGAAGTGGGTGAAATTGTGCATGTACTGGACGGCTAAATGTAACGTGAAATTTCCAATAAAACTTAGCCAGTTCTCCAAAATAAAATCGTTTTCACATCTTTGATCTAGATGCATTCTTCTAAAGAATGAGAAAATTGTTGTGGAAAAGTTGACGACAAAACTTGCACACTTTCACATTGAAAGATCATTAAAGTAAATAAAATGCAATCTTTCTGACGATAATAAATCGATAAAGCTCTCTTTTCGCTCTCTGACATTTAATCTGTCTTTGTGATGCACATTTAACCCTCGCGGTGTGGCCTGTATTAGACTGGAATTGTTCGTACAAGTAGTAAATTGAAAAATTTCTATGGCATTACACATGCACAAAATGGATAGAAAAACAAAAGAGAGACAAAGAAGGAGGAGGAAAGCGCTTCAAATGCCAAGCAAATCACTTGAGACTGACTGTTATTCTCATGTAACTGACGCAGTTTCCTGCGATATATGCAAATGTCATTGGAATAAGGGGGCGAAAGGAAAGTACCTCAAACTTGAGCCCCTGCATACATACAACGGGATCCCACACAGTATTAAAAACTATCTCCCTCAGCGAGACGACACTAACACAACATTTTATTATTATTTGCGTTCGAAATTGTTTTTAAGCATCAGTACACAGGATTTTATGTGTTTTTCGGTGTATGCTCTAAAATTCATTAGATTTTTACACGCTTTTTGATGTGCAAAGAAGGCAATTGATTTTTCTCGTCACCCTAAATTACATATAATTTCACAATGACGAGGAAATGCACATTCTGTTAATTTGTGCACAATGAGATTGTCCTTCCGAAATATAAATAATAAAACTATATTAGATTGTTAAAGTACGTCTAGTGTATTGTGTAGTCCCTGAATTGGGGCCAATTGTCCGTTTTTTTTTTCGGTGGAATGGCCACTTTCAGTCTAATCAGACAGTTTCCCAACTTTTCCACTAAATTAAATCGTAATTATTTTAGTTTCAACAATTATTGCCTCGAAGCTTTCAGACACCGTTTATAACACTAATGCCAACGTAATTAGACGACATGTATCGTCCCCGAAGAAAACTCTTAAAACAGTTGTTAGTAAAATGGAATAATGCAGCAAATAAGTGCATAACAACCGTCAGTCTTATGAGTCTCTCGCCCACAGGAAGACAACGCCTCCATATATTTCCAATAGGGAGATTCTTGTTAGTTGAGCGATATTTCAGTCGGGTCCGGGGGTAATAATGGCCATTCCTGGTTAAATGGGCTGCAAGTAAGTGTAAAATATGTCGATAAATACATGTGTAACGAGAATAAGTAGTTTGTATGGGGGAAGAAAAGCAAAAAACGCTAATAAGCGAGTTTTTGCAAGTTTTGCATAGTTTTCCCACTCTGCAATCACTTTAATAACCAAGTTCATAAAACAAACTATAGATATCACACTTGGTCGTGTCTTGGCATAATCTCTTATCTCTCAAAGTTCCATTTTATATATAAAGTAAAATTTACGGCTTAGGTATTCAGATCGGATTCATAATGGTTCTTTTAACTATAAAGAAATCTTCAAAGCGTTCTTCGTCCTCTTTTGTGTGTGGTGGTAGCGTATGGTGGTGGCTCATCTGTCTGCCTCTCTGTGTGTACATCTTCCAACTTGTATATGCTCTTAGTTGAAACATAAAGCTTTCCAGTTTTTAGATGGTTGCTTCTTCAAAAGTATTATTATTATAGTCTCCTCATCATTTAATATTATATACGGCTTTCGTTCGTATTTCCAACAGTAAGTTACACGTTATATGTACTACCCCCAACTAGTGAGCTTATCATATTATATTTTAACAAATCTTTTCACGTAAAGTAGTATTATACGGATGCGGGAATGTGTGTAGAAGCAAAAAAAAACAATTAAAGTAGTTTGGCCGGAGAGAATGGATGTTTAAATGATGACATTACGACGCTTTGTTTGGAAAAGTGGGTAGAATTGTAAAATTTAATAGAGTCGCTATAATTCTAATGTGTTCTTCCCAATTTATACATATATCTAGTAATAAAGTTTTAAGGTTATCACAGTCATTGCGGATGACCTGTAAGTCTAGAGACAATTGTGGAAAATAGAAAAGTGATTGTGCTTTATTTTGATTGCACTTCATTTTCGGGAAACTGGTAAGAATTTTCATAATGGTAAAGAAGTTAAAATGTGGAAATAATGGGAATGAAGTGGGGTGGTTGGTGGAGTGAAAGACAGCTTCGTTAAAGCCGGTTCCGGTTGCGAAGGTGCAATTCAAGTGCATTTTAGAGGAGAAATGCTGCGATGGTGTGGGGATGAAGGGATGAGTTTCACGAGGCTGACTTCATTAAATGTTCACGTTCGGTTTCGACAGAACAAGAACCTCCAGCCGGATCTCATTAGTCGCTATTAAATGACTCTCAATTAATATACTTTCATGCAGATATAAATAGGGACGTCAATTTAAGCGTGTATTGTTGACGATTTTAACATATAACCGTAATTTCGGCTTGTATATATGTGATGGTAAGAGAATTTTTCTCGTGTAATTTTGATGAATGTGTGGTTGTGCAAACATGAATATTTTAGGAAAACAGTTGAAAAGCCTTAATTATTACTGGTAATAATGGCAGTCAGGAGTGCCAACCACCATAACGGGGAAGTTCCAAATTTAATGTTGTTGTATTCCTTTGAGAATAAAGCAACAGGAAATAACTGTTTTATTATAACCACCCTAAAATACAGGAAGTTGGCCACATAAAGGATTAATTGTTAATTTTATTGTAAAATTACATGTTCTTTCATATTCCGAATGGAAAACATTTTGGATTTTTATGTTGGACGCCGTAATTTGTAAAGGATAAGCACTTATTAGTGAATTTAACGATGCGAACTTTGTCATCCATAAACTTTTGTTTTAAATTTAAAATAATAATTTACAATTTCTGTTATTATTACATTGCCCTTGTACCACATTAAAGAATCATCTATTAATAAACCGAATACGAATTGTTAGATAAAATTGCGCCACCATTTAGCCCTTTAAAGTTTAATTGGTTTGTAAGAGTAAGACGGTGGCTATGTGGATGGTATACGGTTAAAGACGGGAGGAGACGCTCGTGTTGGTAATTACGTTTTAGGAGTAGATGTGGCGACCGTGGCAGCTAGTGTTTTATCTTAATTTTTAACAAGCTAGCAAATTCTAATTTTCCTTAACGAAACGAAATTTCTTCAATAATGGCAGGTTGGCATGTAATGAACAGGCACAGCATATTAGATTCGTTAAACTTTAATTACAACATACTGATCTACTTCATTGTGTAATAACTAAAGGGGATATAAAAGTTGAAACAACGAAGATTGTCAGAAATTCTATTAAGATTTTGCAAAAAGTTTTGCTTTATGAGCAACTCATACATATAGAATATAGAGAAAAAGGGAGAACGAGAACCGAAAACAAATTGCTAATAATAAGTGTGTTGGTTTTAAAATCCAATTGTGTTTATTTTACGTTGAAATTTTCATTAACAAGCAATGCACAAAACCAATTAAAAACACTTGCACCACTTTTATACATAAATTACGAACTTGCTCGTCTATTTGTACCAATTTAGTGAAAATTGGTGTTTAACCATTGTTGCTTTGTTATTAAAATGGGTACAAAGAGAGAACGCCCAAAATTTTTTAATAGTCCTCGTCCATGTTTCAGAAATGAAAACAGACAAATAGACTCGGAGACCATCAACTTATCTGCCGCTGTGGAAATATATGATAGTCATTATTGTAGCTGCACTAGATCGCAATAAAAATAAATTAACGAATTAAGAGCATCCAGAACGAGAGCGGTTGCTCGCCGAGGACGCGCCGCTCTCTCATACTTCTATATTTTAACATGAAAAAGCAAAACTAATTTTCATTTTTATCCCTCGCATTTGTGGCCAATGGAGAGCTCGCTAGAAAAGCCCGAAGACACTATATAAATTCTCTTCGTATGTTTTTCTATTTTTTCCCCTTATCCCCGTATATAAGATATACATTTGCAGAATATAAGAGTGGAAGATGCATTGTGCACCTCCAGGGCTAGACATCAGAAAATATTCACGTGACATTCATTTCAGCGGCGAAATATGGGCGATTAAAGAGTGTATAATTATGGCATTTTGAGGCATCGATTTTGGGCGGTTTTCTGTGTCGTGTGTAGAGGTTTAATGCGTCTCTCCACCTAATGGTGGTTGGCAAGTCGGTGGTTTACCCTCTTTTCTTTCATAGGCCCTTTGAGACCAAGGCAGTCGAGTCACGCTCTGATTGTAGTTTTCCTTTCTAAATCTTAACAAGCCTCCATCACTATCTTGGCGCTCGGCTTCAATCATGCTTAAAGGACTCGAACATGGAATGCTAAAAATACAATTCGACGAGAAAGGACAGAATTTGTGATTAAAAAATAAAAAGCATAATGTCGGGCTTCCTCGAGACAGTCCTTGAGATGGTGGATGGAAAGAGCAGATTTTGTAAAGTTTTTGATGTAGAACAGATGATGTACGTGTATTTAGAATTTAAATTAAATGTAGCGCACACAATGTAAATGAGATAGAAATTTTCATTATCTAAATTGTCTGTCTGTAATACGATATCCTCTGTCTGTATATTACAGTGTGCCCGTCCGACCGCTCGCGTTTCACAATAAAATACTAATCACAATGGGAGTAATAAAAATTAAACCAAATATTACTGACTGCATTGAACAGCATTGGGAGAATTTGTGACTGTGTGTGCTATTGTGCAGAATTTAAAAATAAATATTGCAGATTTTATGGGGACGATATGGCGATTTAACAAATTGTTCCAATTTATTTTAAATGCATTTTGCATTCGATTGTATTTGCGAAATGATTCCAGATAAACAGAATGATGCGATTTCTGGAAGAGAGGAAGAGAAGTGGGAAAAATGTGGAATAGTGTTTGAGGCAAGGCTGGAAGGTGATTAATGATTATGCAAATTAAATATAATACAGATTGTATTTTCGTTATAATTACATTTGTTTTGAATTTTGAACGGACTTGATTTAGAAAAAAATTGTTAAAAATCGATTTGGAACTCGTGTTTACTTTTTTGTCCGTTTATTAAATTGCAATTTTGCAAATCAATTCTATATAAACCGCCTGCATTCATTTTGTGCTTCATAGAATTTATTACAAATTAATTTCATCATTTTAATTAGATATTTATACTGTTGTTGGCACATACGGTGATATTGCAATTAAAACCATGACAAATATTTATGTTTTGTACCACGACAGTGAAGTCTTTTCTCTTTTTGTAGGGAAAAACTTTGTTTTAGTTAAGCGTCAATTTGTGCAAAACTTGGAAATAAAAATGGCAAACATTTTTCATTTTACTAAACTAAAAGTGTTATTAGATCAGAAACATGCTTTGATTTCTCATATGTCCTGAAATCAGCAGAGAGAAAAGTTTTGATAAAAACACTTAGTAAAATTAAATTTGACTTATTAAACATGATAAAACAAGGAAAATTGCTGTGGCATTAACTCAACTGGAAAAATACCTTCCACATACGTAAAGTTTCCATTTAAGGGTAATAACTAATTAATGGAATTAGATGAAACAATATGATCCTATTAATTAGGAATGCGGAACCCTTTTGTTTTGCTGTCTGACTGGAATCCTAGTGGACCACATGCCAAAACTGTTGTAGAATAAATTTCCTTTTTATCCTTGGGGACAACCTTAAATGTTGTTTGAAATCGGGTGTTTGTTAGTTACCTAATTATTATAGACTCAATTTATTAAAGGAAGGATGTTTGCTAGAAATTCCTAGTTTCGAAACATAAAAGTCATACAATACGCCCCAAGAAATTTAGTTATTTTTCACAAAACTTTCATTGAAAACAAAGAATCTTTCCAACATTGAAGTTAATTATAGAATTAGCGAAGCGCATAACGTTTCATTTTGACATCATCCATTATCTGAAATAATTTGAGCATTTTTTCCACTTTCTACATGCGAATAAAAACTATATAACGGTAAAGAGTAAATGAGAAAGGGACAATTAGAGTGGAAATCCGTACAATGTACAAAACTATTTATCGACTTAATGCTCATACATATTCTACACCGTTTTCATAACTGTGCACAGCAAATTTTCATCCAGTCCCTTTTTTACGTCATCATTATCATAATAATATGCAGTCCGATGTAATTGTGTGCCATTTTTTTGATTCTCATCTCGTTTGGATCTCTCCAAGGTCGTTAATTTATAATTACATCCATATAACGATACATGTATCCAAAATTCCAAATTGAGCAAGTATCCCGAAGTTAATTGCCAACAATATAAACTCTAAACTTTGTATATACTATAGTCTGAATGGCAGCAATTGTGTTTTCGGCGCACGGGAAAGGATAGTTGTACAAGTTTAGAAAAAAGCCATTGTACAATGGAATAATATAACCGTTCCACCTCCGATTCCACTCTAGAGTGCAGTATAATAAAAAAAAATTCAATATCAAAGTTGATAAAATATTTCGGTCGATTCCCCTTCTCGCCGCATTTTGCCACAGTGTCAAATTTTCTTTTTCAATTTCCAAATTCAATTTGGAAATCAATTTCGTTTTGTTATATTGGTGAAAAGAGACCTAATTAAAATGTGATATTTTAGGTGATTGTAGCAGGTAGGAAAAGCCAAATTGGCCACATTTTCCAATAACATGGTACAGCGGATTTTTCCTCATCCGGCACACACAAAAAGACCATCCAACAAACTGGTGACATTTGATCCTGGACACAGGAGATTGTTAGTTGGGGGGACAAGGACGAATGCGTGAACCTTAAATGCACATACGATTTGAACTGTTCAACCGACTGCAAATAACCACCATGTCATCATTGTGCCTATGGGGGAAAGAAACCCTCATAAGCTCTTAAGAGAATTCGCTCTTCGTCGTTGTGATGATGACGGTGGACAATGGCTGTTTGTCACGCATTTAAGCACCCAACTTTCGAGTGGTACTCGATTCTTAACATTTATTTACCGCCCAAGAGCGACGCCTACAGAAGCGGGACATAAAAAGCTGAATCATCCGCAATTTGAGCAGAAATTTCGGAAAAAATATAATTGTGATGGGAGTTCTTTTGAATTATTTACATTTACTCACGGATTTTTCTTTCATACATTTATTATAACCTTAAGGAGTGTGCACAAGCATTTTTTCCACCAACGTCGTAAAATACAGATTTTTGATCTTAAAATTTCGTTATTAACATTTTACGAGACTTTTACGCTTTCCCTCATTTACTACCGATTTTTCTAGTATTAGAGATTTTATATTTCACTTTTCGATAAAAAACATCGCACTTGAAATGAATTTTTTCAGTTTTGGTAGATGGTTGTAGAGTTTTGCTTTTCATCTTTACATTCTCACTCATTTCCTTTTACGAAATTAATCCACTTGCTTAGCACCATTCTATTTTGCAATGACAATAACATCTGTATATATCTCCAGCAGGGGACATTATAACAAATTGAACCATTAAAGTTACTGTAGTGAACTATAAACGTTGAATTCATGATGATTATTTGTACTTTAGCAAATCCAGACATATTACTGGCATGTCTCCGTAATAACAAGACATACAAAACGTAACGGATTGTGTACTAGTGTTTGGGAATATTTTTGTTGACAATGGGACGAAAAAGATTAATTGTTATTAGCAACAATTAGGAGTGTGTGTGAGGAAAGACGCGAGATGCAGTACAAAAGGGCGTGATTTATTTATAGAGCACCACCTAGAAGAGATAAATAAATTTTGTATTTGTCGGTGGGGTGTCAAATTCTCAAGCTATACATTGTGATTTAAAGCCATATATTCTTTTCTATCGCGTAAATTCTGTTTGTGTCAGTCGAGGCGAATAAAGAAGAAATGTGTGATATGGCCGAAAGGACAGGCCAGATCGATTTGTATGTGCTTGGTGGGATGAGGTGGGCGCACTTTAGATAGGAAAAGGTTACCTCGAAGGTTGGATTGTATTCAAATGGGGTGTTTGTTCTAGAAGAAAAGAAACTCTTGCATATTAACAATTTAATTCTCTTATATCCTTATTATTATTCAAAGAATTCGGTAAAAAGTTTTGCATGTAAATGTCATTTTAATAAGTTTTTTCTTTTTATATGCAAATCGTAATTAATTCATCATGAATTGAAATTTTATTAGTATGTAAAACACGTTCTGTTGGTAAAAACAGTTAATTATTATAATTAAGTTGCATTTCATTGTGAATATTGCATAAGTTGAGGAATCGTTGAGACAAAGGGCGATTTTTTTAAAATAAATTGCGTTGTTTTGCCGACCCGATTTCATTCTCTCTATGACAAACAACTCTATTTAATAGCTACTATTGGCAAGAGGACTGTTTGTGACATTTCTTATGTTCAATAAAATATTATTACCATCATCGTATTTATATTATATTGAATTGTAGTTGCGGCTTGAGTATAGCGGGATGGAATTGCTTAGACATTTGTTAACATTTCCGATCATGAATGTATCTGTACATAAGAAGTTGTATTTTTACCATTTCGTTCTTAACGGCCAATTATCTTTCACTAGATATAATCTTACCTTTTCTTGGTAAAAGTTTTTCGATTTATGTGATGTTTTCGTCTCCGTCATTTGTTATCTGGCTAATGTTCCCCCAAACTACGAATCTCTCAATTCGAATCCACCAATAAATGCACAACAGCAATTAAGTGGATATTTTTGCATGGTAATTGAAAAATTTCATAGCCCATTCACCTCTCTAACAATATTTGAAAGACAAAAGCAATTTTCCGATGGTAGGAAAGTGTTGCTCGTAAAAATATAGTTTTTGAAAGGTTTTGCCGCGTGAAAGATCGTTATTGGTATCAGATGAGACCAGTATGTAATATCCATTCTGGTGTGCATGGCGTTTTTCTGCATACATTGTCCTCGACTGAAACTCCTGAACGCTCGGATTACACTTAAGGAATGGACGAGTCCGCTATTCCATATAATCATAAAGAAGCGAGCATATTTTGCAGATATCGGAGCTGTGGGGGCGACTTTTATCGCAGATGTGCATGGGGGTGGATCGGCCGAATTTAAGCGACACCACAAACTTTATCCAAACACACAGAAAAGTGGAATAAACACTTTGCGGCTGCAAATTAATTGTATTTCATTTAATTGGGGTTTGGGGGATAAAAGTGGTAAACTTTTTCTATTCCGTTTGTTGGGTTATTTGTTTGTGAGCTGAATCATCAAAATAGACTAAGAGGGGGTCAGTGAACACAACAAGTCGTAAACTTTATCGAAAAATATTCGACTTGAGAGTTTATTGAAATACGGTGTTTAAAGTTTCCGGGGTGAATGTTTTATTAAATTTTCAATTCGGCCATAACAAAGTCCGGGGAAGTGCATAGACGAGAAAGAGAGCGAGAGATTCGAGTGTGCATTGTGCAACTGAATTAGTGATTAATTTTTACATTGCAACACAATGAATGCGAACACAGTGGACAATAATTGGCCCTGTCAGAATGCAGTCCGTCTAACAAGCCAATAATCCCAAATGCACTCTGGCAAATTATATTGTCCTGCAATACGTGTATGTGCTCGCCTGCATGCTCAATAAGTCCACTGTGTGGTGTTTTCTGTTTTTAGAGACATTTCTCAATACGCGATGGACTTATAATGTTGGAGCATGCGGCACACGCGGGGACGGCCAACAGCGTCCTTTTATGGACTCCATCCATCACCTTCATCCTTTAAATCCCGAGATAAATAACTGAATTTCATCAATTTCTCTCTATGTGCCTCTTGTTCTCGCTCTGTTCCTCTTTGCAGAGGGCAACAGAACAAAAAAAAAATTATACACAGACCTAATGCAATTGTCACACAGAGTTTGTCGGCTGCGTGACTAAAATCTAAATAAAACAAACTCCATTATCGGAGCTGGATTGATGTCATTTGGATTTTATGTATTTATGGATGATGATGGTGTTTTTTTCTCTGTTGCAGAAATGTGGTGTACAACTTGAGTTTCGCTGATTTAAATGAACAACAAAGACTGATTTGGTATTCGAACGAGCATGATGCGAAAATGTGTGTCATGAAGGGGAAAGATGAGGTGAGTTTGAGTTTTTCATCATATATTTAACAGCAATTAACAATGATTTAGAATGATACAAAATCATAGATAAATATAATGTTTTCATGTCAGCATTGCCTTTGATGTTAACTTTTTTTCCACTAGTGAATTTGTGTCTTCGTTTTGAAAGTAAGAAGTTCAAATGTGAATACTCTGTGTATATTCTCTGCCCGCTGTGACAAAATGCTGGAAAAACTGCACTTTGCTCGCCTATACAACAGTTTCCAACGATTATATCAAGTTAATGCAGTGAAATAAATTAGAGTGAGAGCGTGTAAAAGGCAAAACGGGAACGTAATGCACTCGTGGGCTGATTTTAAAGGGTTATTTTAATTAAACTATGTTATAAATATAAGCTAGTCGACAGTTATCCTAAAGTTTATGTGTGTATATTTGTATCATATGTCGTGACATTTTACTATTATGCCACTTTCTGGTTGCAATCCACTTTGTGTGCCATAATTTATTTAAATTGATACAAACACCCAACCCTCTTTCAACACACCACCCAAACAGCCTTCTTTTTCACTTTTCAAATGCATCCATCGAAACTAACTCCAAGTGGATACGATAAGAGGGACTTATGTTTCCAGGTGAAATATCAAAAACACTTGGCCTAGATTACTGGAATAATCAATGGAATTATTAATAAAAGGACGAAAGGGGAATGGAGGAGAAGACTTGGATACGAAATACATGGATACATAGAATTTAATATCCTCTTTACTATAACGGAAATCTGAAACTTTAATTAGAATAACTACCAAGTTATAAAGAAGAGATGTTATGAAGGGATTGTGATGTGTGTGGAGTTGAGGCAAGTAAGTCTTGTAAAATGGAAACGTTTATTTCGAATGCACTTCATCTGCTTCACTTGTAGAATTAGAGAGAGTATAGTAATTATAGTTGTACCCCGAACAACAATATACGATTTGGTGTATTGAAGTTACAGAAGGAAAGTTTTGTAATTTAATTCTTAACAGCGATTATGTGCTGTAATGGATGTGAACTTGCCTGATGGAAGACCTTCAATAAAATGCAAGCGAATAAATTGATTCAATGAAATGCATACGGTGCTTTTGGTGTAATCCTGACGAAGATTAGTCTAAGAGAAAGGTGGGAATCCACTCCACTTCTCCACCAACAATATAATTACCGCAATTTCTTTATAACAAACTCATGTAAAATGCAAGAGGTTTTTTCCAAAAGTTTTTATGTCATGTTTGCTAGTGTAATATATATTCTCAAGCATCAACTAGTTCGCGTATTTGCATACGAAAACATCAAACCGGAGAGCCACCCACCCACACACACCGCATACGACAAGCGGCAATATACACACACAACTAGAGAATGGATCGATATTTTCGACGAGTTTTGGTGTGGAAGAGCAGTTTAAAATCGTTATGTCTCACTTAGTTGTTTATCTACCGTAAAACATAAGTTAGGTGTACAACAGTGATAGTGTATAATGTAACCTAATGATCACTAATTATACTAAAGCCAACCAACCCTCATCATTATCCCGAAACGTCGCGAAATTACTTTAATCTTAAGCCATGTCGCCCATTCAACGGAATTGGAAGATTATCTATATGAATAAAGATAGTATACGATGGCAAGTGAAATGTGAGCCCTTATAAGGATTTTTAATAATTTCTCTATTGAAATTTTACGAAAAGTTGCAAAAGGTGAAAAGGATAGACACTTTTCGGAGCTGTTCAAGTGTGGAAAGTTTTTCCATGAAAAAGTTCACATTCACACTTAATAGAAAATCAATTAAACGATTTAAGTGGTTTGAATGGGAAGAAGAGCAGAGAGAGTCAGTGGAGGAAATCGTTTCTGTGATTATTACCACTAAATTTGTTCATGGAAAGTGCACTCTCGAATATCAATCATCAATGGAATTAAAAACGGTCCCTAATTGCTATTGTAAGGGAGTACCGTTCTTCTTTTTCTGTTTTTCTTATTTTTCTGGAGGTTAGAAATTTTGGCCCAGCCTTTCGTCACATTTTATATTCCCAGCGTCGTCATTAATGAGCCATGTTGGGAGGCAGTGTGCTATTGTGCGCCAGCTATTTTTCAATATAACTCAAAATCTCATCCACCGACGATTTTACCCCAATAATGATATTTCTCACCTCCTGCCGACCTCTCTCCACTCTTTGTGTACACCTTCTATAAAGACATACACTATACAAACAGAGTGACAAGCAATGTCGCAATATATAATACTTTATGTATGTTTTTTTCCTTTATTTTGAGCACCCTCCCTCGATGCACACTACTATATTCGTGTTGATACATTTATTATCTAGCACAAACACACCATTATCAACAAACAACAACTGAAGAGAGAGAATATGGGGAAATGCAGGAGAACAGTACGACATCATAATTTATAGGCACGTTTTAAGATTTCAAACTTGCCAAGGGAAACTAATTAATCAAAAGGAATTAAAGTTTTCTGTTTTCCTACAGGTTTTTTCCTTTCAGGAAAAGAGAAGACCAACTTTTCTAGAGTTACACTTCCGCAATATTACATTTTCAATAAGGTGAATTGGACGAAGAGAAGATCTATTCCATCTGCACTGGAATCGAAGCGAAATAAATTCCAATTGGTACAAAATTGTTGTCAACTTGGGGCCACTTTGTATAAACCTGTAACGAATAGTGCCCCAACATATATATATAACGCTATAATAGAGAGATATGTATTGGGATAGGTGTGTGTGCACACATTTCACTCGCTCCTCTAATGTCCCCGGGGTGGTTGCACTGACGTGCCACGTCAATATGCACTTATCCATAAACATGGTAACGGTACGATGCTAATTTTCGAATAGTGCCAATGGACTGATGGTGCATTGTTTATTTATACGGCATGGAAACAAGCCAAAAAGCAATTAGCACAAGTATAGAGACGGGATAAGAGTGTGTATAGAATGCAAGAACAAAAGGGGTGGAATAAAAAGATTGGTACGGTAAATCAACTGCAAGGAATGAAGATAGGGTTGTTGACCAACTAAAGGAGATTTGCACGGTGTTAGTGTATTTCTTTTCTCCAAGTAGGAGAATGATGATTTTCATGGAACAATAAGCAAAAAGAATGCCGAGTCTCTATTAAGAGACTGTGGTTTTTTCGTTCCTCTCTCACGATGGTGGTTTATTTAATATAAAGTTCTGTGCACTAATTAATTTCAAAGTCTTCTATGTGCATTGTTATTATTATATTTGATGAAAAGTGTTTTGATAAAGGGAAAGAGACAGAGTGAATGGACTGTGGAAGCGTAGTCGAAGATGTGTTATTTGAGATAAATAAAATTAGGGAGGATAGAAGAATTGTTGACGGCCATTAACTTGAGTTTGGTTGCTTTGATTAAAAACTAGAATGGACAAAGGAACTAGTAGAGAAAAATGGATGGTGAATGTGTGTGTGTGGCTAGGAAAAATGGGCTCTGGGGTTTGTGGTGGATGGAGAGTCGCGTTATAAATGTTACAAAGCGGAGGAAGGATCGATACGGCTTCTGGAATGATGTGTATATGTTTGAACAGCCCCTCTATAAGCGCCATTTTATATAACGATTCGATATTTTTTTATATTTCAATTCTTTGTCGAGGTTATTATTGAAATTGGGAACATCATCTGGTGTTCCCATAAAAAAAACGCAGCTCTCCTAATCACGTGTGGCTCCATTAAAATCTGATATCGAATTTAATCGAAAAAAGTGAGCTCCGGTGTCGTTGGCCCTATACCCAGAATTGGGACATAGAAGGCGATGTCTTCGTATATTTGCCAATATTTTTCGTATTTTCGTCTGTTGGAGGCGATTGTAAAATATTGTGATGGCAAAATCGATACAAATAAAATACATTCAGTTGATGTAATAAAGAAATGATGGAAATTTGAATAGCAAGCAAAGTTAAAATTGTTTTCAACATATAGAAATATCGTAGAATAGAGAAATGGGTGGTGGTTGGGTGGGTTTTGATCGTTTTCTTTGTACGAATGCTTTTTAATCAAAATATCGCCATACTAATAAAAATGTCTTGGAATTGTGTTACAGGAGAACTGCCAAAACTATATTAGAATAATGGCGAAGACCGCAGCGGGACGTTTACTACTTTGCGGCACCAACGCCTTCAAACCGATTTGTAGAGAGTACAATGTACTGCCAAGGAATTACACAGTGGAAAAGGAGAAACCTGGCCAGGCCGTCTGTCCATACGATCCGCATCATAATTCGACAGCAATTTATGTTGGTAAGTTGATGGGCACAGATATACAAAGTGATTCATTTTCATTCTTTTGTACACAATTTGGCTCCCTTATTCCTATACAGTTTCGACAGATTTATTGAAATATTTCCTACTTTAATGGAGTCGTAAAAAATGAGATTGCATTTTAAAAATTTAACAGCCCACTAAACAACCAAAGGGGGATGAAGGAATCGAGTTGCACATACACTTTGACCGACTGTAAATCATTCGAAAATTGCATATTTGTTATTTTTAATTAGTTTCCAACCGAAAATAGCTTTTTAAATGTTTAATAAGATGATTAAAAAATGAAATTGCAGTTAATAACTTCCGAGTTCGGTTGAAATGTATATGAATGTTTAACATTAATTAAATGTGCACCTCTATGTAATGTATATGGGAGGATCGTAACTCGCGCAATTGTGGCCATCGATTAGATTTTGTATGAAAATTAACATTAAATACAACAAACCAAAAGCGAGCATTCATCTCAGTCTTCTCGATTCATACACTTCACTAGTTACAGAGAGAACTATGTTAGTAATATTAGTAATATGAGATGTTGGTTCATCTAATTGAATTTAATACCTACTGGTCCATAAACGTATGCACGGATACCTAGTGTGTTTGTTAATTAAAGTCATTCATCATGATTGAACATTATACGGTGGCCAGTTTTCTCTATATTAATCTAACCACTCGAATACCCCGAACAATGTGTGTATATTCCTCATTCATCTCGAAAATCTACATATGTTATCCAATATGCCGTAAATAAATGCTTGGAACGTTCGGTTATGTATCTGCCAATTGGAAAAGTTTTTTCTGTTCATCGCTTCACTAATAGTATCGCTTTAATGCGGTATTATTAATTCCACTTAGATGGGAGCCCTTTTGGCTGCGGTCTTCTGTACTAATTACCATAGAGTGCCAACCAAACGATCAATTGTGAAGGTCCTTAGACGAGAATCGATGAAATTGTTATAGACAGGCGTCGTTTCAGTCGTTTCACCTGAAGATGATTGAATCAATCGAAACTAGTCTGCAAAGCTCTTAATTTTATTTATCAAAAAAATAAAAAAGTACTTCATTTTTTTAATGGACTAATATATGTTAAGAATAATATTCGTGATACATAACAGTAATAATTCATTAGAATTGAAATTGGATTATGTGAGAATTAAAGAAATTCCAGAAAGGCTGGAAACGTGCATTAATTCAATTATGTTATACGAAACGGACTCGTCCTTTTCTGTTATGGATCCGAAGAGAAGAGAAAGCGAACACACAGAGACGAACAGAGTGCCCTGTTTTAAGTCACGTTTCGTTATCCTTGACGACGAAGAACTTCAAAGAGCGCCAGAATGTCTGCCTGTACACGATATGCCAAGAATAACGACGAGATCCATATTATATTAGAGATATTTTTATGTATTTGTGTCTACACTACACTTACATTTTCTATACTCGCTTTCATATCTATGTAATAAAGAAAAATTTTCTATATAATGCAGTCGGGAAAAGGATTAAACCCCAAGCTCAACGCTTTATTAGACGTTCATGTAATGAAACAAGTTATTGGTATCATCAAATCGAATATTTTACATGTTTAGGAGGGCTTTGGCTTCGTTCCTTATCCAAAAACATCAAATAAACAAACATTACAATGGAGTTTTGCTGAAAAATCGTGACAAAAGCACTGTTTGGCCAGCTTCCACATACATGAGTGTCTTTTAATTCCTTCATAGTGTAAAATATGCATGAGAAATGAGAGAGGATTCCCAGTTTGTAAAATTGCAAGAAAAAGAGACTCTCTAGTGTTCATATTGCGGTTTACCTAACGACAGTTACCAACTTTACTCTAAACTGTGAAATATATATTTATGTTAGCAACTTTATGTCGGCTTAAGAGCAATAAATAATTGTTGCTAACTGTCGACATTAACCAGGCAAAGTAAACAAGTCAAGTTAGAATTAACTTGTCACGAAATTAGTTCAACTAGGCTGTATGGCCGGGTAAAAGGAGCAGAGAAGGACAATTTTCTGTATATTACAAATAAGTCATTTAAATAATTTCACTTTAATTCGCCTACCAACAGTAGCGTTGTGTAAACAGAACTCCAGAGGAAAATAGACTGAAAGAGCTTTTTCCCTTTCAAAAAAAAATGAACTAGTTCTATGGTGCGGTTTAAATGATTCCACATTATAATCATGATTACAGTAGGGAATCCTTTTGTTTCAGATGATGACTTGTACACGGGAACAGTAGCCGATTTTAGTGGAATGGATCCTATTATCTATAGAGAACCTCTACAAACTGAACAATACGACTCAATGAGTCTCAATGGTAAGCTTCCAGTCAGCAGTAACAAATTTTCAGACCACCAAAATAATTCGTTCTGCAAATTTTTTTTGTTTCTTCGACGTGGAAATTTGTTATTTTGATTAATTCGATTACAAACTGACCTGTTTTTATTTATTTTTCAGCTCCAGACTTTGTCAGTTCGTTGACCCAGGGCGATTTCGTGTATTTCTTCTTTCGTGAGACAGCAGTTGAATATATCAATTGCGGAAAGGTGGGTCATTAATATTTCATCCCTTGAATGTCGGAAAAAAGACGAAGGATACTGTACATAAAATGAAAATCCAGATTTGTCGACTTTAGAAAATTTATAATAAATATATTTCGATTTTCATGTATACGTGCCCGAGTGTGTTGACATTCTCGAATGAATTATGCACTTTTTCTAGCAAAAAGAGAATGCAAATTTATGTGAATCGATAAAAGACACTTAATTAAATCGGTTTTATTTTGTTCTATAGGCAGTATACTCTCGTGTGGCGAGAGTGTGCAAGAATGACCGTGGCGGTCCACATCGATTCCGCAATAGATGGACATCGTTTTTAAAGTCTCGACTTAACTGTTCCGTCACTGGAGAGTTTCCCTTCTCTTTCAACGAAATACGTGAGTGCAATATTTATATTTCTTTGACCATTAATAACGCATTACCACAATCTACCATTTTTATTTATATGTAGAGGATCCCCGAGTATTATCAGACAATTTATAGATCATCTTGGCTGAATACTGATGTCGAATTGTAACCCATAAAAGCCTTACACATGATTGTAGACAGATAGCTTTAAATTATTTAATATTTTCGTGAATTAGGGGGTCGAAGGGCGGTTCATGTTCTCGGAGAATATTGTCGAAGGCAATTTGCTTTTGTTTTCCTCTTGATTCTTTTCATATAAGGGAGGAAATGGGGTAATAATTTCGAAATGCAATCACACTACAAGGAACTTCTCTATATTATAGGAAGTCCTGTGTTGCAAACTCGACTTGTGATTAAGTTATCCGGTCTAGTCGCTAACTGAGTTAGACGGATCGTAAAGATGCTGCAAGGAGATCGTGTTGCTGCTGTGTGCGCTTGTACGCTGAACGCATTTTAATCCTCTCCTCAATGCTGTATTAATCCACTTTTAAAAGGATTTCACCCAGTTTTTCATTTTGTTCTTTTTTTTCGCTTCTGCTCATATAAACATTAAAAAATAAGATTGAAATTGTTCCTTCGACAGGCACGTCAAAGTGTTTCGCTGCTATTGTAGTAAAACTGTTGCGAATTTTGTGCAATTTGCTACTTTCGTATGCATGGATATGAAGTCGCTATAAAGTAAAGGATTTTTACTTGGCTGGATAATAAGATTAAAATAAAAGTTTTAGTCATTTCGTCACTACTTTTGCAACTTTAAACTGTGCCAGTGTGTATATGAAGCTTTTCAGTATGAATTTATGGACTGTTCAAAGAAAACTATGTAGAAATATGGCTTTTCGCATAGATGAAAGAATATTTCAACGATGATATAATAAAATAACCGCATAGTTTACCGATTTTGCACTACATAAAATTCACCTTAATAAAAACACGTTTTTTTTGGTTGTTTAACTGACGGTATGATCTAACTTATTTAAATACGTAATCGCTTCAATATAGTTGTAAAAGTTTTTTTTTTGCTCAGTAGTCTGAGTGAAATAAAATTCAATTAAATGCACTTAATGAATATTAAAAGCAAACAAAAACCAACGAGCACATAAATTTCTCGGGAAAAGTGTATTTCACAAAGTGTACCCTTAATAATCCTCCAAGTCACTCAATGTTAAATCCCTTTAATTAATTTCCTCTCGATTATAATTTGAAACTGATTTTTTGTTCTCGCACAGAGTCAGCAACCGACTTAATTGACGGTCAATATGGGGACGTTTCGGCGCAACTGATTTACGGCACATTCACCACACCGCCGAACAGTATTTCTGGTAGTGCTGTATGTGCATTTAGTTTACAAGACATCACCGACACGTTCGAGGGCAATTTTAAGGAACAAGCAGCAATAAATTCCAATTGGCTGCCAGTACCAAGTAGCAAAGTGCCTGATCCAAGACCCGGCCAGTGTCACAACGATAGTCGCACTTTACCGGACCTTACACTAAATTTTATTAAGACACACTCATTGATGGACGAGAGTGTGCCGAACTTTTTCGGACAGCCAATTGTGATCCGAACGAGTTTCCAGTATGTAGTTTATAAAAAAAATTTTGAATTTTTTATTTAATTTGTCTTTTATTCCAGTTACCGTTTCACACAAATCGCCGTCGATCCTCAAGTACGAGTGCCTGGCGGCAAAACGTACGATGTCCTTTTCATCGGCACCGGTACGTTATTGGAAACCATACATTGTGAATGTTGGCACCGTTATCTTTTAATGAAAATTTGTTATAGACAATGGGAAGATCATTAAAGCCGTTAATGGACTGTCGGCCGAAACACGACACGGTGTACGACCGGTGGTGGTGGAAGAGATCCAAGTGTTTCCCGTCCATGTAGCGGTGCGGGGCATAAAGATAATGAAGGGCAATAAAAAGGAGGAGGGCCGTCTGGTGGTCATATCAGACAGTGAAGTTCAATCGTTACGTTTGCACAGATGTGATAGCAATAAAATATCCAGCTGCAGGTGTGTTATTAGATGTTTTCGGTTATTTATGTATTAGGAAAAATCATAATTCACGTTTGTGGGGAAATAATTTCGTCCACCACAAATGAATTGTTATTACAATGAATTTATTTCCATTTAATGGCTTGTAAGGATTATATTGTGAATTAATCAGAACTTATTGGTACATTAAGTGTGTAATTGGAATAAATTAGCAATTTTGTGTGATAGTTATTCGTGAATTTTGTGTTGCAGTGAATGTGTGGCCCTGCAAGATCCGTACTGTGCCTGGGACAAAGTCCAGGGTAAATGCAGGTCGCGCGGTTCGGGCCGTTGGGGCGAAGAAAGCTACTTCTTCCAGAGTGTCTCGAAGGGGGAGCATTCCGCTTGTCCGCCACCAAAACTTGGCAAAGATGCCGGTTCAGTGGGCGGTTTGAGTTCCAGTCAGCCGAAGTTTAATTCGGACCACATGCCCAATAAAGACCAGCCAGATGGTCAAGTGATTAATATAATACAAGACAAAGCTTACGAGAGTAGTGGTGAGTTTGGAGAATAGTTTTCTGTTGGGGAGGTTGTAGCTAAACAGTGGTTAATAAATGTTATAATTGTGTTGTAGGACCTGCAGTGACCGCAGCTGACACTTTACCGAATCAATATTCAGTGGAGACCCTCATAATGGCTGTGGTGGCCGGTGCTGCGTCCGCCTTAGTTGTTGGCTTTATTGCTGGCTACCTTTGCGGCAGGAAGTGCCATAAAGATGAGGACGACAATTTGCCGTATCCGGACACAGAGTACGAGTACTTCGAGCAAAGGCAAAATATGAATAGGTGCGATTTTAATTTCTTTTAATTAATTTCTTGGTGTAATGAGAGTTTGTTGCAGTCGAATTGCGGCAGAGCCGAAACTGCTTCCACAAGAGGAGGTTACGTATGCGGAGCCGGTGCTGGTACCGCAACCGCCACCGAAATTACACTCACCGAAGAATACGCTACGCAAGGGACCGCATCAGAACAATGCCGAGACACTCTTCCAATTCCAAACGGATGCCGGCTACAATGGCCGCGACAATTTTAGAGGCAGAGACAATTTCGGCACCCTCAGATCACACCAGGTGAATATATGATTGATTTGTTTTTTGATCTTTTCGTTTGATATACACTTGAATAATTCATGAGATATTTTATATAAATAAATATGGTTTTTTTGTATATTCAGTGTTAATTGGTGCTTATTTATGTATTTTGTTAATGTTAATTTTTATAATAAGTGTCACCACCAATTCACCAATTTTCTTTTTCTTTCTTTTACACTTGATTACAGTCTTGGGGTTTTAGGCACCCTTAAAATTAAAAAAGGTAATTAAAAATTGATTCAAAAATTTGTTTTCATTTCACTTTATACTTTTCCTTTTTTGTTTATTGTACTGTCGATTTTCAAGTTTGTTTAGATATATAAATATAAACGTTTGTAATTAGAGAAAAGTCTATTTTCAGATGTGAAATGTTTCATGTTTTCAAACAGTGCGTTTATAAGACCATAAAAGCAGTAATTTAAACGAAATAAATGCGCGCTTATCAACGCACTAATCCTATCTTCACCTTTTCTTTTGTTTTCACATTTAATTTGCTCAATTCCATTTTCTTTCACACTCGCATGTATATGAACTGTTAATAAATTCGATGAGAAAGACTGTAAGAGGGCAAACGAATAAAATAACTTACTGACAATTAGTTGTTGCAGGGTGACAACTATAGACGTGGCGACGGTTTTGCGACAACGCGCAGCGTAAAGAAAGTATACCTCTGAGAAAACAATGAGGAGGGCGGTGGTATGGCAGCAGCTGCTCGCAGTTTAGGACGTCCACGAGCGCAACATCAACAGCAACGGTCTGGACACAGTGCCCTGCCAACGAGCAGCGGTTCCTCCAGTTCCCCATCGCCGCCCTCCTCATCGCCTTCACCAACACCTCCCAATACTGCCTCTTACATCTACCGGGCCTAGCCGATCCGTTTCAACAATTCACCCACGCTCGAGACGAGTTTCCTCAAAGTCATTGTCAGCCAAGCAAAAGCCGTACAGCAAATAATCCAATATCAAATCAAAAAAACGTGTGCGAAGAGAATAAAATAAATAAGCGGCTTACGACAGTTGAAAAACTGATCTTTTTATACGTAATTTTTTCACGGTTTTTTGCTTGCCAAGGAGAATCACTTTTTAAAATGGAAATTATTCGTCTTGTGGTTATGGAAAAGTGTCGAATCGAGTGATTCGATGGAAGGTAATAGAAAAAAGGGAATCTACAAAATTATATACATATAAAAATCTAGAAAGGGGTGCGCTAGTGTGTAGAAATAGGGCAGTGTACTATTTAGAAATTATAAAAGAAAAATTTTTAATAGACTTATTTAAGTATTTTTCATGATTAATAAGTGCTTCTTATGGATGTGTTAGGTAAGAATGTCCGTATAAAGTATAGATTGTTATAATTTAGCGAAACAAACAAAAAGTAATATGGAACATATTGTGATTAGACTGTATATTCTTTAGCCATATAAAAAGCATTGTTCCAATTCAGTTGATGACAGACGCAAACAAAGTGAAAACCTGCAATTGATTGATTTTCAATGTTTTTTCATTTTGATATTAAACTGGCTTTGTTGATTACAATTTATTTATGCATCTAGTAAATGTATATAAGACTGAGAATATGTAATACTCCGTGTCCAAGTTTAGTAACTAATGCTAATTGTCTTTATTTTTATTTATAATTTTTAAAGTTCTTTTTATCGATGTGTTAAACAGTACAAAACTATCCCAAATACTCTTTAGAAACAAATTATATACAATGATATCGAAGATATATCACGATGGATATGGCTTGTTTCGGTTTGTTGGTCATTGTTACGCTGATTTGGAGGGAGGCGATCGATTTGTAATTTGAACAACAAACCAAAAATACGTCAATTACGAGATTTTTAAGTGCAATTGTGTGCACCGTCTTTTTTGTTCGTTTTTATTGTTGCTCAAACTCTAAGTAGTTTCTAGAAATTTTTCCAATTGTTGTTAATTTGTTTAGTCTTTGTTTTGTGTTTTTTTAATTAAAAGGAAATTTTGTAACAATTTTGCATAAAATGGAAAACTTGTGCATACAAATTGTGATTAACCAAAAAAAAAAAAATATGTAACTGATACTAAGGGCAAAGTCATTTTTACAATTGTGAAAAAAATCACAATGTGACTCTCTTCCAGACTGCTGTATATATAATTGACGCATTTGATATACTTGAAAATGTGACAAATTTATTTTACTACGAAAGTGGAAAATGTTTAGTTTTGCTTGGAAGGGCAGTCTCAATGTGTTTTCTAATGTAGTTCTGTTTTTTATCGTATTTTATAAGACTAATTCCTCTATTTGTCATAAAACAAATACAAATTCTTTCCAAAAAAGATGATAAATATTGTATATACATTTGTAGATAGAATTTTAATAACATTAATGATAGAATAACTAGTCAAAGTTAATGATTTAACTTTTATTAAAATTTTCGCACTTGAATGAAAGAGATAAACTTTTTACCGTATGGAAAAGGGGAGTTTAGTTGTTTTCGTAATCGTTTTTTAAATTGTTTGTACAAAATTTTTGTCAACTAAATAGTCCCGAGAAGCTATAAACGCGCCGGCTTTTTTATATTGGAAAATTGTGTTTTTAAAGTGTGGTGGGAAAGAGAATTCTGTTCTGAACATTTTTAACCAAAAGTCCCCAAATATCTTGCTTCTTCCTCAAATAGGCATCTCGTATCGGATGTCCTTTAAATAGCTGTGCATTTTGTATATCTTAAAGGCTATCTGCCAGGTTTTTTTAAAATATGAATATTATATTATTATTGAAAAGGAAATAGATTAATATTTATTGATATATTTAAAATTATTGAGAAATGCATAGTTCTAGCTAGTTAATAAGTAATTTGCAAAAAAAGATAAATGAAAAATTATTGTATGTAATATGCAGTTCGTACTGATTCCAGTCATGAATTGTCTGGATGTTTGCCTAAGAAAGCCTTTAGCATTATTAAAAAAATACATAAAATTTTGTAAAATAGACATCATCTCGTTATATACCCATGGAAAAAGCGTCTAAAGAGAAAACCCAAATTATTACAATTTATTAATATGTAAACATTCCACATAATTATATTTAAAACAAAATATATTAATTATATAGAAAAGTATGTCCGGAAAAAATGAGAAAAAAATTTGTCAATATATCTTTAGAAAGTAAAAACATTTTAAACAAAATATAAATGGCAAAAGTGACAAAGAACCGTTTAACAATTCTAAAAAAATAAAAGTATATAGTTATAAAAAAAGAAAAAAATATGAAAAAAAAAAACAGTGCTGCGATTGTTAGTTGTAATAATATAATGAATAAGCCTTTCGCAGAATGTATTATATTTAATACAATTTAATAATTAATTATTATAAACAATGAATGCAGTTTGTCCAGAACTGTTTTTTTCTAGATTATATTTAAAAAAACTATATCATCATCAAATTCATCTCGTATCAAAACGAAAATCCTCCACCCCCATCATTTTTACTTCTAAAATGTATTTTTACATAAACCTTAAACGTACTTTTCTCTAGATAAGTTTTAATTGTATGTATACCTATTGTATATTAAAAACTTCTGGGCAAAATGTATGATTAATAAAGAATAAAAACATACAAAAAAAATATTTAATGATATTGACTTTAGACAACACAATGTATTCTTTGAATAGAAATAAAATATATATAATATTAAAAAAGAATTTCTTCATTTTTCATCTGTGAATCCTCGACTCCCTTTGTCTCTGCAACTTCTTACAAAACCAGTCATCATTAATATTCCCACTTCCATTTGCTGCTCTTAAATTATCCCTCTTTAAAAACTGTACAATATTTCACAGGCGGCATATAAAAGCGCTTTTCCAACTCAAAAAAAAATCAATGCGTCATTTTCACTATGAAATATAATATACATCTGGTGCATCAAGATTAGAAGACGCTCTTCCAGTTTCTCTTCCAGTCGTCGCTTAAAATAAACGTGTTTATAAAACACACTGTGGCTTACTGCTACACACAGCATCTCATGGACCCAATGACCCCTTCCCTAGCCGGCCCCTTCATAAGTACTTGTTCTTTTTGTGTTGCTTTGTAAAACACGCTCTTAATGCATCTACAAACATAAAAATGCATTCTACTTGTACAGATCCGTGTTGACGGACTAGAATTTCGTGGTTCCGTGTTATGGAAGTGAATTTGACGAATTTTAACAATACCGAAACACTCGATGGGGATTTTTTCGAGAGTGATTTCAGCGAGGTCGTTAACCCCGAAGAAATCCCCATCGATCACTGGATTCTTATAGTTTACTTTGTTTTTATTTCAATCGGAGCGACAATCAACTGTGTCCATGTGTTCGCATTAAGCAGATGCAAAAGAAATGGTAAATTGAATCAATTTTTGTCGATTAAATTTAATTCGTTTCTCATAGGGGCACTTACTGTCGTCATGCAAATCGCCCTCATCGACGTCCTTCTTCTGCATGTCGCTGTTATGGAAATCATCACTCTGAACAGCCACACCTGGTCCTTTTCCGCCAACAATTGCCCCCTTTATAAAGGCAGCGAGATTCTATTCAATTCGTTAATTATTTATTTCATAATCGTCCTGAATTTCCATGTGATCTCGTTATGGAACTACAATAAATGGGAAATGAAGAAGGTAAACCGGAACCCTTTAACATCGTGCAGTACAGACGATTCCAACGAATGTTTGGTAACAAGAAACGAGAGCAGCAATCGAATCGTTAACATCGATTACAGGAAGAGGAAACAAGACCTTTCGATAATAATTCCAACGATTTTAATCTGGTTTCTTTGCCTCTCGATTAGTATACCGAATTTTACATTGTCATCAACGTTGAAATTAAATGAGGAACAAATTTTATGCGCTATTTTCGATAGTTATTACGGCCAAGTGTTGCAGTATTTATTATTAGTTTTCCGTGTACTCGTTCCAATGCCCCTGTTCATTTTCACATTCGTTTTATTGGCGATTATCATGTGCAAGACCAGACAAACACATGTCGACAATGCGTTAACAAAGCGATTTGATGAAATTCGAGCTATGATCCTGTTTGCCACTGTTTTAAGTGCCATATTTATAATAAGTTCGTTGCAACGTTACATTATTTACTTTCTTCATGTTATATACGATGAGAATTTTGATGTTAAGAATATTGTGCATTTTAAACTACCGCCGTTATATACAAACTGTATCACAAACAAATCCTCCACTTATCTTGCGTTACTGCACTACAGTTCCAGTTCGTTTCGTGCCATTTCATACATTTGTCTTTTACCAAAGTTTAGAACATTAATTAAAAACAAACTCCTAACTTGTAAGACATAAAATAAACACATTATTTACAAGATATTGCGGCTTTTATTTCATGAACTGTTATAATTTGTTTGCAATGCCATTACAACGTACTTCATATCGTAATTTTTCGATTTTCGGAGCACGTCGGCAGCGTGTTGAAGTTGAAGGGCGCAGTCCGGATGGGCACTGCCGGGTAACTGAAGTACTTCTTGCTCAAAAATGTACGCTAGACCGGTGAGCAGTTCGAGGAAACCCAAAGAAATCGCCGCTTTTCGAAGACGATTTAATTCCTGCAAAGAAAAAGCAGTTTAACTTTTTATTCTCTACAGTCTACAAAATAAAAAAAGAGTCAAACCTTGTAGAACTGCTGCGTTTTTTCTGGCAATTTCCGTGCATGTCTCAAAATTTTCTGTATATCGGACTGAAGTCCAGCTTGTCGGATCCAGACCACCCCATTTTGGGAGTAACTTCGCTTTTCAGCCGGTCGCACGGGGAACTTTTCCGCTCGGCCAACGTCTGCTGTGCTCAAATTGTTCAAATCTCCCAGCCAGGGAACTGCATCGGAACCGGGTGTTAATATCATCAACATCAAACTGGACTTCTTTTTCGAATCCGCCCACGAATAAACGAAACCAAACCAATTGTCGCCGACAGTAACCAAAGCGGCCATATTCTCCACTTTCAATGCACCATGCAACAAAACGCAAAATGACGGAATTTTACCCTCGTCTGTAACATCGTCGTCAGTCAAATCGACTTCAGCCGTTCGCGTTGTGATGTCCTTTTGATTCAGACTAGCTGGTAAGATTAAATGTCGACTGATGGCCATTGGGGAACCAACATCCGAAAGCGAAATGAAGCCGCATACTTCGATCATATCAGAAAGATTGTACGTTTGGCAATCAAAGTCTGTGATTTTCTTAAACGGCTGGAAAACTTGCTATTTTAAATGTTCGTAGATATATTTTTGAGTGTTTCAACTTACAACCGGTGCAGGAGTTAAAATAATCTTTGATTCGAGATTCCCGCATTTCAATGTGCCTTTAAAGGATATGTAAATATCTTCAGCTAATTTTTGAAACAGTTTCACAACAACTGCCTCGCTTTGTACATTGTCCGGTACGGAAATCGATCCATCAAATCCGGTCAAATCTACCAATCTCTGATATAAAGGCTTACCTAGTAAGACAGATCATTAATAGTGCAAAAACGGACTTTTTTACTCGATAAACTATACTTTTTAATAATCTTGGATCATTGGGCGTTGTTATACACACAATATGCAATTTCCCTGGAAATGCAAAGGGCACAGGAAATTGAAGATTTGCAGGTCGATGTTTACACGTTGATAAAGAAGTTTGCAAAGACATTGGCCCCAAACCACTACACCCGTCAGTTACCAAAACAATCTAAAATCCCCAATTTTAACATAGAAAATCAACAAACAAATCCATCATTTCACCTGACACGGCGTATTACTTCCCCATTCACTCAACACCATCTTACTGGCCCCTTTAAGTCCAACTTCAATACAAGTTGTATCATAATCATCAATATTTTTCAATTCCCCTTTTATAACACTGTAATCCCGAGTAAACGCGCATTCCTTTTCAATCATAGACGAAAACCCTATCTAGAAAAAAGTAACGATTTTAATTACATGAAAAAAAACAATATTTAATGATGGAGAATTTATTTCAATTCAGTAATAATTACATTATGTAAAGGTCAATAATTATTACACAACAACTTGTCATCAAATCGATCGAATCAACCGTAATAAATATTAAAAATGTCCCTAAAAAATTTATTTAGTTGCAACAGCAGCTTGTGCTGCTTTTTTCGCTTTCACCGTCTCCACCAACTCTTTATACCTTTTCATGCACTCTTTTTTACTACGATTCGGTATACATTCAGCAATCCGATCCCAACGTTCACCAGTCGAAGCGGGAAACGTTTTTAACGCTTGCTCCAATAATTGTTGTTCAGCTGCAGTCCACGGTTGTTCCACCTTTTTCGCATCCCCATTCAAACTAACACCATCCAAATTCTTCGATATGCCTGATTCATCGATATTCAATACATTCTTTTTATCTTTCTTAAATGTATCGAACGCTTGCTTATTCGCTTGCTCTTTGAGATTATTTTTACTAAAGTCAGTATTCTGTAAATCTTTCGCCTTTGCCAACACCATCTTCGCATTGAACACTCCACTATCTTTGGAAAAGTGTCCATGTTGATTCAAAAAATTCGACACCACATCCCAACGTTGATTCGTTCCTGCTGGGAATAAATTCACCGCTTTCACTAGCAACTGAACGTTATGTTCGGTCCATTCCGGCGCCACCAACATCGGTTTACCGTTTTTCGTCTCATCTGTTGACTTTTGTTTGGCAGCTTTGAGCACTGATTGACGTTCCTCTTCGACACGTCTCTCGTAATCGTTCATTGCTTTTATAAACGCTGCACGTCCGTTATTTTTTATATTCTTATTGAGTTCCTCCAATTCCACAAGCTGTAAATTCTCGCATATCGACTCTAATGCAGTCATATACTTTAATTTATCCTCGCCTTTCTCCACATAATAATCAGCAGCTTTACAAGTATCCCGCAAGACTTTACGTTCTTTTTTGAGCGCCTTCTTTATCGCCTCCCGTTCCTGTCGTTTCGCCTCGATTCGAGCACGTTCAGCTGCCTCTGCTTGCTCTTTCGCCAATTGTGCCTCCCTCAACATCCTCTCCTCTTCCTCTTTCTTCGCTTGGACAGCATTTTGTTTGGCCCGTTTCATTGCTAATTTCCTATCTTTGTCATCTTGCTTAAATTTCGCTATTCTTGGATCATTATTGTAGGCTAAATCAACAAGAGATCGTATTCGAGACATTTCCTCTTTCTTTTTCCGAAGACGTTCGGCTTTGTTTAATTTGTCCACATAACGTCTCTCATCTCTATCCTGACACTTTTCTTTGTCCTCTTCATCTTCGTATGAATATTCACGCCACGATTTGAAATCATACCAAAATGAGTAGAAATTTTCAACATCTTCACGTGTCGAATTTGGTGTACCTAATTGAGGCACATGCGGTTTTTCAGACCAACGAGAATTCAACTTAAAATAATGATCAAATACTGAATAAAAGTCTTTTTTAAATTCACTGGCTGTGGGTATTGAGTTATCGAATTCTGGGTCGACGGAATCATAAGCCCGACGTTTAGTTGTAGTTCCTAGAGTCTCGTATGCCATTGTGATGCAGGTGAAGTAGTCGTCGTCGTCCTTGATTTCTTCACCAAGCGCTTTTCTCTTGTCTGGATGATGTTTGAGCACTTTTTTTCTGTACGCAGTTTTAATTATCTCATCATTAGCTTTGAACCGGATTTTTTCAATGCCCAACACTTTGTAGTGGTCCTGGGATTTCCATTCTTTTGGATCTAAGCTACGTAGGTAATCTACATCATCTTCGTATACAACGGTCTCTGGTGACAGTTCTTCTTCTTCGATTTTTGGCTCCTCTACCTTCAGCTTTTGCACTTTGTGTGGCCGAAATTGCAATACTTGGTCACCATTGTTGTTCGTTTTAAGTACAAAGCGGTAGCGTAATGCTACTGTTGTACATATATTATTTTTTTCTAATTTTGCTTCGCCCATTTTCAATCAACTAACCTCAAGTGCATGTGATTTCATAAATGCATCAGTTAACAACTGGTGAAATGAATAAAATTCACTTGTAAGATTATGGGTAAAGTCAGTAATATGCTGTACTTACTGTTTTTCGATGTATTATCAAATTTAAGGTCTTTAATGTTTAAAAATGCGATAACCAATATTCCGCATGGTTCACGTCAAAAAAAATGTCAAACATACTGAGATTTAGTAACTTTTTTGTTGCAATGTTGGCAAACAATTACACTATGTAATTATTACTTTTCATTATTTGGAAAATTATACATAAATTAAAATTATCTTACCAATGACACAAATTCCAATTTAGAATGGATACTCAAATGGTCTAAAAATGCATTAATTCCTAAAATTGCCAGTTGCTTTCTTGTACTTTCACCCCCATCAGTTAATTGTACTGGTTTTGTCATTGACAAAGAAACGTCCAATAAAATTACAGTCGGCATTTTACTAAATTATTCTAAATGATTCTAATTATTGCAATTACATTTCTTATGAATAAATCTGCTTAATTCTCAACATAAAAACAATCACAAAGTTCCAATTAAAAAACTTTAAGGTTAAAACTGTTGGTTGGCAACACTGAATAAACAGCTTCAATCAAATCAATGTCGATGACCCACACGACACGTGCATCCACAAAATTGCCTAGTATTCTATTTATTTTTGGAATAACGTGCAAAGTGGGTTAATCCTTAATAAAATACGCCCGAAAATGTGGCTGGAAGAAGCTGAAGAACTATTTAAAGGTTACCTCCCTTACTACGTACTAATATTTTTGCCGTTATTCATCATAATTTCACCTGCAAACCCAGTGGCCGCTTCACACGAATTTCCTGTATATCGGATGCAGCATTATGACTTGCACGGTGTAGCACATGGTAAACCACCAAATTATGACAGAAAATAACTTTTATTCAATCTAATTCCATTGATTTTTAGGATGTAGAAGTGCAGGCATCAACTTGGAGGCTCGTTCCTTGACTGGTTGGAGCACCTCCCGTCATTGTGTCGTGGCCAAATTGCAGGACATCACCCTAGACCACTTCCGTAACATCCGCTCGAAAGCAGGTGGTTTAGTGGTCGTTCTACCTGAAAACTTATCAACCTTAAGCGTGGAGCACAAGCAGCACCTTCTTGCACTCGAGACTGCTATGCTCTCGCAGGAAATCTCCATACCGGTGTACTTTGTCCATTGGACCCCCGAACTGGACACAGTCGTTGGGGACTTATCCGACACAACGGACACAAGCGACCTTTCCAAGTCAGCAGCGGAAGCGATTTTCTCTTCAATTGCTGCAAATGGTTATCAGATTGTGATCTCATCGCCATCGCCCAATATTAAGAGCGATGTGAAGGTGTCTACCATCCAAGGACACCTATCAGGTTTCAACCCAAGCGGAAAAACACCCACAATCGCCGTTGTCGCACATTACGATAGTTTTGGAGTCGCTCCTGTAATTAACGAGTAACTTTTAATACCGAAATAATTGACTTTTATGTTTTAGGAACTGTCTTTTGGGGCTGATTCGAACGGCTCTGGTGTAGCAATACTTTTAGAACTCGTCCGTCTATTTTCATCACTCTATTCCGATCCAAAAACTCATGGAAAGTACAATATTGTGTTTCTTTTAAGCGGTGGAGGTAAAATTAACTATCAAGGCAGTAAAAAGTGGTTAGAAGATCAATTGGATTCGCTTGATGGTTCAATAATTCAAGTAACAAATACAGAAATTAATAGCATGTTAACAAATAAATGCTGAATCACTGTTTTAGGAGGCATTGTATGTGATGTGCCTGGATACGATGGCAGCGAGTGATTCACTGTACATGCACGTCTCGAAGCCTCCCAAAGATGGTTCTCCGGCGTCCCAATTCTTTAAGGATCTCAAATCAGCTGCAGATCAGTTCCCCACAGTTACAGTGGACGGAGTGCACAAGAAAATTAACTTGGCTGATGATATTCTTGCTTGGGAGCACGAACGTTACAGTATTAGACGTTTGCCGGCATTTACTTTGTCCACGGTTAAAAGTCATCGTGATTCGCAACGCAGCACTGTGTTGGATACGAGAAGTAATTTGAATGAGGAGCGACTAATACAAAATGCGAGAGTGATTGCAGAAGCGTTAGCTAGTCATGTATATAATGTTTCTATTAAGAATATTTTCGGGCGGTCTTTTGTAAGAATTCGTTGGATATGTTAATTTTGAACTATTGTAATTAGGATGTTTTTAGGATGTGGATAGAAACTATTTAAAGACTTGGATGGATATTCTTAGCCAGCAGCCACGTTCGCCCCAGTTACTTAGTCATAAGGACAACCCATTGGTGTACTTTTTGAAAGAGAATTTTAATAAATATTTACGAGATGTTAAAGTAACACACAGTGTTCCGGATAAACGAGATCCAGACTTTCAGTTTTATGAAGTTACCTCGGGTACTGTGAATATTTATAGGTGAGTATGATTGTGAGGGCTTTATTTGGATGTAAACTGAAATTTGAATATTTTTTAGCGTTAAACCTGCCGTATTTGATCTCGTCCTTACATTAGCAATAATCCTTTATCTTGGTGCCATTTACGTTTGCGTACAAGGATTTCCAAGATTGTACGAAACGGCTTGTTCCTTAACAGCAAATAACAAAAAAGTTAATTAAGAAGTATTGTAATTTTCTAACGTGTTGTATTGTAGGTGTGTAGTACTGTTGCCAAAAAATATAAAGTTTAGGTTAATATGGCGGTTATGTTTATTAATTCTACATTGTTGAAAACATGTATAAACATTTTCAAGTTAAATTGTGAAATTTTAATTGAATAATTCCTTATTTGTTCACCTACTTCTATCGCGCCGTTTCTTCGAATACAGTTTAAATTCTCACTCGGAAAAAATAGTAGGTCAAATGTACAAATTCATTTTTCAAATGTACATTAGAACTTCTAATTTATTTTGACAATTAACCTATCGTTCGTATTGGGACCGTCTGTGTTTTAATTTTAATTTATTGCAAGAGCACTTGAGTTTTGCAAATAGAATCATTTACATTAATTTGTACAAGTTCAAAGGTTATTGTTGTTTTTGTAAAAACAATACACGACAATGCGGTATTTTCTAATTAAATCGAATAATTGAATCCCCATTTTTTACAGAAAACAACTCAATTATGTGTATTATTTGAAGAATTAGTACCAGTACCAGTGCTAAAGTATATTGAATATTGGAACCTTTGCACCCGCCAAACCATAAAATGACCTTGCTGATAAATGACTCATTATTCAATAAAATGTAAAAAACGCTGCTTATCATAAGCAATGTTCAGTTTTCTAACTCATTTGAAAACAATACCTTCACATTATTTGCGTGCCTGTTAAAAATCTGTAAAATGCATTCCCTTCTCAACTATGAAACTCTGGTACATGCAACTGCAGGAGCAGCAGTAAGTATTAGACATAAACAAATGCAACAAATGCCGATTTTTTCTAAACTTGTTCGATTGTAGGGCAGCATTGCTGGGATGACCTGCTTTTATCCATTGGACAACATAAAAATTCGCTTGCAAAGTACACATTTACACACAATTGAATTAACACTATAAATTGCTTGTATTTATTTTAGTGGACGATCCCGTTTTACTAGACAAGTCAACATTACAAGCCTTAATTTACTTACTAAAAAACGAGGGCATGTAAGCATTCAATCCATCAACATTTCCCACTCAAAGCACCTTTAAATTCCAGTGAATCACTCTACAGAGGACTTAACCCCGTCCTCACCAGTGTGGGCGTATCAAACTTTATCTACTTTTACTCATTTCACGGTTTAAAGAAATGCCTACCGAAGACCATCGAGTCCAGTGCCCAATTGGACCTGTTATTCAGCACAGTAGCCGGCATCATCAACGTATTCTGCACCAGTCCTTTATGGGTGGTCAATAACCGATTGAAAATCAACACAGACAATCATTACACCGGACTCTTGGACGGAATCATCCACATCGCCTCCACCGAAGGCTTCAAATCGCTCTGGTCAGGTTTGGTTCCGTCTTTAGTATTAGTTTCAAACCCGGTTATTCATTTCACCATCTACGAAGCGCTAAAACGGCGTGTGACTGTTAAATCGGCGTTCTCATTTTTTCTTGTGAGTGCATTTTCGAAAACTGTTGCCACAATCCTCACCTATCCTTTACAACTGGCCCAAACAAAGCAGAGATTGAACGCCAACGTTCACAGCAACACAGCAGCCTTAATGCTATCTATCATGAAACGGCATGGGCCAGCGGCTCTTTTCCAAGGTCTGGAAACAAAAATCTTGCAAACTGTTCTAACTGCCGCTGTTATGTTCATGACCTACGAGAAAATTGCTCAGTTTGTATTCAAAGTTTTATTAAGGAATAAACACAAGCGTATATAATGTTTGTTCAATTTGTAAAACTGTGATAAAAATTTATTCTCTATAATGTTCATGCAATGGAACATTTTTACATCCTAATTAATTATATTGAAGTTTTTAACCTTGTAATTAATTTATTTTTAACTCGTAGATATTGGTTTAGGAGTATTACAAAATTGTTGTTATTTGTACTTATGCTCAGGGAAGCGTTAAATAAAGCGTTCATAGTAAATTACTATAAAAATTCTTCACGGCTGTTTTATTAACAATCTTAATAAATTTCTTAATTTTTTGCAATTCCAACCACTTTTTCATCTAAAAACGAAACTATTTCCCTACATTTTTATCGCCGAATACTCTCTTAAACGCCTCATTTTAGTCCATTCCTTCGCACAAATCAGTGCCAAAACCAGTGCAATTAAAATAAAAGTTTAACAAACATGTCAACTGTAAGAAGAGGCTGTGGCTGTGCAAAACCGAAACCATCAAAGCAAATCGTGCCTTCCAGATTAGGTACGACACGTGTAGCCCTTGGCGATGTCCAGAACACATTCATTACGCCTGCCATGTGCCGCGAACGAGCGAAATCCGCTGGTGACTATTATTCCGAATGCAATACAGTGGCTTTCATCACCGATGACGATATCACCGTCCAACAGAACGTGCACACCATCAACAACACCGGCAGAGGATTCGCTGTAACCAACAACAGCACAGCGTTCAAGAAAAACCTCCCCACAATGGGCAGGAATGTGTCCAGTTGCCGATCGAACACCACTGCTGGCAGTGGGAATCGTTCCCATATGGCGCTTCTCGCTGGAAATTCGAGCGTCTCCAGAAACAACATCATCAATTCAACGATGGCCGATGAATCGTCAAAGTAAGTCTACGTCAATTCTTCTCAATTCAAACTAACAATTTCATTGATTTCAGTATGTCCTTCGACGACTCTTTCGAATCCGCTTATTCAACAATTCGACCGATGAGCAACAGTAGCCGATTCTCCACTGCAATCAATTCAACTGTGATGAAATCATCACGTCATTCTTTGGGTGTAACGGTTGAACAGAGTCGCAGAAAGTCCACATCGTCAATGTGGTGAGTAAATCGTTGAACATTTTATTAAGAAAACGCATAAAACTGTTTGAATAGCGCTAATAGCACTGTATATACGCCAATTGCACCCAGTAAGCTTTCCAACGCTAATGTGCTACTACGTGAGAATACTTTACTAAGAAAAGAGCCAAAACTGCGTAGCAAATTGGAAAGCAAGTAGTTAGAATGACCGGAAAACGTAAAGTGACTTAGGAATGTTTGGTTTTAGGGAAGCGTCTCAACGATATTGAATTCGAGTACAGCTATGAGTATTTAGAGCACATTTACACTGCACTTCTTGTCGATGAATTGAACATTTTAATTGCACCCGAAAAAGCTGATCGGCTTCAGTCTCAAGCGGTTGTTCGTGCTGGTATCGTGAATTGGCTCTTGAAAGTACAGAAGTTTATCAGTTTTGAAGAGAGTGTGTTTTATAAGGCGGTCCGTTTGTTTGATTTTACCATAGTCAAAATTGATGTGCCCCAAAATATGCTCCAATTGCTTATCATCACCACATTGTGGATCACTATGAAAATTAATAATGGCAAATCGGTTAAAGTGAGTTGAACAATGATTGAATTGTAAGAGATGTTTCAACTTGCGTTGGTTTAGGTGTCGATGCTGCTCTCCATGTGTAACAATTCGTTTAGCAAACAGCAATTGCTTGCAATGGAGCGGAAGGTGTTGACGGTGAATAAGTTTAAAGTTACCACCATCGATCCCACGTTGTTCATTAATTATTATTTGATGAAGCTGCAAATCGTCCAGGAAAAGGTAATCGTTCTGAACAAAAATTCAACAGTTATAAAAATAAGTTTTCTTTTCAGCTAGCAAAGATCGGCGTTTTGTACATTTTAGACTGTTTGGCCGTTGAATGGGATTTTTCCTATTTAAAATTATCAACACTTTGTCTCTCGGCGATAAACTATTCCTTGTGCCAATTGAATGATAAAGAACAAAATTACTTTAGTGGTGTATTACGATTAGAAGAGATGGAAGGAATGGATACGTTCAAGAAAAGAATCTCACAAGCAATGGAGCATATGGCCGATAAGAATTACATTTTTAAAGAGCCCTATTTTAAGTACTGTGAGTTAAATATGTGCAAAATTTCTAAGCTTATATTGTAAATGTGCTTTAAATGATTCATTTATTCTGATTTTTTTATGTGTTTTATATTTGTTGTGTAATTAATTACTTCATTTTATATATTTTTAACTATTTGCGATGTTGAACAGAAGAAACTTTGTATTATAACTTAACATTTGATAAATAAACCAATTTTTAATTGAAACTTATGACTAATCTAATATAATTTAAATCCACTGAATCCTTGGAATTGCATGTTTTCCTCTTCTCTGGAGTTTGGCATTTTAAATACTGGATTTCCGCTATTTTCTTCCACTAACAAGACAATAATATTAGTATTAAATTTATAAGTTTTATTGTGTATGCACTTACTGGAGAAATCCGGGCTGTCCATGTTCAAATAAGCTGCAATATAATTTTTATCATCGCATTTGTAAAAAAGTCGACTTTACTTACCTTCTGACATCATAGTTGGGGACTGACAACCAGGGCCCATATCACCGGGAAGATAACTCATATCGTCCTGAAAGTTTTAAATTGCACAACAAATATGTTTTATTAACTATATAAAAATGTCACCTGTAAATCAAGTGCCATTTCATATTGCATTCCAGTTTTATTTTGAACTGGTTCTTGACTTTTTGAATAATTATCACCGAACAAACTGTATCCTGGTGCATTAAAACTGCCTTCTGGACAAGTTAGTGGTCCCTTTTGGCTTGGATTTTCGTGACAAAAATTAAATGTAACTTGTTTGTCATTATTTTGAAGAGTCATTTGTGATCTTTCCACTGTACGATTCCCTTCAGTCGGTGTTAACACTTCTTTACTTTTCATTTGCGACAAATTTACTGTGTTATTTGGTTTTGGTGCAACGTTGTGATTCTCTTGAACGTTTTCAAATTTTGGTAAAAGGAATTTTTGATTTTCCGACGATGACGGTTGTTGGGGCACTTTATTCGTAGGTTTCTCCTTCGCTGCTGATTTCCGCCGTGAAATAAATTTTTCAAATCGTGAAGTTAAGGAGGATTGGGAAAGAGGTTTCTCTGGAGGAGGCTGATTAGTTGCATTCCGCACCGTTTGAATGTCTAAAATCTGAACTTTAGACTTTTCCACATTGAAATTTTTTAATGCAGACAAATTTTTATCTGTCTTGTTAAGCTTATTGAGCATTTCAAGAATGTTCAATTTTTCTAAAAAAATTAATTTATAAATCTCTTATTTTGTAATAAATAGCGTCATTTACCGGGCGGTTGTGTAGACTGTGCAGACTGCTGCGGTTTCGGTAAGAAAGGCTGTTTCTGCTTAAATTTTCTATCTAAAAAGAAAACAAGAAATGATTATCTATAACATACAACCGTAATCACAACGAAATCGTACTTTGATCTTGAATAGTTAGCAATTCCTTCAAAGCAGTATTTTCTTCTCTTTTTACAATTTTCAGTCTGGCTTGATATTCCTTTATGCGACTTTCCTTTAAATACCACGTTGCAAACTTTACCACATCCCTGTAGAAGATTTTCTTCCTGATTTCCGTTTGTTCTTTTTGAATTATGCGAGTTTCAGAAGACTTTTGCTCTATTATCATACAGTTTATTTCAATTTTTTTCAACTTCACTTTCTTCTCAACCAATTCATTATATAAATCATTGGAACTTTTCAATTTATCTTCGTATTTTTTAATATCTGCATCATATTGAGCCAAAATGGTGTCTTGCAACTTTTTAAATTCTTTCAATTTATCTGTTTGTGCATTAGCCAATAGTTCTTGATTAATTAGTGAAAGATGATTGATCTTTATAGAATTTGTTTGACTATTGATGCAGTACTCTAATTGTTCATTTTCTGGTTCATAATTTTCCATTAGCAAATCAATGTCTTTATTTTCATCGTTTAGTTGATCAATTTCCTTTTGGATTTCATCGCACTTGGTTTCATAAAACTTTATAAACGCTTGATTTTTCCACACACTTTGAATTTTTTCATTAACTTTCAAAGAAATTTTATTTAAAGAGTTTAATGCCTGATTTTCTTTATCCATCGTGTTTATCTAAATTCTAACAATTAAAAATGTCCACAGGTAAAACAAAAGACGATCAATTTTCAATCAATCATAAGCTGCTTGATTTCAAATATCTTTCATTGTTTACATTACTTTTAATTACTTGTTTTTGTTTTAATGATTAAAAAAATTGTTAATAACAAAACATTAAACCTCTTTTCTATAAACTACTAACAAAACAAATAGAAATTGAAAATTAACTTTTGTATTAATTTAGGGTGTTATGAAACCGAAGTTGGCTGCAGACACCGACAAAATATTAGGTTGGCAGTAAAATTTAAAAATCGATTTTCCACTGTTTTCCACGTAACTTTTCTTATTTTCCATTTAGTGGGGTTATGTTTTGGGGCTGTAAATACACAATTTCTCTTATAACAAACACAATGTTTCATTTACCTGTATTCCTTAGATAAACAGTTGGATTATGCGTTTAAAATTTGCTCGAATGGTAGGCTTTTTTATTGTTTTCATTAATATAATTATGGTTTACTACACATTACGTCTATTCATTTCGTTTAATAGCCTAAAGAAAACAAACACTAGCCAAGTTTTAGTTAAACCTCCAACCAAATCACCTTTCCCCACAATTAAACACCTAAGTAAACTCATAACTGTTGTGATACGTGACTTTGAGTTGTACGAAAATGATGTTACCTTAACTGCTCAATCGTTTCTAAACGTTTTCCCCAACATTCAACTTTTCATTTTATTCAACGATCTTCCATACCCACCCCTAGACATAACACTCTCCAATAACACTCTACCAAACGTGAAACTCATCAATTTATCGCCAGATCTAAAGAAACCACTAAGTGAATCCTATCCAGTATTCCAAATAAAAACCAAATATGTATTATTCGTACCTGACTCAACACGAATCACCAGCCGCCAAAGTCTCCATACCATGGTAACTGAACTGATAAAACACTCTGCCGATATCGTAACGGCCCCAGTGAACAGTTACAAAAAAGAGTTGAAATGTTTGCGTGTAAATGTAAATATCCGAGAATGGAATATAAAATACAGTCTTTTAAAAGGTTCTTCGATGTGTGATGCAGTCACTGGTAAACATTTAATACTGGTTGAAACTGAATTACTCTCAAAACTACCCAACGCCTTTCTGATGCCATTCCCGCACTCATTCTACATGCAAACAACCGTGCGAAACCAAAAGGTACTCCGCAAAACCCCACATTTCAATGCAAATTCACAACCCTCTCTTTATTCTAGGTGAAAATTCTGAAAGGAGTTTCGTTCCACGAAGGCAAACCACTACTGAAATCACATCATGCCCAATGGAAACACCGCCAGACGGAAACCAGTCGCCTAAAACACCTCTACAACACGTTCCAGATAAAGCAAGTGCTTCGAGAGACCGGCATAACGGAATGGTACGGCTGCAACCGGGACACCCCACGTTGTTTCGGCACCGTTCTCGAGTCCATGCCTTCGTACCTCTACAATGGCAAATGGACGCCGCCCTGCTGTCTCGCAAACCTCCGCAAAACGGCCAGACACGTCTTCAACATCCTGGACGAGGCGGGCGTTCGCTACTGGCTCGAAGCGGGCAGCCTATTAGGCGCTATGAGAAGCAACGATATCCTGCCCTGGGACCATGACGTTGACATTGGCTTTAATCGGGACGATTTATCGCGCTGCATCTGGCTGGATAAGGCGAAAAACAAGCCCGTTCTCGACTCGAAAGGGTTCTTATGGGAGAAAGCGACCGAAGGGAATTTCTATCGAGTTCATTACAGCAAAGTAAATCGAATCTTTGTCAATCTCTTTCCATTTTATGGGAGGAACGGCACAATGGTCAAAGATTCCTGGTTTACCAATCACAAAAACATGGAATTTCCCGACAATTTCTTACATCCAATGAGCAGTATTGAATTTATTGGACGTAGTGTTCCAAGTCCAAATAACATACGAGATTTTCTAGAGTTGAAATTTGGAAAAGGAGCAATAGAAACACCTGAATATCCTGATCCAAGTAAATTAAAGTTCTCATAAGTCTTTTGTGATATGAATGTTGGCATTTTAGTACACTGTGATTATGTAAATTTTTTTTGGTGTTTCGTAGGTAATACTCATACGCAAATAATGTTTAACTCAAATTAAGTACAATTTGCTCATTTGTACATATCCCATATAAATCTCAATAATTACCAATTCCTCTGTAAATGGTTGTTGTAATGTATAAAGACACTTTTTAATCTATTGCATATAAGACTATATTTTTTAATAAAATCATTTAGTCTAGAAATCACGTCTATTGTGCCAAATAAACAAATACTTTCGAAAAGCTTGTACCATATTAAATTTACTATTAATGTTTCAGATCATTCTGTAGAGGTTTAATAAATGTTAACAAAATGGAAATGTACTTTTGTTTCATTTAAGAGTCCTCGGATGCGGCATTGTCATCAGGTAGGTCCAAAGTGACCGGTTCTCGTACCAAAGCCAACAGTTTCTCCAATTTCATACACTGCAACGTCCATTGGTCCAAATGTTGCTGTTTCTTGGGCGCTTTGCATGGAATTCTTAAATTAGGCGACAATTTCAATGACGTCACACATCCCCTGCAAGGAGTCGTACATAATCAAACAAAAATTTCTTATTTATTTTTTAATTACTTGTCGTCTCCAACGATAATTATTGGCAGTTTCGGATTAAACGAGATTCTAGTCAATTTATTCCTTTTTTTCGATACAATCGCCTGTACAGCGATCGCTTTGTATTTGTTCACATTCAAATCAAACACGTAAACTCTTCCTTCGTTCGTTACAGCCGCAAAGACAGTGGAGGAATAAGGAGCCCATTTCACATCCCCAACTCGGTCTCCAACATCAAAAACAAACAACGGCTCTCTAAAAAGAAATCTTAAAAAACCATCATCGAACGTCTACCAAACTTTACATTCTGTTATCCTCCCAAACTTTAATCCTCCAATCACCACTACAAGAAATGAAAATATCCGTATTATATCGGTTAAAATCAATTCGATGTACAGGCATTTGGTGCGCTTGATATGTTAATAAATACATGGCACTATACGCAACGCTACATTTATAAATCAGTCCCTCCTCGGTGCCAACTAAGTAAATTTGGTGGTTCGTCGGATGGAGTTTAATGCAAGAGGCGGCACCTGCAACACCCCAGAAAAAATCACAAATTTTTCCACCATCAGCACTCATCAATGATTCACCTTTTACTTTCAGTTGAGTGCCATCGGGCCCCGCCACCGGCTCCTTATCTAAAAACAACGTAATCGTCGTGGTTGCTGATAATTCCGTTTGCATTAGTACCCAATGCACAATTTTCCCATCTGCTCCGCCTGAATAAAAGTTCATTTCACCATCTGGTAAGTCTGGAGCCCATTTTACCTTGTAATCAAGTCTATTTTTATGCATTTTTCACGAATTTTGAGCACTTACTTCCCACACAATGCCTCTATGTTTGTCCAATACATTATTGCTTGTGTATGCGGGCATTTTGCAGCTGGCATCAATATTAAACACTTGGACAGTGCCATTAAACAGTCCAACCACCACCATGTACGGATATTTCGGATGGATATCCACACACATCACCGCTGAATCAGTCATACAAATGTAATCCGGGTAAGATGGGTTTTTTAATGTGAAAAGGCATACGGCACCCTCCGGTAGGGGCTTCATAAATTCAACTATAAATAAAACAAATTCAGAAAATACGATTTTTTAAAATCGAGTTTTAGTTTTTACGGAATCCAAAACACACAGCGAATAAATCATAGTAATATGGATTCCAATCGAGATCGGTGACTGTGTTTTTCTTTGTTTTGTCATAAGTGAATTTCCATAATGGAAGAAGAGTGCCTTCTTCGTCTCGGTAATCGTCTGAAGGATCGTCCCAATATCTATAATCTGAATGGAAGTTTTTTACCGATTAATTAACAAACTTTCGCGGTTCTACCTTGCGCAATGTCCCGGTAGGTGTTTTGATTGATCATTCGTTCCAACACTTTCCAGCATTCAAGAACTCTCGCTTGTACAGCCTCCCCTAACTGCCCCCGTGTCGCCTTCTTCGGACCTACCGCTTGAAGTTTCGAGATTGGCGCCTTCTCCTTTTCCTTCTTCTCCCTTTCTAATTCTTTCTCCAACTGTTGCTGTTCGTAATCTTTTTGATAAGCATCATAAATCACCCATTGGAGCACCAAAGCGGAGAACGTTGCCATCGGTGGTGGAATCGTTTGCGTCTCTTGGGACTACATCGAAAATCATTAAAATGAAATCGAACTGGCTCAGAAAAAACCTACTCTTGTGGGATTATTGTATGTCAAAGCAGCCCTTTCGCTAAAATTGAACTGATTTGTGAGCTTTTGCCGTTTTCCCGGCTCTTTCTTTGATACTTTGCTTGCAACCGACTCGGTATCGTACTCCACTTCAACCTCTTGTTCACCGTCCTCTTCTTCCGGTTTCTTTTCACCTTCCAGTTCTTCATCTTCTCCATCCCCTTCTCCCTCAGCTTTCTCCTCTTTTTCTCCTTCCGGTGACTCACCTTCCACTTTCTCAGTAGTCTCTTGGGGCTGTAATTCATCTACCTTGACGATCTTATCAGAAGCCAAAGTTTCTTCACTACACAATGCTTCCGCTATCAAAAAATTCCTCATTCTTAAAATAAAACAGCAAACATTTTCTATTTACGTTCAATTCCCAACTCTAAAATTTGGTACTGCGCTTCTGCTGAATCTCGAAGAATCGCTGTTCCTTGACTCTTATACACCACCACCGTATTCGGAGCTGGAGGTACGGATGAAAACGTTCCTTGTCCATAATTAAACTCAACAATGTTGTCCGGTTGTTGTGGATTGCCAGTTGTAAGAACTTTCGGGATGATTTCTTTCAATTCCTGCAACAAAACCAATCCAAACACATTCCAGGTAGTGAGATTTTAACAACTCACCGCTTCACTAAGTTCCACTTGGTCTTTGGGCTTGAGAAGTTGTCGTGCACGTTTCCATTCATCGATATCTTCCACATATTCATCAGTTTTTTTACTCCCAACTAAACGTTTCTAAAACAAAAAAAAGAGACTCTTCAGCAACACATTCACAAATAACAATAATCCATCTTAAAGACCGTTTTGTTGCTCTTGAAAGACTGATGTGTTGGTGGCATTTTTATTTAATTAATAAAAAACAAACTAAAGGGAAATTACACTCGATTAGAAAACTTTCTCTGACAATTATTAGACATTCTAAGAATTTATGTGCGTTGTCAAGGAAACGTTTGGAAATCGGACAATAAAGCACGATATGTGCGACTGCTTGATAAATGAGCGTCTCATTATAATTTTCCAAAATAACGTACATGAGAGCCCCATTTTTGGTCGCACGAAAAACTGCCCCACTTTAAATAGTTATCAGCGCGTAATGCCAGCAGTTGCATTTATCAGTTTGAAATGGGAAATTTGGCGCTTCGAATTCGGGCGATTATTGATTTTCCGGGCACAGATGATGAAAACACGAGCGTGCAGACGAGTGTAATGGCAGACGGCGTTTTTCTGTGCACCATGTAGAGAGCTTATACAATAATTTACTCGAACTTTTTACAAGTATTGTTGCATTTTTCGAGACAATTTACTAAAGCTTTATAAAAATTTTCAAATGGAAACAGTGTCGATTAGAATGTCTAACAAAAAAACCATGTGGAAAACTTATAGTGCTGTGATATAAGTTGAATTTTGGTAAACAATTCAAGACCAGTTTTTGTGGTAATGGAAGACAGCGGAATTGATAGTGGCGATCATCATGGTGACCACTGCGTGTCCAAACCAACAGTAATTATAACATTTATTTAACATTCCTGCCCCATCTGCCAAGAAAAAATCCACTGATTTGTCCGTATTACGCGAATAGGTCATCAAATGTTGACGTTGATGATATTTAAAGGATAGAGAAGCTAAAAATAAAATTGTACTATGGAAAATGTCATTTAGGATCGCCTATAAAACCGGAAAATCGTAAACTCTTTTATATACCTCAACGGATTCAATTATCCAAACGCTAATGAAAACATGCTCATATTTCTATTTTGCAGGGAAGTGATTCATCGAGTGCGGGCAGCAGTCGATCGCCGCCAAGATCATCAATGTTGCCCACATCTCGTCAATTACAACGAAAACTTGAGGCTCGGATAGAGCACGCGAAAAGACTGCATCAGGAGTACAACAGTGCGCCCGGTTTAATTCCAATACAAAGGCTTCCCATTCCCGGAGCGAAGGACCATCAGCCGCTGGTCCAATGGGACACAGACGACAGGTATTTCCGTCACAATTCTCTACTCTCCACTAATTTTCCTTCGTTTTAGTGAAGAGGACATCGTCAACTTCTTCCCTTTGTCGAGGAAAGAGTCCCGCGTCCATCAGGAACTCACCGACACGTTCAGCATCGAAGAGATGAGCATATCGGGCGACGAGGACGACGAAGAGGACTTGCATCTAGTGCCACCGCAGACATTGTACAAGCGATTCGGTTGTTGTCCATTCTCATTTTGCGTTATTATGTAACTGGAATTCGACCCGTTTCAGTTTTAAAATGCTATTTTAGTCTACCTCACCACCAAATTTGACTTAACATTTTTTATGATGGAACATTTTCATAATAATGAAGCCTTATTAGGTAACATGGAATTGTGCTTTTAGTGTTCTAGTTACTGATTTAATGTATAAAGTAAAAAACCATTTGATGGACATTTTATTACAAAATGTTATTTAACTACCCGTACCTCCAAATAAACGCGAGGACAAACACTGTTAATATACCTTACCTATTACATTCCATTCATTGTTTCAATTATTGTTTGGCCTAATTCATATGTTTATGTTGTGTGCCAAAACAAATGTTTTTTAATCAAAACCCTGTTTTAATTAGTTGATGCGGTTTTAGACTTGAATTAATCAGATAAATAATGCTGTGCCAATTTTTTCACTTTTTTAAAGAGTGTTTCCACTGTTTTTTCATTGGATTCGTGTGCATTACATATTTAAATTGAAATTGCATATCTGGCATATACAGGGCGATCAATTAACAATGCTAGTGAAAGGTCAGTGTTTATTGATTTCGCTGTAAAAATTTTTATAAAAACAATTTTCTACTGATTTTATACAGAAGAATAGAACAATCGAAGATGATTGTATGAAACTCGATCGATTTTTGTAATATGCCTCTAAAAAAACTCGTTTCTCTTTATTTAAACTAAATTAAAAATTGTATGCATAAGAAGTACTTAATAAAACTGTTAAATGTACAGGAAGTTTCAATCCAGGGTGAAAAAAAAATCATCGAAAACCAATTCCGTTCGCGTGTCCAAAAACCCGAATCGATTCCTTTCATAACAAAATGGGTAGTTTTTTTTTTGAAATCCACACGATGATCGAAACAAGAGAGCGCCGCGCGACAACGTCCGGGAAACGGGAAGAGGAAGCGGAGCGTAGAGCAGAGAGAGAGACAATGCAAGTGTGAAACGATTTGGGCGAATGCTTGATATGTAGAAAAGTTTTTAGGGAATAATTGTGATGATGTTAAAGAGACGGACGGCGGGTACGGGCGGCGGACTAGTGGCGGTGTACTGTGCGCACAATGATACCCAAAATAGGGCTAATTGTGTAAAATTGTTAAACATATGATTGGGATGAAGATGGGGGTCGAGAGCATGCGCCTCTTTCTGGAGCGAGAGTCGAAGCCGGCAGTTAGCGGCGCAACGGGGTCGCACTAGGAACCCCCCGCGTAATGTACGGGAGTGAGCCAGCGGTGACCGCGGGGCGATGCTAGTCAGCTCAGACCTATGTCTGTCAGGAGCCTCCATCGCCGGGTGTCAGGACCCGGGGGATATGTGCAGCACTTCCACAATCAGTAAGTTACCCTCTTCGACCGTCCCCCCAAAAAGCGCCCTCAGTAGAACGGTGTACAGTTGTCGGGCCATGTGGCCCTCCGACGAGCGCTCTTAACCTGGGGCATCGCCGTTATGTAACACCGTGGACACTTTTATTGACAATCGGCCACGGATATCTCTTGTAAATCTGCCACATTTTCGTCTATTGATTGATACTCGTGTGTCTTTGGAAAGCACATGCTATTATACTGAACGTTTTATTGATTTGTTAGTGAAATTTTTATTTTCGAATCGAAATGATATGAAAACGGACAGAGGTCGGAGCTGTATTATGCAAGGGGAATTCCATAAGCAACTAATTAATTTCGTTGTTATGGCATTTCACAGGTTGGTTAAATGAGAGACATGGCACTCTCGGCCGTCTAATCGAATAATAAAAACATGCATTTCATGGGTAGATCGATGGAAACGGGTTTGGTATTGTATAGAAGGCGCCCACCTACGCACCCTTAGACATGTTTGACTGTACGAAATTTTGTAAATTGTTTTTAGACGGTGGTGGTGGTCTGATTTCATTATAGAGTGGTGCGAGGCTTGGTATAGGCGGGCGGGGGTTGATAGGCACGGGTTTTGAGTAAAATACAATTTGCGAACGTCCAATGTGATTTTCTCCTTCATATAAACGTCTCATTATAACAAACGACATGAAAATTGTAAGCAGAGGGGTTTAGGTAAATAGACAAGGGCCGATTTGAATCCATACTAATGACTCACTTTAGTCGAAACGTTCATAAATTGGCTAAATTTATTACATTCCGGTATGTTTTACAGCTTATTTACTAGCCATGGAATCCATAATAAATTTCAGTTAGGGAAACTGGTAAAAGAGTACGATATAATGTTTGTTTATCGGATTTAATTCGCCTTTTCTATTTTTCTTTTCACTTTTTTATTTATAACCCTACAACTAGTACATGGGGCTGGCCAGGATGTGCTTTTAGGTATTAATTAATTAAATCGAGAAAACTTTTGCCACACTATTTCCCGAAAAAAGAGTGCAATATTCTCTGAACTTTTCCCTTACAATTATGTTTAATTGAATTAATTGCGTGCTTGAACAAAAAAGTGGCGAACAGGAAACGAACTGATGGACATTTCTATTGAGCGGGTGTCAAACCGATATAGAAATTTACAGCATAAAAATGAGGTTTTTTCATCTAAACGACACAGAGAGCATATTAAATAATACGACTGCGGTTTAATATGCAAATGAGTGTTTTAATATTCACCCGCTTATTATTGAAACAAATAAGGGGGCTAAATGGGTCTGGCGCTCTTCGTGTCCCCAAGCAAGAGTGCACTTGGGGATGTTTTTTGAAATGACTGGTCAATAAGAGAAAAGAATACAAAATAAATTCCTTTAAACAGTTGATATTACGTCAATAGATATAAATGAGGCCCAATGGTGCTGCAACACTTTCCTATAACAGACATAAAACTTCTAAAAAAATCTTACCTAAGCTAATAAAATGTAATCTGGGTCGAAGCGGACAAAAAGTACCCACTTTTGGAATTTTATTTATTGTGTTCCATTTACCCTGCTGTTATTTGCGAGTATATGTGTATTATTTTTAACGAAAATATTATTGGACCCACTGTAGGGGCTGTGTTTCGTAAAAAGCGGTTTGCTGTACCCACTGATAGTGCAATTTCGGTCATTAGTCTAATTGTTTGAATTAATAGGCCAGCCTAAACAGTGATTCCAAGGCTGAATCTATAACTTTCTAACAGGTACCCTTCGTATAAATCAAACGCTTCATTAATTTGCGTTATTGCTCTGTGGCGGTCTTCTAAACACACAATTTTGGGACTATTACAATATGATGCTGCGGTGTTAGAGAGCAGGACACGTTTTATACGAGGAATAATGCAGCACGCGATCAATTGTCACTTTTTGGAGTTTACATTTTTCCTCCAGAGAAATTTCTTAATTTAATACAACTTTGATTATGTTGTTAAAGAAAGTTTTGGTTTGATGTAATTTTATTTAAATAAGCCTTTTTGATGGCAGCAACACATTTTCAAGTAAATTTCATTATTTTTTATGTCGTCCGAAAATTCGAAATCCCAAGTCACTCTTGAGCCTTTTCATTGTGACGTCATCTCAATGTTTCGCTAATTCCTTTACTGTCTATGCTACACCAAGAATTCTATGGTTTACAAAGATTACTGAACATCGTTTTGTTAATTCATGCAAAAAGGTGTTTGTCATTGTAGTTCAGTTACCGAAAAAAAAAACATCTTAGAACCCTGAAATCATTGTTAAAAGCAAAACAATTGAAAATGCAGCATCTTGCAGTAAAAGTGTATTTCAATAGCATTTATTATTGTTATAAATGGTAAAGATATATAGGTATATTTAAAAGCGACAAGAGTGAACTCGTCGCATAAGTAGGTAACTTTATCAGGGCCAGTGGCTATTATGCAGTGCGATTTGTTCTCTCCGAATCATTTTATCGGATTACGTATAAAAAGGGAATAAAAACGTAATTCTTTATAATCCGTTGAAAATAAGAATTGCAAGGGAATATGAAAGGCGCTACTGGCGCTGTGCTGTTTATAATTTTACCTTTCGTTTTTACGACAGAGGTTTATTAACTATTATATTATATTATTAAACATTAAGCGGATCATTTTCATTCTTGACAATAAACTTTCTAAGTAGCATAATGTAATAATGCTTTTTCAATTATTTTTTTCCTCTGCACTCACGTATACCATTATATAATGTTAAACTAAAACTGTGTTATAAATAAATAGAAATTCTTGAAAATGGCCCATCCTCTCGAATCCACTTTCCAACGAAAACAAAATTCATAATTGAAATTTCCGCATGATGTGAACTCTTGTTTGCAAATTCCTGAAAGATAAACCGGTAAATTTACATATGTACGTACCAAAATATATGTTCACTTTGATGCATTCATTATAAAATTCGTTTCAACATAAATAACGGTAATACACTCCGCCACATCATCCACGTTCGTACGAGGCCAAAATGCGAACAATAATGCAGATTCTATAACAAGAACCTTTTGGCAGCCCTTTATCTACGACCTACATCTAACACTCGGTCCTGCCGGTGGGCAAAACACTGCCAAGAATCCGAACCCGGATTCCCTCTTAGGTAATACCTACAACGGCATTGCTATACTTACAAGACATGAACATTTCAGACAACCCATCGATTAGATGCACGTGCTTTGCGCGGTTTACCAATCATAAGCCGAATGATTACGTTTATGGGATCGAAATGGCTTGCGGCTCCATAACCGACACATCCTGTACATCCAAAGCCGCCCTCCGCCCCCACAATTTCAAGAATAATAACACCTGCAATGGGACTCCCCAATTAGGCGACAAAAAGCAAGAAAAATCGGCACGCAATCGTGCCATTCGTCTGTTTCATCACTTTTCGGTGGTCTATCATCGACGCTGAAGAAATAGCGTCGTACCCATCGCCCATCGACTCGGCAGTTAACATTTCAATTGTTTTTAAAATTACCAACCATTATTGTATTTTAAACAAGTTTGAAAATTGCGGTAAGAAAAATTGTCAGTTTTTGCATTATGTTCAAATCCTCGTGCACGAGGATTTAAAGAAAAAAATTAACCCAAATAAAACCGAAACTTCAACTTCCGTCCAGATAATCCAATAACAAACTAAAATTCATTTAAAATTTCTTATGAGCCCATTTATTAGATTATCTGCCGTAAAGATGCCTGATGCGAGCACCGACCACTTCTTCGACCCCCTTAAAAGCTCCTAACTACTTTGGCACCTACCTTGAGAAACATTTGCTTGTATCTTAGCTGGAAAGCCATTGAGGATATTAGATTGCTCATTTTGGTGTGTGTGTTCGGATTGAAAAGTGTATAGGAAACAGGAAGTCAATGAATAACCATGAGGGATGATAGATTAAGTTCGGTGTGGAACCGATTTTCGAGGTCGTGCTACGCCCCAAAAGTGGAGCACACACAGGAGCCTCTCGTTTGGATGTTTTTGCCTTTGTAACGCTTCAACACACCGATCCCACCCCAAAATCGGCACTATAACTTCTCACTAAACACGATGGGTGGCCCAATCAATAATTCACTCAGCACCTTATGATGGTTAATTTCTGGAAATTGACCGCCGCTCCCCAACACTTTTTGGATATGGAACAAAACGACAGCGGTCTTCACCCGAACGCCTGGTAATAAACACTGACAGATGTGTGCGTGATTTTCAAATCAGATCTAAAATTGGCGAAACTCTTCCACGCGGATTTATTTCACTGTTATGTGGAGGAATTTTCAACGGTGTGTGGAACCGTGGTGTGCCATTACAAACGGGAATGATTGTAACGAGCTCGAAGGGAAAATTGTCACTGAAAATTGTCGATAAAACCAGCAACCACCGGCACATCGTGCACTATCCACATTAAATCTATATTTAAATTTTCTCTTGTTATATGGAGTCTAGTTTTGTACGGACCTTTAGCTAATAATAGCGGAATATGAAAGTTTTGGAACGGGGCATTATTAACAATAAAACCATTTCATTTTATGGGGGACGAAGAGAAATGTTTGGAAGCAACACAACAACAGAGGAATTGATTTTAGAGTACGTGATTAGGGGATATAACTTATTTAGTTTTAGCATAGTTGAGGAGTACCTAGATGTTTATTTGTTGGGGCATATTTTAATTATGAATGTAGGATTTGAAAGGGGATCCGGAGACGGTTTCAATTCCAATTGGAGAGCATCTAGAAATGGGAAAACGTACATTAACCACAGGCAATTATTCCTTTGCAAGAGGAGGAATTTTTAAAAAACACAGTCCAGCAAGTAAAATTTTCATTACGATGTTTGCCTTAAAAATTCAAAATGATTATTAACATCATTTAGGGTTGTAATTTATTTAGATTTCTGGTTAAAGAGGTGTTTGGACGGTGGGGGCATGTTTTAATTATGAATGTATGATTCAGGATGTTTGGAAAGTTTTATGAAGTCAAAATGGAAAAAAGCATAATACTTGGAAGCGAAAAGGAGAGGACGTTTCCATACCAATTATCGCTATTTGCAATGAAAAGTATACAAAGTAGGTACACAGTACGCGTTCTCTATTCAGTTGAAACTAAATAAATTTGCTCAGGGACAGGAATTATATTATTGTAGGAAGGAAAATGCAGCACAAAATTCATCCTTTCACCTGACTAGTCTTACTACAAAAGAGAAATTGGTTTATTTGTATGTCTAGGGTGCGTCTGTATTCATGTGTAATGACTGATTTATTTATAAGCAGATTAGGAAAATTCGGAAACATATATGTTCTATGTGGAGTAATGTTATTAATATTACACAATACAATGGGCTTAGAGAAAATTAATATCATTTTCATTATAACAATCACTGCTCTTTTTTAATTCTTGTGTTGTTTTAAAATCAAAGTGAAGAGTCCTTTGGAAAAGAACGAACTAATTAACGTTGTTTGAGATAAAAAGTTTCAATACAAGCTCTCTTTCAATTGAAACTAAATAAATTTTAGCCAAGAGCAGAAATGAGATTTTACAGCAAAATGTTCAGTCTTTTACCATGACCGATCATACTGCCCTGACCTATTAAAAACTAGAAACTTTCCTCTTTTCAATACGACGTCATCATATTCCTAGTTTGGATCTAAAAATTCAATTTGAATGAGAATTACGTCATTTCCAAAATGATTTATTTAGTTTTCGCTTAGGAGATCAAGTTGATACATTGAGACACACATTAATTATGAATGTATAATTGATCAGGTTTAAGACTATTTTGAATTTCAAGTGGAAAGCAATTGGAATCGAAAAGACGAAACGTTCCAACCATTTATCGTTTTGTTTGCAATAAAAAGTTTCAGGTTTCTCTATTCAATTGAACGTAACAAGAGAATAAAGGCAGAAAAATTCGAAACGAAATAGTCTGAAAACGGGCTTACATTCATCTAATATTTAAAATGATGACTTGCCAGAAATTTTCTTAAAAGCTCTATCCAATTAAGATAAATTTTATTATACTTCTTGTAAGAAGGAACTTTTGCCTCGACAATTATACGACGATAACTTGTGTCTTTTAAAACGTATTTACAGTCAGCATATTAAATGTTTTACTGCAAAATGCTCGACTGAGTCAATTTTGAGTAAGTGTACAAATAAAATATTAATAATGGTGTATCATCGCCCGGGAAAAGTTAAAATATCACTATTATTATATGTGTGCCATTGTGGCAGAAATAGCGTTAATTATAAAAATGAAAAATGTATTTTGCTCAAAGGAACAATGCGCTGTATTAGAGGAACTGTCTTCTTTATTAAATCATAAACAAAATTCACTCGATCCTTAAGTGAAAAGCGCCTTTTTCTCACACTTCGTCCTCATCCTCAATGGCATTGTTTAATTATCGCCACTATGAGAGACACAAAAAACTGCCATTGTGTCCCATTCAAATAAATGTAAATATAAATACCTATAACTTTGTTTCATGTGCATGGTTTTGTGTTTATGGTTGAGTTATTAATTCAATTTCGACTAAAATGTAATGAACGTCAAATGCAAAACGATATCCAATTGGATTAATGGCACTCAACTGCTGTGTGTTTGGTTTGTGTGCACAGCTTTATTCCATTAAAGCTGGTTCTTGGTAAAAAAAATCCATTCCTCGCTTTAATCGAACTAATCACATAATTAAGTGTTGGAATTACGAGTCCAATTATGATAATATGTTGATACGATGGAAATTTTAATTGAAACTGATCAGGAGCTTAATAAAATCGTTGGCTGTTTTTGTCGTAAACTTAAAATGACAACTTGTCGATTAGAGCCCACTTAGAAACTTGTTACATAAGATGTGACTTTCTAAAATTACCTGCACTTGAGCAAATTACTTATCGAAGTGGACGATTACAGAATTGCAATATTAAATGAGGACGACACTTGCAGTAGGGCCTGCGAAAGTTGAGTGGCGCTTCAGTTTTCATTAAAATTGAATTTTCGTTTTAATGTATCTTGTAAATAATTAATTTTGAAATTCTGAATATTTTGCATTTTGGGTTATTGTTTAATGGGATCTATCAATCTTGAATATTTTTAATTTACATGGTAGTTAGGAAATCGTTGTTCAAGTAACCAAAAAAAGTGTACCTACTTAACTGTTTTTGGCATTTTTGTTCATTACTAAAATTTGGGGGTGTAACCTACAGTCAAATAACGTTTTATTTTTTAAACCTGAATTTACTATACACATTCATTTCTACTCTGGTAAAATCCTTCTCGTTTGCATTTTTAAACTAGATAACGCTAGTTAATCACCATTTGAGCAGGAATCAACAAATACCCCTCTACCTCTGCTCGCCACTCAATTCCATCAAACGATGTTCGTACACATCCAAGAGGTGACACACTTTCTTGTTGACATTATACTGTTGACATTTTAATTTTCCTACACAAGAGTTAATAATCGAGAGTTGAAAATATGCACAGCCCCTATTTAAATCTGTTTACGTTTTGAATAATTTATGTTTGCCCCCGTAGCAGAAATCACACACGTAATTTGTGTGCCTCATAAATCTTGGTTCACATCGATTCATAATTGCCTATACAACAACACAATTATTGTTTATTGTAATAAAGTATGGCATTGTTAAATCGTATGTGGGGCGCCCGAGAGTCCGATTGTGTAAGAAGAGCAGAGAAGTCCATGATTGATATGCGTTTTCAGACACGAAACTCGCTCGGATGACGTCAAAACCTGATCGATGTTCTTCACCAGTTGGCCACCCGCTTAACACACACACTCCGATAGAAGACGGTGGTGAAATCTGAACATCGGCGCCCACCATATCGAAACCGGCACTTTTAATTAATTAATCTACACTAATTTGTGGCTTTTCGAATCTCGCTGCCACACAAGGATCCTATTTAATGCGAAGAAATTCAATCAAATTTACACAATATGCTAATTGGGCCAAAGGGACACCATGAATTACTGCCGGCCCACACACATTCGATGACAAACGAGCTGAACAATTAGACCATGCGGCATATTTGTATGATGAACAAGTCACTTGCAGACGCTCCCAATGGTGGTACAAAAAGTGTGCAGAAATTTCACTAAATTGACTGACCAAAGTGGTCGAATGGTTGGGTTCGAGGGGTTCTGTGGAATGGGTTAAACAATGAACACAGATACAATTTCATATAGAAAGTGTACACATCTTTAAAGAGCCACCTAAGCAGGTGTTTTCTAGCCAGATGACAGTTTAGTAGGATTAGTCCTTGTATATTGGTGGATTGTGGATATAGCAAATGCGATAAAGGAGAGCAAGGTTTTATTGCAAAATTGATAAGAAATCCTGCATTAGATGTGTATAGGTAGAGTTAAGTAAAATAAAATGCCCGGCGTCTATAATCTGACAGTTTGTGTTGTGTATTTGGCCGAAGAAATGGGCAGATTTTAATCTCACCTGGTCACGTAGAATATGAAGTTGTTCGTCAATAGTTTGTTCGATTTTTTGTTCAAAGAGGTATCCGAAAAGTGCATTAAAAAATAATGTGACAATCAATACCTGTCCGATTTGATATTGACACGTTTTTAAACAATAATTCACCATTGGTCTATGGTTCAGAGGTAGATATGATAACGGGGTTTTAAGATGCGAGTTCATAAGAAAGCAAGAAGGAAGGAAGGAAACATATTGATTAATTCTGATTCGTAAATTCAAGCTTTTAAAAACCTGTCAGCAACAACAAAAAAAAACATTCAAGCTGATCCTAGAATTGGCCAAAATGAGCCAATTTTCGCTGGAAACGACTATAAGACATCTCTATTAGAGATGCGTTCTTGCAAAAGGAAATAAAGTACAAACTCAATGTTGCAGAACAATTCAGTCTTTGTCAACAAATTTATAAAACTGCAGCACAACTTTGAACCCGTAATAAAATTCGATTGTTGCTCAAAAAAATATAAACGCTGCCGTATGTTTTGACTTGTTTTTTTTGCGCCTTTTTCTACTCCAGACGGTCTTATTTCAAGTTGAGTGCTTGGAAGAGGCAGTTTTTGGCTAAGGAACTGATGTCCTTACAAGCAGTTTACGTTGTAAAAATTGTTATTGAAATCGCAGACTATGCAGACGGCGAAAACGCTACACAATCATCCCCCTCTTTCATGCAGATGTTTATCAGTGACTGAAAGAGTGCCAATAAGTGGGCAAATTTATTGAAATATGTAATTTGAATAGGTCGGGAAAATTGTCCGAATATTCATCGACTCTATGAACATGAATGCGCAATTTCAGATGGAGGGAAATGTAAAATTCAGATGTGACCATAAATAATAATTATGGTCTCATGAATGTCTCCGTTCATATTCTCGATATAGAGATTAGGGCCCGAAATTACATCACAACGGTCTCTCGGATTTATGCGTTTTAAAAAGCACGACATGACGAAAGTAAAACATTAATTAAAACTGCTCTTGTCTTATAACTCTTTCTCTGTATGTAATCTGTTTCCCATTTAACTTATGTATTTGTTTTCCTTGCACACAGAAACGGAGAGAAAACTTTACTTATCACAAAGGCTCGATCAGCAGAACAGTCGGTCATATGGAGGTATGGATCGATGTGATTGTGTTGTTTTTTGGTTGCTTTACTCTCCCTCACAGATAAACAAACTCATAGTCACCGCTCTCACACTTTTCCAACATGCCATCATGTTACAAAAGACGAGAGTTTAATGAAAAATACAATCGCAAATGCACAATATATCTGTTACATATATAAATTCAATGAATAAATGCAAAACATCCTAAATTTGAGTTTATGTTTATCTGTGTGTGATGCTTTTGGTGGTGACATTATCTATGTTCGTCTTCCACTGTGTGTTTTGTGTTTTTGTGTTTCATGCCTTTTATTCGGCAATTTTATTTTCGTTCGTACAAAACCGTTTTCCGTATAAAAATACTTTTAGAGAATATTTTATTGTAGAGTGTTTCGCTTCTTTAATATCTGAAGGATTTTTTTTATTATTTACCTTTTATTACACAATTCCGCTTGCAAATGCATCCCCCTTGCTCTTATTCCGACACATCTTACATTGTCTTACTGGTTACAGAGTGGAGATATATAGAGATTACACTACCTATCAGCACAGTTGATTTTTTTTCGAAGTTGCAACAGGATGTCAGCGTATTTGGACAAAATTTTTGAGAAATAGATACACTGATGATGAAGTGATGCAGCAAGTCGTAATCGCTATATGAAATGCATCGAAACATATGTCGACCTCTAATAAAAGTTAACTTATCTCAAAGAGTTCAAATATAATATTTTTGTAAAGTATTTTCGATCGTTTCCAAATGGTCCTTTAAAAACGTGTAGTTTGGTTTATTATTTTCAGTTAATCTCTACATGCCTCCACTCTGTTCTCTTCATTTAGTTTTACTATAATTTAAATGCATATCAACTTCTCGGGGACACAATCCGCCCTATTTTACATTTCTACGTGCAATCTGGGCGGGTCAAGGTTTAACCCAAAAACCGTTCCACATCAGGTGATTGAATTTTGATCATCCACCAAGCATATTTGATCTATTTGAAGAGTTAATTAAACTGATATTTCACAATTAATATCCACCATACTTTCGCATCGAATCGGAACGATTTTTATTATATTTGGCCGACGAAATTTATAGTCCAATAAGCGTTATTAATTTTTTTTATGTTATCGATTTTCCTATTTATTCCGCACAGTTTTAATTGAGTCCGGCATATATTTTCACCACGAAATTCCCCATCGTAAAATCCATCTTTTGAGTCGTTGGCAATATAATTGCCAGTTATTATCATTAAAACCGAGAGAAGACGTCGTTCTCTTCGTTCTGTTTCCTTTCAGTTTAGCCAATTTTTATAAAATTTCCTCAAAAAAAAACCGATTTTGTCAAAAACATGTGTGCACTAACAATGTAAACAAGCTGTGTAATTATCGACAGGTTTGAAATTAATGAAGCAAATCAACCCCGAACGGAATTTCTCTAATTTGCTTGAGGGGTGGTTTACCCCTGAAACTAGAATCTGTTCTAGTCAGGCGAGAAAAGAAGTTTTATTCATTTTCTACCCACTGTCTTCTTCTTGTCGTATTTAAAAAATAATTACATTTCTTTCCTTTTATTGTTTTGAAATAATTTGTGTGCTTTTTGTCTTTTTATATAACCACATCAAACTGACGTAATGAATTTTTTCGCATTTTATAATTGCATTTATCTTGTTAAAAATTGTTAAAAAAATAAATAAAACGTTACTGTGTTGATGCAGGCGGTGATGTTGGATGGACCCAGCAGGATGTAGCAAAAGAAAGAATCGATATTCAGAAGCAGGGTTGTATTACGGTATGCGCAATGCGCATGTTTATGACTTTTCAATTTTTCTCAAAAAAATCACTTAAAAATCTTATGCATTTATATTCAATTATATTATTCTGTATTTATTGGTAATTTGTGATTCCGTAGATAGAAGTGGTTTATTGCTCGACTTTTCTATTATATACAAACTGAAGCTTTTCAATTTATCAAACTTATTATTCAGATTCCATGTATCACCATTTTTCAGTATTTTTTTCCGTTTCCGTTTATATTTGAGTAGACTTTTATTCTAAACAGTAATGCATGCGTTTTAATAAAACAAGAGTAGTTTTCCAATTCACTTTTCTCTCTCCACATAATTGCAAATGCTTTTCGTTTTATACCTGAACCTGTTATGGAAATATATAAAAAAACACCCGAATATTTTCCCTATTCACACACAAATGTCCTGTGAAACATAATTCCACTGTGCAATATTTTTTTATTAATATCACTTAAACGATTCCAAGTGTAAGAAACGAAAATATATTTTCATTTGGCTGATTTCAGCCAGCACACCCCCATTCAAGCTAAATCTCTCATGAACAAATGAATTTTCTCTATCAATTTTCTACCTTACTCTTTTTACTCATTATCATTGTGACTGGGGATAGCAGGCGAACACCAAAGGGGGACGCGTACCCCCGTCGAATTTGTTTTCATTTTACAATTTGTTTGATTAGTTTCTTTCTCCAATTTTAATCATCTCTTCGAAAAACTTGTCACACTTTTGCGATTAATTCGCTTGAAAAATGAATATTAATTAAACCAAGGACTCTATTAATAAATTCACTGAAAAATTGCTAACCTGCTCCAAAGGCGTCGGAAAAACAAAAGCGCGCTTGGTTTTTCTTTTCGCTTTTCGCATCTCAAGTGGCCGCCACAAAAAAGCGCTTCATTAACAAGTACTGTGTTTTTCGCACTTGACCAGCTGGGGAGGTTTACAGATATCTTACGTAAACACGGAACCATTCGTTGTCTTACCGGCAACCTTGGCCCAAAAGTGCGCGATAGGGGCATAAATCCTAAAGGGGGAAAAACCGATAGTTCACGCTCCAATAAGATAAATATCTAAAGTTGAGGCCTACTTACATACTAATCTAGATCTGTGTGTGTATTCATGTCTGTCTGTGCAAACCTTTTCATCGTGAAATTGATTTACATCGAAATTAAGCTGACGTTAGACGTTTGTTATCGTATTTCCTGAAAAATATACACTCTAAACTCCAATGTTAGGAGAAAGAAATGTTAAAGGAATACATACAAGCGCTAACAGCTAAAGTGATACGCTCAATTGTGGGGCGGTCAACCGAGTCAGAAAACTTCCATTTTTGAATAGAACTCTGAAAAACTAAATTTTTTTGACACAATATTGTTTGCAATATGAAGGGGATATTTCTTCTGTTACACCCTGTATATGTACACACTGCAAAACCATTTTGTAAGCTACGTTAAACCTTTCATCCGCTACAAAACTAAACCACAATAATTTTAATCAAAACGTACACATTTCCAGACTCTTCTCAACATCCAAAAGAGACCATTGTTAAAGGGGGGATTAATGTGGTTATTATATAAACAAATAGTATTATAAGTTTCATTGTACGAAATAAAAACAAACATTCCACCACCCCTCGATTTAATCGCTTACAATTTATCCACTATTTACAGGCTTTGTCTCTCTTCCAGGGCCTCCAAAAGGGAGGGTGCCAAAAAGGGCGGTTATAAAATCGGTTTTTCGAACATAATAACTGTAATCCATTGTGATAACGTGCAATTCTTCTGTTTCAGAATCATCCCCATTACATGTAATTAAGTAAGTGACGATAAAGTGCTCAGTTAGTACTATTGTTACTTGACTATTAGAAATACTGTTTTTTAACACAACTTTCAGCTATAGTTGCATGTAAACATGGAATTCTTCTCGACTTCCCTTTCATGGTGTACTCGCACCTGCCTCTCTAAACACCTAATAAAACTCTACTAAGGCAGAGATTTTAATATAAGTAGTTTAAAGTTAACAACCTGTTCTCTCTGTATGTCAATAGACATTAATTTTTAATGGTTAATTCACTTCACTCTCGCTCATCACTATTAACTTGTGAAAATGCATCGTACATGTGTGCTTTTCTTCCTCAAATATCGTCGTAATACTTGGGGGAATTTTCCAGTGTATAGAGAAAACGTGTACAGTGTTCGGAAAAACCTCTTAAGAAACCCGTGTACATACACATGATTTATAATGGCATTACTTTGTAAAATGACAGAGACGGAATAGAAAATTATCCATTAAAATTGTGGGAGGAAAAAGCGCGCAGAGAGACATGACAAATCGAGCAAAGGCAGAAGAGAATACCTTTTCACTGAAATTAAATCGCTATTAACAAACGAAAAATGCCTGTGTATATCGACATAAATTATTAACGCGATAATTCATCGGCGAGTTATCTTGTTGATTTAGGGATGAAATGGAGTCATCAGAAATGTTACAGAGAGGAAACGATCATTAATCAATCGCTGTTTTATTATAAATTACCTGTAATGTGGTTTTCTCGTTGGGTTTAAAATTTCTTGAAAGAAAGCAGTATAATATGGAAATATTTCTAGAACGTTTTCTAATCATAAAAAGAATGTTTGTTTATTTTTTAATTAGATCAGCAATAGAGTTGTAAACTATTTTTTGAAATGTATCTATATCCAAAGTATGGTGAATTCAAAACATAATGGTATATTTGAGAGGGGCTAAATGTTTATAATTTTCGCGTAATTAATTATTAAAAATTAAAATTTCGACAACACTCGAACCTCGAGCCGATTTGTTCGTGACGTCACACTCGATCCTCTCAAAATGAAACAACTCTGTCACTTGTAAACAGTGGATCGCTTTTTTCGTTGGTACTTGAACTTATACTCTACCTGCTCGATTTCAGGTAAAATTATAGTCCGGAGCGGACCAACAAACAACTCCCTCCCCATTGGATGTTTGTTCGTGATGTCGACCCCACGTGGTTAAAATCCCGGGATTCGTTAAAATTCGAACTTTGTTCATTAATAACTAATTAAATATATTCAAATCCGATTAAATTTTAATGACAAGTCATTTCTTTTAATACAATCTATTCGATTAAGTGGTTAAAATTGCGATTTTCCAACTTAGTTTACAACTCTATTTTCTCCAAATGTTTTCCAAAGCCTCTTTGGCCAACAAAAGAAACAGAAAAGTTTCCATATCAAATTTGCCATCAAATGAACCAAACATAATAAAATTTTATTCACCCTCTTTCAATAGACAAGCGAGGTAAGCCACCCCCGTCACTAAAAAGTCATGTTGAGGGTGGTCGATGTTACTGATAGTGTATACACAAACATTGTCTACAATGACATGAATTTGTGTCCCACATTTGATCTACTCGCAATGTGTAGGTATCAAAAAAATCGAAATATTTCTATAAATAGCGTTAAAAACACTCTTCCCGTAGAGTTTCTTTTGTACACTTTTTTTTAATACAAAATTTCTTTACACCCTGTACAGAAACAATTATCTAAAATAGCTTTCCGAAAATCTATGAATTAACTCACTTTTATCTGATTCCCGTCAGCAAATGCATCAAGTACCTATGAGTATTATGTATGAATCCCCACAATGGAAATCAATAAAACAAGGGGTATATTTATCGGAAATATAACAGTAAAAGAAACTACACCTAAACTACATAGATTCATGAATGTTGTGTATAGGTACAAAAGCCAGAATTAGAATCTAATAAATTATTAGTGCACCGTGCACTGTGAAAAAAATACTTCTAAAACCAGTGCTTTAATTATTCAAGGTGTATTATTGTTATGCATATACCTGTGTATGTCGTGTTGGGAAATATTATGAAAATAGATTTTACCTGCGTTCGGACTATTTTAACGAGTGAAATCAATCGCAATAATTACAAATAAAATATATACCCCTTTTGTGTATCTGTTTATCGCACGCTTGTTTCGATACACATTAACACGGAAAGTTAATTAAGCGAATTTAATTCGACAATCAAATTATCAATAAAACGCTGAAGTAAATCTCTGTGTCAAACGGGGGGAAAGTGACAAACTATGGAGAGATAGAATAGAGAAATTGGATTAGCGTTAGGGATATTTAACAGCTTTTCGGACCAAACTAATACAGCACTCTTGAACGTTGGCAATTTTCTTAGGAAATTAAATTCCTCCGCCACCTCCATATACACGTATACATGAATAGGTAGGCAAAGTTTTAAGAAATACGTTATACGTGTTTTCATCACAACAACAGCACACATCTCTATCTCCCTTACACATTTCGAAGAAAACTTTTCCCAGCGAACTTCGAAGGGAAATTTATTAAATAAATCACTTGATTTTGAGTTTATTTGAGACTTTTGCCATTATTTACATTTTTACACTTTTTCGAGCATTTGGGTCAAAAAAAGGGAAAAAATCTTTTAGGGTAAATAACGATAGAATTCGTTGCTTCAGAAAAACTGCATCGGTATAGGATTTCTTCAATTTTCTTGAAGAAAATGCACTTTTGTAAATCGAATTCGTTTTCCAAATAAAAAAGAAATATATCGGCGACCTCTAGGAATACAAGCTCCAATTTATTTTGGACAGTTTCAATCAAGTTGCAGTGAAAACTCTGTTTATTTCCACTCCATGCCTAAACACCCTCCACGGGTACCTCCTCACCAGACCCTGAAACACTCGAACTTGTTAATAGCCGTGAATGTTTCGAGTCATGACATTGTTTTTTTACCCTACGATATGTTAATATGTCAAGTCGCACTCTTTGTTCCCTCTAATAATAGAACGGTGGAAAATATAGCAGGGATTAATCTATAATGTGGTGCATTCATTTTCCTTTCATCAAACAGGTGAAAGTGCATCACCATTCATCCCATTGTTTTCTCTTGTATTACAGAACGCTCATAATTTGATTCGATTTTCCAAGCCATCCCTCCACGCCCCTTTACACGTCCACAGAATGTAGATCATTTTTCCATTTTCCATTTATACTTCACTGGTAATAAATCTCTTTCAACAGAACTATACTGATTTATCGCATCATAGTGGACCGACTTAAATGGCCGAAAGAACCTATAAAATTGTCAATTTCACTTATATGGTTCACTTTGTTATTTTCTTCCACTGGTACAGACTTTATAACCTTCCTCCACATACGTCCTTATTATGCGTTGAGTTGATTATGGCCACCGAACTAATTTATCGAATTTCCACACCCATCACCGACTGACGTGGTAGCATTTTCTTTAAAGAAAAACGTAAAAATGCAATTTAGGCTCGGAAATAGGGAAATAGTGTCAAGGTTCGCACGCTACAAACAGCAGGCACCTTTAAAAATCGCACTTGAATTCGATTCTCCGTGTGAGGCTCTTAATGACACCGACGAGTGAACGATTTTAAAAGATACCCTTTTAGGTATTACAGAGGCTTAATATGATGAAATTTCGGTCGAAACATAAAAGCGCACATCAATCTTATTTATGTGATCATCAGTAAAAATATAAAACAGAGAAAAGTGCGTTTAAAAAACGCGCAAAATTTTGTCAACATAATTTATTTGCCCGCCACAAAATTACTGAAACTGGCATATATAAATCTATTCCATCGTTGGAACCGTCCACCGGTCTCCATTTATTTTCCATATAAGATGATCGTGAGCATTTCACTTGCCCCGATTTCCCTCCCTTCAACACTCACCACATATACATCTTATCAATTTTTACTATTCCTCTCTCTGTGTGGGGTGTGGAAATGTTTAAATGATTTTCCAGTTGCAAGCGAAATGTAAATATTTAACCGGATGTCACAGAACCCTTCACCAACACACAGTTCACCGCTCTTCAGTTTTAATTATTTCCAAACACTCGCCCAATTAAAATTGTGTGCCTTCAACAAGACACATTTCTTTCGTCCAACCATCATGAGTGTGTGGGTGCGATGAAAATCGCGAGAAATGCTCGACATAATCACCGATGAGATCGTATACAAGTGTGCGCTTCGGGGATGATGGTGTCGATGTGTTTTGTTGGTGTGGGCGCGTACGACGGCCTCCTGGGGTATTGATCGTTCTCCTCTTATTTGCGCGACACATTTTTCTTTCTCTCATACCCAACACCTTGCAACCTTCGACATATATACACAACTCTATCAAGGGCGGCCCGTGTGGCCCCGATGGTCAAAGGCGACTCAACCCACCAAAGCCACCTTTGACCCAAATACAATACACTGTACATCACCGCACACACTTCGGTGTCATCGAAATTATTATCTGAACACGGCCACCCCAGTCCGTGGGGGTAATTAATCAACGCACACACGACTCGAAACGTTGTACAAGATTCGCCTGCATCTGACAGCATATCTCGCCTCTTTTTTCTCCACTTTGTATAAATTTATTAAGAATGGAAAATGTAAACAGGGTGTCTTGTGTGTTGTTAGAGAAAAAAATTCCTCTCATCTTCTCTCCATACGAAAATCCGCTCTTTCTCCCTTTTATCTCTCTCTTCCCATTTGACGTTATTCCATATTAGAGTAAAGTTAAAGGGACCGTTTGTGACAAACTAATTACGTTGGCAAGCTGATATTCTGACAAATAATTGTGTTTTTGGTGTTATTGGAGCATCTCTTTGTTGCCGACAGAACACCGCTAATTACTTTAATAAGACAATACAGTCATCCAACGGAGCATAGAGCAGTGCCGCTTTACAGCACTAAATGGATACATGAAAGAATTTCACGGATTATTGAATTGTGTAATTCTATAAACCGCCCCCCTTGAAATATATGATAGATATTTCCATTTACCATACATAACACAACTGTGTGTATACCTACAGGATACATGAAGTGAAAACGCTCAATTCACATTAAATGAAACGGTAAATATGTAAGTAATAGTGCGCTATACATGAAGTGAAATTGTGTAAATGTCATGGCTTCTGACTGTAATTCAGTGTTCATAAGGCAAATTTGTAAAGCAATTACTGTACTAATAACATTGCAAGCTGCAATTGACACCCAGCAAATTTAATTTTACGATTTTCTGCATATATATAGGGTTAACGTTAAGTAAACGTAGTTTAAAATCAATTTTATCTTCAACGGTGAAAGAAACGCAGATTCAACGATTATTCAACTTCTTTCATCATTTACAGCCGCCATCCAAGTCCACTGAACGAGGCTTGCTTTTATTTTGCCAATTAAATAAAAACCAGCGACAACGATAACGACTTTGTTCCCAACTCGGTTCCCAATAAATTAATTACATTGCACATCACAACGGCATACAAAAAAACCAATTGTAAACTGTTATTATGGTGAACTTTTTTCAAATACACACCGATCCGCCCCCACAGATTGTAAAACACGTCGTAAATCTACTAGTTGAAGCCGAACAAAAGCGCACATGTCCTTTCCATATATTTATGCCTAGAGACACTTGAAATTAACCCCGCAACAGTAAAAAAAATCGCTTCCGATGATGATGATGATGACAGTGTTTCGTAGAAATTAATAACCGCGCCGTCATGGAACCTATAACATCCATCCTGAATTCATTATTATGCGAGTTTCGAGTATTGTGCCGTTTTCCAAGGAAACACAAATGGATTTTGATAAGGCAAACAGGCGAGTGCTGAGTATAGTCGAAGCCATATCTTCCCGGAATAGAGAAAATCGTTTTGTTGTTTTGTACAAGCCCCATTTTCCTTCCACTCAAGTTCATTCATCTTAAGTCATCCCCTTGGTGCTTTTGCAACAGATGACAATGTGCAAACAAACACAAAAACTTAATGGCCGTCAACTGTGTTACAATACCGTCAATTGAACAGTCAAGTGCCAATGGACGGCAAATTGTTAAGAGAAACTCCATACAATCTAAAGGCTTTTCATTATTTCGATATTTGCCATTTTGCAGATTGATTTATTGATGTGTTATTCTTTGGCCGCTTATCGGCCCATCCATTGCCATTGGCAGACGTTATCTGCCTCCCAAAATGGGAATATGCGATCCACCTCTTTCTCCCACAACGTTTAATTCCATTAACATTTTCCAGAGATTCTAGCTGTAACACACACAGGAAAACCCATCTCAATTACCATTTACCCACGCAAACTTTGAACATATATGGTACTAAGAAATTAAGTGGTAATACATAAATAATGTAAATTTCATGCTATCTGCTTATAATTCTCTTATATATGTGTGTAAATAAATAACGGTTGCCTTACTAATTTGCCAGACCGATAAAATACGGGTTTAGTCCCCAAAACAAAACAGAAGAAAACTAAGACGGAGGGACGCTTTTGGGGTGAGGTTTTCCGAAAAAGGCACATCATTTATTTCCAACCGTTATTTACGGAGAAAGTTACAAAAAACTGCTACAAAGGTGACTTCCACAATTATTAATGAATAAAGGGATGCACCACATATACATGCACCCCTCAATCACAACACACGAACACCATCTTTGAGGGCATTAAATAATTCATCAAATAATTGCAGCATCGAACGGTATGGTTGTATACGCGAAGACGACGATGGAAATCAACCACACTTCACTGCATATTTGATGCAATCAATAGGAAAATATCGCCGGGGTTGATGTACGGACTCGACCACCCAATGAATAACTGAAATACGATTGCTAAAGCACCAATTGATGCACTTTTCAAATCGCCCGGAATCATATTTGTCCCTCAAACAAACATTTTTAATGATTGCATTTGAATTAATAATCGGCACCGTTTGGCGCGATTCTTTGGGCCACCAACTTATTTCCCATGAGATTCAAAAAAAGTTTGTTTAATTCTTTCTCCCGCTTTCTAAACACCCCTCTCACCAAAAAACACACCTTTAAATTAGCTGAAATATGTATGTGATGAAATTTTCAGATGGCCCTGTTGTAAACATTTCCAAAAGTAGTAGGCAAGTGCAATCAAGACCAAGTGCCAGCACATCCTCTCTCAATAAGATGTTTGTGTGAGTGTCGCGGAGACGGTGTCTGTGTCTTTTGGAGCGGCGCGTTTGCGCACCTACCCCAACACACATAGAGAGTCGGCCATAATAACGTGGTTGGAAAATCCGGAGTTAGTGCAGTGCAAGCACGAGCCGGAATCGGCTTGATCACAAGAAACACAGTGGCGCGCTACGGTCTGGCTCGCCTTGTGGCGGCCCGCCATGCCATCTGGCGGCTGCGGCGTACTGGATCTCAACCCTGTGCTAACACCAACAACCCCACCGACACGGATTCGTATGTACCATCTAACAAAAAAAAAGATAAAAAAAAATAAAATAAACAAACATCTTCTACAAATCTGCACGCTTACGCTTCGCTGGACTTCACCTTCTTCCGACTTTATAAACTTTAATAAGCGTCTCTCTTTTCCGAAGTTGTTCTTCCCCCAAATTCCTTTTGAGATTCTCTTTAATGTGACAATAACGGAAGGCACATATTAAGGGGCAATCGTGGACGTTTGGGATTTCCCCGTATATCCGCTTGCTTTTTGTTAATTGCACATTAGGCCAGGGGATTCCCCATTTAAAAAAAGCGGGAAGCCATATCTTCTCCAATTCACCACCCCAATTCCTCCTTTATCTCTTTTTCTCTTCTATTTTGAACTTCTTGCAAAGCATGCGAAAACGCTGTAATTTATCATTAAGACAGGGGCCCGTAAATTCAAGTCATATCCGGTTTTGAGCAGGTGTGATGGTACCATTAATTAGTTTTCTACTTAATTAGGGAAACATCATTAGATATAATTATTTAAATGTTGTTATTTTCCTCTTTTTTAAAATGTCCTGGCATTTAGATGTCGGCGCGGGAAAAACTTGTATGCATGCGGAAAAGCCGCCGTCGGTCGATATTAGTGCTACTATAAAAAGACTTCCTCCACTTTGATAAGACATTGTGTGATTTCATTAAAAACGTATCGAAAAATGGCATTGTTGGGACGCGTGCGATTCTATCCCCTAATAATCCATTGATACAATCGACCGCATACCAAAGGGATGAAAAGTTTCAAACTAAATTTACAAAAAACGCGGCGGATTTAATCGATCGTTTGTTAATGAATTGTTTAACTTTTTCTTTGGCCTGTATATGTTAATTAATTAGATTGTGAGCTTTAAAATGTGCCTTTTTTAATCTACTTTCAACAGCGTTTTTCACTTTACATTGGCATTTTCCCATTCAAAAGAGAGAAGAGAAAAACTCACACACACACCATTACAAACAGGTGCAATTTTTATTTCGGACTGTACAGCAGTAATGAGCGCCGCCGCGCGTTCCTTTTGTTATGCCTTAATTACATTTTAACACTTTATAGTTTACACAAATAATTAATGGCCACTTTTTTGGCGCGACCTTCGCCCCCTCATAACCCCATACTTTTACATAATGATAAATTATTATTATTGGCGGATTTTTATAAAAGAGCACGTCTTCTCTTTGGAAAGTTCTGTGATGGATGGCCGTTGTTCTGCAATTTAATTTCGAAATTATTAACTCCTAAATGGCTGAATAATAGTATAATCAATAAATATACATATATTAAACGTAACAATATAGCATATAATTTCGTCAATGTGGACATCTGCAAATATTATTGCATAAATAATTGAGAAGTCTTGATTTTTAGAGTTCGATTTAATTTTCCGACGTCGTGTCCGGTTTTCCCTCTTCAAAGGAACAAAATGCAACCAACAAAAATTGGACGCTATCTCTCAATAGAAATTCGATTATGCTAAGAAAATACGGAAAATTTCAATATCAAAGACCATGTGTCCCAGCTCTAAACTTTTCTCATAATATCAAGAGGAATTTTATTTTCCAACTTGTCACCACGATGACAAATTCACTCCTTCAATACTGAAACACACAGAACATATGAAACATTTTTATTTTAAATAAATATTTCCATTTCGTTATATATGGAAACTGACATTGAACTTGCGAAGAGTGCGAAATTCACATTTGAGGATACGCTTAATTATCCAATTACATGAAACCCATCATCATAAATTGACACGTTACACTAAAACAAAGTCATGTTTTGTCGGTTTTATGATTTCGAATTGTGTGTCCTTTTAGTAGCGAATGTCGATGCATTTAGTACACAACAAAGTCCAATTAATTCCCCACTAATTCTTGTGTTTTGTTTCAGGTAAGTCGCAAGCTTAAATTCTCACAATTTGCATTAAAAAGCGATCGTAAGGTAAAAAGTCGAGAGAAAGAGAGTGTTGAAAAGAAGCTTAAAAAGCAGCGCATAATTGAATCTCCCGTATTACTTGTAAATTAATACATTTTTAATGGAAATGCTAATTTCCGAAGGGTGCAATAATTTCATAACGTAAAAATTATGTATTTTAATAAGCTGTATACCGAAATACAGACATATAGGATCGGTTCCAGCAGCGCCATCAAATTAACATTATCATATCCGTTAATGTTTCAGGGGGATTTCCCCTAAGACTGCGTTCCCACTTTGTAATTCGCACAAATTACAATCGATGTTAATTCGTAAATCATATTTCGTAGAAAAAATGCGATTTGATTTTAAAGCAGTTTCTGTGTACCGCATAAAAAACCGCACACTTGACGCGCTTTGGCTAATTAAGGAGCAACTTAAACACGAGTGTCTCCTTCACTCTGTGCATATTTAATTATTGTCAGTTGTTTAGAAAACGTACCTACTCACAATGGAGAATGTATGAATAGGCGGCTGCGAAAACCTCCTTTACGATGATTGAATAAACGCCATTCAACCATGTGTGTGCCATGCATTTCATAGCCCACTTCGAGAATGAGAAGGGTCGCTGCGAATTAATTCACAACTAAACAAATAAAGAAAAAACACAGAATTAATTTGTTGTTGAAAAGAAGTGCGTTGTTAGCAAATTGTAACAATGGAAAAATGGCACATAACAAGAGACTCAAAGAAGAATGGTCGAGTTTAGGAAGTTGTTGTAACTTTATTATTTCCATTGTGTCTAGTGTGACGGTGATAATATATTTTTATCCTCAACTATACACCTAGCACATTATTAGAAAAGTAGGAAAGTAATCAAGGGATTTCCATCGAATGTTGTCGTGTGTAGAGCGCGTTTTCCATCATTATTTTCAAAATCGAAATTAGGTGAAAGGTACACAAACAATTTTAACTTGTGTATGAACGTCGCTCGAAGAATCGTTATATCGATTTCGGCAGTGCCTTAAAATACACACAAAGCAAATTGTAATTCCGGTAAATTGATTTCGAAATTTTACGCTCATGTTTCTATTTATATTTTGAATATGTCTCGAGTTTTACAGCAATTTCTTGGAGCATATGGGCAATAAAAGTCGCCTCTATGAAACATGATTTTGAACAGCTGACAAAGTTTTAAACTCGACTATTTCGTTATAAATAACGATGTAGAATTTATCTGCAAAACAATGCGAATAAGTGGATTTGAATCGATAAAGGGTGATTAATTGGAAAGCAATTAATCTCAACATTATTTAATTATCGGAAACAGAGGCGTATTTAAAGTTGACCATTTTTCACAATTACATCGAACGTGACCTGCAAAGGTTAATGTCACTGTGTTCCATATGGCTGTAACATACGGACTTTTTTAAGCGATTTCGGTAAAATGATCAAGTTTTTATTAACATTTGTACAAATTCATAAAGTCAGTGTGTCAATTTCAATAAAATTCCATTAACCCATCAGGAATATCTTATGCTCTTATGCGTAGTGACATTAATCCTTGTTGGTCACTACGCAAATAAAATTCGGAAATAGGTATGTAAAATTGTGCATTTTTCAAAACTACAACAAAGCAATTGCAAAATTACCAGTCAAACTGTACCATTTGATTAAAACACTATATTTTTTGATGACACGAATGTAATTTTCGTGTATAAAAAACCATTTAAACTGTTTTGTAAATAGCCTTCATCCTTCAATTCAATCTATTATTTTGTTCTAATGAATAGAAACGTGTTTCCATGCTAGACTTTTTTCTGCTGTTGAATGAAATCTATAATGTATAATTTATTCATTATAAATTTTAGTAGAATCATTTCAGTATGATGTAATTGCAACACATAATTAGTCAATAGTTTCCTATGTAATTATTGAATGGAATTTTTTCTGTTATTAAATAAAGTCAAGGATCTTCGGCACTATATACTCGAAATTCACTCCCAAAAAGCGAAAAATACCATTCATCAGGATTCATGCAATGTCAAAATGCAATATTAATGGTCTTTAGACAACAAGCAAGCAGCGAGAGCAGAAACTTTCCCAAAATAATCGCTATTGACTTTATAAGTTTAATTAGACAGTGTGAGTTAATTAAAGTGGCAAACAGTAGAAAAAAATCCGGCTCGGTATTCATTAAAGATGTAACGTTGAATTAAGGGCCTCGGAATGAGTTTATTAAATAGAAACGGGAAAGGGAAGTTGTGTGAGGACAAGTTTGATAGGCGCACAAATATCTAAACAGTGTTCAAGTGGAACAAAAAGGCACGCGGAGCGTCATCAGTGCCAACAGTTTTGTTTGTATAATTTTTTTTGTTCCCCTTGTTTGATAAATTACTCCAAAGGGCACATACATACACTCATTATAAACATTTTTAATGAATAATGCTCATGGGGTGTTGATAATTTTTTTCCAACAATAAAAACAAGCATGTTTTGTTCGAATGACAGCTACTCACCTATTATTCACCCGAAACGGTATCAAAAAAAAGAGAGCAGAAAATAAACACAAAACCGTCGAGTGGAATTAAAAACGACACAATGGACAGACATTTGTTTGATTTGCCAAAATCAAAGGTGTAATCATTATCTGCGACGCGACCTTTACCTAAACCTAGTTTAGCCTCCCTCAAATAAGGTCAAATACTCGCACATTGTATAAATAAGCCTAATATACATAAGTCGATGTAACCATAATTGATGGCTTGTTGGAAATTAAAATTATGATTTATCGGTGGGTGGGCGGTGCAGTCTGAAAGGTAGACAGGCTCGTTATCCAACGGAATTATGAAAATCACATATGGCAAATGTCATTGTATATTTAGCAATATATTCGCGAATATAGTACCTTTACGGTCCCTCATGTGTTATGAAGACCTTGTTTATTCATCAAACTTGGATGTGATCACCCTTGGGGACTAGCAACAATGCTCCATACTGACACATCCCTTGGAAGCAGCCTTCCTTCCACACAGTTGTTGTCTCTGAACTGGGCCCAATCCAACGGTACGCCTCCATTAATGGCCTTTTACTTCACGTTCGAAGGGTCGAGTGGAAAGTTTTGATTAAATCTTACTAGAGGCCAAGTTTGAATCGACACCGCACACCTTTTCCACTATAGTAAGTAAACTGGAATGGCCAAAGTCAAAATTCGGAAGAATGGAAACAGTAAAACCCATCATTAATACCTTAACAATACCCATTAGAAGTCGTCTAAGATGTAAGAAAGCGTGAAAACGGTTTATTCAGAATCAGTCTTGGTTTTGTGTTTTAAGTCTTTTTGGTGGTCGAAAAGGACCATTACTGCAGAAACAAATGTACGGGCTTGACAACGGTTCTTTCCATCTCGATTTGAAATTTACTATTGATAACGAAAAAGGGAAATTTGGAAGGGTTCGCAACTGCAATAATACTGTGAAGCAAACCTCACTAGAATACAAATATTGAAAAATGTTAAAGAAGTACATAGAATGTTGAACTCGAAACGTCAAAGTTTGACAGAAATGGAACTACAAAATGGCTATTTAGGCCCACTAGGATTGATTTATTGAAAAGGGTCGACGGAAATGGGACTGAGAAACCTGAAAACTCCTCGAGTCTTACAATGGGTAAACACCTAAAATGGCAAACTCTCATAAATTTTAATAAAAACCAATATGCAAAATTGCAAATCAAGGCCCCTAATAGAATTTGAATATTGAAAACTGATGGCCAGAACGTGGAAATAACAGAATTCAACTGGAACGGAGTATTCCAGGTACCCTAAAGAGTTTTAATCTTGTGTATGGAAAAATGTTCAGTGAACTAAAATGACGAAACGTCAAAATGTGATCAGAATTAAGACTACAAAATCTTCTGACAAATTGAAAAGTGTAAAACTCAACATTAAAATGCGAAAATCTACTTTAGAACAAAAATCTTCATCATCGCCCCAAAATCCGCCCTGGAAATGAAAAACATCAATTAACAGCTTATCTCCCCCTATCAACACTTATTAAATTATAATAATTGTCGGCACTTTTCCTACCCCTTACGATAAGAACCAAAAATTTAAACAGAAAACGTGGCTCGCTAGTTGCACTTTCCAGACGATTTATTAAGCTTGGGAGCGATTTTTTGGCAACAAGAACGGGGCACTTGTAGCATGTTTAGGCTCACATAAATCACATGCAAGAATCACACAATAAAACGTAATCATCCTCATGATAAATGCCCACATCTGACTGTTCTTAGATCAATGTTTTCTCAAGAGTTCCATGGAAGCCGCGAAGAAGACGTAACAATGTTGTACCAACGACATTGGTGGCGGCATCAAGGCGGCAGCGAATATCGATCGCGAAAAGGTCACCTTATCTACGTCAGCCCCATTCACTACTAACCACTAACCAGCGCCACATACCTGGGGTGGTCGCGATCGGTGCCACCGTGCCTCGATTCCGTCTTCCCCACACATATTCCAATACCAACTGTTGTATTTACAAAAAGCAACGTCGAGGGACCGCCTGTTCGCGACCATATGAGACCAGTGAGCATATTATTCAAATACGGTCCCATTGGGAGCCCAGAAACAGTCCGAAATTAGTCAATAGAAATTTCATTCCATCGTGTATCGTATACCATTTTTATGGGCATTGCGGGCAAAGGAAATGAACGATCAACTTTTGTACACTTGTGGCTCATTTTTCTGACATGTTAGATTCTCCGGACTAATTATAAATTTTTCTGCTCTTGAAATATTAATCGCATTGCGACATGACAGCTTAATGGGCGGTGAAAATGATAATAAAACTAACAATTGCATGGTTTATTTCATATTGTGCGTGTGTATGGTGTTTTTGTGGTTTGCCAACAACCGAAATTATATATGAAAAAGCCACAAAGAAAACGGTTGTATGTAATATTTGTTTGTCATGTTGGGTGTGAGGGCGCAGGGTGCATCTCAGGGTGTTTCGTTACATAATATTTATTTAATAATGTAAACAAACCCCGAATAGAGCTGAATTTATTTTCTATGTAATTTTATATTGAATAGAGTTTATGTTGTTGGTTTGTATATCAATCGAGTAAATCGTCCCCAGTAATAACTTTATCTCGCATTTCACAACTCTAATCTACATTGTCCCCTCGATGCTTGTTTATTGTGTTTAATTGTCGTATTTCAGGAATACTTTGTTCGTGGGAATTGATTTTGAATTAAGTATTAATAGCCAGACGTCCAACGAACCCTCAATGTGGATCATCTTTATTTGGAATTAATATTTTGCTGTCGTTGAAGAACTGAAGAACCGTATCCACATATTGATTCAAAGTTGACCAGTAAGCTGGAATTAAAGAGGCCCTAGAAGAATTGCATTTGGGACAGAATTTATTATTTAGTAATCATTTTCCATCCAGTCCGAAATGTTAGGAAGAAGGTGATGTTTCTAATTAAATTTCTGAACCGAGAGAAAATGTTCATCAAAACAATGCTAACCAACAGGCCTGAATTTATATTGTGGTTAATTTCAGGTTTTGTCTCGTAAATACATGAAGGGTTGACTGATGACCAATTTTCCCAGATAGGGTTGAACGAAGCGTGCTTCCTTTCGATTACATTCCGATTTGGGACAGTGAAAAAGTGCCCGCCAATTACATACACCGATTGACGTTATGAATGAAGATTTGAAGACCGTTTTTCTCGCTTCGATTTGAAAAACAAACGGATATCGAAGCGCAACCTAGAACACAAGAGGAAAATTATATTATTGATTAGCGAATATATGGCTAGCACCATCTGTAGAGTGTGCCTCAAAATTTACGTTTTGTAGTACAGTAGGATTCTCGGCGAGGGGGTGAGTTTCCAGGGTGGATTCTAAGGAAGGATTTGTTCCATCCGAGGACAAAGGCAAGGATGTGTATTAATTTACTGTTTCTCCAAATGCGAAATTCTATTGAAAGTGACACTTTGATGGGGTGGAAATCATTGAAAATTCTACTGTTCTCAATGCAAGTTTTCATTATATAGAGTTGAGAAAAAAATTCACCATGACCGAGTTATGGATGGCGTTTATTGAATTTTTTCTCAAAAAGAGTAATATTGATATATTAGATTTTGATGTAAATTTTATTTGTTTGCAATACGTTCTTGTAATCGATGGCAAATTGGACATTGTCTAATAAGATAAGACAGCGGATTTGGGTGAGGCGTGAAATTAATTGCAAATTTTAGGCAAATTTGGTCAAACAGGAAATAATCAATCCACCAACCAGTATAGAACACCTTTTCCTAGATAGCATACGGAATGGATGAACATTTCTGCAAATTCCCAATTGACCATGACCAACATTTATCATGATCTTGTTTCTGTTTCGCTCCCCATTATTTTTGACCTTCTCTCGTTTCAAGCCACAGTGAAATAACCTTCCACCATACCATCAAAACTATTTAAAATAAACTGCTTTAAAATTTATGGTCATCATCAGTAATTTGTATAATTAGAAAAGGGATAAATGTTGAATTTATTATTAATCATTTTAACAACAAATATTAGCTGTCTCATTAATTTAATGATACGTACTTGGATAATGAATGAAAATGGTGATATAATGTGAATGTTAACATTGTAATAAATTCTTTATTAATTGCTTTCACGCTCGACTTAAAAATTCGAGACACATTTTATTATTGCGCTTGAGATTTTACACCGATTTAACCACCTTGTTACCAGGAACCACTAATCACAGAAAAAAACATGTTTTATTGTTAAGTTCAAGGCTGAAGCGATTGCTGCAAATTAATTTACTTTCTACAACTACGATAAAGACGCGAAAAATCAAGCACACTCTAATCGAGTGGAACCGCACAATCGAACATTCGTTACAAAGCAGTCGTGGCCGAGCGGTTAAGGCGTCTGACTAGAAATCAGATTCCCTCTGGGAGCGTAGGTTCGAATCCTACCGACTGCGACCAATTTTTTCACCCACATTTCCCTAGAAAATTGTCCAACTTTTATGCCATAATTACAAAGCCATTAAAAACTTATTGGTCTTTCCCATAATTCCAACCCCCTATTTCCAACACTAAACTCCACTTAAACCCAACAAAAGTGCAATATTTGTCGGAAAAACGTGCTCCCATTTTGATCGAATTTCTGATGGATCGGAGAGGGAATTGGTGATGACGTCATGAGCACAGGGTCCTCGGGGATGCCATTTGAATGATAGATAGACCGACCATTTAGTGTATACAACTGCCAATAAAAGCGAATGATATATTCGTTTGGAATATTAAGTTATAACCATTTTTCCACCGCTTTTTTGCTTCCCATTCAATGAGAAAATTTCCCACTATAAACTAATGCGACCTTATCTTTTGATTATTTCTAACATGTACAGAAATTCAGCGTATCTTTTTGTCAAACACTGAATGCGACCATTGAGAGAGGAATAGAAAAAAGGGAAAAAACCAGTCCTGGTATACTGGTGTGCGCCTCAAACTGCTCGCATGTGATAAATGCAAACGGGCCCCCGGAATCGGCCATAGAAATATGTCATTCAATAGAAACACGATATTATTCACAAATAAATCGAGTGGGACAACAAACGTATAGACGATGTATAAAGTTGTGGCCCCAAGAGTCTCGTTTCTGTGCTGTCGCATTGTCGTGAAACCGTTCATACATTTTCCTATACAGGTCCATTATGAATTCGTTATAAATTTCGGTCGACTATCAATTTCCGATTATTAGTTTGTTGTTTGTTTGTTTAATATGGTGTGAGTCGTGCGTTCGTTCACAAAATAAATTGGAATTGTAATTGTATGTCGGTGTGTTTCTATAAATATGAGTAGTTAATTTGCCGGTTTGCTGTTATTTACAGTACGCGTCATCTAATTTCAATATAACTGGTGTTTGCTTAAAATTAATCTTAGTATCAAATCAACAATTACTGTGAAAGGAATTATTATCGCGTCGGTTGTGTTTTTTATTGTTAAACAGTGACAGGATTACAATTTCACGCTGAATTTTTGATTGATTTTCTTTTATTTAAGGGTAAGAACGTAATTTTCCCAATATTCAATTAATTTGCTAAAAAACATACTGACTAAAAACTTTCTACTCTCGCTAATAAAATTAATTCGTATTCGTAATGAAAGCGCGCGTCTTCTTTAATTTACCTGGAAAATCGCTTAATATTCATTCACTGCAATGCTTTTAGACACTTTTCACTTAATTGTCTTTGAAAAGTTGCGGCAATTTTTAATATTCATACATATACAAAATTGCTACGCTTTCTATCACTTATCTCGATCATTAATTTAATTACATTTTCATAACAATCACAAGATTACACACTAAACGTGTAAATTAAGTTCGTGTCCGAAATGAGTCAAAAAAACAAATTCAACGAATCATTAATGATCTGTTTTAAGTGGACACAATTCTCTAAATGCATATTAATTATTTCACTCTAAATCAGTGTCGTTGACATGCATTCGAAACAATGTGAAGGCAAAATTTGAAAGAAATCCATTCGTGGTTTTGGTTTGTTGCAAAAAGTGGTATCGCTAATACGAAAACGCATTCCACAAACCGCTTGGCTTGCAGTCGAGTGTTTTTCAAATACCATCATCACCATATACATATCGAATTATCGCGAACGCGGCAAAAAGCGACGATGTAGGGGTGTAGGTCGCGGTCAGTCAGCTGGTTGGAGGCCAACCACTCAATTGTTGACCTAAAGAGCTCCTCTGGGACGCTGTGTGCTGGGAACCATCATCAGCAGACCGGCGGCATCAGTGGCACGTGCTGAAAAAGACGTTTGTTGTTTCAGGGACGGCGGCGGGGACGGCGGAGAGAGCAGGCGAGTTGGTGCGCGACGCGTGCCCAGTTTACGTCTAGCGAACGGGCGGGTGGCCGCGGCTCAGTCCGAAGAGGAGATCCGCTCGCCGCCACCGCGCCGTTTAGCCAAAGATGACTCGATTAAGATCAGTATCGAGAATACGAACACGTGCACCGACTCCTTGGTGACGGCACTCGATGACGAGACACTGCTCATCGCCGACTATCTATCAAACGACATGAATTACAAGGGAAGTGGCAAGGTCCACTTCGGGGTGGACGATGTGTCCCTGTATGGGACGCCGAAAGAGGAGCCGGGCCCCACGCCACTGGGCTCCGGCAACGATTCGGGCAAGCAGAGTTTCATCAAGAACCAGCTACAGGCCCTGTTTCAGCCCACCGACAACAAGCTGGCGATGAAGTTGTTCGGCTCGAAGAAGGCCCTTATGAAGGAGCGGATCAGACAGAAGGCCGCCGGACACTGGGTCATACATCCATGTTCCAGCTTCCGGTGAGTAGTTTTTTATCTGTAGTAAATGTCATGTTGGAGTGTACATTGTGTACTTGGAATTTGCATTAGTGCAAAGTTTCGGAAATTGAGGAAATTCAGTTTGCTGGCTGATTTGATGAAGATTTGTTTGTTTTGAAACTTTAAACACTTAGGAAGAGATTGTGCTATGGTTTAGGATTGATAACGAATTGCAATTGTTTAGGTAGAGACCGTAAAAGTGTTTCCTGTTTTTAACTTGTATGTAAATATGGAATAACGTGGTATCTCTTACCAACTTAAAAATAATTTCTATATTTGATTTTTTAGTGAAATCTTTTAGATAAGTGCCCAAAATCACTTTTAACATTTTCCGTTGGTGCTAAATTTTACCAACAAATTTTTATTGAAATTAGTAAATAAAAAACAATTTAATCTTTTTTCTCTGTGAAAATAATTTTCGAAGTAATTAATCGCAAAGACTTAATAATGCGATCAGTTTTCCGGCTTTTTCTTGATTTTCATATTTCGGGAACAATGCCAGTTACTCCGAATTGAAATTGGTGGATTTCTATGGAGGATTGTAATGTTTCCACAAGAGAATCGCATGAATCAAAACAGTAAAATTGATGAGCTACATTTAAAGTAAATTTTGATCAATGTGGGGATTTCATTTGATTAGTGGAACTCCCGTGGAGAATCAAAAATGCATTCGACGTGTACCTAAAATGTATATCATTTTTTCGGTTTGCCAAGTAAATTCATTAAATTTAGATGATTTGCGGTTCAACTAGCTGGTATTTAGACTTAAAAAGTCAATAATGCACTAAAACATCGGTTATGGCGTGTTGTAAGGATGTGTAATGAAAAGTTTATCAGGACGAGTGTGGCTTTATTGAATCGTAAAATTTGCTTTGTTGCAAAATGTTTCAACTGTAACATCTACATAATACGTCATAATGTGGCATTTTCGAATAAGCAGAATTTATTCGTAAGAGAAAGGCACCGAAACGGTGATTTGTCAAAAAGTTGAAAATTTACGTTCCGCAATTAAATCTAATATTTTATTAGACGATTTTTATGACGATCGTAAATTTGGCAATTTTTATTAATATGCTTTATAGCGTTACGACCACATTAGAACGGTTCTTTAAAACCGGTAATGGAAATAATGAGATATAAAATCCATTACAAAAAGGCTATTTGCAAATGAAAGGGCTTGTTAAATATAATTACATGTAATTTATGCACGTGTTTATAAAATCCGGAAATTTGCACATCCTTTTGTCGAATAAGTGTTATTTGTCAAATAATTGTATTGATTTTTCGCAAGGCCATTAGGCAAGAGAAGTATAGAAGTTGGTTTTCGTAATTAGCTTCTAAATCGAATTAAGGCTATTTAAGGGGTTGATACACAGACCGGTTTCTAATCCCAAACTCGGTAATTGCCAATTAAAGCAAAAAGAAAACACTGATCTACGCGATTCATTCCCCACATATTTCTCTCCATCAGCAATATTTAAAATGTCATCATATTCCAACGTAAAGTTAAGTGGAAAAAGTTTTCCACAAATGCAACTTTTGCCCAACTTGCACAACTATATCTCATGAAAAGTTCATTTTGTAGGAAATTCAAGAAGTTTCACACGGTAACATCCTCAACAATGCATGAAGTGGTTAGAATTAAAGAAAACGATTTTGGAATCGATTGTGTTTTTTGGACGTATTCAAAGTCGAATACGCACACGATTTATTAAATTACTGCTTTAGAAGGCAGTATTCCGTGACGAAGAGTTGTGTGCTTTATAAATAGATTCGAATAAATATATAGAAAACGCCCTGCAAGGTACAATTACAATATTGTGGCCTGTTTGCGATCAATTTACAAGATGGGGGCGAAATTCGACGACGGGGTGATCCTGAATTATGAATATGAAATTCGTTGTGGGTTCCCTTAACTTATTGCTGGAACGTATTAAAATTAAAACAAGATGAAGCAACAGATACACTCGCCAGACAGATCTTGATATTGTATGCAAAAGCAATTCGACAGGTACATTCGGTTGAATATTTCATAATTTTGGAAAAAGACAGAGGGGTCGAATGGTGTGCCAAAATAAATTGTTTTCCATTCACTCTGAAATATGGGGGAGGAAAAGCGGAAATTGTCTAGGTTCTTAAATTTAGTAGCCGATTGTTGCATTTTTTAAATTGCCAAATTTGCGATATTCGTGGGGAAATTGCCTCCTTTTGTATAATGTTTTTAGGAAGTGCACACACATATATTTATTGCTATTATTAAAATATGGCAGAGGCCAGACCTTGACATTGTTAAAATGTCAATTGGATGGGCATGTGTTCTCTCAAACAGTTTTTTCCATGTAGAATAGATGAAATTTCCTTTTATACTAAAAGACTAATTGTGTACTTTGATCCTTGAACTTGGCACAAATCTGGCTGGAATCCATAGAAGCCGGCAAATTGTCATGCAGACAATCGAGACACAATTATGCACCCAGAATATTTGACGCAAATGGGTGAAATACACACATCTATTGTACAAGTGTATCACAATTGTACTCTAACCATTCCTTATGCTCGATGGTAATTTGGTTGATAAATTTCCAAATGTGCCCCGTTCGCCCTTTGGTATTAAAGGAAACGGTTTCCCGTTTCAAAGGTGCTGTATTTCCCAAACGAAAGGGAAACAAGTTGAATTCAAAATGAAATTATCTTATCAGTATTACAAAACAGTGGAAAGAATGGATGATTCTATTTTCTCGCTTTTCGTTCATCCCACATAGTAATGTTTTAAGAAACGTTTTCCAACGAAAATTGCCTCGGATGCACGCATTTCTCATAATATGCCAGTCGTTTAAAATGCGTTTAAAAAAACTGTCTCAATTTCTGTATTTGAAATGAGAATGTGTTCAACACCTGTTTATGTATGCGTGGATCATTATACCAGTTTACATTTGGTAAAATATGCAAAACCACTAAGCACATGATGCCAAAGACCGTAAATTCAATATATTAATGAAATAATTTGTATTAAAGCACCACACCCGATATATGTTCATTGGAAATTTTGAATAAAGTCAATAAATCAATTAAATATTATGTAGCTTGTGGATTTTGTTACAAATTGGTGTACTGGTTTTTAAAAAATGTTTCCAAACTAATCCATTCAATTTCAGAAGGTTGTGTTTAATCTAATCTATTTTTACACATTCATTTACATATAGTGGAATTTTTTCCTATAACAAATTTTTTCTACTGTAAACAATGTTAAAAATTGTAATTTGCGTTGCGAAATTCCATTTATTTCTCGTGTAATTATGACAATTAAATGTCGATTAACGATTTTATGAATAGACAAGTTACATTTGCTTAACACCTTTTCATGAATCAATAACGAATTTAATAATAAATTTTGCCACGACGAAAAACTGAAAATCCCGACCTTCGCGTTGTATTGATTCCGAATTCGGTGTTCGTAAGGCTTCTTTTAGCTTGCAATAAACACACTTAATTATGGATATTTGTTTATAAACTATCGTGTAAACAACTGGCAGAGTGTTAGACACGAAATGTGCTTTAAACAAGTCGAATTCGTTCTTTTACGAATTTAACGTTTTTCAACGGCGAAAATCAAGTCCTAGAGAGTGACATAAAAAAGATCCACCAAGGTGGACAATAAAAAATTTATACATTTAACCCCCCTTTGAACCACGAGGTGGTCGCTCATGTTGGTTGTAATAAATTTACAGTGCAAAAAAAACTATTCAACGGCTGCTCTCTTTTACGTCACCAGAACAAAAACGCCACCAAAGCTACTTACATAAATATGTATTTTGGTCATCAAACCGCCCTCGTCATACCAGTATAATATCCGTGTGTTTTTATGGTATTTTCGACTGGTACCAACATGATATGTTTGTGTGTGGATCGATTGCATTTGTGTTTACTTGAGGATTTAGACAAGCAGAAATTATTTAGCCATTGTTGCGTTGTGGCAGAAGAAGAGATGACAAGAGATTTGGCCACAAATCATTTTATAATGCTTAGAAGGGTGTGTGGAGAAAAGTTTCGGATGTTTTCTTCGTTTGGACATCAGGTATAATAGAAAGTTTGGAATTCTTTTCTGTTGTGAGTTGGGTGTGAGGGGTAGAAGATTTATGTTTGGATGTCATACCACATTTGGGCGTTCATAAACACATGCTTTTTAAATATGTGTGAAGAGAGAAATTTGGATATGTTGATTCGGTGGTTGTTTATGAATTAAAGTCAGATGGTACGTGACAAATGAATTCAATAAGATGTTTTGACAGTGAAATATTGAATGCAAGAGTGATTGAAGGTTGCAATTTTGAATGGTAAACAAAAGAGTTGGGGAAGAGGCGAGTTTTTCTCACCGTTTTTTTCTTCCAAGTTGAATTTTCACTTGATTATTATTTTGACGTACATGAAACTCATTGAATTGTAAAACAAATCACAAATTTGCCACCAAGCGAGGAATGTAAATGCTCGTGTTTTACATTTTCCACTATGTGTGCATGTCGTATAAAGCGTAAGAGGGTGGAATCTTGTGGATTTTTCCTCGAAATATTACCCTTGTAAGGTACATCAAAGTGTACACTTTTAACATCCGGTAGGAACGTATGGGGAATCTCTGGATTTGTCTGATGCGCTTTCACGACCAAAAAGCGTATTAGAGAAAGAACTTTTGGAATGGGAACAAGCACTATAAAGAAATTTAATATTTCTGCTAGTCGTATTACGGCTGTCAATAGCAAGTAAATAAATTGAATAAATTTTATTCTATTCCCTAATTTATATACTTTGTGACAGTTTAATGCAATTTTTTATGGGCTATATGGAAAACGACATAAATTATATGATAACACATATGTAGATAGGGAATTGTGTGTGTATGGGAAACAACGTATGCGATCATCAAGTTTCCAGGTAAATTAGTGGAAATGTGGGCAATTTGAATAAAGTTGAGGCCGTGTAGGGCGATCGATAGGCGACTCTCGCATTTTCCCTTTTCTCGAAGGTATCATTCCATCGGCCGAGTTTCTCACCCATCTGACACATGAGTTTAGGTGACATAGAGAAAATATCCGGTACGGATTCAACTCGGGATTCAACGTTCATCCTTCTCTATGAACAAAGTGGATTACATGGGTTTTCATCTGATTGACAAGTTGGTCAGAGTGAAACGAATTTTTCTATTTTCCATTCGCATATGTACAGTTTTTTGATGTTCGTTAGTGGATTATTTTTGGGAGTAGTTTAAAAACTACCTAAATCATTCTTTTTTGGTGCTGTGGATAATTGCTTCTTTTAGCATGCAAAATAGCAGTGCATTTTTGATTTTTAATATTACTAAAACGAAGTTTTGGCAAGTGCATAAACGAGTTACAATCGAATTGCAACAAAATTGTCTAGTTATTCAATTTCTGTAACAAATTATAAGCTTTTATGAACTTGAGTCATCAATCAACAAAGCAAAACTGCAAGAAGTTTGTTTAATTTTTTTTAAATAAACCAACAAAAGAATCAAATACAAATACTGATTATTCTCTGGTTTAGGTATTTATCATTTCGATGTTTCGAAAATTCCGTGCCCTCATATCATCGCATAATTTCAAGTTTCTATCGTTTTCGATCTCCATTAATAATCCCAACATAACACATTTTAATGGATGTACAGCATGTACATTAATTTCCAAATGCAGCACGCATATATCGTTTTCCACAAAGCGGCGGAAGAAATGATTTTTTTTTATTTTTTCCACTGTGACGCATTCTTCAAACTTTCACTGAGAGTGAATTGTGAATTATACAGGCACTCATGTTTAACCCTTTTTCGATTAGGGATGGGACAATGGGTTGATGACGTCGGTGGCATGAAGCATTTATGGGCCGAGTCAAGGTTTTAAGGTCACGTCAGTGTGTTGGAAATTCGCGTGTATCACGAGACGATATCATCGTCAATTTGCAACTCTCATAGAAGAAAATCGCATTTCCAATGCCTAATAATATATTTGTTCATTAATGTTGTAGAACTGCGTCCCAATGGGGGCGGTTTATTGTGAATGATGTAAACACTCTCGTTTGGCAGACTATTAAGGAAACTAGGGAGAGTGAGAGTCTTTTATTAAGGACAATAAAATCCTGATTCACTTATTATGGCAGAACGGATTAATTCCCCTCGGCGGCGTTTAATCGCTGGAAAAGGGGGCTCTTTAGGTGAGTGAAGGGGCCTAATTCTTAGTACAAGTTTGACGATTGGAAAAGTTGCCAGTTTCCTACACAAACCACTCCACATCGGTGGCCTTTCTTTACCCCCTGTTTGATTTATCCTGTGGTCTATTTTCCGTGTTTGCGATACATTCGCCCTTGAACTGAACACTACGAATGAAACACTATTTCAAAGTAGCGCACCATCACTCGGAAACTTGTCCATATAACTTTGATGCTTTTATCTGGAATTAGGTATTGATGTAGTACCCTTTCGCAATTTGCATACAAAATAGGTTTTATGATTAGATATCAGTCTCGCTTTTGGCCATCCATACACTTAATTAAAAGAAATTTCTTCAATTAGTCAGTCAACAGTTTAATAAACATTTTTATCTTGTTGTTTTCTACATTTAATCATTCAACTGGTTCATACAGGGTGTAGAAAAAATATACAACATAAAAAATTTTAGTTGCTTAAGAATTTTATATGTTATATCCCAAATAGATAGTTTTCTAGCATGTCTGAAACTACCATTAAAAATTACATCATTTCTAATACCATTTCTAATTTTGTGATATTTTTGCATTCTTAAGAACTCCAATGATTTCCTTGGGGGAACGTTTGTTTTCTATTCAAATTTCTTTCTATACACCCTGTACATGAATCTCGACTCCGCTCCACTGTCTTATTTATTACATAATAATAGGTATGTGTCGTGTTATTTGATTGTGCATTTATCGAAATGCATCGGATACTGGCCAGTTGACCTCATTGTGTGCGGTGTCAATTATACGACAATTAAAACTCGTGATTCGGGACACACCCGTTGCGAAAATCCATTAACGCACAGTGCCCCCACATGGTTCACACTTTCCTAATTAAATAGTTCGGATGTGGTCAATTTTTGAGTGCAATTTTCTCCAAAACTAAAAATAGACAAGGAACAAATTAACCGCAAATGCCTACGCAAATAGCGCGGGCTACCCCTTTCGGGGCTAATATGGTCACTGTAGGCATTTACCTTTGACACATGAATAATGTGGACCTCTCGGCGTGTGCAGTTCAATGTTTAACATGCATGTCCACAAATTGGCTTTGTTAAACAGTGGCCAGCAGGTATACACAGTGCGACAATTGGCTTTAAATTTTAAATATATCTTGAATAATGAATTTCCTTGTTATTATAATAACATAGCCGTTGGTATTTTACATTTGTTATATTTGTATAAAATGCATAATGTATGCAACGGTACAAACAAAAACAATGTAACCTGATGGTGAAGTTAAAGGGAGTGTGTAGGTGGAATTTTTGTGTCTTGTTTATTCCCATCGCATTCGCCACATTTCACTAAAAAAAGTACACTCTCCTGCCAACCTGGCATGCTCAAGATATATCGTGCCCCGAATACCGGATCGTTCCAACAATGGGCCCAATTACGTCGGCATAGAAACGGAATTTTGTTGTTTTCTAATCTAGTGGCAAGTGAGGTGTGTCGTTCGCCCAAACAGTAATCGTTATTTGTTGATTACTTTTTATTATCGACAACAGACATGGCAGAGTATACAATCCAGTTGGTGTTTTAATACAGTTCCATCTTCGGATCCAATCTCGCCACCATAAGCCCTCTCTGAACATTAGTGCTCCGTGCACAGCCGACACACAATCCATTTGTTCGTCATACACGGAATCCCTTTACTACCTTTCCTTGCTATTACGTTGCCATCCATAAATTCACGATAAAACATAAAATTCGACAATCAAATGAAACTAACAACATTATTCCTGTCTCTAAACAACATGTTTCACGTGCAAGTGCATTTATATTTTTTTCCTACAATTTCCCTATCGGCTTGCATTCACCTCTCATAAATATTAAATTTTCTGCTAAAGTGAGCAGATATAATAGTGGAATGTTGAAATTGAAGAGGTATAGAGAAGTGAACTGCCGCCCCCTGTCTGTTTAACACACTTTAATGCTTCCTTCTGGAACCATACATCACTGATTCTAACGTGTTCGTTTCACTGATGATGCTCTTCGAACCAGCTTGTTAGATGTGTACATTTTTTGGCCAAAAATCCACCACCGATGATTTATACATGACATTAAAGGCTTTGTTATACAGCGGTAAATTCATTGAAATGAGGAGAAAAACTCTGGGCCCCATTTTATTCTAAGTTATAATTTATTGTTTAATCATGCTTTTTGCGAAATGGCTAACTAGTTTTTACTTTTTACATTTATCTTTTGAATTGTGTGCAGACTTCTTTGCATTTTACATAGGTATCATCACTGTTACTATCGCTCGATATTTCTTGTCGTCTCCGGAGGATGTTGAATTTTCAGATCTTTTTTCTGACTAGTTCCTTTCTTCTTTCTATCTGAAGGTTATAAAGAAAGAAGACTCGAAGAATGATTCTTACAAAGATGAAATGTTTGAAATCGCACATTATTTTCACTTTTTACATTTGTCTTTAGAATTAGAACTCTTGTGTGCAGTATCTTTGCATTTTTTCGTACAGTCAAGCAGGTTCGATGTTTTCCCATCGTTGGATTTCAGTTTATCATCGGCCGGTTTTTTCGTGTCGCTTCCACACGGTTTCAGATTTTTACTTTTTGAATCCTTTTCGGGCTTTTTCGGCTTTTCCTCTTTTTTCAGGCAAGGATGCGATTTCTTCCCACCTAATTTAGAGCAATCAATTTGTGGTTTTTTCTCTGATGTTTTACAGTCTTTCTTCTCTTCTTTCTTTGGAGGGGCGCAATCCTTCTTCGGTGGCTCTTTCTTACCGCAATCTTTCTTCTCTTCTTTCTTTGGAGGGCATAAGTCCTTCTTCGGTGGCTCTTTTTTACCGCAATCTTTCTTCTCCTCTTTCTTTGGAGGGCCGCAGTCTTTCTTCGGTGGCTCTTTTTTACCGCAATCCTTCTTCTCTTCTTTCTTAGGCGGGCATTCCTTCTCACAAAGTCTTCTATCGTCCTTCTTTTCCGGTTCTTTCTTGGGTTCAGATTTCTTGCAATCCCCTCCACCATCCTTCATACTCTTCCTATCAGGAATCTTCAGTTTGTAACACTCATTCGCCTCACTGATCCAATAACTCCCATTAGTTCCATCAGTCAACATTTTAATCACACATTCTCCAACTTTCTCTGGCCTGAAATCCAAAAATCAACATTTTCCCAAAAAAAGAACAGCAATCATACTTCTGTATAGGCAAAGCGAGCAACTCCTTATCGAACACCTTCGACAGATCCCCAAACGTCTTCATCGCCTTCTTCTTGGAATCTGTAATCAGATCCGTATCGGTGACGCCCGGCCCCACAGCCATCACCTTAACTCTCGTTAAATCGTAATAGTGTTTCGATCCAATGGACCTGGTGAAACCGACCACGAAATGCTTGGAGCCCACATAAACGGGACTACCACTGAAAATGGCTGTACCCAATATCGAAGTAACGTTCACAACGACGCCCCCTTTGCCGCGACATTCATGAGCGCCCATATATTTCATTGCTAAGAATGTGCCCGACACCAGACCTTTCTGTTATATTGGAATAAAACTTTATTAGTGTTGTATGTATGGCAAATGAGGAGGAATATATGTTGGACGATTTGAAAAGAATCATTCAAAAATCAATTTGCGAAAAAAATTAGCCCTCTACGGAGGCCTGAAACTCGTATAAATAACATTCTTTATTTATGTTCAGTGCACTCTGTTTTTATGGGCACGTGTTTCCCATTCTAGCCTTACTCTCTAGAGCTGTTAAATAATACAGAAAAATAGAGAATGTTCTATGGCGGTGTGGGTGTTTTTCTCATCAAATTATTTTCAAATCGCCCCCGCCGAATATTCGCGTTTTTATTACAATGTTAATGTCGACTGTCTTCTCCCATTGGCTATCCGCTAAAATGCCGGCATTGTTCACGAATATGTCCACCTGGCCGAACCGCTCAACGGCGCATTGCAACATCTCTGCAAACATTTAATTAAGCTACTTAGGAAACTGGAATAAAAGGGGGAAGACACACTCTCAATCTCTGCCGGTTTGGTTACATCGCAGGGCTGATAATACACTTTGTCACAGTAAATTTTGTTTAATTCGGTCGCTGCTTTCTCGCATTCCTTCACCAGGACGTCACTTAGCACCAGTTTCTGTGTGAGGGATGACAATGTGCGTTTTTAGTAATTTTTGGTAGGGTGGAGATGGAGTTACTTTTGCGCCCGCTTTCAGCAGACTTTTCGCTATATCCAAGCCGATGCCGCGACAAGCACCGGTCACAATCACCACTTTCGATTGAACCGGTCCATCACAGGACGTGGAAGAGGAGAATCGTAGGGGATGCCCAATAAGCGGCACATTTCTGTACAATTTGCATACATTTAACGGGAATTTGGAAAGGAATGACATATTCAACACAATTTAGACACGAAAATTTATGGGAATGAAAAACAAATCGATACTATGGTTACATCTGTACATTTATTATTAATATAACAATAATTAATACAAGCAATTGACGTCATGTGGTTACCGGGCTCTAATAAGTACAAAAAAAGTTAACGGTTTATAATACATTTGTTGTACCAATTCAGGCTTTTAAGGTTGTTCTGTCGGGGATTTTCACCTCATAGATCGGTTCGCCACCTTCAGACACCCAAACGCTGCCATTTTCGCCTTTAGTGATCAAAGTGATCATCCCTTTAGCAACATTTGCTGGTCTGTGGATAAAAAGATTGTTAGAGAAATGGAGAAAATCAAGTTTGATGCACGTACGGTTGTGCTGGCAGAGCACCCAGCTCTTCGGCCAACACTTTTCCTATATTAGGGAACCCTTGAAGAGCGAACTTTCCCGCCTCGGAAATAAGTGGAGTATCGGTAACTCCAGGACACATGGTCAAGAATTTAATCCCCGTCAAATTGTAGAAATACGGTGTGCCAAAGGAACGGTCCAAACCGACAACGAAATGTTTGGTGCCGACGTAAATCGGACATCCACCCAACTCTTGTAAGCCCAGAATTGAGGCGATATTCACGATGATCCCACCACCGTGGCCATGATTCTTGCCCATGTATTTGATGCCCAAAAGTGAGCCTTGAACAACTGCGTTCTAAAAAATATGCACACAATGTAAATACATCAAATTATTATACGGCTTGAAGAGTGTTTACGCAATTAATGGCCACTTGTAGTTCCCAATTGGCGTCGTTCATGATTCCAGCATTGTTAATGACAATGTCAATACGACCGAATTGTTTAACAGCTGTCTGGAATGCGGCTATGGAAAATAATGTGCATGAATTAGGGAAAACCCCAACACACTGGATTTGTATAATTTATGCATGTTGAATTGCGTGCAGTGAATTTTAACAAGCATTCTTCCATGTTTTCATTCCAATACGTACCTTCCAACGCGCTGGCCTTGGTCACGTCGGTTTTTAAGAAGACAGCAGAATTTGCGCCGTATTCCTTATTTAAATTGTTCACCGATTCGGTGCCTTTGGCGGCGTCGATGTCGGCGATGAGGACACCCTGCGAATAATTTTGTTTTTGAACTTTCTTACTATATTTTTTTGTTTTTGATGGATTTACCTTAAGACCGTTGCGGAAGAGTTCCTGGGAGTAGGCGAGCCCGATGCCGGTGGCTCCGCCCGTGATTAGAGCGATTTTTCCTTTAATGTCGAACACCATTTTTCCACACTGTTTTTCTTAGAAGTGAACTGATTGAAGAGCAGCAACTGAATGGATGTTAATAGGCAATAACAGCGTATTTATATGTTGTTATGTAAACAAACATCAGTTGTATATCTGCCAGATAGCATAATAATAAATAATTATGTATGTTGTGGAATATTTACATTGTAATTGTAACATAACTCTCATAAGTTCGTAGCAAATTTAAGCCGATAAAATGCAGCGAGTTTGCAATTTGATTCAATTTCCAACATAGGTTCATAGCAAGAGGAAATCTATTACATTTTTAATACTGTTGGTATAGTGGTGCAAGTTTTTATGTAAATTCAGATTTTAAACTTTAACAATTCAATTTGTGACAGAAAGTCCATTTTTACACCAGTGCATTTTTTATTTGCATCTTAATTGAAGGATTAATACTGATCCATTGCGTTTGAACTTGAATTCGGTTATCATGTGGATTTCCAAGAATTTAAAACGATAACACCAATCGGGTGACTTTAATGGATGTAAATTATAAATTTAGAAATTCAATTAATCAAAGCACGACCATTCGAAGAAGTGATTATCGTATTACTACGTTGATAGTGTTCATTATTAGAATTAAACACAGATATGAATTTATTTAAATTTGGAACTGGGTTGTACGACGATAAAGTACTTCGACCCTAGGTATTTATACCCACCCTTTTTACGGATACAAACACCATCTGCGAATCTAATGCGATAAAATTGCACACACCTTTTATTAATTAATTTGATCCGCCAATATATTCACTTATGTACATTTGCGCATTATATTTATATCGTATTATTACTACTCATTACATAATAATATATACAATTATTTAACTAATCGTACCATATGGAGGGAACTGATGCTCCCCATAAGGTTATCAATTTTTAGTTCACATTTCGATGTAACAAAAGGTGAATTTTTATTTACATAATACTCGCATGTCATCGTTTAATCGGCTGCAGATTCTAAATTTAAAGCATAATATCGCCGAAGTACATATAGTCAAAATATTTTGCAATTTAATGGACTTTGGACGAGATCTAACGAAATTCCCAAAAATAGGCAGATTATTCCGGGTTTTCAGTGGGTCAAACAAAACCTTGTTGGTTTTCTTCCAAACTGGCCCCCAAAGTCCCTTAAAAATGCAAACCACTTTTTCTATTCGCTCCTTTTACCAACTTTTCTATACAAATGTAAAACCATTGTTAGTTCATACCACCCTTCCAATCTAATTTATTTGGAATTATTCCGCACATTTGCATTTTGGACTTTTATATGCTGTTGCGGACAGAGAGCAGCCATCGTCTCCGGCTTAAAGGCAATTGAATTGCAGTCCCCTTAATGTATTTTAATTCGTTTCTTTAAAATACAGTGTGCAAACTTTGCCATTAAACTGTTATATGTGTGCTTTATTGCAGATTCTACTGGGATTTATGTATGCTTCTGTTGCTCGTAGCGAATTTAATCATTTTACCAGTGGCCATCAGCTTCTTTAATGACGATTTGAGCACCCGCTGGATTGCCTTCAACTGTCTGTCCGATACAATATTTCTCATCGATATTGTAGTTAACTTTAGAACAGGTGAGTGTTGAATTAATCTCCGAGTGGCTGTTTGCCGGGGTGAAAATGTAATCCGAAACAAACAACTAAAGCCCCGCTAATTAATAATTTTCATAGTTTATTTTGCATGTAGCCATGTTTTATAATGTGGAACGATAACAACTTTGCCAAATAGGTGAAGTTGTACCAAGTTGAAAACTTTTCAGTCCAACACTGAATAATCACATATTCAACATTCGAGCTTAAATTGGCAGAAAGTTTTTTCTCTGTCCCCATATTCGTCTGCTGTTTAATAAAATGTTTGCTTGTTTTAGGGATTATGCAGCAAGATAATGCTGAACAAGTTATATTGGATCCAAAATTAATCGCCAAACACTACTTGAGGACATGGTTTTTCCTCGATCTTATTTCGTCCATCCCCCTAGATTATATATTTCTAATATTCAACCAAGTAAGTGGAGTTTAATATTGTTTGGTGTTGAGAGAGGACGTTTTTCAAATTTTCATTGTGGCCTACAACGATTAATGAAAATTTTTAGTGGGATCGTTGTAGGCCACACTTGATCGATTTGAAACACGGCTCTCCGATTCGTTGTTCGATGTTTTATTAAAGAGGAAAGCTACATTTTCACCCAGCATGTAATTTTTCTCTTGAACGGTAAGTTATTAGGTAAATGTGGAATTAAATATACATGCCTGCATTCAATTAGCGAATATAAATGTTGCTCTTCCATAATTGAAGTGCACGTTTTTTTCTGTACGTGTTCTTTCCACATTTCTTCGAACTGGCCCTATAATACAGGGGTGGTGGCACAATTGTCATTTCTCTCTTAGATATCTGTTGGACGTTTGTAGATCACTGGCAATTACCGAAAACTTTTAACACTTCTGTTCCAGGATTATGGTGACAGTTTTCAAATATTACACGCGGGCCGCGCACTGCGAATATTGCGGCTCGCCAAACTGCTGTCCCTTGTTAGATTACTTCGTTTATCACGCCTTGTCCGTTACGTTAGTCAATGGGAAGAAGTTTATGTGAGTATTGAATTAATGATATTTCATTATTTGCTAAGGATACAGCGCTCATGCTTCATGCATTGTTTTTTATTTTTATCGAATTATGACCATTCAAACTCATTCCGAGCTTAAAGTTCGGTTCCATTGTTAACATCTTTGATTTCTCATCAAGTTTTTGCACCATTTTACAACAGTTTGTAAAACAATAATGTTGTGTTTTAATGATGAACACTCACCTGTGAATTAATTTTGATGTAAAAAGTGTATAACCGAGTGACGTTCACGTGGAAGTTAATTACATTGAAGGCAGGACCTTTTAATTATTGAAAGCTTTGGGCTTTTGCAATAAGCTCGGGCGAGCTTTGGAATGAAGGCTAAGTTTGGACCGCTATTTTAACAGCACTTTATCATTGTTGACAGTTTATATTTTATGCACTTATATATATATACCTTCAGCTTCTTAAAAAACAGAGAATAATATTTTTCTTTGATTATAAAAACGGAGAAAATATAAATGGGGACCACGACCAACTCGTCGAATTTTCTCATAATTTAAGAGTATTTTCGTTTTTTATCTTAAAAGAGCATTCTCATTTGTTTAATGGAAAGAAAGTACGAATGTGTACTGTAATATATCAGAGAAAAAGTTTTTTCGCGCTCAATTTATAGCACAACTTTCGCATCTGTACAGTTTCTTTTAAGATAGAATGTGAAAGATGATTTTTCCCACTTCCTTACAGCAACAAATGCTCATTATTCTGACTTGTAATTTGAGACAATTTTAAAAGAACTTCTGTAGTATAACAATCTGCTTATATCTTGAATTTAGAGTAAACGCCAATCTTTTATAGAACATTCTTTATCAGAGTAGAAATAGGCAGAGATTTTTTTTATTGATAATGTTCAATTTTAACAGTTCCAAAACAAAATTTTGAGTGAAATCACTGAACATTTCTACTCTATACTTAAACTAAAAAACCAAAACAAATTCACACCAACTCAAACACATCTCTGAGTAACTGTTAAAGGTTTTCACCATTTCAACAGTCATTCCAGTTTTCCGTTCTATTTTTCTTATGATTTTCTTTTAATTTCTGCTCGCCGTACAACAGAATCCTCTTTGAGGACTCTTTTGCACGGCCTTAATCACCCTTAGAGTACTCTAAAACAGAATTTTGGCAACAATTTAAACAGAAGTAAAGATTAGTGTTTCTGTTTGTTTATAATGGGATGCGCAGATACCTATGTACCAGCACCCGCCTGGAAGGCAGGCAGAGTACGCTCCTGACGGTACCCCAATCCCTCCACCTAGAGACAGGACCACCGAGGTGCTTCACTATTTCTATTCTTTTGTCTATATATATTATATCTGTCTGCCTGACTTGATCGTTGATGAGAACGCTGTCGCCAACACCTCACAAAATCCACATAATATTCAGACAAAAAAATCAATATGACACTTTCTCAACTTGGTGTGGTGGTGGCTTGATGGCACTAAGATGTGTTTTTGGAATGTCAGTGTTAGCGCGATTAGTCGATGTCACATGTTTGTTTATAATTGGGGCCAATAACTCCAATGATCCATTTCTTCGGACACAAGAATTGGAACATTGTGTGTTTTTGAGCACAGAAATCTGATCAAAATTGAACCCATTTGCTCGGTTTTAATCAGTAAGCACGTTTTGTAGGGATTCCCTACCCTTGTTTTTCATTTCATGTTTTCTTTTTTAATTAGAAAGAGTTTTTTAATTTATTTGTTGAGTAAATTCAGACAGTTTACATCTGCGCTTAAGTAAGTTATTTGGTGTTCATTGTTTTTCCCTAGTGAAATAGAGAAATCTAGCAAATCATTTAAATCAAAAAACCAAAATTATATTATCAACAATATACAAAAAAAAACCACCAACACGTGTTAAATATTCTCCCTATTTTCGGTATGTATTCTCCTTCAGTCACAGAATCTCAATTTCTTACCTACGAAACGCTCTTTCAACTTGCGAAATTTCTTCCTTTCCAAACACTTGCACTTAAAAGAAATTTTCTCTTCAAATTTCCCTTTTTAGACTAGCAAAAGAATTCTTCTAAATAAAATGTAAAAAATTTAAATGAAATTTAAAATCTTTGTACGGATTTACATTCTCATGTAAACGTAGTGAAATCATGTATTTTTAAGTAGATTTGCAACTATTAGTATTGGATTGCACAGTTGACGCCAAACGCAGCAACTTAGTTCCACAATTAAATAATGACATTTGTGTTTTGGCTCACGTTTTTAGACTGCAATTTAAAAGACTAGATTTAGAGCAATAGAGTTCCACTTCCTACAAAAAAAACTGTGCACAGACGAGGGAAATGGACCATATCGCAGTATCTCTTCACATTTTCACTTTGTAATTCTCATACCTCATTAATATTGTTTGCCATCAATAAATTAAGGCATGCCGCTCTGTCCGTGTATGCTTTTTGCATTGCACCAAATTTTCTAAAATTTTATTAAAAATTTAACATTTACTAATAATTTTATGATAAAAACCAATTGTACTAACAAAAAACCAAAAAGAAAGAAACCAGAGATATAATGAACCCTTCCATTTTACTTAACAAATTAATAATCGTTCTCTTTGGATTCTATAGCGTGTGCCACGCTTTGTCTCTCTACTACCTTGTGTTCTTCGCTTTTTCTAGATCTTGCAGAATCTCCAAAAAAAGCGAACGGAACGAAGGGGGCGCCTCAGTTCGGACCTCAGCAAGTTTAATACAGCCAAAAGCAATCTCATCTTTAAGGTAACCCGCTTCGGACTTGCAGCTTCTGCAGCATGCCCGATCCGTGGCGCGGCGCCTATTTGCTTCCGCCTTCTTTAAACGTCACTATAGCAGGCTTTCTTTTAACGTTCCAGACCGACTTATCAGTTGTTTTTGTTCACATTATCAACACAGATCTTGTATATAATTTTTTATGAGAGAAAAAACACAAGCAGCAGAGGCGAATGTCTCGCCAGACGGACTTTCGGCTAGTTTTAATGCCGCTTTTATGCATGCAATCACAAAACACACACCTCACATACATTAAAACATTAGGGGTACGATAATGTGCGTGATTTATCACCGAATGTGGTAAATGAGACAGTTTTAGATGAGCCCTGCATGCACAAGTGTTCAAGCATGAGTTAAAAATGTTTTTTGACCAGGTAAGTAAATTAGTAGTCACCTTTAAGTCCTACTTCATATCTTGATTTGGAACCGCTTTAATGATTTTGTCCCATCCACAAGTTGAATTCCCGTTTAGTGATTTTCAAGGAATTTATTTTTGTTTTAAGTGTATAAATCTGTGCGCCATCCAGATAATAAAATCAGTCCAATTTTTCTGTTACTTTTTGTATTTTTGGAAATAGATTTTTTTTCGTTCTTATACGCTTACGTTTTATCTGTCGTCCCCACAAACCCCAATTTTAACATAATATCTAGGTGTGTGTTGTTTTATTTAGTTCGTTATGTTCATTTAAGGTGCTGGGTACATAGAACTAATATATTTTTAGTATTATATATTCACCATTGTTAATTTTTTGGATTTTTCTGTTTATTTTTCGTATTACCGTAAAATTGAAAGACTACACTATTACTTGTTGTCCAAATTTTATGACTTAATATGTAAGGCAATTCTGCTTGTGGCTCTCTTAATTGAGAAAGAAAAAAATGGCACCGCTTTAGATATGGCTTGAAGCAGTTTTATAATTTTTCAGTTTAAAATGCTCCCTAGACTTGACAAAAAGAGGAGGTTGCTTCTTACTGATTTCTGTTCGATTTTACTACACGATTTCCGTTTTTATTCTACGTTTATTTGTGTTGTGTTGTTTTTTTTTACAGCAGCATATGCCGTTTTCGATATTGTACAATATAATTTGTAGAACGAATTTTATTTAATAGCGTCCATTCATTTAAAACAATTTCCACTGCATTAATTAATGCAAAATTTATATACCAGTCACAGTAAAAATTTACAGTAGTAAATTGTTTTGAATGAAGTTTTTATTGAACTTGATGGCGGTACTTTATTTACCTCCCATTGGTGCTTGAATGTTTCAGTTTTTAAATATGGCAAGCGTTTTTATGAGGATATTCAATCTGATCTGTATGATGCTGCTGATCGGACACTGGTCTGGATGTCTTCAATTTTTAGTGCCGATGTTGCAAGGCTTTCCCGCCAATTCTTGGGTCGCCATCAACGAGCTGCAAGTAAGCCTGAAAAACGAGCCACAATAAAATCAAATTGAAAATAAAGCAATTATTTTCATTATATTAGGGGTTTGTTGCGAGAGAGTAGCTGTTTTAGCATTATTTCCTTTTGTCTTGTATAAAAACTTGCCCTAATCAGACCCGAAATACCAACCTAATCCTGCCAAATAGGCGAAACCACTCTCGAAAATTAATTATCGAAATTGTTCTCGCTTTAGGAGGCCTTCTGGCTGGAGCAATATTCATGGGCCTTGTTTAAGGCGATGTCTCACATGCTGTGTATCGGGTATGGCCGTTTTCCACCCCAATCATTGACCGATATGTGGCTAACGATGCTTTCCATGATTTCGGGGGCGACGTGTTATGCCCTGTTTTTGGGACATGCGACCAATCTTATCCAGAGTTTGGATTCATCGAGGAGGCAGTACAGAGAGAAGGTCAGTTAAGTGTGTGTGTTTTGTGGGCTTTGTGTTGGATGGCTGCTGTTTTTGTTTTATAAAAACGCTTATTACTGTATGGCATGTTAATTTCGTTTGTTTAACACGCTTCTTTAACTCTTAATAATGTTTATATTAATTTAATGGAATGGGAGTATGCTCCAGTAACCTATTAATTGTGTTTTCTGTTGTGTATACAGGGTGGGCGTAATAAACCAATATTTTATTTACATTCTCTAGAGTATTAAAGTATACAATTTTTTTCATATCTTGCAAGTATGGAAAATATTGGAACCACCAAACGTGGTACAAATATAAATTAAGAAAAAAAGAATGTTCTTATACCTCGAAGATGAAAATTCAAAAAAAAACAAAAATCACATTTTTGGCATTCTTAAAAACTCTTACAAAAAGCAGAAAAATCTACCCTCAAATCTAGTCGAATTTTCTTGTTCCACCCTGTATTGTCGATTATGTTGCTTAGAAATGTATGTACCAATACATATAGAGAATAAATGTAAATGTAAACATTTTTGCACGAATACAAATTTATTGAATAATTCGCTTTTGTACATAAAAATCAAATTGCTTATTTAATATTTAACTGTGTACATACATGGCTGCTGTGTTGTTATTGTATATATTTTTTATATATTAAATTGCTTGGTGTAACGATCTGTGTATGTTCTCTGCTTGCCATGTTATTACATTTGAAATATGTAGTGGATTTTTCCGAAAGGGACCTTGTCCCCCAACTTGTAATCATGACGAATTCAATTTGGAGATCTTGGACGAGTTCGGGTAACTGACAACGATAATAAACTCGCTTTTTGCCATACTCATTTCGGTCTGCTTTTATACATGTATCCGAATTCGTCCGTCGCCCAAACTCCAATTCCATTAAAATGATTTAAAACCGAGTATATAGAACTGCAGCCGGGGCCCATAAACCGTTTTTATGCACATTTATATCTCTGCACCGAACAGGTGAAGCAAGTGGAAGAGTACATGGCGTACAGGAAGTTGCCGAGGGAGATGAGACAGCGGATCACCGAGTACTTTGAGCACCGTTATCAGGGTAAATTCTTCGACGAAGAGTGCATTTTGGGCGAACTGTCAGAGAAACTACGCGAGGACGTCATTAATTACAATTGCCGATCATTGGTTGCCTCAGTGCCATTCTTTGCGAATGCGGACTCAAATTTCGTATCGGACGTTGTAACTAAATTAAAATATGAAGTCTTCCAACCAGGTACGTTTACGATCCGCATTTATAAAGCCGCTCATTTAGGATGTTGTTAAAAATCATTTTAATTGCCTGCCTTCCAGGTGATATTATTATAAAGGAGGGAACAATCGGTTCCAAAATGTACTTTATACAAGAGGGTATTGTCGATATTGTGATGGCGAATGGTGAAGTCGCAACTAGTTTAAGTGATGGCTCATATTTTGGTGAAATTTGTCTACTGACGAACGCTAGACGTGTGGCCAGCGTTAGAGCGGAAACTTATTGCAATCTATTCTCGTTGAGTGTGGATCATTTTAATGCCGTTTTAGATCAATATCCATTAATGAGACGTACAATGGAATCCGTTGCCGCGGAGAGGTCAGTGCGTTGGTTGGTATACTAAAAACCCCCAGAGGTTTTATTAAATTATGTTTTTTGTGCTTTTTTAATGTGCGCTCTTATATTTCTAATAACTTCTCTTATATTCTCCATTTCTGTCATCTCATCATTCACTCTCTCCATTCACTCATTCAGTGTATTTTCGTTGTTATTGTGTGGTGATGTTTAAAGAAAAAAAAACAAAAATCACAATTCACCGTATTTTCCATGTTTGTTTTCTGTGTGTAGAATGGATATTGATCGCTTCAGTTGGCCACAATTGACAATTTCAGGCAGAAATCCTCGCCTACCGCCACGATCACCGCAACAGTATCACGAGGTCAATGTGTGTATGGGGCAAAGGAAGTGAGGATTTCTGCCTATCTTTGCAATTGTTGTAAAAACTTGCACAGCACACACACACAACAACACTCTTAACACACATACACACAAATTCGAGATGGGAAATGGAAGAAATATAACATAATTTAATAATCTGGAGGAAAACTTTGTCAAACACACACAAAATTAACTCGAGTCCCATAAACCTTGATTTTGAATGAAGCGCGTCCCGCTTCTCTTTTGCTTTATTTGCGCTCACATTACTAAAAATAAAAACAAAAACTCTTAACAAAACTAACACACCACCAAAAAAACAGTCTATAAAAGATTAATCTAAAACCATACTTGTTTTTTGTTTTCTCTTTTTTCTGTGGTACCGTCTCGTCCCCCCGAACAGGCTGAACAAAATCGGCAAGAATCCCAATCTGTTGTCACACCGTGAAGAGGATTTGGGCAGTGAGAGTAAGACGATAAATGCGGTGGTGAATGCATTGGCAGCGGAAGCGGACCATGTGAACATGTCCGATGAATCTGTGGCCCGATTGCATGCAAGCGATCGCAGTTTGCAAGAATTGGGCAGAACGTTACAGAAACTGACAACGGGCACAACGTTGCCACGGCCCAAATCGGAGAACAATTTCGCCTCGCAGGATATGCCGTTGACGAGGGGCAGTGGAGGTGACGGGCACAATGGACGGCCCTCGTTCCACAAATCGGACACCTTTCATAAGGAGTCCGCGTTTCAATGACGGCACTCCACGCACTAGTGCTCGGTGTTGAAGGGGGTCGTTGGGCCGTCGCTGTGTAAAATGCCAGTGCTGACAGCGGCGCTGGTAATTCGCACGGGGGACGACCAACAGAGCCACCCTTGAATGAACAATTCGAAAGAAACATGCAAAATTTCGATATATGCAACGATATACACCGTTCAAGAGTGCTGGTGCGTGACAGAAACACACTTGATTCTAATTAATTAACAGAAAAATCATGAAAATGGATGCAGAAATTCCTTTGGCCGCTTCTATGTTGCCTGTGTCTTGTCTACAAGCAATACAAATATATATATAAATCTTAATTGTGTGCAAATGGACACTTTTACAATGAGTAATGAAAAAAAAAACCAATCTAAGAAAATTAAAAAAAGCTATAGAAATGTGCAATATTAGAACTATACATATATAAATATATATATATTATTACGGTACATATTATACAGATAACTATTAAGTTTTAGCTTTAAACATTTAGGTGCTCAATAAATTATAAATAAAGGGATACAGTTGTGTATGGACTGCGTTTGTTGTTGATACAGTTGCTTGGATAGAGCGATTGTTTCGAATAATAGCACAGTGCCGTACAAGCGGTTCACTATGATCCAACCCGGTTTTTGGGGCAAAATCGTTTTGATTTCCAATTTCGTTCTGTAATTGTAACAAAATGAAAGCAAATAAGAATGTTTTATTGTAAATAATAATTGTAAACGCACTCTTTTTGTACATTGATCATATCAATTGTAGCTGGAATTTTTTCAATGGTGTACAGTATTCGAATTTTAAAGCAAAGTGGAAAAGAGTTTTTAAAGATACATTTTATGCAGTGGAATAAGACACCATTGAAAAAGTTCAAGTTGACGTTATTAAATTAGACTATAGAATATACTGATAGTCAATATTTAACAATACAACTAAATAGAGTAAACAAATAAATCAAATTATATTGAAAGAATAATCTAATTTAGATAGAAAACTTATCTATTTTTTTCTATTTGAGAAAATCTGCCCAAAAAATGAATGAACAAATTTTAATATAGGCTGTTATAAAATAATATGGGAAAAAAATGTGAAACATTTTTCATTTTGATTTTGTTTATGCAACAACGAAGGTGAAAAATAGACAGTGAATTAGTGGAATTGTTCACATATTTTCCAAAAAAAAAGAAATGTTTGTATTTTGTTGGTAGTTTAAACCAAGAACCGTGGTCTAAAATCGGCACAATTTATGATCAGTGCTTGTTCATAAATAAATATAAATAAAAAAATAAATACAATAAAAAACAGTCTACAAACTAGTATATTTTGGAACAAAGTGTTGTAAATCTAGTTTTGAAATCGTAGGGCCTAAGTTTTTATATAAATAATAATATACCAGTTTGTAGGGAATTTATTATTAAAATAATAAATTTTGTTCGATTTCAATTTTAACTGTTCAATAAAACGGAAATCGAAGGGAATTTGTTCTGTTAAAAATCGCTATACAAAGTGTTTTATGACGAATATATTTAGAGTTGAAAACGGGACACTTTTGTATAAGAAGGAGACTCTACACTGTTAGCTGTGATCTACAATATGGATGTCTTATCAATAATGGTCTATTTCTTAAAGAACAATTTTTGAACGTTTTCATTTGTGTTTTTAATTCAGCTAAATGGTGTGCTTGCGACTATAATGTGGTACAGGTACTTGAAGTTGAGATTTTTTGTCATATTGTTGCCTTTTGGGGTGTTTACATTGCTGTCAACCAAATAGAAATTTTCAAGATTGCTTTGGAAAATAGTGCCAACTGGTGACAAACAACTTTTCAAAAAAATTTCGGTAATACGCACATGGATTCACCAAAACTTCTCTATTTGATTCCAAATTTTTTATTCTGTCTGTATTTTCAATTGTACCACGCGAGTTTTATGGATTTTATTAGTGATTTAGTGGATTAGGTTACTGATTTCTCTAGTTTTTTTGTTGCATCTGTGGCATCTGAACTCTTGGATCTTTCAATTGGAAATTCTCCTTTTCATTTTAGACAAATTTAATTTAATTTCAACCGCAAGATGCAACAATTTAGTACCTATAAACTGTAGAATATGTAAAAAATATATCAATTATATCATGAATTATGTTGAAAATGAAATGGAAATAAATTAGGTTTCACAAATTCTTGCCATGATGAAATCCTAGCCTAGACTGAGTAAAAATTATATTATTATAAATAGCTTTGTTAATTAAATGCAATTTAACGGTAAACTATGACATATGTAGAATGAAAAAATATGTTTTTAGTTATAATATTATGTAATTAGATAAAAACACTCATTATTATTATAGTTGCCAGTTCTATATTGAAGTCTATTTATATTTTTTACCGAAAGTGCTCATGCTGTTATCAATTTTTAGAGAGAGGAACTATTGTGAAATAAAAATAAAAAAAAGTAACAATAAAATGCTGACTCAAAACAAAAAAAAATACTGTATGTCTATTATAAACGTTAAATGAATGAAAAATGATTTTTCTATTATATGTATTTATTTATTTTCTTGTATATTAAAAAAAAGATATGATGAAGAAACCCTTTAATTTTACATTAAGATTTAAGAAAGATGAATTTATGAATCGAATGAAATGGTATGAAAAAATATTATTAAAATCACCTTATTAAAGATAAATACACTGTTAGATTTTTAACTTTTATTTAACTGATAATAAAATTTGTAAATAAATGTAGAAAAGTGCCTCTTTTAAATTGCGCATTGCTACTCTCTTGGTCAACTATTAGAGTTAATCTGGTGATTATTTAAATGTTTTAACTGTTGTTACATTTTCGTTTTGTAATTATGAATAAAGCTGCATTTTTACAGTTACTTTTTTCGTGTGGACTTATTTCAACAACATCCTGAATGTTAAGAAAAATTAATAACTTTCAATATATGTAGTTCTATATTTTACATACAAACTACTTTAACAGGAAATAGAGAATGTTTTCATGACTAACAGCTATTTGGTTAATTGTTCACAAGGCAAAGCATAATAATAATAGGGCAAATCCCAATCGTTCGTATTGATTCATTACAATTGCTGCAACACCGAATCGGAGTGCCGCTTTGAGAACTCTTGTATTCCAAAACATCATTATTATTCGTAGCCACGTTGAGCATACTTTTGGGTTTACCTGTTCTATTATATTATGGGAAGCAAAGGAATGTTCGGAACGGCGTAATATACGATGAAATATACCATATTTATCAATATAATAAGAGACCTTCTCATCATAAACCATACTCTGTAAATAGTTTAATTTATTCAGAAAATAATTGCAGTATTAAAATGTCACTTACGTAGGTGGTTAATATTTGATCAGAGTCTCATTTAACATTATACACAAATCATTTATATTGCAAATATTTGTATTATTTTGTATTTGGTTTTTCAAATTTTTCGGAGCGATATAAATAAACATAACCTAAAAGTATGTGACAGTCGAAAACATTAGCGACAAACTGGTACAAGTGGCGCCTGTCTAGTGACAAGATTTTGAACTAGCGAACGGGGGGACTAAACTTTATATAAAAATGAGACAAATATTTAAAAGTTCTTGATAAAATAACCATAAATGCACTTTAAAGGCGATGTGATACGTTTGCCACAAAAAGTTAATAATACAAACAAGTTAGCAAAAAGAACTGAACCTGTCTGTGAGTTCAAATTTCCACGATCACTTGGGCGCTACTTGTACAGAGTAGTTTGGTTAAAAATAAACAGTTTAGAGTTAACTGTGTTACCGATCTTAAAGTTAAACAATACATAACCTAAGAAATTTCAAAACAAACGAAATGGAAATTAAAGAGATTCGCAAGTTTTTAAAAGAGAATATTAAAAATCGTAAGTTCCACGGTCATCAAAATGAACGGCAGCAAATCTTCGATTTACTACATCGCACAATTCAGTATGGAGAATCAAATTCGGCTTTGTTAATTGGCCCCCGAAGTGCCGGGAAAACTCTTGTACGTAAGCGTTTGCAATTAAAGACTTTTAATTAAAAATCCTCTGCATTCAGATGGTCGATGATATATTGTCAGAACTACAGTCCAAGAAAAATTTTGACTCCAACGCAATATTAGTCAAGTTACACGGTTTAATCCACACCGATGATCGTTTAGCTTTAAAAAGCATCACCACACAATTAAGTCTAGACAATGCTGTAGATGGAAAAGTGTTTGGCAGTTTTGCTGAAAATTTAGCATTTCTGTTAGCTTGTCTACGAACTGGCGACAAGAAGACATCGAAAAGTATTCTATTTATCTTGGATGAATTCGATTTATTTTGCAACCATCAGAACCAAACTTTATTGTATAATTTATTCGATGTTTCACAATCTGCACAAGCACCAGTCTGCGTTTTAGGTAAAATTCATAAATTACACAACATTCGTTGTTTAATGTGCGATTTCAGGTATCACCTGTCGATTGGATGTGATTGAACTTTTAGAAAAACGAGTAAAATCTCGATTTTCACATCGGCAAATTTTCCTCTTTCTTGGACAGGATGAAAATAGCGCTAACAACAATTTAGATTATACATTAAATCGAATTCAAAGCTATTTAAGGCTCCCTGAAGATGATGGTAAACTAAACTTAAATAAACGCGAAATCCAACAGTGGAATAAAGAATTAGAAAAATTACTAAAAGACAAAAAATTTAAAAACTGTATTCAACGTATTGTCGATGTTGATCTGAGTGAAACAACTTTAAAAAACATTCTGGTAACCACCAACTAATATCGCGAACAATAATTGCATATCCCTGTTTTAGGCTGGTGTTATTTACGAACTAAATGACGACAATGATAAACTCTCCACCGACAGTTTCGAAAAACAAGTAAATTTATTGGAGAGAGATGACGTTGTAAACGTTATTACAGACCTAACCGTCTTAGAATTGTGCCTCATTATAGCGATGAAACACCACGGCGACATATACGACAACCAAATGATGAATTTCGAAATGATTTTCACCAGATACCTAAAATTCGCCAACACTAACTCAAATATTCAAACAGTGGAACGAGCTGTGATTATGAAAGCCTTCGAACACATTCAAGTATAACCACAAAATTGTAATTACTTCAAAATTAACGCTTTCTCTTCTTGCAGAATTTGGAATTGATAGCAATGGTCAATTCAACAAACTCCCGCATCCAAAAAGAGTACCAATTCTTCAAACTTTTAGTCACACCTTCGCAAATTCAAGAGGCGGTTAAAAAATCCTACGGCTTGCCTACAGAAGTGATTCAATGGGCCAACAGTTCACTGACTTAAAACGATTTTAATTTATTTTTTAGAAATAAAACATTGTCATCGATGGAGTCAATAAACTTTTATAAATAATACAATTTTTGGTACAATTTTACTTTATACAGAGAAAAAAAGAAGACCTCACCATATTGTACATTCGGAAGAAAAATTTAATACTCCGCACATATATTAAATTTCCCTTCAATTTGTCGTTTCTTTTTTAGTTTTGCTTTTTAGCGTCTTTTGCTTCGCCTTCCTTCACTTGTCCTCTGCCCAAGATCTTCGCCAAACTGTCCCAAATACCGCCAAAGAACAATGCACACATCAAATTCTCGAATGGTATGAAGGGATCGTGGATACCCAAAATGATCGATGACAATTTAAAGTACACAAAGAAGATAACAATGCCAAAGTAAACGAGTGCATGTGGCGCTGAAATTAGTTCCGTTTTCTTATCAAGTATGAAAATAATTGAGGCGACAAGCGAGGCCTTGGTGTAACTGCAACAGAAAATCGATAAGAACTTTTAGACATTGAAAAATTCAAAACGTACAAGCTTGGTTGCATGAATTCCATCGCTGTTGGGGTCCAAACACCCCGTATGAGTCGTTCAATAAGTCTAGTAAATCCAGCACCGTTTCCTTTCAGTGTACCAATGATGATCATGATCAGATACGCGTTGGGGTACAATTTAGCGGCGTGTGTGACACCATCGTACACTTTCTTGCATCTGTAGATCTCCTTCATCGCTGAAAAGACCAACTTGACCGGCAGAAACTTGGCGATTTTATAACCAACATCGAAAGGCGTGTAGAAGACAATGTACCAGACCAGAGTGGCGACCAAGAGTTGTGGGGTGTTCTTCAACGGTGCCAAGATCGGTTCGGCGAGGAGTCCGTTCGCCACCATCCCCCCAGCGAATACTACCAGCATGTAAGAGAGCCAGCATGCCAACGGGTGTTTTCTGGAGAACGTTTGGGCGCCTAAAAATGCCAATTGAAGGGTTAGTCTATAATTAGTTCCTCGGGGACAAGTGGACTGTTCCTACCACTTCCAAGGTCTTCCCTAACGGCCAAAGCGCACAATGTACAATGAGCGATATCGAAGTAGGGAAACATTTTCAGTTTCACCACCTGATTGGCGATGTCCAGGAAGGCTTCTGGATCCATTTTGATGTGTTTTTTAATGAGTTATTTACCCGGTAACGAATTTGATAAGATTTTTGAGTTTTTCAGATTAGTTTTAAGCACAAAAATGTACGCTTTTATTTGCGACGCTGGAGCATCGTGTTGGGCAGACAACGGACTAGTTTAGTGGAGGCGTCAGTCGCTAGTTTCAGGCGACGTCTTGGTCTAATTTTAAATAATTTTAAGATTAGATATTGGGCGGCAGGGAACGGGAGCCGATTCCGGTTCGGTTATTTTTCGACTAAAATTACTCATAATCAGACACAAAAAGGTTTAATTAGTTGGTTTTATGAAATTTTTGTTTAGGTGTTATTGATTCGGTTGCAATGTGGCAATTGCAGAATAATTATGGAATTTTACACAGATTTTTTTTATTTATTTATTTTTATTTTGATTGTGTTGACAGGTGCATAGATTTGAGTGACATCTGTGGGCAAAGGCCAATATTAATACTTATAGGTTCCTGACACCGTGCGTAATGTTTGTTTTTACTTTATAAAACCACTTTTTCAAATGAACAAATGCGATAGGCGATAGTGAGACGATTAATTTAATTCATTTAAATGGGTTATGGCTGTTTTTTATGTTGTAATACATATAAATAATTCTTTTGGTAAATTTGTTTTTAACATTTGCATTGGAAATTACCTGCCAGTGTAAAAAACATGAAATTTACAAAAATACATCATTAATTTTTTTTATTCGTAATTATATGGTTTGAATTGTTTTTGTTTTGTTTTTATGCGTATAACTTATCTTTGAGTAAGTGAAACGTAGATTTTTAATGTAAATGCAAACACGATAATGGAAGGTGATTCGAAAAACTCTTACATAGCTGCCTTAGATATTGGAACAACCACTGTAAGGTGCATTATTTTTAACCATTTGTGCCAAATTATTGGATCTTCGTTCACTAACGTATGTATGTCTACCTAATACTAAAGATATTCAACTATATATAATTGTTTTTTGCAGGTAAAATTAATTTATCCGAAACCAGGTTATGTGGAAATCAATCCAGACGAGTTGTGGGAGTCAGTCATACATGTGATACGAAATGCAACTAAAAATGCTCAAATTCAGTTAAAAGACATAAAATCATTAGGGATTTCTACGCAGAGAGCGACCTTCATATCATGGAAAAAGAATGATAATTCGTACCTGCATAACTTTATCACTTGGAAAGATATTCGTGCAAAAAAACTTGCTAAAGAACTGAATAGCCGTTGGTTCATTAAAGTATTCAAATAATCGTGAATATTTGAAACAAATCACCTACATGAAACACGTGTTTTAGATTCTCCAATGGATTTGCTACATAACATATCTAGTTACACGTATTGGAAAATTACTGGTGTTCAGTAAACTAACATTCACGTGTAGTCATGTAAGCAAGCCACACACATTCATCTAGCCAATCATTGGCATTTATTCAAATAGCTAATTTTTAGACTAGCGTGCGACTGTTGTGGTCACTTCAAAATATAAACGCTGTAAAAGAAAACTTAAAAATAGACAATGTTATGTACGGAACAATGGATACGTGGCTTTTGTATAAATTCACCTCTGGGAAGCTGTTTGTAACAGACATTTCAAATGCATGTGCCACTGCACTCTACGATCCGTATGATTTCAAATGGAGTTTGATTACCACTTTACTAAACATTCCACAACGCATTTTACCCAAAGTGGTCCCGAATGATTTCGATTTCGGAACCATTGATGAGAAAATATTCGGACATCCATTGAAAATCGGATGTGTCGTACATAAAATACAACATTCATGTTTCTTAAACACAGATTTAATTTTTTTCTTAGATATCAGACCAATCGGCTTCATTGTACGGTTCGTGTTGTTTCCAAGAAAACGATTTAAAAGTGACTTTAGGCACCGGAGGTTTTCTTAATGTGAACACATCCAGCGACATTCATCCCTGCATCGATGGACTTTATTCTCTCATTGCTTGGCAATTAAAAGACCAATTAATTTACATGACCGAAACGGCATGCAACGATGTGGGCTCATTAATGCAATGGCTAATAAATGCTCGTATAAACATTGAATATCACATGTTTATCTAACGTTCTAATCGATTTCAATTTAGAATTATTGGAAAATGTCGAGCAATCCAACGATATCGCATCCAGTGCCAATAGTAATGATGGTGTTTATTTTATACCAGCCTTTAGCGGTTTAGGGGTGCCAATAAATGATGAAAACGCAGCCACTGGATTCATTGGAATCAAACCAACCACTGAAAAGTCAACTTTAGTACGAGCCGTTCTGGAAAGTATCATTTTCCGTATTGTCCTCTGTTATAAAGCTTTAATGAAACAGAGAAGAAGAAATTACAATCAGATCATGTAAAATATTCCCTCCTAAAACCAAACAAATCAAACTGATTCTTCATTTTCTAGTGTCGATGGTGGAGTGTCTAAAAACAACTTCATTTGCCAACATTTAGCAGACATTTGCGGTCTAAAAGTCCTTCGATTAAGATCAGTAGAAACAAGCGCAAGAGGGGCAGCATTCCTAGTTGGATTACAGGAGGGTTTCTGGAAAAACCCACAAGAACTTGCCAAATTTCGAGAAATCGATGCAGTTTTTCAACCCCATTCCAGTAAACGCAGCCAAAATGACACCGACTTAAATCAATGGTATGCAGCTGCAAAAAGATTCCAATCTTGGTATGATTAATTTGGTTACATTCGTTAATTTGTTTTACTCAATCTTCTATTTTATATACAAATTTCTATATATATTTATAACACAAAACTAATCATCAGTATTTAATACTAAACAAACCCCTTGCAAAATCCAATTACTCAAATGTTCCGCTGTCCTTAAATCAGCTTCAAACACCAATCCAACGCCCATTGCATTCCTTCGTTGCGATGTGGTATAAACCGGCGTTCGCAATGTATTTTGCAATTTCAATCGATGCACTTCAATTGGAACAACACCCAAAACAGGCAACGGTTCCACCAACACTTTCGGTGTGGACCGTTTCAAACAATTATTCTCCACATCCCAAGCGGCTCCCTCCAAATACAGTCCATGTACCAAACAATTCCCTTGTACCGGCCGAATAAACACTTCAGACGGTGAAATATATTCGGTCACGTAAGTATAGAGAGTGGAACGGTCCAATGGCCAATTGTGGAGTCTGCACGCTACTTGAACAAGCGCTGCCAGATACGTTTCGGGTATATGCAAACCGGACAACCAGAGAACAGTCGGTTCACCTGCATTTGCCTGAAACATTTTCCATTTGATGCACTGTTTAACAATTATATCAATCAAGTACCCAAATGAAGTATTGATCCTGTCTCATTTGGAAATGTGTCATCCAACCGCCAAGAGTTTTACACGTAGCTGGTGCCAATTTACGCCATACTTGCGGCAATTGTCCATTATACAACGAATAAGCAACATTGTCCAATACACTGTCCATTCCAATCTCTCCAGACAGTGCTTTTTGTAATTGTACTAACGTACGTGTCATAATTGCAATCAATTTATTAAAACGCTCCAATTCTTGCAATAATACAACAATTGTGGGGGACATTAATCGCTGATAATGACGACGCACCCGCCACACTTCATACTCTACCGGAATTTTCTTTAGAATATCACTAGCAACATTGTTGATAAAGTCTTCTCGGCTCATTCCTTCACCAGAGCTCGCTAGAAAAAAACAATCATAATTCACATTTAAAAATTATTCAGAAAATTGTTCTCACAAGTTTGCGGCTGTAATTCAATAAGAATATTCCACATTTCTTTGGTCGCTTGTGTATAGTAACCGATTTCCGCATTCGGATGTAACCCAAACACCATCGGACTGTTTGTCAATGGCAATTCTTCAATCACACCAATATATTCATCTTTATCACCATTGGGCGGTATAACATAATCCACCGAATAATCGTAATAAAAATGAAACGGTTGGAATGTGTCAAACAAGAAATCGCCCATATACTCGTTCATATAAGTAGCAACAATTCGTCGATCAAAATCATCAATCACTCGACCACCATACATAACTTCCCCAATCAAATATTTCAAACTATCCCATGGTATTCGTGAATCTTTCGCATTCAATGCTTTTGTTAAATACGTATCCAATATTGTAACACACACATTAAAATCAGATTCATTAAAATCATAACAAATATTCCATCCAATTTTATCATACTTTCGTCTCTCTTGTATAACAGCATGAAAGAAAGCCAACACATAAACCAGTGGCTTAAATGATGGATGCTGACAAGAATTCAACGTATTCGCCGGCATCCGAAAGTACGTATTGCGTAAATTCAATTTCAGACCATTCGGTGGTTCAGTTACAACTTTCAGTGACTTTTGCAATATTCCAATGGGGAAATTATTTACAGGATCCGTTGTCAGCCACAGTCGAAAATCCGGATGCGGTTTACTAATTTTACTCAAATGTTTCTCCAACTGTTTTATAAACGATATCAATAAATGACAATTCTGGAACATGAGCCACTGTCCCCGATATATTGCAGTGTCTAATAAACTCAATGCTGTCGCTTCCTGTCCTTGGCCCAGTGACAAATACCGGAATTTGCCACCGCCAAAGCCAGATCTGTCCGCCAGTTTCATTAGTTCCGCTGTTGGATCCGATCCAGGACTTAAAACAAACACAATCGGTGTGTACGGATTACTTTGCTCCAAAATATTATCGAAACTAATCACTGGCGGCATAATATACTCTTCACCCATAATAACAGTAATATAATCACCAATCGCTCTATATAATCGATCAATACGGAAACAACGCAACAACATCAACACTTGGAACGAATTCAATTTCTCTTTGTAATTGAATGGAAATTCAGCTGCTTCTGGTGCATCCATATCGTACCATTGCTGCCAAACATCCAAATTACGGTCAATTTCATTCGGTAAATCGAAGAACTGTTCAGGGAAGTCTGTTGATAATTTTAAAATGTCATTCCAGCCTTGCGTTGTGATGAACGGTGCCAGACACTCTCTTGAAGACTTTTCCAACTGAATATTACCCTTCAAAATTGAATTAAAATTAATTATGTTAAAATCTCAATGATTCCAAACACTTTTTACCTTTATAAAAAACTCCAATTCACTTTGCTGTATTAAATTTTCATGCTGTTGCAATTTTACGGTCATTTGGAATGAAAACAGCAACTTATGTCGCTCAAATATTCCCGTACATCCATAATCGTACACATTCTTCATTAACGTATGAATTATATTTAGTAATCGTTTACTTAGAACAGTATGCGGCATTGCTTTCCTCAATGAGTATGCAAACACCTCCAAATACGAATTTAACGAATACTGATACATCATATTAACACCAGCCATATCACTTAACACAAAGAACAATAACGCACCATTTCTCGCCACTGATCTATAACCATTCCTCAATCGATCAATATCTTTCGCTGTAATAACAGCCAATGCCAATTTCTCCGTCACTTCAGCCGCTTTACTTTTTGTATTCTCCAATGTTTGCACCAATTCAACATTATCCAACATATTGCCAGTTGTGGTGGACAATTCCAACAGCAAAGAGTCCTCCAACTGTTGCAACAAGTTCTTATTCTCAAATGTTTCCGATATCAAATACTCCCGTTGCTCCTCCAAATCGGCACGTTCATTCCTCACAACAACACTCAACAATTGATCTTCCAGTCCAGTTAATGTGACTGTATAATTAATTACCGTTGAATTCGCGTATACAGATGCATTAAATGTGGGATTGGAAAATTTCGTAGTCATATACATTCGAAAATTCGGATCCCAATCGACTTCTTTATCGCCCAACATAACAAACACCCGACCACTAACCACTTTCAAATTCTTCTGGATGACATCCTCAACAACAGGATCAATATAATCATCAACATCTTGGAATAACACAGGCGAACCGTAACGAATCGCCATATCCAAGTACTTCAAAAAGTCGGAATCATTAAAACTCAACACTTTCAATTTATGTTTCTCTTCTTTTTTCAAAAGCCAATTTAAGGCCTGCTGTTGTGGATCGATACAAAGCGGAAACCGAGATGCTCTCAACGTAAGTATCCCATTTTGTACCGATAATTCATCTGGTGGTAGATTTTCCGAATTCCATTCACTTATCTCAATATCAGTGGTTAAATGACTTTCTATACGAAACGGTTGTGTTACAGGCACTTCTTTATCAACTACATCATTCTGCCAATTATCATAAAGCATACTTTTTCGAAACTCATATGTAAACGGTCCACAATATGCCAAAAAACTAGCAGACAACAAACAATTACCGATTAATCGTTGTTTATTCACATGTAAATCTTCTAAATCTTTCGTCCATCGTTTCTCTTCCGAACTCAAACCGGAAATCAATTTATCAGCTGCTATCAATCGCCTCATCATAATATCAGTCTCTTCTTGTAATTCCTGTCTGCGTTGCATGGCTGTCAAGTATTTCTCATTCAAACGATCTAAATCCTCTTCTAATTTCGCAATTTCATTGTACAATTTCTCCAAACTCTTTTTAGCCGCTTTATATTCAGCTTCCAAATGCTCAACGCGATCTTTCTTCGGTTTTACTTCACGAAACACAGCACAATAACCCAATACAGCAATCACAAACTTCAATAAACCATAACCAGCTTTACTAATCGTTTGCATATCATCCAATTTATTCGATTTCTTCATATGCGCTTTACAAGCACGCACTTGTGCTTGTGTTATTAAATCACAATTCATTTCCTGCAATTGTCGCAAAAAACTCGGATCTGCCATCATTGCTTTAACAGTCTTCCAATTTACTTCTTTGTAACCACGCAGAATGGACACACATTCACAGACAATTTGTACGGGCTCGGGGGGTGTTGCAAACGAACGGATTTCCGTTATATCTGCTTTATCTAAATCCGCCAAAGCTAAACGAGCCTGTTCCAATGCTGGCAAAGCAGCTGAAAGAGCCTCTTCAGCTTCACCTTGTTCCACACTGATAATCTTTGCTTGCTCTTCAATTTCAACACTTCGTTCCGATGCAATGTTCTTCTTTTGTGTCGCTTTTGCAGTGCCTTCATTAATTTCCGTTAACATTGCTTCACATTCAGCCGTTGCTTTTTCCACAACAATCTTCTGTTTTGCTAGTTTTTCATTCAATATTTCTAATTCTCCACTAGCTTCAGCGATTTTTGTTAAACCACTTTGTAATCGAGTGCATTGTGAATCAATAAAGTTATTCTTCTCCTCTAATAGGTGCAGATAAATCGTGATAAAATCCAAATAATGTTTTGGTGTTACATAATTTTTACGTCTCATACGCAATTGATAATCAACAGTATAATCAATAACCGATAAATGAACATATATAACATGCTCAATTATCCGACCACGATACACTTCGGGCAATTGTTGATTGTCTTTTAAAAAGAAGGAAGCTACTGCCTCTAAAGCTTGAATAGGCCAAGGGAAAATCCAATCAATCGTACTATTATTCACTAAACCTGGAAAATTCCTACATCGTTTACTTAAAATTTCACCAGTTGGAGCCATTGACAAAACAACATGCAAATTATCCAAACATTTGTTCAGAAAATATTGCCATACACCATCTTTTGTTATACTGTATCCAGCATCTTTCGCTTTATTTCTGCATTGTCCAACAATCTGTTCTTTATCCTCATCTGTAAACAACGATGGAACATAGCCAATCATTAGAATATTGTTAATAAACTCCAAAAATCCTTCTTCGACAATCTGTGCAGCGGTAAAGAAGAACACTGTTGGTTTATCTTCCACTCCAAGCATATTATACAATTTCTTTAGGTCATCTTTGAACATTGTCTCATTGTAACCGCGACATAAAGTGATTTCAAACACTTCACAACCAGCTGTAAAAGCTGCTAAATTTGTTAAACTTCTTTTCCCACTACCTCCAACACCAACAAGCATCAAATGGCCTTGTTCCAACCTTAAAACCCTATGAATCCTTGTCAAATGCTCCAAAGCGTCATTAAACAACACAATATTCAATTTCTCTTTCCTCTCATTGTATACTTCAATAATCTCTTGAAATAAGAAATAAGTGGCATCATAATCAAGTAAGTCTTCATAATATCGCGTCTCTGCTTCATTTACAGCATTCCTGTAATCACCAAACAGCAACGGATCCCGCATTACATACTCAGCAACATCAATTTGCTCTTCCGCTTCCTCCTGCTCTTCTGGTTCCTCAACAAACACAAAATCCTCATCTTCAACATTCTTCTCCTCGGGTTCAGGTTTTTCTAATTTCGGAAACATTTTCTGCACTTCATTCAACATTTCATTCTTCATCAAAATTTTATCATTCTCATGTATTAAGCGATCACAAATCACACGAGTGAATTCATTACGCCAAACACGTACGATTTGCGTAATTGTCGTATAAAACAACGGCGTTGTCTTACATAAACCACAAACAATTCTCGACAAATCTCTCATATTAAAAATATAATGAAATCGACTTGGAGTCGGCGGTAATTGCACTATAATAAAATTATACAAATTCAAAGTCATTGTTATAATCTTATCGGCAATTTGCAATTCTTCTGGGAACGCAGCCAAATGTCCCGACAAAATCGATGTATAAACACGATGTAATGTCGTGGAAGAGGGAAAAACCAAATTAAACACAGTAAACATTGATATAAAACGTGGGTCAACATCATTCCGACCACCGCCCGCCACTCCCATTGCCGCAAAATACGAAACATCCTTTAAAATCTTCCAATTAAGATCTTTACCACGATCATAAAACCCGCCACGTTCTAATAACAATTTTAACAATGCAATCGGCTGCTGTGTCCCATATTCATCCACCAATGGCATATTCATATCATCAATAAAACATATCAACTTCTTCCCCATCGGCGGTCCATAAATATCCTTCGTTCGTTTCTCCACTGACGATTCTAAATTCAATTGCACATCCATCGATGACGTTCTCGACGAGAAATTTATATTCAACAGTATATTACTGTCCGGATCCAAATTTCTTAAGAAATTTTGTATGATTGCTGTTTTTGATGTGCCCGTTTCACCTACCAACACAATCGGTTGTCGTATTTTATTCATCAATTCCAATAAATATGTAACACGAACAGTATCCACTGTTGGTACAAGAATTTGTGAGAAACGTTTATTTGCATCGTGCACATATTCCGGTATAATCCAATCCCATGCGACCCATTTCTCATTCTCAATATCCAAAAAGTAATCGTAAAATGTCGGAAATGCTGTAGGAATATTCCTTAAACCGGCTCGATTCTCTTGTGTATCATCAAATTTCAACATGGAAATTTGCGATTTCACATAATCATCAAAGTCTGTGCGATCGTCTGAAACGATCGAAGCGCCAACGGAATTATACAAACTAGTAATAAACACACTCAAAATCAAATCGTCATTGGCCGGCTCCTCGGGATCTCGATTATCCTTTGGATTTTGGGGAAAAATCGCATCAATCATACAACATAATTGCGTTATCATATTAAGACCAGTTTGGGGGATAACTGTCTTCAAAGGATCCACTTGTCGTGTTCCCAACGTCCCTTCTAACACGTAATTCATTAAATCAGGCACAATACGTTCGTAAATCTCCTGAAATGCTTCTCTTTCCGGTGGATGTTTTCTAGTATTCACCCATCGATCCCAAAACGGTTGATAACCTAAATTCTTCGGATCTACATATACCATACCAGCACGTGAAACGGTCGCTGGTGAAGCATACTGCAAATCACCCACTTCAAACAGTAATGCACACGTCGGTTGCTGCAAACGAATACGTTCCCCATTCGCCAACGTTAACAATTTATTATCGTCCATTACAGAATTCATATTTTCAATCCACAATGCATCCACATCACCATCAAACAATATATAACGACGTTCTTGTATTTTCTCTGTTGGTTTATTCATTTCTCGGAAAATATTCGACAATAAACCGTCCGTCCAATCACGTGTTAATGGATCTAATATACCATACAATTCAATTACAGAACAAGCCTTTGGATTTAGAATAAACAATTTCGTATTAAAACCTAATAATGTTTGTGCATTTGCCAGTGTTTCAATAACCACCGTCTTTCCACCCCCCGTTGGACCGACAATCATTGTTGAATGTCTTGTCATCATTGTTTCATACATTTGTACGACTTTATCCACTTGGTATGGTAACACAATGTACCCTTTTGTCTCTAAGACTTTTTCAACGGCAGCATTAAAATCTGGATAACCAACACGTGGACAGTCCATACCAGGAAACAAATCTCTAATCAAGCCCAGAAACAGAGGCACATCGTCGTACACAAACTTGGGATGATTCATGTCTCTTAATGCCCGCATCAGTACTAGCGCTTCTTTAATATTCGGCGACGCTCTTTTCAACACACCAGCCATTCGTAAGACAGCATTTAACGCTCGCAAACCCCAATCGTAATGAAACTGTTTCGATAATTGCTCTCTAGCCAGTTTATACAACACAGTCATCTTTTTAGCAAGTACTTTAGCTTCTAAAAACCCATCCGAAAATAATGAAATCAAACAAATCATCTCCATATCAGGAACAATACACACAACAGGTCGAAATAATGCTTTTACACTCTCTGGAAGCTCCGTCCTTCCAGCATACCCTGGATTCATCGTAATAAAAATTCCCACTTTAGAATCCATTGCGATTTCTTGTCCCTCAAACGTAAATCGATTCAATTTCAATAACAGTGCACTACGAATCGTTTGTAATTGTGTAGAAATCACAGACAATACAGAAATATCAATTCGATTAAACTCATCAAAACAACCCCAAGCACCGCATTGTACTAAACCAGCTAATGTCGTCCCAATCGCTTTAAAATCCATTCCTTCACCACAATTTGTCACAATACAAAGCAATGCCATAGCTTTTGCTAAATCTTTTGTTGTTTCAGTCTTTCCTGTACCAGCAGGACCTGCTGGCGCTCCACCCATGTGCATAATCAATGCTTGTGTTATCGTTAAATAAATTCGATCTGTCAATGGTGTGATCACCAAACGTCCATTCAATCCCATATACTCGTATCCATACTCAAACGAACCAGTACATTGTGTCACCCACAAATTATCCAAATGATTTACCCAATAAAATCTCAACTGACTTTCCCATTCGAATTCCTGCACATCGGAAACACTGTCCCTAACAAACTTCTCCACAATATCTCTGGCATGCACTTCCACAATTGCAATTGTACGAAATTTACTTCGATCATTAGCCGACAATTCCGCTCTTACAGTTATAACAATCTCCTCTAATTGCTTATTCAACTGTCCTAAATAATCTTTCATTGCACTTTTACTGCCTTTTTTAATTTTAACGAAAACATTCTCAACTTCAGCCGTCCACCACACTTGACTGCCAGCCAAACAAATCATACCCTGATACTCTAATATCCATTCCACTCTAGGTCTACGTATTTTCCCATAATAAAAAATTGCACTCTTTGTTATAAAACGATTCGTTCGTCGCATCTCATTCAACACATCATTCATCCAATCCTCAACTTTACCTTCAATATAAACTGGTGAACGGAATTCCATTACTTCACCTTCACTCGATATCATTGCTGTTGCAATCAATCGATCATTTTGATCCATAAGAAATCGCAACGATTTGATATTATCAAACATTTTTATCATATGTTCTTGTACAACATTCGGATCACTACTGCCAAGTATTGAAAGTAATTCTTCCGTAGAAATAAAATAAAATCTTGGAAAACGTCTTCGTTTCGAATCGAGATAATCGTTTAACGATTTCTGACACCGATCTAAACCTAAACCAAGTCCAATAAACTCTTGTAATCTACCAGATGCGCTGCAACATTCCAAAACAATTGGTTTCTTTGCAGTGTCTATCATAATTCTCTTAAACGATTTATCAATATCATCAAATTTTTTCGCTTCATCGGGTAATTGTGATCTTATATCACCACCGATAAAAATACCCTCCAAATACAACCATTTCCTTTGCACCGACAACCATTCGTCAATCACTTCACCAATTAACGATAAATTCTTCTCCCATTTTTGCACTTGACCCAAAAACGGTCCAACAAACTGCGAACCTGCCATACTTTGTAAATTCATACTATTATCCTCTAAAATTTGTGTAATTTCATCGGTGGTGCCAAGAATATAACCGCGATCTTGTCCATCAATCATATGCTTCCTCAAATTAAATTGCATTGTCGCCCAAATATCAGCGATCTCTTTCACTCCTTTCTCTATCGACAACTCTTTAATTGCATTATTAATGATATCCTCTGCAATATCTTGATATCGATCCAATTGCATTGCAAACATATTGTCTAAAGTAAACCGTTCCGGTGACATATCGAACTCAATCCCCGTTTTCTTCATCAATTCATGCCAATGTCGTTCTCTTAATGCTTCATGTTTCAATGCGACCATCAATGGAACAGCACTTCGAAACTGTTTCATCTTCAATTCCAACATCTGTCCAATGGCCATAGTACGAATTTCTTTCGGTAAACGTCGAAACTCTTTCAAAAACGCATCAATTCCATCTAGCAATGCTTGTGGATTTAAATTGGCCCATAATGTTTTACCCCACGATTCTCGTGCTTGTTTCTGATTTTTGTACAATTTATAAACGACACCCATATAACCAAATTCATTTTTACAACGTAAAAAATCAGAATAATCCGCTAATGGAATATCAAACAACGATTCCGCATGTACAAGACTAATTCGTTTCGTTTCTAGTTCATCAAATGTGATCGCATATTCATCCATTAAAATAACACCCTGATCCATATCTTCACCAACAGCACCGGGTCCCTCTTCATCGAACTTTTTTACAAACTCTGCCAAAATATCACAAAACGCTTTAATTTCGTTCATTGTAATTATTGCAAAACGGTCTTTGGTCGATTCCAAACGCTGTTCACGATACAAACCAGACATATAAAGACTTTTCCATTGATTCTCCAACTCATGTGCCAATTTCTCATGTTCCGCATCAAAGTGAATCATATGTTGTCGTAAAAGAGCGTAAGTCTCTTGAAAATTCAAGAATTTCAATTCAGATGCAATATTTTCCGCTCGTATTATAGTAATTGCTTCTAAAACTGCTTTGAAATCCTCCAAACCTTTAATATTCTGTTTAACAATATTATTTAAATTCTCAATTTTCTCTTTCATTTCATCCATTTGAGTTTTTGTGTTTACGTCCAACAACTCTCCCAAAATATTCCTCCATTCTAATGCATGTTCAACAATTGTGGATAAAATCGGTTGTACATTAAGTTGTATAAATTCCACATGAATAAATTTTTTATGATTCGAAACATTTGCAATTAATTCATTATAAAAACTAAAACGCTCATCATATCTCGCTAAAAGACTATTCTTTTCCAAAAATTGTTCACAAGATATCCGTTTATCAAACAACCACAACGATCTATACGCAACCCATTTATTGATAATTTTATTCACTTCAATTAACGCTTTTTGAATAATATCGTTCAGTTTTAAGACAGTTTCATTAATATCCGATACACGAATCACATCATCATACATCGAATACAAAAAATCTTTATCATTTGGTATCTGTATCGGTTTACACAACAAACACGTTTTGTCCATCCAACGTGGACATATTTTCAATCGTTCAAGAAAATCTCTTGTTGTTCTTAAAAAAGTGTTATAAATATCAGCAGCACTTGGTCTTAGAAAAATATCCGTTTGTATCACAACAACATCAACTTGAAACAAAATCGTATTCAATTCAATTTTGTTTATAAATTGTTCCAAATTCCGTAAAGTCATCAAAGTCATCGCTTTGAAAATTTCCTCCTCCCAATGTCGATAATAACGTACCATTGCCGGTGACTTACCGGAATTCGTGTGCAAAATTAACACCTCAATATTGATCAGCATTGGTGTAAGTGATTCGTACATTCGCAACAATTTAATAACAGCCTCATTACGTTTCTCATGAATGTTTATAAAGAAATCTTTACATGGTACTTTACCTTCACTTTCTTCATTATTAAATTCAAACAAGTTCACATTTGATATTTGATGTATTTTTTTGTACAATTCTCTTTCCATATTTGTTGCATCCCGAAACAAGATTTCAAAATGACTTAATAACGTTGAACAAGTATCCACATACTCATCAATTCCTAATGAAGACCAATTTATCCTCATTAAACCTGGCTGAATACTCAATTCAATTTCACGTAATTTCTCTTTATACAATTGAATCTAGAAACGATTATCAAATTCAAACAACTATTCACAAACCAAAAAAAAACTCTACCTGATGCGGTTTCATATTTTTTATAATATTATTATAGTTTGTAATCATACTGGAAACAGCGCGCACATCAATCTGCAATTTCCCCTTACGAAACGCTACATTTCGAATATTCTGCGGCAATTCCAAATTCAATTGCTCCAAATCTTCAATGCTCCCAATCGCTCTCCACATTGATTCGTTAAAATTCAACGCAAATTCCATACCATTCTCAACAATTGTACTACTGCCCATCAATTCATGCCATGTTAAACCTTTTTGTGAATTGATTTTCTCCATCACAGTCTGAGCTGACCGACTGAAATGTGTAAATGTGCTTGTACCAAGCTTCGCTAAAAAAACAACCAAAATCATTTAACTCCAAATCAATTCTCAACAAATCAACATACATTTCTTAGATACAAGCGAGATCGTACTACTTATATTCGATGTCAAAACATTCGTACTACGTGCACTTTTCACCGGCACTTTCCTCTCAATCGTATCAGTCACTTTAAGTATATACATGTTCATTGTTTTTTCCAATACAGGTTCATTCACTTCCAACCAATCATTGTACTTCTGCAACTCATAATTCCGTAAATCTTTACACAATGCTACATATGCAGCGAATGTATTCTCTTTTAATGGTGATGACATAATTTCCGGCACTTTTTGAAACATTAAAACTGTATGTTTTAATTTATAGAACAAAAGACGCGACCAATAAATCGCTCCTACTGCAGGCGCAACATTTTTTATGATAGGAGGCGCTCGTTTATTACGCTAAAAAAGAACTGATTTACAACGAATTGTAGACAGTAAACCAACAATTGTACCGTAAATATATCCTCCACTTCCAATATCTCATCCAAAAACTTTCGTACAATCACATCGAATTTCACCATAAGTGTATCCAAAATTGGTTGACGTGTATTTAAATTCCTAAACTCCAACAACACCTCCAACGCTGCCTCCGCGGATCGAATCCGTTTGAAACTTTGATCAATAAATCGTACACCTTCCGTATCTAATTTTCGCACTTCTTTATAAAACGATGTTATAATTGCTTCCCAATTTTCTTTATGATTTGCACTAAATATATTAAAATCCGTATTCTCAATTTGTATTACAAGCTTTTCTACACGCTTTCCAACATTGTCAATACTTTGTGGATCACTAACAATCGATTTTAATTTTGCTCCAAATATATTATTAAACTGATATATTATCTAAAAGATTGTTCATATTAAAATCAACAAATTTCGATTTTAATTCTCATTAATTTACCGTCGCTACATCGTACAAATCTTTACACACTAACGCCATATAATCCGAATCAAAAAACAGAATCTTTTTATCGAATTCCCAACGTTGCCCTTTACCGGAATCTTCAATTGATTGTCGTGTTTGCATATATGACGATTTCCATTGGTCCAACATTTTCTTTGCAGACTGAGTGAGTTCTTGAACTTGTTCAATCGATTTCCTGTTTAAATAAACCATAAAAAAATTTTAGAAATAAGCATTTTTTGACTTTTACCGAAACAAAAATTCATTGTCCAGTTCTTTAACCACTTTCTCTCTTAAACACCAAACAATACGTTCCATAAACGGCACCATTGTCTCATCAGTGCAATAATATCCTGATAGGATCCATATTAATTGTAAACGTTCCATTAAATCCGGCAAACATTCAGCAATCTTATCAAAATCATTACTATTCGTAATAATATTCATATGACGCATTATTGTCATTAGAAATTTAACATTATCACGTGCTTCTATAAAATATTTCTTCAAATCCAATTGATACAAAATAAAACCGTCCATTATAGGTGATTTTGATTTGTCTAACAACTCAATGATTCGTTTCATTTTCGGTTTTTTAAATTGATCAACAAGGGCACAAAACGCCGATTCACGTTCATGCCAATAATCGTATTCTGGTAATGGACCATTTCCAATAGGCGTCTAATCATTTTCATTTAATTAAAACTAAACTAATTTAATAATAAATGTTTACCTTTGCCTGATAAGTTTCTATTGCTCTTAGAATCTGTTTCTCCCATGCCATGACAACTTCTTCTAAAACGGACACAATTTTCTCATCACTTAATAATTCCTCATCCGATTGGTCTGTTTGGAATATATTCAGTGGAAAATCGGCTATCACTAAATCAGTCTCATCTTCAAAGTGTTTTATAGACCTTAGAAAACATATTTTTAAATGAATAGTGAAGAGAATCAGACGTCAGAGACCCACCATTCCAAATGACTCACAAAGCCCTTGATTTCGTTGATAATGTCATCACGAACTGGTGTTCTTTCGTTTTCAGGGACATTATCAAAAACAGAAAAGTGTCTGCCACTCTGAATCATATCATAGATTCTTCGATAATCCGATGGTCTTTTGAAATCCGTCATTTCTGTTAAATCGTCTATTGTTTCATTAGTCACATCTCGTTTATTACGAGATATTCTGGTGCTTGGCTCTTCGAATGTATTTTGCATTAATGGCATATACAACTAAATAAAAAAACGTAAGTTAAATCAATTTGTAACTGATAAGTGTTTATACCGTTTTTATTATGTAGTTAAGAGACTGTAAACTGCTCCCACTAATGGTTCCAATGAGGAAATAAAGAGGTAATCGCACTTCAGCTTCTTCCACAGTATCAAAGTTTGGTATTCCTTCAATACTGTTACGATAAAAATATATTATGCGAGTAGACGGATTCTCATGTACACAATCTTGTAAGTTTGAGAAGCCACCATGTAACGTGTAGTCAGTCACAATTTTTTCAATGATTTTCTGGAAAATGGAATAAATTATCAAGTAAGTAAACTAAATGCGACTAAAAATATTTACTGGCACGTAGATTATTTCAGGTTCTTCTTCAGGTGCTACATCCTCAGTCACAGCGTCTGTTTTTCCTTTCTTTCTCTTTCCTTTACCCTTTTTGTCTTTTTTACCTTTTTTCTTCTTTTCTGGTTGAGGTGTAGATCTTGCTTCTACAAAAAAAATTGTGATTTTTTAAAGAACAATGTACGTTTTATACTTGTACCATCCAAATCGGAAATTTCCACATCCGTGACAGTTCCAGAAGGTAACACATCTTCGGTTTTTTCAGTGGTGCCTTCTTCAGTGGCAGTTTCAGTCTTATTATCTGCCTCAATCGTCGTTCCACCTGCAACTTCCAGTTTTGGCGATTCAGCAGCATTCTCTTCATCGTCTAGAGGCAGTGGCTCGGGACTGGTAGTTGGAGTTGATTTGCCAGACGATTTACTTCTTGATTTGTTTCTTTTCTTATCCTTTTTCTTCTTCGACAATTTCTTTGACTTTCGAACCGACTCTCTGGGTTGTTCAACGACTGTTGGTTTTTTAACTAAAGTGGGTCATGAAAAACAAAAGAGAATAAATGTCATCGGTGATGTACAAACACAAATTTAAAGTAAGTCCTTAAAAATGATTGAATATTTAAAAGAAAATGCACCTATTTCAGGTACCATAATTTCTTCTTCAACAAGTTTTTCATATGACGTTTTATAAATGTAAAACAACCGTTTGTGAAGGTCTGTGGTTGTTATCAAATCGTCATCTAAAAAGGACGCCAATGCATCCTCCAAATCTTCATCATTCGAAACCATTTCTTCGAAGTAATGGCTCGAATTTAAACCAAACATTTTTGTGACTGTTTTTACTACCCAATCACGTCGGTAGTCCAAAGCCATTTTAAACAGTTCTTATAAAAATTTAATTACAAATAAAGTATTGGAAGAGGTAATTCATTTTATTTATTGTTTATTTTGGAAATGATTGGTTGCTTGGACGACAGACACAATTTGTTCCAAATGGTAAAGTGATTTGAACGTTTTGAACGTGTACACGATCCCTTGTACTATTTATAAGCTAATTTATTAATTCTAAATTCAGAAACTTACCATTTTTATGAAAAATATTAACTATTTAAGCACCGTTCCAAAGGCCTTGGAAAAATAAACAAAACAGATAAAGTTAGGTTAGAAACACGATGAATCAGTGTACCACAACAAAAATCCAAAACACCCCAATTCATAATTAATGACGTTTCACGATTTGTTTTGACAGTTGACATGTTTTCAAAGAGGCAGACAAAACTAATTAATTATTAACAAATTTTTAATGTAAAATATTTAGTTGTAAGTTTTTTTTTCTTAATTTTCCACCTAATTTTACAATGGCATCACAAAACAACAATAATACAAGTGAAATAGATGAATTAAAGAGTGAAATTGAACGGCTTACAAGAGAATTAGACCAAGCGAGTAGTGAAAAAGTCCAATCTGCCCAATACGGTCTTGTATTATTAGAAGAGAAAAAGGATTTACAACAGAAATGTGAAGAATTGGAAACATTATATGAAAATTCCAAACATGAACTCAATATAACACAAGAGGTACAGTACACCGCATTTATAATTAGACAATGATCCCATTAAATTATTTCATACATTTATAATTAATTTATTCAGTGTTTATTCACCCGTTCCACTTTTGCAGGCATTAGCAAAATTTCAATCTAGTCACAAGGTAACCACAAAAACCGGAATTGAATCGGAAGAGTCTTTATTACACGAATCGGCAGCTAGAGAAACATCCTTACACTCACAAATTATCGAACTAGAGGGTGAAGTAAAGCAATTAAAACATGAATTGGAACGTGTCACTGTTGAAAGGGATCGAATGCTCCAAGAGAACACCGATATGGGCAAAGACAAAGAAGATCGGGGGATGGAGTGTAAAAAATTGCGTATGGAATTGCGTGAAGTGAAATTCAGGGAGAATCGTTTAATAAGCGACTATTCGGAATTGGAAGAGGAGAACATTGCATTGCAGAAGCAGGTCTCTGCACTGAAAAGTTCTCAAGTTGAGTTCGAAAGTCTGAAACACGAAATTAGACGTTTACACGAAGAAATGGAACTGTTGAATTTACAAGTAGAAGAATTAACACATTTAAAAAAAATCGCTGAAAAACACATGGAAGAAGCACTCGAATCATTACAAAATGAACGTGAAGCGAAATATGCTCTGAAAAAAGAACTTGACCAACAAATAAACCGCGATTCCTTTTATAATATCAACAATCTTGCATATAGTATAAGAAATATAACGGAAGAAACGCATTTGGGCAGCGATTGTGAGGACGATATACCCGGTCTGAAGCGTATTGAAGACAGCCTGAATGCCGCCGCCCCCGATTTAGCCTCCCCTGACGGTAAACAAGTGGATCTCTTCTCCGAGGTGCACTTGAACGAATTACGAAAATTAGAAAAACAATTGGAACAATTAGAGAAAGAGAAATTGTGTCTAACACAAAATTTACGCGAGAATCAAAACCAAGTTGAAAAAACACAAAGTGAATTACAAGTGTTTTTATCACGTTTAACACAATTGGCAGCACATGTGGACTCGTTACAACATTTATCACACAATATCGAAAAAAGTACCACCAATTCAAACGATGATAATGTGAAAACAATTGGACAATATCAGCAATGGTTTAAAATGTCTGGCAAAGAAATTGAGCAGCTAAAACATGATATTAAAGAGTTGGAAAAGTTAACGAACATCTCTGATGCAACATTACAATTACGCACTGAAATAACCAACTTGAAAAATCGTTTATTCGACACAGAGCAAAAAGGAATGGATTTAGAGGGTGATTTGAAGTTGTTGAGAGAATTTGCGAAGGATGCAAGCACATCATTGGATGAAACACAGAATAATGTCCAAATTGTTTCGGAAGAATTGGCACAATTGTATCATCATGTGTGCACTGTGAATGGACAAACACCGACAAGGGTGATTTTGGATCATGAGAAAGAGGGAATGACACCAAGTAAGTAAAAAGGAAACTGTTTTTAAATGAGAAGAGTTAATGTTGATTTTTTAGTGACTGAAACTGCCCCGCCGATTGGCGAAATGTCCAAGATTGAATTGTTGAGAAATCGATTAAAGAGTGACATTCCTTTACATGATTTGGAGACATTGAATGATACTGCCGTGTTGGCAAGAAATGTGTGTACAGTTGTAGACCAAATTAAACATTTAAGGAATGCGATTGAGAATACAATTGAGTTGTCGAAGGTGAAACGGGAGAAGAGTGATGGTTCTTACGAAGGTAAATGAAAGAGGAAGTTGGAAAGACTGTTTAAACATGTTTTTTTGTAGGTGTTAAAGATGAGAACAACGAATCAGAGATAGCCGATTTGCAAGAGCAAGTGATCCGTCTGAAAAGTTTATTATCCACAAAACGTGAACAAATTGCAACATTACGTACCGTCCTTAAATCGAATAAAAATACTGCCGAAGTTGCATTAACGAATCTAAAAGCGAAATATGAGAATGAGAAGAAAATTGTGTCGGAGACGATGATGAAATTGAGGAATGAGTTGAGATTGTTGAAGGAGGATGCTGCGACATTTTCAAGTATGTTAAATAAATATTTTAAGTGATCAGTTTTAAAAGTGTTTCTTTGTAGGTTTGAGGGCAATGTTCGCAGCAAGATGTGAAGAGTATGTGACACAAGTGGACGAATTGCAGCAACAGTTAACGGCGGCTGAAGATGAAAAGAAAACATTGAATCAATTGTTGCGATTAGCGGTGCAACAGAAATTGTCGTTAACGCAACGTTTAGAAGAATTGGAAGTTGATAGAGAGATACGTAATGCACGTAGACCAAATAATCATAATTTTCAACGTGCTGGACGTTCGAATCGTGACATGTTCTAGCCAAGGTCACGTCGCCCCATTATTTATGCGATCGCATTTATTACTACGTTATTTAAATTGTAAACATTAAGTGGATTTTTTGGAATGGGGTAGAGGTTTCTTTTCAAATTCCAATTTCGTATGCATTTATAACAGTTTTGTGAATGTAGAATTATTTAGGGATTAGTTGCAACGATACTTTTTTACTTAAATTAACCAACAAGGTGGTATGAAGTGATTTTCATGGGTGTTTATTGAAATGTTTGGTGCCCTGTTGGTTGAATGTGTTGCCAAAACTGGTTTTTTGTCTTCTATTTCTCACGTAGACCAATATGTTGATTATTTATTGATTAATATATTTATTAGATTTTATTAATCGTAGATGATAAAAGAATTGTAGCCATTAACATTTATAATATTGTATAGGGTTTTCTGATATTTTGGTTAACAATAATGTTTTTAAATGTTGCTCGATTGAAGAGGCCCTATAAAATTAGAGAATTAGTTGTTAGTGATGGTGAATTTTTTGTGATTAGAAATAATTATGATTTCACTTTCGTTTTTGATAATTAACTTAAAAAAAGACTTAAAAGATTCACAATAATTATAATGAGGAAAAAAAATAATGGTATGTTTAAAAAGTTATATCATGTAAAATGATTGAATAATTTCATTTAACTGTGGTACTAATTGTAAATTGTTAAAAATATATATTTAATAATTGTTAAGAAACCAAGATAAATAGTGGTAGTGTAAAAAAAATTGGAAGGGAAACAGAAACGTCATATGCTAAAAGTTGAGGGCTTTTCTAATTATTTATGAGAATTATGGATTTTCTGGAGGAGGGTGTTAATGTGCAACTATAAAAATTAATGTAGTAGAGAGGTAAAATTGATGTTTCTGCTTCCAGTATATACATTATATTCGTCTTTTTTCCGTTGGTTCGAAGTCCATACTATATAATATAATAACGTTTGTTATTTATTTGTCCTTTTTCCGAGCCTATGGACCACGGAAATTGCCCGTCCCTTTATTAATAAACAAGCTCCACACGATGAAAATTAATTACAAAATGAAATGAACCTTATTTATTTTATTGTATTTAATTGATGATGATCAAAATCTGTGTGCAATTTTTTGAAATTTGAACTTTATATTTAACATGTTTTTATTTATATTATACAATATTCTTATTATATACATGTTCTTTGTTTATAAATAATATATAGATTTTCTTTGCTTAACGTACTATCTACATATATGTGTTTAATGTTTATTCATTGTACCTAATATTTTTAATAATCTTATTACTTTAATAAATTAATTAAAACTTAGTCACAAGTGCATTAATTGTGTTATTGGGCATGGGGATGAAATTTTGATTCGGGGTTGGATTGTGAGAAAATAAGATTCCAAAAAATGGCAACGTGAAAAATTCAAACGTAAAATTTATCAAAATTTAAAACTACCCTAGCATATTCAAAATTCTTTACCTTTTGTTACTGTATAATAAGTATTATCACACTTGGCGCTCAAATTCAAAGCGCTATTGGTACATTAGAACTACCAAAATCATGATGGTAGGTGTAATACTACCAAAATAATGATGGTAGTTCTAACAGGTAGGCGGAGTCGCGTAGTTCTGGCAGTTCTTGGATTACGGTTTGCTAGTTCACGCCGTTCCGTTGATTTTCCATCGAATTTACCGGGAATTGCACAAAGACAATATTTATAATTTGAGTGTTTAATAATATTTTAGTGTTCGTTGTCCAAAATGGACTTTTTAGAATATTCTGATATAACAGCAGAGATTAAAGGATGCATGGTAAGCTAAAAAACCACAATAAAATAATCAACAGTTGTACATGTGTTAATTTTTTAGACGCCAGGCAAATTGAAAATGACCGATCAAAATATAATATTCAAGAACAGTAAAACAGGCAAAGTCGAACAAATACAATCGTCCGATTTCGATGTGGTAAACTTTCAAAATTTTGCTGGCAATTGGGGCATACGATTGTTTCTTAAAAATGGTACCCTGCACCGATTCGTTGGTTTTAAGGATTCGGATAAAGAAAAGATGGCCAAATTCTTTTCAAACGTTTACAAAATCGACATGCTGGAGAAGGAATTGAGTCTAAAAGGCTGGAATTGGGGTACAGCAAAATTTAGTGGTTCAGTCCTCAGTTTTGATATTGGCAATAACAGTGCCTTTGAAATACCATTAAATCATGTGTCTCAGTGTACTGCTGGCAAGAATGAGATCACAATGGAGTTTCATCAAGTAATTACTGCCAAAAACTCAACTATTTTACTTGTATTTTATTTCATTTTATTGTAGAACGACGATGCCCCAGTAAGTTTAATGGAAATGCGCTTTTACATACCATCAAACGAATTAGCTGGCGACATCGATCCCGTCGAAGCGTTCCAACAACAAGTAATGGCCAAGGCAAGCGTTATCAACGTTTCTGGCGATGCTATTGCTATATTCAGAGAGATTCACTGTCTCACTCCACGTGGTCGATATGATATCAAAATATTCCAGACATTCTTTCAACTTCACGGTAAAACATTCGACTACAAAATTCCAATGTCGACTGTCTTGCGATTGTTCCTTCTTCCTCACAAGGACGGTCGCCAGATGTTTTTCGTTGTGAGCTTAGATCCTCCAATAAAACAAGGCCAAACTCGTTACCACTTTCTGGTCTTGTTGTTTAATAATGAAGAGTCCACTTCAATTGAATTGCCATTCTCAGAGTGAGTTGTTTTCTTCTCAGAAATGAACTGCTATTACTATTAAAATTTCTTTTAGGGAAGAGCTGAAAGAGAAGTACGAGGGAAAACTAACAAAAGACCTCTCTGGTCCAACCTATGAAGTGCTAGGAAAAATAATGAAGAATATCATCAACAGGAAACTTACGGCGCCTGGTTCCTTCGTCGGGTAAATAAAGAACACCTCGTGTGACTGTTGTAAATTAATTGAACGTTTTTGCAGTCATTCTGGCACGCCCGCAATTGGATGCTCATACAAAGCAGCCGCTGGTTATTTGTACCCATTAGAAAGAGGATTCATTTACGTTCACAAACCACCAATTCACATTCGTTTTGAAGAGATCGCTTCAGTGAACTTTGCACGTGGCGGTGGCAATACGAGAACGTTCGATTTTGAAGTTGAACTCAAGTCAGGCACATTGCACACTTTCAGTAGCATTGAAAAGGAAGAATACGGTAAATTCTTCGATTTTATTAACTCCAAGAAACTAAACATCAAGAATCGTGGCAAGAGCGTAAGAGATTTCCGCTATGTCAGTTGATTTGGTTAATTTATTGTCGTTTTTCAGGACAAAGCTTCGTACAAGGACGACTTTGGCGATTCAGACGACGAAGCGGCGCCAGACGCGTACTTGGAGCGCGTTAAAGCCGAAGCTCAAGAAAGGAACGAGACCAGTGGCGATGAGGACGAGGAGAGCACTGATGAAGACTTTGAACCAGATCAGAATGAGAGCGACGTGGCCGAAGAGTATGACAGTGCACACAGCAGTTCGTCGGACGAGGAAGGATCCGATGGTGAGAAAAAGAAGGAAAAGAAGCCCAAAAAGGAGAAGAAAGAGAAACCGAAAAGTTCGTCGTCTGATAAACCACGTAAACAAAAGGAGAAGAAATCGAAAGACAGAGATTCGAATAAACCGAAACGTCCAAGTACGGCGTTCATGTTGTGGTTGAATGAGAATCGCGAAAAGATCAAGTCCGATAATCCGGGCATAAAAATAACGGAGATTGCGAAAAAAGGTGGCGAATTGTGGCGTGAATTGAAGGATAAAACTGAATGGGAAGGTAAAGCGGCCAAGGCGAAAGAGGATTACAATAAAGCAATGGAAGAGTATAAAAAGAATGGCGGTGATGTGGGGAAAGATCGCGGTAAAGATGAGAAAAAATCGAGTAAGAAAACAGAGAAGAGCAGTCCGAAGAAGAAACCGGCAGCGAATACGTCCAGTTCGTCAGCGTCTGCGGCTCCCATCAACAAGGAATTTAAGAGTAAAGAGTACATAAGTGATGAGAGTAGTAGCAGTAATTCGGAAGATGAGTCTGCCAAGAAGAAGAAAGCCAGTAAGCCAGCGGTGAAAAAGTCGAAAGGGAAAAGTGAGTCGGGAAGTGAATCTGAAAAGGATAAAAAGAAACGAAAGAGAAGCAGTGATGAGGCTAGTAAAAAGAAAGCGAAAAAAGACGAGAGTGAGGATGATGAGGAGGTTGAATCTACACCGGAATCCAGTGAAGTGGAAGATGATGAAAGTGATTAAATTAATTAAGGTATTTGTTTTACGTTCGATGAAATAAATTCGTTTCTTTTGTATAAAAAGTGAACTTTTATTTTATACCGATATCGGATAACTCTTTTTTCATCTTTTCTATATTCCCTTCCCAGATGTTTTCTTGAGGTTCTCTGGTGGATTTTACTTGTAAGTTGATTATTACAGACATTGCAGCTTTGATCGATGCAGTTGACCGGCCTGGAATATCACATGATTAGCAGGTTTGGTTATTAAATGTTTCCAGTGTTCACCGTTGGCGTAAATAACGTCTAGGGTTTTGTTTAAAACATTCTGAACACGCCTTGCGGACTCGATTTTGTTACATTTTACACGCTGGTAGATTTCGTCGACCAGTTTGGGCAGGAAGTTCAAGCAATTTGATACGATACAGTCGAAACCGCTTGCAATAGCGCCCAAAATCGCCTAAATTAAACAAAGTTAAGAAGAATCGCGGATAATTCGATAACTACCTCATCAGTTCCAATGAAAATTGTGAACTTCTCTTGACTGATTCGTAATACTGATGAACTGGTTTGGAAATCACTTGTACTGTAGATTATCCCCTCGAATAAGTCCACTTCGCCGGTTATATCTAATAGAAACTGAGAAATATCAACTAAAAGCAACATTGTTTTAATTCCCCCTGCAATATTAATGGATTTATTTACTCTTTGTGGGCAGTAAATCGGGATAGTGGTGATAAAATATTGGAATATTATTACAACATCTGGCAACGCATTTTATGTATCGGATTATGTCCAAATGACTCTTAGGACTGCTGTACAAATCGGGAAGTAAAGCTATGGCACCAACTTTCAGACTTTCAGCATGACGAGCCTAAAAATTACATTTAAAACTTGGATTTGAAGACTGCTTTGTGCTTTTAATAGTGTACCAATTCAATGACGCTTTTTAAAGGTGCCCCACCGACTTGCACCATCACAAATTGTTCATTTTCTTTACAAACTTCCATCCAATGTTGTGTGACTTTTTTCCGTTCTTCGATAGTTAAAGACATGCCTTCGCCGAGTATATCGTTAACTGGAATTCAATAAGACAGTCAATTCTGTGATGATTTTTGTATGTACACAATTTACTTAGTAATCCTTTCACATTGCATAATTTTAAAAAATCTCCATACGATTTAATTATTTTGTAATTAACGTCCATTGCTCTAGAACATAAAAAATGCATTGAATAAAACTGATTTGTTGAGTGGTGCGAATTTTTACTTTGTGTTGTCGAACGGAGTTACAACTGGACAAAGCATTCCCTTAAAAGCGAATTTCCTCTGAAACAAACGTTAGTTGGAATATGTTTCATTGGAATCTTAAACAGACTCACACAAACATTCGAGTCTGGACTTTTTAATTGCAGCTGATGCTTCATTGAACTCATATGTCTAGCGATACCAGATCTACAACTTTTGTAGTCTCTTTTACACAACTTACAATAAAAGTACTCATTGCCGTGAATACTCTCAGACAACCACAGTTTCAAACTAGGAATTTGTTCCCAATCTTTTTTATATTTCTGTTTATACCTCTAAAAAGTAAGAATACATGAATTTCCTTTAGTGTGGAAGCAAATCACTTACTTTCGAAGGCGTACTTGAATCTTCTTTCTTTATTTTGTCTACATTTTTTTTATTCAATGTCTTTTTCCTTTTGGATAATGGTTCAGAATCGTGATCACTTTCACTAGATTCCGATTCCTCTGAATTCAGTTCAAAATCAGAATCATCACTGGGCTTAAAATCAGAAAACAAGTCTTTCACTGATTTTGGAGACGTAATTTTCTTCTTTTTATCATCTGCGTCTGTATCCAAGTCAATAGATTTATTACCCTCAGTCTTGGACATGTTGTTCTTTAATTTAAACAACAATAACTTAATGACTTTATTTAAATAATTTATAACAATATATGGTAAATATCAACATAACCCTAATTCCAAATTTGGACGTTTTGGATTTATTTTACAGATATCTGCATTTTTCTCAATTAGCCAGTACTAGTGACGCCCTACTGGTGAAACTAATTTATACTAACAAGCGAGGATTTTTTTGATTTTTGGCTTGTATTTATTATTTATTAATAAATGTACATATGCCGTAAATGTATTTCGCCTTTAATAGTCATTCGTATAGGAACAAATTTTCAATATGTATGCATGTGTGCTCGTTTTATTTAAATTGTAGCCCCAATCCGTTAGTTCAATAATCTGACACCAATAGAGGGCTAGAGACTAATTTGTTCCAGCTAGTCGCAAATTACAATTCCCTGTAATTTCAAAAATTCAAATTTTCAAATATTTTTTCCACTTTTATTGTTGTAAATAAATTGTAAATATTTAATAAATACACAATATATACAATTATTAGTGTTTTCTTCTTGATAAATCCTTTAGAAATAACGATCAACATTCAATGTTTAACTTTAGTTCGTTTCACACGTTTATACCTCGCCAAATCCCCTTCGAAATTCTGCGGTAAGGCCCCAAACAGTTCCTCATCAGTCATATCACTTAATTGTTGCGGTTGTGATTGCGGCATATGAAATATTCTTCGAAGAGACCTTGCATGCTCATCATCATTCAACATTGATCGTGACTTAATTGAAAGTAAATGATTCCGAATGGAATTGTCATTTAGTTTACTGCTAATGTCCCGTTTCGCCCTAATTGCCTCCTTAAAAGAATCAATATCGACGTCGGGTGCCAGTCTGTACCCCTCTGGGTGTAAGTCAACATAATATTGCGCCTCAATTGCCTCCCTCTTGTCTTTATTTCCCTCATCGTCGTATGTCTCATAATTGTTCTCTTCCAATGCTGGCACCAGTTCTTGTTGGGTGGCCCTGATTAATCTTCCATTCTTCTGGCAATTCTTACAATCAGCATTTTCACATTTGCAGTTATTCTCCACGGAACAATTGCCATTTTCACAATCGTCCCCGTGACTGTGTTCAGGAGCCTTCAGTTTTGAATTCTGTTCTTCTTTTTTAATGTCATCATAGTTGTCATCATCAGATTTCAATTTTCTTGTTTTGTAACCGACTGGAAGCGGTTCCGCACTTCTTCTGCGTCTCACTTGCGGTTTTGGGGTGCCATCCAAATTTATCGCTGGATTCAGCTCGTCGGTCTCCTCATCCAACAAAGTATTCGCCGCACTTCGTTTCTTCCTCAAACTATCATCGGCCCTTCGTTTCCTTTCAGTTGCTTTCAATGCTTCAATTTCCCGTTTCACTTGCTCTTTTAACGATTTTATTTTTTGTCTTATATTATTCTCAACTTTCTCTTCGTATTCCGCCAATTTGGAATCGTCTATCGGTGCTTTGGTAGCTTCTTTCGAATACGAAATTTCGCGTTTATGGATGTTCTTGCAAGACTTACAGTCCCCAGAATTGCAACCTCCATGGAGAGCCTCTTCAGTCGAGTCCAACACTGAACTTTCGACGGAAGTTTCCTTCTCTTTGTTGATCTCATCACTTCTTTTGTCCCTTGAATTTTCTATCAAATTAATTTTGTTCGTGCCTTCCTCTAAATTTTCATCCTCTTTCAAAATGTCCCTTTTCTTTTCATCCTTGGAATCCTTGTCTAACAGTCCCATATCGTTCAGGATGCTGGAAATTTGCTGTTCAACTTGTTTATCAATATCCACACTTGATTTAACCACTGGCTTCAAAGGACTTCTTGCTTCCCTTTCCGCTTTAAGCTTTTCATCAGTAATTTTATTATCAATCTTAAATCTTGTTATTATCGAGGGATATGATTCTTTGGAACGTTTTTCAGTTTTTACTTCTCTTTTATCGATGAAGTTTAGGCCATTTTCGTTGACTTGCATTTCATCGTTGTCGATTTCAACAAGAATATTCTCTCCACTTAGTGGTAACAGTTCAAAGGAGTCTTGAGATGGCTAGACAAACAAGAGATATAAAAAAAGTGAAATAACTTTATGGGAACTTACCTTTAAAACACCGACTGGATCCTCGCCTTTATAAACAATTGCACAGTTGCTTCCCAAACTGGACTTTCCTTTCGCTCCTTCTTCATTCTTGTACCTTTGTCCATTTAGAAATCTGTTCTCTGTCCTCAGACCCTTGTGGTTCTCAGAAAACCCATACGAAAATCCAATCATCAAAAGGGTGAAAATTAGGCAGACATTTTGGACCATAATTGTTTCAAGCGAAATGTCAGTCTTGAAAGCAACTACTTTGATAAATTAAAGTCAATCTTATCAGAAATGTTTATTGAAAAATCCTTTTACACCGTACATATAAGAGTCCCTTATCTGATGGTGAAATATTCAAACTCTATATCCTCCACTTAAACCATTTACTTCTCTATAAATGGTCATTGGAGTCAACAAAATATTCTTAACAACAAATTCGTATAAAAGGAAAATCAAAAATAAAAATAACATTTATAATAAATTTTTTATTTTTTGGGTTTTATACAAGCAATTATCGTAAGCTAGAATATAAAATTTGAAATATAAAAAAAGGTCTAATATAAAACCCAGACCGTAAGCATTTTAATAATATTCTTGTATTAAAAAACTTCTGCAAATGTTAACCGCTACCACTACTATAAAAATAATATATCTGATAAAAATAACAATTTATCACATTGTTAGAACGTTAGATACAATAAAACAGTCTATAATAATAATAAATCGAATGGCAAATAATTACTTCGTCACCAATGGCATATAGAACTTATGTGATTTCGTGTCTCTTGTATGCTTAAATGGCCCCTGTGGTGAGTCAACTAAAACGGCAGGACAAGGACCAATATTCCGTGGCAAGTATTCCTTTTTGTACGATGTCACTATATGCACATTACTATCACCTAATGTGATATTGGACACATTCGACCTTCTCGACACTCTCTCCACTCTCTGAACATTTTGCTGTCTTGTAAACTCCCCATAAGACTTCGCCTCCGACTGTCCATAAAAGTGTCCACCAACCGACAAATTATCTCTTCTCACAATCTTCTGCGGCCTCTCATACACCTGATACGAACTTGAAGACGCTTGATGTTGACTGCTACGTCTGTTGCTCGACTCCTGCTGCGAAGACCTGTGCATCGAACTCAAACTATGCCGTTCGGTGTTCTGTGTGGACCGGCCTTGATCATGCAAATTGCAGATCGATTTGCGCATTTCCAACGCTGCCGAACTGGTCGCATGTAAAGCCTCCGAAGAGGTGTGCAAACCTTTACGGTGCAATATCTGATTATTGATCTCTTCCGAACTCATCACGTTCTTGCGATGGTGCGTGGTTTGTGAAACATTCTTCTCTGTGTGTTGATGGGACACGTTCTGCTGACTGGATGAATGAATCACATTGTTTTGAGTGCGATTTTCGATATGCTGATGTGAATCGTGAACGTGCGTTTGAGAGGATGATTTTGTGATTTGATTGGCACCGGAAGTGACTTCTTTACGAACTGTTTCGGTGCTTCCGGTTATTGTCTGTTTCTGGGCTTGTGCTTTTTCCGCTGCACTTAATTGTTGAACACCTGAAGTGGTAGTAACTTTGCGAATTGTCTTCACAATGGTGCCATCGGCAAGAGTTTTTGTGTCTGTTGAAACGTTGGTGCTTTCGTGAACGCCATTGGTTTTCACCGCCTCCTCTTTCACCACCGCCTTCTTCTGGTCAGACCGTCTGGTGTAGGTGTTGTAGTTGGATTGGTTGGTGGTCTTCATGACAGATGTGTCGCTTCCAAGAGTGATATGCGATTCCATATGACGACGTTTGTTGACTGATGTGGGAGTGGTAACGACTGGAGATTCCTTTTTGGGTGTTTTGTTGAAGGTGTCTTTCGAAGTGGTGATGTACTCGACTTTCTCATTCGTGCCAATCTTCAATGAATCTTCATGTCGCTTAACTTCGGCACGTTCACCTCTTACAACGGTGTACTGTGACTTTGCCATCGTAGTGCCATTAAACTGTCCTTCTGGTTTTAAGTTGTCAGGATGTTTAACAACTGGTGCCCGTTCACCAGGTTGATATTTCGGTTTTTTCGGCGTTTCAAATTCACCTTCAGGGTGTAGATTGTCTTGAGGTTTCTTGGGAGTTGGACGTTCAGCTGGTTGATAGCCTGGTTTATGAGGACGATCAAAATCGCCTTCAGGATGAAGATTGTCTGCGTGTCTAATTGGTGTTCTCCGTTCTCCAGGACCGATTTTCGTTGGTGATGGTCTTTCAAAGTCCCCTTCTGGATGTAAATTGTCTTGCGGTTTTTTAGGTGTCGGTCTTTCAGCTGGTTTAAATCCAGGCTTATGAGGTCTTTCGAAGTCCCCTTCAGGATGTAAATTATCTGGATGTCGAATTGGAGTTCGACGCTCACCAGGACCGATCTTTGTTGGACTGGGCCTTTCAAATTCTCCCTCAGGATGAAGGTTGTCTTGTGGTTTTTTCGGTGTAGGTCTCTCAGCTGGTTGATAGCCAGGTTTATGTGGACGTTCGAATCCTCCCTCCGGATGCAAATTGTCTGGATGTCTGATAGGAGTTCGTCGTTCACCAGGCCCGACTTTCGTTGGTGTTGGTCTCTCGAAATCACCCTCCGGATGCAAATTGTCCTGCGGCTTCTTCGGGGTGGGTCTTTCGGCTGGTTGGTAGCCGGGTTTATGTGGACGTTCAAATCCACCTTCAGGATGAAGATTATCTGGATGTCTAATGGGAGTTCTGCGTTCACCAAGACCGACTTTCGTGGGCGTCGGTCTTTCGAAATCTCCTTCTGGATGTAAATTATCGGGATGTCGAATGGGAGTTCTACGTTCACCAGGACCTAGTTTAGTTGGAGTTGGTCTCTCGAAAGTGCCTTCCAGTTTCAGATTGTCTTCATGTTTGACAACTTCAGTTCTCTCGCCACGAGTTATAAATTCGTCACGTTTGCGATAATCAACAAACTCTCCTTCCATTCTTAGATTGTCTTCTCTAATTATCATTTCAGCTCTTTCGCCCTTAACAATTACTTCTTTCTCTCTTGTGTCAATAAACTCGCCCTCTGTCTTGAGATTGTCTTTCGGTTTAATCACTTCAAATCGTTCACCTTTAACAACCTTGAAATCGTCTCTAGTTCTTACATCGGTGAATTCGCCCTCAATTCGAAGATTATCTTCACGTCTCACCACTTCAGCTCTATCCACAACTGTAACGTTTTTATAGTCATCTCTGCGTCTGATGTCCCATTCTCCTTCAATACGAATATTGTCCTCATGTTTAACAATGTCCACTCGTTCTCCACGGACAACTTTATAATCGTCTTTTCGGGTTACTTGCATTTCTCCTTCTGGTTTCAAGTTATCCTCGTGTTTAATTGGTTTTCGTAATTCACAAGGGCCAACTTCTTTAATTTCTGGTCTCTCAAACTCTCCTTCCGGCTTCAGATTATCCTTAGGTTTCTTTTGTTTGGGGCGTTCAGCTGGTACGAATTTATCAGGTGTACGTTTCTCAAATTCGCCCTCAGGATGCAGATTATCTTCAGGTTTTTTAGGTGTTGGACGTTCGGCTGGCTGGAATTTCGGTTTTTCAGGCCGTTCGAACTCTCCTTCAGGTCTGAGATTGTCACCATGTTTAATGGGCGATCGCCGTTCACCTGGACCGACTCTGGTCGGAGTTGGACGTTCGAACTCCCCTTCGGGGAATAAGTTGTCCTCTGGTCGCTTCTGCTTGGGTCTCTCGGCCGGAACAAATTTCTCTGGTGTACGCTTTTCAAATTCACCTTCTGGGCGTAAATTGTCTTCTGGTTTCTTGGGCGTAGGACGTTCAGCCGGTTGGAATTTAGGCTTTTCTGGACGCTCGAAATCGCCCTCTGGACGTAAATTGTCGTGCTGCCTGATTGGAGTGCGTTTCTCAGCTGGACCAATTTTAGTTGGCGTTGGCCGTTCAAAGTCTCCCTCGGGACGTAAATTGTCTTCTGGCTTAATTTGCTTAGGCCGTTCGGCGGGGATAAACTCTGGCCTCTCTGGCGTTTGGAACTCACCTTCTGGATACAAATTGTCCTTGGGTCTCTTCTGTTTCGGTATTTCTGCCGGCACAAATTTGTCCGGTTTTCGTCTTTCGAATTCTCCTTCAGGGTGTAGATTGTCTTCTGGTTTCTTGGGAGTTGGACGTTCAGCCGGCTGGAATTTAGGTTTTTCTGGACGTTCAAAGTCCCCTTCTGGGCGCAGATTGTCGTATTGTCTGATTGGTGTTCTTCTTTCAGCAGGACCAACATAAGTTGGAGTGGGCCTCTCGAAATCACCTTCTGGACGTAAATTATCTTCGGGTCTAATCTGTTTGGGCCTCTCACCAGGAATGTATTGAGGTTTCTCCGGTGTTTTAAAGTCGCCCTCTGGATATAAGTTATCTTTAGGTTTCTTCTGTTTCGGTCGTTCGGCTGGTATAAATTTCTCGGGAGTTCGTTTTTCGAATTCTCCTTCAGGTCGTAGATTATCCTCAGGTTTCATAGGCGTTGGACGTTCTGCGGGTCGGAACTTAGTCTTCTCTGGACGCTCGAACTCACCTTCTGGACGTAAGTTGTCGTGTTGTCGAATTGGTGTCCGTTTCTCAGCGGGACCAACAGAAGTTCGAGATGGTCGTTCGAAATCTCCCTCTGGACGTAAATTGTCCTCTGGTCTAATTTGTTTTGGACGTTCGGCAGGAATGAACTCCGGCTTCTCTGGTGTTTCGAATTTTCCTTCAGGATATAAATTATCCTTAGGCTTTTTCGGTTTTGGTATTTCGGCAGGAATAAACTTCTCAGGAGTTCGTTTGTGGAACTCTCCTTCAGGGCGTAAATTATCTTCTGGTTTTTTGGGAGTTGGCCGTTCGGCTGGTTGAAATTTCGTCTTTTCCGGCCGCTCAAACTCTCCCTCTGGACGTAAATTATCGTGCTGTCTTATTGGAGTTCGTTTCTCGCCTGGTCCTACATAAGTTGGAGTGGGACGTTCGAAATCTCCCTCAGGACGCAAATTATCTTCTGGACGGATTTGTTTGGGACGTTCAGCGGGTACAAATTCCGGTCGTTCTGGTGTTTGGAACTTTCCTTCTGGATATAAATTATCCTTGGGTTTCTTTTGTTTCGGTCTTTCAGCTGGAATGAATTTTTCAGGTGTTCGTTTCTCGAATTCACCCTCTGGACGTAAATTATCTTCTGGTATTCTCGGTGTTGGTCTCTCAGCTGGACGGAATTTCGGTTTTTCAGGCCTATCAAAATCGCCTTCCGGACGTAAATTGTCGTAATGTTTAATTGGTGTTCGACGTTCACCGGGTCCAACATAAGTTGGTGTCGGTCTCTCAAAGTCTCCCTCGGGCCGCAAATTGTCTTCCGGCCGAATTTGTTTCGGTCTTTCACCAGGAATAAATTCAGGTCGTTCAGGTGTCTGGAATTCACCCTCTGGATATAAATTATCCTTCGGTTTCTTTTGTTTAGGTCTTTCAGCTGGTACAAATTTGTCCGGCTTCCGTTTTTCGAACTCTCCTTCAGGACGTAGATTATCTTCCGGTTTCTTCGGTGTTGGACGCTCAGCTGGTTGGAACTTGGGCCTCTCTGGACGTTCAAAGTCCCCTTCTGGTCGCAAGTTGTCATGTTGTCTAATTGGCGTTCTCTTCTCACCCGGACTAACATACGTTGGCAACGGACGTTCAAAGTCGCCTTCGGGGCGTAAATTATCCTCAGGACGGATTTGTTTTGGGCGTTCGGCGGGCACAAACTCAGACCGTTCTGGTTTCTGAAACTCGCCTTCAGGATATAAATTATCCTTGGGTTTCTTCTGTTGCGGTCTCTCAGCAGGAATGAATTTTTCCGGTCGACGTTTCTCAAATTCTCCCTCAGGATGTAGATTATCTTCGGGAATTTTGGGAACTGGTCGCTCAGCTGGTCGATATTTCGGTTTTTCAGGACGTTCAAAGTCCCCTTCTGGACGTAAATTGTCGCTCTGCTTAATTGGTGACCTTCGTTCACCTGGTCTAACTTTAGTCGGTGTTGGACGTTCAAAATCACCTTCCGGTCTTAAATTATCCTCAGGGCGAATTTGCTTCGGTCTCTCAGACGGGACATAACCTGGACGCTGTGGACGCTCAAAGTCACCCTCCGGATATAAATTATCCTCTGGCCGTTTTTGTTTAGGCCTTTCGGCTGGAATGAATTTCTCCGGTGTACGTTTCTCGAAATCTCCCTCAGGATGCAAATTATCTCTCGGTTTCTTAGGAACTGGTCTTTCGGCAGGCTCAAATTTAGGACGTACAGGACGTTCAAAGTCTCCCTCTGGTCGCAAATTGTCCTCTGGAATTCGTTGCAGAGGTCTGTCAGCGGGTCGGTACTGTGGACGTGAAGGCCTCTCGAAATCCCCCTCTGGATGAAGATTGTCTTCGGGGCGTATTGGTTTGGGCCTTTCACCAGGAACGTACTTTTCAGGGGTGCGTCTCTCAAACTCCCCTTCTGGCCGTAAATTATCCTCTGGTCTCTTTTGTTTAGGTCGTTCAGCTGGACGATAACCGGGTTTATGTGGACGTTCAAACTCACCCTCTGGTCTCAAATTATCTTCCGGTCGAATTTGTTTCGGTCTTTCGCCAGGAATAAATTTCTCAGGAGTGCGTTTTTCAAAATCACCTTCAGGACGAAGATTATCCTCAGGTTTCTTTTGTTTTGGCCGTTCTGCTGGCACAAATTTCTCTGGTGTACGTTTTTCAAAGTCACCTTCCGGTTTTAAATTGTCTCTGGGCTTTTTAGGTGTAGGACGTTCGGTTAATTTAGGAACGTAATCTTCTTTCGATTTCGGTGTACCTTCAAACGGTCCCTCTGGTCGGAGATTGTCTCTATGTACCACCACCGTTGAACGTAAATCTGTTGTATCGTAAGATTTGTACACATCTTGAGACGTGGTGCTTGTCTCTAAATGTTGCGTTGAGTAGAACTTCTCCACATCATCTTTTGTCCATGTTCTGCGTCTTCGTTCAACTCGAGGAGTCTTTTCGGTGTACTCAACAGTCGTTGAGGTATCGAATGTCATGTCCCCTTCTACAACCAAATTGTCTTGCCTCTTAGTTACATGAGTACGTTCGACTGTTGTGCTGTAATCCACGAATTCGGAGCGACTTGTTGTGTCTGTTATCAATTCGCCTTCAACTTTTGTCCAAGTATTGCGACGGATTGGACTTACTCTTGGGCCTAATTCGCCAGTAAAGGCAACCTTTGTTGTGGTTTCATCTGAAAACATTGCCACATGTTAATAAACTATAAACTTTATTTAAAATATTTTTTTACCTGTAAATTCACCACCGACAATAATATTATCCTCCCGTCGAATAGTCGGTGCTCTATCACCAGGCTGCCACTCGGTCGGTTTACGTTTCTCAAACTCCCCTTCCGGTTTCAAATTATCCTCTGGCTTAATTTGTTTCGGACGTTCAGCTGGGACGAACTTCTCGAATGTACGTTTCTCGAAATCTCCTTCCGGATGTAAATTATCTTTCGGTTTCTTCACTTCGGGACGTTCGCCGGGCCTCCATTTCTCTGGTGTGCGTTTCTCAAAATCGCCTTCTGGGTGTAAATTATCTTGTGGCTTCTTTACAGGCGCCCGATCACCTGGTTTCCATTCCTGTGGTCTTCGCTTCTCGAAATCACCTTCTGGATGTAAATTGTCTTGTGGCTTCTTCACTGGTGCTCGATCACCTGGAGACCACTCCGTCGGTTTCCTCTTCTCAAAATCTCCTTCCGGATGTAAATTATCCTGAGGTTTTTTAATCGGCGCTCTATCGCCCGGCTTCCATTCCTCCGGTCTCCGTTTCTCAAAGTCTCCCTCTGGATGTAAATTATCCTGCGGTTTCTTCACCGGTGCTCGGTCACCGGGCGACCACTGTTCGGGTTTCCTCTTCTCAAAATCACCTTCAGGACGTAAATTGTCCTGCGGCTTCTTCACCGGCGCTCTATCGCCCGGTTTCCATTCCTGTGGCCTCCGTTTCTCAAACTCTCCTTCGGGTTTCAGATGATCCTGCGGCTTAACCACCGGCGCCCGATCACCCGGCCTCCACTGTTGAGGTTCTCGTTTTGCGAACTCACCTTCAGGCTTCAAATTATCCTTCGGGATTTTAATCGGGGCCCGTTCACCTTTCACAGCATTATACTCGTCTTTATGCTGCCCTATAAACGGTCCCTCCAAATGCAAGTGGTCGTTGTATTGTTCAGGATTATGGGGACAAGTGTGTCGTCTGTAACAAAAACCAACAAACTAATGATGTGTCGTTATTAAACATTAATCTAGATAATGATTTACCCAGGCTATTTACATATACATTACTGTTTGTACATATATAGTGAAAATTATTTATGATTATATACTACAGTATGAGAACTTTGTGTTTGTGTGAACTTATATTCCTTGAAACCTATTTTTAAATATTGTTACCTAGTTGATTAAATATTCCTGAAGATCGTATTGATTATAGTGTAACAAGTTTATAAATATTAACTTTCGGCTTAATGATAAAAAACTTTTGTGTGGATGTCATTGATTATTGTATTCTAATTAAGACAACTCCACCGATATGTCCTTAAAAAAGGCCGCAATCGCATATTTGAATAACGAATCGATTCTCGTTGCATTTCAATTACATAAATCACTTTCTTTTTATAAAAGGGCACAAATAAGGGTCGACCAAAGTGTGTATGTTCGCTATCGATTTCCACTAAATTTCCATCGTTAACATTTTCACCACACCAGATACGAAATTAAACAAACAATATCGCGTATAATAGACACGTAAGGACACAAAAACCGAGTCTATTGTCCAACGAAAAGGCACAAAAACCCAATATTGTACCGCGGTGGTAGCCGCCGCCGCAACCCCAAAGCACCCGGGCGGTCGCACTGAAAACGACGCTCTCAAACTGACACGGTGCCCTAGAATTACGTATGCGGCATCGTACAAGGCACGTATTTTGCCTTTGAATCAAATGTGCAATCAATTACATTCTGGTTATCAAATGTGGAACAATCCCGACATAAGTATGGCAATTTGTGCATGATGGTTGGTGGCTATTTCTGACCATTGCACGTACATGGGCCCAGTTGTTTCCTATACATGGTCATAAAACATTTTTCATTACTCTCTTGTTATATAACACACCGTTTTCTAATGGATTATTACAGAAACGTGCTTCAAATTCTCAAAGTTCATCCGGCTTATCAGATTATGCTTTCCCATGCACGTAAACACGAAAGAATTCCTTTGAAATTTTTTGGTAATCGCATACAGACAACATGTTGGAGGTGTTAATTGGCTGTACCAGACGATTTTAATTGAAATATGAAAGTTGTGACGATTTTGCAAGTGGAAAAGGGTCGAATATCTGTGTGTCTGTATGCAAAAATACACGCTGATTAATGCATCCCACAGATGCTGTGCAGCCCCGTTTCTCTCTACCTACTTTTCTTGGGGCCCTCCTACATGGCCATGACTCATAATCAACAATCTTTACCACATGCTAGAAAAAACGCTAATTAAACGAGTGTCAGAATGAGTTTAATTGCAATCAAAGCAAGTGTTTGTATAACGGAGTGCAGATTATTGTTTAAATGTTTATAAACAATTTTTTTCTAATGGAAGCTGTGGTTCTTTTGTTGAGTAAATGTTAAATAGCCTCGTACGTCAGTCTGCATAACGAGTATGACCTCTAAGATAAATACATCATATTAGGAATTGTTCCAGGCTCCAAAATTCAACCGAAATCGGAATCAATTCTATTTTTAGCGGATGTGACTATAATTGTTCACTTCCAGAGAAAAAAAATCTCGAATGATTAATGGATTTTTTTTGAACAATAACAATTTGCACGCAAATTTTCTTTACTGGGAACAAACACCGTTTTGTTTATTTTACTGTAAATCATTCACTCCTTCGATTGCGTGTCCGAGACACTTTACAACAAAATTTTAATGCATAATTGCTATAATCTCTATAATTACAGCAAGCAATTCTATAAAGCAAAATTATTGAATTAATATAAACAGTTGTGTGTTGTTTTTACAATAAACTTACTAACAATCCTTATTTCCATACGAAATTGGATCAATTGCCTATTAAAATAACACGCACACTTGAAGTGGGCGAAATAAATTACAGTTCAATTTATAACAAGTTTAAATTTTCGAATTAAAAAAAAATTGTCTTGTTCTCTGTACTCGAATTTCGAGTGCATCTATGTGGGCTTGGAAAAAACCGGTGCATTTGATTTATTTGATCAATTTTCAGAACTGTCTGTGATGCCTTTCGTGAAATTTTCAACGGTAAAAACACGAAGGCTGGACAAGTTCCTTTATTTGGTCATCCAAATGAAAACGACCTTATTCATTTGTTTCTTATGAATAAACAAAATCGTTTATTTATATTGTTGGTGGAATACGTGTCTGGGTCTACAGTGAGATGGTTTCACCTTCAATTTCCATTACCGATTGAAATGTGTAATAACATTTTTTCTTTAGTTTTCTTGGTAATTATTTCTCAATGACCCAATTAAATCGTCACCTTTCATAGGTCGTACGATTGATTCTATCTCACAAATTACCTGTAATTTTATTGTCACCAAAAAACGGTACAATTCTATAGAAAAATAGTTGCATTTCTAGTTCACGTACATATTTATGTAATTAACGTATATTTTCGCTCAAAACCCATCATTTTGCAATAAAAATGATAATTAAGCGATGCGATAATGTTGTTTTTTAGAAACTTAAGTATAGAACCTTGTCCGCAAGTGCTGTTTTTAAGTCATTTATTGCCAAGTGTGATTAATAAATTGTTCACTTTTGTTCGGTAACATTATTAAACAATCAGGAAACCGACAAAATTGACCTTAACCCATTGTTAATGTAAAAACGAGCGCACATATGCAGATGATTGAAAAAAAATTCAATTTATTGAAAAAATTATGTGAAAAATAAACGTACAATTTGTAGAGAATAAATTAGATTTGAAAACAATTGCAGATTAGAGCTCGTAACGGTTCGAGGAATGTTAATTAAAAATTTTATTATTCTGAAAGGAAACAGTTTTGCTGTTATATGTATATTAGAATGATGATCATGAAAACAATAATTAGGAAAGATATTTACTTTTTACGGTGTGCAATAACAATTGTTTATGACCTTAAACGTGTATGAAATTCTATGAATTTATTGCAATTGTGTCGATGATAATATATTGACATGACTAACAGTTCGATTTAAATCCATCGAAATGTTGCATAAAATCAATGACGAAATCGAAGAGAGCCCAGCAGCAGCAGCATCGTTAAATAAAATGCGAGACAACTTTGTCTAACTTGGCACATATTAATAAAAAAACAGGTTTTTAATGAATATTCTACAATTGGCAAATGTATTCTAAGCGGATGATGTCATGGTTTTTTGTTATTGTATAAGTGCTGTATGCAAAGTAGTAAAAAATCTCTACGATTTCTAAATTGTAAAGACAAGTTTTTGCCCTTGCCAGATGGTTTATTTACAAATAGATTGCAATAGAAATTCGTTCCAAAAACTTACCCGCAAGTGCACAATTCGCATATGCATTGCTCCTTCATGGGCGGCTTGTAGTGTTGTGGTGGCGGGGCCTCTTTAATCGTTTTCACAATGTTAATCACTTTATTATCGGACACCTTCTTAATATTCGTTATATTCTCCACTTCATCCTATAAAAAATAATCAATATCAGTAAATAGGTAAAACTTTCCCTTGAAATTTATACTTACAATGTTCTTTATATCGACGATATTTTCTTGAATGAACGTTTTGTTCACCCGATCAACAGTATCTTTGATATCAGTGACCTTTCGGACAGTTGTATCGCGAATATCGGTGCTTGAAATGTCACTTGTGGTGAATTTCTTCACGTCTTCGGAGACTTTCGAAGTGATATCCACATCTATGGTCTTTTTGTCATCGATTGTGTATTTTTCGACTGTGCTTTTAGTGTCGAAAAACGTTTTCGAGTCTTTTAAGATCGTCGTTTTGCTATCAGAGTAATTTTCAGTAGACTGAAAATTGTCTACAGTTGAAGTAGTCGATCGATGTGGCTCCAAATCTCTTGGTTTTTTGTCTTTAGGCTTCGATTCCACCGGTTTTGGGCCAGATGGTGTAGTGGAATCGAATTTGTCAGTAAAACTGTACTGTTCTACAGTACTTTTATTGTCCACAAACGTTTTTGAATCTTTCACGACGGTTGTTTTGGAGTCGGAGAATTTTTGGACCGTCTCAAAACTTTCAACCGTCGTTTTTGATTCAGGACTAAAAGTTTTTGGGTGTTTTGGGCCACCCACACTCGTTGTACTCTCTAAAGTCATTTTAGAATCTTTAATATCAACATTCTGCTGTTTAACATTCTGATTTCGTTCTGTATTCAGAAAATCTTCTGTCGTTAATTTCGTTTTTCTGACCGGACTGGGACTGGACGGTTTCCTGCTGGGCGATTTTAAGCGATCCTTGCCTGTCCGCTGCGGGGATTCAGGCCTTTTCGGCGGCGTTTCATACGTAAACTTGCCATTCCAGCCAGTCTTGCCATAATTTCGATCGTTCGAGAAAATAACATCAGTCGTATCGATGGTGCTATCCTTTATTACTCTTCCTTTAGTGCCAATTGTATTCTGAATGGACTTGGTGTCGTACGTATTTCGGACTAGAGTGTTCTTCGAGTCCATTGCATGCCCGTAAAAGTCTTTCGAATCCGAGGTCATCTGCTGATTGTGAATTTTCGATATGTCCACGTAATTTTCGTCTACGTAGTGTGTGGTCGACTTTGAATCAGATTTATCTGTAGTCTTTTTAGTAGAGTCGACTTTCGATGATTTTGTGTCTTTCATATCGGAACTATCGACATTCGACGTTCTCGAATCCTTCAAATCAAAACTACTTTCCACTTTCGTCGTTTTTGAGTCCTTCACATCCAATCTGCTATCGACTTTCGACGTTCTCGAATCCTTCAAATCAAAACTACTTTCCACTTTCGTCGTTTTTGAGTCCTTCACATCCAATCTGCTATCGACTGTCTTCTTTTTCGAGTCTTTTGCATCGTAACTGATCTTAACAACCGTATCAGTCGCATCACTTCCATAGAAATTCTTCGAATCTGTGCTAGTCTGAGAGATTTTATTACTGGAATAATCTGTCTTACTCTCGACAAATTCGGAGCCTGGAGCGGTTTTCGTGTCCACGTCCGTGTGGGATTTTAAAACATTTCCTTTACTGTCATAATAAATTGTTGTTGTTGTTATTGTCGTGGTGGAACCCGAATCTTTTGCCGATCTGCTTACATTTTGAGCACTACTGGAAGTACCTGACACCATTTCCGAGCTCATTACATTCGTAGTACTACTGGAACTTGTCGCCATTTCTGAACTCTTTAAATTTTTGCTGCTACTGCTATCTGACACAATTTCCGAGCTCTTTTTCTCCTCCGTCCTCCTGCTATCACGAGCCTTGCTATTTCTTTCCACATCTAAAAAACTCTTCGTACTATCAATCGCCTGACTCTTCTTACTTTGGTCAATAGCGACATTGTCACTCGTATAAGACACATTGGTACTGCACGAATCGCCCACCTGATGCACCTCTCTAACCGCTTCGGAACTCTGTGTCTTTGGTTTCGTCAATTCCGGCACTGCGGTGTCGTACCTCGTCGAACTATCCTTCGCCGTTTGTTTAAAATGCGCTTCTGGGGTGATATTCGTGCCGCTTTTGGTGGACAGGAACTCATCGTTGCTGGACTGTGTAGCGTGTCCGCTTTCGTGATGTTTCTGGTCAACAATTCGCTCTTTTCCGTCCACAATTTCCACCACATAACTGCTAGACGAACTTTTCGCGGCCGACGAACTGAATTGATGCGACGACGACTCCGACGACTCCTCCACAATCGTTCCTGGTTCACTTTTCATCATTCTTTTGGATTTTGTTGAGGGCTGTTCTACGACGAATTTCCCATTCCATCCGGAATCGTTTTTGTTGTAAGTCAATTTAAATTCTTCTCTAGGTTCGGTGACGGTGTAAGTTGAGCCTGATTCTTGGGAAATGTTTGACGATGTCTCATTCAGCGTGGAACTAAGCTGGACTATATTCGCTGCCTGTTTCGTCGACGATTCCTGACTGACGAAATGTTTGTATTCGGTGCCAGTGACGCCGGTTTCACCATACGTGGTGATCTTTTCGCCACTGCCACTGGGCAGCGATTCGATCACTTTGTAGGACACGATTTGCGCGTTTACCGGCAAATGTGAAACGTCGGCGATTTGTAAACTTGATGCTGAGGAAGATTTGGACACCGCACCGGACTTTGTGACAGTTTCAGATGTTTTGGTCGTTTTTGTGGTACTGGAATTACTTACAACGGATGAGGTACTTGCCGAATTCGAAACGGCCGTCGATGTTTGCTTCTTTTTGCTGGTTTTCGAAGTGGTACCGGATTTGTTCACAGTCATTTTAAGGCACTTTTTTCACAATTCGTTAAAAAACTAATTAATTATATAAAAAGTAATAAAGAATAACAAAATAAATATGTAAAAAATAGTACGTCCGCACTAAAGCGCGATCTTTTTGAAAGTGAAGAGTTTGGCTAGGTGGGTATGGGAGCTGAGCCGCCCAAAGCAGGTTCCACTTAACCGTAAGTTGAATAGCGAATGTTAACGTTACGTCACACTTGACTCTCCCACGTATTAAAAATCTTTTACTTATATGGTCAGTTTGCATTCAACGACAGTTCTATTTTGTATCATGTTATGAATAACTTTCGCATTTATCAATTTCTCTTATATGTCTCGTGTTATTTTTCTAGATTAAATTTTATGTTTTCAATTTTATACTGATTTTCGACTGTATTTATCCACACTGATTAGGTGTTTGTAAATTTTTGTAATTTATACAACAAATATTTACATTTTAAATCAAGTGTGGTAAATATTCAAAAACTATGTAAACTATTCGGTTGAAAAAAAACCTAAAGGAATTATGAATTCAAAGCAACATTGAATACTTTTTTCATTAGGAATTGCTTAATTTTATTTTATTTTCACAAACATAAAATTATAACACAATATATACATATATTAAATGTTTAAAACTCATCTACAATTATTTTTTTTTCTTTATACTTCCTCCCTAAGTGCAAGGATAATAAAGACCCAAAAATTTAGAAACAAATTTATATCTACTACTTGAAGAATTAACAATGTTTGATATTAAAATATTGTTGTTGTTATTGAGTTAAGGTTAGTGCATATGTTACCTGTCTACTCCATTCGAGATGAAATCAAAGTGCAATTTTTTAATCCACTTGAATTGTAGTAAATATAAATATACCTTCGGGTCCGTTTAAGTGGATAAATATAAGCATATATAAAATATTCCACACCGATTTCGACGTAAGCACCAATGAATTTTGAGGCACTGGAGATTCAGTTCTACTCTAAAAAACCCTTTGGCCAATTTGGACAGTTCCTTAAATTTTCCTAAATTTTCATTTGAAAAAAAAAACAGATTCATTTTATATTATAGAAAAATAAGTACTAAATTTTTTTGAATCTATCATTGTTTTTAGCAAAATGTATGCACAATCTTTAATTCAAAAATTAAGTATAGAAATTACGAGTACGGCAAAAGACTTTCCTTATCAATCAAATAATACTGTAAGGTTTAAAAAATGTAGTAAATTTCCAAAACAAAATCCTGGAAAAATATTACATCAAATTATGCATTAACTTTGCTAAAATGCGTAACCCTAAAATATCACAAGATAAATGCAAATTATCGAAAGAAATTGACATCGATTGACTTAGACTCTCTTAAATATCTTTTTTAGCACCGTGCAACGGCCATAAAGACATCTTCCAGTGTAGCCTCACTGATTGTGTAATCCTCAATCAAATTGGGAAATTCCCTTTTTATAATCTCTACATTCTCAAACAACTGACTCAATCGCTTATTATCTTTTATATGAAAATGTACGAGTCCCGTGTGCTCATCTTTAACTTCACAATTCTCAAATGCAGCGGCAACAGCTTCTTTTAACTTAACAGTTGCCGTTTTATTCGGTGTATCTGTTTCATCTTCATTAACATTCAATTTGACCATCAATGTGAAACCACCAATATTTTCTTTTAATTTCGGCAATGTTCCATTCTTCTTTATCGTTCCTTGTTTCATAATATTCACTCTAAACAAAAGACAAAACAATAAAATCGTTTTAAAACTCGCTCTCAATTCCACTTACTCATCACAAAGCGCTTCACATTCTGCCATACTATGCGATGTTAATATAAAAGACACATGCTTTTTATCTTTTATAGTTTTGATTATACTCCAAAAGTGTCGACGACTCGCCGGATCAACACCATTCGTCGGTTCATCCAAAAGAACATATGGCGGCAATCCAATCAAAGCGACTGCCAACGACAATTTTCGTTTATTACCGCCACTATAAGTCCCACACACTTGGTCGGCATATTCTTCCAAATCTGGTGAAACAACAGTAAATTCAACAACTTTTTACAACCACAATTAAACATAACATACCAAACAATTTAATAAAATTATTCACTTGCTCTTCAACATTTTTAACATCACGTAATTTTGCTATTGTTGTTAAAATTTCTCTTCCTGTTAAATTGAAGTTCAATGAATCTTCTTGTGGGCAATATCCCAATTTATTTAAATATACATATTGCTGTAAACAAACACCAATAAAAATTTGTGCAAAAAAATCCAACACAACATTTACCGAATTATTGTCTTTGTCGCAATCTAATTTATCCGCAAATATCCGTCCATTATTTTGTATAACTTCCCGTGTTAACATTCGGAATGTTGTCGTTTTTCCAGCACCATTAACACCTAATATACCAGTACATTTCCCCTTTGGTGCTTGGAATGAAAGTTGATTCACTATTCGTTTATTTCCATACATTTTCTCCAAATCCTTTACAACTAAACCTTCATTATCTCCATTATCTCCAGGTGATTCGATTTTATTATACTTTGGTTGATTGAATTTATTTGATCTGAACGACTCCAACATAGAAACACATTTTTTAAACAACATCGAATCCAAGAATATGTTCAACGCCATGTAAAAAATGAAACACCCAATCATTGCGCACATATTACAACCAATTTCTTCGTACGACATTGATTTCCGACACTCTTGCGTATCAACTCCTATAAAAATATCATTTAAGTCATTTGTAAATTGAACAACTTCAATTAATTCGTACCTAAACAGCAAGGAACCGGTTTTCTAAGACACATTTGTTGTTGCTCTTCAACCGATGCAATATTCCAATTGTATTTGTCAACTATTTTCTTGCTAAATTCCACACAATTCAATGTTAAACCGAAATGCGGTGTTAAAACCAATAAAAGATATTTCAAAAATTTGCCCCACTGTTCATAATACTCAGTTCCACTGTTCAACATTATCAACACCAAAAATGCTGGAATAATTCCAGAAAATAGACCGGTAATTATAAGAGCCGCAAAACCAGACGGAGCGGATTTCTTTCTACTGAATAAATACGTAAATGGAAATCCAGTCACGAAATAAACAGTCAAGATACAAAGGAAAATGCCTAAAAATGTATGATTAATAAACGAACAAATATTCAGAGTTTTTCTTTACCAATTTCCGTGCATCCAAAAATATTCCAAAAGTGGGCAACGATTGCAACAATTCCAAATACCGGCAAACACAAGAGCAAATCAAACAAGATATTCAACATCCAATATAACCATGGTGGAACGCCACACATGAATTGCATACGTGAAAACTGACTTGAATGTTCAATGTGAGGGAACATTAAGAAACTGCCCATAAATATAAGAAAACCTACACTTAAAAAATGTATAAATGCAATTCTGATAAGGATACCAAACACAAGTACCTGTTGGAACAATCATAAAGAAAAACAAGCCAACTTTCACCATAGAAACACTCTCATCCGTTGCCGCATAGTCTTCATAATCGCTCGGGAACGGCATGTTTACCATATTGATTGAATAATTCTCACCCAAAAAGAATTTCACTAAACTATTCAGTACCAAATTTAAGGAAATCGGTAAAGAATGATAAGCATTATGTGAATATAAAGCAATTGCATCAATAACATCATCAGTTTTATAAAATTGCGCTGCAGATAATAAAGATTTTTCGAAAAATTCAATATTTTCAGTACCATCTGAGATGATTTTGTTTATAACATCTGCTTCAATTGGTTTACCATTTTGTTTAATAACCGATAACTTGTAGAAATCTTTCAATTTTTTAATATCCGGTTCTTGTGAGGAACCACTGTAGTATACAGTGGTACCATCGTATGTTTTTAATGAAATGTCCAACGGTGCTGTACTTTGAACGAGCGTATCTTTCGATAAACTTAAGCAAAATGATAATATAAACATTCCAATTGCCACCAACGCCTGAAAAATCAATCATTTTATACTAAAATTAAAAATAATTCAGTAAACTTACAGGAATTAAGTAATACAAGAACTTCCTTTTCGTATAATAGCATCTCTTCATAAACAACGCCTTAATTTGTTGGAAAACCTTACTAGAACTGTTGCATGAGCGAGTTGATTCCGTATCCAACATTGCCGTAACAATACTCTCCCTATCAGGCTCCACATGATCCAAATTTGTCTTTTCCCCTTTTGCTCTAAACAACCAACATTGGAATTATCTGTATTTATAAGAAACACATTGAATCTTACTTCAAAAATACATCTTCCAATGTTGTAATCGAAATGCCCATATGCTCAATTTGCAATGTATCTTTAGCAGCTTCCAAACTACTGAAAAGATCTTGAAAATTAACTTTCTCCGCTGTTGGTAGAACATAAACAACATTTTGTCCATCAATGCTACTTAGTGTGGCTGATGGTATTTTATTTTTTATACGATCTGAAATATTTTCAATAACATCGCTCTCTGTTGATTTTGTAATAAGAGACAAATGATATCCAGTTTCTGAAAATCAAAATAAAAAAATTACAATTATAATAATTAAGGTGGCAGCAGACGCGTTCAGTCGCTTTGCGGCGAAATGCATACTAAAGTGCCGATGGTACCCGATCATAAATAAATTGACATAAATTCACGAGTCAGTTTTTTACGAGATCTAAGATCGTGTACTTTTTTATTTGATACTTTTTTTATCTGTACTATCTAGAATTTATCACGTCAAAAATTTGGAAAATATCTTTTGCTACATTCATCTCAGTTAATATACCATGAAAAATGCCAGAAAAATACATGGTCGTCAAGAAAATATTGGCTTTCACATCTCTGGGAGTGAAATTTCGGTTTTTTTGGTATATAATGAATGAAAAAAGTTTTTTGGTGTTTGGAAGTACATATTGGAAAAACATCGACTCATATCTTCAAAGAGATTCACTTTTTCTACTGGTACGTATTTTTCTCAGATTTTTTAATAGTACAATAAGTGAGATGAATGTACCTGAAATTTTCGACCATCACCTTAAAAAAATGTAAACTTTACCGTATTTCGCCTTTAAGAACATCGGAGTACCATAACACTGCAACTTCCCATTCGCCATGATCGCAATCCAATCACCCAACGCATCTGCTTCCTCCATAAAATGCGTGGTTATTAAAATAGTTTTCGATTGTCTCCAACTGAGCAACAAATCCCACAATTCACGACGAGACTCCGGATCCATTCCGGACGTAGGTTCATCCAAAATGAGCACATTCGGACCACCAATAATTGCCATTCCTAAGCTCAGTTTCCTCTTCATACCGCCAGACAATTTATCAGCTAAATCATGTCGTTTATCAAATAAATTCAACTTGACTAATATCTCTTTGGCCTCTTGTCTTGCCTCTTTAAATGATCGTCCCTTCAATCCAGCAAAGAATATTAAATGTTCAATAACAGTCAAATCGGTAAAGAAGAGATTATGTTGTGGACAAAGTCCCAAATTCTTTCGAAAATCATCTAAATTTCTCATAATATTTTTCCCATTGATTTTTATAACACCACTTGTAGCCGGAATCATGCCGGTTATCATTGACATTGTCGTTGTTTTACCAGCACCATTATGTCCCAATAACACTGTTATTTGATCGCGGTAAATCTCCAATGACAGTCCATTCACAGCGACTTTATTATCAAACTTCTTATGTAGATTCTTGATGTTAATTCCTATATCTAAATTTTTTCCTCTTTCAACGGTGGATAAACATTCAGTTTCTGCGTTGATTTGGCTCTCGCCACCTCGGAAAAGTCGGCAAATAATCTAAGAAACAAAAAGAATGCATCAAGACAGTCTCTTAAAACGGTTTGTTCATGTTTACCTTTTTAAGAGAAGAGATTGGGAAAAAGACCGATCTCGCTATACCATACGGTCCGGGATTGATGCTGTCAACATAATATGTCAAACACATATAGAAAAACATCTCAAAAATCAGCAATCCAAATACTCCAAGCATTGTAAAATCTCGATCATCTCCCGATCCGGCAATGTTAATATTACTCCACTGCAGACCGATTTCTAAAAACAACTCACAATAAATACTTTGCCGAAGAAAACATACTCTCCGTATGAACCTCTCTTCTCATACGACTCCATCGCTCGATAGCCATAATCAATCGCCACATTTGGGAACAAGCCCAACAGAAGCTTGTAAAAGCAATGAATTCTCTTTTGATTTACTAAATATTTTGAAATAAAGTACGTTAAGAACCAAGCTAGAATACCAGTAACCATTGCAAACGATGCTGTAACAAATTTATTTATTAAATCAATGGCAACATTGTTTTCAATCATCACTTACGAATGCTGAAAAGTGTACTGATTGCAAAACAGAATGTAATCGATGCAAAACAGTACAAAATTAAAAACGTGAACAGTATTAACCAATTTGTGTACTCGATGGGCGGATATAGATTTTCATCACCAAATATCGGCACTTTCATCAATACAACAATACAACTCACAGCAAAGAGCATCGGGATAATGCCATGAATCACCCAACCTAACCAAATCATCCATGGTTGCATACCGACCATTTTTAGCAACTCCTAAAGCATCGAATTTTTAAATCAACTTAGACCTTTGGATTTGCAGTCTAATTACCTTAATTCCAGTCTGTTTTTCTTCCACAACTCTTTTTAACAATGCCGGACAAAGGCAAATGAAACTAAATAATGTAATTACTGGCAGATACTCTAGAAGCATCTCCGAAAGGCCCGAATCGAGTTTATGTGGCGGAAATGGGAATAGTTCGACCAGCAGATTTACATTTTGTGTTACAGCTGTTCCTTTGATTTTATCGATATAAGCGAATGCAATCAGTTTCTGGAATGCAGTAAACGGCGACCCTAAATAGATCGAGTCTAAAACGGAAATTAAATATTAGCTATAATAACAACGCATTGTTTCCTTATCGGTTAATGTATGTAATTCATTCAAGGTTGGTATTGGTAAATGAGTGTTATTGTTATATTTGTCAAGCCGATAGTTACCTTTATCATAAAAATTCATTACACTTGTATATAATTGGTCGGTCAGCCATTCTGGAAGGCCATTATAACGAAGGGCGTAGTCTAGTTTCTGAGACTGATTTCCCCTGAACATTATAGCCATAATGGTCTGATCTGTAAAGGATTTTGTTGAGGCGATGTAGTCTTGAAGAAGTTCGTCCTCGCTGTTAAATCCCTTAATGTCTAAAATATGTTTTTGATGAGTCGTTTGATTGGCATTCAATGACGAATTTCACTTACTGCTTGTAGGTATTTGACGGTGTTCTTGTATTATAGCAATTAGGTCATCATTGAAGGGGTTTTGGGGCGTATAATAGACCTGTAGGCTTCCTACATCAAAATACTCGTCAATTTCCATGGGGGAATGTATTGTAGCATTTGTGATTTCCACTTTTTGAAGATTGGTGAATTTTGTTCGCATATAAGCGATCAACGCAAACAATAATAGGGGCAACAATGCTTCGCATGTTGTTAGAATGAAATGCCTTTTACGAATTATTAAATGTTTCCACAAAATTAACTTGAGTTGTCTTAGGATCAACATTATGTGACCAAAGAGTTTAATCTGGAATAAAAAATGCGTATCAGATTTAAAGTTCACTTCCGTGGGTTGAAAGGCGTCACTTTTTAACTGATTTTTTTGTCAATTTCAACAGTTTAAGGTACTGTTTTATGAGTTATAAACTGAGGAATTCAGGGACGAACATTATGTTCCCAGAAAATCACTATTCATCATCGGGAATGTACTTAAAAACGATTTTTTTATTTTACAATGCACAACTGTAATGACAGTTTGGCAATTAAATATGGTCGCTTTCTAGAGAACGGAATCCACCAATCAAAAGGGACCATGAAATGGGACATAGAGAAAACGTGTACCAACGTTATTGAATAAAAATTTCAACGGTTCGTCATCGATTTACCTGTTAAATTATTAACAAATTACGTGATAGAAGACTTTTGATTGGGATATTGTAATTCCTGACAGAATCGAATTATTGATGGGAGAATTATTATTGGAGAAAATGTAGATCAACATTTTCAGGTTTTCAGCCTAAAGGAGAACGCAAAAGGCTAGAAAGCGGGAAATTTAAACAATCTGCAATAAAAACTTCAAATATCAATAAAATCTTACCATATTTATAATAAAATAGGTCAGGATTATTTTAGTTTTGTTTTCTTGTGTAGGGTTTTTCAATTTTTTTGTCACTTTATTTCTAGTAATTTTCTAGTTTGGGTGCGTTTTTAGGCCTTCGGAGACGTACTCCAATTCGGACCAGAAAATTCCTTCGGTAACGGAGTCATTGAGCACAAAATAATAAAACTGCTTAACAATGTCTCTTCTCCACTTGCTCTTGAATTCTTCATAGGGTCTTTTTTTAACTTCAAAATCAGTGGCCCTTACTCTCGAAGATTTTCGTATCAAACTTGAGTAATATTTTGCTGTCAGTTCGTACTCAATAAAGTGAAACTATTTTCTTTTTGTAGATTTCCAATTTCTAAAAAATAAACAAAATTGAAAAGCGCTCTTTTGAATTTTGTACTAAAATATTTTCCGTTAGAAAAGGCGGCAACCAATACAACACGTTACTGTAGTATTGATTGCATATGCTTCATTAAATTTCAAATTAACATTTTACCCAGTTGGATAAGAACTTTTAATTAAAGTGTATCAATCTTATTCAAATGCGATAATAAACCAAGATTATTCAGAATAAATAACTGTTAAAGGTTATAAAGTTTCTTAACTTATCAATAAACAAAGAATGTTCTTATTCGACTTTATTTACGTACTCATTTTCCTTCGAACCTTATGGACTTTATTCTACTTTTAAATTAGATATATTAGTAATTCGTTTACTTACCTTTTATATAACGAAAATTTTATTCTACACAAATTCATGCATCTATATAACAATATTTTTTGATCATTCTCAATACGTGTGCAATTTAACACGGTAAATGCGAACACAATTTATATGATAAGATTAGATATGTTTCAACAAATAAAATTTTATTCAAAACACCTTTCTGCTTACAATATAATCTCACTTATAGACCTTTTACAAAATTTTGATATGAAATACTTTAATAGCACAGTAAATTTAAATGCCGTGCATGAGTAAATCATTTACAAACCCTACTTAAACAAAACTAAAATAAAACTGATAGAAATAATCATCATTTATACTGAATGTGGTTTTTGTTCCCACAATATCACAACTTTGATAAAGAAATAATTTTACGGTCATCCGCAATTTCTACATGTTTATGTTTTTGTTGGCTATTTTTAATAATCTTCACAACGAATCCAAAACGAATTGCTACATTTGATCGTGCATAAACCTTTCCACTCTCATCCACCTTTGTATTCCCCACAATAATTCCAACAATGTCTCCATTCTCCCCAAAGATGGCCCCTCCACTGTGCCCTGGATAAACACAGCACGTCGTTTTCACCTTAAAATCATCAACTTGGCTAATAACACCTTTCGACAAGGTGGCGGTTATTTGGGCTTCTTTCGGATACAAAGCGAACCCTGCCGAAAAAACGCAATCACCAGCCTTCTCTTCGTATCTCGATCCAATTACTGAGATTAATCCCAAACGGGCCAAAATCTCCTTGTTTACCCTTAGGACGGCAACGTCCAGCAAATCGTCGTCTTTCACTTCGCTCTTATAAACCACTTCAGCCGCAAATCGGTGCTTTTTCCAATATAATGCAATCTTCTGAAATTCATGATTTTCCTAAAAATAAAATTAATCATAAAATGACTAACAATTTCATATTGTTGCTTAATTTATCACCACAACGTGCGCATTTGTCACGAATAATCCTTGTTCCAAGTCCACCAATACAGCTGTACCCCAATTGTACCCACAGTAAATTTGCACCAGACTCAACTCGCAGAAAGCTAAAAACAAACACCATTTAATTCCATTCACGTATGTGCTCTTATTATGAAATTTGGCAAAAGTCTGGCGTTTAAAACACAGGACGACTACTAATTAAAATTAAACATTTAACAAAACCAAAATTTAACACATAATCAGGTCAATTATACGAGACGAATTGTTAATTATGATGCGGGTGAGAAATTAATTCGTATCGAAAAATAACACCAGCATTTCGGGAATTGGGTTAAATTCGTTACCTAGAAGTTTGAAATTTTTGGAAATGAAAGTTTTCTCTGGAAATTTCACTGGTGGCTCAATTAGTTGGACTAAAATTGAACGAATATCTGCGACTAGCGTAAGACCAACGGATTCGCCTCTCCACCAGCTTAAAGAACTCAGTGTTATTCCAATGGGCGCATTTCCGTCCCTGAAAATAGGACAAATTTGTTTACTATTTTCGAAAAAAGGGCTATTTTGTAAAATGTAAAACAAACAACGTTTTTCTGCCCTGAATTTCCAGTTGTTAATAATAAATATTTATCCAAACCGAAACTGTTATCATAAATCGGAAACCTACATATATCCGGAGTTCATGTAAACTGGACTTCCTTCACTGGCGGGCGTTGTTGGACAATCAGTCAGTATGAGACAGCAATCACTTCCGAATATGTTGGAAACGATCCCTTTGCTGAAGGAATTCATGAAATTGCGCTGTCCAAATGCTGCACTTATACAGATTAGTTCCTCAGTTTTACTTATATTCACACTACCAACCAGGCTCCACCAAGTGGTTAAAATCGTCTTAAACTTGTCCAAATCGCTGGTGTGATTATTGATTTGAAGAACTAGAAATATTGACAAAATTTCATTCAAATTTTGGTTGTTTTCCACGGCATCGATTGCCCAGTCTTTAAAACTTTCTTTACTAGTTTTCAGAATATTTTCACATAGAAAAATGGCGAAGGGTTTAGCGGTTCTTGATTTGAAGCGACTTTTCTTCTTTGATGATGGCCAGACGACATTAATATCAACTTCATGAAAGTCTTCGGGATTTAGGGCAGTTAAGGTGCCGGGTTTAATTTTGTCTAAATTTCTAGTGGCATTAAGAATTGGCGTATTTAATGTTGTTAAGATAAATTCTTCATTTAACATTGTGCCAGAAGATGTAAATAAATTAGTTCCATTTCGCATTATCGTTTCAATTAAAACTGATTGAAAATCCATTTTTCTATAAAATGAAATAAATAGAATAATAATTAAAATTGGTACCAAGAAGATGTTAATTAAATTTATCAAAAATCAATTAAAAAGGGAAAAAAGTATGGCCCATGGGGGGATCGAACCCGCGACCTTCGCGTTATTAGCACGACGCTCTAACCAACTGAGCTAATGGGCCTGTGTTGCAGGGACTTTCTCATTATGATCAATTCTGAGATTACTATAGGCAACCACGTCATATTATTTCTTCTAAATTCGTATGTGTAACGAGAATCTATCAATAATCTGGGAAAACCTACCCAATTTCCTTAGCAAGCATCCTTAAAAAATTAAATATGTTCTAAAACACCTAAATACAGTTATTAAACTTTTCTGCTAAACTTGTAAGCATTTTCTAGAATAAAAACAAACTTAGTAACATATAAAGCAGTCCATAGCAGTACCAATTTGAGGTATAATTGTGATTAGATAAAAATCCAAAAAAATACAAATTTTAAAACAAATAAATGAAAGAAAAATGTTTAAAGTGGGTCCTGAAAAACATTTAGCAAACGTGTAAATTTAAAAATGATTACAAACTAAAATAGAGAACATCAAATAGGCCAAGAATCCTATTGTCAAACAAACGCCTTAGACATATTGATTAATTGGTTGCATAAATTATGTTACACAGTTTGAAAATTTCCAATGTTTTAAAAACAATATACACATAATATTTACAATTTATCAAAACAAAAATCGTCTTGTACAATAAAAAAAATATACAGCTGAGATGCACGTGTTTTCAAATACCCCCAAGAGAAAAAAATGCTTCTTAAACTAATGAGGTGCTATTCAATGAAAAAATAATCTAATTCCCTTTTTCTTAATTAATAAGCAGTTGAATTAAAAGACTCTCAATTGAAGTTTATTCATTTCTTATTAGTTAACATTCCCTCACATCTTTCTATTCATTCAATTTTTATGAAGCTGCCAATTGAAAACATATCCTTTACGTAATTATCCTTACTGAATTTATTTTTATCCAGAAACTCCCACTTTTCCCCATATATTTCATAGAAAAATTGTTAAAACTTTTCAAATTGTCTAAAATTCAACGTCACATACCCACAATCCTCTCAAAACTATTTCTATACATGTTAAGAATCAAGTTTCCGTAGTGTAGTGGTTATCACGTGTGCTTCACACGCACAAGGTCCCCGGTTCGATCCCGGGCGGAAACACTTTTTTTCTTTTTCCACTTTTTTTCCCTCCAAAAATTCATTAATCTGCAATCAAGAAATCATCTCAAATCAAAAACCATAAATCATTTAAAATAATTACAGCCACTCATTAGCCATCACATCATCCCCAAAAATAACTCTTTCATCACCTTCTCCTTTTCTCTAGGTAGGCTGGGCCAATTTAAAGCACCTTAAAACGAAAAGAAAAAATTGACCTAACATAAAACTTCCGTTATGGCTATTTTGTTCAACACACATTATACTATTTTGCCGCTCATATTAATGGCCAATAGCAAAAAACCATTCCGCCTCCAGCCATGCTGCTATTAACAAGATTGACAGGTGGCAAGAAAATGCCTTTTAACATTTTTTATGTTAACTACCTAGATGAGTCATCTCTTAAGTTTCTATGGATGACATCATCCGATATACGAAATTGTATCACTAAGGGACTTACCTATGAGGAATGACGGCAACACCGTTCCAAAAAAACTTTCCTTTTTCTCTCCGATTATCCAAGAATTGCACGTTTTACCCTTTGGTCATTTCTACGCCAATTCCCAATCAATGACAACACAATCTTTAATTGCATTTGGGGTTTTTCCGAATACGATTTCCTTTTTTTCAAAACGAATTCCACGACTGCTTCGATTTATTCTCATTCCAAGGGTTGAATTGCTACTATTTGCTATTCAAAGCACCTACGATTGCGACAACTGTTGCATTATTCCCTACTTGATTTTTATTAATCTATTGCTGTCGTCAATAAATCACAAAATTCAAATTCAAATGTGAACATTTTTAAACGTAATAGAAATTAACGTCATACCACCATAGCCATTTACCACTTAATTATGAAAATATTTTCAATTAATCATGCACTCGCACATAACTAGATAATTTTATAGATCAAAGTGGCTATTTACGTGAGTGCATGTTCAATTCGCCAATTAATGGAAATAATTATTGTTTTTATGCACTATAATTAGTGAGCAATGAAGAAAATTGCGGATATATTGGGAATTCTGGCATTGCGATCCAAAGTTCTTTCCATTCACGGACTTTTCGGAGTCAGCAGGGGAGACCGGGCACCACAGTGCAGCCAATTCGACCACCAAACAGTTTACAATGTGTGATTTATGCATACAGAGAAGAGAATCACGGAAATAGTACTGAAAATCGTGTATTTATGGTACTTTCACCACTTAATCGACTGCATAACATTTCAGCCATCTCATAAAATCGTGAAAATGGCGTGATGAGAGCACACGAGGCCATTACTACTCAATACTCAATTTCATTTCAATGCTAAAGTCTTTTTATTCATCGAGCAATCCGCTCTCAACTCCCAATAATTGAGCTAAAAATAAACCACCTACAATTTTATAATTCACTTATTTTCGTCAACTGTATTAAACGGTGTGCATTTTGCCAATTGAACCATAAACAAACAAAATAAACATTTAAACATCACAAATTGTCATAGACAATATAGAAAATGATGTAATTTATGCAAAATCTACATAAATCTGCATTTGTTTTTGTTCCTTGTATCGAATTATTTCACGTATTGTCCGATCATCAAGTACAGTCGAGAATTGATTACAAAATTCAATCAGAGAAAATGATCAGAAAATGAGCATTTAATAAAAACCGCTCGCCCTCCCATTGGCCATCGGTTGGTGACGTGATTAAAGAACGTTTTTTGCATATCTCGCATAATATATGCCAATTTCCACTTGTCAATATAGAGGAGGCCAAGTTGTATTACAATTACGTAAAGCAAAAATTAATTCCACATCCAACTGGTTGTATTATGGAAATGTATAGTTGCCACGGCAGACAGCCTGTCTCTCTACCACACAAAAACAACACACACATACATACAACACACCGTAGCCAACTTATTCTCAGTTTATAAGCTTGCTTGATGAAACTTTTCTTACAACAATTATCTCCTCACTTTCTCTACCCAACAAATTTCAGTGGGCTCTGAAGCAAGATGGCCAATTTGTTTATGTATTGTGTCTTTTCTAATGGTGAAAAGTAGGCATTGGGTATTATTTTACTATAGCACTCTCATTAAAACCGGAATATAATTTCGTCATATATAGGAGGCCGATGCGGTTGTCCTTTTTGCCACGATTGATAGCTATATAGCGTTGATTGACAGTAAAATTAATTATTACAAAAACACGTGATCATACAACACACCTGTAAGTTGATGTTTTGCCTGTAGGGAATTGCGATTTTCCAGATTCCCTTCTTATCGTCCATATTTATCATCATCTTGTTTACCATTCTTTGAAATATTCAACATTTGTTACACTCAAATCGGTATACTAGGAACGTGCATATGCAAAATAATTCGCAATATAATGAAAATTCACAGAATATTTCCAAGTTTCTTATGGTACAGGCAAAGTGTTGCACGCCAAGGTATGCCAATTGAACAATTGTTTTCTGCAAACAACAAAAAAAACATCTAATTTAATGACCTCATTTTCTTGTGTGTTACATAAGCGTATTTTTCTACACACAACAATCACCTAATTAGCGAATTTTCGGTCATATGAAGTCATTTTATAAAAAGTTTTACGTTTTTCGACCTTTACATGTCCAAGTGGAGCAGTATTGACGTCTCGACCTAGACCAAATCTCATTTTTTTCGCAAAAATTTTCACCCAAACTCCACACACCGCCGACAATAACCTTCATAAAACTCCTCTCCATCTAATCACTTCGAATCAAATCTCATACACTTAACATTTTTAATCCGACTAATTGAAATGCAGTTCTAGCTGGTTAAATTCGCCGTTAGCCTATTTTCACCTAATCATTTTTGTTAAATGAACTTTGCTAAATAAAATTCAATGGAAATGTGATAAGAGTTTGGTGGGATGTGCTCTTGAATCTCGTAACACTCGATTAACTGATTGTAAAAACGCGTAATCAAATTGAAAATGAATTCATTTATAGACCGCCGTCGTAAATAAGGGCCGGACCGGGTCATGGGACTACATGAAGTTGACTAATGAATCTCATCCTGTATGTAAACTTAGTATTGACAATAACTACAAATGTTCACACAACAAACGGACGGATTCTGACGTTTCTCTTGTGTTGGTCTTTTGTGCGTGAATTCACGAAAAAATTCCACACATTCCAAATCAATCAATGAATTTTTCGCATTTTTTCTACATAGGAAATTAGTTAAAAAGTGCTTGCGGATAAAGTTGCTAATCAAGTGGTGGTATTGTGGTCAAATTTGTGGTTTTGATGTATTTCTGCATTGCATTCATATTCGCCCATGGCTGCAGGATAATCAGATTAGGTTGGTAAGTTTATCCAAAAGAACAGGAAATTGTAATTTAGTTCCGTCAAAGGCTCTTTTCATATGGTAATAAATCCGATAGTGAATCATATTTGAATTTCCGAAAAATGTGTTCTTGGAAAAATGTTGAGTACCTGCAAGTACGCTTTTAATTAACAAACGAAATTAATCATAAAGATCTTAAAGTCTTCCGACGCCGCCGCTTCTGGACAGTCACCGCAATCTACAACTTTTCTTAGAACTTGTCTCTATAAATACATCCTCCCCCAATCAAGAATCCCCAACGAATCATTTGAACGATGATCTAAAATATTAATTAAACATAATTCATCAGTGGGCAATTAATGTGGCCTGCGAGAATTGAAATCGGCATGATGCTGAGAGATTTTGGAAAACTTTGAAAAATCGGTCCTCAAACACGCGCCTAAAATTGATGAAATTTTCAAAATAGACGTATTTTGGGCGGTAGATGACGAATCTGGAAACGAAAATTGAGGCAATAGTCCCGTTTTCGAGATTTTTGACTTTACAATGTCAAAATCTGCAACTTCACTCTATAATGAAGTTAGGTCTCGAATTTTTGGATCAGTTGCTCCTTCTTTTAGACAATTTAATAAAGATTTTTATTATTATTACTCGTTGTTTTTATTATCTTAAAATAAAAATATTCATTTTCCTTCTTAAAATTTGTTTAATAGGTAAATGATTTTTTTTGTCTTTTTTTTGTAACACATTTTAATATTCGGAAAGTGTGAAAGTGTGTTAATTTTTTTAATTAAATGGAATTCGAGGCAATATAAAAAGTTCATCGCTAATGTTTGTTCGAAAAAATTATAGATTTTTTAGTTTGTATTCGAACGACAAAATTTGATATCTGCACCTCCGTGTCATTAATTCTCGTTGGCCACGTTAATTAATAATTGTACCATCTATAAAAAGATCTTACCGCATATATGTTCATTCTGGTGCATTTTCCATGAAAAAAGATCAGAGTAGGAAAAACTAAGCTTGCATTCGTTGGAAAATTGGAATGATTCATAAATGAACCGTCCTATTAGAAACATCTCCATTGCCCTTTCCACTATATTGTGTTGTAATCGAAACAATTCTTAGAACAACTAAAGTACTGTATATTAATTATACATATAAAATAACGAAATCTTGAATGAAATGAATGACACTATAATTAATTCATTATTTGCAATAATTACAAGATGACGATGCTAAAAACGCGTTTTTCCTTTTAAACTACACAACACATATTCGTCCTCTTTACATGTTTCAGACATTTGAATAGGAAATTTTCGATTAGGGGAAACTGTTCATCACCATACTATGGAAAACTGTCTTATTGTTACTCATTCATTCGTTTCTTTTTTCATAACAATGAGGAATTGAATTATGCATTGCCAGTGATGACATAATTCATTTCCATTCCGGTATATAAACAGTCAATATTTCAGTTGTTTAGTGACGAATCGCATACATTTTTCATATTGTCCCACTCTCCCCCGCGTGCACACTTCGATTTCCGATTTCTATAAAAATTTCCACAGATCCAGTGGCCCTTTAGCAGACCCTTGAAACGTCAAGTGTCCACACGTGTCCCTAACCCTACCATTAATGGTAAAATAAATATTTTTCCACTTTATTCCCATATTTGCATTCACTTTTGTTCAGGTGAATTTAAATTTAAAAACTAAATTGTTTTTCCCTCTTATTGAAACACTATAATAGTAGATTACATACCGAGGCGGAAAGGGCAGCATTACTGTCGAGAGAAAAGTTTGCCCGCTGAGGCCGTAGGCCGAAGCGGGCAATTTCTCGAGACAGGAATGCCCTTTTGCCGAGGTTTGTATACTATTTTATTCACAATCAGACACAATTATAATTAAAACATGTTTTTCATTATAAATTTTTTGTATGTCAATATTTGACATATGTCACTAATGACAATTTTTTGTTGTTACTCATCAAATGACAAGTGAGTAATGGCTTGTTATTGGTTGTCCAATATGAACATTATTTAAAATTGTAGTAGCCAGGATTTTGGGAAGCCAGGAAAGTGATCACTTTCCTCTCTAGAGAGGAAAGTAAATATTACTCGCTTGTTTAAAACAATGGGTCACTTTCCATTTTTATAAAACATCGGAAAATGACACATTACATACTGATTGTGAATAAATAAAATTACGGAGCCTTTAAGGCGTTCTAGTGATATTTTCATAAAAAATTTACTCATTCACGCTATTTATTTGACCAATCAATCAAACAGTTCTAATAATACGATTATCGATAGTTAATTAATCATTTTATGATGTATTAACGACTTCTTAAACGTTTTTCCATATTTTATTAACTGTTTTATGTGTTAAACTCTAACATTTCTGGTTTGCTGTTTATACGAGTGGGAAGTGATTGTTTTTTGCGCAAATATTACAAAATTACGCTCTTTACGACACAATAATAAACGTTAAGTGTTCCCCCAGTTGTCACAATTTACGATTTATTATTTTTAATAAACGCAGCTTTTCTTTAATAAAATTCTATGACGTGAATCTGTCATGAATTGCACAATACTAATTTTCACAATGCGAAAAATTCTATGAACAAAAAATTTGTTATTCAAAATTGCTTTCAGACTAATCGCCGCCCTTTTCTACTCTAGTCCCCCATAATTAGTAAACATCAATTAATTCACAGGTACAAAATGAATCGCTTAAATCCTTTGATCAACGTCATAAGTTTATCAAATTCTTATCTTAATAATAAAAAAAAATGATAAATTAATCAAGTGAGTATAAATATGAAAAATATGGCGTATTCCACACATATAATTCTCCAAAAATCCAGTACGTACAATTGAATGTTACTTGATATTTGCAACAACAGTTTTGGCACATTTTTTTGGAAATTCTCCATTTCCACTTGGAAATAATCAAGTACGTAACACTCGAATGTTACTTGACTTTTACATCAAAATTCGAACAGGTTGTCATGAAATTAATACGTCTTTTGACACAATTTGATCAAGTAACAACAGTTTGTACATTATTACAAGAAAAAAAAAATTAAAGCGCGCGTACTCTGGAAATTCTACACACATTTCCTTTTGGAAATAAATCCAATACGTAATAACAATCGAATATTACTCGAATTTTACATCGACATATGAATAATGCGTCAATAACTTTTGACATAGTTCTATAAAAAAAACGTAGATTTCGTGCATTTATGACTTTTACATGATTTTTCGATTGAATGAATGGATTTTTTTACATTTCCACTACAAACGTTCCCAATTTAAATAATAAATAGTTTAAAAGTCACCAATACAACATTCTTAATTTCTCGCACTTAATTAATTATTTACATTATGTAGATCTGAAATGAACACGAGAAAGATATGAGTGGGGAGTACACTGAAATATATAATAACGCTACTTAAGCTGCAACATGGCAGTCCGTGAAACGAGAAACACAGAGAAAGTATCTGAATAGTCGATTTACAAATTTATACTCGATTTGATCAATTTCTGCAAACGTTCACGCATTTATCTCAACATAGAAAATTGTATCGAAAAGTCAATTGAATTTTATAATTTCTTCAAATTGTTTTTACCATTAACAAACGGTGTTAAGAGGCGCTCGTTCGTTTCGTGCTCCACAAATTTCGTGTCGCTTTTTGGACCACTTCACCATCCCCTTTCGAGACTGTTTTGCCGATTGGATTTGGACCACTGAGCTGATTTTCACCCAATTCTGCTTCTACGTGTTACCCTTTACCAAGTAAGCGCTCATTTCTTCAACTGAAACATTTTTCATTTTTTTCATTAGAAATTTACACAAAATTCTTTCTGATGCAATCCATCCAAAGTTCCCTGTCATTCCACAAAATTGACGTTTTCACCTGTGCATATTTACCTTGATAAATAATTACCGGCCAATTATCAAGTGTTCATATTTAATTAAACCATTGCAAATTGTCATTTTTCTACACAGAAATAATATTATCAGTATTAGGAGATAAATTGCACATAAGATGATAGTGAAAGTGAATTCTTGATGTGTATAAAAAATGTGGTGAAAGGCAAACACATGCACAGACAGTTAGGAGTTCGAAATGGTAAAAATTGTGAAAAAAAGCGGGCAATTAACATGACGATTTTTATTTATTTCCAAATTGAATTTTTTTTCAAGATTATTTCAAATCGGGGTTGCGTCGCTCCAACGAATTCCACACTTTCCACATTAAGCGAATGAGGAAAATTCGATTTCTCACACCCACATAAACTTCAATATCAATTTATTAGAAAATTTAAACGACTAACTAGTGAACCGACCGATCCACTCCTTTTCCCAATCACATCGGAAATATAAGATTCCGTTAAATGTTAATTTCCAAAATAAAAAACACAAGTTTATTGTACGTTTTTTCCAAACACATCACGCTCACCAAACAAATTTATATAACACTCTCTATTTGTCAACAAAACATGGTAATAATAATAAATATGATTACGACTAGACCGAATAAATTGTGCACAAAATGTTTGCCAAATAAACATCGAATTAATCAAAAAGTGGACCGCAAAATTTTGGAAAATCACACAGAATCGCTATAAATAATGAAAGAGTTTAAAGGACGTCCGTGTGTGAACCAAATGACCCTGAATGTAAAGTTCTCTCAATGAAACCTGTCAACGGGCCCAATTTCGATAATTATTCAACTCTGATGCCTGAATTTGTAACGAAAAACCGGCGGTGTGCTAATTACGATTATAACTTTTTCGTGAAAACCTCCAAACCGGTCCATTTTCCACCTAATGTGTGTGTGTTGTCGACCAAAAAACCTTCAAATTGTTCTCCGGAAATTTATGAGATTCTCAATACCGCAACTTATCATTTCATTGCGTCCATAAATAATCTAATACTGAATTAGGCATTTTATTGGCTATTATCTCTATACCTTAAACCACAAAATGTAATAAATTCTTAAAAACTAGGCAACGGACAAGTTTGATGACCACAATATTTGTTTACTCAATTCTTACCACCGATGCTTCTTTGCTGCTCTCTTGAATATTACAAACGCGCTGGTCACAATCTGAGAAAACATTCATATTAGAAGAAAGCTGAATTTATTGTCGGAAAAGTTGGCAAATTATTGAAATGACGTAAATTCGAGAAAAACGGATGTACACACATTAATATATATTTTAGCGAAACTTATTTTTGGTGGCACATTTACAACCTTTTTTTAATACCGAAATACTTATACAGCATCCGATGTTCGAAAATCGTTTTTATGTTTTTTCTTAACCCAAAACGACACTCTTGATAGTCACATTTGTGGGTGGATATCTGGCAGTGTTCTATAATTACGATGAATTATTTTTTTTAACGACCACAACTTCTTTGAACCTGTCTAGACAAATTATACAGCAAGAAAAACATTACGATTTTCCGCACTTTTGCGCCCTTAATTCGCAATCAATTAAAATTAAATAAACGGACATAGAAATTCATTTTCTGGCACACACACACCAGAGCAACAGCAGCGAAACATTATAAAATAGCGCGTCATGCAGTCTGTAAAGTAAATCGACGACCTTGATATATTATGGTGTTAAATGCTTGCTTTAAAAACCATTTAAAAACAATTTCATTTGCTCTATTATTGTGCAATTAAAAATTATGCAATTTTTCACATGCTGTCATCTCGCGGAAAATGAGAAGGCTGACAGCACCAGCCCACTGTGTGTTTGCAAAAACATCTTCCATAGCACACCTTTAGTTCCACAAAACAAAAAGTGTGCTTAAATTTCCATTTGCAAACAATACAGAAATTAACACAGAAAAATTGTACATTTTTTAATCAAATATATCCAAGCGGGACAATAAAGTGAGAGAGAGAGCGCGCCATACCGAAAAGACGAGGAAAAATTGTGCAAAAATGTCATTACAATACAACAACCTGTAGAATGCAGCGGTTCTCTCTATTTTCTGAATGTTCTCGTTTTGTACTTTTGAAAATCTTCACAGTCGAGTAGAGTGCGCGTTTCCATAATAAATGAATATTGTACCAGAACGTTGTTCTTCTATTGACATCTTCTTATAGTAGTGGAAAAACAATGATTTTATTTCTCTTCTTCACCACTTTCTGCACATATATAACTTACACTTAATCTTTTTAAATACATATATGTGTAGACAAGTTGACCATGAATTTCTGCAGGTTTTCAATTTTAGTTTCTATATACAATTGTATTGAATATGTCGCACGATTCGTGCACGTACCTAGAAAGAAAAAAGCAGATCAATTACGGTACCAGCACGGCGATGATTAATCTTAAAAATCTGGTTGGCATTAAAAGCACTTAACCAAATCGGAATTGTTTCCAGGCCTTCCGGTCTTTGAGCAAGACACGAAATTTTAATCATACTTCTATATGTTTCCTCATTTTTGTTCCGCTATACTTTCGATTTCTTCCCATGTACAATAACATACAGCAACAAGTTGAAATATCCTTGCTTGGTGCCATTGTGGAAAGATTCTTCAATAGAAATGAGAATGTCATTTGGTTCAGTGTATATAAATGTGCACAAATTGTGTGGAATATTTAATGACCTGCATAAAAGAGAAATTAAAACATCACGAATAATGCAATTCAATAGGTCATAGAATATATAAAATGAGAATATTAAATATCACACTTGTTGAAAAATGTTGATTTCACTTTAAATGAATTTTCTTTGGTTTTCAATTTGAAATTAACAGAAAAGCTCTTGTTGGCCATGCTTTTCAAAAATTCCAAATTACAGAAATCTTTAAATTTCAAAAGACATTTTCAAATTAAAAAAACAAATCCATTTTTGTTCTCTTATTGTATGTATATCTATAAACAATTTATCTCATATCAGAGCAGTTATTTTCCATGACCAACACATAAATATAAATAAATATAACAAAAAGGAAGAGATATATATAAAATATTGAATGGTTAATTTCCTTAAACTTTTATTAACACGTTATCTTCACGCTTATTTCAATCATGCTCCACATTTTTCCTCTCTCATCAAAATGGAACATCCTTCCAACCACAAAAATAACTCGAAAAAAGACCATCAACTCCTTTTATCATATCAATCGTAATAAAATAATATATTTGTATGTACACAAATAATCACATACAAACGTCATCATCATTGCTTGTGTGTGCAGCACACACACATCTGTTACCATATTGCATTTATGGACCGCACAACGATCAACTTTAACCTATTGTTTCTTTTTTAATAAAAAACAAATTACACAAATATCTAATAAAGACAATCAACACATATACAATCAATAAAGTGAATGGAATTTGTGTGAAGGAATATAAAAAACCACACACATACTTATATCCACCCATAATAGTGCGTCGAACTTTATAATTAGATCTGGTTAAGTTCTTTTTAATCTTAATCTGTGTGAAACTTTACGATGTACATAAAGAGACCAGGTGTGTTATAACATTATCTTATTGGCAGTTGCATTAAAAGAAATACAACAGCAAAAGTCAAGCCGCCTTTAATACTGAAAGCATCCAATATTCTTCTTGTTCTAGAAATACACACACACACAACTTTATTCTTCTTTTAACTAACGCGTTTATTGACTTGTTTATTAATATCTTAATTAACGGCAATTATAATATACTGCGACTGGTAAAGTAAGACAATTATTGTAATTGCTGGGGAAAACGATACCATCGCCATCTGTGTACATTTTCAAAGCCAAAAAATGCCAACTTTGATAACAAACCATGGCCTACCAAACTGAAAAAGAAAAACAAATTTCATAAATAACGTCAAAACTTTTTCAACTCACCGCCATTCCCAGGAAAACTCGGAAAACACCGCCGCTTCTACCAAAAAATCCAATCAAACAATTATTATAAATTATGTCAAAATTTTATCTGAAATTACAATCACATTTGAAAAATATTTTCCTCAAAATGTATCCACCATTTAGGTACAAATACATTTCTCCCCTTGTGTGTGTGCGGAAGAAGTAAATAATTAAACAAACGCAAACTGCCTCCACACTCGTTATCAGATAAAAATTGAAGTCAAATATGTTGTTACTTTTTACCTGAGAGTAGAAGAACGCCTGAATGTGCCGGACAGAATTGACTGTGTGGTCCAAAATCTCTCCGTATATATATATGTATTTTTACTCTCCACAATCAGTTTAGATTATAGCAGCAAAACTGTTTAAATCAGTTCTGAGAAGTTTCCGTTTATTGTTAACTGTTAGTTTGTTACAAATACTCGTATATTACGGTTTTGTGTAATTTTACAATTTTCTCTCCACACACACAAAGCACACACATTCGACAAATAAGAATTTTTTTGGTAAGTTCCCGCCAAACCTAATTACTATCTTTTCGCCATACAACCATCAACTTCAAACCATCCATCATTTTTACATAAAACCCTCCATAGCAGAAAAAATACAATTATGATGTCACATAATTTCATTGTTGCATAATTGGTTTCTATTCCAATCCATCTTGCTTTTTAATCGTAATAAATTTCACTTTGGCATCAATTTTACAAGAGAACAGCAGCACTAGAAAAGAGAAAAAAAATACAATTCATATATTAAGATCTTTTACTATAAAACAGCCTTCGGCCGTCGGCGGCCTTGCAATCTTGCATATTCCTATTGGTATGAAAAAGTGCACCAAGCAAAACTACCATAACATTAACCACCATAATTGACCACACAACGAGATCAAATGATCAAATCGCTCGGTTCTCTCTCCTCTTTGAAATCATTCACTTCTCTTTTACAGTCTCAATTTAGAATTTACAATAAATGACCTTTTCCAGACACAAAATCACGATAGTTGAGTATATAAATAAATATTACGCTATTTGTTGTGGCCAGTGAGGAGATTGTCGAATTTTGACAAATCGAAAACTGTCTAAACCAATCGATATTCGATCAAAGTTCGAGAATTTAATCCCTGATTTCATGCATGTTACCGAAAAACAAAAAGTAAATAAAAAATCACGATATAAAGTGTATAATTAGACATTTTCGAATTTGACCCAAAAGTTCAAAAATCCACTTCCAACACTAATAATTGTAAATAAATATTTTACTGAAAAAAATAAAAATCTAACGAAAAAGTGCTTTGAATGCGCAATAAAACCCATAAAAACGCTTCTAAATGGTGATACAAAACTAATTAGTTTTAAATTAATTACTGATAACCTCCTGTCAATTATTCGGTTATATTTTGTACAACATTTACACACGATTTCATAATTTTATAGACGATAAAACTATTTATGTTTTTTTTTTCAATTTTTCAATACAAGTGTACAGATTTTTGAATGGAAAAATTGTATAAAAACATACAAGTGAAATGATTCTTTTTCTGAAAAAAAATATAAACAAGCTTATATACATATATAGCAAATCTTCGGCTTGTTAGCGGCCCGGTGGTCTTTGACGGGCAGAGATGTACTGGGATGAAGTCATAATTTTATTTTTTGTTCGTTCTTTAAGCCGTTGGTTATGTACAGTGATCATTTATTCGTTAACAAGCCGCCTTTGAGAGTGTTTGCATCACATATAGAAAATATAAACAAAACAAACGAAAGAAAAATTTATAATTACAATGATGGATTCAATCAAGTTGGTCGTTTAACTTGCAAATATAAGTGGGCAGGATTACCTGACGGTGGAGGGTAGCGGATGCACAACAAATTTATGACATTGTTCTTTCAATAATTATACAATTTTCTCTCCATCTCTCTCCCTAATAATTCTCTTTAGTAAACAGGATATTTGTTATTTTAAATTGAATTTATTACTATACACAAACGATTAAAAAACAATCATTATATAATATGCAATCAAAGTATTAGGTAATTCCTTTAAATTGCAAATTTTAACATAATTATACATCTCTACTTAATAATTAACCAAACTACCTGCATATACATGAAACAAATTCAAGCCATTAATTACAGTAATTTCATTAGATTTCGGGAAAAATGATCAACGTCAAAAATATATCATAATCACCGCATTTTGTTTTTGTCAACAGGAAAATATGTTCTAATATATATGTATACCTAACATAATTGTACTAAATTGAATAAATTAATCAATTACTTTATCATCTATCAATATGTACATAATAGAAGAACAAACATTATCTCAACACATCGGGAGATTATTATAGAAAACAAAATTAACTCGCAAATGTCAAGGCCAAAAAAATTACTAGAAAACACACACATACACAAAAAAAACCATTCTTTTATTGATACCCCCATCTATATTTAATTAGCGTGTTCTTTTCGATTGTTTATTTGTAAAGAATTAATCAACTTTTTCAATTGGAAATTAATTACCATACTTGAAACACACAAAAAACCCACCACTTCCAACCAATCATCTTCAAATCAAGAAGGTTACCGCCACAGCACAGTCTGATTCGATTTACAATTCCAATAAGATGGCTTAGCCAACTTCAAAACAGAACACTGTAATCCACATTTCTATAAACAAAACATTAAGATTCGTAAACAAAAAAAAAAAGAACATCGTTTCGGTATGTTTGCACGGAAATTAGCAACAAGTGAAAATCAACAAGTGTCACACTTGTTGCTCCCATTTCCAATGTGTGTCCAATTACAAATTGATTGGTTTCTTTGATTTTCCAGATGAGTTACCGATCATCACAGAGTGTAATAGGCACTCAGGCAGTGTGGGTGTGCATGGCCCTTGCATTATTCCTTCAAACAACATACGGTAGCCCGGCCAAACGGTCCCCAGCCGACCAACTGTACACACACCATCTCACCAAACGGTCCTTCTTCGACATCCAGTGCAAAGGAGTGTACGACAAGAGTATATTCGCCCGATTAGATCGTATATGCGAGGACTGCTACAACCTGTTCAGGGAACCGATGCTCCATTCATTATGCAGGTGAGTTCTACAACAACAACAAATTGTTGAAGAAGAAAAAAACGCACAATTTCTATTTTAAACATGAATTACCACGAATTAAATTTAATACCAGTTTCCTCCTACAATTCAAATCCCATCCACTTGTTTATTTTAAAAATAGGTAAATAACGAGTTTCCCAGAAATGTTGTACAGTTATTAAAAATGCAGATGGTTTGCTGGAAGTGTGTGATGCTTGGCCAGTTATTTTTAAAAAGAAAATTTCTTGCAAGGTCGTTAGAGATTCAGCATTTTCAGAACTGTAATACAGAACATTTTTATTCAATGAATAAGAAAGATGATTTTTTTCTCACACACAAAAACGTGATCTTTATTATGAATGAGAATGTCTCATTTCCGAAAGGAAATTGTGGATACGATAACAAATTGTTTTCTGTTCCTAAAATGATTCAAATATGATTATTAATCCTTACAGGAAAAATTGCTTTACAACAGGCTACTTCAAGGGTTGTCTTGAAACGTTACAACTTAGCGATGAAACACTAGAAATACAATCTTGGATAAAACAATTACATGGAGCTGAACCTGAGGTTTAGGTACACAAGCACGTTTTTTTTTAGTTTGCTATTTTAACACCCCTTTTAATACTATTTTTATTTCATCACATTCTAACCGTACTGACTTTTTTGAATTTTTTTATAAACTCTATTTTAACTCTTCATTTTTTTTGGTTGCGATTTTTTGCACTGATGGGTGGGTTTTTGAATTTTTGTACCCAGGAAGGTGTAACCGCAGCAACGAATTTTTGCAACATTTTGTCATCCACTAATTTATTTCGCATGTGTTGATAATTTAAGATTGTTCTAATACGTTCTGTTTTTCATTTTTTTAGGTCCAAATGCTTTTCTACAACATATTTTAAAGGGTGTGTCGATTCCTTGTTGTTAAGTCATGAAATGCCAAAATTGATAAAAATGGTCACATATTTAGGAAAATGAATAAACAAAATAGAAGAAAAATTAAAAATGTGTCGACATAAAACGCCCAGTTTCCTATTAATCTAGTCCTCAAATGAAATCACCAATTTATTAGGCGATTTGTATTATTAATTTTTTAGACAGAATTTTTTGTACCCTTTTCTACTTTACTTGGTCAAATTTATTTATTTATTTTTTATTTATACACTTAATTTTATATATTTTAAGTTCACACACACATTGTTTAATTGTATTACTGTCATCCCTTTGCTTTAACAGCACTATCAAAATTTAATTTTTACATTTTTCATTCATCACTTCTATTATTTACACTCGTTGTAATGACCAAAGAAAAGTAGAGTGATGGCAAAATCACACTTTGTTCTGATCAACATCACCATCATCTTTCTAAATTACTTTATTAAAGATCTGTATACGTATTTTTATAAAAAAATCTATTTATTAGCATCATTTTTACACATAAAATACGTTTTTGCTTTCCTCTCATTGGCTGGAACATTTGAAGAATTTCATTCAAAATCTCATAAACATTTTTAGATTTTTAATTCGAATCTCAATCTGTATATTTATGATAACTAAAAATTTATTTATTGATGTTGTTGAAATGATTTTATTGTTTTTTTTTAAATAATAACATAAGAAAAATGCGATTCTTTATAATTTCTAAAAGAATTCAAAACAGTTAGAGTTTGCTTCGCTTTAATTATAAATTTTCGTATTTTTTCTGTCAAGTTTTATTAACATTCCTTTATCAGTATTGTAGAAGTTGTCATTATTTTAGAAAATATAAAAAGAATTACAAATAAACCCGGTGCCTATATAAGTATTATAAAAAATGTCAATTGAAAAATTGAGAAATTTAAATTTTACTCTAAATGTTAAAATACATAAAAACAAATATGCAGGTGTATATTTTTTTAAATATATATAGTATAAAATTAACTATTGTACAGCTACATTGGTTTTACTATATCATATATGTTTTAATTATACATAAATAATTTCTCTCTCCCATTTTTTTATGTAAATTATGTTGCTATTTTCTCTTGTTTGTTTTTTTCTACTTTTTGTTATAAATTTTCTTTCTGCAGAATTCCAATTTTGCAGAATTAAAATACAAACTGATTGTAAAGTTGATTATGTTTCATATATTATACATAAAAATATAAATATAATATATTTACAAAATTAATATAATGTAATTGTTAAATGGCAGCTTCAAAAATAAAAATAGTACTATTAAATTATGCCGAAATATTTTGAAATTGTTGTTTTTCTTGTCAGAAAACGAATTAACGCTTCTTTTACTAACAAAACAAACACATAGTTTTGCTTCAATTAAAGGAAAATTACAATATCAAATAATGACGAACGCAATTCTTCATTAAACGCGGAATTTATGCTAAAAATAAAACAAGCACTTTAGATAAAAATGTGTTGGAAAACGAGATGAATCTGTTTATTTACTTTGATATTACTCAACAAATGCGTAAATGGATAAAATCCTTATTAGCTATTGTTATAAAATCCCAAAAAAAGTGAATCACTTGAACCAAAATTGCAATTCCCAAAAAACAAACACCAATTTACTTAATTTAGCAAGTCATTTGCAACGATAAAAAACCATTCAAACCTTCACAAAAAAACACTATTCGAAAGGCCACCAAGATAAAATCCTCAACTATTTGTTTACAAAATAAACACATTCATAATAATAAATTAATAATGATGCGATTAAGCGCTATTTACACGAACAATCCCCCAACAATGTATAATAAAATGCTACACTACAACAAGTCCAACGCTTTTTCATCACATCTCCATATTACAAAATTCTTCTCCACATAAACCGAAAAGGTCACCATCAAAACAGGTTCCCCTAACCTTCCAAGGATGATGATATTCTCTAATAATAAAATCAACATGCATCTAAACCTCCCATTCATTCGTTACAGTACAAGAAGTGCGCCCCTTACATAACTCCCTCATTCCTTGCACCATTCTCAAAAAAAAATCGAACATGGAATCGACCGCAGACTTGGTGACCGCGTCAGTGAATGACTTAAGTGCAAAAAAACCACCAAAAACCTTCCGTGAAATGAACACTACCGAACGTCTCTCCTACATACGTGAAGTGACAACTGTTGAACCGCTCATTGCGGCTTATGTGGCCGCATCGATTCTCTGTGCGCCCGCCATGTACTTTCTCGAATTCGAAAAAGCGTGCCGTGTCAATCTGAACCTGAACGACACCGTGTGCGATGCCATCCTCAGCGATGAGCACACCATTTACACAACGGAAAACGACCAAATCCAAGTACTCATCAGCAATATGCACTCCTGGCAACAGCCGCTCCAAAGTGTCATGCCACTCATATTGGTCCTGTTTTTGGGCTCGTACAGTGACCGCCACAAATGGCGTAAACCGTTCCTGCTAATTCCGATCATCGGTGAATTCTTTGCCGTCACCGGCGTCATTCTGTGTGTGGTTTTTATGCGGTCGTGGCCGTTGGAAGCGCAAGGGGTGGCCCAGACGGTGGTGCCGTCCTTCTTCGGTGGCCAGACGATGATTGTGATGGCCGTGTTCGCGTACATCGCCGATGTCAGCACACTGGAGATGCGTACATTGCGTGTGGGAGTTGTGCAGATTGTTTTGAATTTCACTGTGCCTGCAGTGCAATCGTTCAGCGGTGTACTTTTTACTCAAATCGGGTACTATGGGATTCTGTTCACTGCTGCCGGATTGTATGTCTTCGCATTGGTGTACGGGGTGTTCTGGATCAGAGAGCCATCCACTCCAGTCAAGACAAACCTAAAGGAAGTCTGTTCGGATGTGTTTAATCCGCAATTGGCGATCGATACGTTCAAGATTTTGCTGAAGAAAAGTCCAGGAAATAATCGTGTTTGGATTTTCATTGTGCTTTTAACGCTGTTTGTGTACAGTGGCGTGGTTGTAGGTAATTACTGACTGGTTACGATTGTTTTCATGTGGAGATTGTTGGTAATTAAATTGTAGGATTAATTCGATTCGAATTGGTCATCCGCATAGTAAAAAATTGATGGCATTGAGAGATGATTTAAAGCGTAATTACATTTAAAAGACTTGACACACATGAATGTTTACGAGTATCGGATAATATGTGGAAAATACAATAGTTTATAATAGTAGATCCGTCTTTGAATATAATTGTATGACAATTTGAGAATTTTCAAGCGTGTTCTCGAATACATCGTAACTTTCCAGTTATTATGAGGTTTTCGAATGTTATTGGATTAGTGACAAAACAGTTTTTTTATTAACTGGACGAAACGGACGGACAAGAGATTAGATTGATGATGGAAGAATTTTTTTTCTTACCTTGACTTTTTACTGTCCTTTTGGTTGAAATATCTGGGACTCTCTGATTGCCTCAAAGCGGATCCGATGGTTAAGGTCTATATACTCCATAATAGCGTAATAGCTGAGTACTCCAGTGATTGTATACGTTAGAGGGATCGTTGTGTGGGGTCCTTACAGTACTCTTGTTCAATCTGCATATTCCTAAACGATTTGATTTAAATAAATGACCAAGGAAATTAAATCTTTTACATACTTAATTTTTGCAAGGCCAATTGTTGTAGAGCTTGATTTAACTAGGATGATATAGACACAAAAGATTTTTCAACAGGGCCCCCAGCATAAAAATGTATTCAATGAGCTTTTTAAGTAAGCTATGGAAAAACGACTGAAATGTAAAAAAAATTTTATTGCCCATGAGAAGTTTTGTAAAAACATTAATAATATTACTTTATTGTTAGTTTATGAACATTTCTATTTATAAATTTATTATTATTTAAGTAATTAATCACAACCACTGCAGATATTACGCGGAAGCGCGGGACTTGCAAAACAATGGCGAAATGGCTAATGGCATGCATGAAGAGAGGAAGAGACCTTTTCAATTTTTTAGTAACTTTGGAAATTTATTTAGGGACATTTTGTATTTAATCACCTGTCAACTATGAACTGGTTAAATTAACCACCTACATTACCGACAAACAAAATATTTGATTGTTGACAACACAACACCAAATATAAATGGCATACATACATAAATAAATAAAAAAATGTTCTCCAAGAAAGTGCACAACACCATTTAATTTATACATTGCTTGTCATATAACACAATGGTACTCTTTCAGGTGAAACCAGCCTGTTCTACCTGTACACACAAGGAAAATTTCAATGGCTCCCCGAGGAGTTCTCCTATTTTGGCACAGTTAACACCCTTATTCATCTAGCTGGTAAAAGACATCCGTTACATCTAACACATATTTGCTAAAAACACGCTTCCAGGAACTGCAATTGCCGTGCCACTCTTTACAAAATACTTGAACCTCTCCGATCTGACCATCCTTCTACTCACTTTCCTGGACAAGATAATATGCAACCTATTCTTCGGTTTCGCCGAAACCTCAACAATGCTCTACGTCGGTAATAACGTACCAACACTGTCTAGACTTTCGAAAAATCGCTCGTCTTTTTTCAGCTGCCGTTGTGAGCATTATAACCGGCGTTACAGCGGTAGGCATCCGCTCTCTGGCCACGAAAATCGTCTCTGAAAACGATCTGGGCAAAGCGCAATCCCTTTTCGGCATATGCGAAGCGATCGCTCCTGCAATCGCCGTGCCAATTTACAATCGTGGCATTTATGTGAGCACATTGAACACATTTCCTGCTGCATTTTTCTTCTTTGGCATTGCATTATACATAATATGCAGTATTATTATAATGTAAGCTAAATGCTACTTCCGTGTATATGTAATTATCTTGACTTTTCTTTTACAGATCAATGCATATAAAAGAGAGAAGTGATCGCAAAAATGTTCAAGGTAAAACGGAGATTAAGAATAATGTGACTGATGAAAAGTCCGTTCAATTGGAAGATGTTCAAACAACGCACATGTGAAACTAGTTTCGAGGGAAAACGATTGACTTTTAATGAGTCAACTACACACATCAGCAACTGTTCTGTAGCCATTTAGCTCCTTTGTACGACGGTGAATTTTAAATTTCACTCACATCGAATACGAATTAATCAATTTCTTGAACTTCAACCTTGTACTATTTTTTTTAACACAGATTTGTTTTTATCACTGCTTCTATATAACACAAATAGTCGACATTTTTCGAATAAAAGTGACACAGTGTACATGTTAAACGGTTTTTCCTAGTTTAAATTCCCCTTAACGAGTTCCTTAAATTAGTTAAATTCATATAGATAAACTAATCGAAAATGCATGAAATAATATGTTAATAGCAGTGTGAATCAATTTCATTTACGTGTTTGACATGAAACTGATCCAGATGTCCGTTTTCAACGCGAAATTCAAACACTTAACCAAGTTAATCACAGTGGAACCGTTGTTGGCGTGTTTTATCTTCGCTAATGGATTGTGTCGGCCGTTAATCGAAAATCTGGAGCTGGAGAAGTCTTGTCGGGTCAATCTACAATTCAACGACACCGTTTGTGACGTGATCATCGCCGGTAAACACTCGAATTGGACACACGAAAACAATCTGGTGCAGGTGGAGATCAGTAATATGCAGTCGTGGCAGCATCCGTTGCAGTCGATCACCCCGTTGGTTTTGGTACTGTTCTTGGGCTCTTTTAGTGACCGTTTCAAGTGCCGGAAGCCGTTCATGGTTCTGCCTGCGATTGGGGAGATTGTTTCCCTTATTGGTTGTCTGTTGAGTGTGATTTACATGCGGGAATGGCGATTGGAGGTGTTGGGGTTCGCAAGACACATTGTGAACTCGTTCTTTGGTGGGACGACGATGATGGTCATGGCGAGTACTTCGTATATTGCCGATCATACAACACTTGAATCACGTACAACGAGGATTGGGGCACTACAGATTGTTATGAATGTGTTTTCGTTGATTGTGCAACCGTTAAGTGGGATTTTGTTGTTGCATCTTGGGTACTATTACATAATTTTTATTGCAATTTTGATACAAATGTTTTCGGTACTTTATGGGATGTTGTGGATTGAAGAGGAGAGACCGAAGGATTTGTTTTCGGGAGGGTGTTTAAATAATTGTTTTAATCCAAAACATGCTGTAGATACATTTAAAGTGCTTTCATTCAAGAATAAGGATTACCATATTCACATTATTTATGTTATTTTAGTGATGGTTTTAGTTAAAACTGCCCTACAAGGTTTATTCAAATCAAGTTTTTGGTTTTTATTTTTTTTTTGCAATTGGTTTTTGTTGTAGGGGAAATTAGTGTACTGTTTTTGTACACCCAAGCTGTTTTTCACTGGACTCCAGTAGAATATGGATATTTTTTAGGGGCAAGTTCCCTTGTAGGACTAATAGGCATCACAATGTCCATTACACTCTTTTCTAAATTGATGAAATTAAATGACTTGACAATAATCCTGATAGCGTTGCTTGACCGAATTCTAACGAATGTTATTCATGGATTAGCGAAAACACCACTTGTTTTTTACCTTGGTAACGAAATTCCTTGCGTTTTTCGACGAATCAACAGGTTCTTTTGTAGGCGTTGTTGTGAGTGTGTTGAATGGAGGAATAAAGTCAGTTATTCGATCATTTACTACGAAAATCGTATCGAAAGACAATTTAGGGAAAGCAGTATCACTTTTTGGGGTATTCGAAGCGCTCGTTCCTATGTACGCTGTGCCATTGTACAATAAAGCGATTTATGTGAATACTATTACCAATTTTCCTTCGACATTTTACTTTTTCAGTATTATTTTGTATACGGTGTCTATTTTTATTGTTTTGTAAGTAGTTTCTCAAAAATTGTGAACATTTTACTTTAATATCTGTTTCAGATTTATGTTTTTTAAAGACAGAAGATATCAACAAAGTCAGAAATCGACTTCAAGTTGATAACGCGATTTTTATACTTGTAAGTACTTATTTGACTGTATACATATTAAATTATGTACGAATTGAAAACTAATTTACCTATGAAATTATTTAATATATTAGTCTCAACTACATTTCAACATTTCTTCTTAAATTTAAAATTTGTACCAACTTTCCTTACTACTCTGTGTATCACTTTTCTTAATCCCTTTCTCAATGATTTTATTATCGTGAAGTAATAATTGCATGAATTTCATGTAATGTTTTGGGAGCAGTTTGATGTCATTCTCTTCGGACCAGTGGATTATTTCCGAACACCTCCGCAAATTTCCCTGTCGAACTAAAAAGCAAAAGTTTAGTTTAAAGTGCATTAATTTCGACATCGTTCCGTACTTTGATATTCTAGTAAGGCGATAAGGACGAATTTGTATTCTTGCTTGATGTCATACTTTAAAAATATCTCCAGTAATCTATAAAGCACCTCGGTTCGGTGAAAGTGCAGGGATGATGATACAACATATGGAACGTTAATTTCAATTGCATTTCGTAAGCGTTCGTGCTTTTCTAGTAATTCTAAAGCCAAACATTGATCCGTGTACCATTCACTGAGGAAACATTCCTGCCATATGCACCTTAATGGATAGAAATCATTGTAATTTTTGTACAAAGTTTCGCTGAATCGAATTACGTTGACTAATGACGCTTCGCTTCTGTGTGCAACAACGTTACTTATTAAATATTTTAACATTAATCGAATACGGCGTCTAAGTAGAGGGTTTTCGTCATATACTAGTTGAAATAAGTCTAGTGACTTTTTAATATTGCCTTTAATCCAAATAACTTCGGCCACGTAGTGTCTAAAATGGGAGTTTTGTTCCAAAAGTTGTGGAGACACTTTATCACATAAAGAAATGAGTTTGTCGATCGTTTCTTTGTCTCCATTGTGTGAACAAATTGAAAGTAGGTTTATTAACATTGTGATAGGTGGACAGTGTTGAGATTTTGTACAAATATTTATTAAATCTCGAATACGTTGTAGATCGCTAGTGTCAATCGCACTTCTTAATTGATTATTTATATTCTCGTTACATGTTGAACAGCTTTCAATGTAATCATTCTTCCTATCCATAAAAGGTTTTACTAAGGCGCTCTTCGACGATATCCTATTCAAAATTTCTTGTTTGTGTTGCCATTTGGATGTTTTTGTTTTGATTAACTTTGATGTGAAATCGTCTAATGTTTGTGGTTGAACATTTTGGTACTTTGGATCATTTCCATATAATTTTAATGCTTGATAACTGACGGTGACCATAGCAAAGAAAGGATTGGCGATATATTGTCGACTAAATAAATTGTTTACGACCGTAGATAAAGCCATTTAAAGTCCTAAAAGTTGTATGTGAAAATAAGCAGTAAATCGAAAGTGCATTAAAGAATTACATATTTAGAAGGTCCCTTCAACTATTATATTGTGGCTGTAACACAATCAAACACCAAAATAGCTTAATAATCATTTATAACAAAATAATCACAGAAAATAATACATTTTTGAATTATGTGAAATGTAAGGTTAGGAATTTTTGACGTTTCGTAATTCGTATTCTTCTTCCAAGTTCACGGCTAGCCGGTACTTGTGGCACCCACAAATGGTGCATATTTAAATTAGCAAATAAGGGCTTTTTTGTTTGCTACCTTTACATGATTCAATTTGTTTAGTAAATTTTTATATTTGTCTTTATAAGTACATTTACAATCATTATTATGATAACAAATTATGAGTTTTATTTATTTACATATAATATCTTACCCCTAACCGTTAGTATAAGTTTTCTCTACCACAAGTAGGGCGCCACTCATCACAGGTAATCGCAGATGACGTTTTGACGAAGAAGAAGAGAAATGAAATTAAATAATATTTAAAAAATTACAAAAAATTCTTTAAAACCATTGAAAATTATCCAAAAATTCCAAACGAATACATATAATACGTGAGTAAAGTAATGACAAGGCTAAATTTACTTTGCAAGTGAAACAACAACAATAAATATAACCTAGAAATATTCCTTCAAAACAATAATGTTTAAAAATGTATAAATTAATTATAATTACTCTTCTATTTCTAAAATGTGAGACACTTTCTGCAATTAGTGAAACTGTAAATTGTAACAATCTACGAATGGGTCAGTACTTATGTCCAGATCCCGATTATGATTTAGTTGATCCCAAAACACAGCAAATTCGTGGTTGCACAAAAGAAAACAAAGCTCGGGGTAACACAAATAAATCCTCTATCTATCATTATATAAATTTCTTATTTTAGTCCGCTGCATAGCTGTTGAGGGCATAAAATGTGAAGAAACACAAAACTCCACATTTACAAAAGAGATGCCATGTAAATGGACAAATGGTTATTCATTTGAGACTGCTTTACTTTTATCCATCTTCCTCGGAATGTTCGGAATCGACAGATTCTACTTAGGTTACCCTGCAATTGGTCTCGCCAAATTCTGTACATTGGGCTTCATGTTCCTCGGCCAACTAATCGACATCATTCTAATCGCAACACAAGTAGTCGGCCCCGTAGACGGTTCTGCTTACGTGATTCCCTATTACGGTCCCGCCGTTGAAGTAATTCGCAGCAACAATGCCACATTTAGATTTACACAAGACGACTGGTAACATAGGATTTATATACAAATTTTCCAACACAATAAAACATTGCATTCAATATCAATTATTTAATAGCTACAATATAAATTTTATACTTATATAATAAAAACCTATGTAATTTACCGAATTCTACATAAATTTAACGGGCAATAAAACGTAATTTCCAATACATTTCATGATTATCACATTATTCCGTAACCGCTAAAAATTTTTGTACACTCTAAACAATAAATAACAGCAAATACCATTAACATTCTTTTACAACTGACTAGATTTGTTATGATTGAGTTAAACGTGGACTATCCACAAATTCTGTGCCATGTTTAAAAATATTATGCGCAGTTGCAGTCACCATTGTGCCCCAAAACATTAAGAACAACAACGACTCCGTTGAATACTCGGCTGGGAATACAACAGAAGCCACAAACATCGCCACAGCAATCAACAAAACAGACGGGAATGTTATATATCTCCAACCACGATCGACTCGGTATGGCTGCACAATTTCCCCCCGGCCAAGGAACAAATCGATTGCATCCTGCCGGAATCCATCCGTTAAATTATTTTTATAATATCGTGTCATGGAATTAATGCCATCTGCTAAAAGGCCCCACTTTGTACGTTTCCCTGTACGTGTATAATCGGTCTTTAAAGCACCAGTGCCGGAATATTGCGTGCTTATCACATCCGCATTATCAGCCCACACATTCTTGAATAGATTTTCGAATGTGACATGATCAACAATGCGGTCAGTCGGTTGTATGATGTTTAAAGTGACCAAAACCGCTTCCAAGTTGCGATGAGCAAGCATACTTTGCACCACATTAGTGCGATCGAGACAATCGATGCAATTCGTTCGGAAGACACCTAAAAATCATCAATTCAACAAGTTCATACATTAATTTAACGCTCGATTTACCTTCTTGCATTGACGACAACGAACCGTCCCTTAAAATCAAGAAAAATCCCATATCGTCCTGGTCGAGCGCTACACGATCGATCAAAATACTCAACCGATCCCATCGCATCTTCCTGCACTCGGCATGGAAGTCAAATGCTTCATAACGCACTGACGGGTAATTTAACAGTTGTACAGCGTCATTAAATGCTTTTTCCAGTCTGCCTTCACTGCCTTTCTGGTCCACAAGGTCAACAATCACTTGTTTACCGTACAAGACAGCGACAGACTCTAAATGCTTAAGGCAAGCACTGTGCTGCTCTTGAGGGTCGATATCGAGTAGAGTTGGGGGTGGTTTATAGCGAAGATCAGGAGATTGGTGCCAGAAGAGCGGTATTGAACCACGCAATTGAACAAAACTGGCCCGGTCTCCGTTGAACTCAACGATTTGTTCAGTTTCAACAAAGTTTGCTACATTCCCAAAGCGGTCGACACCGCGACGATGTAATCGAGTTCCAGCACGTAGTGTGCTCCTTCGGGATACTATTGCCCACACGAAATTCTGTCGGTTAATGTTACATTCGTTGATGGAGATGAAACCGTGCATTAAAGGTAAGCAGAAGCGGGCATTCTGTTTAAATGGACGTAAAATGTGAGCGTTCCAAACGAACCGTTGATCGGCACGTTCTAAGAGAGACTGTTGCCAGAAATCAGGCCCGATTTGGTGTAGACGTTGGATTGTGTGTGTTATGTCGTACGTGTAGCTGAAATAGTGATAGGGCGTGCTTAGCACTAATTCAACCATGTTTAAATAGGCATTATTGTCGGCTAATTGTTCGGGTTTTAAGTGTGTTAGACTGCGACAATATGGTAATAGTTCCGCTTTCGCTAATCGCCAAATCTGGTGCGTGCCAATCTGACCGACAAGTTCCCGTTGTGTGGCAATCACTAAATAACGACCAGCTAGTAAATTTATCGATCCCAAAAGGCCGCAGAAATGTTTCCGACTATTTGCTGCTGGTACTTGGCCGCTATTTCGTTGTACAGTGATTGATTCTGATGGACGGTCGATAATGAGTAATTCATCTGAGGAATTTGGTTCTATGTAGAATTTTTCAGGCGTTATGTATCTGTAAAATTGATTATGAGATAGTCAAGGAATGTTTTATTTTCTGAGATCATCAACTTACAAGGTTAAATCGTTATAGACATCGGTGCTAGACATTTTTGTTATTTAAAATTGGACAATTTTTACAAGAAACTATTTTTAATCGCCACTAATGGATTTATTTTACTGGTTTTCGACCTTTTAACACAAAGATCAACGATTACAGAATGAGGTTAATGAAATGACGTTTGGGTCGAAATGTCATTAGGCGTTACCAACATAAAAATATTTACTGTCACTATTTTACTTTGAATTAGAAAGAGATAGCATATACATCGTAATTAAAAACACGAAATTCCCTAGATTTTTAATGGCTTCTCTAACCTCAAATTTTATTTCAAAACAAACCACCCAAAATTTATAGAAAAAGAAAATGTATTCTCCCGATGATTGGGAGACGAGAAATCGTCAATTGATGGTGGAAGGCCGCGAAATCCTTGAACGAACTGGTGAGAGTATCGCTCGATCGCATCAAATCGCCATCGAAACGGAAAATATTGGAAATGAAGTGGTCACAGAACTTGGGGAGCAACGCGAGGCATTATTACGTACCAGAGACCGTTTGGGTAACGCCAACGAACAACTGGACAGTGCTCGAGCGATGTTGAAGAAAATGGGTCGTAATGTGATATACAACAAGGTGATATTAATATTAATTATACTACTGGAAATTGCTATACTGGTTACTGTATCTTATCTAAAATTTTCCCCAAGACACAAATGAACCCTTCACCCGTTTTTTAAAGTAAGATAATCTTTATAACCTTGTATAAAATAAATGATATATTGTACGTTTTTTATACATTTATTTCATTTATTTTGTATAAAAATATATGTATATGCAAGTGCATAAAAAATACCACATCGTGAACCATAATACTGGAGGATATATATGAAAAATACATTATTATTCTTTATCTTAAACCGGCAGCTTTCAGTTCCATCAGAGCACTCTCTGTAATAATACCGTGCGTTCGATTGTAACTGTTAAACGATGAATAGAAATTATTCTTTATTGTAGGATAACGTTTCTTCGCTGTCAATTCACTTGTTGACTTCATATGTACTTTACAATCATTACATCGTAATCGATCTGGCACACAATTGAATTCAATATTCTGCTTCGACACTTTCGGTTCCGAACGAAAATTCGTCGTCGGTATTGTATTGTACGATTTACCAGGATGAATCTTCGAATCCGAAGCCGACAAATAACTTTTCGAATTTTTCAAATACTTTTCAGTCATTCGCAATTTGATTGCTACATCTGAGGGCTTTGGTGGCGCTTTAATATTCACTTTCGATGGACGTGACATGATTTCATACAATTTATTCCTGTACTCATCCACCGACAAACGCACATCATCATTTAATGGGATTGTTACAATTGTCGACATGACCAAATCGTGATCTTTCTCATGAAATTTCATAACGTAATCATTTTCCAGGGCTTCATCGGCAGTTAAACGTTTCTCTGGATTGAAGATTAATAGTTTGTTGATCAAGTCCACCCCGTCTTGGGGTGAGCCTTTTTTTAAAATTGTGTTTAATGGCACTTTTTGTACGGATGCAGCGTTTATGATCATCGACGAACCGACACCAGACGGACACACGGAAATTATATCTAAAAAAAACGTTAAATCAGCAAGTTTTTTTCGGTTTTTAGTTAAATTACCTTCTTGAGTCGGTGTTGGAATTGTGGCCATTATTTTCTCCACTTGATTTACAGTCGAACTGCCTGGAAAAATGGGCTTCCCTGCCAGCATTTCGGCCAGAATGCAACCAAGACTCCACATATCGATGCCTTTCGTGTAACTAGAGGGAAAATTGTTAATAATCGACTGTGTTCATGTGTTTTAAGACATTACCGTCGATTTGCAATGAGGATTTCAGGTGCCCTGTACCACCTGGTAGCGACATAGTCGGTTAACGTTGGATCCCTGTCATTTGGACACCCATTTCCGCACTGATTCAAAGTGCGTGCCAATCCAAAGTCGGCAATTTTGCATTTACATTGACTATCCAACAGAACATTGCTTGGTTTCAGGTCCCGGTGGATTACGTTGCCGGAATGAATGTATCTGATCGCTTTAAACAATTGGTACATAATATAACGTTTGTGGATCTCTTTGAGGACGTTTCCCTTCTTGATGACGTTGTGCAAGTCGGTTTCCATGTACTCAAAGCCCAGATAAATATCCTTGTTGTTGGCGGCCCTAAAAGTGTAGAGACATTAACGTTTTTTGATTTGTAGAATTGAAAATTCATGTGTACCTGTGAATGCTGTGCAATTTGACGATATTTGGATGCTTTTTGAACGATTGAAGGAACATTATTTCCCTGAATGTGCGTTGAGCGTCAGTTTTGTTGCGGAACGCATCGAAGATCTTTTTAATTGCAACAACTTCTTTGGTTTTTCGATCAATCGCTTTCCAAACAATTCCGTACGCACCTTTTCCTAATCGTTTTTGTATATCGAAACGTTTTATGATGTGATCATCAATTTCGGACATTTTATCTTTTGCTTGTGCCATTATTGATGTGAGTATATAGTTAAAAAAGTTAAATAATTCACTCTGAGATGTAAAACATTTTAGAAACGCTTGTAAGAATTTGTATAAGTAAAAGTGTATATTTTATTAAATCAATAGGAAATTGTCATATTGACGTCGTATTAGTAGTTTTTTTATAAATTCGTAAATACTTTGGAATAATTTAAAAGAGTTGTTGCGCCACTTTACTGAGTATAAAGATTATAATTAGGGATGCGGTTTGAATTTAAATTTCAGCACGTCAAATTATACCCGGTCGAGTTTAGTTAAAAAATTGTGTTAGTAGACTGGGTTTGTTGGCAATAAATAAAAATTGGATTACAAATATAGGTTGATTATTTGTCACATTTAATATGAGTTCCCATGACAACTAGAATCAATTTTGTTATTACGAAATTGAAGGGTGATTTGTTTGTTGTAAAAGTAGACCATTTTTTATTCCACTTTACTAGAATTAATTAGCTGTGCGTGTTTTTAGGTCAATAGATAAATAAACAATTTATCACTATCAAAATTAAATTTGAATTATGGAGACGCTATCTAGCGGAAGATTTTGTGGATTAAACAGAGTCCTGTAATGTTGGCAAGGCGCTCGAAGCGCTCCAACAGCATTGTTGTCAAAATTAAGAAATGCCAAAGTTCACATATGAGTGTATCGTTTTTTTCTTTGTCTTTTACATTAAAATTCATCGTCTTATCCACCTTTTAAACATTCATTTACGAACTGTCAGTTGGTGTTAAAAAACATATGTAGCTAGTAACAATAATCGTACAATAATCCATAAATGTTAAATCAGTATCGTAAATGTGAAATTGGTAAGTGCAAAATCACTAATAATCCAAAACTCTTTTGTACCTTTTGTTGTAATTGTGAAAATGTTTTTTTTTACATGAAAAACACTGTGGCCTTCACAAAAACTTTCCTTTTTATATAGGAAATTTTTCCACATTTTATGTACAAAACACTAACATATTGACGTGAAATCTGGACGGTTGTGCCCTAAATTCCCTCAAAATTTCTCTACACAATCCCTAATATCGATGTGTTTTTCCAGTAATGGGAACTGAAAATTGCACGGGATATGGAAATTGTCCGTCCCAAGCGAAAAAATCGAAAACATCTACCAAACATCGAAAGAACAATAATACACAACAAAAAAATGCCCAGCTCATTAATGGCAGCAAATATTCGCAATGGAATTGTTTACCCACTGTTGTATTACATGAAATTTACGATTTATTAAGTCCGGAAGACAGAAGTGCTGCATCGTGCGTTTGTAAACACTGGAGACAGAGTACATTCCATCCAAAGTACGCATATATCTTTTAATTAAATGTTTTTGGTTTAGAAAGTGGATGTGATATAATCGTTTTGTGGTCTAGCACAAATAAATAATACATAATGCTCAAACCAAAACGATAACACATTCCACACTTATACTAAACAAACAGCAATTAAAGAAAGTGGATGGTAATAAAAGCATTTCTAAAAATATAATGCTCTGTTTCAGATGGTGGCAAACAGTGACATTCAAAATTGAAGAGACAAATATAGATAAGGCTCGCTTTTATACAACCGCATTTGGGAAAATCGTCACGAATGCAACAATCAAATTGAATTCATTGTCGGAGGAGTGTATAGAGGAGTTTTGTACATTGTTGAAAGTCCTAAGCGAGAACAACAATCTGAAAGAGTTGTTTATTGAGCCGTCACATTGCCGTTTTGAGAACATCGAAATTAGTGGCAAGAATGAAGTGGTGGATATAATAAATTTATTGAAACCGACATTGTCGAAATTGAGTAAATTCAGTATTGGATGTGTGGAAGCATTGTCGATTGCATTAGGGGATATATTGAAGAATTTAACACCAACAAAGGTGACACATTTAGGATTGGCATCCGTACGTGAGGATTTATATTTTTATCAATCGATAAGTAGCTTTGAGCCGGACTTTTTAATCACATTTAAAGAATTGAAAATCTTAAGTATAGATTATGATCAATTGTCTGATAAGTTTTTGAATAATTTGGAATATACAAACGAGTTGGAACGTTTAGTTGTACATTTACATGGCATTAGAAAAGATCATCCAGGCACCACGGAGGATGCATGGCAAATGTTTCGTAAAAATCATCGTAAATGTGAATTCCGTTTGAATGTCATACATGCATTCAATGATATTAAAAGTCTACATTTGACTGTTTTGAGGAGGAAAATGCCATTGACGCAGTTGAAGGTGTTTTTCTGTGAAAGTGTAAGTAGAGTTTGTCATCAAATTGGCGAAAAGTCATAAGCGAGTAGCGCCATTTTTTTGTCCCTGTCGAAAATTGGAACTATGCTTGTTGGGTAAATTAAATTGATTTAGAATTTAAATTCTTGATTTTATTTGATTTCTCTAACACTTGCATAATAGTATTGCTTTAATTTACTTGATTTCTAAATAGCAAACATTCAAAAAAATGCAAATACATAACATTCCCCAAATAAGTAATTCCAACTTTCGACACTTGCAAACTAATGCGCTGTCAGCAATTGTGCAACTGGATCAAAACAATTCGATTTTTCCAGATTAATATCAATGTATTAGAAAATTTGGCTGTTAATTATCGTGACACAATAAAAAGTGTAATGTGGGTTGATTCGTCGGAGAGGAATTGCGAGCCAGTTAATACAACAGAGGACCGTAGTTGGATATTTATAAATTTATCTTACGAGAGCGATTATCCGGATCCGTTGGTGTTGCTTGCATGGCAATGTAAACAGTTGGAAGAGATTGTGTTGTACGGTTACAAATATTACTTTGACAATTTAATAGCGATTAGCCGTTTACGTGGTGCACATTTGAAGAAATTGGAGATTGCTGAACAGGACATTTACGATATGGAACAGCACCAATACAATTTTACTGTGAGTTTTGAATCAGTTTTGAAATTGTTCGCATTTTGATGGGGTTTTCTAGGAGATTCCGCGAAGCATGAAGAGACCATGGGCTCCAATAAAATCATCCGAATTACATCCAGTCATAACGAATCCAACAGCAGGCGATTCCGATGAATATCTGTTGCCGATAGTTTTAGCCGACTTACATTAGATAAGTACAATACGAACAACAAATACTCTTAAAATCTAATTATTCTTTTGAACAAAAAGCAAAAAAACGTAAATAGGGCCCAACTTGACGTTAAATCAACTAAAAATATAATTAAAGAAAAAAGTATTGTTTCTGTTTGTTGAAAAAGAAAAACACTATGAATATGATTCCATTTAATTTATAATTAAGATTCGTTTTTTAAAAGACTTGACATACAAAATGTTCTAATTATTTTTTAAATATATTTTGTTTAATAAAAAAAAACAATACATATAGTAGAGATAAGAAGTAAAACATCTGTGATATAGAAACTCTTAAAAACAAAACAAAATAATACACACAAAATACAAGTATGAACATACAACGATTGTTAACAAAAAACAAAGAGGTAACAAAAACTAATACAAAATTGCCAACTTACTACTAAGTACCTGTTGAATTTAACAACTAATGTCCATTTCATTTCCGAACAGTTGTGTATATTTTTCTTCGTTCAGACACAGGTATTTTGTTCGGATTTGTTCCGAATTGGAACAGAAGAATAAATAAGCCTCATTTGAATAGAAAAACAGTAAAAGAAAAACATTAATACACAACCGAACTGTGGCTTGAACTTTCATTATAGTCTAATATATCTAAGATCGCGTGCCATTTTAAGAACTGAGTACTAATCAAATAAAAAAAAATAATTTTTCTTAACACCAAATAAAAAAATAAACGAAGAAAACGCTCAGTAGTGAAATATTTTTTGAATATGTACCAAAGACTTGAGAGCCAAAATGGTCACATTCTAACTTAATAATTTTTTTTCTTGTGTGCAATATTTTTGACATTTTTTGTAAGATAAAGAATTTGGCAAAAAGAACTGATTCGAAAGAAACAAAGTTAACAATCAAATGAGTATATGTAAAATGTGAAATTATAGTTTTTTGTTTTGATTTTCCATTTTTTTTATTAGTTAAAAACGAAGAGATTAACAAAATTTGAATTTGTTGTGATTGTAAAAATTAAAAAAAAATGTTTGGGTAAAATTTAATAGTGAAAGAATATGATTGTATTTTTATATATTTTTTTATTAGAGATTGTGTGTTTGTCAAATGTATTCGAGATTTTCATTTTGTAATTGTTTAATATGTTTTTTTATATAGAAAAGAGAGGAAATGTGACAAACACAAATTTATATATGTATTAAAAAGGCGCCACGTACAATGAGAGCGAAAAAAAGGAAATCCTATTGAAAATGATCGAGAAAAACGAGCCAGAAGTGAAAATATAATGGTGCTGTTCCTATTTTATTAATAATAATGTATAAATGAGTAAAATGTGAACCACACACGACCAAATACATGTTGTGGGTAACGAACAACCTAATAATTAGCCATTCCAAATACAGAAACTTTATTATACGTTAAATAGATAAGATTACAATGAAAAAAAACAAATCCAAGGGGTTGAATGTTGAATTAATCGTGTTAATGTTCTAAATATGAACAACTTGTACTGTGATAGGAAAAATGAAGACGAATTCCCCTTTGAAAAAGTGGAACATTAACCGAACAAAAATGCTTAAAGCATGTTTACCTCAATGTATTAAAGAAACTCCAAAAAAAAAGGGGGATGAGATATTTGTGTATATAAGAATGTTATAACATCATGTACCTGAATATCAAAGTGATTATAGCAACAAAAAAAATAATAAGAAAACTATTAGCCTGCTATTGTAACTAACAAAAACTAGTCCAAAGCGTTAAATAAAATCTTTATATAAAAAATAAATGAAAACAATAGATGTATGTGTATTGAAGAGTGAATTAGTGAATATAATATACTTGAAGAAGGTGTGTTTCTTTTTAAGGATTTAATAAAAAAACTAAACACCAATTTTCATTAGTTTGTCTCTGCATTTTGATGATGTGGAGTGTGTAATTAGAAGGAAATGCACCACCTTTGAGGGTAGCTCGAGGTTAAGTTGCCATCGTTTATCAAGTAACTATCTGTGATGTTTACGGACACATTGTTAACAGCGTACATATGTTAAAGAACGCTCAAATGTTACAATGTAGGTCTATTTTACAAAAATAAATAAAAAGTGTGAAACATTTTAACAAAATATAAATGGTCGAAGCACAATCTAATTTCTTATGAAGTGCTATTGGCTGCAAATTAATAGAATTTATTATATGTAGAAAGATTTGGTGTTGCCATTAAATTCTAATTTATTTGTTATGAAATAAATTTTCGTTTGCGAATGTTTTGTGGTTCTGCAACATATCAAAAATCATTTGTTTCAACAATATTTTAATTGTTGCACAAACGACAAGCATTCGTGAACGAAACCCTACCAAAACAGTATAAACAAAAATGTTCTGACAATAAATGAAGAAAAATAAGAGTATATCCAAGGCAACACTGCAGAGTTATTATTGTTATAATTATTTAAAAGAATCAAGTGAACAATGAGGGGCAGTTGTACTTTAATCTCTCTGTCAGTTTATTTACGAATTGCATTTGTTTTTTTTTTTTAAGGATGATTGTTTACACGATTGGGTGATTTTTTTTTGTTTTTTTGATTGTTGACATGCTAGTGTAAACAATTGTACCGACAGGAATTTTGTGGAAGAGTTTATCTAATTTTTTAATTTGTTATTTGAGATGTTTGAGAAATCTATAAAATGAGATTTAAAATATGTACTTCATATTAACTAGAGAAAAAAAATGTATTTACGTGTATTAATTGGTGTTATTGTTTTGAATTTTTATTGAATGGAGAAACGTTTAGGAACATTCTGAACGGTTTCTTTCATATTTTAGATTTATATGGAAACAAGTGGATTTTTAATGTTAGCCATAGAATTTTCTTAATTATTGCACCTAAAAAAGAAGTTTGTTCAAAAAACAATAGCACCATGTTAATTTTTGTTTATTCTTATTAAATATTTATAAAAAAAATATGAAAACATTGAATTGTATAAAGAACTGTGCAATTTAATGTACAAAAATATAATAATTGACTAAAAATATTTTATTTTTTTGTAGTGAATAGGTAAAAATTGTAATTGTAGTTATTTCATTCTATCTTTTTTCTTTTAATAATAATCTATACTAAAAAAATATGAAAACTTTTAAATATACATATAATAAAAAAAATTATATTCTTGAATGTTAAAAAAAAGTATAAAAAACGTTTACATTTTCGAAATTTGAAAAAAAAATCGCTATTTTATTTTTCATTGTAAACAAATGTATAAAAAAATACAAAAAAAAAATAAATTTCTTGGTCATTCAATGACGTTGTTTTATTGAAAATGAGATTTTTTTGTGTTAATTAATTAACAATTAAAAGTGTGTTGATTTATTAATAGACATACGTACACGGCTACCCCGACACCAATAACCGAAATGAAGACAAGGACGAAACGATGGTATTGTTTTTATTGCATTTGATTGAATCGAGAAGATCAGTACGACATACGTACATGACTAAGTAGAATGCGTCTGACAAGGAGACAACGGTTGGGGGCAGGTGTTGCATAACAGTTCACTTCATATGAATAAAGTGTGTTTGTTATGGTCTACGACAGATGTACATTGTGTACTGTTTGTATTAGTGTGAGCAAAAAGTTGAATAGAAATGTCGATACTAGACACACATCTCTACACAGACACAACACACAAGGCCACGCCATATTGAATTGAATCAGTCGTCTGTTAATTTCGGCCTGGAGTGAGTAAAGTGGTATCCCCGGTTTTGAGTTTTTCCTCCCGTATGTGTTGTTTATTTTGTGTGTATGTGTGTGGAAAAATCGTAGGTGGTACATAAGAAAAGTGTATTAATGTGAAGAAAGTTTATGAAAATGGTGAATTGTTTGGTTATGGCCGGTTAAAAGACGAGAACGGATGTACACTTTTTCACATACACACAAGTGAAAGAGTTGGCTATGTATGTACAACACAGGAAAGATAATCGATTTGTCAACGCGAGGTTTAGATTACAAATTTCGGTGCACTAATTGACCGAAAAGGTGCGTTCTTTTCTCACATTCGGTGGATTTGTGCCGTGTTTGGTGTCATTTGAATCGTCTTCACATGTAGATTCGTTTTATTACTGTTGCAGTGCACGGTTTTTATGCCGTTTCGAAAATCGAGTGTGCTGGAAGACGCTGGCCCGCTGGTGCTGCTGTGTTACATGTGGTGGTTGACTGCCAACCGAAGCTAGATTAACAACTTTTAATGAAATTGGTGCCTTCGTCGGTCTCTGTGTAGTGCGGGAGAAAACGGCGGCTTCTTGCCGTCAATTGACGCTTTTTTTTCTTTCAACTGATCATGTGTATTAGTGGACACATTTTTATTTATTGAAATTCGATTGCATTTTGAAATTCCATTTCTACACTGGGGTCCCATGGAAAAAATGGAAGTTGATGAGGCTGTCGTGGATTTGAGTATTGGGTAAGCATGTAAATTTGCATTATTCCACTCTTTACGGTGTTCGTTTTGTTTTTTTATTAATTACGATTTAATTCTAGATTGTGTGACGTAAGATTGATCCTCTTTTTATTTAGAAAGTACATTTTAATCATGGACAAGAGTATTAATTGAGTTTCAGTGCAACGCACTCGAAAAACTACAATTTTTTGTTTAATAATGCGTACACACAACACAATTAATGTGTATATACACAATAAAATGGGATATATGGGCATTTTTACGTTTTTTCGACACGTTTACAAACAACTAACCTAACCTATAAAATTCATTATCGCTCTAAAATTCTGATAAAACGAAAATAGGACATGTAGAAATGAATATAAAAAAATTATTTGTGATTAGCGATATATAATTGGTTGTACACTTTCTCCAAGCAGGAAGCTATTGTTTACATTCATCATGGAACGGAAAATTTCGTTAAAATCGTCTATTTTTACATATTCAATGTTTGCGGCGTAGTCTGATCCTTATCAGTAGAGAGAAAAAAAACTGATTTCTGCTTTTTAATCTAATAAATAATTCGTTATTATAAGTATACATTATACATTTGAAAATCAATACGTTTGCAATAAAAACATTTTCGCTTATCATAAAGTCGAAACAAACTTATTTCCATCAATTGAATTTAAAATGCACGTCACGCGCTTCTAAGATATTACAAAACTGTTTGAATATCATTTTTGATATTGTGGAATGTGTGTGTACACAATTGATTAAATTAATAATACATTATACATAGTGGGAAGTCATTTTGGAACATAAAATTGCGATAATACCTGCCGATCCTGTTAGAAAGACAGTAAAAATTTTATGCACTGACAAATTCTTATCGGGCGATGATGAAAAATCGCCTTTTCGTTAGAAATAATTCATTGGAAGCTGATAAGAGTGTGTCATTTTTTTTTCTATAGTGAATTGATCGCGAATTTCATTGTCCACACCGTAATAATTTAATTTTATCTAACCTTTATACATGCATAATATCCAATTTGAATATGAAAATGTTGTTCCAGTTCGAATCGGACAACGCCACCGCCGCCACAAATCAACTCCATCCAAACGAACAACAGTCAACAGCAAATAGTGAATTCCAGACGTGTCCTGCGACCACGCACTGAGCCCCGAAGTTACGTGGAGAGCCCTGACGTGCTCATAAACGGTTCCTTGGACAAGGCACGTACGAACGGCAATTTAGAGTACAGTAGTGATTCCAGTGAGGGTGAAATGCCACCATTAGCGCCAATTAAGGAACTCAGTCCGGCCGAATTGCAACAGAAGTATGTGGAGTTTAAGAAGAATGACAAGGGATTGTTGTTGAATTGGTGTGCTTTTTGTTTAGGGAGCGCGGTTTACGGCGATTACGTGAAGAGTTGCGGGCGGAGGAGATGAAGTTGGTGTTGTTAAAGAAATTGAAACAGTCGCAACAGTTGAAGGAGAATGTGGCTGTTTTGCCGCCGAGTATACCGCAATCGGCCCTACCGCCCACCGGATTGCCCAGTGGATTGAGTATAACACCGACAACAGTGAAGGTGCCCCAAAAGACACAACCGCCGCCAATTAGCCATCCAAGACATCCGAGTTCGCATAACAAACCGATACAGGGGAATGTGCCGTCGTTGTTGCGAGGGGTATGTACGGTGAAAAGTGTTTTTATTGATTTGTGAAAATGTTCTGGAGAAAAATAACAATATTGTTATTTATAGGGGATTATATTTTTATTTAGTTTTGGATCGAATCCAAAGCGCACTTGAAATATGTAAATTAGTTGACAAGTAATTTGGTTGTTTTGAAACAACAAAAAACGTGGTAACTAATTATTTTTCGTCATTGAATAATTGCAACAAAAGAGGAAATCAAAAGCGATTGGTTTATTAGAAATTCCATTTTGAATACAATCAAAAGTTTTACGATAAGGAAGTGTTTTTTGGTTTTAAAATGGGGAAAATATTTTGATGGATGAATAAAAGTTTATTTCCTCTCTAATATTGATTAAAAAGAAAAACAAATCTGTTTTTTTTTGTAATGAAACTTTTATGGAAATTAACAACTATAAAAATGTAGTAGTTGTTAAAATAATAATTAAAAGTTTTATAAGGATATTACAGGGATGTCTTTTAAAGGGTCTGTAAATTTTTAATACAATCAAGAATGATAATCAATTAAAATAAAAATAAAATGATTGTGTGCACACGAGAAAAATAAATTGCACGTTCCAACCGGAAGAAAATCAATACTCGACTCTCTTATGCATACAAAACACTTGTTTGATAAAATTTTCTTTTACAAATAAATCTAGTTTCATTGTAATTGGAAGCAGAATTAACGTTTTTATATTTTTTTATCAATATTAAGTAAATAGCACATATATGACGACATTCTGCATTGCATTCCAATTTCTTATCGAATTTTTATGATTTTTTTTTGTTCTGTAGCAACCACCAGCGGCTCGTTCCAGTATTCATGTACCGCCGCTGACAAATTCCCCATTAAACAGTCGAACGAATTTGTCCGTACCACAGCCGCCGCAAAGGTCATCATTAGGTCGGCCGCCGACTGGATTTCCACCGGGTGTCAAAGATTTGTCGCCATCTGTCACCATAACACCGGCACCACCACAACCGATCAAGGTAATACGATAAATATCGCCCACACTTTTTACTGATTGTCAACAGAGAGACAAGTTAAACAAAAAAATCGGTTTTATTTTAATGCTGCTAGACTGTTAGTGGAATAGATAGTAAGGGATTAGGTATTGGTGCAAATATACTGCCTACACCTATTCCAGAGGTAAAAAAACAAATCACTGAGTTGTTTAATAATTAGATATGTGTTTAAAGTTTGCATTTTTTTGTTTGGAAAATTGGAATTGTATGCACTCGGGGCATTTTTTAATGTACGTTTTGTGTTGTTTGTAGGAACCGCGATCGAGAGATGATAATCAAACGCCTGCCCAAAGACAAGCGGCTGCCAAATTGGCATTACGCAAACAGTTGGAGAAAACGTTGTTACAAGTAAGTGTTTAGAATAAAATAGAGATGATTCGATTAGAAGTTTGATTGAATGAAATTGTTTTGTAGATTCCGCCACCGAAACCTCCACCACCAGAGATGCATTTCATACCGAATCCAAGCAATACGGAATTCATTTATTTAGTTGGATTAGAGCATGTTGTGGACTTTTTAACAAAAGACACGAGAATTCCATTGCCACCGCAACCATTTTCGTGCAGTCAATGTGGCTCTGATTTTACGCCCGTTTGGAAATGGGAGACAAAAGGAAAGACAAAAGGTTTTTGATTGATCATTAGTCGTTGTACTGTTTTTTTTTTCTATTTCATTTTTTTTTATCTAGTTACTAAAGTGATTTGTGAACAATGTGTCACAAACAATGTGAAGAAAGCGTTGAAAGCGGAACATACAAATAGGCTGAAAACGGCATTTGTGAAAGCATTGCAACAAGAACAGGAGATTGAGCAGCGATTAGCACAGGTTTGGAATATAAATGGGTGATTGTAGAGGTGGTGAAATAAAATTTGCAATTTTTTTAGAATGGAGTGTTCAGTTCGAGTAGTCCAGCACCGTCGCCAGTGACGCCGGAAGCTGTACCAAAATCGGTAACGCCCACACCAGCACCACGACACGCGCCCACACCGCCCGCACCACCACCAGCTCAACAAACACCACCACCACCGCCACCACCGTCGAGGAGTTCACATTCCTCGGCGGCAGACAAATACACACAACAATCGGCTGCCGCAATGCAGGCAATACAACAGCAATTGTTGAGAAGTAGGCGATGGTTTTGGGTTTTTAAGGGGCATTTTTGTGACTTGATTTGGATGTTTTTTTATAGGTTTGACAGCTGGTGCACCGCCTACTGCCGCTGCGGCACACATGTTACAATTCAATCCGCTGTTCTATTCGTATCAGATGGCAATGGCACAGGCGGCTGCGACTAGTAAAGGTGGCACACCGAATATGGCCGATTTGCAGAGAGCCGCCGATCTCCAAAGACAATATTTATTGGATATGATACCGCCACCGGGGCCCGGACAACGTCACAATTGGAAAACATGATGTGCCAATAGTAGTAATGGTAAAAGTGATAAAACTTAGAGAAATTGTTTTAATAATTAATGTGAGTGTGGACAATTAAAAATGTGTATTTATTTGTTTTTTTTTTCTTTGAAACAATAGTAATAATAAAAAAATGGGAAAGACAAATTTTCGGTTGATGAATTTGTTGTATGCTATTTTTTACTTAAAAAGTACAAACAGTTTGTAGGTATGGTACTTGGAAGATGAATCCTAATTTTTTTTCAAATGCTTCACTTAAGAATTATGAATGTAGCAATATTGGATAGTATTAATTGATGATGTTTTTTCTCTTCTGTACAAGATTTGTTTCTTTTTATATAATATATTAAATATGTACTTGTTTTTAAGCTACAGTGTGTGACATTTTTCCATTAGTGGATTGTGGAAATAGAATATTTTTAAAAAAATGTGACTACAGTATGTGTAGGGTTTTTTTTTGTTTGATTGGATGCTGTAAAAAGGAAATTGCTTGTGTTTATACAATTTAATATACAATAATTATTTTTTAAAAGGTTTTATTTTTATAGCATTGAATCGAAGAGAAAACAGATTTTCCAATTTAAATTAATTATTAAAAAAAATCGATAAGGTACTTGTAAATAGATGTTTTTACAATTAATTGTAAAATAGGTTTTAAGAATTTTTCTTGGTGCGTAATTATTATTATGCTCATTAATAATTAATTGATGTTATAAACTATTCGTAAGGGCGTCCCCGTTTTTATTATCCCTCTTCTAAATTAAGTAGTTTTGTTGCAGCTAATTATATAGTTTTTAAACAAAAATAGCACAAACATATTGATTTCTGTACAAAGATGAACATTTTTCCTATTACTTAATTGTCGATGATTACATTGTTATAATGTGATATTTTACAGGTGAAACATTAAAATGTTAACTGCCTATTTATATGAAATAATTCCCTTCTAATAGATAATTTATTTTAGTGGCTAAAAGTGTCTGGCAAATTACACTTTAACAATTTATTACTATATTTTCGTTCATGAATGTGTGTGGTTCTGCAACAATCAAAAATCATTGTTTCAACAAGATTTTTAAGTGTTGTAGTACCACAAATATTCGTGAACGAAAACCTCTAAAGCTCAACATGTGTATATTAACAATAAATTATTGTTATACTTTTGAAAAACAAAAACGTTTTGTAATAATTGTCTTCATAAATATGGAAGAATACATTTTTTCAATGCACAATTTTCATTACATATAGCTAGTAAAATTGTAATAAACATAATACATATGTAAAAAAATACAAATAAAAAAACATTATGAAATTTTGTGGCGCGTCTTTTTGAATCACTTTATCAGGTTATGCAATTGTTGATAAGTGCAGTGGAAAAATTACTGAAGAAAATGTCAAATGTGAGTGCCTGAATTAGTAATGTTTATATTTTTGAAAATGAACTTTTTATACCATTTTTTTTAATAAACCTCAATTAGTTAATTAATTATAGTTGGAAAAAGCGCCACGTGTTTAATATTATTAGGAATGTTTGTTATTTAAAATGGATTAAGGTTAGAAAAGAAGGTTATTTTTGGTATGGAATATCAGTTGCAAGATTTTGATGGTAGTGGATACGAAACAGAATATCTATTGCAAAATAATTCGAGTCATGGGAGTGATATGGATGTTCATATTGCAAGAAATAATCGAAATCCAAAGCGGAAACGAGGACTTTTAACACTTCTGTGCAGGTATGTAAATTTGAATTTCGATAAGAGCAAAAAATGCAGTAGAAAAACAATCTATTCGATTGTTACCGTAAATGATTCATTCAAGAATTTTGCCAATTTTCTATAAATATTTTATTTATTCGAAATAATAAATGTGCATGTTAAATTGCTGGTGCTATTTTTATTCTTATGTTGGCACTAAATCATTCATCAACTCAAATGTCAATTGAGCACAAGACGTCATTCCAGTGTTTATTTTCCTTTGTACGAAGGCATTATAAAAATTATATTTATTCATTGTAAACAAAAAAGAAATTTTAACGTGATAGTGTGAAAATATTTAAACTGAAAATGAAAAACACAGACTCTCAAAGTAATATTAGCAAAACCTCGAAAGAGGACATTCCATTAATATCAAAAACACAGAGAGAATCGCCATGGGGGTACAAGAAATTCAAAACATGGCCATCAACACCCAATAATGCAATTTTTTTATTTCCAGTTGTTTCTGTTCAGTATTCCGAAAATGTTGTGGTCCACGAGAATTACGTTCCAGAACAATATTATTAGGCAAACCAACTCCAGGCCAATTTCCAGCGAATGCAATTCGCAATCAGAAATACAACATAATTACATTCTTACCTCTAGTTCTTTATCAACAGTTTAAATTCTTTTTAAATCTGTATTTCCTTATTATGGCCACAAGCCAATTTGTACCTGACATCCGAATCGGCTATTTGTACACCTATTGGGGCCCCTTGGTACGTTTATCAAATCAATTAATGCTAATGAACCAAGTATGTATTTACTTTTTTTTTAGTGTTTTGTTTTGTTGGTGACAATTTGTCGTGAAGCAATAGACGATTTGCGAAGACATAAACGCGATCAAGAAGTCAATAATCAAAAATGCAAACGCATATTAAACGATTCAAATAAACCCTATGAAATTGTTGCTGCACACAAACTTAAGGTTTGCCAATTTACGAGTTCATTGACCAATAAAAAATACAAAACATCTTTTAGGTGGGTGACATAATTATTGTTGACAAAGATGAGAGAGTGCCGGCCGATTTGGTTCTACTTCGCACATCTGAGAGTAGCGGTGCCGTTTTTGTTCGCACCGATCAATTAGATGGCGAAACCGATTGGAAATTACGCTTAGCCGTTCCCGCTACCCAAAAACTCGCCTCTGATCATCAGTTGTTTGATTTAAATGCGAGTATTTACGCAGAGAAGCCCCAAAAGGACATTCACTCTTTTATTGGAACATTCAATAAAGTAATTTCATTCTAAATTTAAATCGGTTGTGAGCTAATTAGTGTTTTTCCAGACGGACACTTCAAATGGAGACGAGAGTTTAGATCTGGAGAACACTTTATGGTCAAATTGTGTTATCGCTTCTGGCCAGGCGACTGGTCTCGTTGTATATACTGGTAATACATTATTTCCACGTTTCTTGAGTTCAATTTAATTATGGTTCTTCTATTAGGTCCTGAAACGCGCTCAGTTATGAACAACTCTGCGCCCCGTTCGAAAGTCGGCCTACTCGACATCGAAGTGAATACGATAACGAAGTTATTGTTCGCTGCCGTTATAGGATTGGCACTACTAATGATGGCTTTGAAAGGCTTCAATGGGCCATGGTACAGATACATGTTTCGATTCATCTTGCTCTTCTCCTACATTATACCGATTAGTTTACGTGTCAATTTGGACATGGGAAAATCGTTCTATTCATGGGCAATTGGGAAAGATCCGGCAATGAAAGGGACCGCAGTACGTTGTACAACAATACCAGAAGAACTTGGACGTATATCATATTTGTTGTCGGATAAAACTGGAACTTTAACACAAAACTCGATGGTTTTGAAGCGTTTACATTTGGGTACTGTTAGTTATGCTGCGGATAGTTTTGATGATGTGAGCATTGTGTTAAAGAATGCTTTCACCTCGAATGACAATGTTAATCCACAAGTTCAAACAAAGTTTCGACGTTCAGAGAATACAAGAATTAAAGATGCTGTACAAGCATTAGCATTGTGTCACAATGTAACGCCGGTTTATGAGAATAGTGAACAGTGTGAAACAGGCTCGATTACTTCAGAAACAGAAGCTGATCAACATTTACAAGCGTCCGTGTCTGCCGTTACTTATCAAGCTTCCAGTCCAGATGAAGTAGCCTTGGTACAATGGACACAAGATGTTGGTTTGGCATTAAGTCGAAGAGATTTAAATTCAATGCAATTAAAGGCACCGGATGGTAGACTGATAAATTACAGTATTTTGCAGATATTTCCATTTACAAGCGAGACAAAACGGATGGGAATTATTGTAAAAGTAAGTAAATGTTTTGGGGATGAGTGGTGGCGCCACTAGTGGCAAATCGAGAAAGTGTATTATGACAGTTTATTGTATTGTGGCCTACGTGGATTAATGTCACTGCCGCTCCGAATAACCTCGAAAAATCGTCGGGTAACTAAGGCCCCTCTAACTGAAAAATATAAACTAAAATGATTCACTTTTGTACGAATCTGCAATCAGCGTTTAAATCATTTATGTTTTATGATTTCTCAGGTTATGACCAATACAGGAAAATTGGTCATTTTCTATCAATCATTCATTTTTGAGTTGTATTTCAATTTTTAAACCGCTAGGCATTGCTAGTTACCCAACGAAATTTTAAGGTTCTTCGGATTCAGTTTCAACAATGAAATTTAGGCGATTGCAACGGTTATGTGGAGCGGCAGTGAAATTAATCCTCGTAGGCCACGCATTGTATCTCCGCACGCGGAGCCACTGTCTATTCCAATATGGCCACTGGTTTAATTTAAATTTTCTAATGAACTTTTTTTGTGTGTAGGATCTACAAAGTGGAGAGATTTACTTCTATTTAAAAGGAGCCGATGTTGTAATGTCCGCAATTGTTCAGTACACGGATTGGCTTGACGAAGAGGTGGGCAATATGGCTCGTGATGGTTTACGGACTTTGGTGGTGGCACGTAAGATTCTAACGGAAGAACAGTACGCTGACTTTGAGACACGATACAATGCGGCTCGTTTATCCACCACCGACCGTGTCACACGAGTGGCCCAAGTGGTCGAATCGTTGGAACGTGAAATGGAATTGTTGTGTATAACTGGTGTTGAGGACAAGCTTCAAGACAATGTGCGTGCCACATTGGAGTTGTTACGAAATGCTGGCATTAAGATCTGGATGTTGACTGGTGACAAATTGGAGACGGCTACATGTATAGCGAAAAGTTCCCGTCTAGTGTCACGTACGCAGGGTTTACATGTACTGAAGAAGGTTGTTACACGAACTGATGCTCATTTAGAGTTAAACGCCTATAGACGTAAACAAGACTGCGCTTTAGTTATAAGTGGTGAGAGTTTGGAGGTGTGTTTGTCGTATTATCAACAGGAATTTATGGAATTAGCGACAGCAGCGCCAGCTGTGGTGTGTTGTCGTTGTTCGCCAACGCAGAAAGCGCAAGTGGTAAGTTAGTGTTAAAACATTTTTTGCATTTCGGTGCCATAACAACCACATTCCCGCCCGCTTTTGCAAGCGAGAATCTGGATTCTTGCCCGGCTATAAATTTTTTTATTTCCAGGTGGTAATTTTCTAACTCTATGTCAAAAATTTCAAATGACAAGTGCTTGTTTTGCTTTATTGATCGCATGTTTTATGCAATCGTAAAATACAAAAAGTGACTAAAATTAAATAAATTTTCGATTTTTCATATAAAGTCTTTAAAAATGCACCGAAATGCAAAGAATAGCATAAAGAACTCGACGCATAAGGCATTTTATGGCAAGCGTGACTTATGCAACTCGTTCATTAACATACTAGTATTGTTATTAAATGATTTGTGTTTTTTTTTTGTGCAGGTACAATTAATTCAGAAGCACACTGGCAAACGAACGGCCGCTGTGGGTGATGGTGGCAATGATGTTAGTATGATACAACAAGCGGACGCCGGTATTGGTATTGAGGGTCGTGAAGGGAAACAAGCTAGTTTGGCTGGTGATTTTAGCATTCCGCAATTCTCGCATTTAGCCAGATTGTTGTTAGTGCATGGTAGAAAGTCATATAAGAGATCAGCATCATTAGCACAATTCGTTATACATCGTGGCTTGATTATATCGACAATGCAAGCAGTATTTAGTAGTGTGTTCTATCTGAGTTCGGTCGCTTTGTATCAAGGATTTTTAATGGTCGGTTATGCAACGGTGTACACAATGTTCCCGGTTAGTTGATGATTGTACAAATGATGAGAGTGTTGTGGTGATTTTGGATGGTTTTAGGTGTTCAGTTTAGTGTTGGATCAAGATGTTAGTCCTGAAATAGCCTTAACATATCCCGAATTATATAAAGAATTAGCGAAAGGCAGAAGTTTATCGTTTAAAACGTTCTTCATGTGGGTACTGATATCGATTTATCAAGGCGGTGTTATTATGTATGGTGCACTGTTGTTGTTCGAAGATGAGTTCATCCATATTGTTGCAATTAGTTTTACATCGTTAATACTGACTGAATTGATTATGGTGGCCTTGAATATTCGAACTTGGCATATATTGATGGTGTTGGCGGAATTGTTCTCGCTTGGTTTGTATGTTCTGTCGTTGGTGGTGTTACATGAATATTTCGGTAAGTTGTTTTTGTTATTTTTTATAAAAGAATTTTTTTATTGAGATTTTGATTGGTTTTGTAACAGATTCGGAGTTCATCAGAACTACAGACTTTTTCTGGAAAGTAATAACAATAACACTAATCTCCTGCTTACCTTTGTACATATTAAAATTTTTGCGAAAGAAATTCTCACCTCCAAGTTATAGTAAATTGTCTTAAATATTTAAGAACATGTGATATTTTTCTTAAATTATCTTTTTTGTATGAATTGTGAATGGAAATCTGTTATTTACAACTTTTTATTGATACGTTTTAGACATTGATTTGATGTTTTTTTTTTCGAGTAGTGACAATTTTTAGTTAATGAAACAGTACTACTGCTTTGGAAGTTATACATAGTCAATAGACCATTTAATTAAGTACCTATATCTATTTATTTACAAATAATTATATAGATGTTAGATAATACATAAATATTTTATTAAAATGATTCTTGTTTTCTTGTTGTTTACTTCTACAAATTTAATATAATTTTTTTAGATAAATCTATGAATGTACACTATTAATATACAGTAATAAATTTATGCTTCTTTAATTTGTGGATTTTTGTGGAATGAACCAACCGTGTAAGCATTTCGGGACGGGTGTTGGAGTGCGGAATTCAGTGCGGGCGATTTCTTTGAACGATTTTGCGTCAAGGATTATTAGGCCAGCATGGTTTGTGTCTTCCCAGCCCCAAACGAGGGCTGCTAGCACGACGCCATCGTCTTCGCTCTGAAAATTAATTATAAATAATGTAAAAGGTGTTTTTAAATTTAAATACCTTTGAATTGTTGTTGGGGACGAAAATCGGTTCACTGGGATAACAGTTTTTCTCGCACCACGTTTTTGCGGTTTTCGTGTATGTATCCACTTTAATAATCTAGAGGAACAAGTTTAAATAAATGTTAATTAGATGTTGTAGTTAATGCTTACGGTTCCAGGATTTTCGGCGTCAACATCTGAACTTATAGCGTAAAAGTATCTGTAGGGTTTCCCTGTTTGCGTCAAATATTTACTAAAAAGTTACAATCTTTTTAAGGTACTTACCTAAAAATGTTTCGTAATTTATTCGCGGTGTTTCGCAGCCCAAGTTGCAAAGTTTCTCGGCTTTTAGTAAAATTTCTCCATTTTCTAAGTACGTCGCTTTTGCTTTTGAATGTTTCAGACTGATTAAATTTTTGTTGGGGTTTACGGAGTGTTTGGAGGGCGGTTTTAGTGGAAGAACAAATCTTGCTGGTCGTCCACGGAACATTTTTGCATAATCTGGATTCTTTTGCATTGATTTCATAGTTTCAATGTACATACAGTCGAGCATTGCAGGATCTCGGTACATACAGATGTCCAGAACGATGTAATCGTCAATTTCGTATTGGTTTATTAAATGTAGATAGAAAAAGGACTGGGCATAGAATTTGTAAGCGAGTTTGCCGGTTTCTCTGCTTACTACGTTGATTTGTGTCTATAAATTATTTACAGTCAACAAATTAAATTTAATAAATTGATAAATAATTTACATATTCGTCGTGGTACCATCGGAAGCAGCCTGCAAGCGGTTCGCTGTTGATTCGCGTTGAAATTATTGCAGGAACAGATAAATTTAACGGCTGTTCAACGATAAGGAAGTAATTATCTGTTACTCCTTGAAATATGCCTAATAATTTTTGATTTTTATGGGTTTTTTTAATTTTTTTTACCCCAGGTGTGCATGTAAGAAGGATGTAAAGGCCATCGGGCGGGGATTGAAGCCACAATCTTTGCCTTTTCAAATTTAGTTTCTCCAGAAAACTCTGTTGGGAAGGAAACAATGCTGTGATAAGGACCGGTTAAATAAATCGACAGACCTAAATTGTAAACCGTTCCTACAAACAAATGTTAAGTAATTTTATTGTTGAACTGGTGGAATTTTTTGGAAAACCATCGTTCATAACATGCGGATGTGAAGTGTGATTCACAATGGACACGTTTTTGCTAATATCCACTCGGCCCTCAGTCTCCAAAGTCTCTCCATTAATTTTATGTATGATCGGAATTTCATTAAAAGCGTACAATTCGTCACCGAATGGATAAACAGAAATCATAGCATTGTCAGATAATTCCACTTCGGGTTTAAAGATAGCAGCCACTCTACAAACCGATCATTAAATATTTCAGCACGTAATTGACTTTTTACATTTACTTTTGGAAAATTGTTTGGCATGGATCGGGCACCGTTGCTTTCGTACCGAATTCAGTTTGGACAATTCGTTTAGCGGTCCAGTTTCGTTTGTAAATTTCCGACTGCAGAAAACGGCATTGATAAGTAACTGTTCCATTTTCAATGTGAAATCTGTGCAAAAGTGCAGAACTGTCGAATAAGTGGCTAAATTCTTCATCACCAACTTTTAGAGATCCCGGTCCATTTCGGATCAAAGAGCCTTTTAGCCACTTTGGTATAATTCCTACAGGGAAACATTAAATTTGGACTTTTTTTCCAATGTTGACTCACCTTTGGTTTCCCCTTTCAAAGGTTCTTTTATCTCTTCTTCGCACGATCGTAACCAAACGTCCACATCACAGTTTGGATAGCAATTATCATCCTCATTCAATTGATAAGCAAACTATCATTTTCTATTAACAATCAAATCGTTTTCAGAAACACTTCAATTACCTTTTCATTTGTAAAATTAAATTTCTTTCTTTGTGGTAAAGGAGACCAAGAAAACACTGGCGTGCTGGTGCCTGAAGGGCTTTGGGCTTCCAGATAGTTGGACATAATTACAACTAACAATTGCGAGTTTAACGAAATCACTAAAAGTTCCATCTATTTTCGTTTTTATATAATCCAAACAAATCGAATTAGAAGCACGTGTAACTTGTAAGAACAGTCAAGGCTAAGAATTTGATCGAATATTGAATGCATTAAGGGAATTAAAAAGTGATGCAACTAAAAAACCTTGTTCATCATAATTATGATTCAAATAAACCCCATAATGAAATTGTTGCTTCCCACAAACTAGGTTTGCAATTTATGAGTGCATTTGACTAGTAAAAAATAACAAATCTTTTTAAGATGGGTAACATAATTATTGTCGAAAGATGAGAGAGTGCCGACCGATTTGGTTCTACTTCGAACATCTGAGAGCAGCGGTGCCGATTTTGTTCGCACCGATCAATTAGATGGTGAAACCGATTGGAAATTACGCTTAGCCGTTCCCGCCACCCAAAAACTCGCCTCTGATCATCAGTTGTTTGATTTAAATGCGAGTATTTACGCAGAGAAGCCCCAAAAGGACATTCACTCTTTTATTGGAACATTCAATAAAGTAATTTCGTTCTAAATTTAAATCGGTTTTGACCTAATTAGTTTTTTTCCCAGACGGACACTTCAAATGGAGACGAGTTTAGATCTGGAAAACACAACGACTGGTCTCGTTGTGTACACTGGTAATGCAATATTTCTATGTTTCTTGAGTTCAATTTAATTACGATTCTCCTATTAGGTCCTAAAACGCGCTCAGTTATGACTTATGAGTATGACCAACTCTGCGCCCCGTTCAAAAGTCGTCGTACTCAACATGGAAGTGAATACAATAACGAAGTTATTACTGGATGCCGTTATATATATAGGATTGGCACTAAATTGGCTTTGAAAGGCTACAATGGGCAGATACAAATTCATCTTTTTCTTCTCCTACATTACTTTTATAAGAAAATAACTAAATCTCCATTTTAAATTAATACTAATATTCCAAACACAAATATCTTATTTTCTATGAATCAATTGTGTAATGTGCGTTAATCTGTTATAACTCTTAATACATATAATCCCCTTTAGATCCATTCTTCTGTATAAAAAATACTTTGTTATCATTTTTGTGGAATGAACCAACCATGTAAACATTTCGGGACAGGTGTTGGAGTGCGGAATTCAGTGCGGGCGATTTCTTTGAACGATTTCGCGTCAAGGATTATTAGTCCAGCGTGGTTTGTGTCTTCCCAGCCCCAAACGAGGGCTGCTAGCACGACACCATCGTCTTCGCTCTGAAAAATCCGTTGTTCATAATAATGAAGAAGTTTTTTTTAATTTAAAACCATCGGATTATTGTTGGAGACGAAAATCGGTTCACTGGTGTAACAGTTTTTCTCGCACCACGTTTTTGCGGTCTTCGTGTATGTATCCACTTTAATAATCTAGAAGAACAATTTATAGCTAGGTAAATGTTAATTAGAAGTTTTTGACTTACTGCTCCAGGATTTTCGGCATCAATGTCTGAACTTATAGCGTAAAAATATCGGTAAGGTTTCCCTGTTTGCGTAAAATATTTAATAAAAAGTTACAGTTTTTTTAAGGTACTTGCCTAAAAATGTTTCGTAATTTATTCGCGGTGTTTCGCAGCCCAAGTTGCAAAGTTTCTCAGGTTTTACTAAAATTTCTCCATTCTCTAAATACGTCGCTTTTGCTTCTGAGTATTTTAGACTGATTAAATTTTTGTTAGGATCTACGGAGTTTTTCGGAGGCGGATTTAATGGAAGAACAAATCTTGCTGGTCGTCCACGGAACATTTTTGCATAATCTGGATTCTTTTGCATTGATTTCATCGTTTCAACGTACATACCGTCGAGCATTGCCGGATCTCGGTACATGCAGAGATCCAAAACGATGTAATCGTCAATTTCGTATTGGTTTATTATATGTAGGTAGAAAAAGGTCTGGGCAAAAAATTTGTAAGCGAGTTTACCGGTTTTTCTGCTTACCACATTGATTTGTGTCTATAAATTATTCACAGTCAACAAATTAAGTTTAACAAATTAATAAATAATTTACATATTCGTCGTGGTACCATCGGAAGCAGCCTGCAAGCGGTTCGCTGTTGATTCGAGTTGCAATTATTGCAGGAACGGATAAATTTAACGGCTGTTCAACGATAAGGAAGTAATTATCTGTTACACCTTGAAACATGCCTAATTATTTTTTATTTTTATTGATTTGTTAGTTTTTTACCCCAGGTGTGCATGTAAGAAGGATGCAAAGGCCATCGGGCGGGGATTGAAGCCACAATCTTCGCATTTTCAAACTTTGTCTGTCCAGAAAACTCTGTTGGGAAGGAAACAATGCTGTGATAAGGACCGGTTAAATAAATCGACAGACCTAAATTGTAAACCGTTCCTACAAACAAATGTTAAGTAATTTTATTGTTGAACTCATGGAATTTTTTCGAAAACCATCGTTCATAACATGAGGATGTGAAGTGTGATTCACTATGGATACGTTTTTGCTAATATCCACTCTGCCCTCAGTCTCCAAAGTCTCTCCGTTAATTTTATGTATGATCGGAATTTCATTAAAAGCGTACAATTCGTCGCCGAATGGATAAACAGAAATCATCGCATTGTCAGATAATTCCACTTCGGGTTTAAAGATAGCAGCCACTCTACAAACCGATCATTAAATATTTCAGCACGTAATTGACTTTTTACATTTACTTTTGGAAAATTGTTTGGCATGGATCGGGCACCGTTGCTTTCGTACCGAATTCAGTTTGGACAATTCGTTTAGCTGTCCAATTTCTTTTGTATATTTCCGACTGTAGAAAACGACATTGATAAGTAACTGTTCCATTTTCAATGTGAAATCTGTGCAAAAGTGCAGAACTGTCGAATAAGTGGCTAAATTCTTCATCACCAACTTTTAGAGATCCCGGACCATTTCGGATCAAAGAGCCTTTTAGCCACTTTGGTATAATTCCTACAGGGAAACATTAAATTTGGACTTTTTTCCAATGTTGACTTACCTTTGGTTTCCCCTTTCAAAGGTTCTTTTATCTCTTCTTCGCACGATCGCAACCAAATGTTCTGATCACAGTTTGGATAGTAATTTTCATCCTCATTTAATTGATAAGCAAACTAATATTTTCTATTAATGGGAATTAAATCGTTTTCAGAAACAGTTCAATTACCTTTTCATTTGTGAAATTCAGTTGCTTTCTTGACGGCAAAGGAGACCAAGAAAACACAGGTGTGCTGGTGCCTGAAGGGTTTTGGGCTTCCAGAGAGTTGGACATAATTACAACTGATAATTGTGAGTCTAACGAAATCACTACAATCCATCTATTTCCGTTTTTATATAAAATGAACAAAACGAATTAGAATCACGTAAAAACAGTCAAGGCTAAGAAATTTGATCGAATATTGTACTTTAAATATTACCTACATACATAAATTAAATTACTATTATTATAAAATCAGTTAAATTATTACTATTAATTCAAAAGAAATGTAACACTAACCTTCACTTTTTTCCTGAGGTAAAAGGTTTTCTATTATATAAAAAATAGCAACAAAAAGTACCATGTCGAATGTAATAATTACGTGCGTATTACATATATCAATTTAAATCATTAGTGATAATATCATTGAATTCTTTGATAATTTCATTCAATCATTTCAGGTGCAAGTTAATTGTGTATAGTTAAAAAATCCTTTTAGTCACATTTTGATATTACTTAGTAAAAACCGTCAGATTCCAAACCTATTTATACAGTCGAGCTCTTGTTCATAATTTATAAAAAAATCTATAATTTATTGAACAACTCAATTGACAAACAAAAATACAATTAATTCCCTTTAGAATATCGCTTCCAGAACTTCTTTACATCATCATGTGCTCCCTTATTAATCACCAGAGTTCGTCTCTCCTTATTCGACCATATAAGATATCCATTTGATTGGGCGTATTCCACCAGCACATTAAAATCAGCCTAAAAAATTAACAATTTACATCTACAGAAAATTAACAACCATTTCCTCTATTTACCTGAGACAAAAATTGGCTGTAAAGCACTCCCTCATCATATGTTAGACGATTTCGCTCCAATTCCCACAACTTAATTTGATCCACAACAGTTGGCGGTAATGGATCTCTCCCCTCATTCTGCATTTGTCGATGCGCATGCTGTTTGAGGTAACCAGTTATTTGGTCAGCTGTAATTCCTCCCTTCAATGCTTGCCGGACAGAATCCCGAGTTATTACGCCAACAACTAAATTAGGAAATCGGTACATCAATTCGGTGAATAGACCAATTAAAGCCACTTGTAAATTGGAATCTGTATAGGCGTACACTCGGTAATTCGTCTCTACAATTATATAACCCTTGGGGGTGTCCTCTTCCAATATAGGGGCGCTTTTATTTTGGGTAGACGTGATATTCAACGCTAATCTGGTTGGATAAAAGCGGCCCGCTTTCCGCTAAAACAAACATGTTTAGAATGATATCAATTTGTGGTGAATATTTTTACTTTTCGCTGATAAACTAAACCGAACTCTCTTAAATGCTGTAAGAATACTAACAGACCCTGACTAAGCCCTTCCGTACTGTAATCCTGAAGAAAATTTTAATCAGTATGAATGACAGAAACGAGAAATTTGTCGTACTTTTCCTAATGTGCTAAAACTCAGTTGAAACAAGAAAGTTAAACATTCAACCAAATCTAAACCTCGTTGCTCCACTGTATCCAAATACTGTAATATAAAATGCCAGACTTGCGCCTGTCTATCCAACAGAAGAAACTGAAACCCTTTTCTCGTTATCACCGGACTACCATCGTCATCGTCCCTAAAAATTCGCATATTTTACAGAGTTTAAAGAGTTTGTCAAGCGGTTCGTTACCGCTTCATTAATCCAGCATGGAGTAGAATACGAACAGCGTCCGCCGAAATTCCCTCTTGCTGTTGAGATCCAACCATGTAATGTAACACACATTCCCATCGTTCCAGCGAATATGCGTCCAAAAATGAAACGTCTCTGGCTTTGTTGTCCGCTTCCAAAGCCGAAGACATACTCCATGGTTTTCCACCTCCAAGAAGAGCAATTTTCAAGTTTTTCCTAAACGTGGGGGATAGAATCCAGCCCAAGAGGCCACCGGGAATGGCCGCTTCTTGCCAAACTGATAATTCACTTAGTACTTTACTAACAAAGATATGTTCTCTAAAAAGTAACAGGAAATGGATTACAGCGTTGTATAAATTCGTTAGTTTGTTTACTTGGCAAACGCCTGGGAACCCCATGATGCAACTACAGCTTGTGGAACTGGCTGCTCCACAAACAAAATTCGTATCACGTATTGTCGCGCTAATTCAGGTAATTCTCTGCAACTAAGTGTTTAGCCAAAAATAATTGAACCTTCTGATCAACGATACCTGTATACTGCTAGGCATATTGTGGGGTGATTGTATAGTTTCTCTAAAGTTTTATGTGGACGTGTTTTTAGGTAATCATATAAATTTTTACATTCTAAATTTGTGGGTGTTATTGCTGTTAGTTGATTGGAAGTTCCAGCGCCATTATCAGCCATTGGATTTTTTTGTGCACATGTAAATTGTTTTCCAAATTGTTTTGTTAAAACTATTACATAACTTTAGGAAGAGTTTATTACTTAAATACAAACGTTTATTTGTAAAATAATTTACCGACTAGTTGGTGTAAATGTGAGGTTAAATCGAATAAACACTGCAGTTGTACCAACCAAACTTTTAGAACCAACTTTTCCCTATTTCTTCTTTTAGTAACTTTTGTTAAGTCAACTCGATTGTGAGAAACGGAGGTAAAAAAATTGTTTTTATTTTAATCATCCCTTAATTTTGGGCAATTAAATTACTCAATGTAATTTACTTTCCCCTATACGAATCCCCATAATTATCTATTTCTTAGCAATTTGTTCAATAATCAAACATTTAAAATTCGTAACCTAACTTTCAGTATTTACTTTTTTCAGCGATTGAAATACAATGGCAAAGTCGAAGAATCATACCAATCACAACCAAAGTAAGTAGTCATAATCCTATTTAATTTAACATTTATTTTAACTAATTCGTTGTATGTTTTTAGATCGCAAGGACCATCGTAATGGAATCAAGAAACCAAAAAATTGCCGTCACGAATCTACCCTCGGTGTAAGTACATTCGTTCACATAAACACACTTCAAAAATTAATTAAAATATAATCTCAGATGGACGCAAAATTCTTGAAGAACCAACGTTTCTCTAAAAGGCACAATTTGAGCACTAAACAACAGCTAAAACGTGCTGCCCAGCGAAAAGCTGATCGAGAGGCGAAAGCTAAAGGCAAGAAATAGATGTAATCAATTGACTTCAATAAATATTTTGTAAGTTACTTATTGCCGTCTTATTTAAATGAAACAACTTATATTTGTATAAACAAGTACATATATATTAGAAAAATAAAAGTAAAAAACAGGTAATACTGAGCATTTTAAGAATTAGTTATGTCATCCTCACTGAAATAATTCGTTAATTTGTTATTGCTTGTAGACGGAGCCAATTTCTTGAATTTATTCGATGGCAGTACATACGATTTCTTTCTCTTTAATACATTCGCGCTCTGTGATGTTTTCGGTTTTGGCGAAGGGAATACATCCTCTTTCTTACATGTATCTCCCAAACCAGTTACATTGACTTTCAATCGTCCAAATCCAGCAACGCTGCTTGATTTCACTGGTAAATATGGCGAATCCGAATCCTCACTTGCTTTCGGTCTTTCGCTCTTTAACGAATTGAATAATTAAAGTTTGTTCATTAAATTATTGTATTCGAACTTACCCATGTTATCACTGGGTTCGTTTTTAATGGTATTGGACTCTCCATTACAATTCTGCCTAGAGAATCATCCATACTTTGGGACGAGACTTTCCTAGTAATTTTATCACGAATCACTTGCTTCTCTTGCCCCCAAATTTTTTTCTCTTCTTCGTACTGGGATTTAACTTTGTCCAATTTGGACCTACAAATAAATCGTAAAAAATAGACGATGTTTATTGAGTTATTGATTAGAATTACCGCAATTCGGACACCATCGTTTGGAATGCTTTTGCGTCTTTTTTGTACGTAGAGGCAGCCGCTTGTGTTTGTCTGTACTTTTGTTCAATGTCCTTCTTTTGTTGTTGAGTTTCAAGCAGAGATCTGGAAAGGAACAAAGTCTTACCCGCACTTTAACTAACAAATATGTATTTAATACTTTTTTAGAGTGACGCTGAGTAGAGCCAAAGTGCTTAAACTCCTCTCATTTCGCAGAATTTCTTCAACATCCGCTTTTGATCCGTGAATTACTGACTCAACTTTATCCATATTGGTTAATGTCTCCTTCAATTGTTGCACTTCCTCTTTAAGTTTGTCTACTTCCTTACTTTTCTTTTTGAAGTAGGAAATTTGATCTTTTAATGCCAGTATTACACTCTTTGAGGTACGCTCATTGTTCTCCAGAATCTGAATTTCAGCACTAAAAATGAAAGGACATTAGCAGCAGCTTTTTTTATAAAACAAAGAACAGACTTTATAGACGCATTTTTCTCCTCCAACGCCTTATTTTTCGCTTTTAGCTCCTTAATGTCTTTGGCTTTGCATGTTTTATCAAATTCTAGATTTTGGATTTTAAATAATAGATCCTCTTTATTTTCAAAGTTCTCAGTCTCTTCAACATTTAAAAATATCTTATGAATTGAACGTTCACTACTCTTATGTCTGCATTGTGGACAGCATTGCTTTCTGAAGAAAATTTTCTGATTATTTGAAGGAGAAATTGGAGTTTGTTAAGACTCACTCTCGGAACCATTTCATGAGACAGTTATAATGGAATATGTGTCCGCACGGTGTTACATAATTATCGGAAGTAGGTGTGAGATAATCGCTGCATATTGTACAGGATATCAACATTTTTAAGTTAATAAATGTCCACTTTCGATGCCTTCAAATTCAAAGTATTTTGAGGTTAAAAAATGTTCGAAAAAAAAGTAAAAAATAGTAAATGATTGCAGTTAAAAGTTTTCTATGTTTTCCACGTTCTATATTTCTATAAAACACAAAGATTCATTTTAATCAGTTTGTTATATCTTTATAATTGACAAATTTTAGATGAAAGAGTTTCGAAAGCACAAAAAACAAAAACGATCATTTTTGCCAGTAGTACCAACTACAGAAACAGGAAACAGTTATTACTGGCTACTGGTTATTACTCGAATAACAGTAAAGACACCAAACAGGTACTAAAAATCACTAGCTTACAGGGTGATAAAAAAGTACAATTTATTAAATTTAATTGATTTCATTTGACAAAACATATTTTTAAAACAAATCTACTAAATATCGACAGTTAAAAATCAGGAGTTTAAGCACTGAATTTTTCACTTTCCAATCATTTTTGGTTTTTAACCATCGTAGACTTAAAAATTCGAGTCTTAATCTCTTAGGGCGTCCTTAGCTTAGTCATCCAATATTATACAAGTCATTGGAGCATTTTGTTCTGTTACGGTGTGCGAATATATTATTCTATCATATTCTGAGTCGCTGTTTTCTGCTAATTCATTTGGAACGACATTGTTCTCAACTTTATTCGTACTGTCACTTCTTTGAATCAACCTAAAACATCAAATGTAGCAACCACTTCTTTAATTATTAACAAGATTTACTTATGTTCAGAGTGCTTCGTCTTCTTGGCGAGTTCACGTACGCGGGCGCCCTCCTTATTGAGTCTCCTTACCTCCCTGAAAATTATGTTTGAAGCAGTTTGTATCAATGATGATGTAATCAAAATAAAAACCTTAGCATAAAAACAAGTCGGGACCTTATAGCCTTATTTTTGTAACAATAATCACAATCCGCCGTTTCAGTACTCTTAAGATTAAAACCGATCAAATCATCTACTTGTTGTTTTAATTTTAGGATTTCAGTACACTTCTTTTCATTGCGTTTTTTATAAAAACGAACAATTTCTTTCAATGTACGCAATTGTGTCTCCATATTGGATTGTTTGTCCATTAATACTTTTGTCTGAGAATCGAAGTGTAGGTGTAGTTTTTGAATATCTTCTTCTTTGCACTTTAGTTCGAGAGATTTACTGTTTAATTGCAGAAGTAAGTTGTCATTCGTTTCTCTTAATGCCCCTACATCATTGTCTTCAATCGTGGGATATATTTTAATGATTGTCTCTTCTGTGGTGTCCTTTCTGCACTGCGGGCATGATTTTTGACTATAAAGAAGGCATTTTGAGGCATCTCTCTTTAAACTGTTATATTGAATACGTACTGTTCCAACCATTGCAAGAGACAAGGATAGTGGAAAAGATGCCCACATGAAGTAGCACAAGTATCGGTTGTTTGTAAAAATGCACCAGTGCAAATAGAACAACTAACACTCATTTTTTTGTATTACCACAATGATCGTTCGATGATACTTAAGGATTTTTAATTTTTTATATCCTTCCCGAAACGCGATGGACACAAATCCGAAAAAAACAGCTTGTCAAAATAAAAATGTCAAATTTGAAGAGGTCGCCACTGACAGACTGACACTTGGCCTCTTTTACAGATTCCTTTTTTTATAAATTCAAAAATAACATTTTACATATGGATTAAATTTCAATATTCGGGCCAAATGTAGAAATGTAAACAGTTTTAAAATATATATTTCTATTCCATATTGAAATTAAATGTATGCATTTTATTGTTATAAACTAAAAAAGCACTAAAAGCAGTCTTGTCACTGAAACCAAATTCCCTAAACTGATGAATCTAGTTCAGATTTTGACACATCTATTACAAAGTACATTTTTATTGTAAACAAAAGTTGAATTTTAAAGCTGTTATTAATTATCAGTGAGGTCAATTATACTTATTAGATAAAACGTTAGAAAACCGGCTTGTATTTGTATACTTTAGTTTACCTACACCGTATTGCGTACATTTATCATTTAATCTAATTGTTAACCTTTACAATTCATTGGTATGCATCCGTCATACCATTTTCCACTTAATTACACTACATTAATCGAATAACAGACAAAAATGGACATATTCTGGTCAATATTTATAATCGTTTTATTTTTTATATTATTTTCTGTATGTGGTTGGTGTTGTAAACGAAAACGTGAAGGAACTGTCTATGGCTGTACGTACATCCAAAAATCTTACAACATTGCACAATTTTAATCGAAAAAACTCTTTGTTCCAGTCGGCCCTAGTCTCCGAGTCTGGTCTCAAGCGGCTCCGTCTGCATCTCCGGTCGTCGTACCACCGTACCCCGTCGACCCCGTCCACGGGCCCCAGCACCCCTCAGTTCCAGCCCCGGCGCCTGCACCCCCCGGTTTCGGCCACTTCGCCATGCCCGGCACGGCCCCCTATCCGCCCCCGAGCGCAGGTAACCCGAAACTCTTATTTCCATTCACAATTAATTAACTAAATGCGAATTTTATCAGCCCCGTACTACTATCCTCCACCAATGGGTATGTGAATCGTTTTGTGGAATAGAAATCTAGATTACCGACCTTTTTCATTTTCGTTTTGCATGATTTTTCGCTTATGTTCGTAATTCCGCCCTCTAAAAACTCTCGTTTCTAGGTGCTTCTCCAATGGTCGCGCCCTACCCACCACCACCAAGTGCCAGTTACGGACAACCGCCCCCATACCACGTGGCCGTCTCCCAGCCACCGATACCCCCACAACCCACCCACGAGGGATACAGTAAACAGTCTCCCTACAACCCCAATTACCCTCAGCCATAAAAAAATCATTCGACTCTCAACCGAATCAATTCGAATGATCAATTTATTCTCGTTTAAATATTCCTTATATGTTTAATTGTGATTATTGTAAGAATACTGTAATTTATTTTAATTGTTATTATGTTTGAGATTAAGTTATTGGTTTAATGAGAACAAATTCATGTGATACGCAAAAATACTGTTTTCTCTCGAAACACCTGAATTTTGCACAATAAGCGTTTGTGACTTGAATATTAATTCTGTTTTTTAAAACGGATAAAAGTTTATTTTATTAAACACGTGTTGTATAAAGACTTATTATATAGTAAAATATAATCTCTGTATAAAATCCAAACACGTCATTGTTTTTTTTTGTCCAAAAACTTTAATAAAATAAAAATAACACATATTTACTACAATGATTAATAAGAGGAATGATAATATTTTATCTTCATGTACAGAAAAACAAACAATCCAGTCTTGAATTAGTTACTAGAAAATGTTCTCCACCCTATACCTCTATTTTTATTACCTATTATTTGTACAAATATTTTAACATGTTTTTTCAATCATTAGATGTGTGCTGTATTTACATTATCGAAAATTTTGAGACTAGTTTTTTTATAAACATTTTTGCCAAAAACTTATGTAAATACAATTACATACGTACAAGTTAAACATGCACTTATTGCTCTCCAAGTGCATTCACAAACAATTGGAAACGATTTTAATTCCATTTTCATGTTAAGTAACAAAACTTAAAACAAAACGAAGCATATATAATAATCACATAAATATCTACATAAATAAACGGTATATTTTTTTTCTAATATTTAAGATAGGTAATCTTCACGCATTTAATCAGTCATACACAAAAATTTTCCAAGCATCCACATACAAAATTCCATTAAACAATAAAAAATAAATTTTCTGTAACCAAAAAAACTCATCAATTATCATTATTCGGCCCTGTGCTCGAATCTTTGCAATCGTCGTCGTCGCACCTCCTCCTCAGCACTATTACTCTCCTCACCCGTCATATTTACACTATCATTATTAAAACTATTGTTACTATGTACGCCATTAGTATCACAATCTGTTGTTGGTGCATTTTTCGCCACTCGTTCCAACTCATCCAAATTGGTCACGTTGCCATTGCTCGTGCCCGCAGCCGACGTGGATGGATTCGATGTGGCCGCTGTCGCCGATTGTGTCATTGTCGATGGACTCGCTTGCGGCATTTGCATCGACAGTGTGGCCGCCGTACTGTACTGCTGCATCATCACGACGGCCGCGTCCAGCATTATCTACAACATAGTTACCTTTGCACTTGATACAAACGTCAACGCCACGTCATTCGCACAACCTACCTGGATATTCCTCAAACACTGAATTCTCGCCTCGATATTTTCCCTTTCATTCCCTTCCAGGCGCCGTAACTCGTCCATATTTAAAGTGCGTAGATTTTGGGGCGGCATCGGTGGCGGTGCCATAAACGGTAAGAAAGGAAACGGTGGAAATGTAAACGGTGCCATATTCGGCTGCGGTTGTTCCGTTGTTGTTGCACTCGTCGCACTCGCACCACTACTGCTCGCCGGACGTTGTGGGGCGGCCGGTGCGGGCGTTGGAGGTGGTGCCACATTCCCACCGGCCGCTGCAGGCTGAGCCACATTGCCCGGATTGAACAATTGGAAGGGATTCGCAGCTCCCGCCATGAACGGATTGAAAAACGGTGCGTTTTGCGGCACAGGGCGCTGTCTGGGCTCCTGTCTTGGGTCGTTGTTGTTTGTCGGATTGCGGAGAATGTTCAAACGACAAGTGGGACAAGTCTGTTGCCTTTGGAACCAAGAACGCAGACAACTGGTGTGGAAAATGTGGTTGCACGGCAGCTTTTTCGATGCTGTCACCATTTCTTCTCTGCAAATAATGCAAACATTGTCGGCTGCTTGCAGTTCCTCGATCGTTGCGTCCGGATACAGAGTGTTCATGTTGTGAATGGCACGGCGAGATAAAATCACATCGCTGAACGCTTTTTTAAAGTTGCGTATCGTGTAATACATCGGTCTGAATGCGAACAATGGTAGCGTGTAAATTCTGACCATGATGGCAACGAATGCAACGTAAAGAATGACTTTAATCAATCCCATTACTAATTCCGTGTACAAAAGGAACACCGCTTTGTTGTCCCATGGTGTTTCGCTGTTCAAATCGACGGAATGCAGACCGTATTTGATGGCAATGTTGATGACGATCGTTATGAGAATTGCATACTCGAAACCGAAGACCAATTGCACTGAAGCGCCTTTGGAGATCGTCGAATCGTATGCGTGTTGTATAAAATGTAAATCTAACGAGCCTAAGAGTAGGAGCAAACTGAGAACGCGGACGTGGAACAGGATGCTTATCACAGGACTACGTTCCATCTGAAATATCAAATGTTGATGAGTTGGCGATTTGAAAAATGCGGTTTATACGTACGAAATCGACCCGGTCTTCGGCTAACCAGTGGAACATCTTCAAGAACAACAATAAAGTGAAGAGTGCTACGAATTTGGGATTGAAATCGTCACGGAAAACGGTGAAAGCCAGACAAGTTTCGGTGATGGCGTACCAAGAGCGTTCGACCAAATGCTGAAACGAAAATATTAGAAAGGGGTGTATGAAAGGAGGAGTTACGCGGTTACCTCGAATTCGGTGGTTCGCAACTGGCCGAAGAATATCCTTTTCATTATTTTACCAGTTATCCAAACACATATGAAGGCTTGAATGTAAATAACCTAAAATTGCAAAGTTATCTTTGGGGGTGGACAAATGTGCGGTGTTTTGTATACTTACAGCCATACTAGGATTAGATTTGGTTATATATACAACTGAGGGGTAGAATTGTTTCTTTTGGTAGTATGCATTTGCAACAACAACTGTTGTTAATGCTAAACTAAGAACAGATATACCTAAAGATCTCATGATTGTGTTCACATATATGAATATTTGATTAATTTGCAAACATAAATTATTCAATTTTGTATACGTGTAGTGCTCAATTACTAATTTTTACACTTTTCTTTACAATATTCTATTTATCTTTGTTGATTTTTCTAAGTTATGTCAAAAAAATCTCGCACCTGGTGGTGACATTTGACACTAAACGTCGTGGAAGGACGTGATTGGTCGAATTACGAGTGTTAGAAAGGCGCCATTTATTTAAAAATTGTTTATTACTTAATCGTTTATAAATTTTATTTCCATTTCTTCTGCTATGTTTTTGTGCAGGTCTTTGGTGTCTATTTCCTCGAGATTTTCTGATGTCGCCTCGGCTCTACGCATTTGGTTCTCTACTAAAGCCATAAATGAGCTGGAGTTGTACGAGGGAAGCTCCGTTACAGCCCTAAGGAAATAAAAGTCCTTGTAAAATCTAAACATTTAGAAAGCCACTGAAATAAATTACAGAAATATGTTTAAAATCTCATTAGGTTCTAGTTCTGATAACGTCGTCCAAATGTTAATATCTCTAATTGTTCTGTTAGTTGAAGGGATTATTAAATCTTTTCCACAACCAGACCAAAACAGTCTAAAACATATAAATGAGAATTTTATTTAAATAATTTTCTATAAATAAACTTACTCTAATGCAGGGATGATTCGTTTTTTGTGAAAATAAGTAACGAAATAAATAAAAGGCAGAATTTGGTCAGTTGGTAAAGGCATTTCCTTTTTTAATGTTAATTTAACTAAAAAAACAGTGTTTGGTTCGAGTTCATCCCTCTAAAAAGACTCCAATAATTAAAGAATTTTTTTAATGAATCATCAACTTACTTTCATAGGAGTTCTCCACGGTAAAAACATGTGTCGATCGAACTTGTCTAATAATTCCCAGTCAAAAAATAAGTTAGTTAACACCGTTGTATTTTTATAGAGGGTAGAACCTGGTTGTGCACTAAGAATCTACAAAAATGCTTAAATCAGTATTAACTCAATTGGCAATGTAAGCAATTGTGCCTGATAACGTTTAGAAATCATTGTTGCAAATATTTGTACCCTTCCATAAGTCACAATTCCACCATTTATAGCCAATTTTTGCAACAGATATTTAAGAAATTGCAATGAAGTCATCGGTCCAATGATTATTATTGCAGGATCTAAAAAACATTCATTTTAACGACATAATTGTGCTGGCTTTTGATTTATTTTACCATCCGTCCAATTTTTCTGGGGGACATCTTTTAACAACGTTTCCACTCTATTACCACCGTCTTGTCTATCCATAAAATCGTATTTACTTAGATTGAAGAAGTCTTTAGAGAACATCCTTATTCGATTCTGATATATATCTGCAGTCCACTTAGTTTTGAGGTGTCTCTGAAATTCGACCATCGTTTCATGAATTTGTACAAATTTTACGTTCTCTTGCAACAATTTGTCTGTAATAAGGCCTAAGCTTGCACATGTCTCACATAACAAATAGTTCTTATTAGACTTTATTGATGGCAGAGCATGAGACGCGATTTTGTCGGCTATCCGTGGTGAAATTAAATGCAACGACTTCAATGTCGAGTCCTTCTGATATCTCATCAACGTGTGAGGTATGTATCCAAATAGTTCTTTGAGGTCGTCATGTTTATCAAAGTAGTTTTTAAATAATTCAATGCGTTTTGAAAATGATTGGGTAAGTTCATCATCTTGGCTGGTTATAGATTTTGCAATTTTAGTAGAAAATTGTTTTGTGCACTTTTTGGATTTATTAAATAAACTTAGGAACTTGTATGGGTTCATTTAGAAGGTAATAACCAGTAATAACATAAATTAAAAATACAGTAAAATCATTTTTATTTTGAAACCGTTTCAAAATAAAAAAGTGAGGTTAAATTTAAATAAGCAAAAGAATTCATTACAGTGTCCTGTACTTAGACATCTAGTGACGTCAAGTGAAAACTAGGAGTTGGCAACACGGTTTCCTGCATTCCATTTTCCGCGCTCATGTCTGTCATCCATCAGTGGCGCTGGTCATGTGTTGGCGTGCCTTTTCAATCGTGTATAAAGTGTTGGAAAATAGTGTTTTCAAAAAATAACATTCATGGAAAAGCTGAAGGACAAGGTAAAATTCATTTCTCAGCATATTTAGTTTTTAAAATGGTTGGAAATTCAAAAAATTTCAAGTGTACACCAAGTATCAATTGGCTTCCATTACTGCGCATTAAATTTCAACCGTCAACCCCAAGAATTACAAAAAACTAAACAATAATATATCAATTTTCCAATAATTTAAACTCCTTCATCGCAATCACAACATCTGTATATCAGACAAAAGCCCCCATAACCCCTCATACACAACACAATAGAAAATGGAAAACTACTTTCTTGGCAACACACCAAAAATCTTTTATATTTTGTTTCGTTCCCAATATATATATATGTGTAAAAGTTATCCATTCGAGTTAAATTATACTAAACGGCATTTAAACAGATAGGAGCAATAAGGAGCAACGCTTAATTTTATGATAATGGCCAGTCCCATGGTGATCTGTGAAAGTACAAATCGCTTAGTCAGGCTTGGGGTGAACACAGGACCGTAAGACAGGAACATTTCTTTACTTTGTCATCTTATTTATATACCCCACCGCATCGACAATCCATTCCCATTTTATTATCCATCCACCTCCAAAAAAACCGTCCACATTAACCTCAAATCTATCCCCATGGCCATCTACGACCGCGACTCAAATCCCTCCGAACAACCCCCAGGATCCCGTCTAAATACATCAAAATATTAATTATTACCACAAATGCATTTATTGCGACACTTCATTTATCCTCTAGACTTAATGAATTACATTCGGGCGATGCCTGGCGTCGGTCCTGCTCTCCGTTCGTGTAGTGGGCGTGTCGGTGGCAAATTGCAACACTGCGACCGCCGATTTTGCCGCAACTTCACTTTTTACGACCCTCCAATTTGCTGGGAAAAATGGACTTTGTAATACCCGATTTTCCCCCCACGACAATAAACGCAACCGGAGCCCTAAAACTGTGCGACAACAAAACTTGTGGCCGGAAAACTGGCCAACGTCGGATTTTTATTAGAAATTAAAAGTACGCAAAAATTCCACATTATTATGCACACAATGGCCATCGATAGCAAGAATTGACCACACGATCTAGCTGATAATACACAACATTTCCTCATCGATTATTCATGACCTTTTTTTTATTTGATTAACCGATACTCTAATAGAATAATCAGCTTACAATGGAATGTTGATTTGATTGTTTGAATTCGAGTCGCCCATGAGTTGTGGATGACTTTTGAGGAGATTTGCGGGTGCGGCAGGGGGCGACACTGTTGTGAAAACAAGTTAAATGCGAATTTTCCCAGGATGCTGAGCATCATAATCATCTCGTGATGATAATAATGATTGGAGCGAAAAGAGAGAGCATTATGGCACATTAAACGGGGCCCTGTTATATAGTAGTAGAGCGACTCAACCCCCCGAGTGTCATAAATTAGGCAGGGAGTAAATTTCTCTGTCAAATTATGCAAATGTGACGGCTTCAGCGATCCCACTCAAGCTTTAGCAGTGCATTGTTGTTACCACAGATGTATAACCATCTATAGAAATGGAAAATTATAACACACACACATATATTCTCTCCCTACACGGGATAATAGAAATTCATGCATTTTTCGGGATTTTGGATGGTCGGTCGACTTCTCTCTTCTCTTTCCTCATTATGCAAGTTTAATTGTTAAGTGTTTCTAGAAAATTAGTTGGCCATTGTTTTTATAATTATGACTTGTTGTTCGTGGTTACCAGTGGTTACCCAGTAAATAGTTTTTCCTCAGAGGTGGTGGTGGTGGTGGGGCAAGTCAAGGGTTTGTATGATGAACGGTCCTATGGTAGATAATGCAGGTTTCTATTAAGTGAAATGGTATATTTCGAAGCTGAAAAAAATTGACAATATATTATTAAGTCTATAAATAATGTTTGTGAAGAGAATACGTCGCAAACAATATTATTAGAAAAGGGAAATAAATTTTCTTGAACGATATATGAAAGGAAAAGTATATTTGACGGTGTGTGTGTATTTGGTGGAAAAGTTGGCAGAATGTTTATGACAAATGGCAGTATACCGCCCCCAGGAGATATACTATCTATTATGTGACAAAAACACATGTACTTGGTAACCTCTAACCACGACACGCCTTCCCTTCTGACCACTGGCCATAATTCCTTATATAACTATGATTAAATATATTTTGGTTTGTTTGCGGCCTTTTTGTGGAAATTTCCCTTCGGGGAATTGGGGATTTCGACAGTCTGGCCGTTTTTTTGTTTGTAAACTAATTGATGCCGTAATTGAAGTTACATTTTAAGAGGAGAATGAATTGGTCACGTTTTTGTTGTTATGCTTGTGTAAATCGGATTAGGTTTTTATTGCACTCAAATCATATTGATATGAATATACGATTTGAAATTAGTTTGGGCCCCCTACGCAGAAAGTTTATTCAATTGCAAGTCGATTATTACATTATTCATAAACATTAGAATAAAGAGGGGTGAAAAATCGTATAGAAGTTACTTATAAATTTAATTTGTTGTATACATGATAGGTTTTTAAATCGCTTTTTTAGTTTTAGGGTGAGAATATTGGAGAGAAAGTAGCAGAATGGAATATATGTATAGTCTGTTTCAAATAAGAATGTCCGATAATAGTGTGTATATTGAAAATGATCCACGATTGCAGTAAAATGCCTTACGCGATAAGTTTTTTATGCTATTTTATCTATTTTGGTGAAAATGTTGCTTTTTAAATAAGTAAATTACATATTTAGTTATTTTAGTACACAAATTTTTATGTTGTCTTAGCTAAAATGATGTGACAGTTATTTTATCGCCAAATATTTGAATTTCAAAATGTCAAACGTCAGATTTGCCAACACCAAATTTAAAAAATGCACCACATTTTATCGCATTATAAATTTCATTATCGTCGAGTAATGGCGACCAGTTCAGAACGATAATGAACACTTTATGACACCAAAATAACCAAATAAACAATAATTATGAATTTATCTGTTCGTAAAATGAGATCGGTAATTTCGTCCATAATTTCTAATAATTTATTTAACAAAAACTTCTAATAATCGGTTTGGTTTAAGAGCAGTTCGGCAAACATTCATTTACATATTTTTGTTTTGGATATTTTGGTAATATTTCTGAAAACCATTCCGATGCATTATTCAAAATTTGTTACTTAATTTAAATAAAATCCATGAAAGTGTTCACACATTAATTCCAAAATTGTCCAAATAAAAATGTCACTTTATTCCGACAAGTATAAAAAGAATAATAGCCATACAAATTAATTCTCATTATTTCATTAAATATACCAGTAGTTAGTGTGGCATAATAAACTAAAGAGAAACGCACACACCTCTTTGTCTATCTAAACACAAACCGATTTTTATGGCTAGACAATTAACAATTAAAATTAACAATCGGCTGTCTTAAAACGGACATTCCAATAAACACATCACGTACATACAAACCAATATACTGTCGGCATACGGTAATAAATAAATTCCCACTTTTAAATATTACAACTCGGTGTATGTGTACAAATGTAAATAGACGGACAATAATCATATTTAATAATCATTTAATAAACGCACATGAAAACATTCCAAAAAGACAAATAATAATTTATCGACGTTTATATGCAGACGGGATGAATGAATGTTGTGTGTATGGAGAGATGACAAATAAGAATTGAATTAAAAGTGCATTTGTTGTACACAAAGTCAGCATGCACACACATGCAATGGAATAAACGAACGGAAGCGGTACTATTGACAGATTTCGGCCTCGTTAATATTCAAATATGGTACACCCACCTACCTACATGGGAATAACTGCCACATATCTAGCGTGTAATTGAAATGTGGCCTTTTGATTTGTGCCGCCAAAAGAAGTAAACAGTACTTGGGTAAAATATTCTAATTAACTCTTGAAATAAACGTATACAACAAACAAGGGAGCAGTTTTAGAGATGCTAATCGCAAACGGAAATTTAAATACACTTATTACATTTTATATTGGGTGATTGGACAATAGTTAATTTTCTTCAAATTGATTATTGGTTATTGATAAGTGAATTCCAAAGTGGGATGCAAACCATGGTTTCGTGTGTTATTCTATAAGTAGGTGTAAATGTAATTAAATTAGTGTACGCGTCGCGTGGCAATTGTTATGTTTTAGATGCTTGAAAAGCTTTTCAAATCAAGTACAAAAATATGAGTAACCTCTATAATATTTCAACTCTTGTTAAGTGCAGATGTAATAAAATAAGTGAACGCATCGCGTGGCAATTCCTTTAGTTTGTTGCTTGAAAATCTTCCCAAATCAAATCATTAATATTTCCCCAAGTCACAGACCGGTATTGCCCCATTGTTGTAGCGAGATCGGTGGGCGGTCACCTAGAAAACAATGTTACATAAAACTAGATTGGAGTTTTAATTTGAAAGTCACCAGAAATTAACATTTTTCCTTATGGTCTTAGACATCTTGAGATTTTGTTGTGTATAGAAAAGCTCATCAATTATCCCCATGCATTGAAGGGTGCGTTGTGTAAATGAACATCAACTTACACTCTTCTGTGTGCTTATCGGCTGCACTTATTTAAGATTCATTAGTAAAATTCACTGTTCGCTTGAGTGAGAGAGTTGAGTGTTATATTTATTTATAGGATGTTTTATCGGTGGTTTGTAATCGTTTTTCATTTGTCAACAAGTGTAATGAGATGCGGGCACGCGGCGCACCCAAGGCGGGGCACCTAAGCAATTATCAGCGCCATAGGGGGGCTGCCACCCCCTGCCTTAACGCAATCATATGCCAACACGCTTGGATGCTGTGTATCTGCTATGATCTCTCTCCTATCGTAATACAAAACTCCCACATTTGATACAAATGTTCCAAGTGTGTGGAGTGTGTATGTGTGTTATATCAGAGAATTAATATTAATTTTAAACAAATTTTTTTTCCCATTCGACACAGACACACACAGTCCTGACAGCTTTTCATTATTACTAATAAGAAATTATTCAATCCGATGGGGGATTATATGTAATCCGATTATTTCTAGCTACCGGATTTTCAACACCAGTAATTATTTTGATTTTGATCTTTTGGGGATTTGCACATACTTAACTGTTTATTTCATTTTCTAACCTCACTTAATTGATTTAGAAGGACGAAGAATGGTTTTTGTAAGTAGGCGACGGAAATGGATGGTAAAAAAGGTTTCTGTTTTGATTTTGACGTGGGATGCAGGGTGGCCAACTGTATATACAGTGATTGAGAAACAAAAACATGTCAAACTGCCAACTAAAGGGCCGAGTCGATACACAATAGGGTGTAATCGAAGCGTGTAATTACGAAAAGCGAGAAAAGTGTTTGTGGAATTTTGTAAGAAAAGTTTTTGGTCCGAGAATGAGAAATATGTTATGTCGCAGTGTTTTTAATAAACAGCTGCTATATATACTAAATACGTAGTATTATAGCACACAGCACCTGGCTGGTGTTGTATGTTAACCCCCTTTAAACTAAAAACTACACACACAGGGGTGACAAATCCCTCCACGCCCACTTGATTCTTCACGGCGTGACTTTTCAAGCCGTGTCGGATTTAACGCGGATCTTTGCAAATCTAACAGTTTATTTGGGTTGGAACATAAATTTAAATAACAACACAACCCCCTTTAGTATAGTAGTTTCGTGTTACAACAATGATTCTATTCAATTAATGGCAAGGTTGTGTGTGCAAACATATGATTAATCCACTATGGTTGTAATAATTAGTTTAATGTGTTACAGGGAGGAAAAGTCTTTGTGCAGAATTATGGCACCCCTGAAGAGGTGAGAAGTCATTGGGATTTAAGAAAGAATGAGTCATGTATAGAGTTTTTGGGCATAATTTCGATATACAACACTGAAAATGGGACATCGATAACGGAGGACTACACAATGGCACCATTAGTCCGACAATAATGTTGGCAAATTGTTCGGTGGGAGGTCCAGGAATCATACATCACTGTGTATATGTGTGTGTGTTGTCCCACGATATGCTTTCTTCTCATGGATGTTGATGGTAAATGATATTGCTTTTGCCTGTCTGTTCCGTCATCTAAAGGCTGTAGTTCGGTTTTTTTCTCCGTTCCCTTGAATATAATTCTATTATTTTTCAGGGGTTCACTCTTAAATACTGTTTTGTGTGTTTATTGGGGATCACTAATGGACATCACGACAAATATGGACCATTAAATAGATGCATTAAAAACAACAGTATCAATATACAATAATTTTATTTATACAATTATTTACAAAATTTTCATTTCCATTTGAAAAAACATTACGTATATTTTGTTGTCCGAAAATAATCTATAATACAACTATTGCACCTAGACTGCATGATTTCAGTGTTTTTCCCTTAATTAATCTAGTAATTATGTTTTCTTTCTGTTTTTACAGAATCACCAGTTGAATTTACAGTTTTATTGTGTTATTAATGTGGTGGTGCCTGCGAGTGGTAACCGTGCAGATCCAGACCGGCCCTAAGAGCCGCATGACTTGCCAAAACGCGACCGGCCAAGTCGCCCAACGCCCGTTCCAGCTGCTGGTGCTGTGATCGTACAGCGAACCGATTCACATGGACCGGAATGGGGACGACAAGTTTTGATTTTTGCTGTCCACCCTTCGGTCCCTGATGGGGACCGGAACCAAGGCCCGCTTTGACACGTTTCCATTTAGCACGTCGATTTTGGAACCAGATTTTCACTTGGACTTCACTCAAACGCAATGCGGACGCAATTTGACTGCGTTCGGTTAATGAAAGGTACTTTTTTGCATGAAATTCACGTTCTAATTCGAGTAGTTGTTCACTGGTGAAGGCGGTACGTCGGCGACGGGCTTTTGTTGAACTGCTGCCCTCCGTGTCGACGGTTTGGAGTTCGTCCATGTCCTCGTCCAGGTCGGAACCTGAACAGAACCAAAACAGAATGTATAGCGATGTTATTTATAATTTTAACATTGTGAGGGACTAAATTAAGATTTATTTTAATTTGTTGATTTTGGCAGTAATCAACGAATTAAGGAACATTAAAGTTCAGAAAGTGTTTATGTAGTTTCGCTAAACATTTTCTGCATGATATCGTCGCCAATTTGGGGTTTAATTTAGCTGAAAATGTGTGTTTATTTGGCGGGATAAAATAGGCACGTATATATGTGAACGTGTAAGGAGTTGTATTGTTGATTTAATGGCTTTAGACAGGAACAAGACGGTTTTTATTTCGGATCTGATAACGACTTTTAACTGATCGTTGTAAGCATTGAATAATAAATTGGCGTGCTTGTGGTTTGGGTGGATATAAAGTTTTATTAAATGAAAAGAAATGAGACATTGATGATTGAATTTTTAATGTTATGGTTCAAGAAAGCGTCCCCCTATACAATGGTGCTTACACACCATACGACCATTACCAAATAGAAAAATACACAGTGGAAATTATAGTATTGTTTGATTACATTCCATTTGTGGGTAATTCATTCTATATAGCCCTATATTAAACTGTTTACAATGTGTATAATTTATTGGACGAAAATTATTGTTGTACCGTTTTAGAAATGTTATCATTAAATGGATAATTTGTTTACAAGTTTATAATTCGTTGATGTATAATGAGTAGGTAATTTAAATATATTGGAGGGAAACGAAAATTTCTGTACACGAAATCATTGTAGAAAGCGGATATTGTACACATATACATTGAAAAATGTTGTGAATTTGTTGAAATGCAAAGTTTGATCACTTCTGGAAAGTTTCAAGTAGGGTAGAATGTCGCGAATAATGTTAAGGAAGTTTTATTGTATTTATGTTGTAAAAATTGTGTAATTAATTGTGGGCACGTGTTAGAAAGTTGTGTGTGTGTTAATTTACCGTCTTTTTCGCTCCTTCGAGATAAGTCTTGTGCTAATTCCATGTCCAAACTGGCCTCTGAATCGGTGTCTCTGCCAATGTGATAAACCGAATGTGGAGTGGATGTGGTAATTGTCCATGGTGAAATGATGGTACGTTTATTTGTTGGTACACAGTCACTCATTAAGGCCTCGATGGAGAACGGTCTAGGAATCGGTTTTGTTTGTTCACTGTTTTTTAATTGTTCATTTGTGGATGGCACTTCCATCTTTAAGATTTTTTTCTCTTGCGGGTTTACGGGTATGGAAATTGTTTAAAACACACAAATCACAAGCACATTTAATTCACAATCATTGTCCGTCGGTGTGCCATCTAAACACACGATTTTTAAGTTGAACGCAATTTGAATAGATTATTATTAGGTGGCTGATACATTGAATTGTGGGATTTCTATAAGCTACTACGATGTGTTCATATAAAAAGTTCCGATTTGACTGACTTGTTCACTGACTTGATTATACGATTGTCGGTTGTTATAACGATGACGGAGGGTGCATGTCGTATGTTGGGAAGAGGGCGTTGCTTCGTTATACCACACCCTATTACACGAACAGTTGGCTCTGATCTATCCAATCGTTACCGTTCAATTAATATTATACGCAAATGAGTTGTGTTTGCAATGCTTAATTACATATCAAGATTTAAATGACAAAACGAAAATTGGTGTGGCATTTTGTATGTGTGGGGAGAATCAATTAGGATCGAAACTGATTTCTATATCCAAGAGGATTTGCGGTCACGTCGGGGGTGAGGATTTAAAGTTTTTTTTTAAATGTTAAAAGGAGACTGAAGTTGGATGTGATTCGACCCTAAGTCCTATTGGATTTTAGTTTTAGAGAAAAATTGAATTAAAATAGTAGTGGCAATCAATGCCCGGAAATTATGCAAACCGACAGTGCTGGGACAAAAGTCCATTGGGGGGATTGCAAATGATCCAGTGGGATGTGGGATGAGGGGTTTTGTGTGGGGCCATCGCACCCATTCCACAACATTCAAAATATAAACTTGGTGGTTAAGCGATTTTCTGTGTTCTCATTAACGGTTTATTGTGGCCCTCAATTAAGTAGCGTTTAAATTTACTATTTACTTTATTCCCTAAATGCGGTGTGGGACCCTCTTTTGGCTGTTGAGAAAATGGGTACAACTGTCAGAAAATTCATTCGATGCATAAATTGCTTTATGTGGCCTCCTCTCGTCTCGGGGGAGGTTGGAAAGTATCAGATTTCATTGAAATACTTTTAACTATATGAATAAGGCGGTCTATTATTTTATTTTTGAAGAAAATTTCGAAATGACTTTAGATTTATAGCCATTTATTTTTCATTTTTTAATTAACTTTGGTGACATTTAAATTAAAAATGAAGAAGTTTTGTGGGAAAGGGGGAAGCATTTAAAGTCGATGGAAATGGTAATTATTGTATTTTGTTGTGAATAAATGAAGGCAATTTTATGGTTTTTATCTTTAATTGAAATAAAATTGTTTGAATCATTAACTAAACCATCTCATATATAGCCGGTAATCGTATTTTATTGTTTATATTAACCATCTAGTAAATTTAATGAAAATTTACTAATGGCTTTTCTTCGTCACAATCATAATCAGTAGAGTTTTATTGATTATTTGACTTTCATATTTAAATGAAAAAAAAAGGCGGATTATGAAGTTACAAATTTTTTCACATTATTTATTTAGACTAGAATATATTTTTTTCGATCGCTAAAGTAATAATTCGTGTTTAATATAGTAATTAATGTGGGTTCAGTTTTGTTCCATTTGTTACACAGAGAGCCTTTTAATTATTTTAATAATTCATCAGCCATTTGTAGAACAAACAGAACTAATTATTGATGAAATAGGGCATACCTATTATTACTTATTCGAAATTAATAATGGCATTTGTATATACATTGAAACGATGAGCAACATTTGTAATGTATTAAATGATAGTATGGACATTAATTTATTTTTTAATGGTTTTTGATGAGGGTGTATTTGTTTTAAATGACACTCAAACATGAAAATTAATTGATTAATCGATATAATCGTTGAATGCTGTATACTTAGTGAATATGATAAATTTTTAATTTCATTGACAGTCGAATTTATAGGTACAGTTTAGTGGCAAGTGAATTTTTTTAAGATAAAAATTAAAATCGTTCAAGTTGGCTAAGGTAAATGATCTGTCATTTAAAATAAAATGAGAGTATCCAGACTGGATCCTGGTAAATATTCTCTGTAATGTTTTAATTTTTTTATTAATGAAAAATTTAGGTTCTTTGGTCAGCAGCGAGGATTACTTGTGGAGTTTGCGAGACACTTTGGTCACTGACGAAGAAAGAGAATACAGACATGAAGAGTACGATGATGTTGAAGTGGAAGAGGATGGTACAACGATTTTGGCGTCCTTTGTGCCCGATGAAGTCATTTACAATGTTAATGATTATTCGACAAGGCAATTGGATGGTTGTTTATTGTTTGGAGATGTTTCCGGTACAGATGGTCAATTAAAACCCTTCTATGGATAATTAATCGTGTGAATGTTTATAGGATTTACCGATTTGAGTGAAAAGTACAGTGCAACTGGTATTGGAGGCTCGTCCCGTCTTACACAAGTATTAAATAGTTACATTGGAGCGATGGTCCAGGAAATTTTGTCTAGAAATGGGGATATATTCAAATTTTCTGGTGATGCTTTCATTGCACTGTGGAAGATTACTGAAAACCTTTCCATACCGGACGCAATTCATCATGCTTTGGACTGTGCTTTGATGATACAGAAGAATTTAGGCGTTTATAGGACGGATGTTGGTGTGACAATCAGAGGTTTGTATACATAAAAAATTTTTACGAGTAAAATCAAAAATTGACTATCAATTAAGTTAAACTTGCCATTGCATTTGGCGAAATGTATTTTTCGCTTCTTGGTGATCTGGAGAATTCGCATTATTTAATTTCTGGTGAATCGTTGTGGGATATTAAATTAGCGGAGGAGAAATCGTCGGCGGGGCAAATTGTTTGTACGATGGATGCATGGAAATATGTGAATCCAAACGAATATTTGGCGGAGGAAATGCTTGATAAAAGGCATGTGAAAGTGTATGGTATTGGACCGAGTTGGAGGAGTTTATCCCAAACGCATTTAACACGTAAATCGACAAATTTTAAAATTCTAATTTTGCTTAAAAATTGTGCTATTTAACTATAGGAGTTAAAAATATGAAAAAGGCATTAGAAAAACTAGAAACTAATCAAAATGATGAAATGGTTTCATTTGAAAGTTTAAACCCGAATGGCATTAATATTGACGAGGAATATGCATGTGTGTAAACGGGATTAATTGGGTATTCAATTTTCATAAGGTTTCAATGATTCCAGTGAGACCGGCAGTGAATTATGCTTCGAAAAACAAGATGACATCCGATTTGAATCGATTCATTTTAGCACCAGTTATGCGAGCTGTCAATTTAAATGAATCACTTGAATTTTTAACTGAAGTGCGACATGTAGCGGTTGTTTTTATAAATATCGTTGTGAAACCGCTTATATCGCCAATAGAAATTATTAAATTGGCCGATTTGACATACAAACTAGCTTGTAGTTTGGTGAAAGATATGAATGGATGTGTGAATAAGGTGAATAATTTCGATAAGGATTTGTTGGTGTTGATTATATTCGGTTTGAGAGGATTTAAGAGTGAGTTGGAGAGTCAAACGGCATTGAAATGTGCACATATTTGTCAGGAAGAGATAATGAAGATACCGAATGTGATGTCAGTGTCGGTTGGTGTTACAACTGGTACTACTTATTGCGGTGTACTCGGCCATCCACTCCGTAAAGAGTACACAGTGATTAGTTTGACTGTTAACAAAGCTGCACGACTGATGATGGCTTATCCGAAGAAAGTCACTTGTGATAAGGAGACCTTTTTACAAAGTAAATTGGATGCGAAGTACTTTAATTTGCAGTGTTTTAAAGATTTGAAGGGGATTGGAAATCCGGGACCGGTTTATCAATTTGTCCAGTTGAAATTGTAAATTGGTTCGTAGTTGTGTTTTGTTATGATTTAGAGTGTGATTTTAGTGAGCATTCGTTTTGTAATGTAGTCCGGCATTTTCCGCTTCTATCGCGAGATGAAGAGGTACGATTGTATAAGAAATATGTAGACAATTTGACAATGAGTGTTGAGAACGTGCAGGGAAATGTACGTAAACAAAATATGCTACTGTATCAGGGGACTGCGAGGCAAGGAAAAACGCGTCTACTGGAAGAGTTGGTTTTTGCTTGTCCCATGGAGTTTCCAGTGAATTCGTTTGCTCTGAATGAAGACGATTATGAGGCACAGAATCGAATATTTTTCAAATATTCTTTTATTGTTTTCCGAATTTTAGATACCTTATTTTGCAATCAGGATTTTATTATTGCGTCCTTTAGCATTGACTGAAGAATCAACACTTCAACAGCGTAAACGGAAAATTGATGAGCGTTTAAAACATTTGGATGTGAAACAAGCGTATTGCTTTCTAAACGAAGCGTTTAATGTTGATTTTCCTTTTACAAATTTGTATAAAACTTCATCACCGGACGAACGTGCTGTTATTGTTCGGAAAATCTTTAAGCAATTTTTCCATGCTGTTTTCGTGTCACCTTGGGTGATTTTTATCGATAATATCGAACATGTTGATGAATTATCCTGGGATTTGTTGGATATGTTGATTGATTTGAATGTGGTGTTTATTGTAGCAACAGTTACATTCGGTATGTCGTTAAGTCATCGTGGCAAAGAAGTTTTACGTACTGCCAAAGTGAAACGTGTAAGATTGCACGATATTGATAGATGGTATAGGATTGGATTTGTTTGTCAAGTGTTGTCTGTTCAAGGAATTTCCCCGGAAATCGAAATGTAACATAAACTAACTCGGAATTAATTTCAGAGTGTAAGGAATTTTTTTATAGAATCATAAATACGCATCCAGAGGGTGGAAATCCAGGCTGGTTACAAAATTACGCACTTAGTTTAGTCCATTCGCAGTGTTTGAAAGTGGAGATGACAAAACGGAAGCGAGCTATTGAGACTGGATTGATTTTAGCGCCGCTTTATATGATTTTTCGAATGACCGAAGAGGATATGTTGATTTATAAACAATTACTAGAAGATCAGAAGCAGATTCGGAAAAAAGACTTGCAAACTTACGGGAAAAGGTGGAAGATTTATATTGACAGTTGTGGTGTATGAATAATTTCGGATTGAATTAAGAGAAGAATTAATTTAAGCATGTTTTTAGGACAATGTATCGAAGATGAAGGAAGTGTTCGAAGCTACATACAAATCGGAATCAAAAATTGCCGTTTGTGTGATTAATGAGAAGTCTTCGATCAAAGAGATTCGACCAGAGCAAAATATCAATGTGATTTTTATGCAAATATTCGATGCATTGACATCACATGAACAACTTGTGTTGAAATGTAGTTCGATTTTGGGTGAAACATTCCAAAGGCAAATGTTGACATATGTGATGCCTTCAACAACGCCACGCAGCACGTGTTTAGGTGATTTTGTGATAATAAGAAAAGTGTTTATTTTATTGAGGGAATTGTAGCTGTAAAGAAACTGTTTGAAGACCGGTTGATTGTGTGCGGACGTGGAATATTCGCTAATGAACTGTCTAGTATTGATATGAAACACAGAACAATGGATCCAAGCAAGGAGGAGATGGTGATTTGTAAATGTATTGATCTACCAATGCATGGTGAGTTTTAACTGTGTTTATTATTTATTTTTGATTCGATTTTGTTAAGAGAGTTGTTTAAATTTGCCGAAATATGCGTCGTGCGGTTATATGCGATTCACGTCGTCAAAAATACGCACTGCTACATACGGTTTGTTGACTGATAGTCAGAAGAAAGAGTTTCATACGAAAGCGATTCGATATTTAGAGAAAAAGACACGTAGATGTGAGTCATGCGGTGCGGATAGTTTCGATACAGAAGAAGAGGAAATTTTCTCAATTTCTGTAGTTTTATAAAACTCTGTATTGTTGTGTAAATTATATTCAATTTGTTTAGGCGATGAAAAAGAAATTGGGAAGTGTATATTCTAGAAATAAATCAGTGTCGTCGGACGAGTTGTATGGATCGTCATTCAGACGATCGTCCTCCGATTATGGAATGACTGAGAAAAAGAATCGTAGAGTTAGTAGTAATATTGATGTTGATTTGGGCAGAGCTCAATCATATACCGGAACTAGACAAAGTGATGCACATTTTATAAAAGAAACCATTTGTTTATGATAAATTTATTCATTTTGTAGCCTTTGATATGACAAGCATAACAAGTTCGATTGGTTTGAATGTTTTAAGACAATTAAAAACGAATCAACGCTATTTAACTCGAACATTTTCTAATACGGATTTTACGGGATGTACATGTTCATTAATTCTGACTACGGCTTTTTCACAGCTTATAAGACATTCTATAGGAGCGGGTATTTATATTAAAATTGCATATAACTGTAGACTGATGTGGTTTTTAACAGACTGCTTTGACAAAGTGCTGCAGTTTATGGTGAAGTACGCGTATTCATGTATGGAGACGGAAAATTATTTGGAAGCTTGTAATATACTGCAAGAGGGATTAAAAATGCTTGATGTAAGGATTATAGTAAGAATGTTAAACAGTTGTAAATTGAATTCGTTTAGGGGCCAATAAAGTCGACATTTCGAATGGACTGGGAAGTTGCCATAAATAAAGCGAAACTGTACTCTTTATTAGGTTACAGTTTGTTAAATTTAGAAAATTGGGAGGAGTGTTACCAATCTTTAAATAAGGCGTTACAGTTGTTTGGTTTCCCATATCCTAATTGCAAACTAAAACGTAGTTTAATGAAAACTAGTTTAAATGCACGTTTATTTATTTATTTATATGTTTATCCACAAATTTATAAGAGTACATTGGAGGATGTGAATACGAAGTTTTATAATGATATGTCCGAATGTTTGGCGTATTTGTGTAAATATTTTATGGTAAAATGTCTAGAAAATAGTTTTTACAACAATTTTTAATGTTTAATTGATTTTATTAGTGTATGGAGAAATGGGATCAAGCGAAATATACAGCATTGTGGTCATTCGAATTGGCAATTCAAAGTTATTCAAACTTCAAACTTATAATTGGTGCATATGCAAATTTAATAAATGTTTTCCAACATTACGGTGCCCAGAAAATCACTAACCATTTAGAATCGTACGCTTTGTATTTTTGTCATTTGAAAAAAAGGATCAAAGACGCTACCGATTTGAAAGCAATTGCTGAATTGTACATATTAATTTTTGTGCAACGAACGATGCGGGCACAAATGGACACTGCCATAAATATCGGCTATACAACGTGGAGGATTGCAATGTCTACGCATTCCTACATAATAATGAATAAGTTGCTGCCATTATTATTTCAACTGTTGTTGTTTAAAGTTCAGCTAACTGAATGCGTTAATATTTTACAAGAAATGGACAACATTCTAACGGAGAAGATTGATAGTATGCTAGATTGTCTTTTATTTTTTCTAGGGGAATTTGTTGTTTGTTTTCTTTTTACAGTGAAAATTTGGTATAACAGCAGTTGCTTGATTTTTCAACTTGAATGTGGTGCATCAATGAAACATTACAACGAAATTGAGCAATTTTGTCAAAACCCCTTCAATTTTCCGAACAACGATGAGAAATATCGCATGTTTGTCGTCATGTGGTTGTGGTTCGTTGTAAATACATAGTGTTTTTGGGGTGATTACAATTTCTAGTTACAGGTGTTTAAGGAATCGAAAGTACGATGCGGCAATGTACTGGCAAGAGTTCATTTGGGACTTTGAAATCGACAAATCCGACTCGTTATTGAATCTATTCACGGCGATTTATTTTTTGGAGGGTTTATTACTGTATACATGTTGGAAGTTGGATAAAAGGACATTTGATGCGTCGTGTGAAGCGATCGAACGTGTAGACAAGTTGCTCAGTATGTTAAAACCGCAAGCGGAAACTAATAAAATCATCTTGCCACGGTGGCTAAACAATTTTGCAACAAAACAATGAATAAACATTTTGTATTTTTAGGTACTATCATTTGAGGGGCTATTTTGAGATTATTAAACAGACAAAGAAGTATGCGATTGCAATGAGTTTTTTACAAAAAGCGAAACTGTTTGCCGACAAGTATGGAGTGAGTTTGGAACAATCGTGGATTGAGCACACAAAAACGGTAATTAAAGAATGTTTGAGGGTGTTTTAAGTGAATGTTCCGAGTTTAGGTGTGGAAGAACGGCTTTAGCGAAACGGAAATGAATGTATGGTGTTATCATTGTGATGTGGAAAATGAATACGATTATCATGAGATTGAAATCACTGGTAGAATAGTACATTTTGCATTACAGCCGCCAGTTTACATGTGATTTGTTAGCATATTTTGAATTAAATACACACACTTGATAAAAATTGTGTGGAGTGTGTTTATGTGGCGTGAAATGAACTTCTAAAAATTTTGTTGAAGGTAATTATTTAGAAGGCACGTTTAATTAGCTGGTGGAAAATTAATGAGAGATGCAGTCCGCGCCCATAATTTTATAAATAGTATGTGGCAAATTTTTCTCGAGGATATTTACTAATTAATTATTTCCCGTTATATTTTCTATGTCTTTCAAGCGCAGTAAAAATCTAAATACAGCAGAACGTATATAAAAAAAAGGAACATCATAGGCTGAAATATATCCGCAAGTGTGATTTGTGTGTGAGTGTTTAAGGAATACAAAAGAGGAATGACGAGTTAAGAGAAGTTGTCTACAGATGTCTAAATAGGAGAATGAATAAGTAAATACATATGTGTGGTTTTATTTTTGCTATAATTTTTATGCTGCAGGCCACGGAAAACTGTCAGTTGTGTGTGTGCATTTCCGTGTGTTTATATCATAATAATATAGTATTAAATTCATTGTGTATGCAAATTGATCGAGAACGTGAACGTTAAATTGGCCCCTATTGAAGCACACAAATCCGCCCCTAAATAATGTTCATCGGTTATGTATTATAAAACAATTTTTTACCATTCAAAATGAATTATAAGACAGACAGATATTTTATGTAATGTTTGTGTGGAGTTAAAAGTGCACAATTTCCAAATAATTGCACACTTAACAATTTCATGATTGTACCAACTTTGTATATAAATTTCTATAATTTCTCAGCAATTTGATGAAGGCATAATTTCGTGTCATTTTATGATTGTTTCTGTGAAATTGTTTAATGAATCCATTTTTATGTTAATTAGACCACAATTTTATAGTCCAATTATTTATGTTTTTGTTGTTTGATTGTTATGTATAATTTTGGTGGGACATTTGGTGATTATTTTTGTGTTTCTCCGCACATGTTGGAAATGTGTGTGTACATTGCATATCAAAAGAAAAGGAGAGATAAAAATGCCTTCTTCTATTTAGCAGTTTGTAATTTTAGTACTCAACTATATAATAAATAGTCCCATTTGTCTGGTTGGATAGAATGTAGACCTAATAAATCAGGGTGGTTAAGTGTTTGAGATGCAAACGTTCCTCTCGGGCACATGGTGGAGGAAACTTGGTCGTCATCAAGTCCGTCACGGCTTGGTGGCCAGCCACTTTGAGACGCCGCTTTTGGTGGTAAACCACGCGATAAGCTCACAAATTTTAATGCACTTGAAAGACACAAATAAACCTCCTCCTCTCTTCTATCTACACATACATGTATATTTTTAGTTGGTGTTTTGTTAATTTGTTTCTTTTGTATTGGGTAGTATAAATTTTGGTAAATTATAAATTCAAGACAACACAATATCGTCAATCAGTCCTGAAATATGCTAAAGCGCCGAATTTTTAATGTCCCGCCAAGCTAATTAGTAATTCGGTTGGGTACTTGGACAAATATCAAACTGTTGTGATGAGGTACATAATTTTTAATGTTTTTCATGAGAATTCAATGTATTTTAGGTTCATTGGAACTTGGACGAGGTGAAATACCGCCCCGATATATGCATTTTTCATATTTTGTGAACATATATATATATTATGTGTTTGTGTGAGTGGATTTGGAAAGTGTGTGTGTTTTGTGCACCCTCTCCGCATTTTCACAATTAAAAGCGTTACAATTTATTACGCTACAATACATTTCAATAATCGTTTGTGATATATATTTTTACTGTTGATTGTTTGTAGTCGAATATTTAATGCAATTTTTAACGCGCTCACTGTGTGTGCTCTGTTGAAAATTGCGGCCAAAACCGAAGAGCGAGAGTATTTGATTGACGAGTTAACAATAGTCTGACAGGAGTGACAGGCGAATTATACAATGCATCCTTTTCATAAATGTCGCCATTCGACCGGCACTTATTGCATTTATTCGAAACAGAGTTTCAATTATACATGCACGCGTTGGATATTTTTTTGCTGTGCATCAATATTCTGGCGGTGCATTTTCAATTGTTGTGACAGTGTTTGCCATCTAGCGGAAAATGTATGCATGTCGTGTTTGAGCTGTTGGACGATAGATGTAGACAAACGAAAAAAAGTGGTTTTTAAATTTTTATTTTTGTAATAAATTAACAAATTAAATGCATAAATAATAATATAAGCATGTATGTATTTCAGGGATCAATTTTTCTTGTTTGATCGTCGAAGGAGATGATAATTGGGTAACATTCTGGACAATGTTTCTAATTGCAACGTTTGTGGCTGAAAAAAATGGGGTGAGTGAAATCTATTTATGAATGAAACATGTTTGCTTACTCCTGGACGGTCTAGTCCTTCACGCATTTGACAATTAGAACCGAATATGACGATATTTTCCTTTAAAGTTTGCTCATCTGTAACTCGACAACCTGCTCCAATTGTACATCCATTTGAGATTGTCACTTTGTTTCCAACAAAACATTTAGCCTCGAAAACATTATCATTGCCTATTCGTGGTGCCTCTACGGTACAATCAATTTCAAATACGTTATTTGAACCGATTATCAGTACAGGAGTGTTTTCTTTATCCTGTTGGTCGAATGGTAGCCTTAAAAGTATATGAAATGAATTGGTTTATTTATATTTGGGTGTGTTTTATTGCTACCGATGTATTATCTTGGCTTGTTCCTCTATTAGACAATTGTCACCTATAATAATAGGCCCTGCTTCCGCGATTATTATTGCGCCCGGATGAACAACTGTTCCTGCACCGATTGTTATGTTACCTCTTAGTTTTGATTCTTCGCACACTGTAGCACCTTGTAGAATTTGAATACTACAAATCAACTATATAATTTACCGTGTAATTAATGAATTTTGATTGAACTTACTTGTTCCTCGACATTTTTTAGGTTATGTTAATTTTCATTTGTTCAAATGTCAAATTTTCAATGTTCAAATGATTTAGGCTGTATGCAACCAACAATAACTGAATTTGAATAGGAAAAAGTTCCAAAACATGCCAATTTAAGTTGAAAATTAATGTTTTGGAGTTAAATATGTGTCTTTAAACAATATACGAGTACAGTATGTAACGACACTTGAATAATTACATTTTAACTACTTCATAAAACGTTTTAGCGAAAATTGAGCATGCATGTCGTTTTATATTGAACTGAAATAAATTGCAAGGTAAGAAAAAACACAATACCACAAATAATTGCAGATTATGTACATTTATTGGTTTCTAACAATTTATTGACCTATATTACTTAAGTACACAGTAAAACAAGATTATAAACAATAGAAATTTAACGTGGTATGCCATTGAAGATGTATTTAAATTCGTCCATAAAGAGAGCAACTCCATGACAGTGTAAAATATATACTGTCTACGGATAGCTCTCTTTATTTTCGAATTTTCAACTTTACTGCTTCAAAACAATCGTCGAAATTTGTCTGGTTGATCTGAAATTATTCTCATTAAAACATAAATAGTTAACTTGCTGTAAACACTTTAAACAACACAGAAATTATCCAATTTTTTATAATATAGCCTTTTGTAATTAAATAAACATTATAATAACTGTCTAGTTTCGAAATGCATTTAACTCGAAAAGCGAAAAGAGAGTTAATTATTCGGATTTAAACGTTTCAATACCAGCATATATAATTACTACTTATTTTCACCTGCATCGACTAGTTTTGTTTATTCTTAAAATTAACGTTAATAATCTAGACCTGTTTATGATAACCCACCTTTTCCCAACTAGAAATGAAGTAGAATAGTAATACAAGCACTTTACCAGAGAAAACTAAATCAAAAATTAAATATTTGCCTAACTGGCGCGGAGGAAAGTCGCGAAACTGTTGTAGAGAAGCGCGACTCGAAACAATTAAAAAACAACCCATGGATGTAGTTAAATTTTGTTTGCTGTTGCCTCATATAATATGAAATTTGTTTATTTTTGATAAGAGACGCCGATTATTTACCGTCCCAGTGTACCTTTTGTATATAACACTGTTGATGTGTCATGGGTTTAGTTTATATTTTCCATAAAAGATAAACTTATAACAATAGAGCTATAAAGTGTGATAAAAAAATTCTAGTCGAGATTATTATATGATATTAATAAAAAATTGTGTAAACAGGATTTTATGTGAACAATGGAAAATTTCGAAATTAATCGCACATAAATCGGCGGTAAAAATGCCGGCAAGAAATGATCGATTATAATAGTTCGACAACAATTTCGAATGATAAAATATAAATGTATTTATTACCTTCGCGTTCCAATTTCCATATCGCTGTTGGAATTGATAAGGAGAGTTAGAGACACATGGTTGTGTGGTGGAAACCTGAAATGGTGAAAATAATTGAAAAATTCAATGCGACAGCACGAATATGCAATAGAAAAAAATTTTGTATGGAAACAGTTTTGTAATTACCGTGATTTTGTGTTGTAGGTTTTGATGGTCCAGTGCGGAGATGTTGGATGGAGATGAGGGCCCAGTTTTAGCACCTGTACGTAGTCGTAGGTGTAGCACCTGTATATGACACGTTTCCCCATATGCACTTAAGTACTATAAGCTGACGTCACTTTTTTTATCGTTAATAATTCATTTTGTAGAGTGGGGTTCAACCGGTGTGTGTACACAAAACAAGTGTGTATATATCAAATCTATTTTTTTTGTCTATCTTATGTGGCTTATGTTCCATTATATTAGAATATCATTTTAGGTATTTAATCTTTGCATAAATATTTGACGTTATTGTCGAGGAATTAGAGGAGTTTAAGAGAGACGAGAGAATTTGTGAGAATACAGAGATTGCCATGAAAATTTGGACGATTGTCATATTTTGTAAACAAGTTTTTGGAATTTTGTTTGGCTGTTATCTGAGGTTTTTTCAGGAACATTTTTGGTACACATTGCAAATTGTTTATGACAAAATATTGATCTATTTTCTTAATGTTTCTCAGTTAGTAATTTAGATAAAAATCGGTATTTAAAGGTTTTAGTATGTACATACATACTGCTGTTTGGTATATAATGGCAAGAGATTTAGTTTATTATGCAATGTTTCTATTTTAAAACAATTAATGAAAATTCTTGAAAATCATAAAATTAATATTTGCCTCAGGATTAGACTCGCACTGTATTTTTCATCTAGATTTTTCTAAAAGATAAATAATTCAATTTAAATTAGGTCTCTATGTTTTGAATAAATATTTAACATAAATTCTATTTATTTGCCATATTTTTTTGGATTTTAATGTGATGAAAACGCAGAGGGCTAAAATTCAAAACTCCATTTTAACGTATGTTTAGGCAACCAACATGGCTAAAAGGTCAGAAAGTTCGTATTTAAATCATGATTATGTATTTGTTGAACAAATTTCGTAATAGCGAACTCAACCCATTCACACAGTTGTAAAGCAAACATGTTCAGGAAAGCACATTATCTCGTTCAATGTAATAACTATTACAAAATCCACAGTAAGATACAATTTATCTCTTTAAACAAATTTACCATTATGTTAGCATGTATTTTTTTCTTGAAATTTAGGCCGATCTCTGAGCGGCGAGACGATTGGATTCATTGGCTTAGGTCAGATGGGTTTACGTATGGTAAATAATTTACTAGAGAAAGGAAACAAGTTGAGAGTCCATGACATTGATCCATCGGTGGCGAGCAAATTGAATGCAACTGTCTGTAAGTCGCCCAAAGAGGTGGCTGAGGGATCGTCGGTGGTGATTACGATGTTACCGAATGGTAAAATTGTCCAGGAAGCGCTTACTAGCCAGAATGGAGTGTTGGAAGGAGTGAAAGAAGGCACATTCGTGGTCGATTGTTCAACAATCGAGCCACACCGGTCTCAAGAGTTGGCCAAAGTGGTCAGTAAGAAAGGAGCCAAGTTTTTGGATGCTCCCGTGTCGGGTGGTGTGACTGGAGCGCAAGCGGGCACATTAACATTCATGGTTGGAGGGCCGAAGGAGGATGTGAAGAAAGTGGAGCCACTTCTACTCCATATGGGCAGTAAAGTGATCCATTGTGGCGATTACGGTGCTGGGGAAGTGATGAAATTGTGTAATAATCTCATTTTGGGTGTAACAATGATTGGAACATGTGAAGGGATGAATTTAGGAATGAAAATGGGTCTTGACCCCAAATTGATGGCATCTGTAATAAATATTTCGACAGGAAGGTCATGGTCTTCGGATACGTACAATCCGATACCGGGTGTGATGCCGAATGTGCCCTCATCGAATGATTATAAAGGGGGTTTTGCTGTGCAATTGATTGCGAAGGATTTGAGTCTCGCAGCTGAGGTGGCGACCCAATGCAATGCTTCGATACCGTTGGCGTCGATATCGAATCAGATTTTCCGAGTTATGGGTGAGAATGGCATGAAGGAGAAAGATTTCTCGTCGGTGTATAAGTTTTTGAAAGGGCAATCTTAAAATAAAGTCATATTGATGTATTTTAAAGTGGTTTTTGATTTAAATTCGGCTCCATTTTGCATGTGTAGTAACGCCATATGTTCATTGTGGTCAGTTATGTTGGTTGCGTTGTGTTGGAGAGAGATGGCGACAGATTGAGTGTGTTGATTTCATTTTTAAAATTAGATTTTACGTGCCAAAAATCTGGGATGGCAATGACGGCAACAAGTCGGTTTGAAAAGTTGCAAAATTACAATGTGTAAAAGAAGAATTGAAATTAATTGTATATGATATTGGTTAATTTGTAAGTAAAATTTTTTAATACAATTATTTATTCGACATCCGCCATGACTTTTGTATTTTAATTTGTGAAAATTGTCCTTTATAGGTTAGAATTTAGTAGAAAGGAAAAAAAGGAAAGTTGTTTTTGGTCACTGCCTTAGTTTCCCCTTTTCAGTAAATTAATTGTATTAAATATAATGGGGATTATAATAGGGAAATTTAGGGTACGTATTTTACCATAATGTGATTAAATGTTTTGTGATAAGGAGTTGATAACGTTTTTCTTTATCAACGTTTTTTTTGTGTCTGTTGCAGAAAAAGAAAAGCACGTACGATATCCTTGAGAAATTGGAAGATCAAATCAAATCAATAGAGGAATATGGAAAGGATACACAGCTCACAAGGAAGAGGATTGTTGGACGGTTTCTTGTATTGGCATTTTTATTGTATTTCATTTTAATCGTTGTTTCGTATTACAATTTCAACGAAGTTTCACCAAATGCAAAACTCTACTTCCTATTGTCTATAATGGCTTTGCCAATTTTGTAAGTTGTTTATTACTATTGAATTGATAAATAGAATACTAATTAGAGTCACGTTTTAGGATATTTCTAATGAAACGGCTGTTAACGTGGTATTATAATAGGAAACTAATCAAGAATGAAAAGAAATTGGTTAAATTGAAGGAAGAGAAGACGAAACTCTTAGATCAAGTTATGGAAACGGAAACGTATAAAGTTGCAAAGAAGATTTTAGAGAAGTTTGGTAATGAGAGCAAGAAAATTGTGGCTGTTGGTCAATCCACACCAACGCAGTCTGCCTTGTTGGAGCATCGATTAAATCAGCCAACAGGTTCGCATATTTTTATGAATTCTAAGACAGGAACGAGAAATTTTTTGAGTTTTGTACAGTTTGAAAATGAGAGATATAAGAATTCGTAGCTTGATAAGTTTAAATCCTTGTTTTTATTAGACACTGTTTAATATTAGTTATCACTCAGATTTTTTTAAATATTTTTGTACCACTTTCCATATAAATGTCGTTCCCAACGACAAACTGTATTATTATTCTTTTAACCTTGCTCTATTTTTTTGCAGCTTCTGCCCGTCCCGTTTTGAGGCAACGCATCAATGCAGTTCAACAGCCGAAGGCTCGATTGTCCTTCGGTTCCATTGGCACCCCAGCACCAATGACACCGTCAATGCGGACACCCCTTCGTCAAATCGGCCCGTACACCACAGTGCCCTCCACTCCAATGCAATTGCCACGGAACATTCTGCCCCGAGACCGGTCGATATTCGATAAGATGGTCGATTATCTTGTCGGCGACGGTCCATCGAATCGGTTCGCATTGATTTGTAAACAGTGTTCCGGTCACAATGGGATGGCATTGAAGGAGGAGTTTGAGTATTTGTCGTTCAAATGTTGTTATTGTGCCACTTTTAATCCAGCTTTAAAAAAGAAACCGGTCGCACCGAAATTGGAGAGTGAATCGCCTACAAGAAGTAAAATTACAACGGCCGATGATACATCAGAATCGGAGAAGAATTCGTCGAGTGATTCGGATGAATTGGATGAGGGATCGTCGAAGGTGGTAATTACAGAATTACGTACGGATTCACCTGATGGTGGCAAGTTATCGGATTTTGATAAATTGAGTGATTTAGAACAGAAAAATTCGGATACGGAAACATTACCAATGGAGGTTGATACATCAGAGAAGAATATCAGTGAAACTGTGAATGAAGGGAGTGAGTCAAGAGTTGATGAAGTAACTGATAAAGACTGATGTAGAATTATCATTGTGTTATGTGTCATATCATTAACTTGCCCTGTAAATTATTTATGATATGTGTCTTGTTTATTTATTTTCATTTTTGTGTATGTATTTCGGTATGATTAGTTTATTTTTTTGTTCATCATTTTGTCATGATAATCAAAAAGATTTTTTTTTCTTAAACAGTAGGAAACTATATCAAATTTATTTATTTGTTTGTAAATAAATTGGATGTATGTATATAATGTGGTATTTTCTGAAATTGATTTGTTTTCTTTTTAATGACTGTGTAATGTGTATTTACATGATAGGTTAAATAGTTTTCTACGTGGATTGTTATCATGTTATGTAATATTAGGTGCCTTTTGACGTATTTTTACAATAAACTCAGCTTATGAAACAGTTTTTTAACTACACTTTTTACTAATAATCAGTACAACACATACTTCACTAATTTTCTCCTTGATGACGGACAAGAAGGAAATGTTAGGTTTACATATATCAAGGATTAATGTTACTCACTGAGGCTCAGTGGCACAGTCACAGTGGCAGTGATATTAATCCTCGTAGGCCAAGATTTACTTTTTCACGAGGTGCCATCTGTGAATTACGCCGTGAACTAATTAGCTCTAAATATCTCTATAGAACGCCCATCGGCGCGGTTAAAAAAGATCGATAACTTTCGGTGCTTTTAGCCACCAACCTCCAGCACAGAATAAGAAACTCTTATTCTGTGCCCCCAGTTATAGTTCAAAAGTTCCAGTCCAGTAGTTCCATTACTTTAAATAGGTCAAAAAGGCTACGGTAGTTTAGTTTAAATGTTCGGCATATATTTGAACTACTAGTAATTCATGGTACAAGAAAACTACCATTATTTTTAACATACATATTTTTAACTTTAAAAATTACTATTTATGTACATACGTACGGTGCTTTTATGTGCTATATGTACTAATGAAAAAGTCTTAACAAATTTTGTAATTTTATTAAACGAACCATTCATCTATTTTCCTTAATAATATAGGGAAATGTGCTCATGAGCATATGAATGAACATGAACAACTAGCAGTTTAATTTCGACGTGTGAGTGAGTGTGACAGACTGAACTCCAGTCATATCACATACAATTTGTATAATGTGAATTGTGAAAAGGCATTGCACTTTATTAAGTTATTACATGATCATCAATCGCTGTAAATTTTATAAAAGATTGTGCAATGTTTAAATAAACAACGTACACGCGCAATAATGAATTGAGAACGTGTGTAAAATTACCTCAGTCCAATGACGATGTCCAAACTGTTCGGTTTGTACGGTGAATTGTGCGCAAAGCATCCCTGGGAAGTGATAGTGGCCGTTATCACATTTACAACATGTCTTTTAACCCTCGATCAACAACAGTCACCCCTACAATCGAACAAATCAAACGCATGTCCCGGATGCTACGAGGAACAATTCAATGCAGCCGATGTTGTGGTTATGACGATAATCCGGTGTCTCGCCATTCTATACACCTACCACCAGTTTCGTAACTTACAAAAACTCGGCTCCAAGTACATCCTCGGCATCGCCAGTCTATTCACCGTCTTCTCCAGCTTCGTGTTCACCTCCACCGTATTAAATCTGCTCCAAATCGACTTGGTGGACCTAAAAGACGCTCTATTCTTCTTCCTTCTACTAATCGACCTTTCAAAGACCGCCGCTTTGGCCCAATTCGCTCTAAGTGCGTCCAGCCAAGACGATGTCTACCACAAAATCGCCAAAGGAATGGCCACCCTCGGCCCCACAATCACACTCGACACAATTGTCGAGACTCTAGTCATCGGTGTGGGCACATTAAGTGGCGTTCACCGCTTGGAAATGGTCTCCTACTTTGCCTGTTTATCAGTCATCGTCAATTACATCATCTTCATGACCTTCTACCCCGCCTGTCTGTCCCTGATGCTCGAATTGGGACGCATCTCCAATTTCTACGGTGAACACCAACAATGCGTCATCAAAAGTCTCACCGAAGAGGGCACCAAATCGAATCCGGCCATACAGCGTGTGAAAATCATCATGTCAGCCGGCCTCACCCTCGTCCATCTGCACAGTCGTTGGAGTTTCGTTAATGACACGGTGGAGGAAAGTGTCGACATTCTCACATCCCACGAAAAAGACTGCACCGACGACAACACCGTGTACGGCTACATTTTACGTCAATTAACACTCAGTGCCGATCACATTGTCATTTTAATTCTACTCATCACATTGATGGTGAAATTTATTTTCTTTGAGAGTCGTGACGATTTCCGTCACCACCAAATCCAGCACGAAATGCTGTTGGACACGAAGATGACCAGAAGTCGAACGGTCTCTATTCATGCCGAATCCCAAACGGACAGTTATTCGATAATCCGCGATTTGGATTACTTAAATGAACTGCACGAAGAGGACACTTGCCGCAGTTTGGAGGAATGTTTGCAGATTTACCGATCGACAGCGGGCGCTGAACTGCTAACCGACCGGGAAATCATTCTTCTAGTCGACACCAAACACATACCAGCATATAACCTGGAAAAGGCCGTCAGGTGTCCTGAAAGGGGCGTACAAATCCGCAGGAAACTCATACAAAGTTTCCTCAAACAGAAGAATGTCTTCGCAAATTTACCGTACAAACAATACGATTACAGTAAAGTGATGGGAGCGTGTTGTGAGAACGTGGTCGGATATACGCCTGTACCATTAGGAATTGCCGGTCCGTTGGTGCTGGACGACGAGGTTTACTACGTCCCGTTGGCCACAACTGAGGGCTGTTTAGTGGCCAGTGCGAATAGAGGTAAGAAAACCGATAAACGCCAATAACTTGTACTGATTGTGTGGTTTTAGGGTGCAGAGCAGTGGAGAAAAGCGGCATAAAGAGTCGATTAGTAGCAGACGGAATGACACGCGCCCCAGTCGTCCGTTTCCCATCAATAACACGTGCCAGTGAAGCGATGTTATGGCTGAAAAACGACACGAATTTCAAGAAAATCAAACAATTATTCGAATCCACCAGTCGGTTTGCGAAATTGCAACGAATCTCGTTACATATCGCCGGCCGCTATTTGTTCATCCGTTTCGTAGCGGAAACGGGCGATGCAATGGGCATGAATATGCTGTCCAAAGGGACGGAAAACGCTTTAAAACACGTACAAAGACAGTTCCATGACATGGAGATACTAAGTTTAAGTGGCAATTTGTGTACGGACAAAAAACCGGCCGCCATCAACTGGATTGAGGGTAGAGGAAAGTCGGTGGTGTGTGAAGCGGTCATTTCCGCTGCGACAGTGTCTTCCATATTGAAAACCAGCACCCAGGCCTTGATCGACTTGAACTTGTCGAAGAATATGATTGGATCGGCGGTGGCCGGCTCGTTGGGCGGCTTTAATGCACACGCTGCCAATTTGGTGACCGCTTTGTTCATCGCCACCGGCCAAGATCCCGCACAGAATGTGTCGAGTAGCAATTGCATCACAATTATGGAACCGCATGGGGAGAACGGGCAGGATTTGTACATTTCCTGTACGATGCCCTCGATTGAGATCGGAACGATTGGTGGCGGCACCATTTTACCGGCACAGTCCGCCTGTTTGGAGATGCTCGGTGTGAAGGGATCGAACGATGAAACGCCGGGCGAGAATGCAAAACAATTGGCGAAAATTGTGTGCGGTACTGTGTTAGCCGGTGAATTGTCGTTGATGGCTGCTTTGGCTAGTGGACATTTAGTGAGAAGTCATTTGAAGTACAATAGATCCTATTCGGAAAGAGATAGTTGTGATTTAAGCAAAGTTTAAGATTATGTTTTCTGATTTTTAGGGAAATACAAGTAGGAGGCGGTTGTTATTTATTTAAATTAATTTATAAACTAGTCATTGAAGTGGACTTGGGTTTACTTTAGAGTTGTCAACCGTAATCAAAATTTGCAGTTTTAACTACAGAGCGATTATTAATGAATGATTTTTTCTTCATTTTTATTATGCTGGATTTTTGGTTGGTAATTTCTGCTTGACAAATTCGAAATGGCAACTTCAAAAATCGAAAATCATGTACGGAAATTGTAATCATGTAACAACTGGATCGGTCGGGTCGAGTTCGGGTGTTTCCGCGAAAATTATAAACATTTAGCCGTTTTGACTTTATGTACTTTTTTAAAAAATTGGTGGACAGCTCTATTATAGACAAAACGAGTTTATGTGCAAATTTTTTGAGGTATAAAATCGTTATGCTAGACATTTTCAATAAAAATTCTATCAGACAATTTGGGGGTGTTTTATTTTTGCACTTTTGACAGAGATTTGCGGGTTTTGTTCGGTTTCGAGATCGATTTTGGGGAACGGAAATAGCTTGAACCTAAATGACATAATAGACCCGTTCGTGTGTAAGTTGGGACTGCTGTTTCCGTATTACAACGATTTACAGCTTTCTTGGCCTCATGGATCAGTAGAGTGTCTTTAGAGGATTTTAGTTTTTTTATACTTAGCGGCACTGCCAGAACATTCAACTGTTGATCGTTGGAACATTCACCGGTTTCCGATTTTTCATTACAACATTCTTGTGGCGATTCAACAGATAAATCTTGAGGAATTCCGATGAATGTCATTTTCGAAAACGCAAATTCCTTATCTTCCTCCATTAAATGGAGATCTGCAGACACTCCTTCATCGGTGTGGATGCCAATTTCTTGCTTTTCAAGGTTTGCACTGTTCCCAAAATCAAGAGAATCAGTGCTTGATTCTTTCTTGTCAGCGAATATTTCTTCTGTATTTATACCAATTTCTTTTGCACTTTTCGAATTATTAGGGCCCTTAATCAACTCATCATTACTGTTAAAATATTTCTCCATAAATCTGTTCAGCAATACAAGATTATCACCGGAATGAAACGGATCTAAAACGTTCAAATCCATTTGCCTCGGTGTTACTGCCACTGAATGGCAACTTTTATGTCGACGATCACTCAAAAAACTTATCGGATCATTAATAGAATTGGAACTTGTAAAAAGAATATCATAAATTCTACTTAACAACAATTGATGTTCGTTATTGGACCTCTCAAATCTACCCAACGAATTTAAATATTTTATCTCCTCTTTCGGATCAATTAAATCAGCTAACGTCGATTTAAAACCTGCACAATTCGCCACGGGATTATTCAAGAACGGTGCAAACGCTGATTGTGCCAAAAAGCATGAATTCGCCTTCTTCTTTGACTTTCTAATGTTCTCTTCAGAAGAAGCAGTTGTAGAACTGCTCAAATCTCGGCTTTTGTTCTTACATTTGTGTCTGACGGTACAACAATGGCAACATGGTGGACACGGCACACACGGACACCAATGTGGCCGACAACAGCAACATCCTCTGTTTGGACAGCACTTACTACGCTTCGGTGGTGGTGATTCCGTCGTCTGAGTACACCGGAAAGCGACATCATGAAAAGTTTGCGTTTCACAATTACAAATTGACTTTGGATATCGTTTCTTCGGCTTTTTTACACCACAATCACAGCAACAGTGACAATGACAGCAATAATACATCGGCCAACGAGCACACCCACAACAACAGCAACTACGACGATCATTCATCTCATTGTCAGTTCGTTGAAACGCCGGCGACGGTTCCGGCTCCTCATCACTACTATTCTCATTCGCCGGCAAACAATGATGATGCTCTTCCTTCGCATGTTTATGTACTCTATGCACCCGATAACATTTCCTTCCGTGTGCTGGCTTTTCACTCGACTTCGGAGTCGCCACTTCCATCCCCGTTGTCTTCACTTCCCTCACTGGAATCTCCTCGTCATCTGACGCACCACACGTCAAACAAGTTTCCAAACAGGACTTCTTTCTCGGCTTCACTTTGATAACCGTCTTCCTCGGTTCGGGTTTCGTCTCCGTTTTATAACATTCTTTATTCGCGTTTCGATTCCGCGTCCAATTCCAGCCCCACAAACGACAGTACTGCAAATCCCACAAATCTTCCCGTCCATTCGGCGGTGGAGGTGGTGGTGGAAGCGACGATGGACAAAACGAATCATCATTACAACCGCCAATATTCACCTTCTTCGAACATGACTCGAAATGGGGCGGTATTTGGGCCTGGGACATGTGCTTATTCATAACTACATTGAATTTCTCTCCAAATACAATTCACCGTGTGTCAATCATATGTGAGACGATTGTCAATTTGTTTCTAGACAAAGTGATGAATAATAGGATTTATTTTTAAATATTTGTTATAGTTAAAAAATCTGTACAGAATTGAATAGAAGTGAAATAATATTACAGTTTTGCAGTAATTTGAAATAAATGCTAATTTTTTTGCTCAACATGAACATTTGGATTGTTGTTCACATTGAAAATCGGATCGTTGTCTGTGGAATAATTGCCCAGTTTCGACATAATGTACAAAAATAATATTACCGCCAACACGAAATATACACCTAAAAGACATCTTCTGAACAACAACGATCTGCCACGTCCCTTCAACGGGGCCCCATACGTGATCCTGTAAAAAATACCCACAAATCAAAGAGGAATCAAATTGGAAACTGAATTACTCACCTCCACCAGTTGTTCACCAGTTCCGAGATCGGTTTTCGTTTGTATTTGTCCTCCTCTTCGAAATAGGTCGTTTTCGTCATCCGAACGTCCTGCCCTGGACGTCTGTTGGACCAACCCTGATAATTCTCACTTAAATTTCGATTAGAAGTTGTGTTATGTTGCTCCTCCACATCCACAACGGAATGTGGTGGACTGGGCGTTCTTCTGGGTGTAGACGATACGCTATTTTGGATAACGGCTTTCACCTCTCTTTCCTCTGAAAGCTAAACAATTCCATTATACACATGAATGTGTTTTTCTAACAGATTTTGTACCAGTGGTAAGCCTAAACCTGCTCGGGCCCAATTCACTCCAATTAATTTCTCCCTAAGAACATCAGCCACTGGACTGACTAAAAATAGTGGCGGAAACAAGGGACTTTGGCATGACGGGCATGTGTACCCCCTCGGGGCAGTCGTTGGGGATAGCTGTCGTGCAAAATGGTCCAAACACGACCAGTGGAATACATCTACAAAATATTAAACTGTTTTACAAGGAATTAACGTTTATGCGCAACTTACGGTAACAAGTTAACCTAATGCTGTCATCAACGTTTAATTCTTTGCTGCATAATTCACATATTGAATTGTAATCACTATCTTGAAGCCACTGTAAATATGACTGGACAACGCACTGAAAATGATGTTACATTGTGACAAATTGGACAATAAACAAACCGGCAAACACTTACAATCGGATGGTTGGTGACCATACAATTTTCACAAACACATACGCGATGTTCGAAACAAAACTGATTTGTAACGCGACGCTTAGGACACTTGCACAGCCCCATTGTTTAATGCAAGAGATGAATTTATTTAAAATTGATAAGTTGACATATCTAATTGACACAGCCACGTAATTTGACATACGATTGACTTGACATATGTCAAACTTGTCACTAGATAAATGCCAACCTTGCAAAACTAAATTCCCAAGCTTCAAGTGGGCAAAATTCATAATTCAAAAAATTGAACATTATCCATAAGAAGATTATTGAAAAGGAAAAATATAATTTTCTTTGATAATTCTGGGAGTACAATCAACCTTAATGATTGAAAACACCTCCTTCAAATATTTTTAAATACATAATATATTTATTTTATTTTTACAGAATTTATATTACAATTTTACTACACAAATTATACAAGTCTTTAAGCTGGAAGTAAACTAGCAATTACCTTCAAAATATTCTCTCTCGTAACTGGACACTTTTCGTATAAAGAAGTACATTTGTCCGCATCGCCACTCTTACCCATTTCCACCGCTTGCTTTATAGCACTTCCACCCAACATATACGAAAACAACGTATTGCTAAAACCGCATTATCATTAGCCGACAATAAATTTACAAACAACACTCTACAAACTTTGTCAACTCCATAATAAACTGATCGATTGTATTCGCTTCACCATTTTTCAAATTCTTCTGGGCATCATTCACATACGTACAAATAATACGCTGCATACACGTACTACTATCAATGTTGTGCTGCTCCAATGAATTGTCAATTCTAGCCAATACATTCGTCATATCATTCTCCAAACCTAAAATCCAAGTAAACCTTCAAAATACAGCCTCATTTAATCCAAAAACAACTCACTTCTGTAGCCATAACCACCAGAAAATGCCTGTGCGATTTTCGGCACAACTAAAATCGCTCCCAAACCAATCAACGCTCCCAATGCAATGCCTCCAATATCAATCTTCATCGGACTAACCATGTACCCAACACCATTGTTCCCATACTGCACTCCATTCGCCGTACTTCCATACTGGGGTGCAAGTGGAATCCCAAATCTCGGCCTTTCCTCCTTCGATATCTTACTATCAGCCTGTTTCTGTTGCGTAACATTAAAACTCAACGGATCTGATGGCAAATTCGACTCGTAGTACCGATGACTGGGCGTAAAACCACTGAAAGTGCAGTAGATATCAGGAAAATGATTTCGTAGAGCATATAATACGTACCCTTCTTCAGCTGAGTACTTCTTGGGCGAAGCAGAAGCTCCAACGAAAAGCAAACAAACAAATACAAGCGAATACGAATTCATTGTTAATGCGATGGTACTAACTAAAATGTAAAAAATGTAATGACTTGGTGACATATCAAAAATTATTTATATATACATCAGATGACACAGTCTCTTGAGTAAAGACAATGGACAATACACAAGAGTGTTTCAAAAGACATATTTTTAATTCGAATCTTCACTTTCTTCCATCTAATGTGTGTGCCTGTTTCGGTGACTGAGCTTTGCATGTCTGTAAACATTCTAATGGGGATCGAATAGAGAACCGATCGTTACATGAGTGAAAATACACAAATTTGAGGGTCAAATGGATATGCAGTTCCGGAAACGGCGACAAGAGACACACTCATACGCTACTTCAAATAAACGTTTAGCAAACGAATTCAATGCATATTTTGTAATAGATTCTTACAAAATATGAAATACTCTCTTTTTGTTTTAACACATTATATTATTGTACGAGAACGGTACCGATAATTAAAGGAATAACAATATAAAAAAAGTTACGTAAACATAATAATTTAATAAATATAAACGATAGAAATCGAGTTGCCAAATTTCGTCATTCTCTTCATAATTTTCTACCAATTATACAGAGTAATATTAATATTAGGCAATTATGTTCAAAGCTCAATTTACCTCAATGGAATTAAAAAACACAACGAATTATTGCACTTTCTCCGATTGTTATTATGTAGTGCACAAGTTCTTCCTTAATTTAACACTAAATACTTTCATCAGCATGGATGCACCTGAAAATATTATTTCAAAGGTGCGAACCATCATTTACGTTAGTAGTTTATAGATACTCATTAACAAAGTTTGAATTACCAAAAAAAAAGTGTACAATGTTCTCCGTTGTGTTTGGATGTATAGTTTTTCTTACAATTTCAACTTGTGCTTTATGTGATAATGTGACCAACGAGTATCTGTTTTCCGAACGATTCAATACAAGACAAAATCGTCTTATAACATTTAACACCTTGGACGACGGTGATATATCGGTAAGTCGATAAATCGTAATTTTTAACGTCCCTAAATCACGTCAATTTCAGATCGAATTGGCGTTTAACGTCCCATTTTTGTCCATTCCCGTAAAGAAGTCATTAGACATGGCCAATGGCGCAATTGCCAACATTAATTTAGGCGCAATCATCTTATCCGGAGCAATAATATTCGGTATTGCCGTTTTCATACCTGGAATTTTCCTCTTTTTCACCAAAAAATTGTTTACACCACCATCGTACAGACGTGAGTAGAACGAAAACATTTATTTACTGATATGATACAAAACCATCAACTATTTCTTCCCTTTACCCTTCTTACGTCCTTTACCTTTTCCTTTCTTATCTTTTTTACTCTTCTTTTTCGGCTTTGATTCAGCTATATCTTTTGGATCGTACTGTGTCTGAATGTGTACGATATTCGGCTTCTTTTTAAATCGTTCCGGATGAATAATGCCCGCCGGTGGAGTGAATTCAATGTCCAATTCACTGTCGGAACTACTTTCCGCCGGTTCATCACACAAACACAAAACACCCTCATTATCACCATCATTTCCAGTCGGCTTATTCTTCATTATCTTAAACTGCATTGGAGTGCAGTCCATGTACGGATTCTCCCTGTCAGCCAGCGTATCCGGATCCTTAAGTGGATGCATTGTAATATAATAGCAACCCTCCTTTTTCTTAATTTGCAATGTTGGCGTCGGTTGGACACTCTCCTCCGACTCAGACTCGTAGCCGCCGTCAGCGCGTTTCTTTCTCGCAAAGTTCGGCAATTTTGGCACGCCTAAGCCTTTCGCATGTCGATGTTCGAGTAGGCGTTTAGCGATTGTTTTCGTCATGGCGCCCGGTTTCCAACCTCTTCTCGGCTAAAAAAAACAAATATTTATAAAACATACGAATTTATATTAGGATAGCACCTTCAATCGAAGACACGGTGTGTGGATATTCCATAACCAACCCATTTTCGGTGGTACACGGAAAACGGGCATATTACATTCAGCATGTCCTATCTTCAAGCCCGGATACCGATCGCCCATGGAATAAACGTATTTACCACGACGTTTCCGGCGTTTTGGTTTACTCAACTTCGACTTCTCACCCTCCAATCTCTCACTTCTGTCCTCACATTGAACGACTTCGTTCACTTCACTGGGTTTCGGTTCATCCAGAACGTACCTCGACATGCTTCCTTTTCTTTTCACTTCAGCTTGAATATCTTTGTTATCCGGTACTGCTAAATAGGGTGCCAAAAATTTCGCCTTCGGTTTTTTATCGAATGGACATTCAGGAAGGCCGCAAGTACTCGGTGCAGGCAACGTCCTAAAGGGACAGTCTGGATCACCACAAATACTGTCGCTCTCCTTAGGGGCGTGCGGGCAGTTAGGATTGTCGCAGTATGTCTTCTTTATTTTGTTGAAAGGGCAATCTGGAAAGTTGCAATAACTGTCCGATTTACTTTTTGCAGCATAAGGACAATCTGGATTACTGCAAATGTCCATTTCGTCGCTACTACTTGAAGAACTACTTGACGAAGAGGCATAGGGACAGTCAGGATTGTCGCAAACATCACGGTGTTTATTCTTCTTTTTCTTCTTTTTGCCTTTATTTGCAGGACAATCAGGGTTACTGCAAGCAGGCAACATGCCTTTCTTATCCTTTTTGTTTTTATTCAATAATGGATCGATGTAACCTGGACACTCTGGATTGTCGCAGTTATCTTCGTCAATCATTTTAAGGATCGCTTGAGGACAAATTCTTATCGCACTGTCTTTACTGCTGCTGCTACTGCTACTAGTAGAAGAACTAGTGCTTGAACTGCTACTCTTCTTATAAGGACAGTTTGGATTGTCACAAACACTGTCTGTGTCACCGTTATTTGATGCAAAAGGACAGCTAGGATTGTCACAAGGACTCTTTGGTTTCTTGTTTGCATCTTTGCATTTTTTACCCTTTTTGGCTAAAGGACATTTCTCCTTTTCGTCTTGATTTGCATACGGACATCGAGGATTGCCGCAAATGGATTTAGGCGTTGATTGAGCGCGTTGTTTCCTATTTTTCAATACCAAAGGACATTCCTCTTCATCACTGCTTGCGAAGGGACAATTTGGATCATCGCAAAATTTTTTAGAAACCGGTTTAGGCGCCGAACACTGTCGTACTTCATTTCGAATTGGAAAGGGACAGTGTTCTTTTTCATGAGGATTTACAAAAGGATATTTAGAATTTTGTTCCGAACAGCGTCGTCCTTTATTTTTAACAAAAGGACATTCTTCCTGCTCGATTTTTGCGTAGGGACAATTGGGGTCATTACAAACACTTTTAGACGTCCTCTGTTTGTTGTTAAGTACCAAAGGACACTCTTCTTCATCAGCATGCGCAAAAGGACATTTCGGATTATTACAAACCTTCTTCGTGGGTGTTTTTGTCTCAGAACAACTTCTCCTTTTCTTTTTCGACGCTAATGGACAACCTTCCTCGTCGCCGTTCGCTTTGGAAACGCGTTTTTTCGCATTCGGACAATCCGGATTGTCACAAGTCAGTCCACCAAGTGTACAAAATTTCCCATCCCTATTCCTTAACACTATAGGACAGTCTTCCATAGTTGCATCCGCAAACGGACACTCGGGATTATCACATCGCTTAAGTGGTCCACAAAATTTCTCATTCTCATCCAACACTTGAGGACAGTACTCTTTCGTTGCAAACGGACATTTCGGGTTGTCGCAAGTAAAAACTCTGTAAGGACACCGCAGACTGTCACACTGTTTCTTAGCCGGATCACATTTAAATCCCGGCCTCTTCGCCAACGGACACTTTTCCACTCCTTCGTCCTTTTTCACAGCGAATGGACAATTCGGATTGCCACATTTCGACTCCAAATCCTCCACCATACACTTGACTTTCTTCTTTAATCCCGGACAGGGTTTCCTATTAAATGGACAAGTGGGCAAACGACAAGGTGGCGGCAAAGCGTACGGACACGACGGACTACCGCACGGCGCTTTGCTCTTCTTCAAAAGTCTCAACGCTTTTAAATCCGGTGGCAAATAGGGACAGTCTGGATTCCGGCACGTGCCTTTCGGCAACGGTTCCGGACAATCCCAATGTATCGGCGGCAGATCCTCTTGATGGAATGGATACTCGCATTTCGGATGACCGCATCTACCAACAATCGCTGGCGGCAGGAACGCCAATTCCAACTGGGCATCATCGTCCACCAAACCAGTCTTGTATTTCGCGTAAGCGCATCTTGGTGAGCCGCAAGCGGGCATTTTCCGGCACGGTGCTTCGTTCTCTATCGATTCCACAGGAATGTTTTTTGGGCGTGTAAAATCGCACGTTTTCATGCACTCTTCAGCGAGAGCGTTCGGTGCGAACGGGCATACCGTCTGACCACAAGGCCCCAACGCTCTTCTGTACTCATTTAAAATCTTATCGCATTGGGCCATCACGTCTTTACACACATCGAACGGTGATTTCGGCAATACCGTTTCGCGTAGTTCAGTTTTCGATGTTCCACCGCCAGTTAGACGTAAAGGACAGACATTTTTATTTGTCTGTCGAGGACACGGTTCCGTTTCGTTGCATTTAACGACACTCTTGCAGTCTCCATTAGTGATTATCGTTTCCAGAGCGTTCTTTCGAGGTACAAACGGCAGATCTAGTCTTTTGGGACGTGAAAACAGCCCGTATGGGCCGTACCGGTCAAATGTGCCATAAGTGTGGCTTAAGGCGTAAGTGGAGGGCGGAATGGTGTCCGGATCCACACAGCCCATATTCCTGCTTGTCGCCAACGGGCCTAAACCGTACTCTTTGAATTTCTTTGCCGCTGGACAATCTTTACTATTGCACAATAATTGATTGATTTTCTCCGCATTGAGTAAATCGGAACCGGTGAATTCTGCCTGTAGATTTTGGAAATTTAAGAACGTCTTCTCTTTCGGTCTGTCATAAATCGAACAAGTGACACGAGGGATGAGTTTCTCGCGTTTTTGGAATTCTGGTGGCGCTTCACTTTGCGTATCATCGAAACGTTTGTCTCTTTTGTATAATTCGGTGAGAGATTCAGGTTCACCATCAACATGGATTACTTCCGCCCTGCCAGGTACAGAACTACGTGAAAAAAGATCGATTCTGCCGTCTTCCGGTTCGCTGAAAGCAAACTCACTTTCCATTCCACTTCCACAGCAATTTAAGCGCATAAATATGCGACACTTGCCGATTTTCAAGAGATATTTGTGCAGTGGATACGTTTCTATCGTACACACTGGGTCCAAACAATGTTGAATCATCTCCAAATACCGATTATCCCATGGGATCTTCGTGGATCCGACCAGTTCGAATCCTTCACGTATCTTGATCTCCAGTTCCTTCCGCATTATCACATCGGAGAGCACTTCGGGATTGCATGGAAACAGATACGATTTGCCCGTGTTACAAACGATTCCCTTGTTAGTGGAACTAACTTCAATGTTCAACAACAGTTCCATTTTTACAATATCACTTAAGATGATTTGCACTCGAAACGTTTTCAATCCCTCCTCCATCTTGAGAGCTCCATTGAAAGTGACCTTCTCTATAAGCACTTCCAATAGAAACAGTTTCACTTCTTCCATTTCACAGAAATTTTTTACAAACACAAAATTTTCCCTTCAAATCGATGACATCGGAATTTAAAATGACATTTACCGACTGAACTTTTTTACAGGCGATGAAAGCGACTTGCCTATTTGGCGATACATGAACAGTTTGGACGATGTACTACTAAAGAACGATATCGATATTACGTCATGTGTACAAAGAGCCGTTTGTGCGTCTGTGAAACGGTCATCAAAGAATGTGTTCAGCGGAAATAGCAGCAGCAGCGATAAAATCATCGATGGGCTCGCAACTAGCGGATGGGTGCAGAAAGCCATCCACGAGACCGCAATTCACAGCGCTTTGAATGACGGGCTCACTGGGGTGGTAAATTGTGGCAAAAAGTACGAAAATTGTCGAGTTACAAAAAGGGCCGTCCAAGGCCTACTGAACAAGTTCCTACTTAAATTTAAATCATAATTTTGTTTGTTGTTAATAATTTGTTATTGTTTGTTAAGTTTGAATACATGTTTATTATGATAATTGTATTATTAACGATTAGTATAATAACGTTAAGCACAATTAAAACAATTATTATTGTTATCAAGTACGGTGATTTCTCCACGTAAGTTGGCGATGAAAAGCTGAAATTAATTTACAAACACAATGACTTTCTAAAGAAATTCGTGCACGTACCTCAGTCTGTTGTTGGCGAGTTAATCCCTTGATGCCCAAGATGTAACACAGTTTGGTATAAGCCGCTTCGACAGTCATATCTCCTCGAAATCGATATTAATAAATTTAGTTATCTGGGTCGATCGTTATTATTTGCCTGTTGGACAAATATCAGCAACAGCCAGTGGAGGATAATTTGGGGAGAAGAAAGCGTCGAAATGGCTGCAATCCAATTTGGAGGTGCGATTACCGCGTATTAATTTATCATCAAAGAAAACTGCCACTTCCGGGATTCTGGAAAAGGCAGCGAAGAGCAGAGATGACAATAGGTTGTCTTTAGCGTCTGAACGCGGCTCGAATATCGGTACCTATTACAAAAAGTTGTTTATTAAGGAAAAACTGATGGCATTTGCGTGTACTTGAGAGCCAGTCAAAATAACTGATTTCTGAAGACCTTCTAGGAGAAAAGATAAAGCGGACGCTGTGAACGCCATCGTATCAGTGCCTTGAATGACAACAAAACCGTCGTAATTTGCGTAATGTTTTCCAACATCAGCAGCTATCTGAATCCAGTCTTTTGGCGACATGTTACTGGAGTCCAATAATGGACTGTATTCAATCATTTTATACCAAACAGTGGAATTATTTGAAGACAGAATGAATTCGTCGTCGGGGAGTTTGGCATCTTGATTGTGGAGTTCTGGGATGGTTTTGATTTTGGACTGAAATAAATTGGGTACTGGGGCATAAGCTGAAATTCAGGAAATTTTTTTCGGAAATTAATTCGTTGATGTGAAATTGATTTTTACCTCCATTGGCGACCTTCTTCATCCCTATTGTACCACCCACGTACAATACCAGCACTTTCTTATTGTTTTCAATTAAATCACACATTTTAGCACGAGATCAATGCAGTATTAAAATGCAAACTGATTAAAAAATCAATCAAAATGCACTTAAATTCATAACCGATTAATATAAATATCCTAATCTAAATCTGAATTGTATTTACTTATTGACATAATATTTTAAAACTGTGATTATATCTTAAAACACGTCAAAGTTGAATCGGCAAATATCACTGATTTAATCGAAGAGAATGTAGATTTTTTTTGAATCATAAGATTCACAAAACAATAAACAAAATGATAAAGCATCTTAACTAATTTATTCGTAAAAATACATGCATATACTGAAACTTATTTCCTTCAGTGATTTAACAAACAGCCACTATTACAATTATTTCCTGGCACAGATATCTCCCCTCGTAAATTCTCTTTGCAAAGTTGAACACGTTCCGTATAGGACAGCCCAGGAATCCCTAAAATGTAGCACAATTTCGTATAAGCAGCTTCCACTGTCATATCGCCACCGCTAATAATCCCGATTTTCTGTACTGCTTGTCCGGGTTCATAAGAAGAAGACACACTGCCTTTAGGACACTGTGTTATATTGATGATTATAATTTCTCGTTTAACAGCCTTGGCTAATACGTCCAATAAATCTGTTCTTTCTGACGGAATGTTTCCGACACCGTAACTCTGAATAACAATCCCTTCAGTGGGTTTCTGAGTGAACGTCTTCACCTAAAACAACGTTTAACAACACCTGAACATTAAATACGTGCAAAATTTACGCACTTGTTCAACGGTGATTGTTGGAAAAAGGTACAAAATCGCCACATTGCAATTTAAGTTCGTATGAACCTGAAACGGTACTGATTCATCGATTGGTCTGATAAAGTGAGTGTTTTCTGCAAAGAATACAATTAAACCGCTTTCATTGCAGTGTTAGCACTGTCTTGCCTTCAAGATAAATGCCAGCAGTAGCCAATGGGGGATAATTAGGCGAATTGAACGCATCCAAATGACTGGAACTCTCCTTGGAGGTGCGGTTCCCTCGCAGTAGTTTATTAGCGAAATAAATGCACACTTCAGGAATATCGCTAATTCCTGCCATTATCAATGATGAAAGAAAATTGTCTTTTGCATCAGACCGCGTCTCGAAAATCGGAATCTACGACGAAATGATGAAAATCACTAGGAACAAATCATGAAATCGTCAATCATACTTGAGAACCTGTCAAGATAACAGGCTTTTGTAGGCCTTCCAGTAAAAAGGACAATGCAGACGCCGTATAAGCCATCGTATCAGTCCCATGCAAAACGACAAAACTGTCGTATTTCGAGTAATTGTTCTGAATATCACAAGCGATTCGAATCCAGTCCTTCGGCGACATGTTACTTGAATCCAGTAATGGACAATACTCCACAATTTGGTAAATAATCACATGATTCTCGACTTCCCTATAAAATTCGATGATCTTAGAATTGAATTTTATAATTTATCTGAGCTACAAACGGTAAAATAAATTCATTGTCCGCCAATTTCCGAAAATATTTCCTCTCAGCATATTCATCGTGCATATCGGTCATCGATTTGATTTTCGATAAAAAGAGATTCGATACGGGCACATAAGCTGTAAAAATGTTAAACAGAAAATGTGATTTTCCATTTAGAATGTTTTTGTCAATTAAGTTGACCGTGGAGCATAATTTAAATAAAGATTATCAACACATTAAATGTGATTTCTTAATATTAAAATACATAATAAACATCGCACACATGTGAATTGTGACTATGTTAGCAAATATTTTGGCGAATTACACTACAATTAAGAAAAATATTTACAAAACAAGGCAATTACGAAATGCACGTACCTCCCTTCTCGTTCTTTTGCATCCCTATGGTCCCACCGGCGTACAATACCAGCACTTGTTTGTATTCTTTAATATTTTCACTCGACGAAGACATTTCAAACTAAACACTTACAACTGCTGAGCTAATAACAATTTATTCGTGAAATTATCACCATAGTATGTAGTTTAAATTATCTAGTTGCTGTTTAAATAGGCTTTTTGAAGGAATAATTAGTTCGGACAATCACCGCAAATGCGGCAGTAATTTTCAATTTTATGCAATCGAAAAATTGCATTTTTTTCACTGGAAGCAGACGATTGTTGAAATTACCACAATTCGCAGTGCACGTTCGGTGCACTTGATTTTCACGATTCTCTTAAACAAATCGGTCATCTGAGCAATTAATTATTAACTCGTTAATCGATTCTGAAACTAATCAACATTCTTGCAACTGAAATAATAAATTTCACAACATTTAATTACAGACAAATACACTGTGATTATCAACAGTATTGCATTATTTAAAACTGAATAAATTAATTAATAAATTCTTTCTTGAATTTTTTGTGAATAAAAACTGTTTACTTTCTGCTATCCACATGTCCAAAACTGCATTTCCAGTCCATACCAGATATGTAAGTCAATTACATCACAAATAATTGATTTCATTATTTGTCTTATATAAATCAAATTCAATTGAGTGATAATAATTATAACGGAAAACGATAAGAAACACAAACTATTACCAAAATTATTTTTATTTACAAAATTAAAATTCGTCCAACACAACACTAATCATTTATAAAACAACTATTCAATTTGGTCAAATATTCAATTTGCGAAAAACGACTCAACTCCGTACTGGCACCAATCAACGACAAATTACACTTGAAAAACTCTTCAAATCGCGTACTATTCTTCAACAAATTCAAATTTAATTTGAAAACTTGCTCTGTTAACGTTGTTTTGTAAATTCGTTCAGTGGCATAACGACCCATAAAGAAACCTGCCAAAAATTACACACAAAATCAAACCCAAACAACCCACTTTATAAGTACTCACCTCCCAAAAGAGCAAAAAATCCAACAGTCAAAATAAAACTACAACACAATCGTTTAGTAACCACTTCCGATGTACTAATTATATTTCGACTTGTTTCCACACTCAAAATTCGCTGCATTTTAAACTTAGTCTGTCTCCAAATATTAAAAATAATGACAAAATCGCCACCAACACAAATGTGATGATGATTTGTATTACTAAGTAGATATACAATTGGCAATAATCCAAATATGACACTGTATATCAACAGACAAAACTGATTTAGAAATAATATTGCTTGTACAATTGATGGAAAATGTATTTTTACATTCGTGTAATAATTAAAAGCAGTTTATTTTACATTTTGATGAATTCCATTGTGCGTCAAACGCAGGGAGAATGTGGGCGGACGAAGAGTGTGGAAAACAAGCCAATTTTCTCACACAATTCTCTGAGGAAAACATCCTGTAATAAATAAAACAAAACACCCAAGTGCCAAAATGATTTTTTTCTTTATTTTGCAATTATTAAGTATATATTCAAACAAATGTTTATTGAATGGACATTTTGTTGGAAAAGTGCTCGATATTAGAATTCAATTTGAGAAAAAAAATATCAATAACGAAAATAAACAAACATCAATTTGCAGTGTTCTTTGCTAGTTTTAGGCTTCGTGTACGAAACTATCATTATGCACCCCTAAGATGACATTAAAAGGACACTTTTAAAAATATATTCATCTATTTAGGCGACAAATTTTAAGTGTAGAAGAATATTATCGTATCGCTTAAGCATTTAATATCACATACGAAGTGTTTTTATTTATTTTTTTGTGAAATTGACTAATTAACACTACAAAATTTGAACAAGAATGTGAATTATTACTATTATTAGAATATTAATTATTAAATTTAGCAAAAACACACCTAAATGAGAAATACAATGTATTTTCTATGTAGTTTATATAAAATTTAATGCAAATACTTTGGCAGCAATTTGTTAATATATTTTTTCATATTGGCCAAGATTTTTTCTTTCCGGCACACAGCGAGAAGTCATAGTAAAAAGCTTTGTATTTTCGGGGTATAATCGTTTCATCAAAAGTAGTACAATTTGTATGTATATAAAAATTCACCTAAATAATCACCTACTGGACTACAATAATATCAAAAAATCTCGTAGATTTACAATGAAACCAAACAATTTGTAGAAATTCGTTGGTTATTTCTCTCAAGGGACGCTTTCTTTTTTTATTTACAACACAAATTCATAACTACCACAAATAAACTATGTATATAGGGTTAACAATCAAAAAAAAATTACAAATAAATACGATAGAAGAGAATAAATTAATGGAATGAAGTGAAAGGCTTTGGTCAAGCACAAAAAAGAAATTGAGCAAACAAAATTTGTAAAAAAAATATCACATCTGACTATTAAATTGCTTGAAATTGTGTACATATTAACACCCAACTGTACCAAAACAAAAAAAAACTTTTTGGTCTCAAGTCGATATTAATATCAGATTTGAAAATGTTGCTCGTTTAATAACAGTATATTTTAGGTCGTTTATCACAGCATCAATAATGGTAATCAATTGGGAAAAAAACCAAACAAAAAAATCATTAAATCAAATCAACAGTACAAATAAAAGCCGCTACATTCTAACAATAAATCACAATTTGTACTGTATACGGTCTAATAATATTCCAAAAAACAAAAAAAAAATCAATATCACATCTCCCTTTTAAAATTCATGTTTCTATCAAAAAAATTACGTTTATTTGCTGAGGTCAGCACTTAAAATCAATCAACAATTATGATGACGAGACTTTTAGGCCTTTCGTTTTGCTTTGTTTCGATTTGACATTGTATTTAGGGACATTGGGGATACATTTTAAAATGCCTTGAAAACCCGGCTTGACACCGTAATTTGGCACTTGTTGCGTAGTCTGATATAATAAAACCTCCTCCAAATCGCATTCTCTGCATAGTAAAACAAAACACACATTAAACCAGTTAAATGGTTGGCCTTTGGCACGGTTCCCATTAATTTAAAACTACGTCACTTACCTTGCACTCTCCAAGAATTCATTGTACAGCTGAGGCGGTATATGAGCCCCTTTGTCAGTATTCTCCACAAATAAGTCCGTTTCACGATTGTACAAGCAGAGAAAATCGTTTAGTTGTTTAGCGATTATAGCAGCACGGTCTTTGGCGTCCAATTTGTGACTTGGAATCTGAAAATCAATCAAATCATTAAAAATCTTGCAATAGAAAAAACGAGTATTTTTTTACACTAAAATTCAAACTGTTTGGTTGGCAACAACATAATTTGAAAAATTTAAATTTACAGAAATCTGTAATTCAAATTTTTTAAATATGGCGTCCTAAACAAATTTAAAATTCATTGCAATCTTACCGAAAGATTAAATGGTGTGCGTAAATAATCCGATGCTTTCTGCAAAAACTTCAATACAATCTCAGCATGATCGTCCTGTTCCGGCCCGGCAACAATCCGCTTAAGAATGCATACCAAATAATGGCTAAACGTTTTGCGCGCCTCATTTTGCCTATAATATAATGGACTTTTTCAGTTAACTAACATACATATTGATAGAAAAATCATTACGTGATTTTTTTACCACTTTTCAACATCTCCACCACCTTTTTACGTAATTCAATGCAATGCGATTCTTTTGTCACTTTCGAAGGTGCCAAAGCAGACACTAGATGGCCCTGATGACTAAGGATTCTTTCGTATCTATCTTGTCGTCCACTCACATGTGCTCCTACTAAAAACCCATTATATACATAAATAATTCAATACAACTATTAATTTAACAATCTTACTTGATTGACGATCATTCGATGCATTCCGATTACGTTCCCACGAATTATACTTCGACCTCAAACTGGCTTTGTCCGTTAATTTCGTCTGTATTTGTACATTTGGGAACAATTCTCTATACAAAAGTAAATTGAAGTTGGTTGTGGAATTAATTGGACAGGATAATGATGGTGTACCGGATATTGGCACCCCAGTTGTGGGATCTACTCAAAAATTAATTAAAAAAAATATACATTAATTATAGTGAAACATACCTAAATATTGTGAATATTTCGCCCAACTATCAATTGTTGGAAAAATCCTTACAAATCCACCACGTCTCTCAAATTGTGCATTCACATTTTTAATAAGTTTCACTTCATCGGCCGTCAATTGTGTCTGTGCTGCTGTATTTTGTATTTTATTATACGACGTCGTCTGTTTTCTGGGTATAGTATTGCTTAAACCATCGGCTGAATGCACGCGACGACACTAAAAAACGAACACAAACATTCCTGACATTCCAACATTCAGTAATTTTTCCACTTACACTTCCAAGTTTCACTTTCGAACTTGTCTGCGATTTCGACATCGACGAAGTACTAGGCCTTAATACTGGATCAACAGCCGGTATTCCCACCAAAGTCAATAAATCAGCAAGCATTGCAGATTTTAGTCGTACATCCAACGGGCTGTCACAATTCAAAGACGGCGACAAATTCACCTCCAAAAGCCACGGTTTCAGATTTTCGTCAATAAGGATATCAAAACCATACAATTCTAAAAAACAACAACGATTTATAAATATTATTATCCAGATAAGCCAGTTTTATACCAAAACAATTGTTTGCATGCGGCACAAACATCCTACAAGCCGATATAATCGAATTGGCCGATGCCAACACTGCTTTAATCACCAAATCCTCAATTTGTGACATCAACAACGCCGTATTCTTCCCCTCTGCTTTCAAGTGCCTTAACAAAGCACTCAACGTCCATTTATGTCCCACATTCTCAGCCGTTGGATCATCAGATCTAAAAACCAAAAACCCGTTAAAACGAAAACCAAAACCGCCAATCATCATCTCACTTTACATAATCGCTGTGATATTTATTAATACTATAATTACACAGATGCATACACGGATTCCACAGCTGTTTATGACTAGAGTCGTATTTAACCGTAGCAAAACGCACCAAACCCTCCTCATAAATATACACAATCAACGGATCCATACTAGTAACAACAACATACAAACGCAAATCGCATTTATGCCCTGCCACCAATAATGGATTGGAAATATATTTAGCCACCACAACAGGCTCCTCTAGTGGCACTTGATGTGGATTCTCAACAATAAATATCCCCCTGCCTCTGCTCGATGCGACCGGCTTCACAATCCACGGCCCTTTGATGCGATGATGCGATGTGCACAATTCCCGAAACTCCAATGGCATCACAAACGTTTGCGGTATGAAATCGAAATGTTTCGCTCCTTTTATATGTTGCATTCGTTCGATATTTTTGTACAATCGGTCCTTACGTGTCAGTTCATAAGAGCGAGGGAAATGATTGACTCGTTGATGGGCAGTAAGCGATCTCAATGTACCTGTGTACAATGAACTCAATTATTGAGCTATCCTTGACTTTATCTCTTTAAATATTAACGATTTTATTTATGTATCTGTGCCAGATAACCCAAAAATAAACCGTATCTGATAAAATATTTGCAAGTACGTGATTTCACCTGGTTTCGGATGCGATCCAGTCCAAAGGAGATTGAAATCTGATGAATTTTGGGCCACTTCTGTGATGCCATGACAATCCAACACTTTGGACAGTAATCGAGTTTCGGCTTGTAAAACTTTGTAGGTGATGTGTAATTTGTAGCCGGGCTTCTCCTGAATGGAATCCTCGGTTACATTTGCTAATGCCGAACTTCTGAACACCAAAATTGCATTACGAGAGCCAAGATTGCCGCCGAGCAACCAGGTACCAGGCAGTAGTGTTGGTTCATGAACGATGATATTGTTTGTACTACATAGAATAATAAAAGAATCTTCTATTAGAATAGAGAGTTTTTTTGAAAACATATTTCGATCGATTTGGCATCTTTTGTAAATGGAACAAAAGAATTTCTTTCAACTTAATCGAAATATGTATTCTAGTTGGCAGCTAATGGAAAGAAACAGATTTAATAGTTTGTACATATCGTGACGTGAAATTATTAAAGCGTGAATCATTTGCAAAAAAAGAGTATATAATAATAATGATCTCATAACTGTAGCACTTATTTCCGGAGTAAAATATGCCGTCATGCACAAATAACTTTCTTCTATAAATATATAATTTGTTGTGGAATAATCGAAATGATTCATGTTTTATGAGTAATATACATAGGGGTGGAATGGAAACCTTTCGGCGTGTATGATATCGTCTAGGGTGTCGTGCGAAGAAGCCGTTGTCGTATCATTGGTTTCTTGGCTATTGCAAACAGACTCGTGATCCCAGCCACCAGATTGCCAACAAAATATACTTGGTTTTGAGACACTACTACAAAAACATGCACAAATCAAAATTAAAGCAAAGACATAACAGTGCAAAATTGCCCAATAACACACAGAATAGACAGAAAGAATTTAAATAGTTTTTGTTGGAAAACAAACCCTTTTACATCTGCTTCGCTATTATTTGGGGACCACTTTAAGGATTCTGTTGATTTGTTCACATTTACATTGATTTTCGTTTCCATTTTATTTATGTGCTGTTGGATTTTAAGCTAAACACTAAAACTGAAAATAAAAACGGTTACAGTTTTTTTTCTTTACAAATAAAAACGTGCCACAAATTTTTAAACATATTTGTTCCATGTTTGGATTAAAAAATTTATGCCACTCTATTATTTGATTCTAATTTAAGTATACATACATTTTTACTTCTATTTATGTGAATACTAAGAATTTCATATTAAATTTTTCATTTATAAAACTTAAATTTTGACAAGACTTCAAATTTCGTAAATTTACCGTGTCGCCATTTTGTTATTTTTTCGTTTTTTATAAGTATCGATAAAGCAGTTCTCTAAATATTCAAATATATTCAGCTTCCTGTAATTACCGTGTTCTGTTTTACCATTTTTTACATAACCTTAACTGTTGTTTTGGTAGTTTTTTAAATACGAATTTAACAATGGTTTTTAACAAATTTACACAATCCATTTATAAATTTGTGAGAAAAAGTACAAAGCCAATGGCGCAAGAAAAGGCTCGTATATGGAAAAATAGATTAACAATCATCTATACAATCTGTGCTTGGAATGCCCTAGGTTTACTCATTTACCAAACGTACATCCGTAAAGATATTCCAAAAGACCCCAATAGTCCAGAAATGACCAACGGTAAATAGACCAACTTTATTGAAAAATATAAAGCATTTAATTAATAAACTACATATATGTTTATATATCTTATAGCTCAACAATGGAGTCACATTTTGGGAGTGAAGAAAGCCGATGTCTACCATGTATCTGGTTTTAACGTACATAAATATAGTATAGACAATACTAAAGACAAACAACAAACTGATGATGAGACATTAAAATCATAATAGTGTATAAAATATAAAATCACAAAATAAAAATATGTAAATAATAGTCCAGAATAAAATTGTTAATAAAAACTTAGGAACGCATATTTCGTTTACTGTCCTGTCACAGCCCTTTGATTGTTACGATTTGCTCGAAACTTTTCCATTTCGACCAACAAAGCAGATCTGCAACTCCATACAAATGAGCGCAATCAATTTTAAATTAACTAATAGTCTTACCTGTAAGATTCGTATCTCATAACAATATTCTGTAACTCCTGTTTGTATAATCGAGTTAACATTGCATTATAACAGTCCAAATCTGGCAAACGAAACATATCCCAACGTAATTTATGATCTAGTTCTGTACTAGCTGCAAATATAAAATCAAATTAGAAAAAAAAAACAAAAACTGTCTCCTGCTCACTTTTAAAATACACATTCAACCAATGCGGAATTTCTTCCAATAAATAAGGATTCGCTGGCACCAAAACACTGTGTGGCTGATAATGGGTGGGTGGAGGCGGTTGTCCTTGATTCAAATAACGCATTTCGGGCTGATAATTATAACAAGACAGTAAACATGGATGCTCGTACTGTGCTTGCCTTGTAATCGGACTAAAAACAAACAGAAATCAATCATACACTCCATTCAAACTGTAAACACCTTACTTAACGTAATAAACCCCATAATGGGGCGACTGGATACACTGCCACCCCGTAGGCAATCCCTCCCTCTCTAATGGATGCGACCAATGCGTCGTTTTCGTATTATGATCGATGTAATACTTCCGACCACGTAAAGTGTAGTCCACTGACCAGCCAGGAGGCAAGGGCAATTCGTCTCCTTGTTTCTGAGTACTGTCCACCGTAGTGCGACCCAAACTATGCCTTAAATGATGCGCCAGAGATTCCCCATATGATAAACCTTGAGCAGAACTTCCGAATTGTTCGATATTTGAATTACTGTAAATTGGGGTCGTGTCCTGACTAATTCGTTGAGTGTTATCGATGGTGTTTTGATAGATGGGAGAGTTTGTACGATTGTAATTTGATTCTTTGTAAATAGAGTTGGTGTCTTGGTGGGTTAATGAGTACAGTTGATCGATATCGACATAATTTGCATTACTCTAAAAAAATACAATTGTAATACGATTTAAATACATAAAACTAGTAAGAATTTACTGAATTATCTGCGTACGGAGGCTGATTCATGTAGATCGGTTGCGATGAAACGTTATTCGTGTTTAAATTGCAAGGGAGCGAATTTGTGTCATTGTTTAAACCCAGTGATAAGCTGGTAAACCTAAAAAATAAAAGAAATTAATGGTTAACATTGATTTTAAAGGGAACTAGACTTGCCTTGTGGCCAAATCGGGAAAAGAAGCGTTTGGAGTGTACTTTCCCTCATGTGCCCCCAACCCAACGTCACTTATGGTCGTTTTCTGATTACCAAACTTCTGTACTGTAATGTTAGGCTGACTGGAGGGGCCACTTGTTGAGAAATTCTGATGAGACTGAAGGGAAGGGCGACTTTGGTTCGATGTACGTCTCTTTGGTTCCGTCGTCCATACATTAATGACTAAAATAGAATTTGTTATTAATGTACACTGTACAGTAAGAAAATGATAGGTTTCACTTACTGGGCATTTCAGGTGGTGTGTCCTTCTTTACATATTTCCCTACTACTCCTTCTTTGATCGTTCCTAAATCTTTGCTTTTACGTGACAACATCTTAATGGAATTCAGTTACAATTTTACTTAAAAACATAATCTTAACACTTAGATAATACAACAAGAATACGTTTGCACTTCACAAGTAAATTCTATAAGGAATTTTTCTATCTTTTGATACATAGAACCTAAAAAAGCAATATTTACTGTCCAATGCCCTTGTACACCAAATTCTAACCATAACTTACATTATTTTTAGGAAAACATTTCTCTGTTCACATATTTTACATTTTTCCCGTGCAATATTTATCAAATACTGTGTGTTTATTTTACATTAATCAAAAATTAGGCACTACCATCACAGAATTATTGTTTACAAATTCTTTTTATTTTAACTGCATTGTTGGTTGTATAATTTGTTCATCTAATTTTAGAAAACACATATCATTTTACTAATGTATGCAGAAAATTGATTAATTGTTTCATTGTTATAATGAAAATCGTATAACAATGGGATTAATTTTTATCAAACCAAATAACCTGAATTTAAAAAGAAATAAAATAGTTCCTAGGAAATAGGAAAATTTCAATCCGTTATATTAGCTACCTGTAAAACAGTAATTAATTTTTTCAAGTGTTGCTTACCCTTAATGGCGCTAAATTCAAACTACTTACCTCACATGAATAAAAAGGATGATTAAAAAATTGCTTAAAAAATGAGAACTTATTCAAAATGAGAATATTTATTTACGCACAACAGAAGTGCGTACATTGACAAACTGCAGATACTATAGAAATTTTCAAATAATGAGGTTAATAAGTAGCTCATTATAGAAATTATTACGAAAGTTTTATAAATGTATTCATTTTTTTTTTGCTTTACACTCACAATATTAATAATTAAAAAAAAATTAACAAGGAAACAAAAAAGAAAAATTATTAGCAAATACTTTTAGCTACAGAGTATTTTTATAATAAAATTGCCTCCACACCGACAACTGTTCCAAAAAATTATACAAAATAAAAGCAAAAATCTACATATACAATTTTTTTTTTAATTATTTAAATTTGAATACAATCTTTAAACTACAAATATTCACTAGATGATTAAAAAAATATAATCAATACAAGAGTTACATTTATATGTATATTATATACTTGTTTTCTTTAAAAATACTCTGTTCTAAACGATTCCCCACTTTGTTTTTTATAAAAATTAGATAATAACCACTTTGAGAAAAAACAATAGAAATTTAACAATATATTTTTCATATATCTACAAGTTTTATAGTGATTCATTTTGTATTTTTTTGTTTAGTTTAATATATATATTACATACTTTAGTCTAATGAGGGATGGGCAATAATAATTTGTGTAATATAGCCCTAAGGTATTTCATGTTTTCCTTCAATAGCAGCAAAAATGGTATAATAATATATTTATTCATATACTATGTAAATACTATTCACAGAACTACTTAATAAAAATTAAAACAGAATTTCTCTTTTCCACATTTTCCATATTACAAATTAAAACTCAATGGAATTTTTACTAGAAATATCACACCTCTCATCACAACAACAACAAAAATACTAGCATTAATCAACAAAACTAATATTTAATCAAAAATTACAATTATTCCTTTTCATGAAATCGTTTCATCCCTTTCCTTTCTCTTACATTTTTATACACAACTTATCCTAAATTTTTTTATTTTATATAAACATGAATTACTATAAACACATATGCAATAGTTTACAAACATTTCCATTTCTTGTCTCAAAATTTGTCCATAAACAAGTAAACACAACATTTCCATAGTTATACTCGATTATCATTTTTCATGACGAAAAACCTCTTGTGTGTGTCGTGTGTGTGTGTATAGGGGGCGTCAAAAGATAACAAAAGAAAATCTCACATACCCTCTCACAAACTCTAGGATTCAATGGTAGCTCTGTGAATATTACATAATTTTCTGAATTTATCGTCAGGTCATACGAGAAAAAGTTTTATTTTTTTGAGCTCGTCATGCACAAATAAACGAATGATTTTTTTTTCTCTCTCTCTCTCACTTAATCATTTTTATCATCTATCTAAAACACAATTTGCTAGAATTTTTTTCATCATTTTTCATCAATTAGAATTTTTTTATATAAAGCTTATTTCCTCTCTAAGTGAACATAACATGTGCTTCTAAAAAAGTTTTTTGGTAGTGAAGTGGCACCATTTTATATAATATTTATATATATATGTATATCTATTTATATTTTTTTTTGTATAATAGAAAAAGTATCCATATTTGTTTTACTCTTTGGCTGTATAAATCAAACATACAAAACAACACCATCCGGGAATCAATGTAAACTTGTTAAAAACGTGAATGGGATGATTTTTTCTCTTTCTCTCTCATATACTTTTTTGTTTCAACGTCGAATACTACAATAGTAAAGAACATTCCGTTTAGGTTTGATTTTACAAATAAAAAATTACACAATTAAAGATTATCCACTGTGTTTGTGTGTTTTCTCATCTAAATTTAACATACAACTAAAGAAATTCTACTATTTATACGATTTTCTCATTATTTACTTTTTCTCAGCTTAAATATATACTTGCTCTTATTTATAATAATAATATATGTATGCTAAAAGTTATACAGCCTTTCTGTACATATAATTTAATTATATAATAATTTTTCATTCAAACAAAATCATCACACATGCACAGTGCTGTCTGAATTCCTAAAAATCTGCTCACATTTTACGTTTTTTTAGCACATACAAAAATTACTTCTGTGTTAAAAAAAAACAATTGGTCTGTTTGTGTTTGTCATCGAATCAGTCCATGAAAACCGACTAGTTCATCTCGTTTCTCACTTTCAACATTTCTTAAGTACTCCCAAAACAACAAAACTGAATCCAAATGGCACTTATACAAACATATTTTGGTCCATTAACATTAAACATCATCAAGGAACATAATTAAATGTGAAATTCAAATCATTTTGGATGCACTTATTGCCATTAAATCAATAACACAAAAAAACTATTAAAAATAATACAGTCAAACTAATCGATGAACAAACACAAACAGCTCCCCTTCATTTTTTTCAACCACTTCATATATATACAGAATTAATATCTTATTAAATCATATTTATATATTTCCATTTTGTATATTATAGCACAGTTTTAACACAGTTCTGTTCTCCACAGCTAAAACAATTATTAATAAATCAATTAAATTTTGTTCCTCTCCATCATTTCCCATTTTTTTCCTCATTTCATTTCCTCTCTCATTTATATTTTTGTTTGCATTTCTATTGACAGACTGTTTTAAAATTAGTACAATTTTCACCAAGTTAGTTGTTTTGTTACACTTCCACACTCTCCTCCATCAATTTTTTTTATCTCCACACATTTTATAATATCAAATATTATCAATATTTTTTTTTACTTTTTTTTATGCTCGGCACACATTGAAATATGCCACTACACCAATTTTACTATTCAAATTAAAAAAGAAAAATACATTTATTAGTAAACGATTTTTTTCACAGGTCTTGTAAATTATAATTAAATAAAGCAATCCATTTGAGATATTGTCAAATATATTCATTTAATCATTTTCCCATTTTTAAATACATCGCTTTATTAAAGTAATGTTAAAAAACACAAAAAGAATAGAGCAGACTAGGGTTATATATATTTATATTTTATACACGTCAAATAATTAAACAAATAACATAATGAAATGGTGCAAAACTCTAGCATTTTATTACATTTTGACCATTTATGGATTATTTACGATGATTGTGTTAATAGAAATTTGTATTGGTGTCTGAAGCATGCTCCAATGGCGTATACGGACAATTTTACATAATATTTCATTTAAATTTATACTTATTATTTTTTTTTGATGACTTAATTTTACTTACCGACACACACAACTAAAATTGGACATTATTTGGGAACGTTAGGCTGTTATTATATCACTTTTTGCTGGGAGGGCTATTATTTTGTTGCTGTGCGGATGAATTTTTGTTGTGATTTAATTCAAGTTCTGCTAATTGTTTCCATAATTCATCGCGCTCCTTTTCACGCTTTTTCTCTCTACAAAACACAAAAAAATAAATGCAGTTTTAATAACTCATTTCATAACAATATGCCAGACAAATTAGCACATACTTTTGTCTTTCTGATTTATAACTAACTGTTAATTCATCAAATAATTTCGAATTCATTTCCATAAACGTTTTCAACACATTATATACGAGTGCTACTATTGTTTGGTTCCAATGCTCTTTCGAGATGCGATATAATGATGGAAACATAATTGGCATTATAACGTGATTATTTTCTTCCATCAGTGACATAATGTACTCGTTGTTCCAGAAATACAGAGCCCGCTCTGCCACCTAAAACCCATCAAATATTTTAGTCGTTAATGCACTATTCAAATCCACTTCTTTATTTGACAATTTGCCATATTTTGTTACAAACCTGAAAATGTGGACTGGAAACACACTTAGCAATTTGTCTAAATAATGGCTCTTGAATTCTAGTAAATTGTGATGGCTCAATAACATCTAACACTTCTTCAATTTCACCCAAAAACATCACCTCCTTTTGACTACATGTTTTCGGCCAATATTTTAATAATCCTTTCACCACTGGCTCAGTTAATGTTGGATCCTTTTCAAGGAATTGTACTACACAGTAGGCTAGCTGCGCATGATATAATGACAGGCACTTAACCTTATGCAACGGTATTAGCACCTTAACCAGAAATTGTTTATGTTCCGCTTTTAATGGCAACGCAAATCCATTTATTATTGAACCCAATATTTCCAATAATTCACCAACACCATTGAAATGTTCAGTCTCATACACAAACCTACAAAACAAATATCGACAATGTAGACACCTGTAATCACTTGTCAATATTACAGTAATCTGCATTTTGGGCAATTTTCTTCCTTGTTTAGTTACATTTTTAAAAAGACCCATCAAAATACAGATTAAACTTTATATAGAAGCAAACAATTTTTTTGATTCAAATTACCTAAGAAATATGTTGTTTATTTGTTTGCGAATAAAGGCCCTAAGACCAAGGAACTTTCCATAAATACGATGCAGTACCGTTTTAAGAAAGTCTCTCTCTCTAGGATCTTCCGAATCGAATAATTCTAACAATTGTAATACAAATTTTTGATCAATAACACGTTTCCCTAATGTTGGCTGAAAATCCGAACTCTCCAGAAATCTAAGAAAGAATTCGTACACTAAGTGCAAATGTGGCCAACTCGCTTCTAATGTGGGGTCATCCTCTTCCGGATCAAAATCAGGATTCTCGCTGGGAGGCAGTGTACGAAACAGATTTGCCGATATCTACAAAACACAAAAAACCAAATATATATAAAACCACCCAACCAATTACAAAACACACTCTTTTACATAATAATAAGTGAAATGAAATCATCAACAAAAACTTTTGGCTACAATTCAATTGCGTTTTCTCGTGTAAAAAAACTTGAATCAAGTCGAAATATTTTGGCAATTGTAGCATTTGTTCAAACAATTTTCATGAATCAAATTGTGTGCACCAAAACGAATGGAAAAACTCACCATTTTTATGATTTCCGGATACACTGGCTCAGTTAGAACGCCTCGTCCAGCAGTAATATAATCAACTAACTCATTTAATGAACAACGTTTCACCTCTTTCCCTTTCAGATCCGCCACTGGATCCATAAAATCGAATGGCACACAGCATTGTCTTAATTTACGGATAAAAAGCTCCTCTTGTTCTGAAGCTGGCACATCTGTAATCAAACAATAAAAAAAAGTTAGAACACTTTTAAGGCTTTTTTATAAAACCGTTAAATATTCGCAAAACACAAAGCCAAAAACTCACAATTTACTTGTACAATTCTCATTTTTCCTCCAATTACAATTTTCTTTATATTAAATTTATAAATTATATTGAAACTGAATAGAATGAAACTGTAAAATAATAGCAAACTTTCACACAGCGGTGAATATACTAACATTTTATTACTGCTATTATTTCACTATAAAAACTGTCTAATTAATTATTTCACTTGTATTTCTTTCGACACGGCTCATATTTCTACAGGGAATTCGAATATTTTATTAAAATGAGTCCCCCAAAAATAGTTTCCAACAAACAATATAAACAAAACAAGATTAAATAACCAAAAATATTTCTACAACCATTCACTGATGAGATTATCTATTATATTTGTTATTAATTAATCAATTGCAAATAAAATATGTTTTAATTAAATGTTTATGTTGGGCTTGATTAAAATCAAAAATTTAATTATATGTGAAGTTATTTTCTTGATTTCTGCCTTTTATCTGGCTTTATTACCTTAATTAATAATTGATTCATTTCACCAAACAAACAAATCAATCGACTATTATTACTTTTCCAGCTAATACACATTTTCATATTAAATACTGCAATTAAACACATTTATCCAATAAAATACAATAACTTTTCAACTATACAATCGATCCGTTATTAAATACATGAATGAAAATTCTATTCGAATGAGAAATTTTCAAAAAAAAAACAGCACTGCAACACGAAAATCTAATAAAATCGTGAATGAACGGATGTTTATCCATTCTTTTTCATTTACGTATTTACATTCTCACATTAGGACACAACATTAGCGCATTTTAACAGATATTAATAGACAGAAAATATTATATATATGTTTTTATGAATTTATAATTGGTGTGATGAAAAATATCACTTGGCAATCAGTCGAACGCCATTTAAACAATTAATATTCCCGTTCTAATTTAAAAATTTAAGCAAATATTTGCTTATTTCATTAACATTAACTAACAATCAATTTCTCATTTATGAACAAGCTAAAAACTAACACAAACATCATTGCCAAATACCAGAGACACGACTTTTTTTAAATCTTTATACTCTCGTCAACCTGCAATAGACGAAACAAATTTACAAAAAAAAATAATACAATTTGTTCACCGGAAAATCATTTTTCACATTCAACAAAACTATGAATGATTTTGTATTACATTGATAAGCGATTGCTTTCGATCCATTCAAATACGCAGGTTTCAACATGAATTTTGAAAAGTCACTTAATTTTTCATTCTCAAATTCCACCCACACCTTTTACACAAAACTTTTGATTATTTTAAGGCGATTCTCGATGACAAAACAATACAATTTTCGATCAATAAATTCTTGATGATTTCACTTTTCACCAATCAACTTGTTATCTTATCAATTTGAAAAACATAAACATTCAATTGGAAACATTTCTATTTCTAGGCGCCGTTAGGTGTTTCCATTTTATATATAAAAAATATGGAAAAAAATTAGATAACAAATGTACAGTTTAACAACAATAAATAATGCAGCGTGTGTCCACGAAAAATTTGTAAACATTCAAAATGACACCAACCTACAAATAAATTGTAAATAATTTGCATTTTCATATCGATTCACTACTACCACTGAAAATTGTACATCAATAATTTATGACTGTACACTTTCATAAAAGAAAAATCGTTTATTTTGTTTCTGTTCGTATGAATTTCAATAAATTGACCTTATCCATTTAGCCCCGACCTTGTGAACGTTGTTCCATCCGAATTTAAATGCAAAATACACTTTTACAAAGGTTCACGGGTATGAGATAATAAATTGTAGAGACAGTGTATTATCCGACACCACTTTTGACTACCTTTTCCGTTACGAAATTACATAATGACATCGAAAATGTGGGCGATTTATGAATGGTTTCACTTATATGGGTTTGTGTACCTAAAAATGAATGCAAAAATGCGATCAATTCTCTTTGGTTGGTAACATTGCACTAGGTCAGGGCTCCTCGAATCCCCGTGTTTGTCACACAAACACTTTTAGCCGAACTCACCTTTAAGCAGTGGCAACGGTTGCAATTCCACATCCTGTGAATTCCTGTATCTGGAGCTGCCCTGTGACTTTCTGGTCTTCTTTTTCAATGACCGTTTCGCGAATGGGTCAATTCTATCGACGAACGCCGTCGTCGACATTGTTACCGGATTTGGTTTGTATCCCTGCTAGATATTCCACTGGCACTCTACGATATAATACGAATTTGACAATAAATTCTACACTCACGGCACACTGCAAATAAGCTACGAAAATTCAATTGGGGAAAGGAGGAAAAAACTAAAGCACACCACTATTTACACCCGATTTCAAATGAATTCAGTACTGTAAACTGCATTTCACACTTAACATTCAAATACCGGGTGTCAAAGTTTCCCATAACATAATTCACTTGACATTATTTAATTTGTGGGGCGTTTAACAGTCACAATTGTTGGTTTTATTAATTACCACTTTGATCAATTCAATTTATGAATGATTTTCTGTTTAAATATCACTGACACACAAGGTGTGTGCTGGCTAGCTGGTCTGTTTTGTGTGTGTTGGTAGGTTCAGTGCACGCCCAGTAGCCTGAACTCTGCACAAAATTTCAATAATACAATCGTCCGTTTTTTTTTTATTCTACACTATTGTGTTCGAATATCGCCCGATTTTTGACGGTTTGATGATGTACGACGTGTACTAAGGATATGGTATTTGTACAAAACATTCAGCCAATAATGCGAATAAATTGGCCACCACAGTTTGGATACATACACTGGCAAGCGGATCGAGTATTTTCACCCGCCATCAGCTGGTTAAAACGACACAAAATCCTCAATATTTTCTGATCCATACACACTACAATTAATACTGCGCATGGTATACACTTTAATATTTCTTATAAACACATTAATTGTATTTCCATTTGTCTATTAGCACGTTAAATAGATAATTTTTTACGGTGAATTTTTTCGATGCACACCGTGGCCTACGATGATTAATGTCACTGCCGCTCCATATGGCCGTTGCACTCGCCCTGTTTGAGTGATTCCGACTAACCTCAAAATTCGTTCGGTAACTAGGCCCATCTAACAGAAAAATATAAACTAAAATGATCGACTTTTGTCAGAATCTGTAATGAGCTTTAAAATCATTTATGTTTTATAATTGTCCAATTTGATGACCAACAGATAGAGCTACTTACCGGACGAAATTTTTTGGTTATTGTGTATCAATCGTTCATTTTTGAGTTGTATTTCAATTTTTCAACCGCTAGGGATCGCTAGTTACCGAACGAAATTTTAAGGTTATTCGGAATCAATTTCAACAATGAAATTTGGGCGAGTGCAACGGCCATATGGAGCGGCAGTGACATTAATCATCGTAGGCCACGATGCACACAAACTGATCCGATGCCGTAAGTACCTAGGGCTGAAAATAGATGGGGGGTACTTACTAGTCAATAAAATAACTGCAACATGTACGTTTTGATGGAATTTCGCAAAGATTTTCAATGGAGTATATAAAATAAATTAAAACATTAATTTACATTCACGTTTCACTTGATAATTTTGCTGATTAACGTAAGAATTTGTTATTTTAGTTGACGAATTCATTAATTCAAGTTTAATGCTAACCAATCACAATGTAATTCTGATATTTATTAGCCAATAGCGTGCAAGTATTATTCAGATAGTCGTCCATCTTTTCAATGAGAAAAAAACACAATTTGACAGTTGAATCAAATGACATTTGTTTTGAACCTAACCTCAATTTATACATGTCTAAGCAAATGCTAGGGAAATGATGAATTACACGGATTTAATTAAGGATCCGTGTCCCGGATGGTATTGTGGACGAATGTACGTTGGAAATGAGTTAAGTGCGTGTGGTTCATGTCCCCGTGGATACCGCAGGAACGATTCGACGTTTATATGCGAACCGTGCACGGACAGTCCCACATTTTACGACTGGCTGTATTTAGGGTTTATGGTTTTATTGGTCCTTGTTTTGCATTGGTTTTTTATTGATATGGTTTCAATGAGGAGAAGGTTTTACATACAAATCATTACCAGACTTTCCAATAACAAGCTTGTTCAGTTTCAGCAAAGATGTTCTTATTTTACACTTGACTGCATTTGTGGAAGTGTTCCTAGCTTCTTTGATCTCGATAATAGTGTCCCATCCAGCAGGCAGTTTGACGATACAAAGCTGTCGTGTGCGAAGCATAGCAGACTGGTACACATTGTTCCACAATCCCACGCCGAATTTCGAGAAGAAGATACATTGCACCCAAGAAGCAGTATACCCTTTGTAATATCTACATATTAATATATTTAATCCAAATACATTATCCTCACACAACCTTTCTTACAGATATACGATAGTCTTCATCTTCTACGCCCTTTCATTGGTACTGATGTTTCTAATAAGACCATGGGTATGCAGTAAATACCTGCCAAGACAAAGTAAAATGTCTATTTATGCAGCAATGTACTTTATTCCACTGCTGGTCTTAACACACGCCTTAGTAGGGGGGCTCCTTTGTAAGTATCTTCATTAACATGTTTATAAACCCACCTTTGAGTGTTATTTTGTCCTTAGATTATGCGTTTCCTTACTTGGTGGTGATTTTATCGTTAATCTCATGTGCTGCCCATTTCGCAGTGAAACTGGAACAAACAGTGTTTGCGTTGGTTATCACAACAATCGTGGATCCCCGGAACATAATCATTCTAATTGGACATTGGTGTTTACATGCATATGGAATTATAGCCATAACTCAACTGGCAGACCCTCCAGTGCATGCACTGTTCATCCTTTTAGTGCCGCTACCAGCACTTTTCTACATATTCACCGTGACATTCACCGACCCCAAGTTCCTGTTTTAGGAACCAAACGATACTTTGTGATATATTTTTTACATAAATCTCTTATTTTATTTATTTTATATGTAATTATTATATAATGAGAATAGTTTAATATAAGTTTAACTTTGTAGTGATTATGACTCGAATTGTTTGATCAAAAGAGGAGCACACTGACAAGCCTAGTTTATCAACACACCAATCGAAGGCGGAAATCGGTTGGTCGGACAAGTTGCTATTTTGGAGCATTGTTAGTTCGCCGGCTACTCCGTATGGGATGCCATCGGAGTCTTTTTCGACCCTTCTCGTTGGATAATTGCTAGAATGGAACAAATTTAATCAGTTTCTCTTTTAGATTAACATATCTTACTATTTCCATAAACAAAGACCTCCACTGCCACCTGCAGTCATGAAGATCTCTCGATTTTGTGGCAAATGTTTCGCTAGCCAAACAGTAGAATTGTGCGCTTTCTCCATGACTCGGGCGAAGCCTTTTTTGGGATGCTGAGTGCGCACGTCGTAGCAGTAGATCTTCGATTCAAGTGTGGTGACAACTAATTTATTCATCGGAATATCTTTACGGTCAAATTGGACTCCAACAACGCCATTTTTGAAACAATTCGACCACCGGACTGACATTGTACGCAAATCATACATTCTAACGTCTCCGTTATCGTATCCAGCGACGACTACACGCTCTTCATTGTTGTAAGAATTGCCAAAAGCGACGCTCCAACAGTCTCTCCCTTCAGTTCCCTCAAGGGGGAGGAATTTCGCTACTGGAATGTCCTTTTGTCTTGTATCCCAGATCATTACAGTTCCGTCTCGGGATCCTGTTGCAATTTCCGGTGCTCCACAGTTCGTATTTGTCCCCGAAACGCCATCAATAGCGTTTATTATTGATGAATGGGCTGCTGATTGGTAGACCGGCAATAAAGTGTCCTCTAAATCCCTATTGTGAAAGCGGATATTCATTTAATTGTTAAAACGTGCTTATTTGTTTGTTACCAGACTTGGAGGCGACCTCCAAAGTCGCCTGTCGCCAAATGTCTGTTTCGTAAGTTGGAAGCATCGAATGTACCGCATTTGAAATGGTCTTTTTTGCAAAATTCGTCTGATTTTTCGATTCCTTCGCTTGTCAGTGAATAAATCTCCACAATACCAGCACCGTTCGATTTGCCGCCGATTGCAACGAATTTTGCAGAGCAAGGAATCCATTTCACGTCGTGTATTGTGTAATTAAGTACTTTGTCTTTGTAACAGATTATTTGGGGCTTCTCTAGATGATCCATTCTGAAACAAGCATGAAAAATATTGAGTTTGATCAATATCAAAGGTTGCTAGAATCAATTATGTTTGGTCGATAATTTTCAAATCTCAAATTTTCCTTATTTATTTTATGAAATTAAATACGTCGGGGAACTCCGACAACTATTATATTCCTCAAGTTTAATTTTCAAATATGTTAATTAATTTATTTAGATTTTAAAATTTGAAGTTTAGAGGTTTTCACTTTTTACTCCAATTACTCTAATTACACTCTGGTGCATTGATTTATTTGCGCATTCGCCAAATTTCTCACTCAAACAGTCTAAACAAACATATCATCACACTAAATTTCCTGCAAAATGTAATAGAAATATCTTCGTTCCTAATATTAGAAATCATTCGCACAATAAACCTCCGATAACGGATCAACAATCTCTACTGAGTACGTATAACCAGCTGAAATTAAAAAACCCACTTTCATAATTCATAATTTTTAGGTTGACCGCTATTAAAGTCATACATAACATTCCCGTTGGAAATTACCTGCAAAAGCAATAAAATGGAAACTTTAAACCCGGAAGACGTCCTGAAATTCATGACCTATGTGAACAATTTAAAACACAGTCCTCGAAGAGGCTGGGGATTATGTAAAATCCAAAATCACGAGCAAATCGCTGGTCACATGTACTCAATGGGAATGATGACTTTCCTGCTGGGCAACAACTCGACTCTGGACCGTCTGAAATGTCTACAACTGGCCCTCGTCCACGATCTAGCCGAGAGTATCGTTGGGGACATCACCCCACACGACAACGTCCCTGAACAGAAGAAACACGAAATGGAAGATGAGGCGATGAAAGAGATCACAGCCCCCTTGGGCGAAACTGGCAAACTTATCTACAATCTCTACAAAGAATACGAAATAAAAGAGACGCCAGAAGCGAAATTCGTTAAGGATTTGGACAGATTTGATTTGTTGTTCACTGCATCGCAATATGAAAAACGCGATAACACCCCCAAAAAATTACAAGAGTTTTTCGATACCACCAAAGATAAGTTCCAACATCCATTTATATGTAAATTGGTCAGCTGTTTGGAGCTGCAACGGAATGAACCCATACCAAAAAGCGAACTAAACCACACCACATAATTTATTACACTTTTTTAACCATTTTTAAGTAGATCGAAAATGTATTTATTTTTATTTTCTCGATGCGAATAAAGCGATCTGTTTTAATAATAAAATTTGTTTATTAATTTACTTATGTGATGAGATAAAGTTGCCGGCTAAACAAGGCAATAATCACTCTATTATTAAAATATAATTCTCCCTTTACATATAAAGCATAATACATCAAAATTTTAATTATTAATCGTAATTGTATATATGTATATTATTTATGTATATTTAAGATAAAAACTTCAGATAGGACACCATCGAAATCAAAAAAATGTACAAATCAGTGTTGTGGAATGACAATAAAATTAACTATAGAATTAAATTAATAAACAACGTATACACATAAGGATATAAAATTAGGTAAAATCAGTTACAATTGTACGGAATCAATAGAAATCATCAACAAATATATATAAAAAAAATTGTCCTATTTAAAATGCACACCAACCTTCTCATCTTATTGCCAATAAGTACTTGATCAACTTATTAAATTACTGCATTTTAAATAGGATATAAAAAACAAGCGATAAAACTGTACAGATTAAAATATAAATAATTTTTTTTTTGGATTAAGAGTAAATTTAGTGCCAATCTTATTGCACTGTACAAATTTTTCATGAAACCACATAATATAAAAACTTATAATACAAAATAATGTTATAGTAAATAGTCCATTCTTACAAAAACAAATTTCCTTAGCATTGGTATATACAACTTTACAATGAAATTTCATTTCAACAAAATTACAACGTACGCTTTTCCATTTCTATAAAATTGTGTATTTGTTATGAATATAGATTTTATAAACTTTTAAACAGTAGATAGAAGGCTTTGAAAACCTTAAGACATAATGGACAGATTTGTTAATTGTAACAAAATAATTTAAATACTAATCAACGCCCGCAAATCCTTGCGAACCTTCAATTGCTTTCACAAGTTTATCTTTTAAATGCTGGTAACTCTCATACGGCGGTAAGTCCAAACGATTAAAACTGAAAACAATAATTTTACACATTTTTCAAACACCCCTCATTAACAACCACTTACCATGTATGAGCTCGTGGAAAGTTATCGGGCGTACCCCACTTCTCAATCGTGAACAATTGGGGCCCATTGCTGCCATACAACTCTTTAAAGCCATTCATCGGCACACGCGACGTTCCCGTCACAAATTGCAAAAGTCTAGCTCTCATTTCATTACTAAACGATAAAATTACCTACAGAAAACAATCGTATATAACAAATTTTTCCAAATACAATTTACTTACTCTCCAAAACCATTGTATCACAATATGATTCGCATGATAATCGCCTTTGTATAACGAATTCTGTTTCCAATCTTTCACATCAATATGTTGTATACCGCACATCAACAATTCCAACTCGTGCTCGTCAAAAATCTTCACCAAATTCAATGGAATCAATTCACTAAAACCTTCCAAGAAAGCGTTCATCTGTTGCTGAACACGTCCAACAAATCTCCACTGAATAATACACCTAAAAACCCAACAATCAGTAACCATAGCAACCACATAAATTATTTGCTGGTTTACTTGATGTATTCGTCCTTATTTGAATTGTCCAACGGTATATTAGCGCCGCCCTCGATTAATTCATGCACTGACGTGTGTCCAAACGATTCCTCGTCCACGGAGAACGTCAAATCCAGTCCAGAGGGGTCATTCTCTTTAATCCACAACAGTGATTTATAATATTCCGAGTCAACAGATTCCATATCTTTTAAATCGATTGTTTTCGATAACATCATTTTATAAAAAGGTCTAATGAAAAATGCTGAAACAGAAAAAAACTTAGTTAAAAAAACATTAAAAAAAATGGAAATCCAACATACCGTCCAATAATTTGCCATGATAAACTGCCATTCCAGCTACACGGCCAATAAATTTAAAATAACTCAAATGCTCCTCATTGCACACACCGGAAAATGGATTTATTTGTAATGTATAATTGTCCATTGCTGAATACTCAAAAAGGCCATAATACGGATTGAACATCTCTTTCGACAGCAAATAAAACCATTCTCTAGCCAATCCACCATAATCCAAGCCCACTTCACCTTCAAACTCAATCCACAGTTTCGTCTTCAACAATTCAACTCTAGCCACAGTCGTTATTGCTCTATATGAATCCTCTAAAATGCTCCTTCGGCGCACTTTTATTTCGAATTTGTTCGGTACATTATTCTAAAACAAAATCACCATCAATTTCACACTCCCAACAAACATTTTCAATCTTACTGGCTTTCTAAGCTGCGTTTTCATATATTCATACTTTCTCTTATAATCCCTCGAATAAGGTATTGCCGGACCGGCAATTTGCGGATTAAACAATCTCGGATCTTCCCATTGCGTTGTCCTTGTATCTAAAAACCACCCATTAAAACAGTCCAATCATCCCCTAACACAATCTTACTATGATCAATAAAGAAAATCCTCCCATCCGAATGTACACGTTCCTCCCATCCTTCCGGCAACGGTCCCAAATCATCATCCGGTCTCCGATTCACCAATGGCACAGCCACTTGATTCGGCATCGGACTCGCTCTGCCCGTTCTCGGATCCACCCACGACGTAGTCTTCTCATTATGATCGATAAAAAATAATCTACCATTCGGTGCTATTTGCACCGACCACATCGGTGGCAAACCCTCCGACAACGCTTCAAGATTATTCTGAGTATTATTGCTGTTGCTACTGGTAGAAATTGTTGAATTCCGTCTAGACGATGTGTTCGATATACTATCAGTTTGATCGTCACTCTGCAAACATCCAATTTTCCATTAACATAAAAATAACCCAATTTATATATTACATTTCGGTGTTGTACACAAAAACAAGTCAACGACGAAAAAAAAAACGAAAGTGTTACGCTAAAATCTAGTGACAGAAAATCAGTGCATTCAACACAAAAAAAAACACATTCACTGTTGTTGACTTCAAGCGGATGAAGATGGAACCAAAAAACACAAATCACACCACAGAGAGAAAAAACAAACACGAATCGCACACAAGCATACCAACCTCGCTCTCATGCTCACTATCATGTCGTTGTGTGTCGCCATTGTTATTGTGTAATGTTAATCTATAAAGTGGTAAATCTACCGAACTTCTTCGACTACTTGCATTGCTTTCCGCCGATGCATTATATTCAGTATCAGATAAATCAGATCTCAATGTGTTATGTTCTTGTTCCGTCACCTCGGCCACAACTGTCTCCTCCTCCTCCACCACCTCATCTACATCTATTTCAGGTACAATAGGACTATCTAACTGGTCTTCGGTTGCTGTTGGTGCACTTTCTGGACTAATCGTCTATTTTTTTGTTTTTCATGCAAATAAAGATGTCATGCAACTTTTTATTTAGTAAACAATTTGTTAATAATACTAAAGGGGGGCATATATGACATTAAATTGGATGAGACGATCACTTAAAAAATTAGTAGACATCATTTAATGAGTGCATGCAAATTGCGTTTACTATAAATAACAACAATCTTTACCTGACTGGTGTTATTTGACGAATCACCTCGTCCATTATTCGTCTCATCTTCGGCACTTATGTGGTATCTTCTTTCGAATACTTCACGTTGCTCTTCACGCTCCACCTCACGAGTTTCCGCAGTCGAAGCATTGCTACAAAATTCAACAATTTTATCAATCCAGTTTGGATTTTTCATTCGCAAGCGGTCAGTACAAATGGCGCCCACTGGTGGTGGAAATTTAAACTGACGGAAAGGTACTCTTTTATGCTTTACTTTTAGTACATTTGTGCGATAAATGCATTTTTTTTGCCTATAAAAGCATTATTGTGATTATTGTTTATTACAACAATAACTTTTCAATGCTTCGTGCCATTTTGATACAAAATTACCCCTGTCCACTAGTTCAACAGGGCGCCACTTGTACCGGATTATTTTCTGCAAACCTAAAGGTGGGCCGTTCCCATTGAGTCGTCCTGGCAATGTGGTTCACGTAATAAGTCCGTCCATTCGCGTCTTGTCTCTCCTCCCAGCCTTGCGGCAATGGTGTTTGTGATTCCGTGTTGGCATTGACAACACCATTTCTCTGTAAAATAAAAATCAGTAGAAGAAACGCAATTTTAACACAGTTTTCAACGTACATCTACTTGAGCTTCGGCAGGTTGGTTCCATTCCCGATGGTTCCGTTGTTCATTGCCGACCATTTCCCAGCCGGACGACAATTCCAGATCGTTTTCCGGTCGCGCTATTGGCGGCATAGGACTGTCATGTAGATATGCATGATAGATTTCTAGATGGCCGCGTACTCTTGAACGAGAACTAAAATCGCTACGTTGAAGAATATTTTCATATTCGGATTCAAGAGGGAGACCCCAGCATGCAACATTAAGCATAAAAATTGTAATAGGTAAATAAAAATTACTTGTATCTCTAATAAAAAATAAACAGTATTACAACATATCTGAATCATTCTATAAATATTTTATCACTTTAAGGGGAATTTCAGGTGAAGTATATCAGTAAACAAATTACTAGTAAGAATATTTATAGAATGGATTTGAAATTTGTTGTGGACTTGCAATTCCAACCTTCTGGGACGCAGTAAATACGTTGTTGATGGTATGGTGACACCTTCGTCCTCTCTTTGTTGTACGTTCAGTAGATAGATCTCTACCATGCCAAGGAAATCATCGCGTGTTAAACGATTCTCGTCGAATACATGTAGAATGAGTTTGTGTTGTGTGGGATTAACGCGGAAAATGAACTCCTCGTTCCATTCTGGGTTCAGGGTCTAGAATTGTAATTGTTTTGTTCATGTGGTTTCAAAGCAGGAAGTATGGAAATGTACCTTTTTCTTGGTTTTCGTGAGGACTGACTGGATTGTGGTGTTGTTCTCCGCTGTTACAAGGTCTACTTTCACATATGGGTCACTAAGAAATAGAAATACCGACTAGATTTAGCAGTCAAGCGTAAAATTCTAGACATACCTAGCACCGAAAATGTCCTTCTTCATCAACTGTCTGCCCCGAATGATGCGAACCCGTAACTTGAAGGTGTCTTCATTCTGTAAAGAAAAATTGTAGTCCATTTCAAATATGTTTTTTCACTAAATTGCATTTAATAGACGTTCATTAAATTGATTTTAAAATGTAAGCGAAACGTCCATTTCCTCCACGTGAATATTGAATATTGATATTTAATTACGATTGCAGTGTGCATTTACTAAAGTAGATAATTAGGTGTATTGGGAAACAGAAACGGTTTTATAGGTACAATGTCACCACTTACATATCCATCGGGCCCTACTTGTGGCATATAATCCAAACTATTCTCAGATGCCATTAAAAATTATAAAAAATATGCTACATTTAATTAAACGTTAAACATTTCACAGCCACAAAAACAATTTAAACATTTCAATTTATAATTAAAATTGTATTACTTTTGGGAGAAGTGTCATTTTTACGCAAGAATAAATTTTTTGAGGGTGCACTTGTCATATGTCAACCTTGGATTATCTTTATCCATACAATTAGGGATTTTATTCATACACACCTTGAATTTATATCAATACTAATACACGTTTATCTAATTTGCAATTTTGTTAGAAAATTTTTCAAGGCCCAATTCAACAAATAACACTATTATTGATCAATTTCAATTATTTTTTAATAATCATTTCCTGGTTGAGCAAAATCTATAATTCAGCGCGAAATTCAAATGTCTAACCTCTATGGAAAACTTTTTCACTCAGCAAATATTCTAACACACACATAAATTTTACAATAAATTTGTTATTAAACGTACAACTAAACCAAAAATTCGTAAATCAGTTTAAAGGTTGTTTGCCATAATAAAATTAAACAAATACAAGGTCTGTTTATTTGCATTTCGTGCCACCAACCCATGATAAACTCACACTTTCTACGCATAGTTTATAGAAAATTGTAACATAGAAAAGAATCCCTATCTATTTGATTTATTTAACTTACCAAACTACCCAAACACACGGATCGCCTTGGAGTTTGCACTGATGGTGTTAACGACGATGACCTGTTTCGTTCTCGGGACGACCACGAATGGGTCCTCCTTCGATTTATAAAACTCTTTATAGACATTATTGAACATTGCCGTTTGTAAAAAATCAGACAGTATGATATTGATATTCACATTATTTTAATAAAAACTTGAACAATGCTTTATTGTTTTATCACTACTGATTACATATTTAAAAACCTAAATTTGTATCTTATCTTAATGACGAAATATTAAAATCCTGGGAGTGTTTAGTAAGTTGCAGATTTCGCTAAACACTTACGTTCGTGTATTGTTGTTAATTGAAAGGAAAAACAACTATATTAACAATATACATATATTTATACCCAAAAGTATATACAAATGATAGTTGAAATCTTATCTATACATTTTCTTCGTAATTCTCCGTCTTCATATCATTCAAACCCAATTCTTCATTCTGTTCAAATGTTCGTTCGTAGTGCGTTATCCTCAAACGTTCATCAATCTCGTCATCTTGAATATAACTATTCCCCGCCGGATCATCCAATATAATCGTGACTGGCAGCTTTCCATTTAAAATATCCTCGATTTTCTTCATAAACTTTTCCACCCTCTCCTTCGCTTCAGTCGTCTGCGAATCACCAAACATATTGGAACCTTGTGAATCGGTAAGTTGGTCTCTTACTGCAACTATCAGTCCTTCCACTGTCGTAAATCGACCACCCAGTGCATAAGGACCGACTTCCAACTCCAATTGTGGTATTTTCAAGCTACACGTCTCGGATTTAAGAATATCTCTACTGAAATCTTCGCTATTCTTAACATCCACCTCGATATGAAGGCCTTTTTCTTCAATTCCTCCACTGGACTTTACTTCGTTCGTCCGATGACCACATACTTCGCAATTGGTGGCCATAATAACGACTTCTTTGAAGTGTGGAATGTTCGTCATTTTCATGTTCGTTTCACACGGTGCATTGCAGCTGGGACAGTTCGTTGGAAATTGTAACACTTCGCCCTGTAAGTCTTCCAAAGTGAATTCGTTTTCACTAATCGGTTCCAATATTGCACTTTCTTTCTCTCCTTGCACTTCCTCCTTGGTAAAAACCCCCAAAATGTGATCCTGGTCTTTGTTTCGAGTGAAATAAGTGACGGTGCATTGAGGATCACTTTGTGGAGCCAATGGATTCTCTATAAAACTGTTTCCCGATATATCTTCTAAAATAACAGTAAAAGGCTGTTCCAAAGTTTTCAATTTCTCCACTTTGTCGATAAATGAATCTATTTGAGCCGCAGCTTCTGGATGTTCGATCCTTCGCACTGGTTGATCTTGAGATAAACCCCGAATACATCTACTTAAAATGCCTTCAACAGTAGTCACTTCTCCCATTTGACTCTGTGCTGGTATTTCAAAATCGATTTCCACTATTTTTACACTGGTATAATCAGTTTTCACTACTTGACGATTGAGATCTCGCTCTGAACATACATTCAATTTGATTCGAATTCCTTTTTCTGCTACTGGAGCACCAGACTGTATTTCATTATTCTGGTAACCGCATTCATCACATGTAAACGACATGACGATAACATCTTTGTAAAAAGGGATTTTTGTTAATAAAAGCCGTGTTACACCGTTTGCATGACAGTTCATGCATAGAGACTCAATTTCTGTGGCCTCCTGTAATTCGTCTGCATTTAACTCTGGAAATATTGGTTTTGTGGTCCCCATTTTTAAGTTTTCGAAATTTGAGGTTAAATTAGATTTCTTTCTTCTTCTTCTTGCACGATACGGATAATGAAGGGAACGCTTATTGGGTTTGAGTCTGTACTACTTCTTAAATTTGAATGTTTGAAAGTTTTCAAACATCTAAAATCAATAATCAAATACTGAAAAAAACCTGTACATACTGATTATATATATGTATATAGATAAGGGAGTAAACAATTTCTTATACAAAGAGATAAGATCGCTGTTAATAGAAGGAAAGAAATTAAAAAATATTTCAGTATATGTAAAGATGTCTGTTCTTAGTTTACTATTATGGTTTTACCATTTGCTATGTTTGTATCCAAAAACAGACCTATATATCGCTCTACATACTAATAAACTCTTCTCTTTAAAACACTGCTACCTATTGCGTCTTGTATTCTTTCAAATCTTCTATATTTCAGCGCTGTACGAATTTTTTACGATTCAAATAGACAATACTGACGGAATTGGGAAATACATTTTAGCAATTGGAAATGTTCTATCTCCAGTTTTAATGTCCTATTCACAATTTGTTACGCTCTATCACTGGAAAGAAATTAATCACCTTTACAAATCCATTATTAAACATAACAACAGAACAATCACAGCAATTAACGTGAGTTACTTAACAATTATCACGGCAGTGTATGTGATATGGATGGAAAAGTACTTTGCATCAATGTTTTTCAAAGTTTATCACTATTTATTCGAAATACATGCAGCTAGCACATCCCTAATTTACTTCAACTGCATTTTCTACATAATTGAGCGCATAAAAGTGTTGGAACAAATTGTGGGAAAATCCTACAATTATCACAGTTTCAATGACTACAAGCACCTTTGCCGAATTTCCAAACAAATCAATCAAATCTACAAATTACAAAACTTTATACAATTTTTGACTGGTTTCATTTTTCAAATAGTTCACATCTTTCACCTGGTTAGGATGGTTTTCTTCAGAAATATTGAACAATTAGAGGCGATTTGTATATTTGGTGCAGCTCGGATGTGTTGTATGCTCTTGATTTCAGTTGTTTGCGAACTTCATCAAATACATTTTACTAAATTACGAGCGACGCTTTCAAATCAATTCTGTAATAGAAAAAAAATCCAATTAATTTTGCGATTGGCGTCAAGTACAGTGGAGAATTCCACTCTAGGTGTTCCATTAAATATGAACACCATTTATCTGGTAAAAGGAGTTTTAATCAGCGATAAAACTACTATTTTAACAATTCAATTTTAGATAATAACAACCATATTAAATCTAACCATCATCTATAATCAGTTTCTTTTGGCAGCACAATGAAAATTAATTATTCACCTTGATTGAATGTTTTAATCAATAGTCGGAATAAAAAGTTCTATTTTGTGACATTGTCTATTTGTAGTGTTTTACATTCTCTTTGTCTTTGGATTGCCGCATAGTCTTCCCCACATCATTGTAATTTGTAATAATCTACCAAAATTGATTGTAGTAAAACAGGAAATCGATTCATTTTATCTGGATATTCGAACACAATTGTAGATACCTCACAAATTATTAAAAATGCTGCTTTAGAAAAGTCTTTTGTGGTTTTATCAATTCTTTTGTATAAAATCTTCATATACCTACGGATACTCAAGAGCAATATTTTCAATCTTGTTGAAAACAGCAAAGAAATCATCGATATTTTCGATACAATTGGTAATATGGCGAATATAATGTACTTTTTATCTCTTCACCTCAATCATTTATTGTTATATCAAGACAAGTTAAGAGATATTTACAAAGTAATGGATCGAATTTTAACGAGATCCAGTTTTCTACTGCTCTTAAATAGTTCTTGAATTGCTGTAACGAATGTCCTTTTCCTCATATACAAAATAACTTCATCAAGAATTTTGGAATTAAATTGAATTTAGTTTGACTTGAAGAGATTGTTTAAAGTAAAGTATTAAATGAAAGAATCGGATTTTGAAGAAGCTTTATTTGGACCATGTTTTTAAAATGTTATATTTGGCAGTTATTTAATTTATTCGCTATTTCTCTCTTGATGTAAATAAACAGATTGATGATGGAAATACATTGCAATTACAGCTCGTTTATTCCGTAAATTGCGTTTTCCCAATGCTCTTCATGTGCATTTCCTTCGAAATGTACGAAAATGAGTGCAATCGATTTGAAAATCGAATTACCAAAGATACCAAGGTAATAAATTCATCCCCATGTTATTTTTTAGCATTTTACATTTGTTTCATAGAGAACATTAATTTGTTTAAAAGTTATTGAAACCAATAAAAACATTTCTCCTTGAAAAAGCATTTAAAATCGATCTAAACTAATTTTTTATCGTAAAACAAATGTTTGGTTTAAATTTCCTATAAAAATAGATGTATTTCTTAGATTACGGGGGGCTTAACCGAATATATTTATATTTATCATTAATTCCGACATTTCGGATAAATAGACACTTTGATTAAACGATTAAAACATTATTATGATGAAATTATAGATAAATGTAATCAATAATAGAATAAAGAACTTTTTTTTATTGTTAAAATGTTTCTATACTCTGCCCTTGACTGGCTTTTCCATCTTCTCTGTTTAAACAACGTCAATAAATTTAAAAATCTTAAATTTTACATTATCCGACTGGGTTTTTACCAAACTCTCTTCATATATGGGATTATATCGGCGTTTAGTCGATCAATCAGTCTATACAAAGAGATTGGAAGTTTGTCAACATTAATTGGGAATGTAATTTATTTCATTTATTTGGGATACGCACAAATGATCCCAATTTTATTCAGCAAAAAACTGACATTTATTTGCAGTAGAACGAAATCAACTTTTATAGGTTCCAGAATTTTAATAATATCGAACATTGTTATTGTTATTTTAACGATAGCGCTTTATGGGTACTTTGTGGCAGGCTCTATGTCCATTTTCATGGCTTTGTATTTTTGGGTTGGTCAAGTGATAACAGTTAGCTCTTGTCTAAATTTTTCCAATTATGTTATATGTTTAATTGTGGAAATGAAACACTTGGAAGTAAAGATGGATTCTGAAAAAATGCTTCGAAAATACTGCCAATTAATGAAAGTGGCCAAGTATTTGAATAAGGTGTATGGATTTCAAAATTGGTTGTTTTATGTACTGGGTTTCAATTGGCTTTTACACGACTTTTTTCGAATATCCCAATTTTTATTAATTGGCAATTATCAGCCTATTAAAATGTATGGAATTTATGCATTGCAATATTTGTTTCCGATAGTTGCTGTTTGTATTGTGTGCGAAGTGTATGGACATCAGTGTGCTAGAGTTGAAGTTGTTTTAATTAATGAATTTCAGGTACAGGTACAATGAGAAACATTGTGATGTGATAAATATATTAGAGTTGTTGATTGTTACAGAATAGTGCGACTGTTTTGAAAATATTGCAAGAAAGAACACAATTCACTTTAAATAATGCATTTAAAATTAATGTAAATTTATTTATTACTGTAAGTAATAGACGCAATTAATTGATTGCATTGGTAAAATTGTTTATTTTAGATGATGGCGACTTTTTTGAATTATTTGATAATATATAATCAATTTGAAATAGCCAAAGCGAACAATCCGAACTAATTTATTAGTAACATTTTATAACTAAACGGTTTAATTGTTTGTAATAAAGTATACTTACCATAAACTGTACAAAACTTTTAATATTTCAAAAAAGCAACAAATATAAACAAAAAAGTAAGGTTATGTTGTTAGATTTACAGTGCCCTGTGATACCATTTAGTAGTTCAAAAAGACCTACAATGTGTAATTTAATCTACTAAAACTGGAAATTGCATATCTGTCAGGTGCAAGAACTTGTGTTCATTTTAGGTTAAGTTGGAAAAACAAAAATAAAATCACTTTCCCTGTTCTGAAGGAAAATTTCGTGAAAATGGCAACAAAAAGGAAACCTGATAGTCAGGTACCTGCTGAAGAAAGTGACCAAATGATTATTAAACCATTGTAAGTAAATCATTTTTGAAAATTGCAATTCTCTATTAATTTTATTTAATGTTAAATAGGGGTGCCGGTCAAGAAGTAGGAAGATCATGCATTATGATCGAGTTCAAAGGAAAGAAAATTATGGTAATAAATTATTCCCATACACAAAAATGTTAATCTGTTAATATTGACCTGTTTTTAGCTTGATTGTGGAATCCATCCTGGTCTTTCTGGAATGGATGCTTTACCATTTGTCGATCTAATAGAAGCCGACGAAATAGATCTGTTATTAATATCCCAGTAAGAAATCTCGAAAATTTACACTTACTTCAATCATTCAATATTTTTCAAGTTTTCATTTAGATCACTGTGGTGCTCTGCCTTGGTTTTTACTAAAAACAAGCTTCAAGGGCCGCTGTTTTATGACGCACGCCACAAAAGCTATTTACCGTTGGCTTCTTTCGGATTACATCAAAGTTAGGTAATTCTCCACCCACCCAAATAATACCTGTTTACATTAATCACTTTCCAGTAATATTGCCACTGAACAAATGCTTTACACCGAAGCTGATTTAGAAGCCAGCATGGATAAAATAGAAACAATCAATTTCCACGAAGAGAAAGACGTGTTGGGCGTTAAATTCTGGGCTTACAATGCTGGCCACGTATTAGGAGCTGCCATGTTTATGATCGAAATAGCTGGTGTCAAAATCCTCTACACAGGCGACTTTTCAAGACAAGAAGATCGTCATTTAATGGCCGCTGAGATCCCAACCGTGCATCCCGACGTTCTAATAACAGAATCGACTTACGGCACTCACATTCACGAAAAACGCGAGGAGCGTGAAAGCCGTTTTACGAATTTAGTACACGATATCGTAAACCGCGGTGGCAGATGCCTAATTCCCGTATTCGCCTTGGGTCGTGCCCAAGAACTGCTTCTAATCTTGGACGAGTACTGGAGCCAGCACCCCGAATTACACGACATCCCCATCTATTACGCCTCCTCTCTGGCCAAGAAGTGCATGGCTGTGTACCAAACGTACATCAATGCAATGAACGACAAAATTCGAAGACAGATTGCGATTAACAATCCATTCGTCTTCAAACACATCTCAAATTTAAAGGTAAATAAAACAACAAATTCATGATATTTTTTTATTGGGTTGAGGTAGATTTATTTCACTTCGTATTGACGACCCACTTCGAATACATCGATTTCCGGTTTCACTTTGTCGTACAGATCAGGAAACCCTCCCTCGGCACCGTATTTCCTTCTAACTTCGTTATATTCGGTTAAATCAAACATTTCTTCGAACTCAGATCGAGACATGAAAATATCAGCGTAGAGAAAAGAGAAACCGCCTACAACTCGCGTGAACAGCTCCATATCTCGCATCGCTTTCACCGGATTGTAAGGCTCTTTCCGTTTGACAAAGCCAGGCACACCGTAAATCCCCAAATCATTGTAAATCGCGTAGTTTGTGCCCTCGACTAGATAGTGTTTCATGGGCTGTTTTATCTGTCCCGCGTGTTTGCCGTGATCGTAAACGCGACAAGGGTACACCAAGAGTGGGTAAGCGTCGAAAAGTTGGTCGGAAGTCTTGATTTGGTCCTCGAGTTTACGGATTGGTAGAACAATGTCCTGGAACACTTGTCGAGTGAATGTGAATGCACGAATTCCCGGCGTTGTGGTGAACTTGAGGAAGGCCGGTTTTGGGGGCAACAGCCAGCCGAAGAGCAGTCGGAACAATGGATGATTTCCGAAGGGAATCATCGATTCAACCACCCAGAAAATCGCTCTATTGTGCCTCAGAAGGTATTCCCGCAACGGAATCAATTCAGTGTGTTTTCCTTTTTGAAGAAACGATTCGGTGTACTTGTAGAACCACGGTTTGTACCATCTAGTGACGTGATTAACACTGAAATTCGGATTGTAATCGGAGTAATCACCCGTCATAACCACAGCCTCTTCCGGATTGTACACAGTCGCTTCTACATAGTCAGGTGTTGGATAGTCTTCGCCTGAATCGCCGGACAAAAGACGAATCATGTCACAATAATCCTTTTGGCCACGTACAGGGATGTATGTGAGCTTAATATACGGTTTAACTTTGACGATTTTCAGTGTTAATGCGACTAGGAAACCTAAACTGCCATGAGACCAAGCGAGACAGCGATATAAATCCTGATTTTGATTGCGGGACGCTTTTACTAAACTGCCATCGGCCAGAACTACTTCGTATGACTCGATTGTTTCGTGATAAAGTCCAACTTTGTGGGAATGTGTGGTCATTCCTGTTCCCATTGCTAATCCCCCTAATGTAGCGTCAGCGATTTCAAGGGTTACCGCCAAAGTGTAGCCTTTCGGGATGAGATAGTTCGTTATATCGCCCACAGTGACCATTGGTTCTACACGGACAGTTAAATTCTCCTCATCCAATTGAAGAATGTCGAATAAATCAACGGGGATTTTGTGGCACAAGTCTTTACGGTAGAAAGTGGTGGATAAACTCAGCCAATTCGGACGTGAAGTGCAGAGGGGTTTACGTTGTTCTTTGGGCAGTTTGTTCCAGTGTTGGACACGTTGTTGGATTTGGCGGACACGTGAATCGTGCTGTTCTGGACTGCTGAAGAAGAAGCGGTGGATTTTGTTGCGACATGATAGGATTATGTCGAAGATAAAGCTTGCTGGAAGGCAGAATAGGAGCACTACGAGACCGCGATTGTTTTCTAGGATTTCGACTAGTTTGGTTTTGATGGAGGTGCCCATCTGGAAGAGATTATTGGAATTATAAGGAAGAGATTTGATTGTAGGACTTACCATTGATACAGAACCTAACCTAACGAAATGTATTACGATTACTGAAATTAATGAATGTGTTGTGAACTACTACAGTACTTGACCTTGTAATTATCTAGTGTTTGAACTCGACCAGGATCCGAGATTGACTATTTTGTTGAAAATAATGTAGACATGTGTGGTTTGGGATTTATTGAGAGATTCGTGATAAATGGGTGATAAGAAGTTGGGATTATCTATATTTAAATATTGAATAAAAATACGATGATACAGAATTGAAATGTGGAATTTCGGTTTCAGGGAATTGATCATTTTGAAGATATTGGGCCTTGTGTTATTATGGCTTCTCCTGGTATGATGCAGAGTGGACTTTCGAGAGAACTGTTTGAATCCTGGTGTACAGATGCGAAGAATGGTGTTATTATTGCCGGTACTTCAACGAAATCGTTTTAAAAACCGAACAAATCGCTAAATTTTCATGCTTTCAGGTTACTGCGTTGAGGGGACTTTAGCAAAGACGATTTTAAGCGAACCTGAAGAAATTACCACCATGGTGGGACAGAAATTGCCATTGAAAATGTCTGTGGACTATATTTCCTTTTCGGCGCACACAGATTACCAGCAAACTAGTGAATTTATACGGATTTTGAAGCCTCCGCATGTTGTAAGTGGACATATTTCAAGTGAATTACTTGTTTGTTAACTGAATTTTGATTTAGGTGCTGGTCCATGGGGAGCAAAATGAAATGAGTCGTTTAAAAGCCGCTCTGCAGCGAGAATATGAGGATGATCCGAACACTACAATTCATTTGCACAATCCACGAAATACACATGCAGTGGAATTGTACTTTAGGGGAGAGAAAACTGCGAAAGTGATGGGCGCTTTAGCGGTGGAACGACCAAAACCGGGAAGTACATTGTCAGGGATTTTAGTAAAGCGAAATTTTAATTATCATGTGTTATCGCCTGATGATTTGTCAAGTAAATTTGAATTTCAAAGGCATGAGTTTCATTTTAAAAGCTCTTTTGTTTGTAGAATACACAGATTTAAGTATGAGTCAGATAATGCAACGTCAAAGTCTGCATTATGCAGGGAATACAGCAGTTTTAAGGCATTTAATATCACAAGTGGCTGGATTGTTGGAGCCTTTAGAGGGTGAAAAGAAAATGAGAGCATTTAATGCAATTGATATTACGTTAGAGCAGAAAATTGTCACATTGGAAGTATGCACAAGTGAAATGTAGTCTGAAATGATGTTAATTTGTTGGCTTTTTAGTGGCTGGCCAATCCAGTTAATGATATGTACGCTGATGCAATTGTGGCTGCAATTCTACAAGCTGATTTAGTTGAGGGACCAATTAAGAATATGACCACAAGTGTAAAAGTGGATAGAATGCATTTTAAAGAATGTTTAATTGAAATGTTGCAAGATATGTTCGGGGAGGATTCCGTTCCGAAGATTTTTAAAGGAGAAAAGCTGTACGTGACGGTTAATGATAAGAAAGCTGACATTGATCTATCCAATTTGGTAATAAACTCAATGATTTCGTTGGTAATTGGTTCTTTAAACGTTTTCCATTGTTTTTCAGGAGGTGAAATGTCCCGCGGATGAAACATTCCAGCAAATTGTACAAACTGCTGTTTCGAAATTGTATCAGACTTTAGCGCCCCCTCAAGTTGATTTACAATAAACAATTTTATATTACAGGTTCCTGTTTTTTCTTAACACAATAAAATTACTTTGAACTTAATAATTTATATATAAAATTTCAAAAAAATGTATACGGTATCATAATACATAATCCTTAAGTTATAATGCTTCAATAAGGACAGCAATTCCCTGACCACCACCAATGCAAGCGGCTCCAATTCCATATTTGGCACCTCGTCGTCTGTAATTCAAGAATAAATCACACGTTTCTTGTGAATTAAGCATTTCTTACCTCAATTCATGTACAAGATGGGCCGTAATTCTCGACCCAGAAGCTCCCAAAGGATGTCCAAGTGCAATTGCACCTCCATCCACGTTCAATTTATTCATATCAAGTCCCAAATCCTTGGCACATGCTAAAACTTGGGCAGCGAATGCCTCGTTAATCTCAACCAAGTCGATATCGTTTAGACTCTTTCCGGTGACTTTCAATAAATTTTTAATCGCTGGAGCGGGTCCAATGCCCATAATGGACGGATCGACGCCGACAACGGAATAACCGACAATTCGTGCCAATGCTTTCAAGTTGTTTTTACTAGCAGACTCTTCACTAGCAAGCAGAACAGCACCTGCTCCATCGCAAATTCCCTACAACATAAGTTTATATTAGAATAATTTGAAAATATTCGAAATGCCAATAAAAAATACCGATGCAGAGCCAGCTGTTACCAAACCATTCTGTTTAAACAACGTTGGCAATTTCTTCAAACCTTCCAAAGTCGTTTGTGGTCTTGGATGTTCGTCCATCGTAAAATCAACCGGTCCTTTCTTATCCTTAATTGGAACTGGTGCCAGTTCTTCATTGAACCTGCCTGCATCCTGCGCCTCTTTCCACAACTTCTGCGACCTTAATGAGAAATCATCAACCTGATCTCTAGTGATTTTATACTGTTCGCCCAATTTTTCCGCAGTCAATGCCATGGGAAGTTTGCAGTAAGTGTCTGTGAGGCCCAGCCATAGACTGTCCTCCATTGGGGGACTCACACCCAAGGGGCTTCCGAAACGCACGTTCCGGACGATGTAAGGGGCTGCAGACATGTTGTCCACACCTCCTGTTAGCGAAATTTGGGCAGCGCCAGTGACAATGTCCTGTTTATAAAATGTAATCAGCGTTTAATCTCTCTTATCTAATGACGAACGTACTTGAACTCCGTTCACGATGGACTGGAAACCAGAGCCACACAATCGGTTGACCAAGTATGCTGGTTTCTCGATAGGAATGCCTGCTTTGAGAAGAACGTGACGTGGAAGGAAGGCCCCATCAACGGCTGATGACTAAACAACATTAAGTATTAAATAAGGAATTAATTAAAGTAATGAAACAATTACTGTTAAGACATTTCCAATAACCACTGAATCGACTTGTTCCGGTTTAACATTGGCAGCTGTTAGGGCTGCTTTAGCCGCCACTGTTTGTAATTCTGTGATGGAGGTTTTCGTTAATTTACCCCCATAGGTACCGAAAGGGGTACGTTTGGCACCAACAATAACAACACCTAAAAGGTAGTGAATTATTTAAGGAAAAAGCCGTCTTAGGATCACTCACCTTTCACTAACGAAGTCATTTTCACAATGTAAGCTTGGAAGTTAATTCAGATTAATATATTTGTTGTTTGTTTGAGGTAGACAAGGTCCAAAGTGCAAAAAAATATATTTATAAATTGATTAAGAACTTTAAACGAATCGAGTACTATAAAAATAAATAGTCTCAACTGTTGTAGGTATATCTAATAATTAAAATTTATTTGTGACAAAATATTCAAATTCATTAAAAAATAAATGTTTGGTATTTGGGTAAATAAAAAAGAAAAGTTAACAAAACGGCGAAAGTTGGACTTTGTACGCGGTAATGTGTAAACAATAAACGCAGAAGGGGAGATATGGGATATAAAAAAAACCAAAACACCAACATATGCAACCACATGCCCATATTCGACTTTGGATATTGATTTATAAGAATTTTCGGGAAATTGCATGTTACAAATTTATGTAAATAATATTTTATTATAATAAGAGTTCACAAAAATGTTACCGACTTAAATTAGCAGTAATTACAAACAATTATGAAGTGGATGCTTTCTGTTCCTTCTTACTGGCTTCCAAAGCGGCTTCGCTCTTCTCATACTCTGCAATTAAATTCTCAACTTCCTTATTCGTTAAAATGTGAATCAGTGTTTTATCATTCTTTCTTGTTAAAGTTGCCATTTCAACTTTTTCAGATGTTAATTTGGTCATATCTAGAGTTTTACTCAATACTTTAATGGCCAACGATTTAGCATCCTTTAAAGTCATTTCTCCCTCTTTATACTCTTGTTTCAAGCTTGAAATTGCGGCCTACAAACAGATTTAATTAGGACAGAATTACAAACAAGACAGAAGGATATTACAGCGCTGTTGTTTCCTATGCAAGTCGCTTTCCATCCGCTGTAATTGCCACTGGGGTCGGATTGGTACAATTGATATCCGTAATGCTTGTCCCATCCCATATACAAGATGGAAACGCCAAAGGGCCGTTTGCCACCATATTGAGTGTAAGCCTGTTTGACATCGCATAACCAAGAGACTAATTGTTCACAAGGAATTGATTCTCCGTACTGGAACAAGTATCTTTGTCCAATTAAACGGAGTTCGTTGGTAAGAACGTTAGCGTCAGATGTGATGCCGGCCACACTGCAGACCATGTCACTATTAAAAGTAAATGTTAGGACAAATAGTTTTTGTTGTAGGATAATAATTTACTCGTTAAGTTTATAAATTTTCTCGGAAGTGAATACTTCGTCTAGCAACTTATTTGTATTACGTCTTTCAGCAGCAAGGAGAATGCCGTCGTTGGCCAAAATGCCTAAACAAGTACCTGCATGGGAAATAGCTTCCATTGCATACTCAACTTGGTATAAACGACCTAAAATTGAATTAAATTATGAGATCTTGCTAGGAAATTTTTGAGGGAATGTGTAATACCTTCGGGGGAGAAAATTGTTGTCCTTGTATCATAACGTCGAGCCTGAAATTTCGAGTAAAATTAATTTTTTGGAAGATGACAAAGCATCAAATTTTGAAAAACATAACCTCAAAATCAAATTTTCGATTAAACTCAGAAGTCGTAATATATATGAGAGTTTATATAGATTGAACTTAAAAGGAATAACAAGATTGTACTGCTGTTCTTACCATTTTTTAGAAATTTTAAGTAACTTCAGAGGAAATCTATATGAACAATGTACTAAAAAATGCAAGCTTTTATGACAAGTTTATTTATGAAAGAAAAACATTTGACAATGTCGATAACATAGGCAACTATGGCAACTATAGATTATTTTTGACTGCAGAGACATCTAGTCTATTAAAGTATAACTTTTAAGGGGTGACTTTTTTGTTTCGTAAAACCACCCTTATTAGAAATATAACGTCCAAATAGGCTATGACTGGAATAACTCCCCCAGAGTTGTCATTGTGGCACATTTCAGAATCATTTTTTTCAACAGAAATCCAACCAATTATTAATTCAAATTTGAAATGAAAGATAGACCCCTAACAGTAACAAGTAATCACCTAAAAAAAATTATAAAAACACCCAGTTATTGCATTATTTTTTAGAAACGGAAAGTATTTTTAACTTAAGAGAGGTAGTCCCAACAAAACTGAAACCGGAACAATCTAAAATTAAGATGCATGTACTTACATCAACATCTCAATGTTTTATTCAACAGATTAATATTCCTTTAGAAATCCAAATGAAAAACGAACATATCACACACTTAGCCATCCCACATCTCCTAAATCAAAAAATGCTAAGTCCTATTACAATAATCAGGCAAAATCAAATGATTCATCGACTTATGATCCAAGATTTAGAAGATCCATCACATCTTTAGAGAAAAATAAAACGAAATCCGATGTATCTTTTAGAAAGAAGAAGCAAAAGCACAATGAAGACATATCCGTGTGCCCAAGCACTCCAACAATTAGGTTTTTCATTATCGAATCATATTTATAAATAATGAACAGATTATTTTCACAGTTCTGCAACGTATGGAGAGAAAGGCGTCCATTTACACCCCAAAAAAGTGGAAAACAAATGTACAATGACCGTAAACGATTATAACAAAGAATTCATTGCTTCCAAACACTTAATTTCTGAAATAAAAAGGTACATTCGCGATTATACATTGTTAAATTGATCAACAAACATTTTCCAGGAATAGGAAGCCACCAAAAAACGGCCAACCAACTGAAACTGACTTCTCTACGTAAGCCAAATCCCAAATCCGTTGTTCATCATTCAATTTAGCAATTTTTCTGGATGGTTAGTGTAATTCAAATGCACCACCAACATATCCAGAAAAAAATACTAAATAGAATCAATTTCTCCACTCAATCACTTGGCTTTTTTAGCACTTCGGTGTGGAACGACAGAAGACTGCTAAAAAAACATTCTATATTAAGAATACCCTGGAAAAGAACGTGGACCATACCTGTAATTGCCCCATTAACTCACAGATCAAACACTAGTACATATTCTCAACCGATTCTCACTCTATAATTGCATCCCTTTCGTTTTTAGCCAAGGATATTATCGATAGGGACACGTACATATTCGACGATGGTTCAGAGACCGATTCTGCCTTTATTAACCGAAAAAAACTCTTGACTCCAAACAGTCAGTACTGTAATTTTTTAGTAAACATTTTCACACACAAATTATTATTATTATTTAAGAAAAGTTTGCCAAGTTCGAGACAGTCTATGTTCTTGCTGGAGTGGTTTTTGGCTTCCTCCTCACCACATCTTTAATCTGGTTCCTTTCTGACACACAACTGTTTCATTTCGCATTTAAAAAGGAGATCGAACCAGAACCAGCACTGAAACGTTACGTGAAATTCATTGGCAGTAATGTAATCTATGGAGTGACTGTAGTCTTCAGGAAAATAGCGAATGTTCTCACAATTCCAGTAAACAGACGGAACATTTCTACTTGGTTAATAAACTAACTACGAACGTTTTTGTTTCAGACACAAAAAATATATGCATAATATTAACAACTAAATTAAAATAAAACGAAACTCTTACCAATTGTAAAACATTTATTTTTTTATATTGTTACATTTACGCTTACGCACGTCTATTAAATGAATTTGTGGTAGGCTGAGTCAATTGTAATCCATTGATGTTATTGAATTCCAACATTTTCAGCATTTCCTTAGTGTCGGAGTCCACTTCGATGATGTCGTGCTCCAATGCAGAGACTTCTGGTACATAGTTATCACGTCTTTCACGTTCCTCCTCTTGAAGTTTTATAGAAATTCCACGGACTTGTGAATGACGCAAACGTTTCATTAAATGTGTAACGAAACCGGCAATTTTATTCCTTAGGGGTTTCGTTGGAATGATTGCGATCTCCTCACAAATACGCTTGTTCGTATGGAAATCCAATGTTAAGCGAGTGTAATACTTTTCAATAATTACTTTTGATGCTTTTTTAACGGTCTTCGTACGCACACGACCCATTTTGGATTCTATATCAAGAACAGAATTTCAATTAGTTGATTTATGGTATTTTTCTATTTATTTATAATAAAAACTTACATTTTCCAATTATTTACTAAATGGAGAAACGTGGTCGGCAACTGCAAACACAGAAAGAAGGAAAGATGGCGTTACTTCCGTTTTATTTGAAAGTCAATCCCTGTTCGAGTTGGATCAAATTGATCCAATTTCAAAAATGAATTTAATAATCGTTTTTAACAAAAAGGAATTGTTTTATTATCAATTATCTTATTTAAAATTAGTTTGTATTTTAAATTCTCTTACATTATTAATAAAAAATTGAATTAAATGAAAAAGTCAGAGGAAGTAGAGTGAGAAGTCACCAAATCTGGTTACTTTTAAGGTTTCTGTAGTGTCGTCTTGGAAGGGGACTGAACTTGACAGTATTGTATGTGACAGTGACATTTCCAAATAAATTTTTGTTGTTTTCCGTGTATTTTTTACATAAATGACGTCTGGAAAAGACAATATGGGGTAAATATTATCAATACAATTCCAAACAACCTCAACAAACCATTCCCATCCAGAAAAAGTGACCCTTAAGTACCACTGTATGTTCCCTAAATAATTACACCCTTTTCCAAATTGGTCACTTAACAATTAATTAAGTGTTAAATTGCTTTCAAGTCCCCTTTCAAAAATTCAGCTTCCTTCTAATAATTAATTTACATTTCTAGTGAACAGCCTATATTTACATGTAAAGCTCATGTATTCCACATTGATCCAAAAACGAAGCGTTCTTGGATGCCAGCATCCAGTACAGCTGTTAGTGTATCATTTTTCTACGATTCATCGAGAAGTCTGTATAGGATTATAAGTGTTGAAGGCCAAAAAGCTGTCATAAATAGTACTGTCACCCCTAATATGACGTTCACCAAGACCTCACAAAAATTTGGACAATGGTCCGATGTTAGGGCGAATACAGTCTATGGATTGGGCTTTTCATCGGAGGCCGAACTCCAAAAGGTACCACTTCTCCATCTCCCAAAACATGCATCTAAACAGCATCTTTTCTCCCTACAGTTTATTGACAAATTTAACGAAGTAAAAGAAGCCACTAGGTCCGCTATTAGCAAAGTAACTGCCAATGGAGGGTCCGCTGTCACCCCTGTCACCAGTGCTAATGCCAGCCCCATTACTGCCAGAGCCGCCACCGCCGCCCCCGACTCTTCAGACAATCTCCTAGAGCCTCCAGGTACCCACAAAGTGTCCCCCATAAAAGTTACATTTATATTAACAATTATGTCCGCAATGACGAAGTTATTTAATAGAGAAATTGATTCTGATTAATGTTTTCATACGTGGATGATCACATTAATTAAGGTGGGCGTGGCATTTTCTGCATTAACGAACATTATGTCATAAAAATCCTAAAAAATGCTCGGAAATAAATGGGAACAAATTCGTATTGTGTTTACAAACAGTCCTTGGACTTGGGGAAACATTTACATTATGATAAGAATCTCGTATCGTCGTAACACTCCCATATAATCGACGTGTCATATTTTCCAGGCAGTGCAATATTACCACAATCGAACGCCAAATTGGAAGACGAAATCCCACATCCGCGTAGCCATTCAATTTCCGCATTACAAACTAACGAAAGTCCAAGCCATCAAATTAAGTCTGAGAAGAACCCGTACGGCGGCTCCAATACGAATCCAATAGATATGCAACTAAAATACGAAAACGATAGACTAAAGCTGGCTTTAGCACAAAGGTGAGTGCAATTTAAAGGCAAATTATTTATAAATTACTTTTTATTGATTTTTTTAACAAAATTTTTCATGACATACATACAAAAATATAATAGACTTCTATATATATAAAAAAAAGTTACATAACAGACAACGTACGAATTATCACAAGAGACAATATGAAATTGTCAATGGGGGGAACTATTCGTTATAGTTTTAAATTTAATAATGACCGTAATGACCGCCGTAACCGCCGCCAAGACCATGTTCGGGTTGGTGGTGTGGTTCGCCGATTTTATGGACGACAGCATTGAAACCGTTGTGTTTGTCGGCTTTATATTCAACGACACGGGTGGTACCATCGGCCTCTTTCAAGCTGTATGTGCCTTTAACTTCATCGCCATCGCGTTCTTCGATATGTTGTTTCTCGTCGCCGGTGTGGGGATCTTTAACGGCGTAATTGAATTGGTATTTTGGATGGTGCTGCAAGAAATGTCAATGAAAGGGGGTGTATTGCAGTTGTGATTGAACTCACGTTGTATTCTTCGTGTCCACCGTGCTCATCGCCACCATATCCGCCGAGTTCGCCGCCATATTCGCCGCCGTAGTGCTCCAAACCGCCAATATAGCCGGCAGAAGCGTAGGCGACTAAGGCGAGAGCGATGACGATCTGGAACAGTGTTTTATTAATTAGAATTTAATCCAATATTTTGTAGGCACTCAATTCACTCACTTTGTTGTACATTATTGATATGTTTTTATTATTTGTAGATGTTGTTTGGATGTGTAAAGTTGAGAACTGATGCCAGACGAAAATGTATGTTGAGTTTTTATATGAAATTGGAAGTGTGTTTGATTTGCCTCCCCTTGTGTGTGTATGTCTAGTGTTGGAATTCTTCCTTAACTTTCTCTCTCTTCCAACAGTGGAAGAAGGTGATGTGCGGATCTTGTCTATAAAAATCGTTGCATTATTACATTATAGATATATACGAAGATATGCTTGTGTTTCAACATAATTTTTTAATTAATGTTTATATTTGTGCTTGTATTTAAAAATGTTTCTATTCGGTTCAGTTGGGAAAAAGTGAAATTATTCACGCTTTTTCAGTTTATCACATAGCGTTATACATAAATTATGTGGTCTGACAATTTTCTATTATTTCTCGATGCGTATGTTACATATGTAGTTTGTAATTGGATATAAATTTTTTTTACAAAAGAAATCGGTCTTGTGTGTATATTATAGGTGATTAGTACAATAATGATATTTGTATTGTTTGTTTATTAGGTACTAATTGTCATGTTCCTGTTTTCGTGTTTCAATTGTCTTTCAGTGCGAGTTTTCCTGTTCGACATTTTCCTCTTTTGTTTTCCTTTACCAATGGAAACAAACATTTGTAGACAATTTAAAGAAACTTCAATCATAATCCAATAAACGTCAGATGCGTTTTGATACATGATTATATAATTGTGAAAACTAGTAGAGCGTACAACAGTAAATCCATTGTATTCCATTTTATTAGATTTCATGCATGGAATGGTGTACTCTATAAATTTTATTGATGTTATTTCGAGTGTTTTATGACTATAGAGTGTCATAAAAACAGGTCGCTGTAATAGCGTTTTAATTTTTGAATGTTCTTTTGTTTTTGCATAAATATGTTTTGGAAAGTGAAATGTAACTTTTTTTAGGAACTCTTCCTCTGTATCCTGATGTACCATTTTATGGTAGGAAGAGTTTTTATGTAATTCAAGGTTTGTAAGATTGCAATTAGAAGTCTGCAGTTTCATAATATGTTATAATAGATTATATATTTTTTTAGATCAAGATGTTAAAAATTTATTTCAAAATCTTAAACTTTGTTGAGCCTATTTAAAAAATGCATTCTTGCAAATCGGTGTTGTGCTTTCATTTTTGAATTATTATCTATAAAAGATAAAGAATTATGTATATGTGTAATGGTAATGCGTTACTTAATAAAATAGAAAATTGCAGCTTTGTTTTCCTGATTGATTGCAGAACTGGTCGACAATTAAAGTAATTTCTGAATTATGCTAATTGATTTTATTGGCAATATCTGTTCTAATTTGATATAATATTGTGTGTGTTTATCTCTTTTCAGTTCGGCAAATGCGAAGAAATGGGAAATTGAATTAGCAACATTAAAAAGTAATAATGCACGATTAACAAGCGCTTTGCAAGAGAGTACAGCGAATGTGGACGAATGGAAGAGGCAATTGGCAAGTTTAAAGGAAGAGAATACAAGGATGAAGACGAAATATCAACAAGATCTGGAAAATAGTAAAGGTACAGAGTTGCATTTCCTCTTTTTATTAAGGCGAATAAAATTTGCATTTCAAATGATTATCGAGGGTGGCTTGCCGGTTGGAAGTTGCGAGCAAGTGTGCTGTGTTCATTACAAATTGTTGGATGGATTTTTAATTGAATTTCACTTGATGGCGAATTTCCTTCATTATGTAACTGTTTGGAGAGTCCCCCTGCTCTTGTAACAAATTTTACAAAAAGCCTATCATTAACGATTGCCAATAAAATACGAATTGTAATAATTAATAATAACAAGTAACCATTTCTGCAATAAAATGTGAAAGTTATCAATATGGAGCAATAATAGTAACAATCTGTTAATTTGTAACACATTGTAAAATTGTTCGTTTTTAAATTGTACAATTGATATCGTTTTTATTTCCTTAGTAATCAATGGAAGACTATCAGTATTAAAAAGTGATTACGCCATTATATTTGTTGTCATTTGAATTTTTCAATTAAAGTATGGATTTTGAAAATGTTTTCTAGGTGGTGGTGAATTGGCCGATGAATTACGTAAAGAGATACAAGCGTTAAGGATTCGGGTGGAGCAATTAGAGACTGAATTAGAAGCGAAAAATAATGAGAGTAAAATGCTGTTGTCGTCGCACAAATCGTCGGAATTTCAAGTAAGAACGTGAATGTGTTTTGGAATTTTGGGCAACTAATTGTGGGGATTTTCTGTTGCAGTGTCTGCAGAAAGAGAATCAGGAATTGCAATCGACATTAAAATTGGCACAATCCGAATTGGAGATTGCATTGAGTGCACACGATTCGCAAAAACAGGTCCTATTAACATTAAATGCCCAATTGGCGTCTAGAATACATGAATTGGCCACAATTCACGATGAAATGACGACTGCATTGCAAACGTGAGAGAATTATATTAAAGGATAGCACGTACAACATAATAATGAACGCATTTATATTGCATTTGTATAAATTTTATTAGGTATGTGTAATATGGATATTTAAAGAATTCTGTAATTTCGCTTAGGTTTGTAAAATCTTGTTTTGTGAGACAGGATTTGGATTCTTTTATTTTTAGCAGGCGTGTGCCATTTTCTAAGCTCAAAGTAATTTTACAAAATGAAGACCATATTTTATTTAGATTTATTTATTATACAGATATAGTTTCTAATTATGTACCTTGGATAGTTGTTTTTAAAAGAGAATTTTACGGTGTATAGGATAGTTAAAAATGTGGACGCGCTTTAAAAGTATACATTGGAGGGCGATTTTACAAATTTCTTATCTCTATTTTTTCATTTGCTTTTTGAATGAGGAACTCTTTAACTGACTGATTGACGACTTGATAGACTTTAGTTTTGAGCCAAAAATTTTAGTGTTTTTTTTTTGTATCCAGGCTGATTCGGGGTGTGATTTCTTTTTATTCGCGTCCAAAGGTGTCTATGTAATTTGTGTGGAAGATGTGAATCAGTCTTATTAATAAAAAAACGATATTGTTAATCAGAATGATAATTATGAATAGAAGAAAATTATGTGAGAAAATGTTCTCTCGCGCAAGTATTATTTTCTATATATATTTATGATATACATAAATATTATTTCTATTATCTTGTAACTGAATGTCTTTTTACATTATATGTATTTATTTATTTTATGTCCGATATTTATTAATGAAGGTGCGATTAATAATTCTTATACAATGCACAAGAGGGAGATTTTATTTTTGTTGCATTCGTTGGCATTTTTTTGATTTATATTTAATAAATATATTATATACTATAAAATTATATACGCCAGTATATAATATACATAATCGAATAATGTAAAGTAGTTAGAATTTACGATTAGTAATAAAAATAAATTACATAAATTGTAAAATAATGAAGAAGAAAAACTCGGCATTTGTTCAAAAAAAAAAAAATAGTGGCAAATAATTAAAATATACTAATTATGTATGTTGAGATATTGTTATGTAATTAATAAGCTACTGAAGTTGTGTTACGAATAAAAATGATTTATTAATGCAAGACCAAAAAAAAAATGATAAAGAAAAACGTGTACTAGATTCTTTTTATATATAAACTTTTCAGTTTATTTCTCTAGTTTTATTTCCACATATTCCCTTAATTATAAATAAAATCATTGAAGTAAATGTATAGGTTTTTATTTTTTTTAATAAATTATTAAAGATTTCCAATAATTATACAATATCTACATGTTTTATAGAAAATATTTTCATATATTATATATTCTAAATAGTATATATTAAAAATATATCATTTTACTAATAAGGAATGTATATAATTTGCACAGGCTTTTCATAAACGCATAAACGAAGAAAGTGACAAATTCGTAAAATTAGATAAAAAAATTTCAATCAGTTATGGGCTAGTTAAAAACACTGATTAGTACAATGAGATCACAATGAGTTTTTTTTTTGTTGAAGAACGACTAAAAAACTATCCCCTTTGAAAAGGGAACGAAGAACAATAAATTCTATCACGTTTACAATCATTTTATATAAATATTCATATTATGTTAGTATTGTCTAAACATTTCTTTCAATTATTCTTTTAACAGATTCAGTTAATTAGTTTATATATAATAAATATATTGCTGAACATGTAACATTTATTATTTAAAATTATGTTAGTATTTTTGATGTTCATTTTTATACTATTGAAAGAATTGACCGACGTATGGAGGCCGATCATTTGTGAGCAGTGAAAGATTACAGCATTATTTCTCTTTGAACAATTAGTAAATAGTACCATAAAAATTGGTAATTACAATAAGGTCATATTCTTTATCACAAAAAATAGTAAATACTAAAAATAATCACAATACAGTCACACGAATATTCTCTAAAAAAATGTTCATACTTAAAAGCACCATCGAAACTATTGTGTAATTAAAACAAAAAAAAGTGAATAAGTGGTGGTAATTCTCTAAAATTACGCTTCATGTTCACTGTTAATACCTATCAAGGCTTCAGTTTGTTCAGACGGCATTTCATTGAACCTAAAGCTAGTAAAAAAACATTTTTTTAATAACAAATCAACATTTAAACATCAATTGCGTACCGTAGAAATCTGGTTCGACGGCATATACTTAGATAGGCACAACGTAGAAGGTTAAAAACGGGGTCCCAATTTTCAAAATGCGATAAAACTGTCACCATCACAAAGGACATTGCCATCGGCACAGTTCCACCATAAAACAAGACCGAATAAGAGACTCTTTTCAGAAATACATCGGCTAACATTGTCATGGGGATTTGGAAGCTCATCGCGATTGTAGCCATCAATGAGGAAGTCAAAAAGCAGCCCCTAAAATAAAAGCGAGTAAAAAAAAAACGAAATTCACTTTGCAATATTTGTGTGTACCAAAGCCAGAGAGCTTCGGAAATCACCGTTCCCAGCAATCCATTCAACAACAAAAACAGCAACTGTTCCTTTGATGGCCATTCGAACGTTTCCAATTCACTAAAATGCAAGAAGAAAAACAACGGCCACAAGAGCACCAAATTAAAGAATCCCACAAATCCAAAAAACAATGGAATATCGATTTTGTCTTCGTGATCCACTTTGCGACGTAAAAAAACCAAATAGGCGGCATAAAACAGTGCACTGACCAGCGACAAAACGGCACCGAATGGCACATGAGATTCCAACGTTAAATCCGAATAACTGACCAAAATCTACAACGAAAAATGCTTGTATTCATTACGAGATTAAAATTGTCTTCACGTACAATTCCGCAAATGCTCAGCACAACGGCCACCAGTTTGGATAGCGTGAATTTATCGCCAGAATTCGAGGGGAAAATGGAAGCTAACACCAAAGTGAACAAACTTGAACTGCACGACAGCACATTCACCATTCCGGCCTCGGTTTGTGCCAGAGCCACCTGGTACGTGTAACTTGCGGCAAACCACTGGAAAAAATCGCGATATCGATCAAATATTCAGCTAAATTTAGCCCAAACTCACCAACAAACAAAACACCAATGAAATCTTGGCCACTTTCACGATGGGCAGTTTAATAGCAGCACGTTTTGCGATCTCCCCAGCGCGGAGACTCGCCTGGTAGGACAAACGGGCCAATAGGGCCTCAGTGGCATCCGTCTCGGACATGTGTCGGACTTCCGCTAATTTATTGAAACGTACGGACCGAATGGAGGACGAGTCATCACTCTCAGTGCCAGAACTGCGATCGAACGTTTCACGTTCTGGCGTTTTAACAGGCACATAAACTGGCTTACTAAGACTACTGTCCGCTTCTGTATAATAATTGTCGTCTTCTTGATCTGGATCGATGTACATGTAGTTGGTTGGTCGTGTACAACTGTCTTTCCATGGGGGCCAGAATAGGAAACCTAATAAGTAAATTGTAAACATGGACGTTTTGATGTAAGTGCAAAAGAACGGTTTCTCGAACGTTTCATTGTTGTAGATAAACTGAAAAAATGTAAGAGTTAGGCGGTGATTAGGGGCAGGATTTGGGACGGTATACCTTAGTCAGTTCCGAGGAGGACACCCAAATGATATCGACTAGAAGCAGAATGCAAGAGCCCAACACCAAACGTTGACTCTTCGTTAACATCGACTCACTGACTGGCTCCATTTTTTAAGAGACTATCGTACGATGGTTGTGGTTGATGGCCATTTCCATACAGTACATTTTCCATGTGGGTGTCGTATTATCTTTTGCGGTACAAGATAAACGATATTCTATTTGCACTTAGAGGGCTATGAATAAATTTCTATAACCAAACACGAATTGGAAAACACTTGTACACTAAATAAATTTGTTGAATTTCTACGTAGTATTTATTATTTATAAAACATATTTATTTAAACGAATTATTTAAATTAAAGAGAAGAAAATTAGTTGTGATTGTAAAAAAACGGAAAAATCGCCATTAAGCTCACATCAATCAACGTATCCAAGCAACCAACAATACAAACACGTCACCAGATTTGCATAATCCTGTGGACTGGTACGAAATTTTTGGAAAAATGTTCGCAAACGGCAAACAAGAAGTGCGAATAACATCAAATTCCGGTAATTACATACGAAAAGTTTTTTCAAATAAAAGGCACTTATTGCTGCATTTACATTGTAGGTATTAAGTCTAAGCCCGCCATTTGGCCTGAGCCGAGTCCAATTGAAAAACTGAATTGGTTAATACATTTGCAGCATATCCGAGGCGAAACAGAATCGTGCAAAGAATTAATTAAAAGTGAAATTTCCAATACGTCGAGAAACAATGAATACGCTTTTTTCAAACAGGTCTATTCACATACTTTAACTATAATAATAGTTTAACATAATTTTTTTTACAAATAGGGAACAATATTACGAGAAGAGGGTAAAATCCAAGAGGCCTTGGAATCGTTTCAAGTGTGCCTAAAATTGAATCCAAACAATGCTGAAAATTTGAAACAAATTGCGCGATGCTTGTACGTAATTTTTGTAATTATGTAATATAATATTAACCTTTATCATATTGGGTTCATTTGCAGGTACGAAATGCGTCGTTACAGATTATCATTGGAAGCCTACACCGAAGCAGAAAAAATCGTAAACAATTCCGACTGGGAGATATTCTACAATATAGGTATAAAGTCGTGTGGCAATGCGTCCCTTTTTGCATAATCATCCAGTTTTCTGGCCCATTTTCCAGGCCTATGTCTGCTCAGATTAGGGGACACTCAACGGGCTAAAGAGTACGCCCATAAAGCCGTCAAATTAGGTAAACACGAATCTTCCTACAGTTTACTAATGAAAATTTTAATAAATGAAGGGGATTTCAAGTCGGCAATTGCGATTTCAAGTGCTGCCGTTGAGTATGTGTTTACTTTTAAATTTCCGTTTAAACCAAAAACTTTTTCCATTCAAAAACTTTCCTTGTTTAGATCGTGTCCGGACAGCATTGACATGCTTACAAAATCCGGCCTGTTATTATTAAAAACCAATCAAACCCAACAAGCGTTTGAACGTCTCAGTGCCGCCCTCGCATTAGATCACAATTGTTCGAAAGCGCTTTTAGGAGTCGGTTATATAACACAGGCAAGAATGATGCAAAAACTTTTCACACGTAACCCGATTTAATTAGTTTCTATTGCATATTGCAGAAACATGAAGCATATGATGTGGCATTGACAAAGTACAAAGTGGCGATATTAAATGAGAGCAATTCCATTGCTTTATGGAACAATATTGGAATGTGCTTTTACAGTAAACAGAAATACGTTGCTGTAAGTTCTAAATTAGTATTGAAGTTTATCGATTAAATGTTAATCTAAACTATGTAGGCAATCAGTTGTTTGAAAAGGGCGCTCTGGATTTCATCGTTAAATTGGAAAGTACTCTTCAATTTGGGTCTTGTGCATTTAGGCACGAATCAAGCAGCGTCTGCATTCAATTTCATTTGTGCCTCAGTCAATCTTAAACCGAACGTGGCAGATTCATTTGCAGTGCTCGGCTGTAAGTTTGTCAATAAAAGTGAAGGTATTTAAATTAACGCTAATTTTATACTTAGGTGCATTGGTTGAATTGAAGGATTTCGAGAACGCTTCGAGGGCCTTTCAGCAGGCATTACAACTGTCACCGGACGATCCGGGAACGGTATTGAATGTAGCTGTCTGCCAGTATTTACTTGACAATTTGGAACAAGTGGACCGATTGTTGGCCAAATTCCGAACTCTGATGGAGAATGGTGATGTTACAATTACCAGTAAAGTATGTGTGGGGAATTTGTTTATGGTGCATTGTTAACCCTTCTGATTTTCAGATGTTGGAAGTGCATGAGAGATTGGTGTGTGTTGTCAATGCGACGGATATCAGTGAGGAGGACGAGAATTCGAATAATGGAAAGTTTGCGAGTGAAAAGGATCAGATTTCCACATGCTCACGGGAACTTGCCTCTGACGAAGTATAATTGGATAACATACCATTTTGGATTTTTAGGTGAGTGCAGTTATTTACAATTATTGGTTTTTCAATGATGGCGAGATGTTTCCTTTTAAGTGGAATTAATTAAGATTCACTCGTAATTTTATATTTTCGTGTGGAGTTGTGTATAGGGTGTAAACAGGCAATTGAACAAAAGCCAAGTGTTTTTGAGAAAAGTGCAGTTATCTATAGTTCTAAGTTAAAAATCCAAAATCTGAATGTTCAAAAGTTTTTGATTTCTTTTCTTAAAGGAGAATATATAAGAACAGTTGAGATAGGATGGAATCCTAATGGAGGGAATTTTCTGTTAAATTTATGCTCAATTGATCGTTTTCACCCTGTATAATGTCATTGGTCTCTTTATTAATTTATATTTATATTCTCATGTGTACATACACGTACAAGTGTTACTTACGTAGACGTTGAAAGGGCGTTTACACTGTTAAATCCATGGTGATTACAGTTGATCCAGAATGAAGTGAATTAATGGGGTGTATGCTGGATTCGGTCCCTTTTCGCTTGAAATTTTCATATTACAAGTATTTTAATCTTTTAATGGCACCGAACAAAGTAACGAAAACATCTCCACTGTCTATAATTAAAGTGTAATTGGTTAATGAGCCAGTTTATGGATCGTTAAATGAAGCGTTCCGATTTTGAAATTAATTGTAAACTGTTTCCGTTTACAGTAAACGAGAGGATGGGATAAAATGCAGTGAGATATAAATGTCATACATTGAAAATTTCTTTATTTATGTACACATTACATAGAATAAGAATTTTTTTCTCGATTAATAATTACATGAATATTACATTTAGAAAAAATATAAATCTCAATATTGGACACGTGTGGCGTTTTCTCTTAAGCCTTGAATTATTAAAGTATGATGTAATTTACATAGAATATGTTTACTTAATAAATTGAATTATAAACTTTTAACTAAAGTCGAAAACTTTACAAATGAATTCTAACAATCCGCAATGAGAGGAGAGAATTTGCAACTTATCATCTCAGCAAAAATTTAAGAAAATTTTGTCGAAAATTCAATCGGTTCCCGTATTAAAAATATCTTCTTTCATATAAAAATAGTCAATTTACAAATGTGTGTTTGTTCAATGGAAACATTTGTATACTTGCGGATTGATTCACTATTATATTATTTCATAGGAAGTATTTATATGTGTTTTCAAACATTTACTAACATGTTTACGGAATATAGTAGCAATTACAATAGGATGTTCCTGATCCATGAAAATATTTGGCTGTTTATTAAAAAAGCAACATTAAAAACATGTACACGTTTCCCAGAACGGGGAAATAACTAATTAAAATGTGCCTTTTTTTCGTTACTTTATTGACTGTTTTCATGCAATATGTAGAAATTGATAAACTAGCATGATAGTTGAGCACATAGGTAATGCCAAATGTGAAGTATTACGGCCCACACGATCATTTTATACGGGTTTGAAAATTGAAATTCAAAAAGGGCGTATCAAAAATGGCATCGCATATGAGTGGGACGCACTTGCACCGTTTGGAAAAATACTTGATCAAAAATCGGAAAAGATGGTAGATTTTTCAGCGATTTAAAACGACAATTTTCATTACGTACCTAATACTTCACAAGAAAATGGCGCTGATTCATTAGTAATTTTCTATCTTAATTACGAGATTTTTATATTTGAAAAATATAGGTGAATTCATTCCTATTTTATCTCAACTTTAAACACTTTCGACTAAATGATAACTTTGAGTTTGTTCTTCAATCAAGTTTCTAAATCATTAGGGATTTAGTGGAAATTCCATTGCAAAGCACATAGACGAGATATTCTTTAAGTTTTGAATGATTGATCAAATTTATGTGTTTCCAATTATTTAAATTCGGAATAATAATGTTCATCAAAAATTCACATGAATATTTTCGTTGAATTATATCGAAAAAACAACATTTGCATATCAAAATATTACATTGTTAGTTTTAGAATGGACAAATTGAACGCATATTTGACGGACAGGTACAAATGTTTTATTTAATGCAGTAGTGATGCTATACTGAAATGGGAATGGACAGAATGAATAATGTTACATTTCGGTTGTGTTGGTAATATTTGGAGTCCTGAAAATTAAACAAATCAAAACAATTAACAAACAATTTAACAACAGAACATTTTGGTACTTTAGGGTTTGTTAATAATAAGCGGTAATGTGTATAAAAGAGAACAGTGAAAATGAGCGTAATGAGAGCAATAGGTACATGTAATAGCTTGATTGACGTGCTGAATTGGGATGGTAGATCCTGGGGGTCTAAAGATTATTTCCAGTCAGAAAATCTATAGCAACATTTGTCGGAAAAGTTTTTTTGTAGGAAATATTGACCATCAAATATCTAAGGAAAAATTTCATTTTAATATTATTTCCCCAGTGAATTAAGTCGGAATAACCAATTTGGGTGCGCATAAATCGAAAAATCCATTTTTCTTTTCATTAATTGAAGTTTATTTGATGGAAAATTTAATAAAAACGCTTTTTTGTTTGTTGCATTTTCTTCATCAAGTATTTTTCTATGAAAAACGGGAACCTAATTGTTTTATATCCGCGGATGAAAGATGTGCTAATGAATAAAAAAAATCGCAAAAGTTTTTTTATTTAGCTTATTTAATACGATTATTTCTGAAGTTTGGTGTAATATTGTTTTTTTGCTTTGTGCATCAGGAACTTGATCCTTTAAGAGTTTTAAATTCAGTTTTTCTTTTGCATTGATGTGAAGTAGTTGATTCTTTAATAGAAGAGTTTTAAGTGTTTTACTCGAAGATTGTATTAAATCGGCCTAGTAAATGCTACTTTACTTACTATTACATAAATATCGACTTTTTAAAATCCTCTTTTCGTCTGCATTAAGAATGCAAAATTTTGGATGAATATTTCATTATTTTGTATTGAATTTTATTTATAGGCATTTTATTCCTCATGAGTATCTTAAACTTGTTGAGAGATTGCATTTTAAAAATTACCTTCACAAATCATTAAAAATTCACCATGTTTATTAGTTATTTTTCGCAATTAATTGAAGATTAAGGAGTTTGGGTTTTCCAATAAAGTCGATATAGGATATTCTGACTCAATAAAATACATAATCCCTATACCTAGAATTTACCATTTTAATTAGTCTTTTATCGAACTATTACACCTTGTATCTAAGTATGGAAATTTATACGTACGTTGTGTGGTCGGAGATATTGATAACGGCCATTCTGCCTAAGATTCTATGCTTAAACAAGAGGCCAAAATTCACTCGAAACATGCGATTCATGCAACAATACAAAATAAAATTGATGGCTCCATTGATGAGGGCCAAAATGTCCATAAATGTGCCATATTTCTGATAGCAGCCTAAAAATAATGCGGAACCCTTGATGCCGATACAAAAAGCGAGTATTCCTTGTGGAAATTCGGTTAAAACGAATAACAATACAACAGCAATCAGCATTTTTGTTGTACGATCAGCACGTCGTTCCGCTTTTGTAATCTTTGGCGTGTGATTGGCATTCGGTCCCGAATCGGCTAGTAAATAAGATTGGTAGTTGCGTAAGATTTGCTTTCGGCGTTTAGCCGTTAGCAGTGTCCTTATCAGTGAATAACTGATTATGGTCAGAAGAAAACAGGGCAGCAATTTGATGAAGACGGCATAGAACCAAAAGTTGCTTTGTAAAATAAGTATGTTGTCCTTCAGTAGGTCGGTTAATGTGGTGTGGTAAAGGGTGTAGTTTGTGCCCTCCTCCTCGACAATCTCTTCGGTGATCTTGATGGTGAAGTAAGACGGAATGCATAGAAAGAAGGGAAGGAAGTAACTTAACGAGATGGCAATGGTGCAACGTCGATCGGAGCATAGGATGTGGTTTCTGTTGGGGTATCTGTAACTCGAAGTAGAAAAGGGTTTTTCTTAAGAGGATATTCAAAAGAGAGAGAAGAGGGGAGTTAATAAAGTTCCAAATAAGATACTGATGTGTAAATGGAGCGACGTGCAAAATGATATTACGGTATATTTTTTTTTGTAAAACTGTGTGTTTCGGAGAATTACTTAATTCTGTTTGTATAAGTCCCTTAACGCCACCACTACATTGAAATGTTTTAATTATTTTTCAATCGATACATTTGGAGTTTATTGAATGTGTAAAATATACATGAAGAAAGTGCGTAATGTTTATCGATTTTAGACATACCGTATGTTTTTCTTTTATCTTTAACACAACATAAATTCTTATTCTTTTGTTTATGGGACCAAAGTTTAATTAAACATGATCGAAAAAGACTGCAGAGCATTTTATCGACCTGAGAGTGTTACAAGTAGGTAGCATCTGTTTATATGTATAAAAAAGTAATTGCAATTAAAATGGTATATTAACGGGCAACAGCCTAGAGGAAAATAAAGTCTTGTTTAATAAAAAATTTATTAAAAATTAATTGTGAGAAGAATAAAATTCGGGATATTATGTCAGGCATGAATCAAATCAAACTTGGAAATTTAGTAATGCATATGTATTATACAATAATACAATAACTAGTTTCATTTTTTCGCCTGGGGCATAATTATATCAATTATAAGTTCGATTAATAGTTACTATTTACTGATCTAATTCCAAAGGGATTTGAATTAAATTTCAGAACAATATAATTTCGAACAAAACAGTATCAAAATACAATAGATTTCGTTTCGATTGTTATTTAATGAATGCATATTTATTAGTGGGAATTATTTGTTTATTTGATAAGAACTCACCTAATGGCCAAATACCTCCAAATCGCCAATGTCAATGTCAAACAAATAGAAATGGTATGGAGAATTTGTGTGATATGATTGTGGAGGAGCATACAAACGGCTCCAATGTACGGGAACTCTCTGTCCCCTTGCAGCAATTGCAAATGATAATAATATGCGAATGGAATGTACTCGATCATCAGGAGCATATCGGCGACAGCAAGTCCAGTAAGGATTCTATTGATGGGCGCACAGGCCATATCTTTGCGTGTCAACACGGCTATGTTGAATACGTTCGCTATCGTGCCAAATAGACAGATGAATATCGACAAATACACATGGTAATTGTTCCCATATGCGACGACGATCCTTTCCAGTTTGCCGCCACAATAAAAGTCGGATGGTGTGTCTTCAGTCGGTGTTGGAATTGTGGTGTCTGTGTAATTGACTGTTTTGTTGGCATGGTACAAAGCAATCGCCTCTCGAACGATGTCCGTATCGTTCATCATGTGGCCCTTTTGACGTAGAAGCGTTTTTAAAACTTCCATTGAGAAGAGTTTAGTGGTTCTGGTGGGATGAGATGGGTCCATCTGAAATTTAGGGAAAACTTGATGTAAATTGTTATTTTTTATGGTTTCTTTTTATTTTTGGCGAGTGCTTTTTCTATAGTAATTCTTCGGTATAAACAGGCAGTGTCCCAGTTATGCTGTGCTGAATGAAAATACATTTCAATGAGACCAGAGAATTAATTAGCGGTTTCCTGCATCAAATAGAAAAGCGATTTATTATTTAGATGTTTTAATGTGGGCGCCTATTTTCCGCACAGGATATTAGAATTGAGTGGTATTTTTCTTGTTAATTGCAGTTAAGTGGGAGTGTATTCAAATGATCACTTAGATATATAAAATAGTGAGCATTATCAACAAAAGGAATTTCCATTTTTTTAAGTTCTTGTTTATTCTCGAAATAATCTTGTCTATTGCAGAAAAATATAAACATAAATGTTTATGGATATTTATTTAACATTTATATAAACGATATTTGAATATTTACAATATAAGAGTAAGTTTTGCTCTCCATATAAAGTACAGAAAAAAATTTCATGTTCATAAAATTTTCGTTATGAAGTGGAATTGAAGTTCGATAAAAAAACCACTTGTAAAATGTTGAATGAATAGGTTTTTTTGCCACCTTCACACAAATATTTTCTGTATTGTAAATTGATATTTTTTTTTGTGCATCCGAAATAGGAATAGTTTCAAGTTGGAAAAATGAGCACAAACATTAAAGTATTGTTCAAAATTTTGTTGAAACAATTTGCGTAGTTAGTCTGCTATTGTATTACGTATTGAAAACATTTTCATTAATAATTTTTGGAAAGTTAAATTAGGATTTACAGTAATATGATTTTATCGTAAACAATATGTGTATATTTACATATATGCAGATAGGTATAAAAATAATAAATTCAAATAGCAATTATACTGTATGTTTCTCTAAAAAATTTCCTAGTCATTTAATGTTCCCCTCTTTCCAAAATAAGACTCTGCCACATTCAAATTATATAAACAAAAATCACATTTAAATTTAATATTTGTATATTCCTAAAGTTGGGTCCATAAAATAAAATCTAAACACAAAGTAGAGTTTACTTTTCGGAAATACACCAAAAGTCAACAGAAATTGCTCGGTGCTTTCATAAACATACATTCAATATTGGGGTGGTGAATAAAAGGGCAGAACTTTTCCCTAAAACCGGACGTGATAGTAAACTTTTTATCATTTCTATAAATTTCGTTATCTACATGTGCAAAATTCGGCGACTTCCTTAAACGATTATAATATACAAAAGTTGTCCTCATCCGCATTGTACGATATATCAAAATTTTTCGACGTTTCTTGAATATTTTTAATAAAATTTACATATTTTTCATTACAAACCACTACATTGTCTGGTTTACTTAAATATATTCAAAAACCATGTTTTCCACAACGCTATATTATTATGTATTTAGTTTAATCTTGTGATGCACAACTTTTTTATGTGGCTCTACCGTTTATTCATCGCGCCATCATCCGAAATTAGGAACGTCGCTTTTTATGGAAACGAAAGAAAAGACGGAACTCTAAGGTAAATGCAGAAAGAAGAAATTAAGATTTTGTCATAATATACATACCTATATGTTTGTTTTCAGATCTCAGAAAAATTAATTCATATCCCGAAATATGCTCAAAAGAATGCACTGAAAGGAAGTTCATTAAAGTGAAGTCTCATTGGACCGTGACTTGTTCTAAGGGAATTAAAGTGTTTTATAAAAAAGTTATTGCTATGAAAAAACACGAATGCAAGTAGACATGCTTTCGGGTAATGAAGAGAAATGAACATTTCATGTACCCACGTTTATAGTGTTTCGTTAATATGCACAAGAAGTCACCATTGATTTAAGCAACGAAATTGACTTTTTCAGCCACTGAATAAATTATCATATCAGTACACTGAATTTGTAATAATATTATTTAAGAGAGTATCTAAATATGAGAAAAACAGGTCAACTGCAAATATGACTGACTAAATTTCCATGGTTGAAAATTGGCAATTAACTAAGGAAATTCGAATAAAATGCATGAACGCATTCCGTCAACTTAATTTCTCTTAACCAATAGGTTAACTTAAAATATCTCTTCTGATTATTTCTTTGTCGATGATTTTTATTTTCAAGTAAATTAAAGAAAATTATTGTCGAAATGTTTGCAGAGATGTTTCCAGCAAGAAAAACTCTTCATTAATACGTAGTAGACAATGTTCAGTTTTATATTATAATTAATTTCATATTATAAACAATTAAGACTTGATTTTGCTCCAAGTTCGCTTTACACTGTGCGAAAAGGTCGCTTGGGACATATAAACAGTATTTTTTTGCAGATACATGAAATCGTTCGTGTAAAAAGCCCTTTAAAGACGTCCGTTTTTTTTTCTTGTTTGCTTTTACTTTAATTAATAAATTAGTGGACGCTTTTGCGTGTGTAACGTAGGATTTAAGAGACAACGGATATTACTTTCTGAACATAGACAGGCAACAGCCTCAATTATAATAACAAATTGTTATTAAACTGGCACTCCTGAAGAGTCCTAAAAAATGGCATCATTCTCGTCTCCGTGAAAGAAGCGAACAATACTCTCTGAGGAGATATTTAGGTATTGAAATGAGTGCGTATCAACAGGTTTGTTGAGAATAAATTTATAGCAAATTATGCAAAGTATATGAATTGGCAAAGGGAAATTAACATTTTCCATTAAAAGTTGTTTGTTGCCGCAAGCACTTACATTCAATTCCCTTTTGTCAGTTTGAAAATGACAAAAGAAAAAGGAGTTTATATATGTACCTACTCGTATATGGCCTGGGAACGCTGTGGGGGAGAGATAATTGATGGAAATTTTTTATTGTCACCTGACAATTTAAGTCGAATATGTGTCCGATGCAATGTGGTACGAAGGCCGTTTTTTAAATGTCGAATGAATTCAATTTCGTTTGAATTTGTGTTGGCATTTCACGAAAACTTTTATAATTTTTCAAATTTAGTAACACCTTGGCATTTTTTATTTTATTGAATATAAAAATAAAACCTATCAAAATTAAAACACGCATTAAACCATCATTTAGGCAATGTTTACACTGAAAAAAATCAATTTGTAAAGTTACATACTCAAAATCATTGATTATTTTTATAGACAACAAATTTTGTTAAAATGAAGCAAAAACTAATTCAAGATTTTCACTGTATATTAAACTTAAATTGCGGTTAATATAAGAGTTTTGTGAAAGCAGTGAAAAGTTTATTGCAGTCAAAATTTGCAACAAATTTCAGACATTATTTAATGTAGTATATTTTAATTAACGAATGTTTGTGGTTCTGCAACAATCAAAAATCGTTGTTTCAACAATATTTTTGATTGTTGCACAAACCACACACATTTATGAACGAAAATCTATTGTTTTATTGCTTTTCTGCACGACTTTGCACATAAACCGTGTAGAAAGAACTTTTCTGCAGAAAGTTCAGTTTTCAATGTCTCAAAACAGTTTATGAAACACTTTTCATGTCGGGCCTTTATGATGTTATTTTCATTTAGTTGTGATTGCGTCATTTTTCTCTCATTATTTACTTATATTTAGTCTAAATAAACAAATGTTAGAAAATTGCTGAAAATTGTATAACCGTCTGTGTTTAATTATTCTCTTGATTTACAATTGCATTTGTTGTTTTCACACACCAACCATTATATCCCGAAAATGTACTTTTCGTTGCTGTAGTAATTGGTAAAAATGAAGCCCTTGCAATTATTTTTGTTTGTTGAACAATAATCAGTGGATTTATATTTGAATAATCGCATTATTTAGGTACATAACAATTTTTTCAATAGTGGAATACTACAGGTATGACCCCAAAAATTCAATACCATCTGTTGTTTATATCTGTTGACAAATCAATTTTATTCCAAAATTAATTTGTGATTAATTTGTGTTCGAATATTTGTTTAGGCCCCACATAGAGACCTAATTAAGTCCCATTTGCATTATATTTCTACTCTCATTACTTATTAAACATATGACAAACCATGTTCTAAATATTCATTGTATTTACGTGCAATTTGTCATTTCAATTAATTATTGTCTGCGCATAATTTATGTCTAACAAAATGACAAGATTATTAATTAATTAATATATTATAATTATGGTGGCTGATGGCATTCGGAAAATAAATTTCGATGCATTACTACGGTGGCTTTAATTCATTAAAATAAGATGCAGTTTACGTAAATATGAAAATAATATTTATTAGAGCTTCTAGCATTGTTCCAATGTGGATGATTGGCTTAATTTTTGGGTCAAAGGGAGAATAAAATATTTCCACCCGATGGAAAACAAAACAGTAAACAAAATTAAATTTTACAACGTTATTACTGTAAAGACAACAAAAGGTCATTTGGATATTTTTTATATACAGCGAATCCATAAATTGGAATGAGGGTTTATGCAAAATGGATAATAATTTACCAACGTAATGCTGAATAGCACTTAAATAATGTATTTCGTTGTTTTTTTTGTACGGTGAAAAGAGAAACTGCTCCATCCCTATCCGTAAATACGTTCAATTTATGCTACAATCATAGGAAAATCTTTTCTTTTACGTCCGCAATAAATTAGATTTTATTTCAGCTGCTGGCTGTGCGGCCGCGTAATCCTTTTATTAACTTACAGAGAATCTGTATTTCCTGTGACCGTATATATCTCGTTTCTTGTACTTAATAACATATTGTGAAAATAATAAACGTGAAAATGCAATAAAAACTTACCTCGACTTATTTTTTTGGGATATTAATTCAGCGAGAGTGAAGAAGATTAGATAAAAAACATTCGAACATGACAAACCGTCCCATTATATTGTCTATTTATCAACAGGTGTTAATGAGACGTATTTGAGGTGGTATGGTGTTCAACCGGTGCTTTCAGGACACTGGTTTGTTGTTTTCAGGCGTCGAGACGCTTTAGTCTCTCGAAAAGTTTAGGTGGCGGGAACTGTGGGCGCAAATGCGCACATTTTAAATGTTCTCTCTTTTATCGAAACGTTCTGTACGTGCACCATCGATTAGAGATTTTAAAAATCCCATTGAAACGATATAGGAAAAATTATTGCAACCCAATTTCATCAGAAACATTTGGAATCGTGCAAATATACTCAAATTGTAAATCTGTCAGAAGAGTGTTTAATAATATACGATTGGGGGCGAAATTAGGAAGCAATTATTCGAATCAAATTCACTATTAGAGATATAAGTGCTGTAAATTTCGTTTATATTATAATTACGCTTGTTATCTTGATGGAAGAGCAATTCAGATATACAATATCGCACAAAAACCGTGACAATTAGTGATCTTTTTTTGTTTTTTTCTATAGCCTTTTTAGGTTTCATACATAACTATATTTATATAGATTCGTGGAAATTCAGGCTGAAAATAAGGTGATACATAATAAACAGCTTAGATATTTATTTTATTTCCTTACACGTGTAACAACAATTTTTGTGACAATGCCAATGTGTTGACAGTAAGAAAATCGCTCTTGTTATTTTCTAGGAATAACGTTTGAAATGAAATTCTCTTTTAAGAAGAAAAAAGCATTTGTAATTTCATTTTATGTGCTGTTACAAAGAACCGAGCAAAGAACTACAAAAGACCGTCTCAAGTGGTGGAAAAAAAACTAGCAACTCTAAATATAATTTAGTAGTATAGTGTAGTTGTTTTTTTGCGTTTTAATTTGCCATCACAATGGACAAATTACACAAGTTGTAACTTAAAGTGGACATCATTGTTGTCATAGTTTGGAAACTTTCCTAATTAGCCGCCTATTCAAGTGTAGTAACAAAATCAAATCACTTGTAAGCAAAAAAACAACGTCCTATAAGTGATGAAACAATATATTTTTAGTAAAAAGATTAATTAATCGCCGTCTAATGGTATCGTTCCCACAAAAACACGCAAAACGCACAAACAAGCCCCATCCATAACAGCAAAAATGAGCCGTGCACATCGTGCAGATTGAACGGTTTCCCAATTTGAAGGTGTTCCGAGCATTTGAGCAGTTTCTCAATGTAAAGGGCCCGTGGAAAGTCAACGAACCATTTGCCCACCAGACCGTTCTCGTTAATTCGCTGAAGGAACTCATTGAACACGTCCAAATAGGGAGAGCCTCGTCGGACGATGTACACGATAAAGTTGGAGAAAAGACATTCGTCGACAATATGCAACAATGGCATCCCATTCGGTTGGGTGTAGTTGATTAGAATGAAGAAAGTCGCTTCCGTTTTACGTTCAATTCCAGCAAAATTCCGTTCGAGTGCCGCCGTCCGCAGTGATCCATTACCCTTGGCGTGGGGTTTCGTCTGTAGCTTTTTCATCACATCCGTCGACTCGTAATCGAAGAGATTTAATGATGTGGAAATGTTTAAATTCGATTCGGCCAACTCTTCTAAAGTATCGATGTCTGGATAGAAATTTAATGTGGAGAACGATGTGACCAGTGTTCCCTCGAAAATGCCATGCAAAATGACACTGAACATTGCACAGCCAGTGAGAAAAATGTACTGTCCACTGCGTGGTCGTAAATTCACCGAGGACCCGATGAATAAAGCGTAAATTTGCAGGATGCCTGCTGTATTGTAATTTGTCGACGCTTTCTGGCAAACATACCAGAACAGCATACAAACCAACATGATAAAGAAAATTGTCAACCATGTGGATGTCTTGAAGCATCTGAATAGGCCTCGCCATTGTGGAATCCTCTCCGATTTCGGTACAACAAAACATACCGGATCGCTTAACAAAGGTACAGTGAATTCAATTACATCCGTACCATAATACACCTGATAACGACTGTTTCCAGCTAATTGCGCCCGTCCACTCACCACATCCGCCAAACTTCCCTCAAGTGTGCCATTCGTTGAATTCAAGCCGAATTTATTGCCCTTTGCCGGTTTTATAACTCGAGGTGTGAAATTCAGATATTCGGCTAAATTCACCATTACACAGCCATCTATGCCACTGATACCGGCCAACTTGTTGCGATTTCGATAGATGCGTGTATGCATATTGACGGGCAAATCACGAATAGCGGACGGTGTCCGCAGGAACATGGACACATTCAATGGATAACCATTCAAGTTTCGCACATTGTTCCGCACAATGGACTCGTTCATTGATAATCGTTCGATGCGGCCCCACGATTCATTGCCTGATCTAATGAATGGTCGATATATGTAGCCGATGTTGGGACGACAGGAGAACGGTGCGGTAATGACCACATTCAACAATTGATGTTTTCGCCATAAATCGATTAACAATTTCTTAATGTTGGTTGTATTGTTGCGGAAACAATAGTCGGACTGGACGATGTAAATTAGATAGAAAGAGCGACCATTCAAGTAAATCCATTTCCCACATGCATGAAGATAGGTATGCAAAACAGTTTCATTCCAGACCACTATGATGAAATTGTAGATGTATAATTTGCGGTTTGTTTTGATTGGGGAGCAATGTAGGTGCTGTTGCTGGGATGACTTAGTAATTAGATGGGTGAAAATTATTGCGGAAATGGGTTTGCCAAGAGACTGACCTAGGATGATATTGGTGAAGGCTTTGATGTCGTCCGAATGTCCGGAATCGTACATACTGATGAGAGTGAAATTCTGCTCAAAGGGGAATGTGTGATTGCTTACAAATGTGTGACCCCAATGCGCCACTGGGCCAATTCTCAGATCGCTCTGCATTTGATGTATGCCGATGATGATGATGCAGACAGGGAGGACCGTTATTGAAGCCATTTACGACAGAAACTAGTTTACATTTGTGGCAAATTGACTAATATGGGACTATGAAGACTTGGCGTCTTTGTATGTAGTTCCACTGTGTAATCACAACGTTTCAATTAGGTAATTGTATATTATTAAGGCGTTCAATGTGTGTATTCAGTGTCGGTATGATTAATCGTTTTATTACCGTGTTCATCTAGTGTAATAATATGTTGAAAAGCCGACAACATGTTGATTAAATACTATGTTTTAGAGTAATTTTTAATACGGCCAGAGAAATTCTAATTAAAAGCAACACGATTTATAATCAGTATGTCAAGCAATCCGTTTTCGCACAGTTTCCACATAAAAACTTCCCTTATAATTCCGTTGACATTAAAAGTTTTGTGAACATTTCAAAATTGTGTACTTACATAATCTGCTAAAAAGTAATTAAAACACTAAACGGTCGCATTGTAGCCATATAATTTATTGCTAAATATACAGCCACATGAAAGTGAAAATGTGTTCAGGTACAAATATTTAAAAACAATCCAAATCAGATTTTCAAAGCACATCAAACTAATTATTAATGATGCACCACTTGTACATAGACTAAAAAAGAACAACAACACAATACCTATAAAAAAACATGTCATCCAGCGACCCTGATGATGATAGTGGCCACCAGTTCTGGCTCAAGGTGGAATCGTGCTGGTTTTTTATTTACCGCACACTTAAGACACTCTTCTTCGTACCCAGACAGTCTAAGAATTGCAGGAATTTCATTGAACAAAACAAATTGTCAACCAGCTATTTGTTGTGCTACACAAAATAAGATGTGGTAAGAAATTAATTAAAATACCGTCAAATATTCCCAATAGAATAAATTGATTGTTTTGGTCGCACCTTGAGCCAGAACTGCTTCAAATACGCAAACTGTCTCCTAATTAATTAGTCTTTACAAGCTATAAAACATAACGATTATGTACAAATAAATAGTTTTTTTATTTACATAATAATCATTTAAGAAGCACATAGTGTTTTTTTTTCCTCTGACGTAAATAAATTTTAATTCATTAATAATGCTGATAAAATTTCAATATTAACATCACTTTTTCGTAATAAATCTCATTTTTTAGCAATAATAAAAAGTGTAAATAAATTTTCTAGATGGGGGGACATTTAAAAACAATTTTTAAATGTACGTGGGTGAATTTTTCAAATCAGCCCCGCACGCCTGACACGTGACCGCATTTTTCGAATTCACTAACGTACATTTCGGACATTCCGATCCGCCCACCTCAATCGGATGCTCATCAATCTTCGATTGACTTTTACAACACACCTCACACACGTTGCTCTTCAAATCATTCAAGTATGTACAATGGGGACACTCCCAATGTGTACTGTCATTCTTATTCTTCACCTTCTCCTCTTTCATCTTATTCCTGCCATCCAATGTCTTACTTTTACTCTCCCCATTCACATTCACCTTTTCCCTAGGCAAACTTTTCACTTTACTACTTGTACTTTGACTAGAATTCAATTTTTGCATGGATTTCGCCATTTTCATCTCATTCGGTGACACATTCTCATATGAACTGCTCTGTGAGTATCTTCTCTCCCTTTGTTTCGGTTCAATGCGTTTTTTATCCCGCTCCAAACTGTCATTCACCCTCAACGGCCTCTCATTCACTGATAGATTGTTGACGGCCTCATCTAAATTGGTCATTTTCACCTTTCTGGCGTCCTTCACAGCATTCTGTCGACTTGTTGGACTTAAAATGTCACCACGCTCTCCTAAATCTTTTGTATAGCCGGTTTTTTCCAAGTCTCTATACACATAATCCCAATCCTCATCTTCTAAATGCAAATCGCTTTTCTCCGTTTCACGGTCATGGTGGTTGTTGTTGGTTTTGTTCTTGTGCACATCGGGATATTGTTTGAATTTCTGACTACGTCCGTCCACCATGTCGTAACTGAGTCCGTTGTGCGATTCAAATTCAATCAACTGACCGGTAGGGACGGGATGATTGTAAGTGGACAATGGCGGATAGCCATTTGTGTACAAATAGCCGTTGGTGTTCGGCACAAAGGGAGGTTTAACTAGATTTGACTGAGCGTAAGGTAGGAAAGTGTTGTAGGCATTCGGCATGCCGGCATACGGCTGGAAATTGTTGGAACAGCACGGACCGCCGTTGCAGATGTAGGGAACTTGTTGCGGTGACGGCATCGATATGTAATGCTGGTTGGTGAGAGGCGGAAATGATTGGTGTAGTGGAAGTATCGGGGATTGGGGTGATTTCAGGACATATGGGGGAATGGAACGTGTTTGATCTTGTCTCTGAAAATATCGGAAGTTTTTGATCGCTTGTTCAGGTGTGCAGGCGTACATTCGACGGAATTCTAACAGATCGTTCCATGTTATGTTTGATGACATCGTTGTGACCTCTTCCCACATCATTTTCAGTATTTGACACTCGACGTAGGCGATGAGACAGTCTTTTGAGACGCTTTGTACGCGATCGGGGCAAATGGGGCCTTCCAGGATGAGGATACCGTCGCCGGCGTGTTTGTAGCCCATTGTTTCGAACATTACTTCAGCTCCGACTAGATTCGCTTCGATTTGGTGCTTGTAGAAACCGCTGTACATCTAAAAATGAAAACAAGGTTTTCAAATGTGTGTTGGGCAAGAGATTTCAGTTCGATTTACTTTAATTCGACGGTACTCTTTTCGCCACGGTTGACTGAGCAAATTTCCGGCGTATAATTGTATTGCATTCCATCCTGTTGCTGCTTTGTAACCGCTGAAATCAATTTTACTGCTTGCCGAACGTTCTAATATATCAGCGGTGGCTTGAAAGGCGAATTTTTCAATGTGTGGAGCGATACAAAGGTATTCTCTAATATAGTCTGCAACAGGAGAATGTTATTTATTTTACAGTTCATTTTAGGGGACGGATGAGTGGCAGACCTTCTAGTTTGTTCCGATATTCCATTTTTTCTGGGCTTTCTTCCATTTCCAAATAGCCCAAATGGTATTTATCGATTTTATGTCGTAATTCTCGTAATAGTTCATAAGTATTATCCATTATGACCATATTATTGTGCTAGATTTGTCTTGGGTCGGGTATATTTAAAGTTGAAGGCCTGAAACAATAAATTATTGTCAAATAGTGTTGATGATTAGATAATGAATCATCACACAATTACGATATTTAAATGAGAATGAATCATGTGAATAACGGTTTGTTTTTATAAATAAGTGCAATCCACCCCCACAAATTTATTTGATCAAAACTTGAAAGCTTTTGTGATGAACTTAAGAAAGGGATTCTTTAATTACCTTTTAATTATGGCACTATATTTTTAGAAGACACATTTACTTAATGCACTAAAATTGTGAATTTTAGTGTATTTGCTTCCTAGTTCCACAATTATCACCATTAAGTCCAAAAATAACTTGGCAAAAGCCTATTTTAGCCACTAAATTTGTTGCAAGGTGCTAAAGTGAGCAGTGAGCAAATGTTGACATATTTGTGTTTTGACGTATTGAATATTCTTGTCATCTGTTGAGAGGTAGCTGAATTAGCAATTGTCTGCCATCTGTTACTGTTACTCAGAAGTTACCTTGCCAAATTAAAAGGTGGTGATTTTTTTGAATAAAAATTAAACAATTTAAAATTTACAACAAATATACAAATAAATCAAATAAACAATTCAAGGACTACCCTTACTAACAACGTACTAAAAACTTTTGGATACTTGATGTTTTCTTACACACATATTTTTATATATATTTAATCCGAAATCCAATTGTTTGCACCAATTTAATTACATTTAATAATCAATAAACATCTTTTGTATTCATTATTTACTTAAAAATGTTTCTATACCAGTGGTTATTAAGCTTTTTCCAATTCCTCTGTCTTTTGCCATCCAATTCCGCATCTAACAAACAATTCTTTCTTATAAGAATACTCCTTTACCATTTGGTGTTTATCTACGGATGTGCTACTACCACAATCTTAACTATAAATACCAACAGTAGTAACAATCTCTCAAGATATTTTATCATAAGTGGCAATGTTATCTCTTTAATTTTCATGTGTTATGCACAATTATGTCCGATTCTGTACCAGAACCGCTTAGAACCAATCTCCGAAACAACGAGAGCATATTTAAACCATTCACAAACCTTAACAATCTTAAATATAATTGTGGTAATTTGTGTGGTGCTCCTTTTCAATCTTGTAACAGCAGCAATTTATCCTCTTTATGCGAAAGTATTTTATTTCTTCACAGAACTGCTCTCCGTCTGTACATGTCTCATTTACATCAACCACATTTTATGTCTACATTCAAAACTGAACGAAATTGCAATGGAAAGCAACCCTAGAGAGGCCTTAAATATCTACAATCACCAAATTCAATCCTTCAAAAACATTCAACGAGTATATAGCGTTTTAATTTGGTTGTTGCTGGCTTTCTGCTGCATTTGGCAGCTGCACAATTTCTTCCTCATATCTGTAAGTCTATTACGAGGAAATGTCAGTGAAATATATCCATTTATCATCTATTCCATTACGAAATTCGCTCCAATGCTCGCAATTTGCATAATTTCCGAGATTTATGAACGGAAGTGTAAAGAAATGGAAATACACCTTTCAGCACTTCTTCAGGTAACAAAAAAAAATCTGTAAAAAAACATCTAATCTAACAATTTTCCAGCATTCATCAACAACTTTAAGAATCACTGAAAACAGTAAAAACATCTTCAAAATAAATCTTGGCTTGTTTTACACCGTAAGTAATGAAAGATATTACAGTTAAACAAATTACAAATCTATTTTATATTCAAGATCATGTCGACCTTTCTGGCTTACATAACAATTTATCACCAATTTGAACAGCATTGAGGATTGTTTACATAGACGATGTGATATTCTTATGGAAATAAATCAAAGTGTCTTGCATTTCCCGAAAGTGTGCTAATTTGCATGCTTCCTCAACGTCCAACCATTTATAATCCTGATGTTCATCGCTCAAAATCACTTTGGTTTCGGGATTTTTCAGTTCAGCAGCATAATAAGTAACTGTCTTCGGTTTACCCTTAACTTGGTACTCAATGGAATGTTGGACTTTGTTGGAAATGTCCAAATCTTCCTTCTTCAAGCCGGCTTCCTCTTCAGTTTCACGTATGGCTGCCTCCATTGCGGTTTCGCCGGCGTCCAAATGACCTAAGAACAGCATAAAATGTAATTAAGATGACTTTTGAGCAGGGGGAATCGTAACCTTTCGGTGGAGTCCAATGATGAATTCCATAGGAAGTTTGTAATAATAAAAACTCGACTTTCTGAGCAATTTTCCGGAACACAACCAGTCCTGCAGCGGCAGTCGTCATTTTTCGTTATTTTCTTACAAACCGAAGCCCTTGCGCAAAGCTTTCGCTTCAGCCGACGAAATTGGCTTCAATCCGAATCCTTCTAATCTTGGCTCGTGTTCAAGGTCCCGTAACTGACTTAATTTCCCTTTAATATCCTCCTGCAACTCCTTGAGATCCCTTTCTATTGTTTCAAGTTCTACAAATAATGAATATTTATGCATAACGAACGTAATTGAACGACTGTTGTTTACCTTCTTTTAAAATGACTTTGCACTCTTCTGTTGGTCGTTCTACGTACACCTGACCAACTTGCATCCACGTTCTACGTTTTTCCACCGTTCCCAGAGCCCTAAACGCTTCCCGAACTTTATTGTGAGCGTTGGACAATTCCAATTTCTCCTCCTTCAATGTGAGAATATTTTGGCCAAGTGTTTCGATTTCATGCAAATATTTATACGATTTTTGTGTTTCTATGTCACTTAAACTCATTGAACTTGTGATAACAACACAACAAATCGATGATAAATCTTTTATTTATACTGCAATTCACTGTAATTTATCACTCTTTCAACGACAAGCCAACAACAACCGAACCTCAAAAAAATGTGTACAGGTTAGAACAGCTGATTATAAATTTTTTAAACAATTTATCTGTATTTAACAATGTTTATGTCTTTATTTCGTAAAAAAGAGGTGAACCAGAACGCCAAACTGGAAATCGAGAGTGTGGACAGTCTGGAAATAAAAGACACTGTTTACGGTACTGGAATTTCAGCCAAAATGCAACCCAAACTCTATTTCATGTTTTTATTGTAGATTTAATTAAAACAATCAAAGACCCAGAGAAACCAAACACTTTAGAGGAGCTGAATGTTGTCTATGAGGATGGAATTCAAGTAATTTCTGCTTAAACAACCGTTCCTGCGCTAAATTTGCAAATTGTTTAATTGCAGGTTACACAACCAACCACTTACAGGAACGTTGTACGAGTGGAATTCAATCCAACTGTGCCCCATTGCTCTCTAGCCACTCTGATAGGTCTTTGCATTCGAATGAAACTGGAAAAATGTATGCCCTATCCTATAAAATTAGACATATACATAAAGAAAGGTGCTCACACAACAGAAGACGAAAGTAAATTGATTTTTCACCCCCGCACATGACTAATAACCAATTTCTGTTTTTCTTTTAGTTAATAAACAGATTAATGATAAGGAACGGATAGCTGCTGCAATGGAAAATCCTAATCTGAAGACAATGGTGGACCAGTGCCTGAAAGAGGACGACTGACCGAATTTTAATTATACACCCGTATTATTTTATTGTAGGTACTTTGTTTTGTTTGTAGACTTTTAGTAATTTTTAATAAACAATATAAAATATAAATTGTTTTAATATCTACCAAAAGGACAATAAAAAGTATTACATTTTATATTCAATGAAAATATATCGTATGCGGTACATTTCTAGTGTATTTTTTTATTAATTGTAGAAATAATATATAATATGTACATGATACAGCAACAGAAGCCCCCCGAACAGTGCAGGTTAACGCTTTTTCAATGTTAAAAAGTATGATTAAGAATCGAGTACATAAACTGTTCATTTATGAGGCCCACGCTTCTAATTCCTTCATATCATCGTCATCCTCCACTTTTTCTACAAAAAAAAAAAGAAATAAACGAATTTGGTAAAAAACTGTATCGAATTATCTTACTGGCTGGAACTTTCTTCGGTTTAGCGACTTCACCCTGTGGAACAGCGGGCAAGTCTTCCGCTCCGGGCACTTTTAATAATTCCTCTTCTAAGTCCTCTTGTTCTAATTTCTCTAATTCACTGTTCAACTCGTCCTCGTCCAGATCTTCACCGAAACCAACCGGATTACTAATTGCATTCGATATTTCATTGGCTAAGTCCTGTTGTTCAGCAATATCGTCCATCATATCGTGCACTTGGTCCACGTCCCTACAAAAATCAGTGGATTAGTTGTAAATAAACCAATTAAAATCGTTATTAGAACGAACATGTGTTGGTGGGCATGTTTTAATGATTCAGCAGCATCCTTCATTGCCTTCAAGACAGCCGTATTCGTATTGGCTCCTTCCAGGGCTTCTCTCTGCATTTCAATCGTACTAAGAGTGCCATCGATTTGGGCTAATTGCTTTTCATAACGCTTCTTTCGTTTGAGTGCCTGAATGGCAGCTGAAACATTGACAATGAGTCATGGGATTTTACAATGGTTTGGGGACAGTTTACCTCGTTTGTTTGAAGAGGCATTCTTTTTGGCTAATCTAAGTTCCTGTTCGATTTTCTTCTCAAGGTATTCCTCTTTTTTCACTAACATATCCTCGGTTTCTCGTAGCTTTTGGATCGCTTCACCTGTGGTGAGGGCTTGATCCTCTTTTTTACCACCAAACAATTTACCAAAGAAACTCATCTTGACAGTTAACTATTACCAATTTTATAATTAAACAAACTATGTGGGAAAATTTTGTAAAAGGTTTTTCAACTTTTCTTTTTTAATATGTCTGATTCATTTGACAGTTATTAGTATGAAATACGTAACAAAGCGGACCAATCAGAAGTTAGTAATGAACACCTGTCATCGGATTACTCATAGGAGTGTGTTCGGAAGTCACTCGAATCTTGTTCTCTCTGTCCAATATACTATTTAAACGAGGATAGTGCGAGATCCCGAACACTTTGCATCGACAAGCGGTGCAATATGTCAAAACGTCGAGAATTTTCAAAATGACTGTCAAAAAAATGGCTATTGTTTTCATTTTCGTTTGGCTTTAAAAAAGATGCCACTTTCCAATAGCAATATATGGTTTTCTAATTATATATTTATAGAATAGTAAACGGAGTGTGGTTATGGCCTCGTCCCAAGATGCTTGGTATTTATCGCTTTTAGGTTTAGCGGAACATTTCCGTACATCCAGTCCTCCAATGATAAAATTGTGTATACAATGTTTACAAGCTGTTTTTAATTTCAAACCACCACAACGTGTGGAAGCTAGGACACATTTACAATTGGGAAATATATTATTAAGTCATACGAAGAATGTGGACCTAGCGAAAACCCATTTGGAACAAGCCGTATGCCTTCTAAAAACTCAATTCATTTCCAACTTATTCACAATTTCATTTCAGTGGCTCCTTTCCCAAGTGATAAATTCGTTCGATGATGTTAAATTCGAAGCTGCCAGTGTTTTAGCCGAATTGTACGAGCAACAGGAACAAATTACCTTATCCAAGCCTATATTAAGGAAAGCAATAGAATTGTCACAACATAATGTTTATTGGCATTGTAGATTAATTTTTCAACTAGCTGTAAGAGCAACAAATGTTTATAGACAAGTGCAGACTTAATCACTTTGTTATATTCCAGCAAATACATGCAACTGAGAAAGATTATCAACTAGCTAGCAGCTTACTAGGTGTAGGAGTCGATTTTGCCCATATATCAAACGCTTATTACACAAGAGTTTTATTTTTGTTGAGTAAAGGAATGGTAAACACTTCAATATCCCAAACATTCATTGTTAATTCATGATTAACGTCGTTTTCAGTTGTTGTTAATTGATAAGAAGCTGCAGGAAGTCCAGCCGGTATTAAACCAAGCTAGTCATCTTATAGAAACATGGACAGGTGCTGTTTATCAGAAGGAATATTTAAAAGTGTACTTTTTAGTGTTACAAGTGTGCCATTATTTGATGGCCGGCCAAGTGAAGAGCGTAAAACCATGCTTAAAACAGTTACAACAAAGTATACAAACGATAATGGCCACTGATGATAGTATGAGATTCAAATTGAAAAAAACTCGTTTTCTAACGTTGATTTTGCAGTTTTCACTGGTCCCAGTGCTGGGGACATGTTTCTATGGATGCCCAAAGAACATTTATACGTTCTCGTTTATTTAGTGACGGTAATGCATAGTATGCAAGCTGGTTACATGGAAAAAGCCCAGAAATACACCGATAAAGCCCTCATGCAAATAGAAAAATTAAAAAGTAAACACAGAATGTGAACAACGATTTACAATTAACATTTTCAACAGTTTTAGATAATAAGCCAATCCTATCAGTATTCCAATTAATGTTGCTGGAGCACATAATTATGTGTCGATTAGTGATGGGCAACAAGACGCAAGCGTTACAAGAGATTTCCACGGCGGTGACATTGTGCCGACAAACGCCCCGTTTGCTGGACACACATGGGCCCCAATTGCACACACTTCTCGGTCTCTATTCGATGAGTATGAACTGTATGGAAGCGGCAGAGGCGCAATTTATGGCAGCTTTGACGGTAACACGCTCAATTAACATTGAAAATGTAACTTGACCTTGACTATATTTCAGACTTCACGGGAACGTGAATTGTGGACATTCGCTAATTTAAATTTGGCTATTGTTTATTTACGTGGCAAACGAGAAGCGGATTTCAATGCATTACATGAACGAATCAATCCGGAAAGTCTGCCCTCACATTCGCACAGTTTACGTGCGGCCGCTTATTACGTGCAAGGATTGCAAGCGTTCTTTCAGGGACGTTACAATGAGGCGAAACGATATTTGAGGGAAACGTTGAAGATGGCCAATGCGGAGGACTTGAATCGTTTAACGTCGTGTTCGTTGGTGCTGTTGGGCCATATATTCTTGTCGCTGGGCAATAGTCGCGAGAGTATGAATATGGTGACGCCAGCAATGCAATTGGCTAGTAAAATACCCGATGTTCATGTACAGTTATGGGCGTCTGCAATTTTAAAAGGTGAACAATGGTTAAAGTTGAAAAAGTGGAAGATTTAATGTAATTGTTTTTTTGCAGATTTGTATAGAATTTGTAACGATTCCCAACGTGAAACGGAAGCGTATCAAAGACACGTGAATTTCTCACAAAGTTTACTTACCGATCATTTTCAAGCATCACAAATGGCCGAACATAACAGTCTTATTATGTGGACCCGTGGTCCATTTCCTATGAATCCTCCAACAAATTCTCCAAGTACATCAGGCGTTTTATTATAATAAATATAGAAAAAAAATTATTGAGATCTTATTTGTACGTTTTTTTTCCATTTATCTGAACGAAACTGAGTTTTCATTCTAATTTATTGTAATATATTATATATTAACTTTTCTACCATAACATTTTTTATATAAAACAAAAACTAAGAATGTATAATAAATTATTTTGAGAAGTTGTATTGTTTTAATTTACTGGGAAAAAATGCGAAATGCCTTTTTTTTAGAAAAACAACAATTTGTGGAACGAAAAAGGGTTTATTTAAAAAACTACAAAAATATATTTCTGGAAAACAATTTCGTCAAAGAGTCACATTCGTTCTTTAACACAAATTTAAATGTCAAAACCTAATAAACGCAATTCTATCACAGATTTATTAAGTTTTTATATCGATGCAATGACACTAGAGTCAACATAATTTAAGACGAGTGAATTTTATAAACTAAAAAAATAACGAAAAGTATAACTTTCAAATAAACATTTCTTTCTGAACGAAAAAACATTCTAAATCAATGAAAAAATAAAAAAACACTAAGAAAACTTAACAAAAAAAAATTAGTCCCAGGACTCCGCTTCCTCAGCATTTGGTTGAACTGAGAAGTCTTGTGCCCGTCCAAAATCATCCTGCAAAAAAAAACCATCCATTACCAAAAATCCTTATTCAAAAAACCACTCAACACTTACTCCTCGAATATCGGTACCCCCAAAGTTATCATGCGAGTGACCACCGTATCCACCACTTTTCAAGAATGACGGCACCTCCTGTCCAGCTTGCTGTAATATCTTGGCCAGGTGTCGGGCCAAATTGCCATCATTGTCCGCATCATAAAAACTCGTGGCCTTGCCACGATTTCCCACACGACCTGTACGCCCAATTCGATGGACATACTCATCAATTTGTTTTGGTAAATCATAATTAATCACATGCTGAACATTTTTTATGTCCAATCCACGGGCCGCCACACCAGTGGCTACCAAAATGTTTCTGTAGCCGTTCTTAAAGTCACGCAAAGCGGTCTCTCGTTCACGCTGCAGACGATCACCGTGTATACTAGTCGACTGAATGTCATTCTCACTTAAAAGTGATGCCAAGAAATCAGCATTACGTTTGGTCTCGACGAAAACAAGCGTCTTCTCTTTACCACCACCTGAAAACGAATTTTAATTAAAATTCAATTATTGAAAATATACTCAAACGTACTTTCTTTGAGCATTTCAATTAATTTATGTTGCTTTTTATATTGCGACACTTCATAGAAGATTTGTTCAACGTCCGTTGACGCACTGCCCACAATACCGACCGCCACAAAAACGTAATTGTGCAAAAATTTCCCCGCTAAATGCTGAACCTCTTCCGGGAATGTAGCGGAAAACATGAGCGTTTGTCGATCCCCAGTTGAAGTCATGGTTGGATGGGTCAATATTTCCTCAACAGAGGGTAAAAAGCCCATATCCAACATACGATCGGCTTCATCGAGTATAAAGAACTCGACGGACGCGAATGAAACGTTCCCTTTGCCCACGAAATCAATCAAACGGCCCGGAGTCGCCACCAAAATATGACAACCATTCTAAACAGATGACACAAAATTACTTAAAATATTTAATACGAAATATGCGGACAACTCACGGCTATTCGGCTTCTTTGATGATTCGTCGACGCTCCACCATAAATTTCTATCACCTTTACAATGGAATTGTAAGCGAACTTTCTGCCCTGTTCGGCAATCTGAATCGCCAATTCCCTGGTCGGACTCACAATCACCACACGCGGTTGAATGCAGTAATCCTCAACAATTGGAGGTTCTTGTTTCTCCAACAATTTATTAATGATTGGCAGCATAAAAGCGGCCTGAAAAAACGAGTTTAAAGACCAGTGTTTCGACAGGTGTTTCTTTTATTTACCGTCTTTCCAGAACCAGTTTGGGCACAACCCATCAAATCTCTACCGGCCAAGATAATCGGTATTGCATGCTTCTGAATCGGTGTGGGTCTATTATACATTGACTTATTCACATTCTCTAATAAATGTGCTCGAAGACCTGATTGTTCAAAGGATGCGATTGGTGGTGGCACATCTTCACCAGACACCTTAATAAAAATGATTTAATTAGAAAACACAATCACAAAATCCAATAAAACACTTACTTTCACTTCGATATCGTCTAATTTCATGAAATTTATTCCACTACTGATTGTGCTAGTGAATAATTCATCGCCATCCAACGAGTCCGGTGGAATGTAGATCTCTCGTTTCTTTTCTTCACCTGTTCATAATAAAATCAAGTTTAGAAACGAATGAATTTATTTTAAAATAAATATTTACCATTCTCATTACTAGATCCATGGTCTCTATTTTGAAAACCGTCACCACCACGGTCTCCTCTGTTTCCGTCTCGGCCTCCTCTGGGGCCTCCACGGCCGCGTCCGCCGCGTCCTCCACGGCCCCCGCGTCCTAAACCACCCGAAAATCAACATTACAAATCAACAAACAAACGTTTACCTACTGAAACCGTCTCCAGAACTTTCTCTATCTCCATTGTCGTAATTATTGCCACCTCCCCATGAATCATGGCCACTGTCTTTATTTCCATAATCGTCGTTCGAGGTGTCGTTGTTGCCCCATCCACCGGACGAGTGGTTATCGTCGCGTCTTCGCTCTCTGAAGCCGCCACCCCTCTGATTATCGCGTCCACCACGTCCGCCACTGTAACCGCCACCGCGGCCACCACGTCTCTCTCTATTGTTGTTGTAATTATCAGATGGAGCGTCGTTCCATTCGCTCTCGACTAGAGTGCTTTGATCGCCGGAATTTCCATTGCCCCAGCCATCGTTGGAATCGTTGGATTCGACGGCTTTGAATCCCCGGCCAGCACTGAACCGGTAGCCCCCTTCGGAAGGAATGCCGGCGCTCTGTGAAAATGACAAAAAGCACTTTAGACATTGGAATAATTAAAAAAAAGGAGCAATTACCGTTGAGGGAGCAGCGGGTGTCTCGGGGTAATCATCCCAATTGTCGTCCATTATTCTTTTTTCTTATAGAAACGCTGCGAGTTACGACAAGTCCGAATATTGAGCACGTGGTATCAGTACTGACAAAAGAATCAAGAATTAAAATGTTGTAAAAAATGCCGAAATAAGGATATGCAAAAACTGGTTTGAATATTTATAACGCTTACGAGATAAAATGCCGATTCAGCATAAAAATAAATGCTGCTAACTTACGGAGAACGAAGCTCCTTGTTCTTCTACTTTTAAAATGAATATATTATTTTCTGCCTGCTGCACAAGCACAAATATAACATTTCTTGTTTCGCTTTTTTATGTACTCACTTCTTAATATCGTATAACAAGTGTGCGTGATTAAGAAGGATAACTTTACAGTTGCCTAGTAATCAAACAAAGACAAAAGATATCTGCAATGAGTGCAGATTTCTATTTTCAAATTTGGCGGTTGGTATGTGGGAGCGGGAAATTTAAAATTGTATCAAACTGCATGAAATTTAACCAAATCTACCCCGAATTTTTACAGTTTATGCATTTATTTATCTTGTACTTCAACCATATTTAAAAAAGCTTGCCCAATTTAAATATTAATTCGAAATTAAATAATGATTCGAAAGATTCGGAACATGCCACTTGTTACACGTGACATGACTTGACATTCTGACATATGCAAATTATTTCCCCAATGTTTACGTCGTATTCTCAAATATACATTTAGTTCTGGAATGCACTCACGGTCATTCATCTTATTTTATTGTTGAATTAAGTTTTGTTTGTCATCAATTTTCCTCCTAAATGTGTATACAATCAAGTCAGTATGGACGATGCCCGAGAATTAATGAAAAATCGTGTCTATTTTGCGGCAAAAGATGGTATGTCTCTTGCTTTATACTCTCTAATCGAAGACAAAGTAGACATAGAAAGCTTACTAAATGAGGTACGTTCCCTTGACTCGATTTCCCAACACAAAGAAAACTCTTAACCTCTGTCGCTTTTCTAGAAAATAATCGAAGACGATGGCCAAGTATGCACACCATTAATTGTCGCAGCTCGTTTTGGCCACGAAAAAGTGATCCGAATGCTAATGTCAAAGTTTAAATTAGATTTAGAGCAGGAAGGCATTGTGAAATTCGATGGTTACGTTATTGAAGGTCCTAGTGCTCTTTGGTGTGCTGCATGTGCTGGTAAAATTCCATTCTGATGCAATACTAACGAAATCTACATATTACCGTGTTTAACCTGTCATTCCAGGCCACTTGAATGTCGTCAAATTGCTCGTGAATGCTGGCGCGGACGTAAATCACCCCACAAGAACCAACTCAACACCCTTGAGGGCCGCCTGTTTCGATGGTCGACTAGACATCGTCAAATATCTCACATATCACAACGCCAACATTCACATTGCCAACAAATACAACAACACTTGTCTCATGATAGCCGCATACAAAGGACATTTGGACGTTGTAAGCACATTTCTCTTTCTATACTCCCCCAAAGAACTCGATATATCGCATGCACAATTACATAATCGTATCGAATTTAACAAAATCAAAAAACACTAATCATCGAATACTTGTTGTTTTATGTGTTGCATAATGAACTAGCGCTGTTTGCTTGTTTTTTTAAATGTATATCAATTATTAAATAGTGTAATATTTTACAACAGGTTAGTTTTTTACTAGAAAATGGGGCGAATCCTAATGAGAAAGCATTGTGCGGTGCAACAGCACTCCACTTTGCCGCCGAATGTGGCCATGTAGATGTTATAAAGGAATTGTTGAAGTATAATGCCAAGTGTACGGTGAACGATGCCAATATGACGCCTATTAAAGCGGCCGCTGAACGGACACGTTCCGAAGTCGTTGATTATTTGGTGGAACGGCCGGAGATCTCATTAGAGGAACGTATCGAAGCGTTGGAATTGTTGGGCGCTTCGTATGCGAACGACAAGGAGAACTATGATATACTGAAAGCGTACAAATACATGCACAAATCAATGGAACTGAGGTAGACTTGAACTTGGCAACTTGAAACGGAAATTTTGATTATAAAATCAATGTTTTAGGTATCAAGACCCGAATAACCCGATAAGGAAGCGTCTAATCACCCCAATCGCCGCGTATGAGAATTGGATCGAATGTCAAACTTTAAACGAACTGGAAGCAATCCAAGGGAACAACAATTTACTCCATCTGGAAGGGCTGACGATTAGAGAACGAATACTGGGTGTTAATAATCCCGAAGTGCCGCATCCAGTGATTTATCGGGGCGCTGTGTTCGCCGACAATGGACGTTTCGATAGATGTTTAGAATTGTGGTCGCACGCTCTAAAATTACGCCAAAGTAATCATGTGTCTGTTGTCAAAGATCTGCTCCGATTCGCACAGGTGTTCTCGCAAATGTTGCACGTTGGAGTGCGAGTCACATACAATCAAGTGATCGAAGTGTTGTCTGCAGCGATATTGGAATTGGAGAGAAACAAAGAGAAAATCGAACATCCTGAAAAGGGGCGAAAAGAGGAGCTCGAAAGTATTGTGGACGATATGGAGAATAATCTCACAACAACCTTATACTTATTAACCATTGTTACAAAATTGCTTAAAGACTGTACAGAGGAGGAGAGATTCAATGTAAATCGAATGGTGTTCACATTAAATCAATTACAAATTACGCTTAGAGATGGACAGACGTTGTTACATTTAGCGTGTAATGGCGAGACGCCAGTGGACGATTTCCATACAAATGATGTGTGCAAGTGGGTAAAACAGTGACCTAATTGAATGATTGTTTTTCAATTGTTTTGTTTTTAGATTTCCGTGTGCCGAAACGACACGATTGCTGATACGTTGCGGTGCGAACGTGAATGCAATGGATTGTGATAGAAATACACCCTTACATGTGATAGTAAATTACCATAAGGCAATATCGGATTTTATAACGTTACACACGATTATAACGGAATTGACGGAGAGTGGGGCACATGTGGATTGTGTGAATAAACGGGGTGAAACACCGTTGGAATCATCGGCCACTGGTGCCGCTGAGATAATACTAAAAACACAAATGAAATTGAATTTGCAATGTTTGGCTGCGAATGTATTGAAACGTCACAAAATACCTTATAAAGGTATGGTACCTAAAACGCTCGAATCGTTCATTGAACTACATTGCCCAACAGTGAAGAAACATTAGTTTACTAGTCGAATAATTTTTTAACTTTATACTCATGTATATGTATAATGTATATTAATTAAATATGTAAGTATTTGGAGATTATTTTTTAATTAAAAACCTGTTTTTATGCAAATAACTTGTAATATGTTTCGATATATTAAATGTGGTGCTATATATTTTTGAGACTGTTATAAATTTAAAAATAAAAGAAACGTTTTTTTCCTGATTATGTGCGATTGCGTTTCATTAATCACCCAGCGGAGACGAGACATTTGTTTAGAGAATTTGTTACATAAATTTTTATTCTCATGACCTAATGGTCAATGTTAATTGCATACACTGTTTTAATGTCCAGCAGGAAGTTTTATTATTTTCGCTCTTTCATAATGCAATGTGTTGCATGAATAATTCATTATTTATACATTTATTGTGTTAAATAGTCCCACGCGAATTTATAAATTTTAAACATACCACAATTAATGTATAGCGGACAAATTAATTGTTTGTGGTTTTTAGATTGTTTCCAATTTAATTGTGCATTATCGGAAGCGCGCGGACATATACAAAATTAAAATATTCCAATATATTTTATGTAAATATGTTATATTGCCAGTTTAAACTCAAATAAACTTGTTTTTGTTCTAATTAACTAAAAATAAACTGCAATATATTTTACAACAATTAAACATGTTAATCTCTTTCTCTGTTGTTTGTATAATTGTTATGTAAGGGAATTTTTTGCGAGTGTTCTCTAATTCCAGTACAATAGGCTCAGGGTGGTGTTAAATCGACTTTTAGTCCAATTGTTTTACACACTAGTCTCCGACTGTGTAGAATTAAAAATAATTCGCATTTATTAAAACACGCTTTTCGCCTTTTACATCCTCTCCACCGAAATTCCCATAGAAATGGGCAACATAAATTTCCCAAACAATCGCACACATTAGAGTGAAATGCGGCAATTATCTTACTGTATTATAAGTCACAGCATCCCTCCATCCATCTCTATCCCAGTAAAATAGTACGTCCCTGTCTATTCGCAAGATCCGGTGGGACTGCAATTATTATTACAACATCTCGCACAGAATCACAGAGTTGATCATCGTGGATGTAGTGTAACACACAGTTTGCGGGCGTCAGTTGATATAGAAGGGTATTTCGCGGTGTTTGTTGCTCCGTCTGCGCGCTTTTTCTCTGTGTGCATGGTGTTTAAATCATCATCAAAGGCAATTTAATACCCGTATTTATAGGACTCGGAATTGTTACGTGGATCGGATACGTGCAACATAAATAAAATCAAAACACACGACCACCAAGTTAGACTTTTTTACAACCTGTTGAACAAGTAGGTCCCAAAAATCGTCTTTTTCACACATATTCATCTTCGTCATTTCATTTATTGTGCACTCAATTCATTCTCAATGCAAATACGACAGGTGGTGGACTATTTTTACACAAAATGCCTCACCATATCAAGAAAAGCGCAATTTTACAATTTTGGCGGGAAACCAATTTTCCAGTCCAATTTTTCCCTTTGCGATTTGATTAATCGCATTATTATGGAAATTCGCGCGATGAATTCGCTTTGTTTGGGTATATAATGTGGGCGAATTAGCGGCATTGTCTATTTCGGGTGATTTACATACGAAAACAGGCCCATTTTCGGTATTACAACGGATTTGTAATAAAAAAAAACTAAACGCTATTCTAAACTATCCATTAACGCATTAATCGTGATCAATGTAATTGTATAGGTGAAAAATGATTGTAAACAAAGTGTAAAAACCTTGACACATCTTGTTAAATTCCTAAATTACCAATGCATAAATAAACAAGACAATATCAATTAAAAATCTATGAAAGCGAATTAAAACTCTCTTTAAACTGAAATAGAAAAAAACATGTTTCCATACTGAATAAATTACGTGGGTGTAGTAAGCGTTTTACACAATATATCCATTGTACCATAACAAACAATATTTGGAAACAACAATTTGCTCTCTCACGAAAATGGACCGGTTTTGTAATAAAAATCTTGATTTAAATCCGAACATTTGGCGTGCTTGTTTTTCTCTTTAGCACGTGCACAAATTACTAGGTTTTCCACCCATCCCCCCACTTGCCACCCTCATTGATAAGTCTCTAGTCTCGGAAAATGCTGCCGGTTCAGTGTAGGTGGTTTTTCATTAAATTCCCAACCACACACACACAAAGTGCATCTTATTCCCAATATGAATACAATACTAATAATAGACGGAAGCGATATAATACAAAATTTCTCACAAAGCCCTTGTCAAAATGCCAATTTCAATATTCAATGATGGCGCATACAAAATACGAAAATGAAAATAAGTCATATTTATTCAGGGGAGTGGAAAATTAGAAAAAGACTGCCTTCTCCCAGCGTCGTGTGAATGACAATGGCGCCTTCGCCCAAATCCTCGACTTTCTCAAACACATCAGAAGCTTGTTGTCTTTACTATATTTATAATCCAACACACTTTTGTCTTAACAAAACGTGTAAACAAAACGGTTATTGGCGTGGGCCCCAGTTTCATTTTGCGACACTAATCGTTTAACACAATAAAAGCGTGAAGAAATCATCATAATATAGCATCATTGCTGCAGGCACGTTTTCGTCAATCTCCCGCTCTCCGGTTCTTTTCTCTCGCAATCTCACCTACAAACCCAAAAACTACAATTAATCCATCAATTCTTATTAATTGCATGGTTATAAATATGTGCATAGGAAAAAATGGTTCCCTTAGACTATACGGATCGCATAATGCCTCACTTTTCATTATTAATTTATTTTTATTAAACACTTCCTTTTGTACAGTCATCTGCCCCGCTACCGCCCCGCTTTTTATACCTATAAAATCTATTCTTTTTTCCATTCGCAAGGAAATCTACTGATTTTTCACTAGTTTTAATTTTTTATATAAAACCAGCTTGTAAATCACTTTGCATGACATCATTTTATCATAAAAGAATTAATATTTGTACAGCTAATAGTTAAAAGTAGTTAATTCCAGTACAAACAACTGATTAGAATTTTTACTGAAAAAAATCTTATTTATTATAAATTAAATTAAAATTGATTAATTTATAAACGAGTTATTTGGTTCAATTCGCTGATAGAACATAATCAGGAAAGGAATTAAAATTATATACTTGATATCGAAATTTATGTTTCTAAGGTCATTCAATGGCCATTAAAACAGAATTTTTTATACAATCATTTCAGGTGCGAAAGACACACACAATTAATGCAAGAATTTCCAATTAAGCAGTTTGTACTCGATTCTGTTTACATCATTTTATAAATCAGTCGAGGACAAATCAACTATTAAAAAAATTCTCTTATCGATTTACTATCGCTGGAAAATTGTTGTCTTTTTTACCACAAAAAAAACCTAATTGAATTCCTTAATACCTTTTCCAATAGAGAAATATCAAAATCTTTGTAAATTTTCCCAGAAAATCAAATCAGTTCTTTAAAAAACGCAGACGAATTGTTTACAAGTAACATAAAACTGTCTCTTTCATTATTTATTAAGAAAAGCGTAATTAAATTTATGAGACGCATGAATACTGCTCGATTACAGTGAAACAGAGCTTTGGAAAATGTAATTTGCAGTTGTGGTGGAGGCGCACTGTGTAGCCCTCTACAGTCCATAGTTTACAATATTCCGACCGTCTTTTGTTTTTTTCACCCAAAATGCCATCTCATTTCTTAAACCATTATCTTCCATTTAGAGAGAGCGAGCAATTAATCACGTTTTCGGGGCTATCAAACATGGCTCCAATTTTTGTACCAAAACAAATCCATTTTGATAAAAGTTTGATGAACAATTACTCTCAATTCCAAACATTCTTGCTATTTCCAGACACCACGTCTGTCTTGCAACCAAAACCATTTAATCAAAACCTCAGCAAATGACAAATTAATTCCACTTTCACTGTTTCAGGTGCCGAAGATGCCGCACGTAAAAAGATCCTTCTTGCGCGAGAACCTGCTCACCATCCTCACCGTAATCGGTGTGTTTGGGGGCACAGCGGTCGGCTGTATCCTACGCGCCACCTCGTCCGGTCCATGGACGAAACGCGAAGTCATGTATTTAGCATTTCCTGGCGAACTGTTTCTCCGAATGCTAAAAGCCCTCATCATTCCACTGCTAATGTCCTCGGTGATATCCGCAATTGGCAGTTTAGATCTCAGTCTATCGAAAAAGATCGCCTACAGATCGATCTTCTATTATGCAACAACGACCGTGTGTGCCGTCATATTGGGCATCATTCTCGTCCTCACCATCCGGCCGGGCGTCGGGGCGACCGCCTGGTCCGCTCAGGGGGGCTCGTCGGACGGCAAACAGGTGCTGTCGCGGCACGTCCTCACCCAGGACACCCTCCTAGATCTAGTCAGGTAAGCGACCACCTCCGAGGCCGAATCCAGGCCCGAAATACACCCGTTTGGTTGGGCGTTAATCAAACACAGGAAATTTTCATGTATGTTCATAATGATCTCATGTCAACTGTATATCCGGTTTCATAGTTTATGTTGTGAAATATTATTGCAACTAGTTTCGAATGGGACATAGAAACTGTTTCGGAAAGTTCACAACTCGAGTCCATTTTTTATTCTCAATACACTCTCTGTTCGCCCTGCTAGCAAATAAACACGAAAAACAATTTCTATGTAAATGGAAAGTTGGAGAGCCGTTTTTCCACTGTGTATCTGTCCCCGTCTCCCTCCTCTGGTCCCCTTTGCACTTACAGACTCCCCCCTGTTCTGTGCAAATAGAAATAACTTTATATAACGTATTATTAAATTTCTAGTCCCGTCTTCAATTTATCTATATTTAGAGTAAACTGTCTAAAATTGTGTCCCTCTCTTTCTGCCACTCGGCACATCTAAATTCAATATACTTATAACCGATTTGTGTCTACCGATTTTATTGCCCTTTTTCCAACTCATTCTCGCATTTTAATCGCTACATATTTTTAATCATTTCCTCTTTCTCTCTTACAGAAATCTCTTCCCTCCAAATCTAGTCCAGGCTTGCATTGCACAGGTATGACATGAATTACAATAGAGACGTACAATTTATTGATTTTACATAAAACGTATCATCGGAAAGTAAAGATTCGTCACACACACACATATATTCAAGTCGAGTGGATTTTTTTGTTGCTCTCTGCGAGCAAATAGAATTAGAAAATTAATTGTTGTCATGACGACTTTTAATGAATGGACGCGCATTCACAAAAGCTTTTCGCTTTTCTATAATACGGTATTATGGTAGGAACAGCTTAAAAATTCCCTATTGTATATTTTTTTGGAAATATCTAACTAGTCGCATGTTTTACAGGCACAAACCGTACTAAAGGAGGAGAATACATCAGGTAATTCTAGTGAAATTGACCGTATTAGGGGCACTCTCTGTAAAAGATATTTTCCCTCGAAAAGTTTTCATTCTCTCGCAAAATGTAATTTTTAAGAGCACAAAAATTGCGCCCCTGATATGGTCCGCTTTACATTCCCTCGTCCCTAAAAACCACTTTAAAATAAACAATATTTAAGTGAATTTTGATTTGAAGTAAAGAACAGCTCTAGACCGCTGGAGCAATGGGACTTCGAGGAGAGATACGAGAACACAACAAATGTACTCGGTCTTGTTGTGTTCTCAATTGTGTTCGGCATCAGTTTGGGCAAATTGGGTCAGAAAGGGAAACTTTTACTCGACTTTTTCGAAGGCCTCAGCGAGGGAATGATGATAATTACAAGTTGGGTGATTTGGTAAGTGGTTTCACTTCGATTCTTCCTATACGAAAAGAATTTACCGCTCTATATAATTAACCGGCCCTTATAATTCTTATATTAAAACCATTTATTCGCATTTCAACAGAACTTCAAGCCCTTCGATATTCTATATACTAGCGGCAAAGGTATTAAAAATCACAATTTTGTGCAACTTTTTCTATTCCAGCCATAATTTTTATTATTAGTAGATATATTTTTGCCATATATTTATTTTTGCTGTAGTTGCAAAACAATCCAAAAATAGTGCCTTTCATTTGCAATTCATTGCACCCACCTCGTCCGTTTCCAGCACACAAATACAAATCCATCCGTAATTAAACCAATTTTTACTCTTATTTATTGATTTTAGGATTTCACCGATGGGTGTGTTCTTTTTGGTGGCCGCTAAAGTCCTTGAAATTGAAAGTTTTGCCGAATTGGTCGGCCGTTTGGGTCTCTACTTCGTCACCGTTCTCATCGGTCTCTTTATACACGGTTTCGGTACTTTATCAGTGATCTTTTTCGTTGCTGTCCGCCAATTGCCCTTCAAATTCATCGCCCAACTCAGTCAAGTGATGGTGACGGCTTTCGGAACCGCTTCAAGGTGCCAAAATCCATCAACGTCGAAGCATTTCTTAATTTTCGCCATTTCAGTTCTGCCACCATGCCAATCACCATCCAAACGCTGGACCAGATGGGCCTGGACCCGCGAGTGACGCGTTTCGTAATCCCCGTAGGGGCCACCATCAACATGGACGGGACCGCATTGTACGAGGCTGTTGCTGCCATTTTTATTGCCCAATTGAGAAATATCGATCTAACATTCGGACGAACGGTGGCCGTTTGGTAATAAAATCGACACATTTTTATTCAATGCATTTTCGGTTCGATAAATGCGCGTAATTTTTGCAGTGTAACTGCCACAGCAGCCAGTATAGGAGCTGCGGGAATACCACAAGCCGGTCTCGTAACTATGGTGATGGTACTTGACACGGTAGGGTTGCCCGCTGAGGAAGTAATTAACATTATTGCTGTCGATTGGCTTTTGTAAGTATATTACAGAAAAATGTGAAATGGGATCGCGCAGCTTTAAGTTTCTCGACAATTTTTAACAAATTCAATTACTAAAAACTTACCCTCTGAATGCAATGTGAACTGCACCACTTTTCTAACGAAACTGTTTCACATTTGGTGCATCCACTTGAGATGTTGAAAAATGTCCCCATCCAAAAAATGTTCGTTTCCTAGAAATGTGACCGTTTTGTGGACAGTTTTATTTTCGTCTGTTTTGTTGACTATTCGATTTATTGCAGGGACCGCTTCAGGACGACAATAAATGTAATGTGCGATTGTCTGGGTGCGAAATTGGTCGACTTGCTTAGTGTCGGCGAATTAGGTGCAGTTAATGAAACGGACAGACTAAATGCCGATCCAACTGAGTTAGTGGAAATTTCAAAACAGGACAGCTGTATCTAAAACACATACAAATGCACAATAAATCAAGAAAACTCAAAAAATACGTCTTAATATCAGTCAAATGGAAAAAGTTGTTAATTTATTCTCTTAAAAGAGCAGTAATTATTTATTGTATACCAATTTAATGTGGGTAGATGATTGTGAGCTGATCAAAAATCAAATTGTTTTCAAATTTATGTATAATCGCACAGAAAAAAAATAATATAAATGTATTGTATGTTTTATGGGTATTTTAAATGTAATAAATTGTGTCTACCTACTAGGGTGGTTCTAAGAAAAAAAATATATAAAAAACATTCATGAATGGATAAGTTGACAATAAAGTTTCTTTTTTAAATGTACAGTCTCGCCATAAACACACACAGAAATACAGATTTTTATTTATACATTTTTTTATAATCAATAAATCAGTGTACATATCATTTTAGAAATATATTAATAAGTGTTCTAGACGTTTAACTATCAAATATATCAGAAACAATTTCTATAAGAAATCAAAAAACCATTGTTAGTTGTTAAACACGAAAAATTCGTGGTTCTTATATTCTGTTAGTGTTTTTTCGCATTTTTAGATAAAAGATTTTATTAATTTTGTTATTAATTTACGATATAATCGGATACATATTTTAAGAGACAATAAAACTGCCGTTAATTTAATACGTAATCTTTGGGTGCCATTTGATATACAATGACTAAAAAAATGGAATAATTAAGTTTAATTTCTATAGTACTTTTTAAATAAATCTATGTACTAGTTTTTAACAGAAGAAATTTTGTTTATATTAATGTAATTAGTATAAAAACATGAATAAAAACAAATAAGAGAGAAAAACGTGCTTGTTATTTCAATCTCGCTCCGTGATTGTGTCATTAGCAGATGCGTCTCTCCACACTTTTACCTATTTATTTTTTTTCGGAAATCGCTTCCAGCTAAATTCAATTTACAAAACAAAAAGGAGAAAGTATTGTTTAGGCGGCCCCTCTCGCATCTCACACAATTGTGAGTTACGCAAAACGCACCGAAACCATTCAATCGAAATAATACCACCGATTAATTAACCAATCAAGGACACTTGAACGATGGATGATTAATTCACAAAGCCACTTGCCAAGTGTAATTCACTTTGCAGTAAACTAATAAGCATAACGAAACGATTTTTTACAAACTATAACATGCAATTTACATTAGAATGACATGTGTGTATGATAAAAAAAATGTGGGTGGGAATGACGATTACTCAACATCATTACCTAATGTGGACCGTTTGCTCTTTGGGCACGCCACACAAATCGAGAGAAAAACGACCAACTTCTTCCCTCAATTATGACCAACAGGTGAATTTCCCCCATTTCCTGGTCATGATTAATTGCGTATAAAACAAACCAATGGCCTTGTACTCCATTTTTGGGCATGACGAATCAAAAGTGTAACAATCCACCCGCGCTGGACGCTCCCCTCAAAACAATTACATTAAATCAGTTTCTTTAACATAGAAATTATGCAAATGTTACCACTTGTGATGACTGCATTTCCACTTGGAATAATGTCCAATTACATTCGTATGACAAATAAGAAACAGATCCAAATATGTTGAAGCCCACGTATAAAATGCTCGTCGTCGTCTCCGTAAATGTGGGTCCGTTGTGTGAATGTCAGTGGCCAGTTGTGAGGCCGTCAAGACAGCATCATACTGCACCACAAGACTGAATAGTTGTACGACAACCAGAGACAAACGGTAACAGTGTAAGTGTGTATGTGAAGAAGAGATTTGCAAGTAGACGTAACGATGGCCATTCGGGTTGCCGTTGCCACATTTTTGGCACTTTTCTGCACAATTGCACTGTCCAGTGCAATGCAACTGGATACCAGTAAGTGAAGACAATTTTTCCGCCCTGAAATAACACAAGAAAACCGATCATTAATACAATGTTAATGAGATTTCTTTCAATTGAATTGTTAATTGAGAAAACAGAGCGCATTTTTACGTAGGTACAGATGTAGGTAGTTAATGTATCCATTAAGCAATTGGTTTGAAGGAACTATTTTATTACCTACTTGTTTGTATAATTTTAAATTAACTTGAAAAATATATTTAAAATATTCGAAAATTTCAACATAAAAAGTAGGTAGAGAGAGTTTTGCAATAAAAACGTTTTTCCAATTTCTCTTTACACTGAAAATGTGTCTGGATTGTTTCAGTTGCTACCAAAGAATTGGAAGAGGCAATAAAGAAGGACACTTTCGTATTGTCCCTTCAACATATCAAGGCGAAACGACGTTACCGCACCGAAACCCTCTTCTCCATCGACTTCCCAGACACAGAGAGTAAATTTCTTTTAATTTTGGAACGTAAAACGAAACGAGGTAAGCACTTTTCACAATCCAATTATTATATATAGGTATGTCAGTTTCATAAGATGTACATATGTGTTACAGTAATTGTTGAAACTGTTGAAGAAGGTCATAAACGTACACAGCATTTCACTGTAGACACACTACACGAAGACAGTGTCATAAAATCATTAATATTGGCTATAAATCAAACACAACCGGGAGCACATGGCACATTGTACATCGATTGTGTCTCTTATGGTATGGTCGCCACACCGAAATCAATGCGCGATTTGTACACATCAATGGCCAATCCAAAGGTCCATGTGGTGAGTTCTTTGCATACATAAATTATGAATTTGTTCTTGGAATAGTTTTCCATTATGGGATTGGTGTTACGTCAGTGTGTGTGTAGCACGATGAATAATTTTTTTCTTATCTGGTTTTCGCAGTACCACGAGAAAAAGTATGCACTGAAAATCGATGGTGTTAAGGACGTACGAACGGTTTTAAGTAGAAACGAGTGTCCCTTACCACCCACCACTTACCATTATGACACAAATTTGGAAAATGACTTGAAGGACGACCCCAATATCCAGGCCCAACAGCCAGACTACAGTACACCATATAGGGGCGATATTCCACTTGTCTCTGTACTCAACGATGGTAAGTGGCCACTTCGAATGTAACGCATATTTGCACGATTGCACGTCTATCGGAATCGAAGTGTAGAAACAAGTTACGATAAAAGACTCTCCGCTTTTTTCTACAGCTGTTTGAAAGTATCACATTACATGTGGAACTTTGACACTTCTAACACTAATGGCGTCAAATGGAACATAAAACAAGTGAATCGTGCATTGTTGCCAATCGAAATAAATTAACACAAAAAATCCCTAGGATTTTTAAATAATAAAATTTTAAATTTTAAACAATAAACAACAAAAAATGTTAATTTCTTGTTCCAGTGAGTGTTATGAACGCCCTCAACGAGCTAATAACAGCAGTCAACACTTTGACTAAAAAATCCGAACACGAGACTCAGGCCCTTGAGAACCTTCGTCGCATTTTGGAAGATTGTGAAGTGTGCAAGGTCCGTCCAACGCCAATTGTACAACCAACTTGCTCCACACACCCTCCAAGCTGCTTCCCAGGCGTCCGTTGCCACGACACCCCCGATGGGCCACGTTGCGGTTCCTGTCCACGTGGCTACATCGGTAACGGGTACGATTGTACGCCAGGCCGAACATGTGCAGAGAACCCGTGCTTCCCCGGCGTAGATTGCCACGACACGGCCCAGGGGGCACGTTGTGGTCGCTGTCCGTCCGGCTATGAGGGCAACGGGGAGGACTGTAGACGCATAAACCACTGTCAATACAACCCTTGCGCTCCAGGTATGTCGCAACCAGTTTCTAATCGGTTCGGCTAAATTATCTCTAAATCTCGAAATTTCTTTCCTAAAACGATTAACCGGCCCCTTTTTGGTAATGTAATCTAATCATAATTTCAGGTTGAAAAATAAGAATTTTATTGCTTGTTAGGTGATGTACATCATTTTTTTTTGTTATTTGTGTATATTAATAATTTTATTTACAACAAATATAATTGTGTTTCTAATTAAAGACATTGTTTTATTTTAATGCAGGGTGTGCACCCGTATGGAGACCTCGTCAATAATTTACACGTCCAACTCCAAAAGGAGCATACAATTTGTTTTTTAATTAACTAGATTTTAAGTTGCACATTTGCACGAATTTATTTACCGCATCAAATTCCACTTTAGTACAAAATGCACTTTAATTTTAAGTTTTTAATATTGTGAAGAACAATTTTTCTTTGTATTTAAAAGTGCAAATAAATATTTAAACAAATTATGCGCACTGATGAATAATCTTGTTGCATGTTTAAAAAACACAAATCCAGATTGTGATATCATAAAACATTTAAATAGCCATGTTTTATTATTACCGTAAAACGCAATAATACGCTCAATTAATGTTATTCTTTGTCCTACATTCACCAATTACCATATCCTTATATGAACACGTTGATGTACTTAAATGGAATTCAACACTTACAACAATTTCAAATGATACAAAAGGAGAAAAAATTGTCTCTCTCTTAATTTGGAACATCATACATAAGCGATTTGTTTTTTATAGGTGTGCAGTGTGTGCCGCAGGACGAACAGCCATACTATCGGTGCTTAGGCTGCCCCGAAGGGTTTACTGGCAACGGGACCACCTGCCACGACTTGGACGAGGTACCAAACCGCAAAACCAGTCAATTTTCTCGATAAAAAGTGGTGTGTTTCAGTGTGATTTGGTGCAGCCGTGCGATCCGCGTGTGGAATGCACCAACCTCTCGCCGGGATACAGATGTGGACCGTGTCCAGCGGGATATACCGGTAGCAGGGGCACTCAGGGTGTTGGAACGCAGGAAGCGGAGCGAAATCGACAGTATTGCGTGGACATCGACGAATGTGCCCAAGATAGTGGGCGGTGTGTGGCTCATTCGAGATGCATCAACACAGAAGTAAGTGATTTTAGGGATTTTTCTGTTTGGGTGCTAAATAATTCGTCCTTAGGGTTCTTATACGTGCGGTGGCTGCGAAACTGGCTTCGTAGGAAATCAGACGATTGGTTGTCATCGTGCGGAGAACTTTTGTTTTAGTGGCCAACAATGTGATAGAAACGCACAATGCGAGAATTTGGGATATGGAAGGTACCAATGTCAGTGTAGACCGGGATGGGCTGGAAATGGGGAGATTTGCGGCAGGGACACGGATATAGACAGTTGGCCGGATCAGCAATTGCCTTGTCGAGAGTTGCATTGCAGAAGAGTGAGTGGTTTCTGATTTAAATCATAGATAGGGCTGTAATAATTTTTGTTTCAGGATAACTGTCCGTATAAACCGAATTCAGGACAGGAGGACGCGGACAGAGATGGACAAGGAGATGTGTGTGATGATGATGCCGATAATGATGGAGTGTTGTTTAATAAAGACAACTGTCCACTGACTGCCAATCCTGATCAGTTGGATTCGGAGCATGGAGGCGGCGACACGATTGGTGATGCCTGCGACAATTGCCCTTATATCAAGAATCCAGATCAGTCGGATATCGATAAGGACGGAAAGGGGGATGCTTGTGACGAGGACATGGACAACGATGGAATTTTGAATGAACGGGACAATTGTCCGACGGTGGCGAATAGTAACCAGCTGGATATGGACGGGGATGGAATTGGAGATGTTTGTGATAATTGCAGAAATATTTATAATCCTTCTCAGCAGGATACAGATAACGATTTGGCGGGAGATGAGTGTGATAGCGAACGGGATATTGATAAGTGAGTTCACTGTTTAATTACTCTTTAACTCTCATTGGTGATTTATTTTATCTAGTGATGGTATTAACGACGAACGAGATAACTGCAGACTAAAACCAAATCCCGATCAGTCGGATATTGACAAAGATGGTAAAGGAGATGCTTGTGATTCGGATGCTGATGGAGATGAGATTACTAATGAAAGAGATAATTGTCCTTGGGTTTATAATCCGGATCAGTTGGATTTGAATGGTTCGATAAAGAATTTTAAAAAATCAGAATTTTTTAACAGTTTTGCTGATTTTTAGGTAATGGGGTTGGAGATATTTGTGACGATGATTGGGACAATGATACAGTAATCAACATAAACGATAACTGCCCGAACAACTCACTTATTTACCAAACTGACTTCAGTAAATATCAGACCGTTGTCTTGGATCCATTTGGGGACGCACAAATCGATCCGAATTGGATTATTTACAATCAGGGAGCGGAAATTGTGCAGACGATGAACAGTGATCCTGGATTAGCTGTAGGGAATGACAAGTTTACAGGGGTTGATTTCGAAGGAACGTTCTTTGTGGATACGGATATCGATGATGATTACGTAGGGTTCATTTTCAGGTATTGAAATTGAATGAAAAACATTCCATTGGTGTGAAAGACAGTCTTAATTTATAGTTACCAGAACAACAAACGATTCTATACAGTTATGTGGAAGAAGAACTCACAGACTTACTGGCAGTCGACTCCATTCCGAGCAGTTGCAGAGCCAGGCATTCAAATTAAACTGGTTGATTCCGAAACTGGTCCGGGACAGATGCTGAGGAACTCTTTATGGCACACTGGCGATACGGAGAATCAAGTGAAATTACTATGGAGAGATCCGAGAAATGTGGGCTGGAAAGAAAGAACCGCTTATCGTTGGTTCTTAATGCACCGTCCCAGAATAGGATTAATTCGTTTGAGGATTTTCGAAGGGGAAAATCGAATGGTTGCTGATTCAGGGAATATTTTCGATAGTACTTTACAAGGTGGTAAACTTGGTGTGTTCTGTTTCTCGCAGGAGATGATTATTTGGTCAGATTTGGTGTACAGATGCAATGGTAACCAATAATCTTTATTAACTGATTGGTTTTTAATTGATTTTTGCACTGTTTAGAAAATGTTCGAGAAGAAATTTGGAGAGAGTTGCCGAAAAGGTTGCGAAACAAGGTCCAAATCGACAATACAAGATCGTATCGAGTGCATTTAGCCGATCAATTCAATTGAACATCTTCAATATTGCATAGATTATAAACAATCATGTGTTCTTCAATTATATTATGTTTTGTCTAACTGTTAACAATTCATTTTTGTTTTGTACTTACAAGTTTATATATAACGATTGAATAAAATTTTTTAAATTTCGAATAAAACTAGTTCCGTACAATGAAAAAACTCTCCTAACAATGTTCACTTTTTGCCGACAAAAAGGAATCTCGTACTTTAGTTGTGTGAAAGACTTTTGAACAGATAGGCCACGTACAACATAACTCAACGAAAAAATATATGTATGTATTAATATTTAATTTAAAACAATTTGGGTACTCAAATCCAAAAACTAAGCAAAGTATTTAATTAAAATTTAAAATTTATTGTAATAAGAATTGACAAACGCGAAATGAGTATGTGGTCAAACAGTCTGTTAAAAGCTCGTGTTTCTGATGTGAAAAATTCTGATACACTTTCCGAAGTGTCGGAAAGTGGCACCGGCACATCCGGTGTTACCTCAAATTGGGATTGCAACGAGGAATTGAAGGACTTCGTTGCCAAAATTGGACTCAAAGATGTGGCCGACTTGTATCAGGACCGTTTCAGGGTCGACCGAAAAAAACTCGAACAAATGCTATCAGGTATGGAATTCCAAGAATTGTTCCAATGAAAATTTAAATTGGAAATTTGGTATTTTAGGTGACAATGATGCACTTCTGCCTGCGGACGTATTTTTTGCTAAGGTAATTGAGCAAATTGGAAGAAATTTGCGGATTTAAATTTTTTTTCGTCTTTAGATTATGGAAGACACGGACACGTATATAACTTGGCCAAACAAACTGAAATTGGGGGCGAAATCGAAGAAGGATCCGCATGTTAGGGTCGCTGGTAAACCGGAGAATGTGGATGTTGCAAAGGAGCGGATCATGACAATGCTAGACACAAAAGTAAGTGAAAAACTGATTTTTTCGACTAGATTATTAAACGATTGGAATTTTCAGTACAAACGAAGCGTTACGATGAAGATGGACGTAAGTTACACCGACCATTCGCACATTATTGGCAAAGGGGGACACACAATCAAGCGAGTTATGGAGGAGACACACTGCCACGTCCATTTCCCAGACTCCAATCGTTCCAATCCAATGGAAAAGAGCAATCAGGTGTCGATTTCGGGCGATATTGAGGGAGTTGAAGGCGCCAGAAGCCGCGTCAGAGTAAGAAAACTCCACAACTTACCTTAAATCAACTAAATTCCGGTTTTCTAGAGTTTGGTTCCTTTGATATTCGGTTTTGAACTTCCAATCATGTCGCAAAGTGTCGACACAGCGTCCCCATACATCACCAAAGTGCAGGAACAATTCAAAGTCCAAGTGATTTTCAAAACGCGACCAAAACTCCACGCTAGTCTGGTACTAGTGAAAGGTGCTGAATGGGAAGTGGAACAGGTGAAACGAGCCACAACGCTTCTAATGCGCAATTTGTGTGGAAATCTGGCAGTAAGTAAAAAAACATCTTTCATCAACCACCTGTAAATCGATTTGAATTTACTAGAACAAAATTCCGGTTCGGATGTCGATGGAAATCCCACCACACCACCACCAGACCGTGCTGGGAAAGAACCATTCCAACTTGAAGGCCATCATGCAGCACACCAGCTGCCAGATAATGGTACCCGACGCATCTGATCCCCACATTCCAATCCTGAAGAAGAGCAACGTCAACATTTCCGGCAAAATCAACAACGTTTACAAAGCCAGACAGTTATTAATGGGCAGTTTACCTTTGATTTTGATCTTCGATTTACCGGAAGACTCCACTACGATCAAAACCAAACCGAATGAGATCTCAGACATTCAGTACGCCTGCAACATCAGCATCAACTTTCGACAGAAAGTCAAACAGAACACCAAAGTTTGTATAATCAAAGGAATCGAGCGACAAGCAGCGAATATCTACAAGGCTCGCAACATGATCCTCGGTACTGATGAGCCCACTATCTGTGCTGACATTCCGGACTCCTACCACCTCCCCGATTCCGCACCCTCTTCCCCATTCCCTATCTCAGATTTACTACCAACCCCCACAAACAACCCCAGCCCCAACCCACTCTCCCCGCTCCTCAAACCGCTGATTTTGTCTCCATGGCAATGCCCGGTAAGCTCAACAGCCCAAACACCACCGCCTTTCTTCTTCCCTCCTTCCCAGCCTCTTTCCAATTTGAATTCGATGCAAAGTTTGGGCAGCAGCGGGTACCATTCCACCAATCAGTTCTCCCTTGATCCCTCCAACCGTGCCAACAACACTTCCTTCTCCAGCAACGGCAGTGCCGTCTCCAGTCCTCTAAACAGTCCCATTCCGAACGCGAACAACACCAGCTTCCGCAATTACTCGGAAACCTCCGCATCTGACTTGTCTTCCGTTTTGTCCGACATGAATTTCCCAACGGGGTACCATGCCCCCACGTTGGAGTCGGATCAATGCTATGTGAGTCCGAATGAGTACGAGAGTAAACGGTTGGCCGGTTTGAGGGCGATGCAGACGCGTCCAACGCCCGAAACGTACAGAGTACCGACAGGTACTTGGTCGGGATATGGAATCAGTCACACAAGTCCGGCGGCGTGGTTGAAGACTCCCAATCTAGACGACGACATTTGGAAGTCGTCCACTTCGAAACCGGGCGATATGATGATGAATTTTCCGGAAGGCGGAGGTGCTTGTGCGTCTCCAAGTAACTTGAACAAAAGTAACATTGTTGAACAGACTTCGGCGCACGTTTTGAACCGGATTTCGGGCAATTGGCCGGATTTGCCTTCGTTGTTGATGTCAATTGGATTGGAGCGGTACATTAATGTGTTCAATAGTCATGAGATTGATTTGGGCACGTTTGCTACGTTCACGGATCATGATTTTATTCAGATTGGGATCAATGCGTATGGGGCCAGAAGGAGATTACAGCTGGCTGTATCAGGTATTGATTTTTTCATGTTTTTATTTCGGAATTTAATTTTTGTTCATTTAGAACTTAACAAGCAAATGAAGCCGTTTTCGATGGCACCGGGAGCAGAACGGAAAGGCTCCACTTCGTCGTTTACGAGCCCCAAAGACTGGTAATGGTATAATTTAATTGTATGTGTAATTAATTAGTATATGTAGGTGATAGGACTATATATGTGATGTTTTCAATTTTTTTCATTTGTTTTATTAATTGTGTGATTCTCTCATGTTTGTTTAATGGTTATTATGGGGACGTTTCGAACAATCAGGTAACATCAGTCCTTCAATGCATGCATGCATTACTTGATTTTCTTCGGACGTCCTTTTAATGGTCGATTTTGATAAGCACGATTTTGTTATTGAAAATTTTTTTTACAATTCATGATGTGTACAAAAAAATTTTACAAGTATATAAAAATATATGAAATTACGCTTGTATTTATAATTAGATTTAGGAAATAATTTATGCTTATTATTCTATTTTATTTTGATGTGTTTTACGTTTCGTACTAAAATGATTGTAAACAAAAGTTTTAATTTATCATATTTATAATAATTTACGTTACCTAAGATTTCACTTTTTAATGATATTGAAATTAAAACTTTTGTATTTATTTATTTGATGTAAACTTACTATTTATATTTGTTTAATTATTTATTTCTTGTATGCGTTTCGGTTATTGTTTATATATATTTATATACATACATATATTTACTATGAAAATTTATTGAATAAAATTTATATTATATACACAAAGTTGCTTTTGATTTTTTTTTTAAATTATCTACAATTCTTGCAGTCAACTGCAGTTAATCCCTCTCAGCCCTTCCCTGTACGCACTCAGGAGAATATCCCTGGACCTCTGCTTCAAGAGCTGCTCATCCACTTTCGCATTCAACATGCCAGCGGCGTTCGTTTCGCTCTCCACTAGATTAACAGCGTCTCCTTTCTCCAACAACTTCAATTTCACTAGAAGAAGAGACAAAATCACACCGAACAAGGCGTAATTCTTCCACTCTTCTTTCAACTTCTGGTAGGGGTAAATTTTCTCCGGATCGCTGCCCAATTCCCTCAGGAACTCCGAAAGCGATTCGTGGTAGACTTTCAAAAAAACTTCCAGCTTGTCAAAGAGCAACTTACTTCCGCTGGTGTAAAAGAAGTACGAAAGATCGTATACTGTAGTGCCCACCCTCATGAGCTGGAAATCGATTAGTTTTATGTCCTCCAAAGCGCCATTGCTCTAAAACAGCTTCCGGTAAGCAAAAATCAACAAACAAATTAAAATACTAACTGAATACCGGTACATTTGGTTTGAAGTCCAACAATCCCCATGGTCAATGACGTCGTAATCGCCTTTGTAATGACCGAGTTTCTGGAAAGTCGCGGACGCGTTTTTCAGGGACTTTTCCGACGCTTTGATCACATCCTTTTCCTCTTCCTTATCAAGGAACTCCAAGGCATTTTCACAAATTGAGTCTAAAAGATGTTGTGTCTCCTTATTTTCCATCATTTTCATTAAAACGTCATTTGTTCCACCTGCCACTTCTCGGTACTTCTCTGGATGTTGATCCTTTAAAGCGAAGGACAAAGCGTGAAATTTCCCGTATATTTTCAACACTCGTTTCGCATGTTCTTCATCTAATAGTTCCTGAGGATTTCTAATTTGGTATCCTTGTGTCTTCAAATTCCCCATAATCAAAGTCTCCTTCGGCTCCTCCAATTCCCCCAAAATAAATTCCGCTACATTATTAAACGGTTTCTTTACATTTCTCTCCTTTTGGAATTGTTTATAAGCTGGAAAAACATTCGTGTAGAAATAAATCTCGTTCTTGTACACCAAATGCATGTTGGTCTCTGCCCGTTTCGCTTCGGCAGTGAACGCTTTTTTAATTGCAATATCGTGCGTTTCATTGGTGTCTTTGTTTTTCACTGAACCGAGGAAGAATTCACCGAGGAAGCCGTCGCCTTTGATTGCGTTCACATCGAAGATGATTTCACTGTTCTTGATTTGCTTGATTTCGGCCACTTTGCGAAGCAAGTCGGTGATTTCTTGCGTTATACACGCTTGGTCTACGGAAGTTGCGCTCATCATTACTGTGATACGCGCACTGAGTTGCGAGTAATGTGTAGGTTTCTTATTTGAATTGATAAGAATACGCGGTACCAGCATGATTTTGCGTTTTTAGCACATGTACTTAATTTCTAACAAAATTAAACATCTAATGATGTTATTTAATCTTAATTTGTGGTAATCTACTACATTATGATATGCTAATTACTTTAATTATTATTTGTACCTACAAAGATTCAGCCTTGCCAGAAGTTTATTGTTTTTTGTTTTTAATTATTCAATTATTCATTTTGGTGTTTTTCATTTTTTTTTTATTTTTCGTTTTCAAAGTGTTGCTGTAAGTCGCACCTAATACATAAATTGTAAATCTGTTGTTTTATGAGCAAAAAACAGTAATAATTTATGTGCTATTAAATTTTATGTTTTATTGCTTTATTATCTATGTCTCGCTTATTTAGGTACGTTTACGAGTACTTTATTATGTAATAAAATCCATCGTTTCTACTCAGTGAATGGAAACACGTGTAATACATGAATAAACAAACTTCGCACAGGCTCTTGAAAAATGTTTCGGTTTTTTTAAATTACAGAAGAATTTCGTCTGGCTAATTATTAAAATCATTACTTCCGAATTAGTAGTTAAATCACTAGAATTGAATATAGTAGGTAATTGAATAATTACATATTTGTCAATAGTCAACAGCTAAGTCAAGTCCAAGGTTCTTTGTGTTTATGATTTTTTTAAATAAATAGAATCAGTTCTGCACTCTAGTCTAATCGCTAATCAAGGTAAATGGAAAAAATAATCATTATAGATATTTAATTACTGGATAAAGACAGTTTATGGTTGTTAAAATGAATGATAATTCGGAATACACGTAAAATGCGCTAGATTTGCTTGCGCAATTGGAGCAAATTGCATGAGTGTGCAGCTTAAAGTGCACGCTCTTGGTGCGCGTTTTTTGCTCTGCGTTTTTTAAGAGGTAATTTACGAAATTCGACGAAATTATTGTAGACTTATTACTACCAAGCTTTCTACTAAATCCTAAATCAAACATATTCCAAATAATTTCAGTGCTTTTGATATAAATATAAAAGCAGCTTTAAGTACGCGCTCTTGGTGCGCGTTTTTTGCCCTGTGCTTTTTTTCAACAGGCTTTGTAGAAACTTGAAGTAATTTAGGATTTAGGGGAAATCATTTTGGACTTTCTAATAAATCAAAAATATACCGAATAATTTAAATTTAAGTGCACATTTCTGGGCTTTTGATATAAGCGTGCAATTTTATCAATTCAAGATTCATCTAAACAAGTGCTCTTTATATGTTATTAGGTACAAAATAAGAAAAAAATCTCGTCATTTATATTTTAATAATCAACTTATATATTAATAATCAATCAAATAATTCAACTGAAAATTCCAACATTTACCGCGCTTTCTATAATGTCACGTGATCTCGTCTTCAAAAGCTCCTCGTCGACTTTGAACTCAATAATGTCGTTTTTATCATTGACATTCTCCTCCTCTTTGTCTGCAACCAAATTGTCCATGTCTTCTTTCTTTAACAGTTTTACTTGTACCAATATTAGACCGTAATAAGTGCCAAACGCTCCGTAATTCTTCCAATCCTCTTTTAACTGTTCGAACGGGTACAGTTTGTCAGGATCACTACCCAATTCGCGAATACTAGTCGATAAAGATTCGTGATAGATTTTTAAATAGTCGTCCAATTTGTCAAATAGTTCCTTATTTCCACCGGCATAAAAGAAATACGATAGATCGTAAACTGGAGTTCCTATTCGGATGAGTTGGAAATCAATTAATTTCATATCTTCAAGTTTTCCGTCCTCCTGAAAATCATCCACTCATTAATCCTAATTTTACTCTTTTTTTATTTTATTTTATCCTATAATGTTATTGTAGTGATTACTGCATAGCAACGAACAACGTTAAGATACTCTTAACAGCCCTAGTGCTGTTAAGAATTTATAACAGCAACAGCACTAGTGCTCGAGAATTTTAGAAGAACTCGCTGCGCTCGTTCTTCCAAACATTCTCTCGTAATGTAAAATGCGTCATAACATTACTTGTATCGTAAATTACTATTACTTACAGTATATTTGAACATCATATTGGAGGACCAACAATCCCTAAAGAAATACAAAAAATATTAATTAAATTATCAATTATTTATTATTTTCAGAATTACCCATGTGTAATGGTATCAAAATTCCCTGTATACTCCAACGCTTCAAATAACCTCTCCGCCGCACTCTCTAAATGCTTTCTTGCTACTCTTATTAACTCTTCATTCTCCTTAGTATCCAAAAGTTCCAAAATATTTTTGCAAATTGTATTCAAAGCAACAGAAAATGCTGGATTCTCATCCTTAAGCGCCTTATAAATGTTAACCGATTCGCGGGCTAACTTTTTGTACAATTCATTATTCTGATCCTTCAATGCATACGATAATCCATGGAACTTCCCATATGTTTTAAAGATTAACCTCACATGTTCATCGTCCCACAACAACGATTTCTCCCTCATCACATAGCCCTGTTTACTGATATTGTCCAAAACCAGCGTTTCATTTGGAGCATCCAGTTTCCCATAAAAGAAATTAGGCACGTTGTTAAACGGACTCGTCACACTCTTCTCACTTTGGAATTTGGACAATTCTCGGTAAACGGTGGTGTAGAAATACATTTCATTCTTGTACAATCGATTAAAATTGATTGCAACCCGTTTCAGTTCGTTCTTGAACGCTTTTTTTATTACCACATGCACCTGTTCGTTAGTGTCCTTGTTTCTCACTGAACCCAGAAAGAATTCGCCCAGAAATCCATTTCCTCGGATGCCCTTTGCGTCGAAGATGAGTTCGGGGTTAGAGATTTGCTTGATTTCGGCCACTTGGTGAAGTAAACCTTCAATTTCTTTGGTCAGGATAGCAATTTCTTCACTTTCGATAGCACTCATTGTTAATGGATTTCAATAACGAATGCATTGTTTTGTAAATTGTAGTGTTTTTATATGAATTCAGATAAACTGATGCGTATATCGGGTGTCTCGGTCGAGATAAATAAAAATTTCAAGTGAAAGAGGAAATCTTTTTTGTAGTGAATTGATTCTTGGTAAACGGTTTATATATTTATTTATACTCGAGTTTATACTTTATCAATTTCAGTGCATTAGTACCTTCGTCAACGGTGTTTTCTAATATGTGACTAATATGCGCTTCTCATTGAAAATGTCTTCAATGACGTTGGCAGAGAGAAGATGGAAAGGTATTCTTTTCTCTGATTTTTCTTTGTGTCGTCTAGAAGAAGGGAGAAGAGAACTAATTCACTAAATGAAAGGAAAAATAAGAGTTTTTTTATTTATTGAATATCGGAATAGGTAAATCGTTGATTTTCCAGCAATTGGCGTGATTAAAAACATCGTTTTCCGCATCATAAAACTTCATTATACTTCCCCAAATTAAATCTAAGGATATTTCAAGTATTTCCCTGAAATTTTGATAATTTAAGCATCTTTAACTGAGAACGTATAATGATCCCAATTTTCGCAGAACCAATTTTTCAAGACAATTTAAAATTTAGAAAAAAAAGGCAAGAACAAACGAAGTAAAAATCAACAATCGTCTAGTGAAAATAGTGCTTAAATAAGTAATAATCCAGGGAAAGACAGAATTGATTGTATAGCGGCCTTGGCGAGGTACCTACTTGAGGGAAGCACAAAACAAAGCAGTAAGAGATATAAAACAAGTAAAACATTAATAATAAATTAACAGAAAAACAGAACGTTAGGACTTGTCGATTCTAGTCTGTAGTGAAATGGAAGAAAGAATCAGCCAAGAAAATGACTTGTTTCAAAAAAAACATAATGAGAACTTTGTAAATGTCTACAAATATTTTGAATGTAAAGAAACTTCATAAATTCACAGTAACAAAAATTATGATAGCAATTAACATCAAAATCTTTGAAATGTTTTTGGCTGAAGTGATTATTTAGAAACCGACAAAAAATGCACTTATCATGAAAGAGATGCTTTTGCAACTCTTGGTAGGCGGGAAAAACTCGAGTATTTTACAATCTTGTTAATTATTGATTTTAGATTAATAGGAATAGTTTTGATTAAGACAATAGTTAGATGATAACTAGGCTTTATTGATGTCCTTGTGGATCAACATGGTGACAAACCTCCCAGACTCTCACTTATTATTATACATAATATCAATATCATATATCACACATCATCATCTGCGCTCACTCCTCTATTGGCTTCTCTTTGAATTTTTGATAGCCACATGAACACATGATGCACTTCCTCATTCGTTTCCCGACTTTTCACCATTCCAAAGACGACAATCTCGCTTAGAAAGCCATCCTCTCTTACTATTTCTCATTTGCGAATCTAAAATTCGAACATGCCCATAAAAAACATTTCGGTTTTCTAAAATAACAAAATAATTTCGTCTGAGTAATTGTTGATATCCTTACTTCCGAATTAGTAGTTAAGAATTGAAGTCAATTAACTAATTCATTTATTAGATTAAATTATTAAAATAAATGTGAATGTGCGGAATACAAGTAAAACGCGCTTTTTCGTGCGCGTTTGTTGTCTTGTGCGGTTTTTTTCAAGATACTTTATAGAAACTTGAAGTAGATTATAATGAAATGTTTGAACATTTTCCACTAAATTCGAAATATTCAAAATAATTCAAGTGTATATTTGAGTGCGTTTAAGATAAGCGCGAATTTTATCAAATCAAGGTTCATCTAAACATGTGCTTTTAAGGTATTATAATAGAGTAAAAAAACATCATTTATATGTAGATATTTTAATACTAGATAAATTTATCTGAAAATTCCAACATTTACTGCGCTTTCTATAATGTCTCGTGTTCTCGTCTTAAAAAGCTCTTCGTCGATTTTTAAATCAATAAATTCATTTTTATTCTCCTCCTTCTTGTCTGCCACCAAATTGTCAACGTCTTCTTTCTTTAACAGTTTTACTTTTGTCAATATTAGAGAGAGAAAAGTGCCAAATGCTCCGTAAGTCTTCCAATCCTCTTTTAACTGTTCGAATGGGTACAGTTTTTCAGGATCACTTCCCAATTCGCGAATGTTAATCGATAAAGATTCGTAGTAGATTTTTAAATAGTAATCTAGTTTGTCAAAAAGTTCCTTATTTCCACCGGTATAAAAGAAATACGATAGATCGTAAACTGGAGTTCCAAGCCGGATGAGTTGGAAATCAATCAATTTCATATCTTCAAGTTTTCCATCCTCCTGAAGATCATTCACTCATTAATCCAAATTTTACTATTTTTTATTTTACTTACAGTATATTTGAACATCATATTGGAGGACCAACAATCCCTAAATAAATATTTATAAATATAATTATATAATTATTATTATTATTATATATTATTATATTATTATATTATAATTATTATTATATATTTATAATATAATATTATAAATATAATTTATAAATATTTTCAGAATTACCCATGTGTAATGGTATCAAAATTTCCTTTGTAGACCGACGCTTCAATAAACTCCTTTGTCGCATTCTCCAAATGCTTCCTTGCTATCCTCATTAACCCTTCATTCTCCTCAGTATCCAAAAGCTCCAAAATATATTTGCAAACCTTATTCATATTTTCAGAAAATCCCTGTTTCTCACTAAACGACTTAAATATGTTAACCATTCCGTGGTCTAACTTTCTATACAATTCATTATTCTGATCCTTCAACGCATACGACAATCCATGGAACTTTCCGTACGTTTTAAAGATTAATCTCACATGTTCATCGTCCAACAACAACGATTTCTCTCTCATCACATAGCCCTGTTTGGTGATATCTTCCAAAACCAGCGCTTCATTTGAAGGATCCAGTTTCCCATAAAGGAAATTTGCTACGTTGTTAAATGGACTCGTCACACTCTTTTCACTTTGGAATTTGGACAATTGTGGGTAAACGGTGGCGTAGAAATACAATTCATTCTTGTACAATATGTCCATCATATGTTCACCCCGTTTTAGTTCGTTCCTGAAGGCTTTTTTAATTGCCACATGCACTTGTTCGTTGGTGTCCTTGTTTTTCACTGAACCCAGAAAGAATTCGCCCAGAAACCCATTGCCACGGATGCCTTTTGCGTCGAAGATGAGTTCGGGGATGGTGATTTGCTTGATTTCGGCCACTTGCTGGAGCAAGCCTTCGATTTCTTTAGTCAGGATAGCAATTTCACTCTCAATTTCACTCATTGTTAATGGGTTTCGATAAATAGTAGTTTATTTTCCGAATTCTAGTATTTTATACGAATTTAGATAAGCAGATGCGTATTATCAAGAGTGATAAATGAAAATTTCAAGACAAGGTGCAAATATTTTATTTGGTAAATTGATTCTTGGTAATGATTCAGCAATTTTAATTCATAAAGGCGCTTTTTTTATTTCTTCTTTTATTAATTGGCTTAATGGATGGAGTTTTTGTGGATCGCAGCCTATAAATCCAGAAAAATTTAGTATAAGGAAGTGAGGTAGACTTATAAATAATCGTATAGGTTGTCGAAAAACGTTTTACTGAGAAATTAGAAGAAATTAGAAAGATCGTAAATTGGAGTTCCAGCACGTTTCAGCAATTGGCAATCGATTAGTTTCATGTCTTCCCGTTTTCCATCGGCGTAAAAACATTATAAAACAACTCATTTATGTGAGTTTTTTTTTTCTTACTGAATATCGGGAAAAACTCGCCTTATACCCATCCTTTCTAATCCTCTCTTTCTTCTTTAAGAATGCAAACACGTGTAATACGAAAATAAACAAACTTCGCGCATTGCTCTTAAAAAAATATTTCGGTTTTCTATGATATAACAAAATAACTTTCTCTGACAAATAGTTCAAATCATTACTTTCGAATCAGTAGTTAAATCAATGTAGAATTGAAGGCAATCAAATAGGTAATTTCATATTTGCCAATAGTCATCAGCTATAGGTCAGTCCAAGGTTCTAGGTTTGTAAATCTTTTAAAATGTATAGAATCATTTCTATACTCTTATCACTAATCAATGTAAAAAGTAAAAATCATCATTATGTGCTAGGTAGATAGATAATAAGGTAGATAGATATATAATTGCTGGATGGGGACAGTTCTAGTTATTACCTTAAGATGAATGTGAATGCGGAATGTAAGAAAAATCCGCGCTCATTTCGTGCGCGTTTTTTGTCCTGTGCGTTTTTTTTCAAGAGGCGTTATAGAAACTTGAAATAATTTATGAAATGAATGTAGATTTTTCATTAAATCCAAAATATTCGAAATAACTTAAGTACACATTTCGGCGCTTTTGGAAAAAGCTCGAATTTTATAAATTCAAGGTTTATCTAAATAGGTGCTTCTAAGGTATTACAAAAAACATCTCGTTATTTATATATTAAACAATTATATTTTAAAAGTCTTTCTATTTCTTTCTTTGGGTCTTACATAGTCTCCCCAAGTGATTTTTGGAGTATGAAAGTGACCACTTTCCTACCTAGAGAGGAAAATAAATATTACTTACCTGACGGTAACAGTGGGTCACTTTCCGTTTTTGTAAAATATCGGAAAATGCCTCATTACATACTGACATAAATAATAAAAAAAATAAAAGGTTCTTAGTTTTTACAAGCTAAACGTTTTTACATGATTTTTACATGATAAACGTAGTAAACTTTTTGATATAAATTGAATTACATGTAAACTCCTCGAAAGAGAATTTGAAATGTTTTATGGATAAATAAAAAAGTGTTTTAGGTAACAAATAGATAAATTGCCACTCTCATTTGGTTAATTGATTGCTATTTTTTCAAAAGGAATTAGATTTCCAACGAATACAACCCAAACGCATATGTCGCACATGATCAAAAAAGAAGGAAACATTTGGATGGTAAGAAAAACTTCAATAAGAAGAAAGATCCTCGTGGCAACAAAAAATATAATACGATCTGAAACAGTGTCATGTTAATGATTATAAATTAAATAATAGGTCTTAAGAAATTGTATTTATTACTATTTTATTTCAATCAGTTTGAGTAAGTACTACAGCGAGATACTGTCATAAAATTGAATATAGAGGAAAGGGGTGGCTGTAGGTAAAATTTTGGAAGGCATTAAAAAATAATTTTCGTGTATTATCTGAAAAGGCAATTTGTTAATATTCCTGCTAAGCAGGTCTATTTCAACTTATTCCCAAAATAAAAATTTGCATTTCACGTTTACGCTTATCTGCCAATTATTTTTGCAGAGAAAGACGATAAACAAATAATTACCTTTCACTAGGATAACGGAGTACCTAATTAAAAGTATTACTCAATGCATATTACTTGCACCTCATTTAACGAGTCATACAACCTCAAGTTTTTCCATAAAAAAAAACAATCAGACGCAAAATGTTCAGACCGTTAGTCGTAATTACTGTCGTGTTAATCAAAATAGTCACATCTGCAAGAATATTGTGCTTGTTCGCAGTTCCCTCCTACAGCACTCAACAATTCCTCATACCAACATGTAAAGAATTATCTTTAAGGGGCCACCAAGTGTTGATGGTTACAACTTATCCCTACAATGACCCACAATTAGTGAATCTCACCGAAATCGATCTAAGTTACATGAATAAATTTTACAATAAAACTAAAACATTGGTACAAACACAATTAGCCACACATGGAAAATGGCCTCATGAAATAATGTTGAATACATTCAATTTAGTTACTGGATTTAGTGATATTGCCTTCCAAGATAAGAACTTCAAACGGATTTACGAAAATCCCAATGAACATTTCGATTTGGTAATCGTACATAATATGGTCCCAACTTTTTATAGCTTTGGAGCTAGGTTTAAGGCACCCATGATCGGCGTAAGTAGCATGGATGGATTTTACAATTGTCATGATGCTATGGGAAATGTAAACAATCCAGCTATTTACAGTCACGTCCTTTATTCTGACCATTCATACTCTTCAATGCAAAGTCGATTCTTTCGAACTTGTTATTATATTTTCTATAGCTTATACTACCATTGGAAAATATTGCCTAGGGAAGATAAAAGAGCTAGGAAATATTTGGGGAATGAGTTACCTTATTTGGGAGACTTGGAAAAGTCTGTAAGTCTGCAATTTTTAAATGGTAACCCTTTGACTACTGCAATAAGACCAATTGGTCCAACTACTATATATTTGACGCAAATGCATATTAAACCCTTGAAAGAGTTACCAGAGGTAAAAAAACGAAAAACCTTTCATTTTAGCCTAATTAAAAAGAGGATGGTGTTTTAGAATCTGCAAAATATCCTTGACAATGCCAAAAAAGGAGCTATTTACTTTAGTTTAGGTTCCAGTGTGAAAAGTTCGAATATTGATAAAAAGTTGTTAGAAACAATGATTCAAGATATATCGGAATTACCTTACACAGTTTTGTGGAAATGGGAACAAGACGATTTTCCTGGAAAACCGAAAAATGTTATCACAATGAAGTGGTTCCCCCAACAAGACCTTTTAGGTACCGGAGAAAAATTAACCCTGATCCAATGTTTTAAGCACATATTGTAGCCCATCCGAATGTCAAAGTCTTCGTATGTCAAGGAGGAGTTCAGTCTTTAGAAGAAGCAATTGTTCGTGGAGTTCCAGTCGTAGGAATACCATTCCTTATTGATCAACCTATTAATGTAGAGAAACTGGTAAATGCTGGAATTGGAATAAAGGTGGATCCTTCTAATCTCAAAAGAGATGAATTGAAGGAGGCAATTTTGGAAGTAGCACAAAACAGCAAGTAAATATTTGTTTAAAGTTTTTAAATAGATAGAGTCTAACCATTGTTAATCTTTGATAGATACAAAAATGCGATTCGGAAACTTCAAAAAATCGCACTGGATCAACAGATTTCTGGCTTAGAAAAGGCAGTTTGGTGGAGTGAATATGTAATTCGTCATAATGGAACCGAACATTTGAGAAGTCCAACAGCAGATATGCCGTTGTACGAGTATCTTCTTTTGGACATAATCCTTTTTATTTTTACAATGAAAAATTTAATAACTCATTTAATAAAATTGGCACGAGAGAAAGTTCATCGCAATCGCAAAGTAAAGACAGGATGATTTTTAAAACTTTAGAATTTGATACAATTCAAGTTCAAAATTACGACTCAAAACTTCAAATCGCAGTGTTCATTATTTTAATTTATGTTAGTGTTAGACTAATGTTTAACTTAAATTTTATCTGTTCATTATTTCAATAATAATTACAAAATTAGTATATTAATTAATGAGTTGCATAAAGCAAATTTTATGGGAAAAGTGGCGTTATTGCCACGATTTGCGTAGCAAATGGGGGTCTTACGATTTGGAAGTCAATCAATTTCATATCTCATTAAGTCTAAAACTGCTGATTCTTTTTATTTTACCTATACGGTATATTTGAACGTCATATTGGAGGACCAACCATCCCTAAAGAAAACGCCATAAAAATGAAATCTTTTCATTATTTTCAATACCCATGTGTAATGGTCTCAAAATTTCCTTTATACTTTAACGCTTCACCAAGCGCATTCGGCGCATTCTCCAAATGATTTCTTGCTACAATAACTCTAAAAATAAATCATTACTTTCGAATCAGTAGTTAAATCAATTTAGAATTGAAGGCAATCAAATAGGTAATTTTATATTTGCCAATAGTCATCCGATGACTATCAGCTATAGGTCAGTCCAAGGCTGTAAATCTTTTAAAATGTATAGAATCATTTCTATGCTCTACTCTTATCGATAATCAATGTATAAAGTAAAAATCATCATTAGGTGCTAGATAGATAAATAATAAGGTAGATAGATATATAATTGCTGGAAGGGGACAGTTATAGTTACCTATTACCTAAGATGAATGTAAATGCGGAATGTAAGTAAAATAAGCGCTCATTTCGTGCGCGTTTTTTGCCCTGTGCGTTTTTTCAAGAGGCGTTAGAGGGAATTGAAATAATTTATGAAATGATTGTAGATTTTCCATTAAATCCAAAATATTCCAAATAATTTAAGTGCACATTTGTACGCTTTTGAGATGAGCACGAATTTTATAAATTCAAGGTTCATCTAAACAGGTGCTTCTAAGGTATGTATTACAATAAAATCACGTTATTTTATGTAAACAATTATATTTTAAAAGTCGTTAAATTCAACTGAAAATTCCAACTTTTACGGCACTTTCAATAATGTCACGTGTTCTTGTTTTAAAAAGCTCCTCGTCAATTTTTACCTCAGCAAATTCGTTCTTTTTCACATTCTTCTCCTTTTTGTCTGCCACGATATTGTCAACGACTTCTTTTTTTAACAGTTTTATTCTTGCCAACATTAGAGAGAAAAGAGCGCCGAACGCTCCATAAGTCTTCCAATCTTCTTTTAACTGCTCGAACGGGTACAGTTTGTCAGGATCACTCCCTAATTCGCGAATGTGAGTCGATAAAGAATCATGGTAGATTTTTAGATAGTCGTCCAGTTTGTCAAAGAGTTCCTTATTTCCACCGGTATAAAAAAAATACGATAGATCGTAAGCCGGAGTTCCTGGTCTGACGATTTGGAAGTCAATCAATTTCATATCTTCAAGCTTTTCATCTTCCTGAAAATCATCCATACTCATTAAGTAATCCTAATCCTAAATCTTCTGATTATTTTTATTTTACTTACAGTATATTTGAACATCATATTGGAGGACCAACAATCCCTAAAAAACGCAAAATAAATAATAAAATTGTCATCTTTTCTTTATTTTCAAACTTTACCCATGTGTAATTGTATCAAAATTCCCTTTATACTTCAACGATTCACCAAACTCCTTCGGCGCATTCTCCAAATACTTTCTTGCTACTCTCAATAAGTCTTTATTCTCCTCGGTATCCAAAAGCTCTAAAATATTTTTGCAAATCAAATCCAAACTATTAATAAATTCCGGGCTTTCAATAAACTCCTGAAAAATGTCAATCGTTTCATCGGCTAACTTTCTATACAATTCATTATTTTGATCCTTTAACGCATACGACAATCCATGGAACTTTCCGTACGTTTTAAAGATTAATCTCGCATGTTCATCGTCCAACAACAAGGATTTCTCCCTCATCACATAGCCCTGTTTGGTGATATCTTCCAAAACCAGCGCTTCATTTGGAGCATCCAGTTTACCATAAAAGAAATTCGCCACATGATTAAACGGGCTCGTTACTCTCTTCTTACTTTGGAATTTGGACAATTCTGGGTAAACGGTGGCGTAGAAAAACAATTCATTCTTGTACACTAGGTCGAACTTAAGTTCACTCCGTTTTTGTTCGTTCCTGAACGCTTTTTTAATTGCCAGATGCACCTGTTCGTTAGTGTCCTTGTTTCTCACTGAACCCAGAAAGAATTCGCCCAGAAATCCATTGCCACGGATGCCTTTTACGTCGAAGATGAGTTCGGGGTTGGTGATTTGCTTGATTTCAGCAACTTGCTGGAGCAAACCTTCGATTTCTTTAGACAGGATAGCAATTTCACTCTCAACTTCACTCATTGTTAATGAATTTTGATAACTAATAGATTGCTTTCAAAATTGTAGTGTATAATAATTTAGATAAATTAGATAAGAAGAAGCCTATATCGGGCGTGATAGATGAAAATCTCAAATCAAGGTGCAAAACTTTTTATTTAATAATATTTATTTTCGGTAATGACTTAGCTATTTTATTGCATAATGCCTTCCTTAACGGCGCTTTCCAAAATGTCTCTGGAACGCTTCTTAAAGAGGTCTTCATTGACGTTGGCGGAGAGAAGTTGGAAGGACGGCTTTTCCTCTTTTTCCTTTTTGTCGTCCACGATTGTATCGACGTCCTTTTTCTGCAATAATTTTAGTTTGACTAGCAGTACAGAGAAGAGAACACCGAAGAGAGCGTATTTTTTCCACTCTGTTTTTAATTGGCTAAATGGATAGAGTTTTTCTGGATCGCTACCCAATTCAAGCAAAAATTGGGAGAGGGAAGCATGGTAGACTTTCAAATATTCATCTAGGTTGTCAAAAAGAGCCTTACTGCCGCTGGTATAGAAGAAATAAGAAAGATCGTAAACTGGAGTTCCACGTCTCAGCAACTGGAAATCGATTAGTTTCATGTCTTCCAGTTTTCCATCACCCTAAAATTATAATAAAAAAATAATTAGTTTATGAAAGTTGTTTTACTTACTGAATATCTAAACATATCGTTGGCTGTCCAACAATCGCCGTGATTAAAAACATCGTTTTCCCCATCATAATTCATTACTTTCCCAAATTCCATCACAGGATCTATTAAATATTTCCTTGAAACTGTGATAATTTCAGCATCTTCAACTGGATCCAACAGTTCAGTTAGTCGTGAACAAATTCCTGTTAAAAGTGTTGTGAAAGTCTTGTCATTAAGAGAATTTTCACAGAAATTGTGACTTTCCGCAATCAATTCGCGATACTTTTCAGGATTTTGATCTTTCAGAGCAAATGACAAAGCATGAAATTTACCATAGGTTTTAAAAACCAATCTTGCATGTTCATCGTCCAATAAATCCTCTTTTTTTATCACATCATATCCCTTAATCTTCAAATTTTCCAAAACAACTGATTCATTAGGCTCTGTTAAATTAGCACAGTAAAATTCCGGAATGTTGTCAAAAGGTTCTTTAACATCGTGACGTTTTTGTAACTCTTGGAAGGCGGGAAAAACTTTTGTATAGAAAAACACCTCGTTCTTATACATCGTTAAAGGACCTCCATCTGCACTCCTTTGTTGGCTTTTCTTCGCTTTTTTGATGGCCACATGCACTTCCTCATTCGTCTCTCGATTTTTCACCGATCCAAAGAAAAACTCGCCCATAAATCCATCCCCTCGAATCGCATTTGCATCAATGTGAATCTGAGAATCTTGAAAATCCTTCAAAAACGCCACTTGAAACAATAAATGTTCAATTTCTTTCTCCAAAATCGATATCTCACCGTCACTCATGGTTATTGTGTATTGAGAACTGATTCTGATTACAGAATCGATATATTTTCATTGTAATTGTAGATAAAAATCGTAAATGTAGGATGATAATGCAAAAATTTTAATAACATTTTAAAATAGAATCTTTTATTTAACATAGAACAATGAAAGCAACCATTTTTGCCAAATTACAACATAATACCTTCTCTACATGCACTTTCAAGGATGTCCCGTGACCTTACCCTGAAAAGATCCTCATTAACATTCGCATTTAAGAATACATGCTTGTGTTGTTCATCGTCTTTTTTATCCTCTACGATTGAATCGACATCCTTCTTCTCCAAAAGCTTCAATTTCACTAAAAGGATCGAGAAAATCACACCGAACATGCCGTACTTCTTCCATTCTGCTTTCAATTGTTTAAAGGGGTACATTTTCTCAGGATCGCTGCCCAATTCTCGCATATTCTTCGACAGGGAATCGTGGTATATTTTTAAATAATCGTCCAACTTGTCAAATAATTTCTTGTTGCCACCAGTATAGAAAAAATACGACAAATCATACACCGGAGTACCACGTCTTATTAACTGAAAGTCGATCAATTTCATATCTTTCAATTCCCCATTTTCCTAAAAAACACAAGTTTAAATAGGCAAAAGATCAAAAATCCAACTTCTTACTGAATATCGAAACATGTTGTTGGAACTCCACGCATCGCCATGGTTAATAACATCGTACTCCCCTTCGTATTTCATCACCTTCTCAAACCACTTGGAAGAATCGCTTAGGTACTTCTCCGACGCCTTTTTAATCGCACCGTCCTCTTTCGGATCCAGTAAATCAAACGCTTGTTTCCCAATCCCATTGATCAACGTCCTAAACGAATCCCCTTTGAAAATGTTATCGGAAAAATCGTACATCTTCCCCACTAATTCCCGGTACTTTTCCATATTCTGATCCTTTAAAGCGAACGATAAAGCGTGGAATTTTCCATACAAATCGAATATCATCCTCGCATGTTCATCGTCCAAAAGCAACTCTTTTTTCCTAATACTAAATCCGATGCTCTTCAAATTCTCCATCACCACCGCTTCTTCTAATTCCTCCAACTTACTGCAATAATACAATGGTACATGATTGAAGGGATGCTGCACATTGCTTTCTTTCTGCATCTGCTCTAAAACTGGGTACACTTCGGTGTAGAAAAGTACTTCATTTCTGTAAATCTCATGAATGTTCAATTCTTTCCGACTATGTTGGTTCTTCAAAGCCTTTTTAATAGCCACTTCCGTTCTTTCGTTCGTGTCTTTATCAATTACCGAACAAAGAAAAAATTCTCCAAGGAAGCCCTCCCCTCGAATTCCACATATATCAATCACAGTTTCACAGTTCTTGATCTTCTTTAACTCCGCCACTTGGTGCAACAGAGCCCGAATTTCTTCTTCAATTTTCTCTTCACTGTTAGACATGTTTGTGGCAACTGAATCGAAACGCACATGTTTATTTGAGATAAAGCAAGTTAAATAAAAGTGAGGGATTATGTGATACTAGACAAGAATTTCTCCAAGGTCCAAAGTTTATATCACAATTCTTTATTTTTTCCATTAAAAATAGATTACAATAAATTGAACCGACATGTAATTTTCACAGTAAATTAATTTCGTAAGCATGGGTGATGATGTCCGTCACGCGCTTTTTCCATGCACTTTTGTCCACTTTTGCTAACAGCATCGATCCCATGATCGTCGTATCGCCGTTCTCGTTCCTCTCATCATTTACGATGGTCTGGACGTCTTTGTTCTCCATCAATCGGATTTTTATGCTCATCATGGAGAGAAGTACCCCGTAAGTACCGTGCTCTGCCCATTCTTGCCTCAACTGCTGGAAACTGAAGATTTGTTCGGGGTCGCAACTGAAACCACGAAGTGTGGTCGATAAGGCGTCGTGGTAAATTTTCAGGTACTCGTCCAATTTGTCGAAATGCTCCTTTGAACAGCTGGAATAGAAGAAATACGAGAGATCATGGACTGGACTGGCTTCAGAGACGATTTGGAAGTCAATTAGTTTCATATCTTCCAGTTTCCCGAATTCCTGAAAAACAACCCAGTTAAATCGCGATTTTTTTTTTCAAAATTTTCCTTTCTTACGGAATATTTAAACATGCAGTTGTTCGTCCAACTATCCGTCTGGATCATCACACTAAACTTACTTTCCTTATGTAGAAATTTATCGAAAATTTCATACGCGTTCTTTCTGTACTTTTCGCTTTTCTTCACCAATTCAGGATACTCTTCGGGGTCCAACGCTTCAAAAGCGTCTTTATTCACACTGTTAATGAGGTCTTTAAAAGTAGACGATTTTCCTACAACATTCACGATTTCATTGACTAGTTGTTTGTACGTGTTCGGTTTTAGCGTCTTTAAAACCAGCGACATGGCATGGAATTTCCCGTACGTCTTCATAATAAGCCGAAGATGTTCATCGTCCAACACCTTCTTTTTATCCCACAAACCGTACCCTTTAATCTTCAAATTTTCCATTACCAACGCCTCTTTGCACTTCTCCAATGTGGCATAATAGAATTTTGGCACCTCGACGAAGGGCTCCTTAATCGGCCTCTCCACTTGCAGTTGATTGAAGGCTGGAATGATGTTTGAATAAAAGTGCACTTCATTTTTGAATGTTGAATCGGCGTTCACTTCTTTCCGCTTTTCAGGGTCTTTAAGGGCACATTTTACAGCTAGATGAATGGTTTGGTTGGTGTCCTTGTTGTGGATACTGGGAAGGTAGATGTCGCCGCCGAAACCCTCATCGGTGATCGTTTGTTCTTGATTGCAGATGATTTCGTAGTTTAATATGTTGAGCCGTTCGGCCACTTTTTCAAGAAAGGTTTGGATGTGGGAAGGCGTGGTACGGTTTGACACTGCCACGTTTGACATGCTTTTCACAGTTGTTGGTGTACTCGAACCGTTGATATCCTGATAAGTTGGTTATTTATACATTTAGAGTCTAGGTAAGTAATATTATGCAATAATGTGTTGGTATTGTGTAGATATTCAAGAGAATCGATTGTAGATAATATTGCTTGTTTTGTAATCGTTCTTAAAGTGTTCCTCAGGTGTCGCTACGAATATGGATTTGAAAAAATATTCAAAAATTGTGAACAGTGCGTGTTTTTCTTCTAATTATGTTTATAGCTATAGCAAAATATGTTTTAGAAGAACATAAAGGCGCAACATATATTAACATTAGGTAGTATTTTTCTGCTGTGAGTCTCTTTAGGTTTATAATTTAAATGTGTACCTATATGGACTCTCTACTAAATTGAGGAACATCCCTAAAAAATTTTATAAACCTGTTGTTGTACCTAATTATTTTTTAACAATAATAATCAAGGTTTAAATGAAATTGTTATTATAATTGAAGTGTACTTGATGCAAATTACATCCTTTATTGCAATTTAAAATATATAATATTAAATATGTTTATTAGGTACCGTCATCATTTTGTGTTGTTCACCATGGACATTTTTAAACGAATTCAAAACACTTGCTGAAAAAATCACTTTTTTCGCTCTGTGAATTACTAAGTAGTTCCCCTTTTTATACACTATATAATATTTATGGGTTTATAAACTTACTCTCAAATTAACACTCAAAAAAATTTAATTTTTAGGACTCAAATTTCAGTAATTACAGTAATTTCGTAATGTATGCATGTAAAATAATATCACGAACTTGTTGGTTCCATAATTCCTTATTCACATTAACAGATAACATGGATCCTAGTACCGAACTCCCTTCCTTCTCGTCATTTTTATCTTTTACAATATTTTGGACTTGTTCGTTTTCCAACAATTTTATTTTAGTGATCAAAAATGAAAGCATTACACCATACCTGCCATACTTTCTCCACTCTTTTTGCAATTCTTCTAAAGTGAAAATACAATCATTTGGATCACATCCAAGTCCTTGCACTGTTTTTGATAAAGTGCAATGATAAAATTGCAGATAGTCGTCGATTTTGTCAAAGAGACCCGCGGGTGCTGCAGAATAGAAGAAATAGGAGAGATCAACAACAGGACTGGCTTCTGAGAGTATTTGAAAGTCGACTAGTTTCATACTTTCTATGGTACCAGAGGCCTAAAAAACGCAAATTGAATTCTGATAAGAATAAATAATTGAATCTCTTACCGAATACTTGAACATCATATTTCGTATCCAATTGTCGCCATGAATGATGACAGCGTGATCACTTTTAACGTCGAACACTTTTATAATTTCTTCACAGCAATTATTTTTGTATTTTTCACAATGTTTGATAACTTCCTCATGTTTTTGGGGATCCAAAGCCTCAAAGGCTTCACGGCTCAATGGATTTAGCAGAGCCTTAAGGGAGCCCTTGTCTTGGGCTCTCTGTAAAAAGTCCTTCAATCCTTCAACGAGTTTTCGGTAAGTCTCCGGTTCTAAATGCTTCAGTGCCAAAGAAAGAGCGTGGTATTTGGCGTACGTTTTAAAAACATAGCGAATATGTGCATCGTCCAAAGGCTTAGAAGTGTCCCAAAGGACGTAACCTGCTGCTTTCAGGTTTTCCAAAATTACTGCTTCTTGAAACTCTTCCAAAACTCCATAATAAAACTTCGGAACTTCCTTGAAGGGTTCTTGAAGCCCTCTTTCGATCTGCAAACGATTAAACGTCGCAAACACTTCCGAATAAAAATACACTTCGTTATAATAAGCGAAATGAGCGTCGATTTCTTCACGTTTCACTGGATCTTTCAGCGCTTTCTTCACTGCTAGTTCAAGTCGTTCGTTGGTGTCTTTATTTATAATAGCAGTTAGGAAAAATTCACCCACAAAACCCTCACCCCTAATTCCTGCCTTTTCGTCTAATTCCAGTTGGTAATTTTTAATATTTTGTTTTTCTGCAACTTTTTTCAAAATTGATTCGAGTTCACTACGTAACTGTTCCATAATTGAAATTTTGTCTAAAGTTAATAAACTTGAACTGAACTTCTTTACACAGTCGAATGATGTGACATAATATTTTTATTTATATACCAGACGAGATAAAATATATTGTTTAACAATTACTTGACATTGGGGGGCTATTAAGTGCAACATGCTCCTTAATTGAATAGATTAGATAAATTTTTTAAAGATATTTATTTAACAACAACAAAATGTTCAATACTTATTTATAGCAATTTCGTTTTGTAGGCGTGCAGAAGAATTGCGTGCACTCTTCGCGTCCATTCTTCAGTGTCGATATTCACTTTCAGCACGTCTCCCAGTAACGTGGTCTTCTCTTCCCCGTCCTCTTTGTCTTTGACTATTTCCTGGACTTGGGAGTTGTCAATCAGTTTCAATTTCATTATAGCAATAGAGATCAACGCTCCACATCTCGCAGTCAGTGTCCATTCATGTTTCAGTTGCTCAAAGGTGATAAAGTTCTTTGGATTGCAACCAAGTCCTTCGACTGTCTTTAAAATTGTGTTGTGGTAGAAGCGTAAATAATCGTCTATTTTGCCGAAGAGCGAGGAATTGGCGCTAGAGTAGAAGAAATATGAGAGATCTTCAATTGGACTACCTTCCGATATGACTTGGAAGTCGACCATTCGGATGCTTTCGAGTTTACCAGATGCCTAAAAAAATATATTAGATAGGTATTGTAAATATTGGATGATTTGGCGAGTTTTACATCGTATCTGAACATAAAGTTTCCTGACCAGGAATCCCCATGCAAAATCACAGGAAAATCGCTTTTGCGGCTCATCACTTTGACAAGTTCGCCAAAAGCGTCGTCGCGGTATTTCAAACAGTGGCTCTTCAGGTCAGCGAATTCGGTGGAGTCAAATGCATCGAAAGCGGTCTTTACCAGAGGTTGGAGTAGCGATTTAAAAGAACCAGTCTCCATTAATTTTTCTATAAATCCGTTCATTCCATTGCAGAGATTTTTGTATATGTCTGGCTCTTGGTCTCTTAGAGCGTACGACAAAGCGTGAAACTTTGCATACGCTTTGAAGATCGCTCGTACAGGTTCATCTTCCATTAATACTGCTTTCTCCCAAATTACATACCCTTCGGCTTTGAGGTTTTCTAAAACCAGCGCTTCCTCACACTCCTTCAAGCTCCCATAGTAGAATTTCGCCACTTCCACGAACCGATCCTTTAATCCCCTTTCCAGTTGGAAGCGGTTGAATGTGTCGTATATTTTTGTGAAGAAATAAATCTCGTTTGCGTACGCCATGTCGGCTATCACTTCTGCACGTTTTACTGGGTCTTTTAACGCTTTTTTTATTGCCACTTGCAGAGTTTCGTTGGTATCTTTGTTTTTTATGCCCGCGAGAAAAAATTCACCAAGGAACCCTTCACCTCGGATACTTTTCACGTCGAGAATTAATTCATAATTTTGAATATTTTGCTTTTCAGCCACTTTAGAAAGGAGAGACTCGAGTTCGAGCTTTGTTGTAGACATGATAAACGCAAGTGTAAGTTGAAAGATTGAAACGTAAATGTTTAAATGTAACTGATGTAGTAAAATTTATTGTGAAGGTTAAAATGTTATATAATAATTTTATCTAATAATGAGATTGGAATTTGCGTTTACTTAGGTTATTGTTAGGGTGATTTTAAATAAAAAGGAAGGGTAAAAAAATTTTATAGAATTATGTAAGTAATTGAAAGACGATTCATATTGGCCGTTTTCCTACCTTTTCTGCACCTGTTTCAAAGTTTAAGAAAGTTTATGCTTCCGGAAAGCTACAAAGAGAGCAAATTAAATTCTAATTATAAAAATGTTGACATTTCTTACCGAGTACTTGAACACATATTTCTCTTCTCACCCAATAATCTTCAATAATGTGATCATCAGTTTTAACGTCGAACATTTTCCCACCCTCTCAGAGAAATTATTTTTCTACAGATGTTAGCGAACTTGAACCGTAGTACTCTAAACACTCGAATGATAATCTAACAAAATATTTTTATTTATATGTATAATGTAAATATATACCTAGACGAGATAAAATGGTTTATTTAACAACTATGACATTATGGGAGCTATTAAGCACGACATGCGCCTTAATTGAGTGGATTAGATAGAAATTCTTCATGTTTTTTTATTATTTAATAGCAAATATTCAATAATACTTAACATTCACAACACTTTTGTTTTGTATGCGTGCAAAATAATTGCATGCACCCTCCTGGTCCATTCTTCAGTATCAACTTTTACTTTGACCATATCTCCTAGTAACGTCGTCTTCTCTTCCCCATCCTCTTTGTCTTTGACTATTTCCTGGACTTGGGACTCGTCCATCAGTTTTATTTTCATTAAAGCAATCGAGATCAGCACCCCGTACTTAGCAAAAAGCGTCCATTCGCGTTTCAGTTGCTCGAACGTGAAAATGTTCTTTGGGTTACAGCCGAGTTCTTCGACTGTCTTTAAAATTGTGTTGCGGTAAAAGTGTAAATACTCGTCTATTCTGTCGTGGAGGGAGGAATTGGCACCAGAGTAGAAGAAATAAGAGAGATCTTGAACGGGACTACCTTCAGATATGACTTGGAAGTCGACCATTCGGATGCTTTCCAGTTTACCAGATGCCTAAAAAAATATATAAAATATTTTCAAACATTTGCATTATTTGTGGTAATTTTACCTCGTATCTGAACATGAAGTTTCCAGACCAGGAATCCCCATGCAAGATAACAGGAAAATCACTTTTGCGGTTCATCACTTTGATAAGTTCGCCAAAAGCGTCGTCATGGTACTTTAAACAGTGGTTTTTCAACTCTGCAAATTGGATGGGGTCAAAAGCATCGAAAGCGTCCTTTGCGAGGGGTTGAAGTAAGGGTTTGAAAGCACCATCTTCCATTACCTTCTCTAAAAATCCATTCATTCCATTGATGAGTTCCTTATAAGTTTCCGGCTCTTGATCTCTTAATGCGTACGACAAGGCGTGGTATTTTGCATACGTTTTGAAGATTGCTCGAATGGGTGCATCCTCCATTAATTTCGCCTTCTCCCAAATTACATACCCTTCAGCTTTCAGATTCTCTAAAACCAGCGCTTCTTCGCACTCCTTCATGCTGCCATAATAGAATTTCGCCACTTCCACAAACCGATCTTTTAATCCCCTTTCCAGTTGAAAGCGGTTGAATGTGGGGTACACTTTTGAGAAGAAATAAATCTCGTTTGCGTACGCCATGTCGGCTCTCACTTCTGCACGTTTTACTGGGTCTTTTAACGCTTTTTTTATTGCCACATTCAGAGTTTCATTGGTATCTTTGTTTCTGATGCCAGCGAGGAAAAATTCACCAACGAATCCTTCACCTCGGATACTTTCCACCTCGAGAATTAATTCATAGTTGGGGATATTTTGCTTTTCAGCCACTTTGGAGAGGAGAGACTCAAGTTCGAGTTTTGTTGAAGACATGATGATAAACGCACTTGTAAGTTGAAAGAGTCAAACAGAAATGTTTAAACATTTGTGATGTTGTAATATTTATTGTGAAGGCTAAAATGTTAGATAATAATTTTATCTAATAAGCTTGCAATTTGAACTTGTTTACGTTCATAATTGCGGTGATTTCAAATAAAAAGGAAGGGACAGTGTCAATGAATAGAATAGATTGATGTATTGTATTTAAATATATACTTATATGGGAAGACGGTGTCGTATTTGTTTTTTTTTTATTTAAAAATCGATATAGTACTATTTGAATGGCAAGAACAAAATTAATCATATTGTAAAAATAAAAAGTTTTTTAAAAACGATTGTTCACTGTTATAATAAAACACAAATTACAATTTATATTGCCATATAAGGTCAAAACTCATCATAACAATTTATGTTTATATCCATGTAAGATAATGTCTGTGACTCTTTTGGTCCACAGTTCCTTATTGACATCAACTTTTAACATTGATCCTAAAACTCCCAAATTTTCACTTTCATCGTCTTTATCCTTGACTATACTCTGTACTTGTTCATGGTTCATCAATTTCACTTTCATTATAAGAAAAGAAATTAGAATTCCAAACCTTGCGAAAATTTTCCACTCGTTTTTCAACTCTTCCAAAGAAATTATGTTCTTTGGGTCACAACCAAATTCTTTGACAAAATTTAACAACGTTTGATGGTACAATTGTAAATATTCATCCAATTTTTCAAATAGTTCGGGCGAGCTACCGGTGTAGAAGAAATAGGACAAATCATTGACAGGACTTGTCTCGGAAACCGCTTGAAAATCGATCATTTTCATACTCTCCAATTTTCCAGATTCCTAAAAAAAATATAATAGTTTTTTTCCTTATAATTTTTTTTTTGGGTTTTCTTACATTATATCGAAACATGAAATTGTTACTCCATGCATCCCCATGCGAAATCACCGAAAAATCACTTTCCCGCCCCCTTAATTTCCACATCTCGCTAAAGGCATTTTCTTCATATTTTGCACAGTGCTTTCTGACATCAGAATGTTCCTGTTCCAGAGTTTGAAATGCTTCTTTAGCCAATGGATTCAGGATATTCTTAAAGGTTTCGTGGGCGTCCTCAGTACGATGATTTGTATTGGGAATTCCAGCAACGAGTTTCTTATAAGTCTCCGGCTTCTGGTCCTTTAATGCATAAGATAGTGCGTGATATTTTGCGTACGTTTTAAATATAAAACTCGCATGTTCATCATCCATCAGTTTTTCTTTCTCCCAAAGAACATATCCAGCTGCTTTTAGGTTGTTCAACACCAATGCCTCTTCACACTCCTTAATAGTTCCGCAGTAATATTTAGGCACCTCCACGAACGGATCCTCAATTTCGTGTTCAATTTGGAAACGATTGAAGGTCGCCATCACTTCCGAGTAAAAATAATTCTCATTTTTATATACCAAAGCAGTGTTCACTTCTTTTCGTCTCACAGGATCTTGTAGCGCCTTTTTAATTGCCAATTCAAGAACTTTGTTCGTGTCTTTGTTTCTGATACCAGCGAGGTAGAATTCTCCCATAAAGCCATCCCCTCGAAGAGCTTTATCCACATCAAAAATCAACTCGTAGTTTTTAATGTCTTCCTTTTCAGCCGCCTTGTGCAAGAGCGTCTCAATTTGCTGTTGTAAATCACACATTGCAGGGAAGCGCAAAATAACAAACTAAAATTTAGTCACCTGTACGTGTTTTTTTGCCTTGACAAAATTCGAACTCTGTTTAAGTACTAGTCAGATACCAACAATTATCTAATCATAGGATTTCCATGAATTTCAACTTCAATCGTTTCGTTCGTACTCGGAATTATTGAAATTCAAACAGAACAGACCCATGTTTTGATAATTAAGCCTGGCTAAAACGCGATTTTGAGGGTTTCTACGGGTAGACTTACTCGACTCCACCAACTAGGTACTAGCCTAAGTAATTTACCCCTGTACACCAGGCTTTAATAATAGAAAGTGCACTCGTAACAGACAACTGTTATCTAGTTATCGATAATTTCGATAATAAATTAAGAAGAATTTCATTATTTTATAACTTTGAAATTGTCCTTGGCGAAAATAATACATATTTTAAACGTTTGTAAATAATTAATTGAGTGTCTGTTTAGGTATAAATAAACTTTGTACATACAATTCCTGTTAGTATTTTAAGTTATTAATGATTTGATTTTGATTTCCTAAACATACTCATAAATTTTACAAACTCATCGTGTGTCTACCAAATTTCTATAGAAAATAAAACTCTACTCCATAATGTGGACGCCGACTTCTCTTTAAATAATAGCACTTCATAAGAAAGAATGATACACTAAAATTTATTTAATCGATTCCTTTTAGTACATTCTCTTTGTATGCATGGATTACAATGTCCTTTACCCGTTTATTGAAAACTTATATATCAACAGTTGTTTTCAACGTGCCAGAAATCATCGTAGAACCATCATTATCGTCCCTGACAATGTTCTGAACATTGTATATTTGACAACGTATATTTGAATGACCAGAACAGAATTAAGCTCATTATAAGTATAAAAAATTTTATAATAAAAACGATTGTTGATTGTTATCATAAAACACAAATTAAAATTTACCTATATTACCATATAAGGACAAAACTCATCATAACAATTTATGTTTATATCCATGTAAGATAATGTCTGTGACTCTTTTAGTCCACAGTTCCTTATTGACATCAATTTTTAACATTAACCCTAGAACTCCCAAATTTTCACTTTCATCGTCTTTATCCTTGACTATACTCTGTACTTGTTCATGGTTCATCAATTTCACTTTCATTATAAGAAAAGAAATGAGAATTCCAAACTTTGCGACAATTTTCCACTCGTTTTTCAACTGTTCTAAAGAAATTATATTCTTTGGGTCACAACCAAGCTCTTTGACAAAATTTAACAACGTTTGATGGTACAACTGTAAATAATCATCCAATTTTTCAAATAGTTCCGGCGAACTGCCAGAGTAGAAAAAATGGGACAAATCTATGGCAGGACTAGTCTCGGAAATTCCTTGAAAGTCGATAATTTTCATGCTCTCCAATTTGCCGGATTTCTAAAAAATAACATAAATTTTTCTATCTTTTGTTTTTCGGATTTCTTACATCATATCGGAACATAAAATTGTTACTCCACGCATCACCATGCGAAATCACCGGAAAATCACTCTTCCGCCCCATCACCTTCCTTATTTCCGCAAAGGTATCTTCCTCGTATTTTGCACAGTACTTTCTGATATCAGAATGTTTCCCTTCCAAAGCTTGGAACGCTTCTTTAGCCAATGGATTGATTAAATTTTTAAACGAATCCTTGGTGTCCAGAGTGTGGATTAAGAAATCCGGAATACCAGCCACAAGTTTCTTATGAGTCTCCGGCTTTTGGTCCTTCAAAGCATAAGATAAGGCGTGATATTTGGCGTACGTTTTAAATATTAAACTCGCATGCTCATCGTCCATCAATTTTTCCTTCTCCCAAAGAACATACCCTGCTGTTTTCAGATTTTCCAACACAATAGCCTCTTCACACAGCTCTCTAGTCGCGCCATAATATGTTGGCACCTCCACGAACGGATCCTCCACTTTACGTTCACTTTGGAACTGATTGAAAGTTGCCACAACTTCCGAGTAGAAATAAATCTCAGTTTTAAAGGCCAAATCTGCGTTAACTTCTTCTCGTCTCGCTGGATCTTGTAACGCCTTTTTAATTGCTAATTCAAGCACTTTGTTAGTGTCTTTATTTTTTATACCAGCGAGAAAGAATTCCCCCATAAAACCATCCCCCCGGAGACTTCCATCCACATCGAAAATCAATTCATAGTTTTTAATATCCTGCTTTGCAGCCACCTTATGTAAGAGCATCTCAATTTGCCGTTGTAAATCGCACATTGCTGGGGAACTCGAAATAACAAACTGAAATTGAGTTTGCTGTGCGCGCTTATTGCCGTGACAAATTTAAACAATGTTTTATTACCAATGAGATTTACAATAATGTGGTCATGTGATTTGTACGAAATTCAGCTTAGATTGTTTCGTTCGTACTCGGAATTATTGAAATTCAAACAGAACACACCGATATTTTGATAATTAATATTTATTACATCACCAAATATAAAAAATTAAAAGTTCTCTCGTAAACATTTCCACTCAGTGCACTTGTGACAGACAAATAGGTATTATCTGATCATCGATAAGTTCGATAATAAATTAAGAAGCATTTCACTATTTCATAACTTTTGAAATAATCCTTGAAGAAAAAAATATATATTTTGAACGTTTGTAAATACCTAATTCATTGAGTGTCTGTTTATAGATAAATTTTATATATACAATTATTGTTAGTATTTTAAACGATTGATTTCATAAACACACTCATAAATTTTACAAACTCATCGTGTGCCTACCAAATTCCTAAAGATAAAATTTTAGTAAATTATGTGGCCGCCGACTTCTCTATAAATAAACACACTTTATAAGAAAGAATGACACACCAAAACTTATTTAATCGATTCCTCTTAGCACATTCTCTTCGTATGCATGGATTAAAATGTCCTTTACACGTTTATTGAAAACTTCCATATCGACAGTTGCTTTCAACATGCCAGAAATCATCGTAGAACCATCATCATCGTCCCTGACAATGTTCTGAACATCGTCTCTTTGCAATAGTTTCACTTTAACGATTATTAATGACATTATGACCCCAAAAAAGGCGTAATTCTTCCAATCGTCGAGTAACTGCTCAAAGGGGTACAGTTTTTCGGGATCACTTCCTAATTCCCTTAAATTTTTTGATAAGGAATCATGATAGATGAGTAAAAAGTCATGGAGTTTGTCGAAAAGCTCCTTGGAGCCACCAGAATAGAAAAAGTATGAAAGATCATATACTGGAGTGCCTTCTCTCGCCATTTGGAAGTCGATTAACTTCATACTCTCGAGCTCCCCGGAATCCTAAAGATAAAAATCATTAAAAAAAATAGTACCTATGCTATAAAAATCACTTACTGTGTATTTGTACATTAGGTTATTCGCCCAATTATCACCATGCGTCACCACCGCAAACTCACCATCATAAGCAGCGATTTTCCTAAACTCTTCAAACGCTTTCTTATAACATTTCCCACAATTTTCAATAATATCAGCATTCTCCACTGGATCCAAAGCTTCGAAGCCACTTTTACAAATACTGCTGAAAAAGTCCGCCATTCCTTCAGCGGTGAATTGAATCGTTAAGAAATCCTTAAAATCGCCCACCACTTTCCGGTACTCATCCTCAAACTGGTCCTTAAAAGCGAAGGACAAAGCGTGGAATTTGCCATAAGTCTTGAATATCAAAGCGGCATGTTGTTCGTCCAAAAGTTTCTCTTTCTCTCTCATAATGTACCCCTGCGCTTTTAAATTGTCCATCACCAATGCCTCATAAAATTCTTCCATGGTAGCATAATAAAACCTCGCGATTTCCACAAAGGGCTCTTGAACCGCCTCCGTCTGCAGCAAACTCAACGTAGGGAACACTTTTGAGTAGAAAAGCACTTCGTTAAAGTACGCTGATCGCATATTCAACTCTTCTCGCTTCTGAACGTGCTTAAACGCCTTCTTGACCGCCAATTCAAGCACCTGGTCAGTGTCTCGGTTGAGAATGGTGGCGAAATACAATTCGCCGAGGAAACCATCACCACGTAAGGCGGCTATGTCGAAGATGGCGTCATAGTTGTCAATGCCTTCGTTGTTGGCCACCAAATGGAGAAGCGACTCGATTTCGGTGGTGAGTAAATCGGCCATTCTTGACATGAATGAGAATTTAATTGAAGTAACGGTATTGAATCAATTTTCAATAAAACAGACATGCGTCTTTGTCGCATTTATTATTCAATAAGAAACTGTGAAACAATTTCACAAATTAACATTTTATTGAATCGATTTTATTACAATAGTAGACCGATTTGGTGGGCGTGTAGGATTAAGTCTCTCATTCGTTTTCTGTACAGTTCTTCGTCCACAGTGATGGTGGAAAGATTCCCCAGCATGGAAGTGTCCTCTTCGTTGTCCTTGGTGAGGTTCTTGATGTCGGTGGAGTCGATGAGTTTGACGCGATTGGCGGTTAGGCCCATTATGAAGCCAAATAGAGCATAATCGGTCCAATCTTGTTTCAACTGTTCGAAAGTGAGAAGTTTTTCCGGGTCACTACCGAGTTCTCTCAACGTTTTTGACAAGGAATCGTGGTAGATGTGTAAATAGTGGTCTAAATTGTCGAAGACTTCTTTGGAGCCAGCACAATAAAAGAAATATGATAAATCGTAAACTGGATTTGCTTCTCTGACCAATTGGAAGTCGATTAATTTGATGTCTTCGACTTTTCCATCTTCCTAAAAAATGTTTTTGTTATGTCTTATTTGAGGATATTCGATTTTCTATTTCTTACTGAATATTTGAACATTCTGTTCTTGTCCCAAGGATCGGCGTGTATGATTGCTGTGCGGTTGCCTTTGTAATACATTCTCTTGTGAACTTCATCAATGGCGCATGTCTTCAGTTTTTGGACCGTTGCATTTGTTTGTAAATCGGAACCATCAAGCGTGTCCATCGCCGTTCGCGCACATTCGTTTACCAATTTCTTCAATTGCTCAGAATTGAAACCAACGGATATGTAATCCGGTGCATTTTCCATCAATTTCTTGTACTCTTCGATTTTTTGATCCTTTAACGCCATTGAAAGCGCGTGAAATTTCCCAAAGACTTTAAACAAAACTGTTGCATGTACATCATCCAATAGATCCTTAACCGGACTTAAAACGTATCCCTGCGCTATTAAATTATCCAAAACGAGAGCTTCTTTGTTCAATTCCAAAGTACCGTAATAAAATTTCGGTAATTCAACGAACGGATCACTGATTCTCTTTTCTCTCTGCAGTTTATCCAAAGTGGGGAACACTTTGGAGTAGAAAAACAGTTCTGCTTCGTATCCGATTACTAATTTCGTTTCATCCCTTTTACTCGCGTTTTTGAATGCTTTTTTCACCGCCAACCGCAATGTTTGGTTTGTGTCTTTGTCGGTGATGGCCACCAAATGAAACTCACCGGTAAAACCATCGCCTCTTCGTGCCGCATTTACATCAAAGTCTATTTCGTAGTTGGTGAATTTTCGGTCTTTTGCTATTCTGTGGAGGATCTCCTCGACTTCGCTTTTTATTTCATCTAGTTCAGACATTATCGCTGCACAGTTCGGTGGTTACTGCGATGAATTCGTAAGTCTCGTGTATATATTGAATGGGGAGGCGATTTAAGTAAGACAGGCGCAGTATTGATCTAAAATTGCACAAATTGCCGCGGAAACACGTGAGCCTCCCACCAGCAAGTACCGAGGAGTGCGTCATTGTCAAGGCTGTTTACGATGGATTTTATACAACTGCGACTGCGGAACTGTGATTTGAATAAATATGAGATAATAGTTATGTAATTTGTCGTAACTGTTTAGGGGACAATAACATACTGAATTTGTTTAAAAACAATATAAAAATTGCTGTTTTAATAAACCGGTATTGTAAAATGAGATCGCGTTTTCGTTAGGGGTAAAATTCCTCATCAACAGTTGCGTTTATCATTCCTTGCACGCCATGCTGCTTTGGGAATCTTTTTGATGGTCTTTTACAAATTTCCTTTATGTCCACGGATTCCGGAAGTTTAACATTAATTAAACAGATTCCCATAAGAACTCCGAGAAGAGCGTAATTTTGCCACTCTTTCTTCAGGTGCTTCTATTAGGTGCATAGTAGGTATACCCCTGGGTCCCTTAGTAGCTCTTGGATGAATGGTTTTTCAAGCGGAAAGCATTTTCAAATACTTCTAATTTAGGCTGAACGGTAGTTGATGGGAATAAAATCTGTTATGCTTTGCTCATCAATTTTCACCCCGAATTGCTAAACTCGCATCGAATGCGCTTCGAAAGTCGCTAATTTTCAGATTTTCTACTGCACTTGCGAGGAGTTCTTCAATTTTACTTATTACCAACTCTGTCATTGTTCACCAATTTTTAAATTGAATTGTCATCTTTATTACGAAAATGCAATTGCGAAATCTTATCAACGTTTATATCTCTGCCTATCTGAATGATTTTCTATTTTTAAAATTTAATTTCGGTGCTTTTAATTTACAAAAGGGGAAAGTGGGGTAAAAGACAGTTTCTTAAAATACAGCCATTTATTTCAATATTCCAATTTCATATGCATGCAGTATTATGTCCTTTGCCCTTTCCTTGAACAAATCTTTATTTATGTTCGCACTCAAAAATCCCTCTCCCATTGGATTTTCCGCCCCTTCCTCATGGTCTTTAACAATCTCCTGTACATCCCCAGCATCCAACAACTTAAACTTCGCCAAACAAATACCCATCAAAGTCCCAAACGTTCCGTAATGTAACCACTCTTCTTTCAACTGTTTGAACGGGTACAGTTTTTCAGGATCACTTCCCAACTCTTTTAAATTCGTCGACAGGGAGTCGTGGTAGATTTTTAAATAGTGATCCAAGTTTTTGAACAACTCCTTACTACCACCTGCGTAAAAGAAGTAAGAGAGATCGTAGACTGGAGTACCTTCTCGCATTAGTTGGAAATCGATAAGTTTTACGCCCAAAAGTTTACCAGATTCCTGAAAGATTTACAACTTAAAAATTTTTTCAAGCAAAATCAATTAGGTACTTACCGAATATTTGTATAATCTATTCGAACACCAACAATCCCCATGAGTGATAATGCCATTTCCTTTGTATGTTACGTACTTCATGACTTCGGCAGTACCATCAGTTTTATACTTTTCAGAAATCGCTTTAATTTCAGGATATGAATCCATTGCTTCAAAAGCTTCTTCCAGCGAAGAGTCAATCAACTTTTTAGTCGTACCAGTTTGGAAATTAATCGCAACAAAATCTTTAGCGTTCTTCATTATCCTGTTGTACTCCTCTAAATGTTGGTCTTTGAAGGCGAAGGAAAGAGCGTGGAATTTCGCGTACGTCTTAAAGATGAGAGTGGCAAGTTCGTCATCTAACAGCAGTTTCATCGCCCTCATGTCGTAACCCTTTGCTTTCAAATTCTCAAATACCAAAGCTTCTTTATATTCTTCTAAAGTGCCATAATAAAAGTCCGCTACTTCCGTAAATGGCTCCTTCAAACCTTTCTTCTCCGCTTGGAATTTTTTAAAAGCCGGAAACACTTTAGAATAGAAAAGAATTTCACATTCATACGCCAATCTTGTGTTGAACTCCTTTCGGTTTTGTTCTTTGCTGAATGCCTTTTTTATGGCCACTTCGTGTACTTTTTTTGTTTCTTCATCTATGATGCTAGCTAAGAAGAATTCTCCTATAAAGCCTCCACCCCGAATCGCACTTTTCGCGTCGAAGATCGATGTGTGCTTGCGGATTTTCAGCGTTTTAGCTGCATTGTTGAGTAAATTTTCAATCTCACTTTGGAGCTCTTTTAGTTCGGCCATGGTATGTATAATATTTCACTAAACACATTGAATCGTATTTGTTTATCACGCGTAATTTATATTGATTTGAAATGATGAATTTAGAGAGGGAAATATTGCACAGTCGCAATAAAAACATAAATCATCATACCAATTATCGCTTATCATCTCAATGTTATATAACTTAGTTAAATTCTATAAATCTATACCGATGATGTCTCTATATGCGTATACCTTATGTATAATATTATGTATCCATATTTTTATGACAAATTAACCAGTACTATGCAATTTGTTAGTTTTGACTATGCAAAATTTGAAAATTTAATATTGACTATTAGGTATTATCTCACTATATGTAGGTACAAACTTCGCCCATTAATATGACGGCAAAATTAACCGACCAACGTCCAATCCGTTTACTATCATTCACTTACCTCTTATTTACCTATTGTGGTGAAACTTTTTAGAAAAAGAAAAAGACGAGTTATACAAAGGTTACGACAAATTGTCTAACATTATGCAATTTATTTATTATCTTTTATCTAGCGCACTCTTTTAAAGAATTAATCTGGTTATTAGTGCTTTCAGAATTTTGTAAATAAAGAAAAAAGCAGGTGGCAAATGCTATACAAATATAAAATCTACTATTAAATATTATACTTTTGTGTGTTGCTGTTTATCTTTTAATTCCTCTTCTCTAGTTTAGGTGCAATTCCATTCGTATTCAAATTATAAAAATAACTTGGTAAATATCTAAAAGTTTTCTTATTTAACAATATCTTTTAGGATTACATTTATTTTAACAGTCCAATTTCGTAAGCATGGAAAATGATGTCCTTCGTCCTTTCTTTGAAGAGATCCTTATCTACAGTCGCGCTTAAAAAATTAGTCACCATCGGAGATTCCGCCCCTTCATCATGGTCCTTAACAATCTCCTGAACATCCTCGGAATTCAACAACTTGAATTTCGCCAAACAAACTCCCAACAGCATCCCGTATATTCCATACTCCATCCATTCATCTTTCAATTGCTGAAAAGGGTACAGTTTTTCAGGATCGCTTCCCATTTCCCTTAAGTTCCTCGACAAAGAATCGTGGTAAATTTTTAAATAGTGGTCTAATTTTTTAAACAATTCTTTGCTGCCACCTGCGTAAAAAAAGTAGGAAAGATCGTTGACTGGAGTACCCTGTCGCATCAATTGGAAATCAATAAGTTTCACGTCCAACAGTTTACCAGAATCCTGAAAACAATTTGATTAAACATCGCTTTTCAAACAAAATTAAAATCTTCTTACGGAATATTTATACAGTCTATTTGAGCACCAACAATCACCATGAATAACGATCGGATTTCCTTTATATTCGATATTTTTCAACATTTCTGCAGTAGCATCAATTTTGTACTTTTCAGAAATCGCTTTGATGTGAGGAATCGAATCCAGTGCTTCAAAAGCCTCCCTTACCGAAGAGTCAATCATCTTTTTAATTGACCCAGTCCGGAAATTAATTACCACAAAATCCTTAGAATTTTCCATAATTCTGTTGTACTCCTCCAACCTCTGATCCTTGAACGCGAAAGAAAGAGCGTGGAATTTACCATAAATTTTAAAAATCGTAGTGGCCAATTCATCGTCTAACAACAGTTTTGTGTCCCTCATGACGTAACCCTTTGCTTTCAGATTCTCAAAGACCAATGCTTCCTTATATTCCTCTAAAGTGCCATAATAAAAGTCCGCTACTTCCGTAAACGGATTCTTCAAGTTCTTTTTCTCCAATTGGAATTTCTTGAAAGCAGGAAACACTTTCGAATAAAAATTCACTTCCAATTCGTAAGCCATCCGGACATTGAATTCTTTTCGGTTTTGTTCCTTATTGAAAGCCTTCTTTATAGCCACTTCATGCACTTTCTGCGTTTCTTCATCTACAATACTGGCTAAGAAGAATTCACCTATGTACCCACCACCCCGAATCGCATCTCCCGCATCGAAAACCGTTCTATACTTGCTGATTTTCAATTTTTCAGCGGCGTGTTTAAGCAAATTTTCGATTTCACTTTGAAGTTTTTTTAGTTCAGCCATGGTACTTCACTAAACGACATTAAGTACCAAATTATGTATTCATGTTATATTTATTAATGTGAAATTGTTAATTTAGAGAGGGAAATATTGCACAGTCGCAATAAAAACAAAGATCTAATTATTGCTTATCATTAAAATCTTAATGTCATATGGAACTATTACATTCCTATATCCTCCCTTCTCTTCTACCGCTAATATACCGTTTGAAAGCCATACAAGAGAGAATGCGCGAAAGCTCGTTAGGTACCAAAGTGATGACGCTCTGGAACGGCACGGGCTGAGAGAGTCTGTTCCCACGGACGCCAAAAAACTTCGAATCGAGTTAGTAGATTGGAAGGGTCTCAAATCACAGATATTTGGAATGGGGTGTAGCATTTTAGAAATCTGAAAACTTTTTGGTAAAAGTATAGATATTAGAATACAAAAGTGTCAGTGAGAAAATTGTGTACGTTTGTGCGCATCGACATTCCAACACTTGCGATTTGTACGCCGTTGTCATGAAGGTTCCGATTTTTGTGCCCACCACTAACGAACACTTCTGAGTGTGAATTTGGAACGGCCCGTTCCATTCCTACACGTTAAAGTCTTCGTCTATGGGCGCTAATGTACCACTTTTATTTTCACCTTATACAAATTATAGATATACTCAAGGGTGGAAGATAATTTTTTAGACACGAGTCTAGGTATATGAACTTTAAACAGTTACATAACGTTAACTTGTTGTTAAAAGATTCAATGTCATTTTGCAGGGATTATTACAGGCATTACATAATACTATTGTATTATATTTATTGTGTTATTATGCGCAAAATGCAAAAATTCCCGATTATGATGTTAAAAATGATTTGAATGAAGGCATTTAAATCAAAACTGTCTTATTTAATGCATAAACTTTTGTGACTGGAAATAGAAGATTAGAACAATACATTGTTTTTATAGTTATCAACTTATCAATTATCTAAATTGTAGGTATAATGGTTTTAAAATATTCGAAGTTCAATTCACTGAATATTTCATACCTACAGTGATAAATGAACGTTATTTGCGCAAGTACATAAGTTGAAAATCTATCTCGTTAACAATCCCAGACCAGTCATCATCTAATCTTAATCGAGTTACAAACAAAACTATTTGCGAAATGAACGAAGTCGAGAAAATTGTGGCAAAAGTGTGCGCGAAAAGGGGCATCAAAAAGTACAGTTTAGAAAAATTGCAAGGCAATGACAAGGGCGAAGGGTTTTTAGGTGAAATAAATTTTCTTAAAGTGACAGACGAAGAAACAAATCAACAGCTTCATTTGGTGGTGAAAAAATCGTTTACTGATCCAACAGTGCGAAACGTTCATCCCTTACGTGATGCATTTATAAACGAAATCAATTTCTACACCGAGATATGGCCGAAACTAAATCAACTACAGGACCATTTAAAAACATTTGAAAAATTCACGTCAGTACCCGAATTACTGGCCTTTTCCGACGCCGACAATGAAGAACTACTCGTGATGAACAACTTCAAAGAGGAGGGCTTTGAAATGTTTGACAAGAAATGTCCACTGGATTATAAACATATCACAAAAAACTTCGAAGAGTACGGCAAATTTCACTCACTCTCGTTCGCTTTTAGACAAAAGCATTCGGACGAGTATAGGAAATTTGGAGAACAAATCATCGATATGTACGAGAAATTTCTTAAACAGTCCCAAATGGGGAAGCTTATCCAAGAAGTCACCGAATTAGCCCTAAAATCCTTGAAAACCGAAGACGGTCCTGAGATTTTCAAGTACCTCACGAATTTCCACCTCAACGGCGAGAAAATTTTCATAGACAGTCTAAAATGCAAGGGCGAAAATTCCGCGGTTTTACACGGCGATGTTTGGGTGTCCAACGAAATGTTTCGTTACAACGTAAGTCAAATCGCTTTAATTTCTCGCTTCTATTAACAAATTCGTATTTCAGACACACCGTGAACTGACGGACATCAAACTGCTCGACTTCCAAATCTCCCGCATTGGCAGCCCCGTCCACGATCTCTCCTACTGTCTGTATTCCGGTGCGTCTTACCAGCTGCTCGATGACCTAGACACACTTCTAAAAATATACTTTGAATCGTTCACCAAGCATTACTCGAAAATAGCCAGCGGGGCGCCACCAATGTCGTTCGCTGACCTAAAAAACGACTGGCTTCAGTACCACAAATTCGGCTTCATTATGGCCCTGATGGTGTGGAAGATGAAGGCTACCAGCAAGGAATTTATTATCGAGGTAACGGAATTGACGGACCCTGAAAAGATAACAGACTTCGTCAAAACGCCATACGATGTGGAGTATTTTAATGACAAAGTGCGGCCCTTGGTGAAACACATGTATAGAATGGAGACACAAGGATGGGGTACAAGTTCAAGTATTTAGAAGTGACAGTCATGAACAAACAGAGATTTGCACAATTCCGATAACAACAATTTTGTCCTTGAATGTTGTTGATACTAAGAAAATATATTATATTAATATAAGATAAAGATATATCTTTTTGTATTCTGTATATATTCGTTACCCAATTAAATGAATAAAAACGCTGCTCCGTAATTAAACGTTTATATAGTATTACATATTATTTATTGTTGTGTGAAGTTTAATTGGTAGCACATTGAAATGATGAAAGAAATTCTGAGAAACGTGTGCCAAAATAAAGGAATCAGTAAGTACAGTGTGAAAAATTTGGGAGGAAATGCAAAGGGTGAAGGTTATTTGGGTGAATTAAGTTTTTTGATTGTCACTGATGAAGAAACGAAGAAACAACTGCATTTAGTGGTGAAAAAAAACTTCCTTAATGGTGCTATGTCGATGAGGCCACAATTCCTGAACGAAATTCTTTTGTACAACGAAATTTGGCCGAGACTCAATGAAGTCCAGTCAAAACTGCACACTAAATTCGATGCCATCGATGATTTATTGGACTATTCTGATAAAGTAGACGAAGAATGGCTAATTATGAAGAATTTAAAGGCAGATGGGTTTGAGATGTACGACAAAATGACTCCACTGGATCACGAACATGCTAGTTTTATTCTAAAAGAACTCGGAAAGTTTCATGCTCTCTCATTTGCACTGAAAAAAATTAATAAGGGAGATTATGTGGAGTTGGTGAAGAAAGCGGGAAATATTTTCCGTAATCATATAGGGAAAATGGGTGAGTCCGGATTGGTGTCGGCTTTAGAAGTCGCAGTAAAATCTCTGGATCCCATTGAAGACAAGGCGATTGTTGATTACTTCGATAGATTCTTAAACGAAACTGAAGTGGACAACCTTATGAGCAGATCTCTAGAATACGAAGATGGCAACGATGTTTTTCTGCATGGCGATCTATGGTCGTCGAATGCCCTTTACAAATACAATGTAATACTGTTGCACTTGTATATACTTTGAATAAAAATTTTTTGATTATTTTTTAGGAAAAGCGTGAACTGGTCGGAATGAAATTCCTTGACTTTCAACTAATCTTCGTTGGTTCTCCAGTGCAGGATGTGGCATTCGCTTTGTACTCTGGGGCCTCAGAAGAAGTCATTGAGAATATCCAGACTTATTTAAAAATCTATCACGATTCCCTCACAGATCATTACACTAAAATCATCGGGGAAGCGCCTCATTACACCCTGAAAACCTTGAAAGAAGAATTCATCAAATACAACAAAATGAGCTTCATCCTAGCGACGATTGTCTGGAAAATAAAAGCCACAAAACCAGAGGACGTCATTGTCATGTCCGAAATTGAGGACGAAGCAGTCTTGGCCACATATTCGAAAATCCCATACAATGAAATATTTTTCTGCAAAAACATGAAACCAATTATTAAACATATTTATAAATTGGATACAATTGGCTGGTAGGGGATCCACAATGACAGTGATAGTAAAATAATTTCTTGTTAAAACACAAATTGTATGTATACCAAAAATTGTTAGCAAACATTTTTATGTATTTTCATTGTGAAAACCCAATATAAATCGTCTTGTAAATTGTTTGATAATATTATCAACCAAAAATGTGATTGTTTTTTTGTTATGGTTACCTAATGGTCATTGGCAAATCCATCTAAATCTGTTGGATAAAATAATCTTAAAATAATCTTCTTTAAGTACTTTTTCTCCGATTGGAATTTCTTCAAAGCGAGAATCACTTTCGAATAAATATTCACTTCCAATTCGTAAGCCAGGCGGAATTGAATTGAATTCTTTTTGGTTTTGTTTCTTATTGAAAGCCTTTCTTTATAGACACTTCATGAACTTTCTGCGTTTCTTCATCTACAATGCTCGCTAAGAAAAATTTACCTATGTACCCACCACCCCGAATCGCATCTATCCCGCATCGAAAATCGTTCTGTTCTTGCTGATTTTTAATTTAGAGGGAAATTATTTGCACAATCGCAATAAAAACAAAAAACTAATTATTGCTTATCATTAAAATCTTAATATCATATGTAGGTAACTTATTACATTCCTATCCTATCTCTTCTATCACTAATATATCGTTTGAAAACTGTGGTTATCCTTGTTTTCTACTTTTTAAAACAAAATTATTCATTATATAGTTTTTATATATATGCAAAATTTGAAATAATCTATGTAAGCGCTAAGTACTGGAATGGCCCCAAAATCGATCGAATTGTGTGATGAAAACGCGTGTGAAAAGATCATAAGTAGGTAAGGATATTTAGGTACACAATTAGGGAACTTAATGGGAACAATAGACTGAATGATTTTAGGTAAGATCAATTATCCAAAAAAAGCCGTTTCAAACTAGATTTTTTTTATTTAACAATATCTTTTAAAATGGCATTTATGTATACAGTGTAATAACTGTGCACTTACCGTTAGTGCACCAGGTATGGAAGGAGTGGAAATAACTACGGAAACCTGAAAACGGAATTGACGAATTGAAAAGATAACAGGCTTCGTCAAAACGCCGTACGATGTGGAGTATTTTGAGGACAAAGTATTACGGCCCTTGATGAAATACATGTATAGAATGGAGGCACAAGGATGGGATACAAGTTCAAGCATTTAAAAGTGACAGTCATGAACAAACAGAGATTCGCAAGATTCCGATAAGAACAATCTTGTCCTTGAATGTTGTTGATACTAAGAAAACATATTATCTTTCTGTATTTTGTGTATATTTATTCCCCACTTAAATGAATAAAAACGTTGCTCCGTAATTAAACGTTTTAAACTATCGATATTTATTGTTGTGTGAAGTTTATTTGGTAGCACATGCACATTGAAATTATGGAAGGAATTGTGAGAAAAGTGTGCCAAAATAAAGGAATCAGTAAGTACAGTGTGAAAAACTTGGGAGGAAATGAAAAGGGTGAAGGTTATTTGAGTGAATTGAGTTTTTTGATTGTCACTGACGAAGAAACGAAGAAACAACTGCATTTAGTGGTGAAAAAAAACTTCCTTAATGCTGCTATGTCGTTGAGGCCACAATTCCTGAACGAAATTCTTTTGTACAACGAAATTTGGCCGAGACTCAATGAAGTCCAGTCAAAACTGGACACGAAATTCGATGCAATCGATGATTTATTGGACTATTCTGATAAAGTAGACGAAGAATGGCTAATTATGAAGAATTTAAAGGCAGATGGGTTTGAGATGTACGACAAAAGGACTCCATTGGATCACGAACATGCTAGTTTTATTCTAAAAGAACTCGGGAGGTTTCATGCTCTTTCATTTGCACTGAAAAAAATTGATAAAGAAGATTATGGGGAGTTGGTGAAGAAAGCTGGAAATATTTACCGTAATTATTTGGGGCAAATGGGCGAGGTCGGTTTGGTGGCGGCTTTAGAACTCGTAGTAAAATCCTTGGATCCCATTGAAGACAAGGCGATTGTTGATTACTTCGATAGATTTTTAAGCACCACGGAACTGGACAACCTTATGAGAAAATCTATAGAATACAAAGATGGCAACGATGTTTTTCTACATGGTGATCCTTGGACTTCGAATGCCCTTTATAAATACAATGTAATCCTGTTACAACTGTAAAATTTAAAAAGAAAATTATTGGTTATTTTTCAGGAAAAGCGTGAACTGATCGGAATGAAATTTCTTGACTTTCAACTAATCTTCGTTGGTTCTCCAGTGCAGGATGTGGCATTCGCTTTGTACTCTGGGGCCTCAGAAGAAGTCATTGAGAATATCCAGACTTATTTAAAGATCTATCACGATTCCCTCACAGATCATTTCACTAAAATCATCGGGGAAGCGCTTCATTACACCCTGGAAACCTTGAAAGAAGAATTCATCAAATACAACAAAATGAGCTTCATTCTAGCGGCGATTGTCTGGAAAATGAAAGCCACAAAACCAGAGGACGTCGTTGACATGTCCGAAATTGGAGACTCAGCAGATATGGAAAAATTTTCGAAAACCCCCTACAATGAAACATTTTTCAACAAAAACATGAAACCAATTATTAAACACATTTATAAATTGGACACAATTGGCTGGTAGGGGTCCACAAGGACACACTGATAATAAAATAAATTGTTAAAACACAAATTGTATAGGTACCAAAAGTATACCAAAAATAGTTAGCAAACTTTTTTATGCATCTTCATTGTGAAAACCCAATACAAATCGCCTTGTAAATTGTTTGTTCATATTATCAACTAAAAATTTTATTTTATGTTACTGTTACCTAATGGTCATTGACAAATCCATCTAAATCTGTTGGATAAAATAAACTGTAATGAAACCTGTTTAAACAAACCGAATTAATTACCGCAAAATCCTTAGAATTTACTAGAATTCTGTTGCACTCTTCCAATCTCTGATCCTTGAAAGCGAACGAAAGAGTGTTGAATTTACCATAAATTTTAAAGCTTTTTAACCAAATACCAAAGCTTCTTTATCTTCTTCCAAAGTGCCATAATAATAAAAGTCCGCTACTTCCTTAGGAAACGGATTCTTCCAGTTCTTTTTCTCCAATTGGAATTTCTTGAAAGCGGGAAACATTTTCGAATAAAAATTCACTTCCAATTCGTAAGCCAGACGAACATTGAATTCTTTTGAATTTCTTTATGACCATTTTCTGCGTTTCTTCGTCTACAATGCTGGCTAAGAAGAATTCACCTATCGCAACTCCCGCATCGAAAATCGTTCTGTACTTGCCATAGTACTTGCTGATTTTCAATTTTTCAGCAACTGTTAATTTAGAGAGGGAAATATTGCACAGCCGCAATAAAAACAAATATTTTTTATTATTATGCTTATCATTAAAATCATAATGTTATACATAGGTTGGTATATACTTATAACTATTATATTTCTTATATTCTCTCTTCTACCGCTATTATACGTTGGAAAACAGTTGTTATCCTTGTTTCCTGCGGTGGTATTCTCAAGCGCGAATATGAAAAAGGTACTAAAATTGGCATTAAGATAATACCGGTACTTATGACCATGGTATTAATTTCAATGTAACCCATCTTTAACAGTGGGTACATACAATACCTACATAATAATGAAAATCGTTTACTTTTGAAAATAGCGCGCTTGTAGGTATTAGTGTCAATAAAATATTGCTATTTTATGAATTAATGAATATTTATATCGTTTTAAATTAAAAAATAATATTTTATATACATACCTATTTATAAGGTACATAGTACATATATTTATAAAAAAAAACCTTATTAATTTAAAGAATAAGATAATAATATCACCGAAATCCAAGGAAGTATGAAGAAAACTAAATTTGTTTAACAATATTGTTGATTAAAAATCTTAAGGTTTTTTTTTGAACACTATAGGTACACGTAATGTATAAAAAAATATTTTTAAAAGGCGTTTTAGAACGCTCACCACTACATCATATCTGAGATTATAATTTATAATGTTTTTACATCCAATACCTACTTAAAATCAATTCATGTTATTTACATTAATTGAATAATTTGTCTACTTATTAACAATTAATAAACTCAATATTCAATGTCACTTCTATCTGAACAAAGTTAAATAATCTTAATTCAAAATGATTGCTCCTATGAATATATGTATATTTGTTTAAAAATAATATAATAAATTAATTAGTCGTTTAAAAAATATAATAGACTTACTTTAATAGACCTAAATCCTATTCCTATTGTATTTATTCTGGAGAATCGATGGAGTTGTACGACAATCTTGAATCCTCTCTGGAAATCCAAAACTCTTTCAAAGGGCGCCATTCGAAGATCGTTGGCGTAAATCCTTCGTTGACCCATAGATTTGGGTACCTTCCTTTACTGATGATTTGGAAAATTAAGACTTACAGTGTCGGAAAATATAAAGGAATTTATGAACCCCGCTATGATCTAGAATTTGTAAAAGACAATGTACGACCACTTTTATTACACGTTTACAAATTATATAGATATGCTCAAGGGTGAAAGAAAATTTTTTATACATGAGCCTATATAAACTTTAAACAGTTACATAACGATAAATTTTTATTAAAAGATTCATTATTTCGCAGGGATTATTACAGGCATTACATACTGTCGAATTATATTTAGGTATTGTGTTATTATGCACAAAAAGAAAAAAAACCTTGGTTAATATGTTAAAAATTATTAAAATAAATTCAATTAAATAAAACCTGTCTTAATTATTGCATAAAGTATGTAATTAAAAATAGAACATTTGAATATACCTAAATAACAATTTTTTATAGCCATTAGTTAATTACATAATTAAGGTGACAGACGAAAAAACTAATCAACTGCTTCATTTGGAGGTAAAAAATCGTTTACTGATCCAACAGTGCGAAACGTTTATCCCTTACGTGATGCATTTATAAACGAAATCAATTTCTACACAGAGATATGGCCAAAACCAAATCAACTACAGAACCATTTAAAAAATAACTGAAAGATTCACGTCAGTACCCGAATTACTGGCCTTTTCCGACGTCGACAATGAAGAAATGCTCGTACTGAACAACTTCAGAGAGGAGGGCTTTGATACGTTTTACAAGAAATGTCGACTGGATAATAATCGCAAAAGACTTCGAAGAGTACACCAAATTTCACGCCTCGGAGGACAAATGATCGGTACGAGAAATTTCTTAAATAACAGGGTCTAAAATCTTTGAAACCCGAAGACGGTCCCAATCTTCAAGTAGGAATACCTCAAGAATTTTCACCTGGACTGCGAGAAGATTTTGCATAAAATGCAAGGGCGAAAATTTTGCCGTTTTATACGGCGATTTTTGGGTGTCCAACGAAATCTTTCGTTACAAAGTCTAATAATCCCGTCTACGATCTGTCCTACTGTCTGTATTCCGGTGCAGCTTTATCAGTTGCTCGACGACCTCGACCCACTCCTAAAAATTTACTTCGAATTGTTCACCAAGCATTACTAGAAAATAGCCAGCGGCTAACGACGGAAATGATGGAATTGATGGACCCATATTTTGATGACAAAGTGCGGCCTTTGGTGAAACACATGTACAGAATGGCGACACAAGGATGGGGTGCACTTTCAACTACTTAAAAATTACCGTCATGAACAAACAGAGATTTCCAAGATTTCGATAAGAACAATTTTGTCCTTGAATTTTGTTGATAATACTAAGAAAACATATTATGTTTTTGCATTTTGTGTATAGGATTTCGTTCACGAATGTTTGTGGTTCTGCAACAATCAAAAATCATTGTTTAAACAATACTTTTAATTGTTGCAAAACCACAAACATTCGTGAACGAAAATATATTTGTTTCTCACTTAAATGGGTAAAACGATGCTCCGTAATAAAAAACTTATTATAAGTGTGAATATTTATTGTTGTGTCAAGTTTTGAAGTTTGTCTGATAACACTTTAAAATTATGGAAGGAATTGTGAGAAAAGTGTGCCAAAATAAAGGAATCAGTAAGTACAGTGTGAAAAATTTGGGAGGAAATGAAAAGGGTGAAGGATATTTGGGTGAAATAAATTTCTTGATTGTCACTGATGAACTAACGAAGAAACGACTGCATTTAGCGGTGAAGAAAAATTTTCTTACTGGCGATTCCTCGTTAAGGCCACAATTCATGAACGAAATTTTTTTCTACAACGTAATTTGGCCGAGACTGAATCAAGTCCAGTCAAAATTAGACACGAAATTCGATTCAGTCGAAGAATTATTGGACTTCTCTGATAAAGTAGATGAAGAATTGTTAATTATGAAGAATTTAAAGGTAGATGGGTTTGAGATGTACGACAAAACGATTCCATTGGATCACGAACATGCTAGTTTTATTCTAAAAGAACTCGGAAAGTTTCATGCTCTTTCATTTGCGCTGAAAAAAATTAATAAGGGAGATTATGTGGAGTTGGTGAAGAAAGCGGGAAATGTTTTCCGTAAGTATGTAGAACAAATGGGCAAGTTGGGTTTGGTGTCGGTTTTAAAAGTCGCAGTAAAATCTCTGGATCCCACTGAAGACAAGGCGATTGTTGATTACTTCGATAGGTTCTTAGGCGAAGTGAACAACCTTATGAGCAGATCTCTAGAATACAAAGATGGCAACGATGTGTTTCTGCATGGCGATCCATGGACGTCGAATGCCCTTTACAAATACAATGTAATCCTGTTAGCACTGTTAGATTTGAAAGAATTTTATTGATTATTTTTTAGAAGAAGCGCGAACTGATCGGAATGAAATTCCTCGACTTTCAACTATTCTTCGTTGGTTCTCCAGTGCAGGATGTGGCATTCGCTCTGTACACTGGGGCCTCAGAAGAAGTCATTGAGAATATCCAGACTTATTTAAAGATCTATCACGATTCTCTCACAGATCATTACACTAAAATCATCGGGGAAGCGCCTGATTACACCCTGGAAATCCTAAAAGAAGAGTTCATCAAATACAACAAAATGAGCTTCATTTTAGCGCCGATCGTCTGGAAAATGAAGGCCACAAAACCAGAGGACGCCATGGACATGTCCGAAATTGAGGACCCAGAAGAGAACTTGATCGCATTTTCAAAGACCCCATACAATGAAATATTTTTCAACAAAAACATGAAACCAATTATTAAACACATTTATAAATTGGACACAATTGGCTGGTAGGGGTCCACAAGGACACAGTCATAAAAAAATAAATTCTTGTTAAAATATAAATTGTAACGTATATACCAAAAATAGTTAGCAAACATTTTTTATGCATCTTCATTGTGAACATCCATACAAATCGCCTTGTAAATTGTTTGTTCCCATTATCAACTAAAAATGTTATTTTTTGTTAGTTCATGGTCATTGGCAAATCTATCTAATTCTGTTGCATAAAATAAACTGAAATAAAACCTGTTTAAACAAATCATAAAAATAGGTTCATATATCAAGATCATATTTATATACATATATAATTTGATTTGCATATATAATTCGATATACATATATATATATCAAATTCATATATTAATTACGCTCCAATTATGATCTCTTGCGAAAAATTTCCATAAAAATCAGTTCAGCGATGTACCCACAAATAATTGCATAGTAATTACATATTACACATACTTAATCGTTTGTCGTTATACTTATCGACACATGACATGTAAACAAACCAGCTGGAATGAATATTTTCCCCATTGTATAACTGCGCAAATATGATTTAGAATTAGATAATTTGTACATGACTATCTCCGGCTCATGGCCGAACAAATCACACGGGGCATGAGAACTGTAGTCACTTAGTCAGTCGAACGCAGCACCTAAATCCAGTCGAATATGTCGAACGAGATCGATGAAATCGTGCGTAAGGTGTGCACTAAAAAGGGCATAACGCGGTATACGTGCGAGAAACTGTGCGGCAATGACAAGGGCGAAGGGTTCCTGGGCGAAATCAACTTCCTTACCATCACCGATGAAGAGACAGGTACAAAACTGCCTCTTGTTGTGAAGAAATCCTTCACTTTCGAACAACTGCGGTCGGTGATGCCGCTACGCGATACCTTCTTAAATGAAATCTATTTTTACACTGGCGTTTGGCCCAAACTTGACCAACTGCAACAGCATTTGAAGCCAGTGGAGAGGTTCAATTCCGTTCCGGAACTGTTGGCATCTTCGGATGTGGATATGCAAGAGATGCTGGTGATGAACAATCTCAAGACGTTAGGGTTTGAATTGTATAACAAAAGAATACCCGTGGACGAGATGCACATGAAGAAGATTTTCATAGAGTACGGCAAGTTCCACGCTCTTTCGTTTGCTTTCAAGAAAATTGATAATGAACAGTACTCGGAGACAGCGGGGAAGCTGATGGATTTGTATGGCAAGTTTATGAAACAGGACGGGTTTAAAATGATTATTGGGAAATCAGTGGAACAATTATTAAATGAGTTGGATTCAGGGGAAGATGGGAAGCTTGTAGAGTACCTTCAGGGGTATGCAGAAAAATGCGGGGATATTTATTTCGAAAATTTGCAATATAAAGGAGAATTCTCGGCGATTTTGCATGGAGATTGTTGGGTAAACAATCAAATGTTTAGGTACAATGTGAGTACTAAAAAAATCTGCCTTCTGTACTCTTTAAAACCGTTTTGTTTTTTAGGAAAAGCGGGAACTTCTTGATTTTTATTTAATCGATTTCCAATTGTCCCGAATTGGTACTCCAGTGTACGATTTGTCGTATTGTTTCTACTCCGGTGCGTCCCCAGAACTCCTAGACAAACTGGAAGAATATTTAAAGTTATACCACGATTCTTTTGTGCAACATTACACGAAAATCGTCGGAGAGAGTCCAAAGTTTACGTTAGAGGATTTGAAAGCCGACTGGCGGGTGTACAACAAATTCGGCTTCCTACAGGGCTTAATGGTGTGGAAGATGAAATCTACTAGAAAAGAGGACATTCTGGATATGACGGACTTCAAAGACACCGATCTAAATGATAAAGAAGGCATGGAACAATACATTAAGATGCCATTCGACACCGAATTTTTTCTCAAAGTTACCAAACCACTCGCTAAACACATGCACAAATTGGATACAATTGGGTGGTAGGTGCAAGGTTAACTGCATAAATATAATTAATTATTACGTAATGTGTGTAAATTGAAAAATTGATAGTGATTCACTTACAACAGATATATATATATATATTCGTTCACGAATGTTTGTGGTACTATTGTTGAAACAATGATATTTGATTTTAGCAGAACCACAAACATTCGTGAACGAAACTCTATACTTCAATTTCCTGCATATAGCAAGAAATCCTGCTGACAACTGTGTCACTGGCCAATCAAAGTCTGAATTTAAAAATTTGAAACATTTGATTGGCCGATGAAACAGTTGTCAGCAGGATATTTTGCTTCATGCAGGAAAAATAAAGTACATATAGATGTACATATTTACTATGAAGCGATAAAAGGGTGTAAATAAGTTGGCTGTTTCCTAGTATCTATCAATAAAACCATTTTTTAAGCACACTTGTATAAAATCGTGATTAAATAGTCCCCAATGTTAGCAATTAGATGGTAAAAATTATACTCTGAGAATATCAGAATAATGTTCGTTTTTTCCTATTCTACGACCTTCAGAGAAAATTACCCGCTTGCAGTATCTCATTAGCAAATCATAATAATCTCCTAATGTCCCTGTACAGATTCAAATATAATAAATGGCGCATCAAACGAACGTTTTTGAACATAATCATGAGAGGTCTCAAAGTGTCCGAAGATGTGTACGATATTCTGAGCAAAGTGTGCTCAGAAAAGGGGTTGAAACAGTTCGAAATCACGAATTTGAGCGGGAATGCAAAGGGCGAGGGGTTTTTGGGGGAGATCGGGTTTGTTACCGTGGAAGAAAAAAGTTCGGGCAAGTGTCTGCATTTGGTGATCAAGAAATCGTTCACGGATGAGACGGTGAGGGACGCGCATCCAATTCGACTGAGTTTTTTGAACGAGATTTACTTCTACATGGACATCTGGCCGAAAATGCAGCAAATTCAGGAGGGAATCGATGGGAAGTTCGATTGTATACCGGAAATGTTGGCCGTTTGCCGGGACGAAGGGTTGGAGAAGCTGGTGATGGTGAATTTAAAGCCGTTGGGGTATGACACATTTGGGAAACGGGAGTTTATGGATGGTGTGCATGTGAAAATGGTTTTTAAGATGTATGGGAAGTTTCACGCGATTTCATATGCGATGAGGAAGCTTCAGAAGGAGGAGTACTGCAAGTTGACTTCCGAATTGACGGACCTTTATGAAAAATTCTTGGAGAAGCCGTTTTTTGGGCAGATGATGTCCAAGGTTTGTGAATTTGTGAGTGGGTTTCTGGGAGAAGATGAAAAAGTCGCCGAGTACTTTAAGAAAAAATTTTTGACCAATGCGGAAGGGCTGTTCAAAGACGGTTTGAGGTACAAAGGGAAAAATCCTGTTATTCTACATGGAGACACTTGGTCCAACAATTGCATGTGCAAATACAACGTAAGATTCATGCACTTGTTCATTTCTTATTTGAATTGCGGTTTTAATTTTTAGGAAAAACGGGAACTCATCAAAGTCCAATTAATCGACTTCCAATTGGCGAGAGTTGGAAGTCCAGTTCACGATTTAGCCTATTTTTTGTACGCCAGTGCGTCCAGTGACGTGTACAACGACTTGGAGTCCTATTTAAAGATTTATTTACACGCTTTTACAGAGCACTACATGAAAATGACTGGCGAAAAACCGCCATTAACTCTAGAAGAACTGAAATCCGATTGGATTAAGTACAACAAGTTTGGTTTGTTGATGGCTCTTGTCGTATGGAAGATGAAATCCACCGACACCGAAGACGTTCCTGAATTGGGAGATTTGGATGAGAGCAGCGAACGTTTCGCAAACACTCCCTGTAACACGGAATTTTATGGGAAAATTTGCAAATCACTCATCAAACACATACATAATTTAGAGACAATGGGATTTTAGTTGAAAAATATTTGTACAAAGTTTTGCTAATTAATTGTTTGTAATACCTACCTAATTGTAAAAAGTTGCCCTTGCCATTGACGGTCACAGATTAAAAAGTGTTATTAGATCGCTGAATAAATCGCTATTTAATTGTCCTCTACGAGTAAACAGTATTTAAATGTGTAGACTGGAGTTTAACACCAACCGGCAATTATTCTCGTTCTGGAATTATTCAATTCATGATTGTTATTACACACGCATTTTGCCGACCTTAAGCAACTCTGTCCCCACACACTGCACTTAATAAATACAGACATAAATAAACACCAGTTAAAATTGTTAATGTGTGGAAGTGTGTTGTATATTGAAAAAGATGAAAATTGCGCCAGACGAATTTCAAGCGGTAGTGCAAAAAGCAGCCCTTAAAAAACACGTTTCCAATTTCCGAATTGTGGATATCGTGTCGAATGACAAAGGTGAGGGTTTTTTAGGGGAAGTTTTCTTCCTGACTATCCAAGATGAAGACACGGAGAAAAAGTTCGATTTGGTGATCAAGAAATCCTTCCTTGACAAAACAGTGCGAAAAATGCACCCAATTCGACTAGTTTTCCTCAATGAAATTTACTTTTACACCCAAGTCTGGCCGGCTTTGAATAAAATTCAAGCAAAAGTCGAGAAAAAATTCAATTCCATCACAAATTTGGTCAGCATCTCCGATGAGGAAGGTGGAGAAATGATCGTCATGGACAATCTAAAGACATTCGGCTTTGAAGTGTTTGATAAAAAAGAGTGTCTAGACGAAGAACACGTGAAAACCACTTTTCGCACTTACGGAAAATTCCATGCCCTTTCATTCGCCTTAAAACGTCTCAACAATGACGAATTCTTAAGCCTCTCCGCCGGTCTAACAGACATGTACGAAAAATTCAACGAAAAACCATACCTAATAAATATCTGCAAATCCGCTTGCGAGGCCGCACTCCAATCCCTGGACGATCCTGCAATCATCCAGTACTTCCAGAAGTTCATCACCAACACCCGCGACATCTTCGTCTCCAATCTCAATTACAAAGGCCCGCACCGTTCGATTATTCACGGCGACAGTTGGCAAAACAATTCCATGTTCAAATACAACGTAAAACAATCGAAAACTTTCCATAGTTTCAATAGTAAACAACTTTTCATTTCCAGAAATCTCGCCAACTCATCGATATGCAATTGATCGACTTTCAATTATCACGAATCGGCACACCTGTCCACGATTTATCCTATTGTTTGTACGCCGGAGCGTCCAGTGCGGTGTACAACAACCTCCAAAGTTATTTACAAGTTTACATGGACGCATTTACCGCACATTACCAGAAAATCGTGGGGGAAAAACCGCCATTCACCATAGAAGAACTAAAGTCCGATTGGATCAAGTACAACAAGTTCGGTTTTATAATGGGTCTATTTATATGGAAGGTGAAAACGACAAACAAAGAGGACACTCTCGATGTCACACGTCTTGACCAAGAATCCGATACCCAAACATTCGCCTCGTCGCCTTACGACATCGAATTCTTTAATAAAAACGTAAAACCGTTGGTAACGCATATTTATCAGTTGGACGCAGTTGGTTTCCAGTAATTAAATTAATAAACTATTCAAGTTTATTTAAATAATCAAAATAAATAAATAAAAGTATTAGCGTATGTTTGACTGTTATATTTATACATTATACACGTGCCGAAAATATATTATTATTATTCCAAGTTAAATTCGTACTATGTTTATATTATAATTATCCCGAATTTAATAATTTTGCAACTTTAACAGCATACACTTCAATTTTCTCGCCTCATATGTAACTGTCTCCTTCCCATTTGGAATGTCGTTCTCGTCCAACGTTGAATACGCAACAGTTTGCACCCGTTTGCCATGTACTAAAACGTTCAATTAATCGCTACAATAAAACTTAATTGTTTACTTACATTCGCAACTCTCTAAAAATGCAACACATTCCGCCAATACGGAGTCCCGTAACACAATCATATGCTTTGCAAGGTTTTCAATAAGACTTAAGAAGCAACGTTTCGTGTAGAACCATGTATCGGTGCCGAGTTTTTTGTCGTACGGTTCTAGTGACTTCATTACGCGTGAAATGCCGAATTCGTAGTTGCCTTTAGAACAGTACAGAGTCCCTATAACTAAATTTACGATGCAGTGGTGGAAATACTTCTTTTCCGGTTCCTCGTAAGCCATTTGGTCTTCTTCTTTCTCGATTTTCCGCATTAGTTCTTCAGCTTCTTCGTTTTGGGATGTCATTATGTAAGAAACGCAGAGATTAGCGAGGACGATGGCGTTTACGTTCAGGATCTACAAGAAAAAAAAATCTAGTTTGAAGTTTTTACTGGTTAATTTGCTGGAACTGCACCTCTGCGTAACTCTTCTTCACCAGCGGCTCATAGAAGCCGGTGGCTTCCTTAAATTTACTCTCCTGCATAAACAACACGTGCGCAACATTCAATCTCCAAATATCATTGTCATTACAAAACTCCACGCTTTTGCGGAAAATCTTTTCCACTTGCGTGTAATTTTCCAAATCCCAGTAAATTTTCGCTTGTGCCATCAAAACCGGCACATATTTGTCCAAACATTCCTCATATTCCATTACTGTTTTCTTAATCATTTCCGTATCGTTGCGGTTGCGATATTCCTGCACCTGTTTCGTTAATTTCCGCAATATTTCCGTGTGTCTACTAGCCAATTCGTCCAGTTTCTGGTAAGCTTCACTGGGCGACGTTTGTTGGGTGATGATAGCGTCGAGAAAATCGTACAAATACTAAAAATAAGTAAAATTAAAGAGAAAAAAAGACACTTCGTAAGGAACTTTTACAGGAGTTAAATATTTGTACGTTAGATGCGCATTTTCCGCTAAAATATCCGCCGCCAAATCGTAACACTCGTGTTGACAATACAAAAGCAATAAATTCGCAAACGTTTCGGCCGGGAACGGATTCTGTTGCAACAAAAACTGCAATTTTTCAAATCCCTCCGTTGGATTCTGCTCAAAATTCATCAACGCTTGATTATGTAACGTGACGGCGTCCAATTCATATTCAGTCCTCGGTGGCATATCGGTTAACGCTTCTCTAGCCGCTTCCACTAAAACTCTCCCCTTAATCCCACTTTTAACTATTGCAAATCAGTAATTTACCATTTTTCAACTGGTATTCAATAGCCGCTTTTAAATTGAACGCCTCAGTTAAGCTTGTTTCATGCAACGTCAACGTATTGCCCACAGAACGCACTTCAATGCCCTCCGTTTGCATCCCTATACTCAATTCCGGATGATCTCGAATGCCCTTTTCAATTATATCCGCACAGTATTTCAACGACGGTCCGTACTCTTTCAATCGATAATAGCAAAGGGACACATTGTACGCCAGATACGGTTTAAAGCCTTGATTTTGAAGGGCTGTCTGGAATTTCGCTAAAGCCGCCTCGTAATTACCATCCTCCAAAAAACAAAACATTAATAAAATGTCTAAAAACTGGTCTTAATTTACTTTATACAAAAGACAGCCCAGATTCACTTCTTTATCCGGATCGTCATTGGGGCAAGCATCCACCAGACTTTTGGAAGAAAGAACGTCTTCCTGGCTGTATTTTATAGCAGCCTGTAATTTTGTCACTCTCCCTTTATACTCCTCTTTTTCGATAAGGTTATTGGTGACTTGGAAGGCCTCCTCGTACATACAAGCCTGGTACAAGGATTGGGCATAATAGAGACGATATTCATCATTTTCGGGATACAGTTCCAATAGTTGTTCATAATAGCTGGACGCATTGTTGTAGTCCTGAATGTAGAAATAACTGTACGCCAAAAGGGACAGTCCGGCCCTGGTCGAATTCGATTCAGGGATGCCATGTAGGACTTTAATTACGTCGGAGAAACGGTTGTCCTTTATCTAAAGGGAAATGAGTTAATTAAAACACTTGAATTTAATTTAAAACGTACCAAATTGTAGATTGTTTTTGTAAAATCGCCGTCATTTATTACATTGGCAGAGTACATTGTTGTGATTGTGATAAACACTTGTTGCTATGGAAATTGTCGGTACAAACAAAGAGTAAGGTGATTATTGAGTAAAAAAAAACTATTTAGAAAAATATTAATTTTATTAATAACAATAAGTAGTTTGTATTTGTATGTAAATAGAATTCTGATGAATTTTGTAGTATTAGGCACCGGATTCTTCCTCGTCGTTGAAAGTCGGTTCGATAGTCAGTCGTGCGTCGATTTCCTCACTGTTTTCTAATAAATTACGACGAACATTAAAATCTTAAAAATGTACAAATTCTTGATTAAATTACCATATCCCTCGTTTACATACTGGACGTCTTCTTCCTCGTAGGAAAATGGATTCTCCTTTTCGTAATCATCGTTTAAAAACGAAGGCAAGTCTTGATAATAATGGGGATTCAAATCGTATTCAGGTCTCTCTTCTTTCGATGTGTTTCCAATGCCCCATGTTCGATTATCACTAAAAATCGAATAAATTCACGTTGGTTTTAACATAAATCAATTGTTTACCTGTTACTGGAGAAACAGTTCGAAAGATATTTTGTAGATATGAGTAAACCGCCGAATATCAATAGAACCGAAAGTATTGCAATTAACCAATATGTAACGATCTTACTAATAATTGGTTCCTTGTATATTTCCTGCTCTTTGGGCAGAAATTTATTGGCAAATAGATCCCACATAATTTGCAAATGTCCAGCGTCCAACTGGTAACCAAAGAAGATATCAGTTTCGACGAAACTTATGGGAAGAGCGAACGTTAATTCAATACAATCTTCAGATCCCGGCCAATTCATTGGACATTGTTCAAGCAGTTTAATAAATACACCTTTAGTTCTAAAAAGACACATTTAATAATAATGTGATTTAAGTTCGTTTTCAATTACGTTATGGTCTCGGTTAGATTAACATCCAATTGGGAACAATAACTTCTTGCCATACTAACAATCGAACTTTTCAGCTCTTCCAGTACATCTTTATCTTTATACTCAGCTGCTTTTCGTCCGGAAATGTGGACTGTTAGGTCTGTTTCTGTAATATTATCATCCGGTGTGGGATAAACGAGTGGTGTAGTTGTTGGTTCTGTAGTTGTCGTCTGAATTTCCTCTATGAATTAAATGTATGTTATAAAAATATTTCAAACTTATTACTAACTTACCAACTCTCTGAAATTTAATTTCGAATTCATTTTCCTTATCTCTTGAAACATTTTCAGCTTGAAAAATGGAGTAGATTAAATTTGTGTGGAATAAATAGACAGCTTCATTAATATCGTTCGCCAAAACTATACCACCTTGAGGATAAACCGTTTCTTCAGTTCCCAAAACTAAATAGTCCCGGAAATTTAAGTATCCGTTTTCTACTGTTGCAGAAATCCAACCATTTTCTGCTTCAATGGAAAGATGTGTGGATTCATTATTGGAATTCCATACCACCACATTACTGTCAGTTAAATAAACCTTATCTTGAGCGGAAACTAGAGATAAAAAGACAGTTAATACGTGTTATTGATTGGAACATGTTGAAATCATTATTATTTACCTCTTAAAATTAATAAACACAAGAATGGCACTGTTAATAACTGCATAACGTATGCATTGGGGGCTTAATTAATATGTTCTACAACTAAACTATTACATTACAGCTAAAATGGAATTACAAGGGAAAATTGCTCATTTATCTACATATATGTATCTGATAAGATACGCGAACACGATCGGTTGACGTTATCAACAAATGCAAATAAAAATACCATTGTTGTTTTCTAAGTATGTTCTGTATTCAATAACATTCTTCGTTAAACAATAAATAAAATATAAATTAATGCAATTGCAGTAACATATTTAAGTAGAAAGAATAACACCACATACCAGTCCACATAGTATTAAAAAGGGAAGCCAAGTTTTAAGGAATCCACAGAAACTCACGTACTTCCCGTGAATTAGAATGAGGAATGCTAATTTGACCATGTTCCAATTGGAGTTGTTGTATTGCATTATGTTAAGTGCAGTTGCGACGTGAGAATGGCAATTATCACAAAATAAGTTATGCATTCTGCCCTTGTAGATTTCAGAGGCTTCGGTGACAGCTGAATCCCAGCCAGAAACGCCCCCTTTGCAACAGGATGGGTCCAGTTGCCAGTATTTTGTGGGTCGACCGAAAGCCATATTATCTTCTGATACATAATAAGGACCAGCGAAGTCCCGAATCACTCCAGAGGATAGGGCTATGCCCATGTGTCCTATTATAGGAAACAACCACGTAAGCAGGGGAATAGGTGTCCATACTATGCAGAAAGGGTACTTATCGTTAGGAATATCCATTTGTTTCATTTAATTATTTATTTAAAACAACAAATTTTAAAACTGAAACTGTTTGTCAACAAATCGATAAGTAGGGTTATGGTTTGAGACATAAAAAACAGTTACCTGCAAATAAAAAATAAATTTGCAGGTTTCTGTAAATAAACAACTGTCACAATCAAAAAAGTAACCTCAAAATTACCACGCTATTTGTTTTGATGTAAAAGTTTTCTCCGGAAAATGATTAAAAGAAAAGAAGCTCTTGCTGAAACTATATCAGGTGTATTAAATACAGTGCCCCAAAGTTATGATCCAGAAGATAATGCTATTGATAATACCCATGCACAAGCTGTTACTGATTTTGAAAGGGAAGACGATGAAAATGAAGAGGAATTGCTAAGTGCTTTTAGAAAGAAGAATGTTGATTTACTGTCTGATATTGATACCAGATATTCCGGTAAAAAAGCTAGTAGGAGTAAGTTGTACGACGAGAGTGACGAAGACAATGGCAGCGACTTAGAGGCTGAAGAAGGTACACCAGAGAGTGACGACAATGAATCGAGCAGCAACCAGTTCTCAGAAAAAGACAGCAGTGAAAATGAATCACATGACGACGAGGAAGACAGTGGCAATGAAGACTTATCGGATGAAAGAAGCGAATCTGCTGATTATTCAGACAAGGAATTGAACAATGTTAATTCCACTGACGAGGACGACACGTTTAAACAAATCCAGGAACCAAACACATCAATGATGAATAAAAAGGGAATTTGTGTTAGAAACCAGCTTGCTATTTGGGAACACCTTTTGGAAATGCGTATTCAGTTGCAAAAATGCTTACTTACAAGCAACAAAATGCCTCAAAGCGATCATTTTAATGAAATCAAAACGAATACTGGTGAAGAATTCATGAACACTGTCTCAAAAACTAAAAATAACGTAACCAATTTACTGGATAAAATGCAAACACTTCAAAAATTGCTCACCAGTAAAAATACCACCCCAAAACAAGTCGATAGTGATGAAGAAATTAAATCAGACACCGACGCAAGTGAAAATGAAGAGGAAAAAGATGCTTCAGAAGCTCCAACCCCAAATAAAAAACGAAAAATTGGAGACTACGAAAAAGCATTAAGTAACCATCACAAAAATTACATCAATCACAGGGATACTATAATTAAAAAGTGGTATGACAAAACACGGTTAGCGGTTAATAAAAATAACTCTGTTCAACACACGGTATTGGACCAAATTAAGTACCATTTAAGTGACAAGGAAAAATTAATCAAACGGACCCAGTTGAAAAGATCAAACTACAACATCCTCGGCTACACAGAAGAGAAATCTGAAACAACTGGAGATGAAGATTCAAAGAACGAATACAACACAGAAATATTCGACGACGATGACTTCTATCACCAACTTTTGCGAGAATTAATCGAAATGAAATCGTCCGACATCACTGATCCGATCCAATTGGGCCGCCAATGGATACAGTTACAAAATATGAGAAGTAAAATGAAACGAAAGATCGACACACGTGCCACAAAAGGTCGAAAAATTCGCTATGTCGTCCACAATAAATTAGTCAACTTTATGGCACCAAATGACGAGAATTTGTGGACCGACGAGGCCAAAACCGAATTATATAACACTCTTTTTGGGAAGAAAAGATAAAATACATGTACATTATTAAGTATTTTTAAAATAAAAACTGAAATCTATTCAATAGCCATTCAATAAAACACCAAACTCTTTTATGTAACGTTTTATTTCCAACTGATGGTTACAAAACAAAAAATATTGCCGGCAGAGAACTGATTTTATACTTTAAAAAAGGTTTTTATTTTTACATACAGACAGTTTTAGACCTAATATCTAATTTACAATATAATAAAATGTTTATATATTTCAGCCGATAGAATGCTTTTAAAATGATATTATTCAGTGACAAGATGTTTACGAATCCAACTAAAAACAAATTACAATACCATTAATTTAAGGTGAATTTCAATTTTCTTAACCAGAGAAACTGGCAAGGAAATCAGTTACAACTTTCTTCAATTTCGCATCAGTGTCATCTGTAATTTTACCTTCCTTGGCAATGCTTTGAAGGATATCTTGATGGCTACTCCTGCAAAACACAAAAACACCAATCACATCCAAATCCTCCTCCACCAAACACTCCTCAATAACTTACTTAATATGTTCAGAGAACTGTTTCTCAAAAACAGTAATCTTTGATGGATCAACTTTATCTAAATGTCCTCTTACACCACAATATACAATAGCAACTTGCTCTTCAATTGCCATTGGTACATATTGTCCTTGTTTCAACAATTCAGTTAAACGTACACCACGGTTCAACAATTGTTGTGTGGCAGCATCCAAATCGGAACCGAATTGAGCGAAAGCAGCTACTTCACGGTATTGGGCCAACTCCAATTTCATTGAACCGGCGACCTGCAATCCCAACAACAACCTCCAACTGTCCATACCACGAAATCACTCTCCCAAACTCACCTGTTTCATGGCTTTCGTCTGGGCAGCAGATCCTACACGGGACACAGACAAACCGACATTAATAGCTGGTCGGATACCCTTGTGGAACAGCTCAGTTTCCAAGAAGATTTGTCCATCGGTAATAGAGATGACATTGGTTGGAATGTAGGCGGACACATCACCGGCTTGTGTCTCAATGACTGGCAAAGCGGTCAACGAACCACCACCATGGGCATCGGACATTTTAGCGGCACGTTCCAACAAACGCGAATGGAGGTAGAATACATCACCAGGGTAGGCCTCACGACCTGGTGGTCGACGCAACAACAGTGACATCTGCAATCAAATCGTTTTACTAAAGAAACTAAAGTTTGTCCACAAAAGTACTTGACGGTAGGCGACGGCCTGTTTGGACAAATCGTCGTAGATGATCAAAGCGTGTTTGCCATTGTCTCTGAAGAATTCACCCATAGCGCAACCGGAGTATGGGGCCAAGTATTGCAAGGGTGCGGCATCAGAAGCGGTGGCGGAAACGATGATTGTGTAGTTAATGGCGCCAGTGTCGGTAAGACGTTTCAAGATTTGGGCGACGGTGGATCTCTTCTGGCCAATAGCGACGTAGATACAGTACAACTTCTTCTTTTCTTCGTCAGCATCGTTGAAACGTTTCTGGTTGATGATGGTGTCAATGGCCAAAGCGGTTTTACTAAACAAAATCATTAGTTGCTGTTTCTAGTGAGTTTTTCGTTGGCTTACCCAGTTTGACGATCACCAATGATCAATTCACGCTGTCCACGACCGATTGGTACAAGAGAGTCGACGGCTTTGATGCCAGTCTGCATAGGTTCCCTTACAGAGATACGGGGAATGATGCCTGGGGCTTTGATACCGACACGGAAACGTTGTTTGGTGTTTAATGGTCCCTTACCGTCGATTGGGTTACCTAAAAAATGTTTCTTAAAAAAAATATCGTGAGGATTTTGAAATGATCGTACCTAAAGCATCTACGACACGGCCCAACAATTGGTCGCCAACAGGGACATCGACGATGGCACCGGTACGTTTTACAATGTCACCTTCCTTGATCAATTTGTCGTTACCGAATACGACGACACCGACATTGTCGGGCTCCAAGTTAAGAGCCATACCTTTAAGGCCCGATGAGAATTCCACCATCTCATCGGCCTGGATGTTCTTCAAACCATATACACGGGCGATACCGTCACCAATACTCAATACACGACCTGTCTCATCTAAGTCGGCCTTTTGTGAAGCGCCCAAAATACGTTCTTCCAAAATTGATGAGATTTCAGCACCACGTCTGTTGTTGCTCAAGTGAAGTTTGCGGACATGTTCTGTAGCTGCTGGAAATCCAGCACCAGCAATCTAAAAGAAGGTTTTATTAGTTATTTATTCGGGATGTACTGGAATTGAGTATGTAGAAAAAATAAGGTGTTACATAACCATTCGAAAAGTGTAATTGAGATTAAAGTGGAATTAAAGTCCAATGTGGAGTAATTTGGGATTGTAGGAGAGGCTTTTTTGGGTGATTGGGGTTTCTTAGTGGTTTGTAGAAGGGTAATACAGGTAAATAATGTTTTTGTACCGATTATGTCACATTGAACCGGGAGGACATTAGAGGCCACATTTTATCAACTGGATTTTAGGAAAAAGGGGATTACTTTTGTTTGTACCTGTGCAACGTTGGCTGGAAAGTTCCTTGCCAAGCTGGCGGCGAATCGCACGGAGAGCATAGACATTTTTTTCTATATTTTCACTATTATAAAATTAAGATGGAGAACAGGAAGGTGGTGTAACAGTGCGGCTGTTTCGACTGTTCTCCCACAATGCAATTGAAAAGTGATACGTCAATCGGGAACAGCGGCATCTATTCTAAAAATAGAAAACGATGGATACAGTTTCCTGTAACTGTTACAATTTTTCAAAAAATACAAATTTGAGAAAATAAAACCAATTTTTTAGTTTTTAATATTAGAAGTACTTTATTTATAAAATTAACAAAAGTTTTACTAGAACCGTCTAAGTTGAGCTAGTCTATTTTTTCTTCTTCTGCCAAATTTCTTCACAAGCAACCAATATTCTTTACTATTTGGCTCTAATTCATCCAATGTGGGTGGAGGCCCCGTTCTAAGTGTCCACAACCATTCCGGATATTCACTATCTGGTTTCAGTTCAATATCTTCGCCTGTTTTATAAATATTCGAGCCGCATACAAATTTTACTAATTTGTTTACATCCGTTTCTACAGGCAATACTCGCTTTTCTATTGTGGGTCCGCCTTTTAAGCCCTTTTTCTTTTTTAGAACACCACCCAGCATACTAACACCTAAAAATAATACAATTAAAACGAAGCAATTGTGAGGTGAATGCAACATTAACCTGCTGATTCCTTTTTTGCATAGTGATTAATAGGAAATGCTAACTGGTAGACTATCGGTAACGCTTTTCTAGCATTAAATAAACCGTACAAACTACACAAACTCATGTTAATTATGCACAAATCTCCAGAATAAATCAGCAGTGCAGAAATCGCACAAAAAATTTGAGGTTAACTGTTTGTTACATAACCTCAAAGTTCAAACAACAGTCAACAACTGTCATCTCCAGAGCCAAATGAATTGATTATTTTTATTTATTTATTCTTAATGGACCTACATGCCATTAAGTAGCAATCCTGCTACAAAAGTAATACATATAATTGTACTGTAAAACGTAACACATTTTACTAATCTTTCAATTTTAGGACAAAAGAAAGAAAATCCCACAACGGAAGAGCATCGACCAAAATGAGGACGAATCAAAACCGAATCTCCTCAAAGTGGAATGCATCCTCCCTGACACAAAAGCCAGGAATGTATACTTTAGATCGCACAGCACGTTAGATGCATCTAGTTTATCAAATCAACAAAACACAGTTACACCTGACTCAGTTTCCATTGAAGTTAAACCAGATGGAAGCGTTCACATATCACGTACACAGGACGAAAAAGAAAAGCATCCAGACCGCATTAGTTTAGATCGTCGTGGTCTTACTGTCATCCCCACAATCGACAAGGAACCAAAGTTACGTTTACTCTCATTCCAACACAACCTTATTAACAACATCGACGGTTTAAGTAAGCAAAAATTCCCATTTTTAGTATTCCTAGACGTGTACGATAATCAATTGGAGTTCATCAACGGTTTAGACCGTTTAGAAAACTTACGCGTTTTACTTATGGGCAAAAATCGTATACGTAAAATCGAGAAACTGAACACGTTGAAAAAGATCGAAGTGCTCGACTTGCATGGCAATCAAATTGCACAGATCGAGGGATTAAGGGAACTGAATAATTTAAAAGTACTGAATCTAGCTGGTAATCAGATTAAGTCAGTCGGTTTGAACGATTTGTGTGGCTTAAATTCATTGCAAGAGTTGAATTTACGCCGAAATAAGCTACGAAAGTTGTTGGGCTTTGGAGAAACCAGTAATCTTGAGAAATTATTTGTCAGTCACAACGATATACAATGGTATGCAAAATATGTTAATAAATGCACCCTCGAAAGTAGTAATTTGTTCCAAACATTCCTCTGTTCTCGCACCCTGCTTAATTAACCCTGCTTCTCTTTTTATTCTTATATAAAAACATGCAATCATCTCTCAACACCGCACACACTCTAATTAATGAAAAACTCTTGAAAATACAACAAAAACACGTTTTTAGCCTTGACGACATTCTCAGTCTGGCCAATTTATTCAACCTGAAGGAGATCTCAATTGAGAACAATCCACTAGCGATAAACGAACACTGTGTCCCGTTTTTGGTGGCTTATCTGCCGCACTTGACCAAACTGAACACAATGTGCATCAACGAACAGGTGAGGAAGACGGCAATGGCATGGCGAGCGAAACGGGAGACCACAGACCCCACTTTTATCTCCCTATCGCACGAAATCGCTTCGAACAATTGTCGGGAGGAGGTGATTTTGAATGCACGAAGTAATTGGGAGTTTGTTCGTACCCAAACGAAATGCTTAACTAAAACCACCACAATTGAACGCTCTTTTAAGAACATCAAACCCGAAATCATGTCCAAATCGTTCTCTAGTCCGAAAGTAACCAAAACCAAGTCTAGAATCCTTTCAGGGACAAAAGTGCCCGTCTTGCCCGATAAAAAGTTGCGTTTAATGCGGAATTTGTCGTGCGACACGGAGAATTCGCAGAGCACCTCCTCATCGAACACTTCCTGTCCGGAAATGTTCAAATTGCCGCCGATTCTCGTACCGATAATCAACAATATGGAACAGAAATCGGGCGATGGTGAGGAGAGTAGTGTGAAATTTTCAAACAGTTTGAGTAGCATCGATCCGAATGTAGATAGTGGTGAAAGTTCATTAACGAACAGCCAAACAGAATCAGAAACAGAGAAATCAGATACAGAGGAACGATGTGAGATGTACGATGCGAATGAAGCGGAGAAAAGATCAAAGGAAACGACAGTCAAGGAAAAAAGTAGTGTGGCAATTGAAGCGAAAATTACAATCTCATCAGATACAAAGTAACGAACTTATAAAATAGTAAATGTGTTGAATTCAAATATAGGGATGAATGTTTTAGTAATACGGAGAAGGTGGGTGAGAGCAACACAAATAAAACTGTGAGTGATAGTTCGAGTGTAATATCGTCATCAGAAACGAATAGTACACTTGGCAGCGGTTCCAAGTTGAGTAATAAATCGTTGAGGAGTGTTAAGAGTGCGGACGGCGGCAGAAAATTACCGTCCAAATTCAATGGGAGAGCTGTGACGGCAAAGGTGCGCAAACAGCCATCGCCGGCGATTGTGCGGAATCGCGAACAAGGTATGGTGATTTTTTTAATTCGGATTTGTAGTTGACAGGTCTTTAATTTAGGTACCGATTACTTGATTGAAATATGCGGACGCCATTTGAACGTTTATGGACAAGTGGCACTGAAATATATCGACAAATCGTGGAATCCGAGTATTGCGAACGATGTGAACACAGTTAAATTCAATTATGTCAACTTTAACAGTATACCGAACATATTATATAAATTAAAAGTAAAGTTTCCCAATATTGAGCACTTTATATTCAAAGAAACGAATATATGTTATATGGGACAAATTAATGCATTGGCCGAAGTGCAGGGACTCTATTCCTTGTATATTGATCCAGATGGGAATCCCATAACCGAAAAAGATTGGGAAAATTATGCGATTTATCGTCTAGCACATTGGGGCCTTGCGGTAGTAAATAATAGACAGGTGATTAGAATTTATTTCGATTGAATTTAATCACTTTTAATGAACGATAATTGCAGATTACTGAAGAAGATATTAGACAGGCGAATGAACAGTATCAAAGTTTAAGTGATTTGGTATTGTGGACGTTGCCGGAGAGTTTGTTGGAGCCGTTATTGGGTCGATTGAAGATTGATGTGCATCACGGTGCAGAGAAGAATGTGAAAAAGTGGCTGGCATCAGCGAATCCAGAATTAAGGAGTGTAGTGTGTAAGGAGACGTTGCAATGGAAGAAGGGTTTGTTGTCGCAAGAGAATCAGGTGTTGAGACAAAAGTCGAAGCAGATTATACTCGATTTGTTGGATGAGACAACGAATGCCATTAAAAAATTAAGACTGCTCAATCAACAATGGCCATCGATAATGCATGAGTTTGTACAAAACACGTTATTAGATTACTCACAAATCGATATGTATATGAAGCAGAAAATGCAAGAATTACAAATGTGTAAAACGAATCACTGCCCCTACCGAATTATGTCAACAAGCACGAATTACTTTTGAGAAAAGGTTTTTTTCTGAATAAACATTGTTTTAATATAGTTGGAAGATTGTTTTATTCTCGCTGTAGGGACGGTTTTGTCCCCTAATTGGAGGTAATAAAGATGAATGACTAAGTAAATCCCCGTTGGGTGAATGAAAGATCTATGAGAGCGTTTGTGAAGATGTGGGGAAGGAAAGTTGTGTGCCCTGAAGACTAGCGAAATGGTGAATGATCAGGTATTAATATGTAGGATTAATTTGACGGTTAATAAGAGCGATAAGTTGGACTAAAATTGAGTTCAAGGTGGAAATGGATGTAATTATCGTATAATTTGGATGGAGCGAAGATGATAATCGATTGTAGAATATACGGAACAAAAGATGTATTGAATTCCGGTGAATTTGAACGTTTGAATGCACTTTACAATGCCTAAATGCCCTTTAATTGGGGATGTTGAAAGAATGAAAGCCCGGTTTTATTTACGGTGAAAGTTTTACATTCGACAGATTTAGAAGGGTATTTTGATTCTTCCCTCTCGGATTTTATTGTGAAACTTTTTCAGGGGTTTATGTTGTTTTTTTCGAAGCAGTTGTGTGTATCTCTACTTTATTTCATGATTAATGTAACGAGTTGAGATGCAGGGTCGAAGAAAGCAAACGGTTTTAATTCTGACGGTGGATTAGATGGGTTGAATATGGGGCTGAGACGGTCCTGTTAATAGAATCCCTCAGAATTCAAACTTGTTTTTATTGTATTCCTGCCAAGTTTTGTGTCAATTTTAATAACGGATATGCGCGCTTTTTAGTGGGTGTGTATAATGCAATAGAAAAGTTTGCATAAAAAAAAAACGTGTTTTCCTTCCTGGCGGTTTCCTTTTTGTCAACGGAATCATTTTCAAGATGTTAGATATTATTTCTCTTGGAAGTATACATAATTAAGTGAAATGAATCGAATTTCCCCGCAATCAATGGTGCTATGTTGATATATGAACCCTTTTCAAAGTTGATCTTAAAATATACATAATATAAAGGGGGTGGCGTTAATTGATTTTTTTTGTAAAACAGGTGATAAAATATTGTTGTTTTTTGCCGTATACTCGCTAATGGCACTTTAATGGAGAACTTACTCATTTATTCACACAGCTATTAAATTTCTTACGTACCTACAAGGTTTCCAACGTTTTTTTTTTAACTTAGATCCCAAGAGTGTAGCACAATAATCGCTTGCCGACAAAATATTGTGGTGATAAAAGTCGTTTATTAAATATTGGCTAATCATTCTTTTTTTTATTTGCTTGAAACTGTCGGGCAAATTTTGCGCGTTTATTCGCGCTTTTAATTAAATGTGCTACCAACAGATAAAAATGACTGTCACTAAATGTAATTGACAGACAACTTGACAACGTGAGAGTTGAAGATTGTGAGGTTAGAACCGAAATGAAATTTGTAATTATGTTTTATTTGTAAATTGCAATTACTGAGGAAATTATGATTTACATACTGTGATCAAGCAAATATTTATAGAGCAGCTAGGATCGGGTGAGATTGCGTAATTAATGGAATTAATCGAATTTGTCTTACTTTCCAAATGCGTTTTGCAGAGCGCGGTGTGGTAATTAAACGTTACCTAGGAATATTCTAATTATTCTGGTAGATTGTTAATTAACAAGCGGCACACGAGCTGCTCTCAATACAACCAAATCCCCGATAAATATATTCGGTATTGGAATATGTACATGGTTTTTATTCAGTGGAAAACAGAGATTACCAATTATAAAGGTAATTGATCTATTTTGTATAGGGGGGCCATAGAGAAAATTCAAATAACACAAATAGCACACAATTTGTGTTCTGCCTCGTTACAATCTATTTGCTTACGAAAACAAACAGTCGACGAGTGGAAATTACAATAACAACAAAAAATAAATAGCATCCAACCAGCCCCCAGTTTCCACGAATCCCGGTTGCAAATAGGGAACGTTATTCCCGTATTCCTCGCATTTCGAACAAAACCAAGTATTTAAAATATGCAAAGACATGACAAATGTCTAATGAGCATTTTAATATAGGTACGTGCATTTTTGTTCCAAAAAAATAAAAACCGGTAAATCGTGAAATCTTAAATGTATAAATAGACATCGAGATATGCAATTCAGCTGCATTTGCCCGGAATATTTGGCCCTTCTCCCATCCCATTTGCCACCTCCACAAAAATATGAGTCCAGCTCGCAAAAAAATGCACAGTAAAATATGCAAAAACAATCGCAACACCACAACAAGAGAGCACTTTGTACATAAATACGATTAAGTTAAATAGATTCATGCGTTTTGGGGGCTCGATATTGTCTTGTGGTGCGAGTTTGCGCGTCTTCTCCAAGGGGGTTTGGCTCACAACAACGGCGGTCCCGTCGTCACGTCGACGTCGTGCCGACAAAATATTCACTAGTCCACCAACAGAGACTGCATGTGACGGGTGCGTTTTTCTCCGTTTCTCTGTGTGTACGTGTGTGCATTGCGTGCTATGTGGAGGAGCAAACTAACACAAAGGGCCACCACACACTGCATCAAGTAGAGACATGGGACTGCCAACCACCAACAACACCATCCGGTGCGATGACGGCCTACTAATACCCTGCTGGCAACCGCTCGACGATGTCCCAACAATTGAGAAAGTTTTCCGTGGCATCGTCTATTTCCTGGCAATGGTCTACTTGTTTATCGGTGTTTCAATCATCTCGGACCGTTTTATGGCGGCTATTGAAGTGATCACATCCCAGGAACGGGAAGTGTCTGTTAGGAAACATAATGGGAATACACAAATCGTCGTTGTCCGCATCTGGAATGAGACCGTTGCGAATTTAACGTTGATGGCACTCGGTTCCAGTGCCCCAGAGATCCTTCTGTCCGTCATCGAGATCTATGCCAAGAATTTCCAAGCAGGTGAACTGGGTCCAGGGACGATTGTCGGTTCGGCCGCTTACAATCTCTTCGTTATCATTGCATTGTGTGTCAGTGTGATACCGAATGGAGAGACGCGAAGAATCAAGCATTTGGGAGTGTTCTTTGTGACGGCAACGTGGTCCGTGTTCGCCTATGTTTGGTTGTATTTGATTTTGTGCGTGTTCAGTAGCGGTGAAGTGGAGATATGGGAAGCGGTCACCACGTTCCTCTTCTTCCCAGTGACAGTTTTGACCGCTTACGGAGCGGATAGAAAGATGTATAAGCTGATGAAGAAAGATTACCGGATGAATAGGCGTGGCGTTATTGTGCAAGCGGAGAGCGATGCAATGGAGATGGGAGCGTCCGAGCTTTTAGCATTGGACGATGTCCATGAGGACATCAAGAAGGAGTACATTAGTACACTGAAACAGTTGAAACAGCAACATCCGCAAGCGGATCTGCCGACATTGGAGCGGATGGCACATGAGATGTTACTTAGTCGTGGCCCCAAGTCGAGGGCCTTCTATCGCATACAAGCGACGAGGAAATTGATGGGCAGTGGGGACTTGTTGCGGCGGATATCGGAACGGGCTCAAAGTGATTTGAGCGAAGTGAAGGCGGAATTGCGTAGGGAATCCGGTGTGGCGGAATTCAATTCGACCACATCGCGTGTTTATCTGGATCCGGCCAAGTATACGGTATTGGAGAGTTGTGGCAAGTTTGAGGTTAGAGTGGCAAGGTGTGGAGACTTGGAGAATCCATTGTCGGTGGCATACACAACGGAAGATGGAACGGCACAGGGCGGCAGTGATTATGTGTCTGCCAAAGGCACACTTCACTTTGGACCTGGTGAAAAAGAGAAACAATTCTCGATTGAGGTCATTGATGATGAGGTGTTTGAGGCGGACGAGCACTTTTATGTGCGATTATGTTCAACGGAGCCGAGCGGGTGTCTTGGTTCACCCACAATGGCAACGGTGATCATTTTGGATGACGATCATGGTGGATTGTTTAAATTCGAATCGCAGAATCACGAACTGGTGGAGAGTGTTGGAGTGTATGAGCTGAAAGTGGTCAGGTGTTCAGGGGCAAGAGGTCGAGTCATTGTGCCATATTGGACGGAAGATGGCACTGCGAAGAGTAGCAAGGAGTTTGAGGCGAAGGAGGATGAACTGATCTTTGAGAACAATGAATCCGAGTAGGTAGACAAATAGATGTTTAAGTATGCCAGTTTAAGTTGGGATGTTTGTCCGTGGGGGGTTTGAAATATATATGTCAAGCGAAATGAATGTCTTACCAGCCCTTTTGCTCTTTGAGTGATGTTTATTATTATTTGTGGGGGAATTTCAATTTCGAGTTCTGTGATTTATATTCCAGTACAATATTGATTGGGATCGGTATAGGGAGGTAATTAGCTGTAGAATACAATACAAAAACGGTAAAGGGGAAATGATATATGTTATAATTCAACTCCCAAGTTGTGTTGGTGTGTGGGAGGAAAAGTTTGTTATGGATTATAAAATTCGCCATACACAATATTTGCGAATCTATATTTGTTGCATGAGAATATTTGGGGGTCTGTTTAAGTACGTGACTTGGAAATGTTCAAGTTGTTTAGTTGAAAGTTGCGTTTTAATGTGGTACATGAGCGTTTTGTGAATGATTTTTCTGTATTTTTTGAAGAAGTTTTTGCAGCAATTAAAGTGAGATGCGACCGTTTTGTCTACATTTGAAATCGGGACATTATGTAAATCCATTTTGGATGGGAACTTCTAAACATAATATAACATCTGCTATTGTACATCAAAACTCATTGTTTTCCATTTCGTGGATTGGGAGTGGTGGAGAAAGTGGTAAAACAACTGAATGATTTGCAAGGGAAAAAGGCAATTTCAATTTGAAATTAGACAAAGTTAAATGATTCCATACAAACTGTATGTGCACAATCAAAACTAATTATATAAAATTGTTAGAAGGTTTGCTGATTTGTTTGCCATGTTTCAAAGTGCCTGTTGATAATGTTGTGAATAAAGTAGACTATTATGGGGGAAGTGGGTTTGAGGAGGAATTTAACTTTGAAACATATAAGTGGAAATCAACGTGTGCATTGCAAATATTGATTAGTCACAAGGTTTTAACAGCACGTGACAACGGCGGACAAGAAAAAAATCCACTCTACCCACGCCTGTGAAAAAGCGACAATACTTTGGGGGTAATTTTCTTACAAAAACATAAAGGGGAAAGGCGGACTGTTATTACGTGTACATTAATATGGTAAGGGGTAATTTTATTAGTTTTCTCTGTCATCATGGTTGTATTTAATCAAATTGTATATTAAATACAATAGGTGGTAAATAATTAAATAATACATCATTAGTGGGAGGACAATTTGTTAGTGCAGATGGTTAGAATAAAAATTCTACACTATTCAGTAATTAACGGATGATAATTAACATCACATATACGTTATTAATATTAATCAAATATAAATTAGTGAAACCGTATATGTATGTGTTATATTACATTTCCATTCTGAAATTTAATGCTGTGAGATGGAAATATGAAGGGGGGAAAAGAGTTATTTCAAAAGCAAGATGTACATGATAGTGAATTAAATAATTCTCTGGTGTTGGCCAATGTGCACATTTTCTGTAGAGTGAATGTTTTTGAACTGTAAATCGCATAATTCCATTTAAAAACTGAGAGAATCGCACAGAAGTGCATTAACAAATTAAGAATTTTGTAAGATAAAAACTGTGGGACGATGTGCGGTGTTTTTGATGTTGTTGTTTGTGACAGAGGGAATTACGGGAAAAGTTTTAATAGTTTTAAGATAATTTCAGTCAAATCCGATCAAACAGTACCCATTGTGTGTGTATTATACCGAGAAAACAGCGAACAGGAAAATTAATAACCGAAAAAGAGAGGACCGTAAAACTCTGTTGAAAGTGATTTAGGCTTAATGAAAGCCACGGTTTGTGTTTACGTTTAGTTTGGAAATTATTTCAACTTTCACCTCTCAAATATAGAAAGGATTTCCCTTAAAGTCAAACGGGAAGAAAATATAGTTCACTTGTCTGTGCCTCTTCTATTGAACAATTACCGGAGCGCTCTCCTCATTCCGTTGTAATTCTCAAGAGAATGACTGAATTTATAGTTGTACTTATGCGAGACTTTCACAGGGGATGAAAATAACACTACATTTTACATAAATCTTGTGCAGAGCCTGTTCTGTTGCCTATAATACCTTTTGTTATCACGAGTTTGGGAGAAGTAGAGTAGAGAACGATCAGGGGTGGGTTTTTTTTCCTTTATTGGTAACGAATGGACGAATGCATTAAGATGCCTTGAACAGGCAGAAAGTCAAAAGTCAATAAATCCGCCACCGTTCCTTTCCACTTCAACGAATCTAAATAAGAGCATTTTAATTATCTGTTATAAATGGGACATGATACATTTTATGCCCGGTAATATTAATCTCTTTCAAAACGATGGTGTTTTTTTTTGTGCTATGTTATTTTCTTCGGCAAACTGCCTTCGGTTTTATAAACGATGCAGGCTGGGAGAGAATGTCCATTTGAACAAAAAAAAAGGGACCCTGTGTACGGAAATGTAAATTGATGAATTAAAAAGGCACATTTATAAAACGCTTACAAATTATAGACACATAACATGTGTGTTATACACGCGACAGTATTCTGTCGATTCCATCCATCACCTTTTAACATTTTGACCTGTCTGACGGGGTGTTTGTTGGGCTAATTTTCAAATATTGATTCGGGATTCGAATATTTATGGAAGGCCGATCTCTCACTTTCCCGTTTCCCTATACTATATTGTATAAGTTGGCCCCATTTTTCAAAAAAACGCGTTTCTATACACTTTGCATGTGCGAGTCGTTTTTCTTTTTAAAAATTCATCTGATATGAAGTTTAATTTCAGTCACGGAACTTCGACATAGTTTATTGTAAATGATATGGTGTGTACATAGTGGGAAAAGTTTTAAAAATTTCACAACCACATGTGCCGGATTGGCGTTTTTTTTTTCGATTTACGTTGTTGGCTGCCAAAAAAAAAATCCGTTTCCCTCGCAGTTTCCACATCGCTTGACTATTTAATTAGAAAAGAGGGACGTCTTAATTTCGAGACATTCATAGAGGAAACATTTCGGGGAGCGATTTCGGAATCCGCGCGTTTCACTCTTGATTGATATATAAATTCGTAAAATAGGCTGATAAAAATGAAAACGGGGCCACACTGCGCCTCACCCTTTTCCATATCTCTGTATATTACGGGGCGGGCAAAATACGATTCATAAAATCTGGAATTGATGACTTTTACTGATGAAATTTTTAGTTCTTGCTTTCCCACTTTTAACTCTCTAACATCACGTTGTGTGCGCCTGCTTTTCCTGTAAATAATAAAAGAATCGCCGTTTAGGGCCGCTTCTAAATACCGTTCGGTTGTTTACCCCTGTTTTAATTAGAGTCGTGAATTGAAATATTTACCGGCCCCTGGGTATCAATCGTTTAAATGGCCCGTTGGTTATGACCAGTGTTGCTCTCTTCCTCTCAAGTGTGTCTTGAAACATTCATTTGTGGAAAAATGGCAACGTGTTTTCGGCTTCCTTAAATTCCATTTCCGTCGTCCCCCTTCCATTTCGGATTAAACTCATAATACAATTTCGGATTAGGTGTATTTCTGCAAATTGCCTCCCTTGTCCAAACCATATTTAATTGAATTTACGCCCTTAATGCAATTGTTGTCCGTTCATGGCGGATTTTAATTCCATTGACAGTATTACCAGTTCTCTAATCGCTCCCAAAACACACTCAAAATCAATTAGTGATGGGAATATGTTTTTCTTGTCTGTTTTTTGAATAAAGAATAATTTTGCCGAAATTGTGGGACTTATTTTAAAAAGGATGTAGTTATCTTGTTGTAATTAGAACGTTTCCTTCTTATCTCAATTCTTGTTCTCTGTTTCTTCGGTGTTGATTGCTCCAGTTGCTCCCATTTCCACACCGAATAAACTGAAGTAAAATAGCAAATTTTCGGATGTAAGACGATGCTTTTGCTAGCTGTTCCAAAATGGCAATATCACAAACATAAATTCCGTCCTTTTGAGCTTCATTTTTTACAGCCCCCATTCAACGGGGAGCGAAATGTTTGAAGAGAAGAGAGACACACTTTATATTCTCCTTGATAGACAATTTGCCCTTTTTTACAGCCCACTCCTTATACACAATGGTTCTCCAAGGTTTCTCAAATTAAAGAGGGAAACCTAATGATAAACAGTAAATTACTTAATTCTATAAATAAAAGTGGGATTCCGTTAGGAAATAATCAAATTGTGTGTATAGTAAGAGATATTGATGTTTTTCCCAAACAAAAGTGGCGCTTCGGTTACACAATACACAAATTTACCTGTTTACAGTAAATTATTTACCAAACAAATCGTTTAACTGGAGAGGGAAGTGCATGCATGTGCAGGGATGATTACTGTGTGTATTTTATATGTGGGTGGACCGTTTTTTTCCTACCGAAGGCAAAGCTCATGTGCAGCATTGGAAAGTTAATCAATTTTTTTTTTTCTAAAATGAACCTGCCACTTGCGTGTCACTCCAAAAATCTGATATTTATATTCACGACACAAATTTATTTACTTTATTATTTTCATCTTGTGGAGGATAATTTCATTTATCTGATATATGAAAACTTTTCCCCATCTTTAAAAGAACTTTCTTTATTGGATACGGCAGGAAATTGCAATTAGTGCGACGATTTATGAAATTAAATACTGAAAATGTTGCAAAAAGACGGTGGAGGGCAGACACTTTCTCTCTTTCTAGATCTATTTTCCATAAATATTTATTAAAAATTATTGTTATTCCTTTGTCATTCATATATTCCCGTGAAATGGGGAAACTGGTGGCTCTTATTCTCTCCCTTTACACACAGTGTGAATAAATCGCACGTTTTTATAGTGCCAAAGGTCTTTTATGCTATTTTTACTTCTTTCGCATTTTTTTCATATATAAAATCGTGAAATGAGGGAAAAATTTCATTTAGCATTTTACGCTTGTCCCCTGAAAAAAAAAGGAAACACCAATCCACTAAGAGGGGGTAATTTAAAAATAATTTAAGCCACTTTGGTAAGCGTGGGTGTTCGGTATATTGCAACCTATAACTTGATTAAAAGAAAAACACTAAACGCGACTTTAATACATTTTTCATTTACATAAATTGGAATAGAAAATGAGAATGTGGTTTTCGGTTTATTTTGTTATGTAAAATGGGAATTTGCAGGCACACACGTGTTTCTCAACTAGGGAATATTGTTTAAACCTCTTTACTGACTGAAGACTTTCATTTTCAGGAAAGTGATTCCATTAACCATCATTGAGGAGGATAGTTACGAAAAGGATGTGCTGTTTTACGTGCAATTGGGCGAGCCGAAAATGTCTGGTGGTAAGAAAAGCTTTCTAACACACAAAAAATCCGCCTAAACACTATACTTATTATCTGTTGTCTTTTTCACATATACTTTGTTTCATATTACTCTTCTATATTCGTCACTTCCTCCGTGGCAAATGCATGCTAAGTAAGTAATTAATGCGGTATTGTCTAAAATTTAGGATGTGTGTTACCGTTTTAACAGAAAACAGTTCTTTTGATTAGTTTGTGTTGGAAAGTTTTAGTGCTGTGCTTGTGTCTGTTTTTGTTTTGCTTGCTCTCATGTCTGATGCTTCATTACATATCCACCAACCCCATACACTGAGGGAGAGAGGATTTTTGATGAGAGTGAAGTTACAATAGTGTTGGATGAAATTTTAAGTGTAATTCTGTAAAAGCGCATTTGAATTGGAATAATTAGGTACATTGTGAGGCCGTACAAGCCTACCAACTTCCATAATTGGCTAGAATCCATTGGTGTACCGCGTTTATATAGGCAAGTAATAATACAGATGAAACCTGTAAAATAAAAGCTTACATTATTATTAAATAGAGTAAAAATGCAGTAGTAGAAAGATGGACGGAATCGTATATAATGGGTTGAGGCTGTCGTAAATTTTTATTATCTAACGACGACTATTAACCCATATTTTCTTTCCCGCATTGTGCGGCGGCAATCTTTGTGCATTAAGAAATGCGTGGGGGTGGCATGAGTGTGTACCATCCATATATCCGTTATCATGATATACAGAGAAAAGGGAAAATCGATAGATTCATTTTAATTGTTCCAAGGAGTGGATGAACACACACTTTCGCCCGGATTAACGGGCACCTTTAGGTTTTTTGATGATGATCGCGCTTTGAAAAATGCACACGCAAACAATACATTTTCCATGTCAAAAGTGGAAAAGGTTTATGGTGAATTGAAATTTGGACCTGTGGATGTAATTAAATTTTTCTGACTTGCCCGATTAGTAATGAAAAAAGTTCCGTCCTCATCAAATTTAATGCGGTGGTGGTGAAGGAGGAAGGACAAAAGTCCATTATTTTGTGGTGCGTGATATTTCACTTATTTTCGTTGTTGGAAACAATGTTTTTTCGTCATATACATTGCGATTGTGTTTTTGTATAATTTGTAAGAAGATTATATGTGCGGTGACGTCAAGCAGAATCTAAAATTATATTTCACTATTGATTGATTGAAGTGTATTTAATTTGTTATTTAAGTACCTGCAAATCCTCCATTATTTTTTAAAGCCTCACTCAACACTTGAAAACTGGTCTGTCAAACGTGCTTATAGACATATAAACGGGATATTAATTCGAGTAATTAATGGTTTGTGTGAAATTTAATATTTATGACGAGGACATGTTGAATTTTTATCAAATAATTTATGATGAGAATGTTGCTGATATCAATGATATACTAAAAATTCAATTTAAAATTTTAAAATAGACAATATTGTTTAGGGACTTTTTCTCAAGATCACCTGTACCAACATAAAAAGTAGTTGAAATGCAAACAGTTTAAATATGCGCGCTAACTTGTTGTGAGTGTGGAAAATGTTTTAGATTCGATCAGTCGATTGCTATTGAATAGAAATTTGCTATCATTAAGTACGTGCCAAGTTATACAAACTTTATCAAAGTATTAAATCAATATAGGACTTAAAATCACTTTATAAGTGGTCGTTTTATTGGAAATTAATGTAAAAGTTTGGTATGACAGATAAAAACAAAATTCCCTGTCGTCCCCATTTCATAAGGAATTAATAATATTGCCTGTTAAGTGAATCATTTTGTATTCGTTTCCCAGTAGAACATTATGCCATTAAAAAAACACTCGTTTTTCAAATCCCTTGCCCATGCAATGTTATTAATTAACAATTTATTAAGTACTTACTCATTAAATCTCTCATGAATGATATCCCCTCATGAATTCCAACTGTTAGTTTCTCAGTTTTTAAAGAGATAAACTCATCCCCCGCTTTGTGTTATTTCCAAACAATACTTATAATACCTACTTGCGCTAATTATTCCAGTGCATCTGACTTGAAGTACCGCTTCATTAATTTCAATTAACGAAAACCCTTTTACAACATTATGCTACCCACCTGTTGAATTGCATTCTAAAATTTTTCCACTATATTATATACTTGTATTTTGTAATGTTATATGTTGGTCGATTATTGTTACACACAATGCATGTGTGCGTGTGTGGAAGGCAATCTCTTTAAAACCCTGTTGTCTCTCTAACCGATATTATAATCAGCCTGTTTCTGTATAGATGAGATAGCCACATTGGCCGCAGAAGCGGAAAAGAAACCGCCCGAAGAGCGTACGGAACAAGAGAAGATGGCCTTATTGGGGAAGCCGAGACTGGGTGATATTGTGCGAGCACAAATTAGGATAAAAGAGAGTAAAGAGTTTAAGGTGAGAAATTGTGCAGATATAAATTAAACATACGAACATTTTGGACTCATACCATCCACCCCCCAATATACAAGAGTGTGTGGATTGAATAAATTGTCCAGCCCTCCAGGCACCACACAGCATGCACTTGCCGGATATGTTATTGATTGTGGAGAGTCCAGGAAATTCGTGTGCACTTTTTAAACCGATATATCATTAAAAATGTATGTTGAACCTAATGGTGGAAAATATTTCTTAACATAGAATACCGTCGATAAATTAGTTCAGCGTGCCAATGCGTCTCTACTAATTGGAACGTCATCTTGGAAGGAGCAATTTGTGGAGGCGCTCACAGTTAGTGCCAGCGAAGAGGCCGACGAAAAAACACCGTCTGTATCAGACTACATAATGCATTTAATCACAGTCTTCTGGAAAGTAATATTCGCCTTTGTTCCACCAACAGGTAAGTTGCGATTTTGTGGGAGAGCGTGTGTTTCTTGCCTCAGTTTTGTTGTCATTTTTCCATCGTTGGCCAATCAATCAATCAATCCACCTGACGGGTGATAATAAATCACACGATCGAAAGTCAGATGGGACCGACGACGACAACTGCGCGGCAGGTTGTTGTTGTTTTGATTCACTAATGATACCAGTATTTAGAGGGGAAAAATCCACCAACAGGTTTAATTGAATTTTATCATGCTGATATTAAAGTTAATAACCAAGGATGAAGTTGGCAAGTGAGAATTAAATGTAATAAGTTTGAGGAAATTACTAGTACAGAGAGAGAGGGAGTTTTCGCGCCCCCTTATGTGACAAAGACATTTGAAATTCCATACACATTAAAATGTTTTTCGAAGAATGCGTACAACACCGATATGCATAATGAAAATTTTACAATAATAAAACACAGTTGGTAGACCGCAAAAATTTAATTAAAATAGTTTTGAGACTATAAACTGAGTATCACTCAACAGTAATGGTAATATATATAAAATTTGTAATATATGGGATTAGATCTGAATGTGGCGTTATTAAAATCGGTTACGAGTTGTAATAAAATTCGTTTAGTATTTGCGTATATTTGTTGTATGATGGGAAAAGGCAACAGAGGGGTAGTCACTTTGAAAAGCGCCAATATAAATCGCCCTTATAGAGAGATAATTGTGATTTACGATGTTGAAATATTTATTCCTGCTGTTCCAAGTCTATAAATACACGTTTTTGTTATTAGATTATAATAATATGTGTAGGAAAACAATCTTTTAGGTCGTTGTTAGTTTCCAGATTTTCTCTAATAAATATTTTTATGTGTGAATAATAACATTGCATAATCCATCAATCATTCAACATTTCATTCAACCATCACGTTGTCAACGTGTATTATTAGATATTAATGTGTGTGTAGAGGGCCGAAAATTATTAATAAATATACTAACAAGTACAAGCATTAGAATGGGTGTTTGATGTAACAGGAGCTAACATGAAATTATAATGCATAATGTTGTAATGGTGATATGTTGGAATATGAGGAGAAATTTGCACATTTAATTGGGTGGAAGGGTAGATTATTGTATGAAGATATATGTTGAGGTGCCGGAAAATGTATGAACGGTGCAGGTTCATTGTTCAATTCAATTCCAGATTAAATTTGTATCTTGCATACCGCACACACACATTTATTCGTCCCGTTTTTTTTTCAATTAATTAAACGTTAATGCGAGTATTGCAAATGATTTGCAATAAAAATGGGCTTTTTATCTGGTAGTCAAACGAAAGACTGGAACACCACGCTGGAATAACTCCATTTCCCTCAATTATCTGTTGATTGAAAAACTTAAACTATTTCCTGTTGTGTTCTAGATATGTTCAAAGGATATTTGTGCTTTGTTATCTCAATATTATGCATTGGAATCGTAACGGCCGTCATAGGGGATGTGGCATCGCATTTTGGGGCCACGTTGGGCATAAAAGATTCAGTGACGGCAATTGTATTTGTCGCTCTTGGCACAAGTATACCAGGTGAGTGTTGAGAATCGATTTGTTAGTGGAAATTTAATTGTGATAACTTTAATAAAACTAAATCAGCATTATATACCTATGTGTTGGGATGAAGTTGTAAATTTTCCTGGTGCGATATTATTTTTGTTCCAGACACGTTTGCCAGTAAAGTAGCGGCAATTCATGATAAAACTGCTGATGCCAGTGTAGGCAATGTGACTGGGAGCAATGCTGTTAATGTATTCCTTGGTATAGGAGTTGCTTGGTCGATTGCAGCCATTTACCATAAAACAAAAGGGAACGTCTTCCTTGTCGATCCTGGAAAGTAAGTATATTTCATAACGTACTTTAATAAAGATTTATTCGTTGTACCTGGATGCGATATTGCTGCGTTTGTAATCCGCAATTTCAGTCTAAAAACGAGTTTATTATATTTTATCATGAAAAGATGAAAATAAACAAATTTCAAACTTGTTTACATAGGTTATGTGTGTTTGTTGACAAATGACGTTTGACGATGTCAAACTCATTTGTTTCATAGCCAACATAAGATAAACGTATGTAACTAGTATTAAAAATTCAAATTTAAAATTAAGCGCAAAAGGAAAAATCCCATTGAATGTAATGGAAATTAAGTGGAATAATGTATTGATTTTCTTTTGTTCACAGTCTCGCATTTTCCGTCACTGTATTTTGCTCAGAGGCAGCGATCACAATTTTAATTCTGGTATTAAGGAGAGCGAAACCGATTGGAGGTGAATTGGGTGGACCAAAGTGCCTGAAATATCTAACATCACTTTTTCTCTTCTCACTTTGGGTGGTTTATCTTGTGCTTTCCTCATTGGAAGTATACGATGTCATCGAAGGCTTCTAAATTAAATATATCGCCACTATGAAAAAAAAAGGAACGGAAAACGTCGCATTAGTTTGCTGCTGAAAACTAATTTCAATTCTTTCAACCCCATGGATATACATAATTGTTTACTGTACAAAATGTAATATAAATATCTGCGTTGTTATGTTTGTTGATGTATATTTTATTTTATTTTGGTATAAAACACCTGTAAAATAATAGTACTTAATTATCTATTAAGTATACTCTATTGTTATCAGAATGAAACGATTATTTTTAAGTATTTAGTAGTATAAAAATGATGTGTAAAATTCGGTTCAAAAACAACAAATAGTTATTTTCGTAAAGATAAAGACAAATATGATCACTTCCAATTTTAATGCAAAATGTTCATGATTTTTATGATAAGTAAATGCGAAAAACATTTGTCATTCTACCATCAAATTTCCACATGTTTTCACCTATCGAGATATAAACAAGAATAAAATTGAATGCACAACGATTTTCATCGATCGTCTAACTCTAAAACATGATTTTTTTCTAGTACTTATAATCTCGTTAGAATTTTTGTGATATATATGCTAGTGTAATTCTGTTGAAGAACCAAAATACTTAAAAACGAATCAATTTGGCATTTCATCATCATAAGCCAAACTAAAAAGTAAAGAGAATTTATCATAAATTGGAACCAATATTATTGCAAAGAGAAACCAGTAAACTTGTATTATCAAAGACAAAACCAAAATGTTATAACATTTACTGTAGGTACTTTTGGATGGTTGTTATTCGTCCACAAGTACACAGAATCTTAGATTTGTATAGAGTAAAAAACGAAATTTGATGTAGTTGTAATATGCTCAGTATTTGGTATATTATACAGAAGTTTTCTCCAAAAAAAAACTTATTATATTCTATATAAAAATGTGGTTTGTTGAAACGTATTGTATTACTCTCCTAAACGTATATTATACATGTTACAATGAGAATGCATCTATGTTTACAGAAGACTTTTTTATTTCGAGCGTAAATTATTGTATTTATTGTAGTTATACAAATTCAAAAATAAACTTTAATTTGCATAATTCGCCGTCATTTCATTTCAATAGAGCCAAGCGGCGTTTATGTTCAAATCGGGCCAGTACGCAGCACTGCGAAGTACAGGAAGAGGTGCAAATGCAGCGACACCATCTAAACGGGCTCCAGCAAAACTGTCACTGATAATGGCACTTCCATCGGGTCCTTGGATCGTGGTTCTCGTCGCTGGAGCGATCAATTCAGCCGCAGCGATGGTGAAAAGGGCAACTATGATCTATCAAGCGTTCAAATTTAAGCACACATCACTCTATGAAATTGAAATGCAACCGAAAAACTTTTCTTACCAACAGTTTCATGATTGATTACCTAAAGTTGTACAAAACTGACTGAATTTTCGGAAACTGCGGTACATTTATATGATGCCAAAGAGCTAATTAACGAAAATAGAAAGGAGCACGTTTTATCTTCACTATTGCATAAGCCATAAAGTTTAATGTAAATTTAATTCGTTTTCCAAAGAAACCAAGGGGGAAATATATATCTTATCTCCATATTATTACCCGATTCCTAAATGTAATTACAAACTCTCAGTTGCAATTGTTTATAAACACGGATAATGAACTTGAGATATGCAAGAAAAGCCTATATATAAAACAATGCGATAAAATCCTCTTTACGATTATCTGCAAGTGATCATCTCGCAATGTGGCTCTCCACTGTGTCATTAAATCTCCTATTATGGTAAGCGCATCCCTTAAAAATTCCCCATAAACAAAAAAAAACAAAGTCTCCTTTGCACAGTTTGACGTATGCCTTCGCTCAGGATCGTCTCTTTCCCGATGACTTTTCGTTCGGTGTCTCCACAGCCGCCTACCAAGTGGAAGGTGGCTGGAATGCGGACGGTAAAGGCGAAAGTATCTGGGATCGCCTCCTCCACACCAATCCCAGCTTCGTGTGGAACAACCAGAACGGCGACATCGCCGCAGACACCTACACACACGGCCCCGACGACATCCAGTACCTATCCGGCATGGGAGTGACCCATTATCGCTTCTCCATCTCATGGTCTCGCATCTTACCCACCGGAAAATCAGACAACATCAACCAAGCGGGCATTGACTACTACAACCGTTTAATTGACGGCCTTGTCGCCGCCAACATCGCCCCATTGGTCACCCTGTACCACTGGGACTTGCCGCAAGACCTGCAAGACCTCGGCGGCTGGTTAAATCGCGACATGTCCACATACTTTGCCGATTACGCTCGCATTTGCTTCGAAAAGTTCGGCGATCGCGTCAAAATGTGGCTGACATTCAACGAGCCCGTCTCCACATGCCGAGGCGGCTATGAAGATGCCAGTATGGCGCCCGTTATCAGCAACATGGGCACCGGCGCCTGGGAATGTGCTCACACCGTTCTTTTAGCCCACGGCAAAGCTTATCGTCTGTACGAGAGTGATTTCAAGTCATCCCAAAACGGCCGGGTCTCCATCACCATCGACACGAATTGGTTCGAACCCAATCTGCCCGACGTGCCATCCGATGTCGAAGCGGCCAACAGGAATCTCATTTTCAATGTAATGTAACCATATAAAAACCGTGCACGTTTCTCTCTCTCTCCACATGTCCAAGGTCTTTCATCTATAAAACCTCCACTCTCTCCACGTTTGTCATAATAAAAAATTTATCTGATAAATTAGCCCATTACTAGACTCAAGGTTAATACCTTCCAGCATCTAGATTGTTGGAAATTATTAAATATATTCCGCGCTCTTTGAGAATAATCGTATATTTTCCACAGTATGAGTGGTGGATGACGCCGATTGTGGAAGGCGATTACCCGGACCTGATTAAGAGTGTTGTGGCAGCGAACAGCAATGAAGAAGGTCTGTCTGTGTCCCGGTTGCCCGCCTTCACCGACGATGAGAAGCGAATGATGAAAGGCAGTCTGGATTTTGTCGGTTTGAATCATTATACGAGCTATCTGTGTTGGGCGGCCGCTCCATGGAACCCGCCACGCTCCTCTTGGTATCGCGATGTGGCGGTGGATTGTAGACAGCCGGACGATTGGGCGCCGGGCAGTGGATGGTTGCGGAACACGCCGTGGGGCATGAGGAAAATACTGAATTTCATCAAGAATCGATATGGCAATCCGGAAGTGATTATTACGGAGAACGGGTACTCGGATGACGGCTCATTGGAGGACCACGATCGCGTCAATTTCCATCTGGTAAAAATTCCGAGTGTGTTGTTTTATAAAGATGTCATTTGACGATTTTCCAGGGGTATCTTGATGAGGTTCTCAACGCCATCCTGGATGACGGCTGCAACGTGAAGGGCTACACTGCCTGGAGCTTCTTGGACGATTTCGAGTGGACTGCAGGCTTCCTGTAAGTTGGAAAACAGCATTAGAGTCATTATTGCATGGATTTTGTTTAAGGGCCAAATTCGGTTTAGTCAGAGTTGACTTTGATAGTGACGCACGTACAAGAACACGGAAATACTCTTCGTACGTGTACGAGAATGTGATCAAAACGAGAAAAGTCGACTGGAACTACACGCCACCCTGGCCCCCTGCGTCTTGGACGGTAAATAACACTAGAAGCCATTAAATCGCTTTTATTTAAGTCATATATATTAAATACAAACAATTCGTCTACAGTTTACTTTTTTTTATTACTATCAGTACAATTATTTATTATAACAGAACCACCTTTAAGTTCCAATTTGCTAGGTCGGATTAAATAGGTTTTATTATCTAACACAGTTGAACATTTATTTACATCGTTTGCAGATTTATAAAAAAATGTGCGAAAACAAATTATAGCAAAAAGGCAATGAGAAATACTGTAATTTTGACTAGAATATGAAAGTCTCAAATTTGTTTCTATATTTCTAAAGTTAATTAGTTTAAGTTGGTGGTAAATAGTTTTTTTTTGGCAAATTAATTAAGTACCTATAATATTCGCTATATAAATTGTTATCCACAAAAATAAAAATTACAAAGAGTTCTACATTAAATAACATTGGCTAGTATATAAAAAATATTTCAATTAAGTAAATTAATGAATAATATTAACAAATGGAAAAATAATATAATACTTATTAGTTATTATCCTTTATCACCACTACAACATTCAACACCAATACAGCGATATATTTTTCTTATTATAATTCTATGTAATTGTTTAAATTATCTAAGAAATGTTTTTTTCCTTAAGATAATTAAGACAATTGTCTCTATAATAATTGATTTGTAAACACAATGTTAGGTGCATTGTTAATTAGAAATAATTGCCTTCTTTAAAAAAAATATAAGTGAACACTTCCAATTCCCAACAACAATTCATTTCTCATATATGATATGATAAAATTCTCATAAATAAATAACAAAAAAACTGGAATTAAAAAAATAAAATAAAACAATTCTTCTATTCTTTGGCGTCGCTACTAACTGTTTTAAAACACTTTGGAACGATGAAATGCAACATGATTAGGAGTTTTTATTACGTAACTGTAAAAGGACAATTTCAGTAAGGATTTTTCTGTTTGTTCTCTTTTCATTTCAAAATACTTACACATTTGCCAAAATACGCCGTCTCAATTACAAATCCTTTAAAACATGCATCCTTCATCATGTGACACCATGTATGATACGTGTTATTGTTAGTGCCACAAATTGGTCCATGCATATGTCGGGGCCGACAGCTATCGTTGCAATTAACACATCTAGGCATACCTGTTGCTAAGTCTTTCAAACAAGACTGGCTGTCACGACACTGCACTTTGTTGCACGTTGCATTCGCTGCCCCCAAAAGGGAAAACACAATAAGTAATCAACAAGTTTATATAATGGGTGCTTGAAGTACCTTTGCAAGGACCTTTGTAGGCGATGGGGATCGCTCTGCCTTTCCTGCACGCCTTCTCCCTCAAATGGCAAACACTGGGATATGTGTTACCATCTGAACCGCACACTGGCCGCATATTAACACTTTTCGAACACTTTCGGTTGCATAAAACACAGTGCGGTTTCAAATTCTGGTCTAAAAGACAATGTTTGCCGATCGGACACTTGACTTTATCACAGGACTCTGAAAAAGTGAAGTTATGGTTATGACAGTTTGAAAATTCAAATATTTCTAGGGGAATTTTTGTTTTTCAGGTTGACATATTGACAGAAAGACAAATGTCAAATGTCAGATGTGAAAATTTATGAAATATTCTCAAAGTTTTACAGAAAATAGTGATTTTGATGATCCAACTTACTTTGGCAAACACCTTGGTAATCCACGGACAGTGTACTGGACCGTCTCCGACATGCCCGTTTCTTCAGTCTACAAATACTGTGGTAGCTGCGACCGTCCGTGCCGCAAACGGGGCCCCGATGTCTGGTCTTGCCCTCTTTACAACGGGAGGAACACACGCACTTCGGCGTTCCCTTCCTGATCACGCACGTCTTGTTGGTGTTGCAGACGACTTCGTTGCACGAATCTAACATTAACAATTATGATTACAGGCAATTTGAATCGTGACTGATGGATAAGTGTGCCGGAACGGTCTCTTACTTTTGCATGGGACGCACTGCACCCCACCGCCCAGGATCCGCCAGAAGAACAACGTGCCTGAGTCCATCTCCTCCGACGACCAAGCGGTGGTCACTGAACGGCCAGAACAACAGTCCTCCAACGTGATCTTCTCCTGTATCAGTTCAGTGCAACGTCCACTTCCGTTGTTGACCATTGTAGACCAGCAGGTTCCTCCTTTGAATCACAACAGTAAGTAGAATTGTACACCGTACACAATTTGAGTGGCCGCCAAATGGGTCAATTAATTTAATGGCCAAGCCGGTGGAATTTATTGCGAAATTTTATAAATAACTACATAAGTAGTTCCCTTTTACTATATACAGGGTGTTTTTAGACTATGCCACTTACCTATTGTAAAATTGACGAGTGAAACAACTTGTAATGCGAAGAATAATTGAATTGTAACGTCAAATGCATTCATTTCGATTGGATGCTCCGGCGGAGATACACATCGGGCCTAAGCCCACCGTCAACTTGCAACTCACATTCTACTTTCGCAAAAGACTGTTCCTTATCTGCAACAGATGAGAAAAAATGCTCATTTACGGCTATGGAAAGTCCAATATGTACACACAACAACCATCTCGTTGTTGTTGTCTAATTGTTTGTGTTCGTACGGTGAAATGTGCTAAATAGAAATTTTCGATTGGCCCCGAAATGAAAGAAGAGAAAAACGGCACACAGTGTGTGTTTTTCGCCTACATGAAAATCTATCTATAAAACTTAAAAATCAATTCTTGCGTAAAAATTGTAAATTCTAAGAATATACATTGTTAATGAAGTGGATACTTAAATTATACCTACGCAGAAATTCCTAAAATCTGTCATTCAGAAAAACGCGATATTTTTAGCATAGAAAAAAAATCCATCTCTCTAACCGTCTCATCTATCATCTTTTCGTTTGAATCACTTTTAGATGTGGAATCAAAATATTCAACTTTAATTACATTTCACAAAATCTATATAATGATATCCGGTACGTTTTTCCACGTATTTTGTTTCTTGATTATAATTATAGTGGCTAAATATACGAGAGAGCCAGTGAATTGTTCCCATCGTAAATGATGACTGCTGCTGACACGAGAGAAGACGGGATTAGAAAAATGAAGGCATTTTTTTAGTCATCAGGCTAGTGCAGTAGGTTGGGACTCTAACGCGTTACATGACATCTTTATGCACTCATGCATATCTCTATGTTTCAGGGCTCGTTCGCTTAACATTTTCCCAGTAGAAAAATTCGAAATTGCTCATAATCAGAGTGGCGATTACACCACTTCGTTTATTGTTTGAAAATCATACAATAATAGCCGTTTTGGAAATGTGCGAAGGTAAACGGCCCAATGGAGATTGCACGAATGCTTCGTACAGTGCCAAAATAATAACAGTCCCATAAATATTGAGAAAATAAACACTCGGTAAATAAGTTTGGCAAACAATTTAATAACATTTTTTCAGTTGGAACATAAATGAAGAAAAAAAACACGGTGCACTTAAAGAGTAACAAAATAATTTATGAAAAATGTGATGATTAATTAAAAACTATGGTCCACATTCTTGGCATTTGCAGACAAATAATAAGTTTAGTGGTTTTATATTTTCCGGAAATGATTGAAATTTCTGTTGAAAAAAACGGACCACTTTAATAACATCATAAATTCATTTTTAGAATTACCAAAACCGGAATGCTTTTGCAATATGATTAATTGTTTCATAACGAAAATTTCAATGTACGTATAAATAGATTGCCTTATTTAGAAAAACTATTTTTGACCATGTGATGATGATGGTGTGTTGGCGAGTTTAATTTTTTTTATGATGAGCGCAGTTTTCCGTCTAGATTAACTGGATTTGTGTTATATAAAAGTGCAATTTGGGATTACACATGATCCGAACTTGCACCTCAAATAAACAAATTTCCAACTCTCTAATTTTATCATATTGTTTTGTTTATATTTTAAGGGGAGTATTTTTAGACACTTTATTTTCCGAACGCATAGAACTCGAACTATATATCGGCTGTTTATGTTTATAAAAGATGCTTTTAATACGATTTTGGACGATTATAAAAATATAATGGAAAAAAGTGCATTAAAAACATTGCGAAAGGGAGAAAATCACTAAAACGAGAGAAAGAAAACGATTTGCATATATGGGAAGTATTTTCGAAAATAAAGTCCTCTTTAAATATTTGTACAATTTAATAGCACATCATCGAAGGAGCATTTGCCTCTGTGAGTATATAAGCAACTACTTCATCCAATACTCAAGTAATATGCAAGCAAGAATATCAATTTTCTTATTTTATTACAAAATGTGTTTACTCTCATATAGGAGGTAAATACTTATTTTTCCCTCCTACAATCGTATAATCAAAATACTCTCGGCAAAGTATTTATACGTATTATTAATATACAGTTAGCATTATACTGGGTGTGAAGGAAACTTGTATTTTACGTAAATTTTTTGTACAGGACCGGTTTAAGGTTCACAAAACATGACGAATTTCCTTTTGGGATATTTTTCGGAAAAGCCAACAATAATTATATGCCAGAGTATTTCCCTTCAGGTCAAATAATTCATTACATAATACAAAATCGTATTTGTAAACAGATTTAGTAATTTTATTATTTTCCTCAGAATGCAAAAACCAATTGAAAAACTTACCAAAAAAATCGTCGATGGCCGAAAGTCTCTCACTTGGCGATTTCCTCTTCGGGGATTCTTACACACGAAAATGTCTAGCAACCAATCAGTTTATCACTGGATGACCAGAAGAACGTTGGACGTAATAGAAAAAACGACAGTCATTGAATGTATACAATTATTTTGGAATAATTATTAATTGGGCCGTTGTACGATTGTTTGTTGTTGTTGTATGGTGGTTGATGGTGTGGTGTACCGGCGTTCGTCACATAAAATTGGACTTTGATTCAAACACAACGTCATTGCAACACATACACATGAACACACACGATAATCTGTTTGAAAATCGGAGGTATTGGTTCAAGTTTTATAGATGTTATTGTAGAACCGTACACGAAAGTGATCACCATTCGACTGAACAACAACTGAGGTGTAGTTTCGGTTTATAATATTGTGTGTCGAGTGGTGCTTTGCCTGCTATTGCTTGATATGGTTTGCAGCAGGCACTGGCACTGGCGACGTCCACCGTATATTATGGCCTGTGTGTACTGAGTGCAATTCTGTGCTTGCTTTGCTGCTTGATCCAAAAAAACTTCTGGCGGGGAATGCATAAGGTGAAGCATTGGCACAGCCAAAGCGCAATCCGACAGGTGAGTGCACCTGCACGATACCGCTGCTGCCTGCTGCCTGCTGGACTGTTGCGGCTGCTGCCGTTTTGTTGTTGTTGTTGTTGGAGAGATTGGAGGATTGTGTGGAGAGTGGGTCCATGGACTGTAACTAGTATATACCCTCACCACCACCGTTTTGTTTGTTTTTTATCAACCCGATCACAATGAAACTACTGCAAATGCATTTTTTTGCTTTTTATTTTCTTGATATGTTTTTATTGAAGAAGATTGCAAGTTTGCCGTTAAAATAGTGTGCACAGATGGATGGTGCAGTTCTTATTACGGAACGTAACAACAACAGCACACACACTTGCTGCTTTGGAATCGGGTATTCTTGTATTTTAATGCCAAGTCAACAGGAAATGTACAATAGGAGAGTACGGAATGAAAATTATGTATGGACAGATCTTATACAAAGGGGAGTGGAAGAAGGGAGAGACAAGGTTTTTATTTTGTATGTAAGTAAGAGAGAGGTACACGCGATTGTTTTCTAATAAAGTGCATTAAATGCAGTCTAGTGCTAATTAACATTACGATTCGATTTAAAATTAATCTGTTTTAATTGAATGGAAGTAGTTGGATGGAGGAATTGTTGTGTTGTTTTTATTATTAAAATGCAATGCCATTAAACAATGGTATCAGTTGGCTTAGAAAGGATGGTGATTTCATTTACAGAAATCTGTTTTTTTTTTCTTTAAGAGATAATTAATGAATTTTATGTTAATGAACTTGTCCATCATTTATCAAATGATTTTAATGTTTTGAGTTACAACATAAACGATTCTAGTCGCATAGTTGTTTAGAAAGTGGTGATTAGATGCTAGAGAGAGGAGAGCAGCAGATGATGATGATTTTGCATTTAAGCAATTGGGAATTTGTGTGCAACAGCAAGCCACCATTCTTTGGCTCATTTGCCTCGTTTACATTTTGAAATGGTATATAGACATAAAAAAGGAGATGTAATTGAAAAACTAGTGAGTTGTTCATCCGTGACTGGAAAAAAAAGCAGGCAACAATAATTGTGGATGATGATGAAGAGAGGTGAGGAATGAAATTTGTGTCTACAAATCAACAAGCCAGTTCTATTTATAATAGTTTTATGATGAAATTAAATTGAATGGATTTAATAGACACGGGCGCGTACACCGAAAATCCGTCGTAGAGTGGTGGACGATTAACTGGTGAGCAGCGCGCTGCTCTTTCGTCATGTTTCTATCTAATAAGCATAGATAATTATTTGTCTGTGTTTGTAAATGATTTATGTGATGAATAAATTATAGCGAAAATGTGGTATGAAGATTAGAACACATTGTTGTGGAATGTGTTTTTGGAAAGTTGCATTTCAATCAAATGAGGAAGAATGTTTTTTAATGGGGGCGATTTATAATGAATTGTATGCACAAGTATATTGGATGCAATTATATAGTTTAGCGATATGCAAAATAGTTGTTAAGTAAACGAATATATTGACGGAAACTTTAATGCACCTCTTTTATATGAAGGGAGAAGAGAAGAGAAAAGTAGCAGTATAATAAGGCGCGTCTCGAGACGGTTTTCGGTTTGATGTATGGAAGTAACTAAGTTTACTAACTAGGAAAATCCAGACACCATTATAAACACTATAATATACCTTTTAGAAATTGCAATTTACATATTCTCTTTTGGTTGTTGTTGTTTTTTTTTCGGTTTTGGAGGCGATCAATCTTCATAGTGTACACAACGATAATATTATTGGTGGAGTAAAAGTTTAAATAGTGTGGAAGTGTGTAAGAAAAACTAAAATTTATTATGTTGTGATGGTGTGAGTGGTAATATGGAAAAGTGCACTCCAAACTATATATAAAGCTTTAGAAAATTTAGAACAGCCACTTCTTTACCATTTATACTCATTATTGTTGTGATCTTTGACAAATTATCCCAAGACGATTACTCAATCTGTCAGTGAGCGCCCAACGTTGCACACTACAGGGATGAAAGAGAGTTTTTTTTGAAGTGGAAAGTGCAGTGCGACAGCGTTTAACTATTATTGAGGAAATGCACCAGCAAAGTTTCGCTCTTTTCAGTAATGAATGCAATTCTTTTTCTGTTTACTTTTTGCAATCACGAAATTTATGTTTTCTGGTCATGTAAGTATGAGTTTGCCTTTTGGCCTCTTGGTTTGTTTGTGTGGTCATAATACACAGACATGAATATATAATTGAAATTTTATTATGCACATCAGTTACACGAAATGGACGAAAAATAATTTTTAAAATTTCGTCGTTTGTCTTCGACATGGAAGGAAAAAAACTATGGTAAACGATGAGTGATAAAATCGTTAGTGCAAGTCGTAAAGAAAGTACTTGGCAAGTAAATTCAGTATTTAATTACATGAAAATGTATAAATTGTGGAAGCTTGTTGCAATTGCGACGTGAAATAATCGTCCTCTTACTAGCAATTAAAATCAATGTCGTCTAGGATAAATGTTGTAATTATCCGGATGCAACAGTTAATTAGCGATAAATATACGGGAGTTCCATGAAATAAATCATAGAGAAACACCTATTTATAATGGTTATATAAACCTGGGTATGGTTTGTAAAGAATTTTTCTTGTAGGTGTATATAATATGTGATGTGTGGTTGAATTGTTTTGTTCAAATGGGAAAGAATGTGCGAGTTTGAAAAAATATACAGTAAATTTTGCGCGATTGAAGAGATGAGAGATTTATTTATTTATCCGGATGAATGTAAAAGAGGACAGGAATGTATATACATACACATAAATTTTTGGTCGAAATTATATAATATGTTTTTTCTTTGAAAATAATCACACAAAATACAAAATAAAACGAGATTAATAAGGGAACGCGTCACGCAGTTCCTTTGGTAATTTCGATAATAAATATTTATGATCGACATTTTTCACTGTTGCAAAAACACCAGTAGAATTCGGGTATTCGGCATTCTTGTCGTAACTGTAATTATTTCCATGAATGTCGGTTAATTTGCCATCGAGTGCAGTGAGTACACCTTCTGGGGCGCAGGTGTCCCATTTCTTGCAGCCCTTGCTGGCGAACACGTACACGTGCGCCTTTCCCTCAAGCAGCAGCAGGACCTGGACACACGAAACATTTCAAAAAACAGCGTAAACATTTTTACAGGTTCCTACTTTATGGCCGGCGCCGCCAACTCGAATCACCTCGTCCGCTTTGAGGGCTTCAATGGCGGTCTGGACGTTCGTATCGGAATGCGATCGTGTTGTGGTCAGGATTAGTTTGTCTGTGGGCGCCTGTTGTGGCACAAAACCGCCCACACCGAGGCCGACCAGGCCCCATATGGTGCGACCTGTTGTTTCTGGGGCGATTTTGTAGTTGTAGTAAGGCTGATGAATGACACCGCCAACTGATTTGCCACGCACTGCCAGTCCAATAAGAACGGTAACGTGGTCTAGTAAGCCCTGGAAAAATGACAGTTTTAATAGAGTTTCGAATGGATTTTTTGAGATTTTTTTTCAGACTTGGGTATATTCGGACGTGCCGTCTAACGGGTCCACCCAAACGACGATGTCCTCGTCTTTTGCGTCAACATATTCACTGGGACACTGTTTTGAAATGACGGTGGGGTCGGAATCGCTAACAATCCAGTCACTGGGAACCTAAGGAAATGTTTTTTTTTCGGTTTTTTTCTCAAGAGTTTATTGCAATTTGTGTACGTACCTCACAATTACTGTTTTCTTCTTCGCCAATTATTGTTACATTAGGAAATTGTCGTGATAATGATGCAATTATACAGCGTTGTGCTGAACGATCAGCTTCCGTTTGAAGATCATTCTGACCAGTCTAGGATGGGAAAAAGGCGAATAAAACTAAAGATGTGTAGATGTGCGTTGTTTTTGTTACCTTTTGTACAATTCCTAGTTCGCCTCGGCTCATAACATCGCGGATTATTTTGCCGGCCCGGCCGGCAGCCACAACAGAGGAAGCCAATAGACGTAAGACGAGTGGAGCACTTTGGGCCATTGTGTGTTGACTTTCTGTGGAAAAATGAGAAGACACTTTGTTCAGTTTCATTGCAGTTTGAATAATGAGAAGGCAAAATTGTGTTGGAGAACCTTTAATGCACGAGTAAACTAATAAAACGTAACCTTGCTTTTTTGTGTGCGATTTTAAATTAGGTGTAAATAAATGTAATGCTACTTGAATTGTTAATATTTGAGTAATTGTTTTGATGGGGGTTTTTATCAACAAGTTAAGCACGATGTAAAAATAGGAATAGTTTGGAACACTTACAAAAAAAAATATTATGATTTATTTGTTTCTTGTAAAAAAGGAGGTCATTTCAAAAGTATTTAGTGCACATTTTTCGTTTAAATTATTTTAATAGTTTGGAAAATTTACAAAAAATCTGATTGTTAGCAAGTGGTTGTTTTATTTTGGCACTTAAGACAACAAAAATGAGTACGTTTGACAGAAATAATTGTCCCATTTTTTGATTGGTGACATTTGAATTTCCCTGTTTTTCATGTGACAGTTGAACCAATTGAAAAAGAAACTGTCAAATGTCAAACATAATTTTAATAACAAATCTTTTAACGAAATTGGTTTTCATATATTTTTGTAAAATAATCTGTGTATTTTTTATAAATAATATTGTGCTCTTTTAATAAATTTGTAGGATAATTTTAAAATGTCGAAAGAGAAATCAAGTGACGAGTCGGGGAAAAAGAAAGTGCGAAAATATGAGATGAGCGATTCGTTAAAAGAAAAACTGTCTCAATGGCCAGAAGTGCTTGCATTTATTGAAATGTTACAGAAACAAGTTGAAAAACTTACAAAAAAGCTGAAAAAATGGCGCACAAAAGTTAGAACTTTAAGTAGTATTCATAACTTTTACTAACACTTGCTGTTTGTTGTAGAAATTGAAAGACTGCAAAAACGTCCACACACAAACAGGTGAAGAGCCAACAGAAAGCAAAGTCCAAAGTAAAAGTATTGTAGAAGATATTCAAGAGGCTGCTGAGATGGTTATGCAAAATTCGGGCTTTGTTTATGAGGAAACGTCCGGAATGTATTACGATTACAATACAGGGTACTATTACAACGCTGTAAGAATGTTTCCCGTTAAAAAACAACAAATTCGTGACGATATTTTTGTGTGTTTTAGGAGTTTGGACTCTATTACGACGGCAACTCGGGCAACTATCTAAAATACAACCAAGAAACGCAATCGTACGAGTTCCATTCGAACGTAAGCTGTCCAACAACGTCCAAGGAAGAACCACCGAAAAAGCGTAAACGGGAAGGTAAGAAAGTGGTTAAGAAACGACGTTGTTCCTCCGCAGACATTGACGACATTGAGGAAGGCGAGTGTAGTTCAACAAGTAGCACAGATTCCGATAAAGAGACTGGTAAAACGATCCAATTACCGTCAATAATGTGTCTAATTGTTATTTGCAGACAGTACAGTGAATTATCCGCCTTGTATGCGAATTATAATCGAATCTAGTTCGGTAGCAAATTTAAAGACTGGCTCATTGCATATTGTCACATGTTCGGGTGGAAGTGTGGGCCGTGAAGGCAATCATTCCCTAATAATACCCGATGTAAACACCAGCAAATTCCATTTACAAATCAATTATAATAAAGAGACGAATGAGTATTATGCAATTGATATGGGATCGAGGAATGGGACGATTTTGAATGGGAAACGAATGTCGTCGTCCAAGCAGGAAAGTGAACCGATGCCAATTGTGCACGGTAGTAAGATACAAATCGGAACGACGACGATGCTTTGTCATATTCATGAAGGGAATCAGACGTGTGGGCATTGCGAACCGGGCCTGATTCAAACCAAAGGTAAACGATTTCTTGATTTTATCGACAGAATAAAAGACGGTTTTGTTTTAGAAACGGAAAACGTTTCCACTTGTACAAAGCAAATACATAGAGTGCAACTGAAGAACTTGAAAAAGAAATTCGGAATCAACTTTTACGAGGAGGAGAGCACAAAATTGGCGGCTGGTTATACGGACAGAGCGGAACAAAGGAGACAAGTGATTGGGAGTCAGAATCCGCATGAAAAGACACAAACGGCATCGATTGATGAGTGAATTTGATTGATTATGATGTCATTGTGCTGGAATTAATGTGTTTTTTGTAGGTCCATTAAATCAGACAATAAGGGCTTTAAAATGTTACAAAAACTCGGATGGAAAGAGGGTGATTCATTGGGAAAAGAAGGGACCGGATTATTGGAACCAGTAATTGAATTCTCCTCATTTCTGATACACATTAAAAACTGGTATTTTTGTTCTAGATAAAAATCGTACCTAACGAGGCCGTCGAAACCACAAAACAGAACATAAACGCACAGAAAGACAGTTATAGAAACAATATTTGGATGAAAACGCAGGACAGATATCAGAAATTGGAAACGAACATAATTTGTGATGATGACGAATAAGTTAATTGTTTTTGAAAATTAGATAAAATAATTTATTACAGTATGTATATATATTTTAAATATTAATTGAATTAATACACAGGTTCTTTTTAATTTGTGATATTTATTTACTCCTTTTCTCAGTAAATATTAACATTATCTCATATTTAACAATTAGGACTTGTTGGCCGATAATTATTATTGCAAGCACAAAAATGAACGAATATTTACCGAAAAGTGAACATGATAAAAATGATTTCTAATTAGTACGAGAATTTTGTTGAGTTATTATTACAGTGTTTATATGTATGCTTTACACATGTGTTTTTTTATGAATGAAAACAAATATAAGAAATTATGTACACGCAAAACCGTTAACAATGTTTTCATATTAAAAATATAGTAATAAATGTAAAAAAAGGTTCCTATTTAAACGATTTCCTTGTGCTACATGAAATCATCGTACTCGTTATAATCAGTATAAGCGGACAGTTGCTGAAAAAATAAAATCACGTTTAAAACGGAGTCAATTAATAATCAATTTAAAGGCTATTTAATACTACTTACATTCCCATCATCCATTTTTAATTTCGCTTTCCCTTTGCCTTTATTCTTTTTCGATTTTTCGCCTTTCTCAATTTTTTGCTTTTCTAAATATAAATTGTCTAGGGTGTTTTTGATTCGTTTTATATCGAGGGACGACACTGGAAAACATTGCATTTAGATAAGAAAGATAAGTGAATTGAATTCAAGTACTTGTGGCACATAGATTTCGTACGAGATTTTCCACGAAATCTGGATATTCAATATTTTTCGATAATGGGAGCAGTTTTTTCGATAAAGACTCGGTGAATTCCTGAAAGTCTTCTTTAGTGGAAGGCAAGGCGAGTCCGTCGATTGTTACGTTTTCAGCTGCATCACCTCCAAAAGTGGTGTCTAAGGCGAATTTGAGGTCTGATTCTTGCTGTCTACGAAGTCGCTCTTCTGGAGACATTTCCTCCTCCTCTTCCTCCTTTAACCGACGTGCCATTTCTTCTCTTTTAAGCCTCTTAACGTGGAATATGCAATTTTAGACATTTGTATATTATATTTTTTATTTTGTTTACCTCTTTTTCAGCTACACGTTCGGCTAAAGATTTCTTTTTCGGTTTTTGAAAGACCGGACTCGAGTTCTCAACAGGCTCTTCTTTCTCTTCCTTTTCTTCATCGTCGTCCTCCCAGTTATCCTGAAAAATGTGGTTAAGTGAATGGAAATTTTGTGATTGCAATGTGCTACTCACTTTGACGTCGTCGTCCTCATCTTCGCCTTCCCATTTATTGGCAATTACATTGACTGTTGGCAATGGTGGTGTTTTAAAATCTTCGTTGTCTACAAAATAATTCCACGTTAATTAAACTACTTATAATAAGTAAATGTAGAACATTACCCCACGATTCCATATTGTTGAAATATGTTCAATGAACAAATTTAGCCTAAAAACGTCCTCAATCAACCTCGAATTCACGTGTGGTGCAGCAAGTGTGCAAGTAAAGGAAACTCTTTATTGAATCTAGATGTCACTTTACTGATAAATTCGATGCGAAAAAAAATTGTTATTAAAACGATTTTCAATCTATATCAAACTCTAGGTTTAAATTTTATATTTCTCTTTACCGAAGATAAATAATAATCAAAATTATTATAACAATTTATACTAGAAATTGCACTCAACTTTCGTACACCCATTTCAATTTGACAGTCGGAAATACACTAAATGACCAAACAATATACAAGAGGTCGCTGTGTGTGCCGGAACATGCGCATTTTCTAGAATGTCTGTCATTGTCAAACAAATGTCAAATATCGTTTACTTTGCGTCCAAAATGTTGTTTGCTGATTGAATATTGAATGTGAGTGAAAATAATAAAACATTTCTTAAGAAAATAAGAAGTCCCAACTACATAAAGCCATCCAGAATGGCTGTCGGTACAACAAAAGTGGTACAAGTGACCAACATTGCGCCCCAGGCCACCAAAGACCAGATGCAAATTTTGTTTGGTTATTTGGGCAAAATTGAAGATATTCGCCTATACCCCACAATTAGGGATGTTTCGTGTCCCGTACAGTCTCGCATTTGCTACATCAAGTTCGTGGATGCCACAACAGTGGGCATAGCTCAACATATGACAAACACCGTATTTATTGACCGTGCACTGATTGTGATACCGGTACAGAACGGCGAAATACCGGACGAATACTATGCCTTGGAGATGACACGTAACGGCACTATAGTACCCGGACTAAACGTGAACGAGCCCAAACTACCACCGCACGTATCCAACGTGGTGCAGGGCACCGGTGACGAGCAAATCATCGCCACATTGGACCCCAAATTGGCCGAGAACGATTTACCAGCCTATCCACCTCTGCCCGCCACTTACGACAGCGTCAAAGTGGAGGAGACACGCCGAACTATCTTGGTAGTAGACAAGGACCCCTCTATAACCGTAGACGAGTTAATAGAATTTTTTAGTCCAGCTGGCGAAGTGAAATATTTACGTGAATGTACACGGAAATCGGATGGTGTGGCACAGATGCTAATCGAGTTCACCGATCAACCGTCCGTTGTGAACGCATTGAAATTGAATGGCACCGAATTGAAGGGGAAACCGATTGAAATCCAGCACGCCACACAGGCAATCGTCAAACCGCAAGCGAAGAGCAACGAAGCCGCTCAGAAGGAGATCGAAGAGGCCATGTCGCGATTTAAAGAGGCACAAAATATGATTAATGCTTCTATTGAACCTGTTATAGGGATGCTGACGAAAGACAAACGATCGCGACGCTCCAGATCGCGATCGAGGAGCAGAAGGCACCGCAGCAGAAGCCGTTCGGCATCGAGAAGATCGCACTCGAGACGTCGCCGCTCGACATCGCGTTCCAGACGGTCCAGATCGCGAGAACGACGTCGCAGATCAAAGTCGAAGAGTCGCAGACGGTCACATTCGAGGACTAGACGGTCGCATTCGCACAGTTCACGATCGAGACGCAGTCGTTCCAAATCGACATCGAAACAACGGAGCCGACATCGATCGAAGGGACGCGATTCAAGGGCTAAATCGAGGGATAAACGGTCTAGAGATCGGTCCAAGGACCGGAGGAGGTCCAGAGAGCGGGATCGCAAATCGAAGGATGTGGAGAGTGAGAAGAAGGAGAAAGCGAGTCGGGATAAGGACATGAAGTCGGATAAGGAGAGTAGTGCGGATGTGAGTGAGAGAAAGAGGTCGGGAAGTCGAAGTCCGAGTAGAAAGCGGTCGAGATCGAGGGATAGAAAGTCGAGGGATAAGAGAAGGTCGAGATCGAGAGGCAGAAGTCGTCGGTCGCCGTCTTCGAGGTCCTCGAAGAGACGGACCAGATCGAGGAGTAAAGATAGGAAGAGGGAAAAGAAGGAGAAGAAAGAGAAACGGGATCGGTCGAGATCACGGCCGAAAGTGACGAGAAATTATGATGAGGAGGAGAAACGGTATGTGACAGTGGATAAACAGAAAGATACGGAAAGTGTGGGCGAAAAGGATTCAGAAAAATCTGATAATATGGATATCTCAAATTCACCGTAATTTTTGTGACGAGTATTTTTTTTTAATGATTAGTAGATTTATGGTTGATTTGATAATTAGCTTTTCTTGGTCTATGTTTTCTAACAAATCAATTTTATTCTGTTTTGTAATAAATCTGTATGATCAATGTGAATTCAATAAAACTATTGTAGATGTAAATAAATTGTTTTTATTTTTAAACAGTAAACAATAATAAATAGTTATTGCTTTCCATATTTTAATTTGTTACGGAATTTTTTGGGGTTAATTCCGTAAGCAGTTAATCGAGCGTTGGAAACCTCTGTTACTGGGTCTTCAAGTTTTTTGGATTTTTTATTTTTAGGTCCCTTTTCGTTTGTGTTTAATTTCCGTTTTTTATTTTTCGGATTCTTATTGGAAGGTTCTTGTTCAACTGGTGCACTTTCTTGGTTTTTCTTCGCCTTTTTCTTCTTTTTCTTTGTTGTTTTACTTGACTGAGTTTGCACAGAGTCAATTACTTCTTCAGTTTTTACATCAGTAATGTCTGCAGTTTGTTCCTCAATTTTATTTGCCTCTTCAACTTCCATTCTTTTTTTATTAACAGATTTTCCTTCTGTTTTAACATTTGAATTACCGTTAACGTTACTATTTGAAGTCTCCTGTGCATCCTCCTCTTCTGGCTCAAATAAACTCGGTAATATTTTCTTCTTTAAATTAATATTCTGTGCTTTCTTGGAATAGGCGATTTGGTCGTACTTTTCCACATGTTCTGGTCGATGTTGCACCATTTTTTTCAATGAACACCAGCGGTTTAATTCCCGATCTTTTGCCATTAAAATCTGTAATACAAATTAAATTAACACGGTTTTTGAAAATTTGTTAAATCATTCACCTCTTCTGTTGTCAAGCCAAAACTATTGGCTTCCACTTGTCGATATTTGAATCGGCAAGGCAAGTCTCCAATGATATCTTCACAGTCCAATTTGTAATACTCGTCTAAGTATTTCTCGTAAGTTTTATCATTGGGATCGAATTTGGGTTTAGACTGACTGATCACTTCGGCAAACTTAGATTTACGTTTACGCTTTCGTCGATTCTTCACCGAATCCTTGATGTCATCTTGGGCATTTGGATCGTAATCGGCGTCCATCTGGAAACACAAACGTTAAAAGTGAATAAAAAGTGTAACACACTCACATTGAAATCGTCATCTTCGCAGTGAGGTCCGGAACTGGTTGACGGCCCTTCGCACGGATCATCTTCGTACCGATCCCAATTTTCAATTTCCAGCTCTTCATCAATGTCTGGAAACTCGGGTTTCTGTTCTCCCTCCTCTTGTTCATAGAATTCATCGTTGAATAATGCCTGCATCCGTTTATCGTGCGCCTCAGGATCAAAATCGCCCTCTAGATCGTCGTCTTTGAAAGAAATGTCTGTGTTCCCAGTGATTTCTTTCAATTTTTCGATTTTCTCTTCAATTTCTAAACGTTTTAACTCTTGTAACTTTTTCAACTCCTTCATTTTCTCCTCCTTTTCTTTTGTCTTTCGCTCTTTGGTTTCAGCTCGCTTAAGCTTTCGTCTGTCGTCCTTTTTCCTTAAAGAATTTTCCATTGTTCTCGGATATCGTTTAATCTACAAACAAAATTTAAGGTGTTTGTGACTATACTTGAATCTGGAACCACTTACAAAATCTTGATCTGGTTCTTCGAACCGAAAGTTGTACTTATGTTCGAACTCCTCTTGTTTTTCAAGCTCCCCTTCATCATTCGACAAACCCTCGTCAGAATCGTGGACGATTTCATCGTAGGTGGGAATATAATCGTCGTTTTCATGTTCTAAAAACCTACAATACATTTAGTTAGTACAATATGCAAAAAAAATCAAGACAGATGTACCTTTTCTTTAAAATGTAATCCCGTAGGAACTTCTCGCCCTCATCCAATTTTGGATTACTCCAATAATCCTTCAGCGGTTTTAACTCCTTTTCAACATTTTTATCAGATAATTCAGCTTTCTGGCCCGCAAGCCACGCTTTATACTCAGCTTCTTCCTTATCCTTCTCCTCTTTCGTTTTTTGTCTTGCTTTGAACATGCCACCCCATTCACTCTCGTCATCCTCATTCACGACTTCCAATGCTTTTTTGAGACTGTTTTTTAACTGATTCTGTTCTTCCACATATGATGGAGAATGGGCCCGTGGGTCCTCCTGCTCTTCATCTTCGCTTATGTGCCCCCCATTTTCCAAGAGCAATTTCCTCTCATAATCATTTATGTACATAGGTTTCGCTTTACTCCCTTCAGTACGAGCTTTTCCCTCTTCTAAATCATGAAAAAACACAGTCGATTTGTCGTAAATGGAAGGGTCCTTGTTTTTCAAACACGACAACGTCTTGAAGAAATCTTTCTCAAGAGTTTCATTCAACTCAATGTTTTCATCATCATCATCTTCACTCGATGAGGAATCGGATCCTTCGAAGTCATCATTTAGGGCTACTTCACCGTACTTTGTTTTCACTACAAAAAAATTTCATTATCTCATTTTCATTACAGTTGTTTTACACTGTTTATACATTTATTCAACTCTTCCTTTTTCCTCCAGATGTTATAGTTCTTGGCATATTCGTTGTTGGTTTTGATATCAACATCGGAATCAGAGTCACCATCAAATAAATTGGACATTTTTCGAAAAAAAAACTCGTAAACAGCATGAACAAAAAGTGTGGTTATGTTAACAGTAGTTCAAACAACGTTATATGTCACGTTTATTTGACCTACTGGAAATAATGTCAATAAAAATAAAAAAATTTAAAAATAGACCATTCGAATCCCGTTTCTAAATTCAAATTTTTAACAAGATAAATTTAGATAAACAACTATTTAAAAGACATAAATTGAACTTTAAAAATTTCTGAAATGCCTAATAAAGAGTAGTTCAAAAGTTCTTGACTTGTCACGGACCTTGACACTGACTCGACCACTATTCTGTTTGGGGTTTTCATAAAGTACATAAAATTGTTCTCTGCCACTCGTCGTTAAATATTTATTTAGATAACATGCTTATTTAACGCTTAATTCAAATAAGTACGTGTCATTTTTTAGTTGATATCATTTGCATTACTCCGATATTTTATAAATATTCCTCAAACTACCATGGGTTTATGGGGCATAATAAAATTTTTCTTCCGCCGTTTCGTTGAAATCACCCTAGTTCTGCTCTTAATATTATTCATCCCAAATCTACCTCCTAAGGCTAAATATTCCGATACATTCAGGTAAGTAATAAACCGCTTCACATGCAATTTTAATTCATATTTTTCATTCCCCACAGACTCAGCCCAACTCGTCCATTATCCGGCAAACTCGCCGTTAACGAAAAACTGCAAGACGTTGAACTTTGGCACAAAGGTGAGTTATTCGGACCGGAGGCGTTTGCCGATTTCAATGGCGAATTGTACGCATCCGTACACGGTGGCGATATCGTCAAATTGGTCGGCAACCACATCACACCAATCGTGAAAACTGGTAAACCCTGCGAACATTTTCACCAGGAGGAAATCTGCGGCCGTCCATTGGGCTTAAGTTTTGATAAAAATGGCAACTTATACGTAAACGACCCCTATCTAGGCATGATGAAAGTTAATGTTAAAACAGGTACAGAAAAAAAAAACAAAACATTAAGCAATCCATTATTCAAGTAATTAATTCATAGGTGAGAAAGTGCAGCTCGTGTCGCCGGATATTGTAATCGATGGCAAAACACCGAAACTATTCAACAGCTTGGCAGTCGCCAGCAATGGGGACATTTACTGGACGGACTCAAGCAGTGAATTCCATCTAAAAGACGGTCTTTTCGATATGTTCGCAGACCCCAGTGGACGGTAATTAATTCCATGCATTTATCAAACCTATTATCAGTAGACAATTTAACCTTCCACTCTATTTACATTTATAAATACGATAAACTTTGTTTTGAAATTCGCACTATCTTTTAGATTGATTCACTACAATAGCAAGACAAAACAAAACACCGTTCTTCTTGATAAAATTCACTTCGCTAACGGCGTCGTCTTATCGGACAACGAGGAATTCGTTGTGGTCGCTGAGACAGCACGTAATCGATTACATCGTTACTACATTAAAGGACCGAAAAAAGGCACCAGCGATATCTTCATTGACGGTCTGCCCGGAATGCCGGATAACCTGAAATCATTGGGAAAGAACGGCATTTTGGTGCCGCTTGTTGTATCCGTTGACGATGACAATCCACAGACACCCCAAATCTTGTCTGAATTTCCACTTATTCGGAAACTTATCAGCCGCATTTTCGGTTTAATCGAGCTTGCATTCGATGGGATTAATAAGGTGTACCCGAACGAGTTCTCCGAGCGAAGCATTCACTTTGTAAGCGCCTCATTAGGCTGTCTATAATTCAGTCATTTAACAGGGTGTTTTTTATTTTTTAGATTGGCCACTTTTTGTCTACAAAGGCCCTCTTCAATGCAAAACGTTTAACAATCGTCCACGTTTCGGAAACAGGCGAAATTCTCGACAGCATTCATTCCACGAACGGCAAGATAAACGGCATCTCTGAAGCGCACATTTTCAAAGACCATTTATATTTGGGCTCGCCTTTCAACGAGTTCATCGGTCGTATTCCATTGTCCACTGTTGGATGGCAACATTTGGCACCTAAAGTTGTAAAACGTGAAATTCCAACACCAACCCTGAGTGTTTCTACCGGTGAAACTGTTAAAACCACTCCAAAACCGACGACTACAACGCCCAAACCGACAACTACGACCGCAAAACCGACAACCACAACACCAAAACCGACCACTGCGGCCCCAAAAGTGACCACTACAACACCAAAACCGACCACCACCACATCCAAGCCCACAACCACGACTCAGAAGCCTACAACGACTGCCAAACCGGCAGTAACCACCCAGAAACCCGCCCAGAAGCCAGCATCCACCACTAACCCCTCGAAACCCGCTCCAACCAAGCCCCAACCTACAGTGAAAGATCAAAAACCGCCCACCGGTAAATAATTCTAAAAAACATTCTAATTTATGCATTCCAAATAATAAAGGCGAGAGCTACGTGGCATTTAATTACTAACGCATTGATGTAAATTTTTATACCGAGAAATGCTCATCTCCACAAAAACTGTTCAAAAAACTGTTGACATTGTTATAAGATCTATTATTGTAAACGTCTCTTAGAAGTTAAGTTGTAAAATGGGTGAATGGAATTCATGAAAGTACGTGTTAAAAATTAGCTAAAAGTGAATACATGTATGATTTTTATTAGACAGCTATGTGTTATTTTGTAAAGTTTACATAAAATATTTTTGTTGTGCTAAACATTCCCCTTTTTTGTTACATATAAAAATAAACTTTAATTAAAAAACTAATGACTTTTTCTACTAATTACCCATATATATTAGAGGATACATGTTCGCATCCTGTTCCACATTACTTGCTGTCTGAATAACCGTTTGATTTCTATCATCCGGTTCTGTACTGTTCAGTAACCAGTAAGTAGTTAGGAATCCTTTGCCTTTCAATTCAACTTCTCCACGTAATTCCAACACAAATGTGCCGAACTTGTCGAAGATTTCCTTTGTTGCATGACTCACATGAATCTTTAACGCTAATGAAACGTTTAAAAAAAGGGGAGAAAAAAGAAATTTGCCACTTACGTATTCCAGTGCTCTCCATTCGACTGGCTGTGTTTACCGTATCCCCAAACAGACAGTAATGCGGCATTTTCTGGCCCACAACGCCCGCACACACCGGCCCTGAATGGATTCCAATACGCAACTTCAATTGGTAGTCGGGATTGTGTTGAATGGTGAAGGAACGCACTGCATTCAGAATCGCCAATGCCATTAGACCGATTTCTCGGACGTGGTTGTCACCGTTACGTTCTGGCAGACCGGAGACCACCATGTAAGCGTCACCGATCGTCTCCACTTTGTACACATCGTAAAATCCGATAATTCGGTCGAACGTGCTGTAAAGATCGTTTAAAAAGTTAACCACCTGGAAATCAACCTGGAATTAACCGACAGTTTTAAAGATTTCAGTGAGTTGAACCTGCATGGGGGTGCTATTCGCACACAGAGCCGTAAATCCCACAATATCACTGAAATAAATTGTAACCGATTCAAACTGTTCGGGCTGGACAAACTCTCCCAGCATTAGTTGTTGGGCAACAGGCCGCGGAAGGACCTGATACAACAGTTCCTCCGATCGACGTTTCTCTTGACTTAGTTCTTCCGTCTTTTCAGTGACCAGCAGTTCTAAGTTGTTTGCATACTGTTCCATACGTCTGAGAAGATCGTCCATTAGATTCTCGCAGTAACCCCTAAAAATCAACATGATACCCTCCTCAAAAAAAAAAACAAAACATTACTTCATTATGCTTTTCAAATTGATTCGAATCGTCTCGAATGTGGGCCGCTCCTCCGGATTATCACACCAACACCGCTCCATCAATTGAACCAATTCCTCCGGACAATCCGGCTGACTGACAGCAGGCCGAAAGGGCGGATTATCTCTGGCTGCAACCCTCGCTATAATCTCATGTAACTCGACGTATTGTCGGGCGGCCTCATACGGCCCTCCACGCACAATAATCTCCTCCAATATAATCGCAAAACTGTACACATCGCCCTTTTGGGACGCCGGTATTCCCGGTGTGACGGTAATTGGCAACAATTCCGGCGCCACCCACAACATTTCTACAAACAAAATCAAAGTCACCACAGAAAACCACTTGATTTTCAAATTTACTTTTATAGAAGTTGATGTCCTTGACGATCTCCATAGGTGTCGTTAGTGTTGTCAATCCGAAATCAGAAATTTTCAACACAAATCGTCCATCTATCAAACAATTACAAGAGCGGAGTTTGCCATGAACGCCAACTTCACAACTATGCAAATAACACATCCCCTTAACAATATCATGTATTAAAGACATTCTGAAATTCCAGTCTAATTTTATCGCCTCATTCTCTAGTACATCTTTTAAACTGCCTTTTGGACAATATTCCGTCAGGATGAGTACAGTTGGACATTCTATACAAGCGCCTAAAAACCTCACTGTATTCTCATGTGTCACGTTCCGTACTTGTTTAATCTCCCTTAGCAATTTTTTGTTGATGTCCACCTTTTTCCTAACGACTTTCTTTATAGCCATCCGACTGCCTTTGTATATACCCACAGTTGTGTACACTTTCATTGCCTGCAAAGAGTTGCAGGATGTGATCGATGCTCGACAGCTGGTCAAACCGTACGTCTACGTTAAAGAAACTCACATCAAAACTAATTTATTAGCAAACTTTTCGCATTCTACCTCAGATAGCTTCTGAAGAGCCAATTTTGAACCATACGTGTGGCCAGTTTCCAGATGAATCTCCTCCAATCTGATCCGCCAGGACATGTTGTTCAAATCAGCGGTGATTTTCATGTGTCTAGAGAGAATAAACATTTTAATATCCATTTTTCAACATATATTTTTAAGGCCACTTACTTGTATGTAACAAAAATGAGAGTGATTGCAATTGCTAAGAAGAGTCCAATCGCAAATGACCCATAAAGGATCATTGTATAAGCCTCTTTAGTAAGCATTTGCGTGACAAAAACTCTTTTAACGAGAATAATTAACATTTCAAATGAATTTACCGTGATTGCGACATTCGGGATGATCATTAAGAAACCCACACTTGGGAATGTCCGGTGGTGGACCTTCTCGTCCCCCCGGCCAATGAATCTTCTTCCCTTTGACAGGAGCGTACTTTTTATGCAGACTGTAATAATGGGCCACCACCTCAAATTTCCCCGTAATCGGATCTAGGTCCAAAATCGAATAATCCGCGTCTCTGTCGCCGTTATCGTCAATCCGAACGTGCCCAGTTATCCCTAAACAAACTCAATCTGACTCTCAGACTCGATTTAATGGAGATTTCGTCTGTGTACCGTGGAAATTCCGGTCCCACATCCTCGTGGTAATCTTGATTCCATCGCGAATGTCTTCGCCCTGTGAAAGTGTCTCGTTCAACGCCATTCCCAGGAGATAAACGCCGTCGTAGAAGGCGCCGATCACGAAATTAATCTCTTCCCCATCGGTTATTGTGTAATTGTAGTCCCGAAATGAACGCTCTTTCACTTTGTCCGCAAAGTCCTGGAATGTGTCGCTGGTCGGTTGAAGGAGGGACACTCGCAGTAGAGATTCGTACGCTTTGCGGGCAATGGGATCTTTGGCGTCGCCCACATGCCAGTCGTGTTCGTTCCAATAAGAGCCCTAAAGGAAGAATTTCTTGTTGTTTGGTTTAGGAAAGAAATTTTAGTGGTTACCTGAAATATTTCAACGTCCAAAAATGTGAAATCGCCTCTTGTCATGCCGAGTTCGTGGGCGGCAAGGAGAAACTTACGGACCAGAGTGCCTCGCACACTTAAAATCACCACTGAAAGAGAATCGGTTGGATTTTAGTAAAGGATAAATGTGCAATTTGAATGGAAAACCGACCTCTTGCATACATGCTGGCATCCCTTAGATGATTATTGATTGAATCGTTTTCATTTCCATCCAGTTCTCGGACGAATGTTAGTAAACTGGAGTTTTTCAGTCCATTTTCCAGGTTTTTTCCTGAAAATTTTGTTTGTATTAGGCTCGGTTTATAAACAGGATAATAAGATAAAGGATCAAGCCTCGGTAGCGCAGTAGGCAGCGCGTAAGTCTCATAATCTTAAGGTCGTGAGTTCGATCCTCACCCGGGGCACTAACTTTTTTCAATTTTTGAAAATGAATTTGTTTAAAAAAGTTGTATGTTTTCTGTTTTTAACATTTTTAAGTTCAACAAGAAATACAAGAATCGATACTCATAGTTAAAAGTTTTACCCAATCGCTGATTATCATTTCTAAAGGGCACTAAAAACTTTAAAGAAAACCTAAAACAACAAAACTCTTCTTTAATAAATTACTTAAAGATTACATACTCAATAAACAAAAAAAAATCGAAAAAAGTTTATGTCAGAAGTGGGATTCGAACCCACGCCCACAGAGTGGACCAGAACGCTCATACAACCTGTGTTACAGGCAAGGAAACCTTGAGTCTGGCGCCTTAGACCGCTCGGCCATCCTGACAGTTGCTATTCACTTCGCAAAACAGCGATTTCTGGAAGCGATTACCGGAAATTTTCCCCTAAAAATTAAGACTCCAATAATATTTTTAACTGCACCAATTTTCTAAAATTGACAGTATGATATCTCTCAAACATTCCTAAATTTGATCAAAAAAACAAAAAAAGAAATCCGACGAGGATGGGATTCGAACCCACGCGGGCAGAGCCCATTGGATTAGCAGTCCAACGCCTTAACCACTCGGCCACCTCGTCCTGCGCATCTTTCTCACATTAGCCCATTCTATATACAATAAGCACCACTTCACATAATATCCCAAAAACCCAATCTCTTACCCACAGTTAACGAGAACAAATCCGATCTATCCAATATCAACGCAATATGTTTCCATCCAAACTGCTTAAATATACTCGCAAACACTTTCTTCAACCTACACTGGCAATAGGACATCCTCGTCAATGTCGGATAAAACTTGCTTTTATCTTTCAAAATACCCTACAACAAAAACCCCATCAAACTTCATCCCTAATCCTCAAATAAAATGATTTAAACACATTCTAGGAATAATATCCAATGGAAACGCTTAAACTGTATGCACAAACCATATTATCTTAAACGAGTCCAATTTAATGTAAATTAGTTTCGTATGGAGTTTCAAGTGTAATTACATTATTTGAATAATTAAATGTAATCGACATAATAGACTTCCATTTGTGACACTTACAGCACTATCACTTTTATTCCACTTCTGATTGTGCAATCTTCTTAGAATCCCCGATGTGACCGTCAATTCACCCTCAGAGGGGGGCTACAAATTACACCAAATCGTTAATCAACCAAACACTCCACTTCCTTATTACCTGATCGCCCATTCCCGTAATGATCGGCGTGTTCCAATATGCCGCAAGTCTAGCCACCGGCTCCAAGGCGAAAAGACACGCTGGTCCAATATACGCGATCGCATCGGATATGTAATGCATATCGGCCGCCAGGCCGGGAGCCCTTGAAGCACTGCATGATGGATAACTACATTTTCAAAAGGGACAAAAAATTTGAATAAATCCAATCGAATTGCAAGTCTCACAGGACGAATATATATCAAGTCGGATAATAGCACATCAGAACACAGTTGTGCACAATTCAACTAATTACATTCCAGATTGCGAGCCCTTATATTAAAATCGTCACACAAAGTGCGACCGTGGGCGAAAATAATTAAATGAGACACTAAACAAACTGTTCGCACATCTCCTGAATAGAAATATAATTGCAAATTGCATGGATAAGGGTCGAAACATGACCGAAATGTATCAATTAGACCAATCAATCCTGGCCACGGCGCCAAAATTCCTATTTTCCATTTTTACAGTTGAGGATTTAACATATTTTTCAAATGAATAATTACTATGCAAATTCCAATCAGAAAAACAAGACAGTAATAACAACAAGTACGAGAAAAAAATTGAAATTTTCACCACCTTCCTTGAACTTTCATTAATCGGATTTTGTGCGCTTCCAGAAACTTGTCGTTGATCTCTTCAAGGGCCAAATCGACGGCGGGTGCACAACGTTCCAAATCGAAGGGGGAGTCCAATTGGGAGGCCATTAGAACGCCAACATTGTAATATCGGTACCCATCACTGTCCACAAATCGCGAACAACGCGAGAAATGCAGCAAACATTCCAAGATTAGCAGGAAATCGAGTTTTCGCATGAGGACAGGACCAACAGGTGTTCAAAGGTCAATGCCAGTGCACACTGACCGCACGGCAAAAGAACGACTACACCACCACAGTGCCAAAGTTTCGGTGTATGCGCGGTTTTTTGGCACTTGGCTGGCCCGATTTCAGCGTCCACTGTTGAAATGCGCCAATCTGCGGGATGAAAACGGAGGTGAATGCGTCGTTTTGTTCGTATTACTGCATAAAAATCGTTCGTAATAGGATCGTGTCCGTAATAAAATGCAAAACACTTTTTAATACTAATGAGGTATTAAAAAATGCTTCTTTTTTTATCAAAGAAATTTATTATACAAGTGTCTGAGGCACATTTGAACTGAAAATAAATAACAAATAAATGTATATCAACATTCTTATATATTTGTATGGTAATAATAAAAGGAACACAAACGAATTTCTCTCAATATTTTCAGCTACTCATTAATCTTCTCATCTACAACGTATTCTACACAAAAAAAATGAAAAACTGTAATTAATCACATTTTACATTAGAAAATATATGGATATAATGGCGAATGGATTTTTATTTATTCATATATGTATCTAAACAATAAAAATAGAAAGATTCGCTACAATTTCTTCTTGAATATATTTATTACAATTTACAATTTATTTAGGGAAATCAATAAATGTAAGTATATTATAACAATGGGTTTTAAGTACATCGCATTTAAAAATCAATCGAATCACTTCCAATAGTAATTGACACATAAGAGCTACAAATTTGTTTATACTCTTGGAAAATGTGTAAAAATCGTTTCAACTTTTTTTATTCATTAAGATTTATTAAAAATGTTAGATGGAAAGAAATTTTAATATTGGATGGATTTTTATTAAACGGCAATTTTTTTATTTCAAATTTGGGAAGAAAATTTACTATTTGTTACCAATTACAGTATACAAGTTTTTAATACGTATAAAAAGAAACTGAAAAAAGCTGTTATTTTATTCATAATATAACATGTAACAATTATAAAATTTGTTTAGTTATAAAATACAATAATAGATTTATAAATATCAAATAACAAGAGGGACGCAAAAACGGAAAAACGCTTCTTAAAAAAATTAATGAGAAAATTGGAAAAGAATCCAACAACGGGTACACACTTATTAAGGACTTCTTTTTATCAGAATTGATGGACCCCTCTTTAAATCTATACAAATGTACACATGTAGATTTTTTTCTTACAACAAAAATAGATTGTCTTTTTAGAATATTCACAAGTCCAAAGTAGTACACTTTACATATATTGGTAAAGAACAACTTTATAACACAGGAAAGCTTTGAATAGAGATTATTTTTTATTCATTTTTATGGTTTTTATTATTAGAAAATGGATTATTTGCGACAACTTTCATCAAATATATTGAAAAAACTCATATAGGGGAGTATGTGCCTTTTTGTTTATTTTGTGCGATTTTACAACACAATTTGAGCAATAATTCTACAGAAAAACAAAATCAACAAATCGATGTCATCGACTCTCTCTTCAAACAGTTAAAAACTTTTACTACTTATTTGAATTGCAATTAAAAATCTCGAAAAATTAAAAGAAACTGTCAACTGAAATCAGTCACAAGCGTCATCTAAACATTTTTTTTATCCAATATTAAACTTTATTGAAATTTCCTTCAAATCAACCCCCATCTAAATTTGCTTTCCACTGGGCGGTAAACCCGTTGGCCTGTTTCCCCTAAAACAACAACAATCAACTAAAAATCAATTTTCATTTTCTGTAAATCCATTGAACACAAACACACCACACAAATTCATCCCTTTTCCACTACTTACTTCGGTTTTCTGCCTTTATTCCGATTATCCGGCCCTTGATTGAAACTCTGTTGATGTTTAAAGGAATTTTGTCTGTAGGCACTCGGCTGTCCTCTTCCCGACACAAGTCTAGCATCCGCTACAAAAGAACAACCAACACCATCTATACATTCAATTTGAAAACACAAACATTCACAAAGCCAACTTACATTGATGTAACACATAAGGCATTCCTTGATACAAATTGGGCGGCAGTGACAATCTTTCAAAACGACTAATATCACTAGCTGGCGTTGGAGATCGACTACTTCGTGTTGTTCCGGGTGTACTTGTTCTCACATTGCTCAACTGAAACGAAAAACCAATCACCTTAGCAACCACACCAACAAATCAACCTTCATTCGATCTCACCTGTCTAAAAACCATCGGAGGCGGCCCGGTAAAATTCTGATTATAATTATACTGACATGGCGGCGTTTCCGGCGGTGTCCGATTATTATTATAAATCATATTCTGTGGACAATAGCCGGCAACAATTGTAGCAGCTGGTGAATTTGTTCCTGTACTACTTTGACTTGAATTCATTAAAAAATTTTTCGTTTTGGCAGCCTTATTATTATTTGAATTCGTTTTCGTACGATTCTCGTACTTTTGTTGTGCACTTTTATAATTCAACATTTGCGGATGATTTGTTGTATTGATATTCATTTGATGCATACTATGAGTGATTTGTTGCACCATATTCGGCGATTGTGTCGCCTCAATTATCTGACCACTATACATATTCGCTGACATTGTGGACGATGTACAACTGTTCGGTGTCGGTGTCGTCGGATATGGTGCCATCGTCTGGGGCGGTGGCATTTGTTGCGGCTGATGGTACACGGCGGCATTTGCATACACCGGATTTTGTGCATAAAATACTGGCGGCTGATTTTGATAGATCACCGTGTTCGGTGGCGGTTGGTTCGGCGGCCCATTCGGATACATTATTTGCACCAGTTGATTCTGATAAGTGGGCACTAATTCGGCATTTTGAGGCGTCCCATTCCCCGCTGGCATGTAGTTCTGTGGATAGGCAGTTTGAAGATAACCTAAACAAAAGCACAATTAAACATTGCCTCAATATTTTGTTATTTAACTTTGTTTACCCGTTGAATAGCCTCTTGGTTGAGGTGTGGGCGGTGTGGACACTTGTTGTGTACTTTGATAGTACTGTATCGGCTGCTGTTGGCTCCAGTACTGTGCATTTTGGGCCTGTTGATATGTTGGCGGCGGCGGTGGTGGAGCTGGCTGTCCAATATTATCCGGAACGTAAAAGGCATTCGCCATTTCTGGCATTGGGGCTTGTTCCTGCAAACGAAACAAATCTCTTTATTAGAGCTGTAACCTAATTTTTAAATTGTATCTACATATATCGAAAGTCTGATGAATATAAAATATAATGGTAAGTTTGAAAGAGGCTAAATGTTTAAAATTTTCCCGTAATTAATTATTAAAAATTAAAAATCCGACATGTTATCGGAAACACTCGAACCTCGACCCGAATTATTTAAGACGTCACACGTGATCCTTTCTCAATGGAACAACTCTGTCACTTGTAAACAGTGGACCTCTTTTTTCGTTGGTACCCGAAATTTTGCTCTATTTGCATGATTTCAGGTTAAATTATAGTCCGGAACGAACAAACAAACAACTTCTTCCACCATTTGATGATCATAATCTACGTCAGACCCACGTGGTTCAAACGGCGGCTTTTATATAATTTAAACTTTGTTTATTAATAACTAATTGAATATATCCAAATCAGATTAGATTTTACTGACAAGTCATTTCTTTTAATACAATCTATTCGGTTAAAATAGGGAATTTTTAACTTAGTTTACAGCTCTATAATATTTTTCATTCACTTACCATTCGTCCATCGTATTGTGGCGGCAATGAAACACCAAACGGCGCACTATACACAATATACGGCTGCTGATAGACTTGTATATTAGCATCAGGTGCTGGCTGATTCCCTGCATTTGGTGGCGGTGGTCCCTGATAACTTGTATTATACATTGAAAATTGCTGTTGTGCTGCTACATTATTAATATTGTCATTAGAATTTTGTATATATTGAAAAGAACGATTTTGTGCTTGTTGTATAGGCGGTGAATATGGCATTATTGGACTAGTTGAACTGTGTGTTAATTTCTTATTTGGTGATGATGGTTTCACATTGCGTCGTTTCGGTGATGTACCATGATCCACTGTCGTCTGTGACATGGTTTTTATTGGCGATTGTTTCGTTTGAACATAACCAAGTGGTGGATTATTCGGATCGTAATGATATAATGTACCATCATCATTCTTAATCGGTTTTCCAGTCTTAAAAACAACAAACCCCCACAATCAAACATACATTCTCCTACATAAACAAACATTTCTTACCTGCGGATTAATTATTACACTCCCTTTTGGTACATTATGTATATCAGTTACTGCCCAAACAATATGATTGTCTAATAAATGCTTTTGGCAATCGTCATTTGTTGTTGGATGGGGCGTCGATGTGGGCGACGGTGTTACCGATTCAGACATTTGAGATTGCGATTTATATCCACTGCTCGATGGACTTAAACGCCACGACACCGAACTGGCCGCTGAATCCTGTTTCGTTAATAAACGCGGTCCAGCACTGTGCGTCGACATCACACTATCGCCCCGATTCAACACCGAAACGCCACCATATCCACCGAAACTGTAACTCTTCGCCACACACGGTCTCAACGTTTCGCCCGTATCCTCTGAATGCACTTTAATCAATTTCATATGCCTCCGATGTCCTTCCGATGGCGGTAATCGAAGCCTGGTCGCATACTCACTCTCCGTACTCGACCACGGCATCTCGGCCCATGCAATCTCCTCCGTTGATCCATCGTGCATCTGTAACACAACAAACACAATTAACAATTCACTATCTAATCGACTATTCCAACAAATTGTGCCACACTTCTTTATTGAAAATGCGTCTTCTTGCCTTCTCGTACTCCTCCTCGCGTTCTTCAAAACTCTTACTTCTACGATTCTCGGAAAACGATCGATCCGGTGATTTAAAACTATAATCCTCAATACTGTTCGAGTCTCGCTTCAATATCGAACGGCGTGGCTCCTCACTGAACACAATATCCTCTTTAATGTGCTCTTTAAATTCCACATCTGGTATACGAGTGCATTTCGTTTTATTTACCACCACACATTTACCAGACGATTCAATATTGTGATCCATACCGAAATAAGCGGCGCAACGGTGCACCAACATACGCTGATAACTCGACATTGGTGGGAATTTATAATGGGTTTTACTACAAACAAACCACAAAATCAATTAAACTCTAGGTACAAACTTATATTCTTGGACATACATTCTATCTTTGGCAAGATTGACTAGTTCCTGTTCTATACGTAACATTAGAGCACGATCCTTAGCGTTTCTATTTAGTGTTTCCGGAATGAAGAGTTCCAGATCAATTCCTGTCGTATCAGTATATTGTTCAGAACTACTATCTACAATAAACACAACAAAAACCACATTTACTATTCACACACCAAAATTGCATTCGATTCTCACCTCTAGATAAGCATGGCGAATTCGATGCACTCTCAAAGCTCCCCTGCGATGAACTCTGTTGTCTCAACTTCCCTCTAGAATTCGCTCTTGTCACAGACAACATATTCGGACTACCAACTACATTATTATTAATATTTGTTACATTATTATTAATATTCTTCTCGTGACTTTTAATACATTTTATACAATTCGTATTTTGACAATCGCACATGCATTTCTTTTTCAAATTTATATTATTATTTATATTCACTGAATGACTAGTTGATTTGCAATCATTTTGCTTATTTGACTTATTATAATACTTTGGACTGTTTCCCATCGCCGTATTCTCACCATCATCTAACGTACAATTCTCCTCATCATCACCAATCGTCGCCGAACCATCGGATTGTTGTAATATTGGGGAAGCACATTGCGATGAACATTGTGTACTATTCGCCATCATTATTGGTGATATACAATTTGTCGTTTGACATGGTGAATTATTGCGACTTCTCGATGGACTGAGCACCACTTTCGGGTGCACCGTGCACGGTGATGTGCATGTTGGCGATAAATCTGGTGACGGTGTTAATTTTATACTAGGCGACACTAAATGGTTCGGTGTCGGTTCACGTGGTGGCGATGTCTCTTCACGCATCGCATGACTACGCACCAGACCCTAAAACACACGTACAAAATCACATTTTTACCCTTGAATACAAATCACAGTTGTATTTTTACCCGACTGCGGCTAGATGGCGGTGGTAATGCACTCTCATTACCATTCGAATTACTTTCCATTGCAGCGTTTGGATTTGAACTTCTTTGTTGCATATTAAAAGCACCAATCCACACAATCCGGTTTCTAATTAATAGACAGTCCTCTTCATTGTTCTGTAAGAGAAAGAAAATGCATTCAGTTGTTATCACAAATGCAGCCGTTTCTGTTTCGAAAATAAAAAACAATAAATACTAAAAAGTATTTATTGATCTGGCACATTGCCCTATATTTTGAGGGATACTGTGCTCCTAGTTCGCTCTTTCCCCTTGGAGGAGGAACAGTTTATATTCGCATTGGCGCATCACTAACCAGTTTGTTAGGGTTGCGGCGCTTGTGTGCTTGTCAACATTTTCCCAAACACCTACACACAAATTACACGAAACCGAAATACCAAAACAAAATGCACACACGATTCACAGTTTATAAACGTACCGAAATTATCACGTCCATTGAGAGAAGGCATCTTACGCGACCAGAAAACGAAAAAAAATTCTACACTTGGACAAAATCCAAGTTATTTACGTAAGTCCCGTCGAAAAAAAAGAGTTCGTTAAATGTTTTAAAACCGAACTGCAAAAATTCGTTCTTTTCATTGGAATTGTTGGCAAACAACAAACACACATTTTCAAAATTCTATGTTTTATGTTTATTATTTGTAATTTATAAACTAATATTATTACAACTTGCTGTTTTTTTTTCCGCCTTCACATCGCATTTTTACTTGCTCATAAAAAAAAATTCTCACTTGAATGAAATAACTTTAAAAGCTTTTTAGACTATTTATAGTAGGTTGAATCAATAAAATTACTTTACACTTTCTGATTTTTATATTACAAGGGATATTTTAATGAAAAATTGTAAGACCTTTTCAGTGAAAACAATATTGGCATTTGTTCATGCAAATTTAAATGCCAAAACACCATCCCACTTTACTACCCCTTTTTTATTCCCAATTTAAAAAAAAAACAACAAATGATTAATCGAATTTACTTACAAGGGAAAAGTTGTAGAAAACAGGAACGACCACATGGGAATGAAAGGGGTTTGAAAAAACTCCGAATAGGTGACGACAAACACGACGACGACGACGACGCCAACGACGCCGTCAATTCAACAACAACAGACCTACTGAACTATATCGGAAAAACTCTCTGAACTTGACTTAGTAGTTGTCCGATTTGATGATGTTGTGTTTGGCATGCACAAACCATTGTTATTGGACCAAAAACTTTTGTATAATCGATTTTAATGTTATATACATGTAGAAACAGGCACCCCCCTCGTGTTAATAATAATGATATCTCTATCGATTCACCATTCAGGAAAGCAAACAAATTTCCAAGAATGGCAATTCCATTTGGGTTAAAACGAATTTTTCCGATTTGCCGGAAGCCAAATGTCTTTACAAACCAATAATCATTTTAATCAATCCACCCACGACATTGGCCTGCTATAATCTTCAACCAAATATTTATTTGACAGTAAAAAAGAAGCCTGTGTGTCTCTGTCAGACGATGACATCAGCCACCTTTCCAACACATACAAGAAAACTTTGGAAACCTTGAAAACGGATAGAACACTTGCGATTTCCACCCCCACTGGCATCGTATTAATGTTTATCAAACACGCAAATCGTTATATATCTCGCCAATTAGAATTTTCCCGAACTTGCACTTACGACATGATCGGATAATTACAATGTGTTTCTTTTCAATTGCCATCCGCACGCCAACCGTATTTATTTGCCATTTTCCAAACTCAACAATTTTTCAATGCAAAATCCATCAAATTTCCTATTCTAAACCACTGACAGAAAATCGTTTACTTTCCGAAAAAAACAACCATTAATTTTTATTTATCGAATAATGCTCATGTTTATTCACTTATACGATGACTAATCCTTCTCTAATTCATTATTTATCGAGTGAAAAACTCTGAAATTCTCGGAACACTAAAAAAACAACACAATAGAAAATTTACCTCTATAGATTCTTATACATCAAACGTGGGGGAACATTATGATTTAGAATGAAATGTCAAGTTCGAGGTAGAAATCCAATCAATAAACCGATTTTTTCTCTAAAGAAAATTAGCAACTATAAACATGTTTATAAACTTGGCAGTTTGAAAAGAAATCAAATCGATTACGATAAAACTGTAATAAAATGCATACCAGCAAAAAGTTTATTGCAATTTTTATCAGTATATTTCTCCGCGAATAAAAATTCTTAGTATATCGTTTATACAGGATTCAAGGGCGGCTTAAATGCGCTTCCCGAATTGAAAATTACACCAGCATGAATCACTTCATAAACAAGGTAAAATAGAGGCCACATTCGATGACTCATGGACTAGGTCGTGGTCTTGGTAGACTTGAAAAACCTCCCCTTAACTTCGATTTATTCACCCAACACCGGAGAATCATAATGACAGAACGGAAGGACCGATAACGCCTCCACACACACGCCAAGGACCCATCGAGCATCGTTTCCCCAAATAAATCGCAATAAATCACAATTAACTTACTTGCCCTCCAAGTGTTTCCAATATCGATTTTATACCATCCTAAAATTCATACACTTGATTACATTTCTTTGACTTGCAGAATTATTTCAATAACTGCACTTAAAAACACAATTGAATGACGATCGAATCACTAACGTGAATCGCGACTAAACCAAAGAAAATTCAACATGCAAACAAACACACACCGTTGGGGTTGTTTTATAATACGACAAAGGTCAGAGGTGATATTTTCGCTGTTTTATACAGTAGTTTAGCAAATCCACCACTGCAAATCAATTATCTTTCCCTCTATTAATAAAAATGTGAATATACTAATGAAAAATCAACGTACACACACTATTGTCTCGCACAAATGCAAAACAAACAAGATAACAAATTTATTGTTGAACAATAAAAATTTGAAATTGGCAAACAAAAGTGGCAAGTAGCACCGCTTTTTATACAAACGATTTGAAGAGAGTGGAGAGTGTACACGTGCCGATTGCCACGCGATAACAGTATCCCGAAACGGGGTGAAATCCCTTTTTAAAATAGGTTAGAAACGGGGGAGGTGGTTGACCTGATGCACGACCTAATTTCTCGTCGCACACTTGCCAGCATCTCCAGTCTTGGGAAAAAGGGCGATAAACACAGGCACAGGCACGAGTTAGGGGAAGACAGATGAACGGGTTCGTGGAATTGATGCGGGGAAAATGGAACAAGCATCCAACGTTACTGGGAACTTGTCTCTCCCTTTCGAATTGTGTTCGACGAATCGAGGCATTTGGCGAGCCATTTCCCCGAACCACATGGACCAATTATGTAATAATAAATAGTTCTTGGGAAATGTGTGCGATCGTTGATATGCTCGTTCCCTCTACTAACCTAGTTTCGTGATGTATTGACGGCGGTTCCTGGAAAGCGGCAGGAGAGGAGGTCGTGACCCGGTGACACAATCGCCGCAATTTCGGAGGAAGCAACATGCTAATCACAGTTTCGGGGGTGGAAAAGGGTCCGGCTCCAAGTGGCTGGATGGTGCACTCACTTGAGATAGGTCAGTCAACTCTCTGCTGTACCTGATGTTGCCTGGAAACCGGTCCTGGTTACAGGTTCGCGCAGGCAACGGAGATTTTCATCTTGGAATTGCTGAATGCTGATTAATAACGACCACGAGATGAATTTGATAAGTGGAATGGATTAGAGAAGAGTTGTTTTTCTTTGCGACACGTCGAGACAAGTGTGTGCGGCGTGTGAACTTGAAGGCCGATTTATTGGCACTTTCATGACCGTACGATTTCGAATATTCGAATATTTGCAATATACGTTTGTGGTGAATGTTGCCAAAATGCTGTCGAGCGTATTTTACATAATCCGTTCATTTTTATACATGAAATACACACAAACCTAACCTAGACAGTTCCGGGAATTCCATTGAACGATAAATCATCTAATCCACTCACCTGATCTATTATTTTAATATCATGTTTGTATGGATTTCTTTCTTCTATGCATGGGGCTCGTTGTTAAGGATTTCGGAGAGTTTTATCACAGGACTGAATACACTCGCCATACACAAAGGCAAAAATTCCTGAAAAAAAGAATCAAAAAAATATTGATTGGTACTGAGGTTGAAGTCTATTGATAGAAGATTATGTGAGAAGCGGATGCACTTACAATGGAAATAAAGTGATCCTTGTTGTAACACCGTATTTTTTTATTGTTTTATAGGAAAATATTCACTACTTTTTCGGAGAACACTTATAGCAAAATTTAGTAAAATTTCTAGGGATAAATCAAGCACCTCAGACTCAAAGTGCCCAATGTTGGTAGTATATTGCAGACTGTAAAATACCCTAGAGGTATCTAGCGATTTATATGAAAACTAAAAAAAGGAATCTGTTTCAATTCGAGGTTATGCTACCATAAAAACAAGTTCCACATAAAAAAGTTGTTTATTGTAATAAAACTGTCTGTATTTCTCTTCACTCGGCCTTTGTGTTAATTTTGGAACATTTGGTAAGGTACTAAACGAATTAAACACTTACGTAGTACAAAAACTGGATATTTAAAGTATTCGCAACAAACATGGTGTACCCCAAAATTTGACACCTCTGATTGCCCCTCTCGTTCTTTTTCAATGTAAATATTTGATTTATTTACAAATTCATTTTACAAAGTGCTTGTCCATTCCCGAATTCACCGTCATGAACACTTCTAACAATGTGGAACCGGTGGGTGCACCTGAAACAAACCAAGAACCACCACTTCCTGTACAAAATCCAGATCCAGCTAAGAAAGTCGTTAAAGCAGGTGTAAATGAGGACAACAAAATTCCAGACAGTTCAGACGGGAATAGTCAGAAACCGAAAGCTCCCAAAGCAAAGAAACGCAAAAAGCCGAAGGACAGCACTGCTCCAAGACAGCCCCTTACAGGTTTTTCTTGCAAAACAAACTTTCTTCTTTAAATAAACGTTTTCTTCCTTTAGGATACGTCCGGTATTTGAATGATAGACGAGAAGCCGTCCGTGCTTCGAACCCCAACCTCCCATTTGCTGAAATAACAAAAATATTAGCCAGCGAATGGAGCAGTCTGCCCACAGACAAGAAACAACAGTACTTAGATGCAGCCGAACAAGACAGGGAACGGTACACCAAGGAATACAACGCCTATAAACAAACGGAAGCATACAAATTGTTCACGCAGCAGCAACAACAACAATGTGCCGAAAAGAAAGTGAAGGAAAACAATAAAGAGGAGACAAAAGCACCTGTATGTAAATATTTCAAACGATTTCTGTTAAATAATATTCAAGTCGTTTCAGGTCATTTTGCCGCAACCCCAAACGCAACCAGTGGTGGTGAAAGAGACGCAAGACTTGGAATTCGGCAACTTCGACATCCCCATCTTCACCGAAGAGTTTCTCGATCACAACAAAACGCGCGACTCCGAGCTACGACAACTCCGCAAAGTGAACACCGACTACGAACAACAGAACGCAATCCTCCAAAAGCACATAGAAAATATGAAAAGTGCCATTACAAAACTAGAAAGCGAAATCATGCAACAAGAGAAGAACAACACTTCTTTAAATCAACATTTAGAGCATCTCCGTACTACGTTAACAAACGGTTTCAGTGGCGTCAAATTGCCTGGCATTAAAGACGTCGCCACATTACAAAACATCGATACATATATGACAAATTTACATTCAATTCTATTGGAAAACAACAGTCAAGACATCAGTTTATTGCAAACTGTACGCGATATTGTCGGCAAATTGGAATTTGTTGGATGACATGGCAGTAAAACAGTCAAACGTAAACGAAAATTGAGAAAGTTTTGAAAAAGAAACAGTTTTTTATTTCTTTAAATGTTGTTATTGGTAATGTAATTAGTTTTATGCGTGTGTTTGGTTAAAACTGTGATTAAATCTTTCAAACAAGCACTGGTTTCTTCTGAACTGTACCTATTAGCATAGCTAATAATTTTCTTGGTAAGAGAAGTGTTTAGTTTTTCCATTGTAAACAAGTTAATCTAAGAATAGCGGGTACCCCACATCAACGGACGTAGTTCTGTTATAGGGAAATTGAAAACGAGCCCCAGATAGCGTTTATTATCTCGATTAGTGTATTATATAAACAAAAAACGGGAATTGACATAAGCATAATAGGTGCTAATGAAATTAACTATAATCGGACAGATGTGAGGGATTACACTCGATAAAAATACATTATCGTTTTATGGGTGTATCGGGGCCCTTTGTTGTGTGTTTATAACAATAGAAATGTGTCCCATTTTGATGGTGTTTACAGAATACTTAATGGTCGATTAATATAGTAATAAAAAGAATCCCAATATGACATGGAAAAACGTTTTTCTTTAAATTAATAAAATTCGATGTCTCAATATTGAAGCTTTTAATGCAAATTTAATTGAAGTTTGATTATGGAAAACGTGCCCCAAGTGTCTTGTTGTCAGATTGGAAATGGAATTGAACAAGAAAGAGTCGAAACAAATAAACAATCAGCAAATGGCACATGCAAGGGCAATAAAAAGATCATGTGTTGATGTAACGAAAAATTGTTTATTTTTTATCGCCGTTTTAATGGCATTTTTGCGTATGTGTGATAATTTGTTTTGGTATATTAAAGGTGTCATAATTGGTGTGTGTGTGTGTGGCGTTTAGGGTGCAGAAATATACGCAAAATCACCATCAGGTCCTCGCACCTACACACAAGCGGAAAAGACGCCAAGCATTTATATAAAACGAGAAGTTAAAAAGTTTGCGCACTCATTTCAAATTAATAGTACCTGTTGAGTATTATATACGGCGAGAGGCAATTTGAATAAATTCTAAACGAAAGACGTGTGTAATTTATTTACGTTTATTAATTGTGTGGATATTGTTGCATGTTGGTCTAGTTTATAGAAGAACAGAAAAACAGCAACGAATTTACAAGGTAATAATTTTATTGCCACAATTTCTTATAAAGTGTTTGTTCGAAGAAATTAGCGGTGTTTTTTTTTATGATTTTTAGACAATCTGAATTTTATCGCTAATTTCGGGTTGTAATTGATTGTATTAGTAATGCATTTCAATTTTATTTGTTGTAATGAACGGTTTTCGTGTACAATTAATAATTGAGTGCAATTCAGATGAAAACTGATAAACTGAACATTACACTAACGTGTTTTAATTAATTAGTTTTTTTCAATTTTTCACGATGAATGTTGATATAGTTTAGTAGTTGTTTAATTAGGGAAAAAGGGGGTGAAGTCCGTTTGTGTGCGGAAATAAATATATAATTCGTGTGTGGAAAATTTCGTAGTAATCCAATAAAAATGTGTGAATAACTATGCATCTGTTGCATGGTAGCGAATTTCCCACGAAATAAGCCATTAATTCTCTATTAAGTACGATCTTTAAACAATCAATCAACGATTTATACAAGATTTTGTTTATTAGTGGATTCAATTTAGGATATTTTGTTATTGTTTATATCGAAACGTTCAATCATCAAAGCGTGCAGAGAAAAAAGTTGTCAAAGAAATTTGTTCTATCGAAGCGGCCGACGACCTGCCAACTTATTTAATTAATATTCGAAAACATCCCCAATGACAAATAAAACAACATACATAGCTCGAAAGAAGGCTCTGGAATCATAAATCCCTTTAAAAAAACCATCATCTTTTATCAATCCGCCTTTCGACTGCATTAACTTTTCATTATCCGATAAGGAATCCCTTTAGGAATGTTCCCGCTTGGCGTACATAATTACTTAATAATAACGAAAAAAAGAACACATTTTAATATGCACAGGATGAATTGAGAAAAATGTGGAGGTGGATGGCGTAAAATGTGTACCAACAATTATTTCAATATCAAAAAGGCACACAAAAGCGCACAACTTCTTTTCACTCGCGCTTGTTAAGAAATTACTTTTTGCAATTTTAATTAGGCATTATAATTATTTTCCATATAAACCCCGCGAGCCACATACAAAATCCAAAATTAGCCTGCACCACAAGTGACGAAAATATTAATTAGTCATGGCATACTCTCTGATGCTATGTTAAAACTTTCTCACATTTTAATCAGCCCACTAAGATACAATCATGTCGAGGGTGGGTCGTGGCCAAGCGAGATAATCCGCCCCGTATGGCATAATAACGTCAATATATTGTCTGATAATTGATAGCGGATTTCGATGCACTCACCTGTGTTTTATTTTTCCACCTACCTACCTATACATCGAATAGAGACGCAATTATTCCATCCTTTGTCTTTGAATATATCTAAATGATGAACTAGCATGTAAATAAACCGCTAATTATCTATATGAAACCAATTAAAAGTTTTATTCGCGTTTGTTTCAACTTGGAATAATAAATTGTAAATGTGTTTTCTTTGAAGTTTGATGGGATTTCTGGGGGACTATTTTTATCTTGCCATCTTTTGCAGTTTCAATAATGGCATTTAAATGGGTACTTTTATTGGGGGTGGCACTTGTCATTGCGGTTGTCCACTGCCAAGAGACGGCAAAGGAGAAATGCAAGAGACCCGTGGAATTCGACAAGAGCAAGGTGCATGCGTACCTAAAATGCATCAAGCTCCTCGTCAATTCAAGGTACAGAGGAGGCGTTGAAATGGCCCTGAATCATAGAGTGCTTTTTCAGGTATCGAAAAAGATTTGATCCCAGTAAGCCCATCTATGACGTGCTTCCAGAGCGCGCCTACTACGACTACCAACCCCAGCAGCCAAACGAGGATTACGACCAGTCGGACATTTACTACAATTATTATTAGAAACCATCCACTGGAAAATGTAAAGCGTTTTTCCACTCATACAAAAAAAAAATGGTTTTTTTTCGTAGACAGTATTATAACTTGAGATGTGTTTTAATTGTAGTGCTTTTGTGTATGTAGGAATGTAGTTTGAGTTTTAATTCCATATATTTACATATATTTGTGTACCAATGATTTCCATATTAAAATTTTCAAATAAATCTGTGTCAATTCCTGCATACTCCTTTATTATGGACTTGTTTGTCTTACATTCGAGCTTCTTATAAGAAAATGGTATTGTTGTCGATGTACCGAGCGTAATTTTGTTCTGTATAATTTTTCTGGACGCATTCGTTTACTCTCTCATCGAAACCGAAACCAAAGGGACAAGAGAAGGTGATGGTACCGTCAACGGTGCACAAATAGAATTGGAAAAAGTGTTCAGGATGTTGGTAGTATTTTCCCGGTTCGCAATCAGCGCCCAGCTCATCGTTATTGCCATTGTCTGGAAGATTTTTAACTTTAGATGGAAAAATGGAACTTTTACAAGACTTACCTAACGTTTGAGACAAATTCGGTGCCAGCACTAACACAAGAACGAAAATTATTGGAATCATGATGGAAAATAATGTTGAAAACAATGTGGAAAGACATTTTTATAGGTAATGTAGTTTTATTGCAAATTGACTTAGAAATACAATTTCTGTATTGAAATTGAAACTTGTTTAACTGCTGGAACGAAATGAAGTGAGTGCCGAATAAAAAAAATGATTAAAATCATGGATCATAAAACGTCTTTGTTAATTGAGTGCATTGAAATTGTACGATCCATCATTGAAACTTAATCCGACTTGGGAAATGGATTAATTCGTAACAAAGTACGAGTACCATCCAAGTGAATGCAAAATTCATGAGAATTACGGTGCAACAAGGTGGATTTGTACTAAGATAAGGGATAACTGTGATATCATTATAGCAGTGGTCATTCTAGAATAATCTATTGCACTACTCAAAGCAGTCAATTGATAAGTAAAGAAATATCAATCACTTGAAGTACCGTAGACTTTAAAGATGAATGAAAAGCGTCTTCATGACAAAAGATTATCAATCAATTTCAAGTAGGAATTAGTGCCGAATTAAGGGAAATGCCGTTTTTTAATTAAATTAATTGTATTTTCTACGAGAGAGAAAGAGAGTACTGCAATAGAGGTAGCCAATACGATGTATCTGAAATATCAATGGCATTATAGGGGTTTGTAGGTATACGATTAAATGATTTCTACTGTATTGTATAGGAATTAATTTTATTAATCAATCATAATTGATGAAAATTTTTAGTATAAATTAGAGCAAAATGCATTGCAGCAGTCAGTACTACCTACGACGTCTAGACGAACCAGGTATCAACTAAAAAACAATATAAAAAATGTCTTTGAAATTGTTCGCTTTCTTGGTCTTTGCTTGTCTTCAAGCAAACTCCTTAAATGCCGCCAGTGTAAGAAGTGGCAATGATTGTGACGCATACAAAAGCAGTAAGTACCCTGAAAATCGACTGAAACCCAAAAACTTACACAATTGAAACGTGTTCCAGAGTGTCCAGCCGTTGATGGTCCTGATTCAGTTTACATTCCACTTCCCGATTGCACGAAATTCTGCCAATGTTCCAATGGTACTCCATACTTGTTCGATTGTCCTGCTAATCTTCATTTCAATCCAAAATTGAACGTGTGCGATTGGCCAGATGCGGCCGGTTGTACCGGAGGATCAGGTGGTTCCGGTGAAAACGGAAGCAATGGAAGCAGCGACGAAAGTGGTAATGGAGATAGCGCAGGTTCCAGTAGCAGTGAGAGTGATGAGAGCGGAAATTCAGGAAGCGTAGAATCTTCTTCTTCCCAAAAGCCCTCAACACAGGCACCAACAACAAAAGCACCAACAAAAGCCCCAACCACTGCAAAACCATCACGCACCTGCGACTTGCCAGCCAACTGTAAGAATTCACTTTTGGATGTTTCTTTACGATAAGTAACGATTTTTTTCTTTTTTTCAGCTTGCCCAGCTGTTGATGGTACTTGGCCAGTATACATTCCACTTCCAAACTGCTCCCAATTCTGTGAATGTTCCAATGGAGTACCATACTTGTTCGATTGTCCTGATAATCTCCACTTCAATCCATCATTGAATGTATGTGATTGGCCAAATGTCGCCGGTTGCAACGGAGGATCTGGAGGTTCCGGTGAAAACGGAAGCAACGGAAGCAGTGACGAAAGTGGTAATGGAGATAGCGCAGGTTCCAGTAGCAGTGAGAGTGATGAGAGCGGAAATTCAGGAAGCGTAGAATCTTCTTCTTCCCAAAAACCCTCAGAGGCACCAACAACAAAAGCACCAACAAAAGCACCAACCACTGCAAAACCATCACGCACCTGCGACTTACCAGCCAACTGTAAGAATTCTCTTTTAGACGTTTGATTTCGTTAAATACCGATTTTTTCTTTTCTCAGCTTGCCCAGCTGTTGATGGTACTTGGCCAGTTTACATTCCACTTCCAAACTGCTCCCAATTCTGCGAATGTTCCAATGGAGTACCATACTTGTTCGATTGCCCTGATAATCTCCATTTCAATCCATCATTGAATGTATGTGATTGGCCAAATGTTGCTGGTTGCAACGGAGGATCTGGAGGTTCCGGTGAAAACGGAAGCAACGGAAGCAGTGATGAAAGTGGTAATGGAGATAGCGCAGGTTCCAGTAGCAGTGAGAGTGATGAGAGCGGAAATTCAGGAAGCGTAGAATCTTCTTCTTCCCAAAAGCCCTCAACACAGGCACCAACAACAAAAGCGCCAACAAAAGCCCCAACCACTGCAAAACCATCACGCACCTGCGACTTACCAGCCAACTGTAAGAATCCATTTTTGGATGTTTGTTCACGATAAGTAACGATTTTTTTTAGCTTGCCCAGCTGTTGATGGTACTTGGCCAGTTTACATTCCACTTCCAAACTGCTCCCAATTCTGCGAATGTTCCAATGGAGTACCATACTTGTTCGATTGTCCTGATAATCTCCACTTCAATCCATCATTGAATGTATGTGATTGGCCAAATGTCGCCGGTTGCAACGGAGGATCTGGAGGATCTGGAGGTTCCGGTGAAAACGGAAGCAGCGGAAGCAATGGAAGCAGCGACGAAAGTGGTAATGGAGACAGCGAAGGATCCAGCAGCAGTGAAAGTCAACAAAGTGGTGGCAATAGTGGAGAGGGAGATAATGGTTCAAAACGAGTCTGCGATGTTCCACCTAATTGTAATTGTTAATTGACTTCTTTTTGAGTAATTTACTATCAAAGTTTTTTTTGCAGCTTGTCCAGCTGTTGATGGAGCCATGCCAGTCTACCTTGCATTACCAAATTGCGGACAATTCTGTGAATGTTCCAATGGTACTCCATACTTGTTCGATTGTCCTGACAATCTTCATTTCAATCCAACATTGAATGTTTGCGATTGGCCAGATGTAGCTGGTTGTAAATCTGCTTAAATTAACCACAATGGCACTTTCTAGAGATGAAGAGATAATATATATTATTAAGTATCATTATGTATTTAAATGGCGGTTATATATTCTTATGAGTTAAATTAAATCATCACATTGCAAAATTGAGTTTTTTTTGTCTCAAATTAAATAATAAAACAGTAGCGGAAAAGTACATAAAGAATAACAAAAATAATTAAATCTTGTCTTGGAATTACTCATAGGAGAATTAATATGGAGACTTTCCGGTGTTTGTTTAAGGATTAAAATATTTCTAGATAAAAAATCATTCATTCTAAAAATATCAAACTTCTCCGAAAACCAGAACTAAACTAAAATGCATTAATTATTAACAATTCACACATATCTTTTGATAATTGCAATAAAATCATTTATCATAATCAAAAAATTGAACTTTCATTAATCTCATTTTCCAAGAGATTTTTTAATCATTTGAGGAGTTACATTACATTTTATGTACCTATGCTTTATACCAAATTACATCATCACATTTATTGTTTGTATGCTTTATATCAACAATTATTACAATTCATTGTTTTTTATTTACTATGATTTATTGAAACTAGCTAATAGCTATCTTAAATGTAACAACAAATGCCATAAATTTAAGACACTTCACAGTTTTCTGCGTCAGACCAAAAAATTGCTCCATCAATAATCACCTACATCCTGTCACATCATTAAATATTGTCTCTAATTGTTCATCTCTTACGTCCATAGGAATCCATAGGAATTTTAATCTGATATCTATATTTATCTATCAGGAAGATATGTTCAAATTCTATTTGCAACTAATTGTTTTCTGACATATTTATTAGTTATTGTTCCGCAAATAAATGATTTGAAAAAATTCGCAACTGTTCATAGTTCATACTTACGTGTACAAAGAGTACCTTAACTACACCAACTAATGGAAAATTTCACAGGACCCAATTAACATGTCTTCAAAAATCTTTTTTTCCAAATGAAGATATGGTAATGTCAAAAAAGTACTACATACAAGTACTTTCTCATGCGAGCAAAAGGAAATTTCTTTAAAAAAGAATTAATTTCAAAAAGCCAGATTTCTATAAATGAAGTCGTTAAAGACGTTTCAAATGTTAAATAGTTTGTTTTTCAGTAGGTACTTTACAAAACTAAAAAACAAATTCCAAAGTACAAACTATATCCAGACAATTTCAACAATTCATTATTTGCCAAATCTTTTTATTGTCTTGATCAATAAATTAACGTTAGGTACACTGATAGCAATCAAATGGGGCTTAATAAAAAATTTCATTGACTAATTTTTGCACCATTTCGCGAATTAAACAATAGCATCACGGATTAACGCAGACAATCACAGAAAGCTAACTGCATACAAGCCACTTTGGGCTTCCAGTTAACAGTATGAATAGAGCGAAAAAATTCCATATAATAACACAAAAAAATAAAAGAAGTTGAATTTATTCCAGTAGTTATAATTTAATAATTCCCACTGAATTAGTAATTGATCTTAGATAAGATATTTTTTTTAATCCAGTCCATAAAATTTGTCTTAACTTTTTCACTATAAATAATTTGGAAACTGAGACTAAACATCATTCCAACAATTGTTGTTATACAGTGAAAACCAAACTAGCAGTAACAACAAATATGTGGATTAAAGCGATATTCTTATTAGCTTTCGTGGCTATTCAAATAGACGCCTACACAATTCGTAAGTCATTAAACAAATTTAATAATTAAATCAATATGTTAATATGCTTGTAAATTTTATAGCCAAGCACAATGCTTTGTGTAAAAATGGACTGAAAGATTGTAAACCGGAACTTGGCGATATATTGGCACGTAAAGGATGGGACCGTTCGTCGTCGGACGAAAGCGATTCATCGAACTCCAGTAAAGATAGCAGCGAATCAAATGGAAGCAATCAGTCTGGAAAAGATTCCTCTGAAAATGGAACAGGAGAATCTGGAGCAGACTCGAATGGAAGTGAAGGAGACAGTGGGGCCGATGAGTCTGGCAATGCCGATGAATCTGGAAATGACGGAGGCTCTGGCAATGACGACACTTCTGGCAACGACGATGAGAATTCAGAGGGAGGTGAAGAGGAAACCACTGCTGCTGAACCAGTAAAAACAACTGAGAAGCCAGCAAATCAAACGAGTCCAACCATACCAAGTAGGCCTACAAGACCAAGTCGTCCAACAAGACCTAGTAGACCAACAAGACCTAGCCGCCCATCAAGGCCCAGTAGACCAACTCGTCCAACAAGACCACAACCCTCTCCAACTACAGAGGTAAATGAACCTGAACCAGAAGTAACCGAACCCGAACCAGAAGTAACCGAACCTGAACCAGAAGTGACAGAACCTGAACCAGAAGTGACAGAACCTGAACCAGAAGTGACAGAACCTGAGCCAGAAGTAACCGAACCTGAACCAGAAGTAACAGAACCTGAGCCAGAAGTAACCGAACCTGAACCAGAAGTAACCACTCCAGCCGAAGAGCCAGTTGAAGAAACTACAAAACCAAATCGTCCAACAAGGCCCAGTAGACCAACAAGGCCTAGCAGACCAACAAGACCAAGCCGTCCATCAAGGCCCAGTAGACCAACTCGTCCAACAAGACCACAACCCTCTCCAACTACAGAAGTAAATGAACCTGAACCAGAAGTAACCGAACCCGAACCAGAAGTAACCGAACCTGAACCAGAAGTGACAGAACCTGAACCAGAAGTGACAGAACCTGAGCCAGAAGTAACCGAACCTGAACCAGAAGTTACAGAACCTGAACCAGAAGTAACCACTCCAGCCGAAGAGCCAGTTGAAGAAACTACAAAACCAAATCGTCCAACAAGGCCCAGTAGACCAACAAGGCCAAGTCATCCAACAAGGCCTAGCAGACCAACAAGACCAAGTCATCCAACAAGGCCTAGCAGACCAACAAGACCAAGTCATCCAACAAGGCCTAGCAGACCAACAAGACCAAGTCATCCCACAAGACCTAGTAGACCAACAAGACCAAGTCATCCAACAAGACCTAGCAGACCAACAAGACCAAGTCATCCTACAAGGCCTAGCAGACCAACATGGCCTAGTAAACCAACAAGGCCACAACCACCTACAACTACTGAAGAAAGTGTACCTGAACCAGAAGTTACTACTCCAGTCGAAGATACCACTACAGATAAGCCAGAGGTAACTGAACCTGAACCAGAGGTAACAGAACCTGAACCAGAGGTAACCGAACCTGAACCAGAGGTAACTGAACCTGAACCAGAGGTAACTGAACCTGAACCAGAAGTAACCGAACCTGAACCAGAGGTAACCGAACCTGAACCAGAGGTAACTGAACCTGAACCAGAAGTAACTGAACCTGAACCAGAAGTAACCGAACCTGAACCAGAGGTAACCGAACCTGAACCAGAGGTAACTGAACCTGAACCAGAAGTAACCGAACCTGAACCAGAGGTAACTGAACCTGAACCAGAAGTAACCGAACCTGAGCCAGAAGTAACCGAACCTGAGCCAGAAGTAACCGAACCTGAGCCAGAAGTAACCGAACCTGAACCAGAAGTAACAGAACCTGAACCAGTAACTGACGACAACAAACCCACCGAAGGAAACCCAAGACCAACAACATGTGAAGGCTACGCTTCATGTATGTAATCGTAATAATATTTATTTGAATTATCAAACTAACTTTTTTTTACGTTTTTAGCTTGCCCAGCTGTTGATGGTCAATGGCCAGTTTACATTCCACTCCCCAACTGTGTACAATTCTGCGAATGTTCCAATGGAGTTCCTTACTTGTTCGACTGTCCAGCTAATTTGTATTTCAATCCAGAATTGAATGTATGTGATTGGCCTGAAAATGTGAAATGCTCACCTGCCACCGAACCTCCAACTACTACAACGACTACAACCACCACAACAACGACGACAACCACAACCACTGAACCTCCAACAACGACCACAACCACCGAACCAACAACCACGACCACCGAACCAACAACCACGACCACCGAACCAACAACCACAACCACCGAACCAACAACCACAACCACCGAACCAACAACCACGACCACCGAACCAACAACCACAACCACCGAACCAACAACCACGACCACCGAACCAACAACCACAACCACCGAACCAACAACCACGACCACCGAACCAACAACGACCACAGAGGAGCCCACAACAACAACAACTACGACCACCACTGAAGCTCCAACCACCTCAGGAGATCCAGTGAGAGACATTTGTAATCGTCGTCCAGGAGACTTTTTCTTAAGTCCACATCCAACTGACTGTGGATTGTACGTCGCCTGTGATCATGGTAAAGTTGATGTGTTACCATGTCCGGCAGGATTATGGTTCAGTCCTACAATCTACGTGTGTGTTGCCCCAGAACAAGCTGGTTGTGCCACACCAAATTTGACTTATTATTAATGTAACAAGTAATAATCATGAATAAATAAATATTTATAGCATACCGATATCACTCTTTTATTATATAATTTTAAAAATCTAAACTGAAATTTCTTACCTTTTATCACAGAAAGAGAAAAAAGATTAAATAGATGATATTTGGTTAAATTGATTGTAGAAATTTTTGTTGCAAAATTAAGGACTGTGTGACTGAATTGTTTTGCTGCTTCCTATTAAAAATCGATTTGATAAAAATTAAACACAATAACACAACTAATCTCTGATAATAATCACGAGGGAAATTATCTTTCTCAGCAGAATTAATGTACCTACTAAAGTGCGCGATATGTGTTTTATTATTGCAAATTGCAAAATATTTTTAGTACTAAAAAATAAAATTAAATTACATAATGGTACATATTGTACATATTGGATTTTTCTATTACCAACCCCATAATAGTAGATTACATACTAAGGCCGAAAGGGCAGCATTATTGTCGAGAGAAAAGTTTGTCCACTAGGTTGAAGTGGGAATTTCTCAAGACAGGAATGCCCTTTAACCGAGGTATATACATATACTATTTTATTCCCAATCGGATACAAGAAATAGCCAATATTAATTAAAGATCTGTACATCTGTACTTTACGGTATCTAATGAATAGGTAATAAAAAAACTAATGTGTAATGAAAATAACTAAAGAGTAATGAAAAACAAAAGAAATTTTCATAATAAACAGTAATAGTTCTCTTTTTAACTTTCAAATGTGACTTCACATCACCGAAAGTGAAGTATTACATACTGATTGTGAATAAAGAATTTTTATTCTGATGTCAATAAAATAGTATACATACCTTGGTTAAAGGGCATTCTTGTCTCGAGAAATTGCCCACTTCGGCCTAGTGGACAAACTTTTCTCTCGACAGTAATGCTGCCCTTTCGGCCTCGGTATGTAATCTACTATTTCCTGTATTTTCAAAAAACAAAGAAGAAATGAGAATTAGGAGTTCTTGTAAACTTAAATCTCGAATTTATTGTCATGTTAGATCTTGGAAATCGTTAAATTTTCACTAATTAAAATACCAAACATAAGAAAACAGATAATTAGAAAATGTTCTTGTAATACTTGTATCATCTGTAACTATAATGAAAGTACTGAAAAATATAATCTTATTCTCGGGAAATGAAGTCATTCTTATCCTCGTAAACATCCTTTTATAACTACAATCAAATTTTTTACTAAATAAACTTATCCTCAAGAAATGAAGTCGTATATTATCTGACCCTCTCGAAATTTCTATGAAAGCTCAGAAAAGATTCACATCAGTGCGTATTAAAGTACTCTCTTCCGTTTTATACATAAAAAAACTAATCAAATTAGAACTTAATCGGTTCTTATGAAGACCTAATTTCAGCGGTAACATAATAGAACCATCTTAATCCTCGATAAGATTTGAGAGGAAATATCCTTTTGTTTTTCGCAAATAAGATTAATTTTTCCTATAAAAGCCTAGGTTCTGTTTCACAAATTTATAGTAAAAGTTTCAATTGACTTACCTACAATCAAAAACATTACCTACAACCTAAACAAAAATGAAGTTTTTCATCCTATTGGTTTCCCTTGCGATAGCCCATCAATTGGCGACTGGTTCCATTCTCAGAGAGGAACCCCATAAAGATCGTAAGCAATCCAAAATCATTTTACATTGCGATTTTTAACTTTCTTTTATTTAGCCCGATGCCCAGCAGTAGATCCTCCAGAGCCAGTTTATCTTCCAAACGAAAACGATTGCAGCAAATACTACGAATGCAGTAATGGATACATCTGGAGTTTCTTCTGCAATGCTGGTCAGTTATTCAACCCAGAGAAAAATGTTTGCGATCATCCAGAAAATGTCGATTGCAAAAATACTAGTTTAGTGAAGAATTACGGTATGGTCAAAGAAGATAAACCGGAACCAGCACCAACATCAAAACCACCACACAAAGATGGTAAGTTACCGCAATAAAAAATGTTCCTGCTTCCTAATTGTTTGGTTCGTTTAGATCGATGTCCAGCTGTGGATGGTGACTATCCCGTCTATATTCCACACGAAACAGATTGTCACAAATATTACGAGTGCAATGGTGGATACATTTACGAGCTCACTTGTCCTGGCGATTTACTCTTCAATCCTGATAAAAATGTATGTGATTTTCCCAAAAATGTGAAATGTGACCATTAAGAAATGATTCCAATATTTGTATATATGTAAAAATTCGCGATAATAGATGTACATATATTTTTTTAAATAAATTGTTAAGTAATTATTATTGATTTTTATTGATTAAATCTGTACTCTGGTATGTAAGTATTTAACAATTTTCCGAATCGGTACTCAAAAAAAATTAGAATTCCAATTGTAGTTTCCAGTTAATTTCCGATAGTAAAATCTGAGGAGAGTTTATAGATATTAAAGAAACTAATTTCTACAGAAGATATACTCTTTGATCATTTTATCTACCCGCAAATTTTCTAAAAAAGCCTTACTCATTGATATGGATTTTTTGTTTGTCATATCACACGACATGAAATAGGTATTTCCTATTATTCATAAAAACAACATCTCAATAGTATTATTTTATCTCTTTATTCATATTCCGTAGAATACAAACATATCACACTTTAGTGCATAAGGAATTAATTTTTAATTTTTAAAGTTTTAAACAATTCCTTGGAATGATCAATTAGACGTGGATTTGGCTGGAAGACTTTATCAGCGTCAGTAGGTTTCCTGGAGTCCTGTTTGCTACCCGAACACTTGGAACCAGAATGTTTTGATTTATCGTCACATTCATGGCTTGGATGTTTTCCAGAGTCTTCACTGCTGCTGCTACTACTACTGCTATCTTTGCTGTCACTGTCTTTGCTGTTACTGCCAGAACATCCCTTTCCCTTATGTTTCCTCGACTCATTGCTCTTGCTGTCTGAGCTGCTGTCCGAACTATCCGAGCTGCTATCCGAACTATCATCACTACAGCTGCCAGATTCTTCACTTGATTTCGTTGGATGAGTAGGTTTATGTGTGCTTTGAGTCGGTTTGTGGGTTGGATGTGTAGGTCTAGTTGGTCTGTGTGATGTGGGGAGTGAGGGAGTAGCAGATGTAGGGGTTGTGGAAGATGAACTCATCGTGGATGTAATTGTAGTTGAAGATGTGCTTGTAGGTGTTTGAGTAGACGTGGATGTAGACGTAGTTGAGGTACTGGTTGGCTTAATCGACGATGTAGATGTGGGCCCACGCGTTGGATTGCTTGAAGATGAAGAACCTGTCGTCGAACTTGATGATCCTTCTGTAGACGAAGAAGGTGATGAAGTACTTGTTGTTACTGTTGTGGAAGAACCGGTGGATGTACTCGTTGGTGCAATTGAGCTCGTAGAAGAACTTGTTGGTTGTTGGGTAGAAGTTGTAGAACTGCCTTCTGTAGAACTTGAAGCTGCAGATGTACTTGTTGGCGCAATTGTAGACGTAGAACTGGTTGGTTGTTGGGTAGAAGTTGTAGAAGAGCCTTCTGTAGAACTAGAAGCTGTAGATGTACTTGTTGGCGCAATTGTAGACGTAGAACTGGTTGGTTGTTGGGTAGAAGTTGTAGAAGAGCCAGCTGTAGAACTAGAAGCTGCAGATGTACTTGTTGGCGCAATTGTAGACGTAGAAGTGGTTGGTTGTTGGGTAGAAGTTGTAGAACTGCCTTCTGTAGAACTTGAAGCTGCAGATGTACTTGTTGGCGCAATTGTAGACGTAGAACTGGTTGGTTGTTGGGTAGAAGTTGTAGAAGAGCCTTCTGTAGAACTAGAAGCTGTAGATGTACTTGTTGGCGCAATTGTAGACGTAGAACTGGTTGGTTGTTGGGTAGAAGTTGTAGAAGAGCCTTCTGTAGAACTAGAAGCTGCAGATGTACTTGTTGGCGCAATTGTAGACGTAGAAGTGGTTGGTTGTTGGGTAGAAGTTGTAGAACTGCCTTCTGTAGAACTTGAAGCTGCAGATGTACTCGTTGGCGCAATTGAGCCCGTAGAAGAACTTGTTGGTTGTTGGGTAGAAGTTGTAGAAGTGCCTTCCGAAGAACTTGAAGCCGCAGATGTACTGGTTGGCGCAATTGAGCTCGTAGAAGAACTTGTTGGCTCAATTGTAGTTGTTGGACTTAAAGTTGTACTTGAAGTTGTTGGTTGTTCTGTAGAAGAGGCCGCTGATGTAGTTGTTGGTTCAATCGAAGACGTTGAAGTCTCAATGCTACTTGTTGGTTGAATGGTAGGAATGGTCGTGGTCGTTTTAGGTATACTTGTGGTGGACGACGTTGGACTTCCAGAATTCGAACAAGTTTCACCATTTGGATAATCGCACACATTCAAATCAGTGTTAAAAACTAAACCTGCTGGACAACTGTGTAAATAGGCAGTGCCATTCTGGCACTGGTAAAATTTGGTACAGTCCGTTTCATGAGGAAAGTAGATGGGTGTTGGTGGATCAACAGGAGGACAGGTGGCTGTTCATTTTGGAAAAGAATGTTTGATTATGGCTGTAAAAGAATTAAATATAAACTTACGAACTCCCCTCACTGCAATTACAGCAATGGCAATTGTTAGTAAAATCGGACACAATAGACGCATTTTTAAGAAAGATCAGTTGTAGAATGATTCGATTTTAGAATTGTACTCCAATGTATATGTATCTTTGAAGAATGGGATAAAGTTCAGAGATAAAATTAAGTACCTGACGCGTTTGATTCTCTAAAAATCAATTGTTTAATTTCACATTATTGGATGTGATTTGATGAAAATATAATCGATATTTTTTTTTATCTGGACCCTTAGTGACAATTTGTTTTATATATACCTAATTAAAAACCAATTAAAAAATTGATAAACAGGAATGCACGTAAGTGGACAATTGTCTGGTCTGTACCTGATTAGAGATAAATGTTGAAATATTCATGCATCAAAAATGTGCAATTCATCAAACAAAAATACTTTTCTCAATTTTGTCTATTGAGAGTTTGATTTATGCCTCTCTTATAATATTAAAAAACTCCAAGAATTTATATAAAAACAATATCGATTAATACAGGGTGTTCCACAATTGCGTTATAATGTTTCAGGGGCTTATAGTTATTTCTGAGGGTTTTTAGAGAGAAGTTTTAAGAGAATAACAGAATAACACGATATGAACAGGTGTAAAAAGCCCTTCGTTACATAGAAGAAAACATGTACATGTTAAAATTTTAAAAGAAGATTTTCCTTATAGTCATTTTCTAGTCCTCCTTTAATAAGATTTAACCGTTTAAATTATTCATTATCTTTTCATTATTTTATTATTTTCATTATTATCCCTTGATTATGTAAAATAAAATTCTAGAAATGACAAATATTCGCTTGATGAATTGTGCTGCAAATAGACAAAAATATTAATCAAATTGTGTAATTCGGTATAGAATCGCGTTTTTCTCGAAAACCGATATATTTACTAGAAAAACACAGGAGACCAAATTGCTGGAGAACTCTTTAGGGATTATTAATTTTTATATGTGGGCCTAAAAAAATTACCCCTTGAATAGACTGTTGTTAAAAAGCTTCTCCTCACCTCATTTCCGCCTCCTCCCTTCGCTTTTTCCGAAAACAGATATTGTTGTTACAAAGCATAAGAAAATGCAAAAATGCACGGCATATTTTATTAATAAGGTTTTTTTAGATTTTGAAATATGTTTTTAAAAACATGATTTTTTTCTAAACTTTAACACCCTGTATCTCAATTACGAAGAGGTTTTAGACATATGTTCATTTTTCTCTTAAAATACCCTTAAGAATCACCCCCTGAAATGGGGACAACCATTATACTGGATCCTACAGAATGATGCCCTTAAAGAAACTAAAAGCTAATTGCTAACCCAAAAATTAATTCATAGTATTTTTGGAAAAGAGTCGGCTGTATAATTTATCATTTATTGTTATGAATTGATACTTTTAGAGACCTCTCTCAATAAACACAATAACTTTGTGCATATACGTTTATATTATTATTATAAAAACATTAATTATTATAGGCAACAATATATACGAAATGATAAGCTTACAAAACAACATATAAATTTATCAAAGATCTGATTTTTTTTATACAAAGTTTAATTTCATAAATGTAGATAGTAGGTAAGTGAAACCCGAAAACAGTTTCAAAAACAACGCTTTCAAGCTGTTTCTCTGAAGAGATGTAGAAAAGATTCGTATGAAGAATTGAAATAAAAAAACAACATTCATGTCATCCAAGTGTACAACCCCATCTTAAACCACCTCAAAAAAATTTGAAATGAATTCAATCGTTATGTACTGCAATGAAGAACCATTCAAAAATAATGCAAAATATATTTTCGATTTATATGGTTATTTTAAATTCCAAGATATGTTTGTTAACATTTTAAATTACTGTATATAAGAGCTATTACAGCATAAACAAAATAGGAGTAAAGAGCTTTTTTAACCTTATTGTGGGTCTCCTATTTTTAGAAATAGAGGATTGAGGATACTATATGGACGGTTTGGTCGGTCACCCTCTAGACGTTGGGTCGTTCTTCTTCTGGACGGTCATCTTCTGGGCGTTTGGGCATCTCAGACGGTTGGGTTAATACCTTGTGGTCGGTTGGATTTGTCACCTTCTGGTAGCTTTAGTCGGTCGACTTCTGGGTGTTGTGGACGGTTTGGTTTGTCACTTTCTGGTCGTCCTGGACTATTGGAATTATCACCTTCTGGGCGTTGTGACCTTCTGGTCTTTCCGGTTTACCAGTTGATTTTGGTGATGGAAATGTGGTCAATGGTCCACCTCTTGTGCCAGTGGGTCTCTAGAAAAGATTCTTTTAAAAACCATCACATTCAATCTTTCTACGTACGAAGTGCTTCCAAAATCACTAAGGCTACCACAATTGGTAATAAAACTTTACTTATTATTATAATGTAGGTATTTCATAGTTGATTCGTTGTTTTGAATTGCTTCTACACTGTAAAAACTTCTGCTTTTATACACAAAATTCACATTAGCGCGCAATAAGTAAAAAATAAAATAAAAATTTTTTAGTTACGATGACTTTAACTGATATTAATTAAAACTAAACATAATAATGTTATTATTGTTTCAAGTGGGTAAGTAGGAGGCTTGACAAAGTCTGTTCAATGGTTTAAAAATCTGATCAATTACTGAAATTATTGCAAACTATTATAATACTGCGTGTAACTAGATTAATAATAAATATAAATCGTTATTTTTTCATAAAAATAAACTTTAATACTCTCCGGTTTTCACATTTTTCAAGAATAATTATAATTTTTTCTCAATAGAAATTTTTGCTAAAATGATAAAGATCAGCATTTTCTTTTAATCATTAAAAGAACTCGGGTAAATTTTCTAGAATAATTAATGGTTCCAAAACTAGGCATTTCAATTTAGCTGTTACCGTGTTGCACCTAGAAAATATGATTTTGCAGCCAAACATTTAACATAATTCATTTCAAAAGGCTAACATGGAACGAGGAACCAAATATGTAATTGGTATTATGTTTTTTACCCCTCATGAATTACAATACAATTATATAATGAGTCTAAAGTGTTTCAAAAGGTCTTTAGATATTCTTCAAATCGGATCAAATCTATTAAATTGCGTGTACAATGTCTCTGTAAAATGTCAGAAAATCAATCATCTCCAATATAGGTACATATATTTACTGATAAACGGAGATTTTTGACGTTTTTTGAGGGTAGTGGAATTTTAAATTTTTAACTTTATGGAGTCCATTTAGTAACAAATTTATTTTAGGTAAATGTTTTTACTTCTTGCATTATTGTTATACAATAATCTGTTTTTAATGAAGACATTAAATTCAAAATCACAATCCAGAAATAAATCAATATTCCAAAATATTATTGTTTTATTATTTATCTATAACAAAAATAAAATTTGGGGGTATATGATGAAACTTAGGTATAAGATTATCGTATAAAGTCAATAATCTAAAATAACATCTACATATAATGAGCTTGGCAACTGTCACATATAAAGACTATCATTTATAGTAGATAAATATTTATGAAATTCGATTAAATACCAATATCATCGCTAAAAATAGACCTATCCAGTTTCGATAATTCATCAGGAAATCGACCTTTTTCGAAATATAAACATACACAAAAGACAAAAAATTTCTCAGTCTTATATAAAAAACAAATGTCTCCTAAATTATGTATATAATGCCTTCTAGGCTAACAAAATCTCATCTTTCCATTTTAACAAACAGTGATTATCACAATTTCTAGATTCACCTCGATTCTCTCACCATTTTAAGGATCCTATCCAAAAAAACCGCATCTATCACAGAGTGAACGCCGAAATTCGGACATCCTGCATTGATAAGGAAAGCATTATAACTCTCATAAACATCCTTTTGAAACTAAAATCAAATCTCGCAAAAAAATACTTATCCTCAGGAAATGAAATCATCTGACCCCCTCGAAATTTCTATGAAAGCTTAGAAAAATTCACATCAGTAAGTATTAAAGTACTTTCTTCCGTTTTATACATAAAAAAACTAATCAAATTGGAACTTGATCGGTTCTTATGAATACTTAATTTCCGCGGTAACATAGGTAATAGAATCATGTTAATCCTTATCGATAAGATTTAAGCGGAAATATCCATTTGTTATTTCTTAAATAAGATTATTTTTTACTATAAAAGCCTAGGTTTTGTTTCACAAATTTATAGTAAAAATTTCAACTGACTTAGCTACAACCAAAAACATTACCTACAACCAAAACAAAAATGAAATTCTTCATCCTATTGGTTTCCCTGGCGATTGCCCATCAAATGGCGGCTGTTTCTATTTTCAGAGAGAAACCCCATAAAGATCGTAAGCAATCCAAAATCATTTTGCATTGCGATTTTTAACTTTCTTCTATTTAGCCCGATGCCCAGCAGTAGATCCTCCTGTGCCAGTTTACCTTCCAGACGAAAACGATTGCAGCAAATACTACGAATGCAGTAATGGATACATCTGGAGCTTCTTTTGCAATGCTGGACAGTTATTCAACCCAGAGAAAAATGTTTGCGATCATCCAGAAAATGTCGATTGCAAAAATACTGGATTGGTGAAGGATTACGGTATGGTCAAAGAAGATAAACCAGAACCAGCACCAACATCAAAACCACCACACAAAGATGGTAAGTTACCGTAATAAAAAATGTTCCTGCTTCCTAATTGTTTGGTTCGTTTAGATCGATGCCCAGCTGTGGATGGTGGCTATCCCGTCTACATTCCACACGAAACAGATTGTCACAAATATTACGAGTGCAATGGTGGATACATTTACGAATTCACTTGTCCTGGCGATTTACTTTTCAATCCTGACAAAAATGTATGTGATTTTCCCAAAAATGTGAAATGTGACCATTAAGATATGATTCCAATATTTGTAAATATGTAAAAAATCGCAATAATATATGTATGTACTTATATTTTTTTAAATAAATTGTCAAGTCTTGATTAATGATTATTATTGACAAAACTGTACTTTGAGTTCTAACCAATTTTCCGAATCGGTATTGAAAAAAACTGGAAATTCAAATTTGTTTTCAATTAATTTTCCAAGTTAAATCAAAGGACCAATTAGGGATATCAAGAAATTAATAGATACAGAAGTTATACTCTTCTTATTGCTTTATCTGCCCTCCAAATTTCTCGAAAACCGTCATTCATAGATATGAAATAAAAATTACCATTGTTAATTATTATATCAATGCCATATTTGCCTAGCTGGACATTGTGGTTTGTCACTTTTTTGTCCTTATGGTGGAATCAATTCTATAATCTAAACACATCTGAGCATCTTACAAAGACTTTAAGTCATCGTGTACAATGTTTTTGTAAAATATCAGACAAAAAGCAACCATCTTCAACACAACTTTCCGATAAAGGAGATATTTTTGGCGATTTATGGGGGCTGGTGGAATTTTAACATCATTGAGTCCATTTAAGAGCAAATTTAATATTTTAAAATCAAGAAATAAATTAATATTTCAAAATGTCATATGATAAAAGATGAAACTAACGTAAACGATTATTGTACAAAATCAATATTCTAAAATAACATCTATAATCTTTTAAGAAAGTTAAAAACCAATAAAACACCTGCATTGTTTCCCAGGGATCTGAACTTGCCATGTAAAGATTATCATTTACAGTAGATAAATATTTATGAAATGCAATTGAATTCCAATATCCGCTAAAAATAGATCTATCCAGTTTAGATAATCCATCAAAATATCGATCAATTGCCTTTTTCGAAATATAAACATACACAAACACAAAAAACGTTAAGGACCTTACAATTGAAAACTAAATTACCTAATAAATACATAAGTGTTTATTAAAAATACACATACATTTTACAAAAATTATTTTAAAATTCCTATTAGCATCGAACTCAGTTTTATATAAAAAGACAACTGTTTCCTAAACTAACAAAGTCCTCTAATTTTTTCATCTTAACAATGATTATCACAATTTCGACATTCACCTAGACTCTCACCTGTTTAAGGATCCTATCCAAAAAACCGCTTCTATCACAGAGTGAACTCCGAAATTCGGAGGTCCTGCATTGGTATGGAATGCATTCTAACTCTCGTAAACATCCTTTTGTAACTAAAATCAAATCTCGCAAAAAAATACTTATCCTCAGGAAATGAATGAGTTTATTATCTGACCCCCTCGAAATTTTTATGAAAGCTTAGAAAAGATTCACATCAGTGCGTAAGTACTTTCTTCCGTTTTATACATAAAAACTAATCAAATTGGCACTTAATCGGTTCATATGAAGAACTTAATTTCCGTGGTAACATAATAAAACCATCCTAATCTTAGATAAGATTTAAGCGGAAATATCCTTTTGTCATATCACAAATTAGGTAGATTATTTTTTACTATAAAAGCCTAAGTTCTGTTTCTCAAATTTATAGTAAAAGTTTCAACTGACTTAGCTACAACCAAAAACATTACCTACAACCAAAACAAAAATGAAGTTCTTCATCCTATTGGTTTCCTTAGCGATTGCCCATCAATTGGCGGATGGTTCCATTCTCAGGGAGCAGCCTCATAAAGATCGTATGCTCAAAGAAGATAAATCGGAACCAGCAGTAACATCAAAACCACCACACAAAGATGGTAAGTTACCGCGATAAAAAATGTTCCTGCTTCCTAATTGTTTGGTTCGTTTAGATCGATGCCCAGCTGTGGATGGTGGCTATCCCGTCTACATTCCTCACGAAACAGATTGCAACAAATATTACGAGTGCAATGGTGGATACATTTACGAATTCACTTGTCCTGGCGATTTACTTTTCAATCCTGATAAAAATGTATGTGATTTTCCCAAAAATGTGAAATGTGACCTTTAAGAAATGATTCCCAATTTCCCAAATTTGTAAATATGTAAAAATTCACGATAATATATGTACATATAAATTTAATTTTAAATAAATTGTTGTCAATATTAATGATTATTATTGATGAAAACTGTGCTCTGAGTACTAACCAATTTTCCGAATCGGTATTAATAAAATGGAAATTCAAATTACAGTTTTCAATTAATTTTCCAAGTTAAATCTAAGGACCAATTAAGGATATCAAAGAAATTAATGGAATGAATTTTGGACTTGCATTGTCTTTATTTTGATTTAAAAGTTTCACAACGTTTCGATTGGTTATTTATCTTCAAAAAATCCTAAAGCTATTAGGTACTTAAATATACAGAGGTATTCAATGGTGCATGAAGTGTAACCGTTACACTTAATTAATTTTCAGAAAAGGTTTCAAGATCCTGTTCACGTCTATACTGAAAGTTTACTAAAGACCTGGTTTTTTCGCTGGATCAGAAAGGTTTCCTTAAATTTTCTTTTGTACCAGTGGTGCTCCCTGTCGATTATCCTGGCTTCTGTCCACTTAATTCTGTGTTGATGGTCCCATTAGTGCCGTACGACTCCCGAATTTGACGTTTATCCTCGTTGGATATTTCTCCTTTGCTCTTCTATTCGAACTTTCAATGGTCGTCGAGTTTCTCCAATGTAGCTTTCCCCACATTCACAAGGGAGTTCGTAAATATAAGAGTTCTTCGTATCCTTGTGTTTTTGCGGTTTAGTTTTCGTAATAACATTTCGAAATGTTGAGCCTGATTTAAAAACAGTTCTAATGTTATTTTTGCGACCTTTCCGCTGTATTTTCTCTGATAGTCCTTTTATATAAGGGTAGTGAGAGATGTTTGTGTCTCGGTGTTCTTCAACTTCTCATTCTTCATATTGCGTTTTACCTTCTCGATAAATGTTTTTGTGTATCCATTCTTCATTAGATCTCGTTTCACTAAGCGTAATTCTTCTTAAAAATTCTTCTTTTGGGTTACAAATATTATGGGCACGGTCCAGTAATGATCTCACTACACCTTGTTTAGTTTGATGGGCATGGTTGGAGGCGATATTAGGTATTGCCCATAGTGTGAGTTGGTTTCCGGTACACGCTCGTGGTTACCTGTTTGCCACATCTTCTCGCCATTACATCCAAAAATGCAATATGCAATTTCATGCACCATTGAATATCTCTGTACCTATATTTAAGACTTTAGGATATGTTTTGTCAGTATTCACTTGATAACGATTGGAGATATAATAACCAATCGAAACGTTGTGAAAATTTTAAATCAAAATAAAGACAATGCAAGTCCAAAATTCATCTATTTTATTGCTTTATGTGCCCGCAAATTTTCTCGAAAACCGTTACTCATAGATATGTAATAAAAATTAATATTGTTAATTATTCTATCAATGCCATATTTGCCTAGCTGGTCCTTGTGGTTTGTCACTTTTCTTTTTCTTCTGGTGGAATCAATTCTATAATCTAAACACATCTAACAAAGACTTTAAGATATCGTGTACAATGTTTTTGAAAAATATCAGAAAAAAAATCAACCAGCTTATTCATATCAGAGAAAAATCAAAAAATCTTCAACACAACTTTCTGACAAAGGGGATATTTTTTTGCGATTTTTGGGGGATGGAAAAATTTTAATTTCATTGAATCCATTTAATAGCAAATTAAATATTTAAAAATCAATAAATAAATCAATATTTCAAAATGACATATGATAAATAATGAAACTTACATAAAAGATTATATTGTACAAAGTCAATTTTCTAATATAACATCTATAATCTTTTAAGAAAGTTAAAAACCAATTAAACACCTGCACTATTTCCCAGGGGTCTGAGGTTGGCATTTAAAGATTATCAATTACAGTAGACAAATATTTATGTAATGTAATTGAATTCCGATATCCGCTAAAAATAGATCTCTCCAGTTTAGATAATTCATCAAGAGAGTGAACTCCGAAATTCAGACATCCTGCATTGGTATGGAATGCATTCTAACTCTCGTAAACATCCTTTTGTAACTAAAATCAAATCTCGCAAAAAAATACTTATCCTCAGGAAATGAATGAGTATATTATCTGACCCCCTCGAAATTTCTATGAAAGCTTAGAAAAGATTCACATCAGTAGTGAGTATTAAAGTACTTTCTTCCGTTTTATACATAAAAAAACTCATCAAATTGGAACTTAATCGGTTCTTATGAAGACTTAATTTCCGCGGTAACATAATAGAACCATCTTAATCCTCGATAAGATTTAAGCGGAAATATCCTTTTATTATTTTGCAAATAAGATTATTTTTTAATATAAAAGCCTACATTTTGTTTATCAAATTTATAGACAAAGTTTCAACTGACTTACCACCAACCAAAAACATTACCTACAACCAAAACAAAAATGAAGTTCTTCATCCTATTGGTTTCCTTGGCGATTGCCCATCAATTGGTGGCCGGTTCCATCCTCAGAGAGAAACCCCATAAAGATCGTAAGTAATCCAAAATCATTTTGCATTGCGATTTTTAACTTTCTTCTTCTTAGCCCGATGCCCAGCAGTAGATCCTCCTGTGCCAGTTTACCTTCCAGACGAAAACGATTGCAGCATATACTACGAATGCAGTAATGGATACATCTGGAGCTTCTTCTGCAATGCTGGTCAGTTATTCAACCCAGAGAAAAATGTTTGCGATCATCCAGAAAATGTCGATTGCAAAAATACTGGATTGGTGAAGAATTACGGTATGGTCAAAGAAGATAAACCGGAACCAGCACCAACATCAAAACCACCACACAAAGATGGTAAGTTACCGTAATAAAAAATGTTCCTGTTTCCTAATTGTTTGGTTCGTTTAGATCGATGCCCAGCTGTGGATGGTGGCTATCCCGTCTACATTCCACACGAAACAGATTGTCACAAATATTACGAGTGCAATGGTGGATACATTTACGAATTCACTTGTCCTGGCGATTTACTTTTCAATCCTGATAAAGATGTATGTGATTTTCCCAAAAATGTGAAATGTGACCATTAAAATATGATTCCAATATTTGTAAATATGTAAAAATTCGCAATAATATATGTACTTATATTTTTTTAAATAAATTGTCAAGTCATGATTAATGATTATTATTGATAAAAGCTGTACTCTGAGTACTAACCAATTTTCCGAATCGGTATTGAAAAAAAAATGGAAATTCAAATTTGTTTCCAATTTATTTTCCAAGTTAAATCTAAGGATATCAAAGAAATTAATAACTACAGAAGTTATACTCTTTTATTGCTTTATGTGCCCGCAAATTTTCTCGAAAATCGTCAATCTTAGATATGTAATAAAAATTACCATTGTTAATTATTATATCAATGCCATATTTGTCTAGCTGGTCTTTGTGGTTTGTCACTTACTTCTCTTTCTGGTGGAATCAATTCTATAATCTAAACACATCTGACAAAGACTTTAAGACATCGTGTACAATGTTTTTGAAAAATATCAAAGGAAAATCAAAAAAATTTTAAACGCAACTTTCTGACAAAGGAGATAGGTATTTTTTGCGATTTTTGGGGGATGGTGAAATTTTAACTTCATTGAATCCATTTAATAGCAAATTAAATATTTGAAAATCAAGAAATAAATCAATATTTCAAAATGTCATATGATAAATGATGAAACGTACACCTAAAAGATTATTGTACAAAGTCAATATTCTAAAATAACATGTATAATCTTTTAAGAAAGTTAAAAACCAATAAAACCCCTGTACTGTTTCCAAGGGGTGAGCTTGGCATATAAAGATTATCATTTACAATATTAGGTAACAAAATCTCTCCTTTTCATTTTAACAAACGTCTGAACATCTGCTTAATACAAATTTTAATTTCACGTATGTAGATAGTAAGTAAATAAAACTGGATAAAAGGGGAAAAATTCTGTTTTTTGTAAAAATAGACAATATATTAGGTGAGTATCTCACTAAGTTTATATTGATTTCGGGTATTTTATTAAACAAATAAGAATACGTATTCTTCGATTCAAATCGATTAAATCTGTCTTAGTTAATTGTTGAAGTACGAAACGTTCGGGAATTAACTTTAAATATTTCATTTCAATTGATTATATTAACATTATGGCTTCTTGTTCAGCTTTCAAACAAAGTCATATTTTTGTCTAGACTGAAGTGAGTCGACATTAAAGGTATACGTTAATTACAAAACATATTTATGTCCATTATGGTATATGACTTAACCATTTTGGTACATTTTAACTTGCAACGCTTGCAAGTAACCTCGAGGTTGAGGGTTGTTAGTTAAAATAGCTACTCGCGATTGGGAGCTATATTGTCCAAGAACGCTTGACACGTCAATTGCCCATTGACAAAATCAAATATGTTTTTGTTAGACTCATACGATTAAAGAAAGTTTCTTAAATCAGAGCTTATTAACAGTAAATACTGAATTTTGGCTTAAATAAGTCATTATTATTTTTGTAACATCACAATGCAATTGATACTTAAACAATTGACATATTTTTTAATTTCAATTTGTTAGGTATATAAATTTTAATTTATTACGGTAGTCAATATAACCTTGTTTTTTTTAATTTTATTTACAGTGTCTACTTCGCTCAGGATCTGGTCTTTTGGACACTCTTTGGTTCAAAACAAATATTTTGAATAAAAGGGGTCAATATCATTACAACCTAGACTCTCTCACCTGTTTAAAAATCCTATCCAAAAAACCGCTTCTAACACAGAGTGAACTCCGAAATTCGGACGTCCTACATTGGTATGGAAAGCATTCTAACTCTCGTAAACATCCCTTAGTAACAAAAATCAAATTTCGAAAAAAATACTTATCCTCAGGAAATGAATGAGTTTATTATCTGACGCCCTCGAAATTTCTATGAAAGCTTAGAAAAGATTCACATCAGTAGTGAGTATTAAAGTACTTTCTTCCGTTTCATACATAAAAAAACTCATCAAATTGGAACTTAACCGGTTCTTATGAAGACTTAATTTCCGCAGTAACATAATAGAACCATCTTAATCCTCGATAAAATTTAAGCGGAAATATCCTTTTGTTATTTCGCAAATAAGATTATTTTTTACTATAAAAGCCTAGGTTTTGTTTCACAAATTTATAGTAAAAGTTTCAACTGACTTAGCTACAACCAAAAACATTACCTACAACCAAAACAAAAATGAAGTTCTTCATCCTATTGGTTTCCCTGGCGATTGCCCATCAATTGGCGGATGGTTCCATTCTCAGGGAGCAGCCTCATAAAGATCGTATGCTCAAAGAAGATAAATCGGAACCAGCAGTAACATCAAAACCACCACACAAAGATGGTAAGTTACCGCGATAAAAAATGTTCCTGCTTCCTAATTGTTTGGTTCGTTTAGATCGATGCCCAGCTGTGGATGGTGGCTATCCCGTCTACATTCCACACGAAACAGATTGCAACAAATATTACGAGTGCAATGGTGGATACATTTACGAATTCACTTGTCCTGGCGATTTACTTTTCAATCCTGATAAAAATGTATGTGATTTTCCCAAAAATGTGAAATGTGACCTTTAAGAAATGATTCCCAATTTCCCAAATTTGTAAATATATAATAATTCACGATAATATATGTACATATAAATTTAATTTTAAATAAAATCATTGTCATTATTAATGATTATTATTATTGATAAAAACTGTGCTCTGAGTACTATATATTGTTTAACAAGTGTAGAAAAGTGCGTTTTCCGTGCGAGTGATTGAGATTACGCACGAGGCCGTAGGCCGAGTGCAGCAACAAGCACGAGCACAAAAAATCACTTTTCTGCAAGTGTTAAACACGATAGTTTATCTACGCCCAAGTCTACGCCCGACATTGAAAATGTGCTATTTCTTATGTCTAACTTTTCAAGGTTTATGTGAGTGATGGTATGAATTTCATTTCATCACGAGAGAAAAAATGGGGGTTTCAACGCTTAAAAACAATGTAGAAATAGTACATTTTCAGTGTTGGACGTAGATAAACCAATTTTCCGAATCGGTGTTAAAAAAAATTGGAAATTCAAATTACAGTTTTCAATTAATTTTCCAACTTAAATCTAAGCATTAATTAGAGAAATCAAAGAAATTAATAAATACAGAAGTTATACTCTTCTTATTGCTTTACCTGTAATCCAAATTTCTCGAAAACCGTCACTCATAGATATGTAATAAAAATTACCATTGTTAATTATTATATCAATGCCATATTTGCCTAGCTGGTCTTTGTGGTTTGTCACTTTCTTGTCCTTCTGGTGGAATCAATTCTCTAATCTAATCACATCTGACAAAGAGTTTAAGACATCGTGTACAATGTTTTTGAAAAATATCAGAAAAAAATCAATTACCTATCTTTTACACAACTTTCTGACAAAGGAGAGAGGTATTTTTACAATTTTTGCTGGATGGTAGAATTTTAACTTACAGTAGATAAATATTTATGAAATGCAATTGAATTCCAATATCTGCTAAAAATAGACCTCTCCATAGTTTAGATAATTCATTAAAATATTGATCAATTACCTTTTTCGAAATATAAATATACGTAAAAACAGAAAATGTTAAGGACCTTACAATTGAAAACTCAATTATCTAATACATAAGTGTTTATTAAAAATGCACATACATTTTACAATAATAATTTTAAAATTCCTATTAGCATCGTGCTCAGTCTTATATAAAAAACAAATGTCTCCTAAATTATGTATATAATGCCTTCTAGGCTAACAAAATCTCATCTTTTCATTTTAACAAACAGTGATTATCACAATTTCGAGATTCACCTCGATTCTCTCACCTTTTTAAGGATCCTATCCAAAAAACCGCTTCTATCACAGTGTGAACTCCGAAATTAGGACATCCTGCATTGGTATGGAATACAAATTTTCACAATAAATCCATTTAATAAACCTTATTCAATAGTTTGCGCATATAATTTTTTATACCAATTACGAAATACAAAAATATCATTATGACAATCTAAATCCCTAAAATTATATAAAATTAATTGGCCTTAGTTCAATTTAAAGCCAGACATTAATTCACTTCGAAAAATTGGAAAGTTCCAACTTAAAAAAAATACATTCACGTTAATTTTTTAAGTTCATATCCGAAAGTTCCTTAGAAAAATACGCTCTAGTGCACAGATGCCTAGTTGTTGTGTCTTTGGAAACGGAAAATTGGTAGAAAAACAAGGAAAATTATCAAATAAAAAAGGAAAAAACTAAAATTTATTACGAAAATATAAAATAACTTAAAAGAAATAATAAACTACAAAAATATATGTACAGATGGCGATATACATGAAAGATTCACACCTAATAATGGTCGCTATACAAATTGAATAGTTTTCCAGAAATGAGAGGAAATTAAATGAATTTACCCACATAAAAACAGTTAATCATCACTGAAAGGCGGACTACCGGAAACACACACGTACAAACAACATTCAAGTGTACAGTTTCCCAATTTTAAGATTCAGAACATCCGAATTCAGTAACGCAATCCCATATTAACAGTTTAAGAACCGCACAAAAAAAATACCAATTACAATTTTTTTTAACACTATTTCCGAACTAAACAGAAATCCCGTCAAATGTTTTGGTTTATCACAGGCTCTTCGAGGCATACTAATTAAAAATCAACCGATTTTTACAACAAACAAGTATAGAAACATTTTTTGCTTTTTCTCAAATATTGGTCAATGATTGTGAAATAAAGATTATTCAATAAATATAGACAATATATAAATATATATAAATGTTACAGAAAAACATAGTATTACTCTAATGTGTATGAATATATATGTATATGGTTTACATTTTCTTTTTACTTTAATATATATACTTTTGTTAAATTTAAACAAGATAATATATACAAGATGTAAGTTTACAACCTGACATTACTAATAAAAACTCTCTAAACAATTTGCCACATTAACATTTTCTTATAATCATCTCTTCATAAATATATTTATACATCCTGTACACAAGATCTTCTTCAATATAATGAGAACAAAGTCACAAAAAAAATTCATTCTAACATCAAGGAAAACAGGAAACGTAAACCTTCTGTAGTTATATAAATAGTGTAGGATTATATCACATAATTTTTATAATTCAATGTCGATTTGTTTGAAACGGCACCAAATACAAATAAAAATTACCAAAAACTATTCAAAATATTGCACATAACCGAAACTGAAAATACAATCTCCCAAAATTGTATCCTCCATAAATAGACAAATATATAAGTATAGTAAAATAGTTAGATTATTTGAAATGTTTTGCCCCTAATGGCCCCAAATGTGTTTCTTTTCTTAAGTTTTTTCTTTTGTAAAAAATGCAAATGTACGATGAAGGGACTGTCCAAAATTTGAGCATTTTAACGTAATTTTTTTATAAGTACACTGACTCTGTTCACAACCCCCCCACACAAATTGCAAAAACAACAAATTGTCTTTTATTGTCTTCCCATGACTATAAAAAAAATTTCAACGAAATGCAAACCGCATATTTCTATTTTAAGGATAAAAAAACACCTAAAATAAATATGACTAGAAATAAAAGCAAAGTGACCAATTTGTCAGTGGAGGCCTTGATAAACACTTCCCCATCGTCACTCTCACTCCCTCTCGTATCCTGAAGCATTTGACATTTTTTTGAACACATTTAACATTATGACGGTGGCATATCATGGGGTCCAGAGGGGCCGTTTCCTCATAGTATTACACAACATCTGCAATACCTTTGCCGTGAACCGCCGGAAGATGGGGGCGGCGTAACAGGTGCGAAATAAGCATGTACCTTAATATTAGGGAGATGTTTCTGAAAACACCATTTCACAGTTCAGGAAACTCTCTGTTTACACCAAAAAACAAAAAAAAATCAACTCACCCTCAACCGCCTAATGCCATCTCGCGTTATTAGTTGACAATCATATAATTCTACTCGTTGTAAATTGTGACACGACGTCAAATGGTCTAATGAAGCGTCCGTAACCAGCGGACAATTGTCTAATTCTAAAACGGTGAGATTCTCGGCTGCACATGGGGACAATGACAAGTGTCTAATACCCTCGTCAGTGATCAATTCACAATGGGACAAAGTCTACAAATTAATTCATTAAACAAACGGAACAATTATAGTTTTCCAATATTTTTACTAAATATTCAATTCTAGGACAGCCCATCGCTAAGTGTATTAAAGTGGCATCGGTGATAAGAACACATTCATCCAAGTCCATCTTCTCCAAATAACGACAATTCTACAACATACAATTGAACATAAAAATCATCCGGAAAAATCGTGAATTATACCCTCGCCAATGCTTGGAACGCATTATCAGTAAACTGCGAGCATCCAGCCACCTCGAGTGTCGATAAAAGTGTACATTGGGTCGCTAATGCTATTAGAGCAGTGTCTGTTAACGCTGAACAACCAGATAAACCGAGATAATGTAATCGAGGACATTGTTCCGCTAATTGTTGGACAGCTTCGTCTCTTATATTCTACAAAAAAGCGCAATCACATGAAACAAAACTCAGATGCGTTGTTTGAACTCCAACTTACACTACAACCTAACAAATTGATCACCTCTAATTGATTACAAAATCTGGCTAAATTTATAACAGCCTTCGACGTGATTTGTTTACACCCTTTGCCAAAAAAACTCTTCAGTCTTGGACAACCTCTCGCCAACGCCTCCACCCCATTCTCCGTAATATTACTACACCAACTAATGTTAATGTGCATCAAATTCGGGCAACCGTCACTCAAATGTTTCAATGTCATGTCCGTAATCGCCGTACAACCGTCCATATTCAACTTTTGCAACTTCGAACAGTGCCTAGACAATGCCAAGCATGTTGAGTCCGTCAATTTCTTGCAATCATTCAAATTCAAATCCTCCACATTCGGACACAGTTGAGCCAATGTCTTCATGGAACCATCAGCGATCGACTGACAGCCACGCAACGACAATTGTCTAAGAAAACCGCCACATCTTCGCGATATGTTTTCGATAATCGGTCCCTCCACGTCCTTTTGAAAGTCGAACAAATCGATCCGCTGCCAATTGGAGCCGTCCAATGCTAAAATGTTCCATCCTTTGGACACTTGGGCACAACGACACAATGACACCACATCTAAGTAGGAGAAAATTCGCAAGAGTAACTCTTTGGGCAGCTTTTTATTGATTGGGGCCTCATCGTCAGCGAACACTTTATTCAACTGAAACAAAAGGAAGGATTTTTAGTTGGCGGGGAGACGGTGAGGGATTGAAGAGTAAGAATCCGTCTAGACTTCATTTGTTTCATAGAAATGTGGAAAAAATTTTATACAAACCTGTTGCTTAACGGTATCTACAGCCATTTTTTGGTGATTTGTCGATTTGTTTGACTGTTTCGAGTGTTTGTTTTTGTTGCGCCACCAATGGCGCGTTTTACTACACACAATTGCATCTAATTCGTTATGTTCTTCTTGAATTGCAGATGGACCAAGTGACTTAACATGCAAAATAAATGGAAATTGCTAAATTAAAGTAAAAAAACAGAAACATGTACGCGATTTGCAACCAAAAGATGAGATTTGTAACTAGGAAAACATTGACTCAAACGCGATTACTGTAGTCCAAAATTAATTGGATTTAAAAGCGATTTTTTAATTAAAATTCTAGTTAAAGCAGTTTTGATAGGCGAACATCGAACGGGACTTAACTAGAATTTCTATTGTGACTAGCCAGATTAGCGATGAAGAGAAATGAGCGGTTTTTAAATAGAAAGAAATCAATTTGAATGAGTTCTTGGTGAATTTGTTAAGCGAAATTAAAGTGTCCCCACACGGGTTCTTTGTTGTTTTTGTTACACATGCAAAATAAAATCCAACTAAACAAAAAATAAACTTAACGAATATAATAAATAAGCACTGTTTACCACAATTAGCGTATCCGTTGATTTGTTTTACCCAAATAGTGTTATTCGCCGATGTTTGGTTATATCGTAAATTGTTTGCAAATCTACAAAAATTGCAGAGAGGAATTGTTTTAAGACGTAGAAGAAAATGTCATTAGACGGCGGACATGTTTAGAATGAATAGTAAAATGAAATACACACACAGCCAGCGACACAGCACACTAAAATGCTTGTGAAAACAGACAGTGTGAATTCATGGATGTTACGATTGATGATGATGTGAAGAGAAGAGAGTATGGAGAACAAAGGCGACTTGCAAAAAAATACAATTTTGTTACAAATGGCCAATGACTTTGCGTGTATATACGCTGAATATCAACACACCATAGAGGGGCATTGAGAGGAAAAAGCGAATGACATTACACGATCAAGTGTGCCTGTCGCTCTCGTTAAATTGATAAAAATAATATCGGATATATTTGCACATATCAACACACACACACAACAACAATATGCAATTCGAATTAATTTCCAACAATCAAAGTTCGTTTGACGTTTGCACACACAATCAGCTGATTTACATCAAAAAACCCAAACATCAATAAACAGAGCGTCAAGTGCACCAAGTTGGCTGGTTTCTTTGTTCACTTGCACAGCACACCAATGTTTACCAACACACATACTGCACTTACCTCGAATTTATTTCGACCTGCATAAATCATATTATCAATGACACAGGCTGTGCTTTATGTAATCACTTGACAGAAAAAACGACACTGTCCCTTCAATTTGCCAAGCCAACTATTCAGTATCACATACACTCTAATTCACAAAATTCGTAACTTTGTGTGTGAACAACATACACCGAATTTCTACAGTCAACGCTTGTGGAAATGTTAGTAGAAAGTCCTTGCTTGCATTTCGCTTGGCGAATCGTCGTGCAGGGATTTGTTTATTAGTGCTGCCATTGGCTGCACTTCACCATCATAACAAAAACAACCCCAAAACAGACCACGACATCGCGTCTGCCGTCGTCGAGACTGCTCTGACCGTGTGAGGTCGTTGTACAAAGAAAATTCATTGCACCCGACAACAGGAAAAAAAGGAGCTCGCAATTTAATGAATTCGTAATTTGCATTTTATTACAATAGAATTGGAATGTGATGATCATTAGGTGTTTGGATAATTGTAAACATTTAATTAATGATTCAAGTTCAATGACCTCCCAAATTCAGGAAACAAAAAACAACCTAATCACATGGGATTTACTTTATTCCTTTATGACTGTCGTCAGTTAATAATCGCTTTTATGGGCCAGTTGGTGCCAATATGGCACGATTCAGTGCAATACATTCCAGGCGCACACAAATCCTGCCAGGGACCGGAGTTCGGTAAACTCTCATCAAATTGGATGCCCTTAAGTGACATTAAATGCGGATAGAATTCAGATGAGGACTGATCGGTGTATTTGCATTGCATCTCCGATTTCATCGCACTAAAAAAGGGCCCATTTAACACTACTGACAACATTATCAATTGCATAATTACTTTGGAATATTTTTGGGGGCTCGTGAATACGTTCTTGGCAAGCACTCGTATTTAAAGAGCATTTTATCGTAAATAGCCTTGTTTCCGCTACGGCTGGGCAATGTGACGTTATTCAATCCCTTATACAAGCCGTACAGATTGTAATATGTAATTAAATCCTCACCAGACTGTTTCATTTGATCTCTAGTCCAAGGGACAAACTTGCTTTTATTCTCACTGAGATAAATGTCCAAGTGTTTCCAATAACAGTTGCTTTCCGGTTGGATGCAGGGCTGTTCGTCCCTTCCATAACTAACCAACTGCAATTGATTGTCTCGATTGCGTTCGTTAATGGCTATTGATGTGAGTTTACCTCGCATTTGGTGTCTAAACGTTGAGAAATCACCGGCAAGAATGGCAATTGTCTTGTCTTATAAGAATCCTTCATTTCGGACAACTTTCCACTGAACGAACACGGCGGATTGCGATGTAATTTCTCTTCAACATTCTGTAAATAATTAACACCGCCTAAATGAGCTGCAGTGAAGTATTTCTCAGGGGACGTGTCCAATTTGTAGACGAATTGATCGCTGTAACAGGATTTGTAGCCTTCGTCTCGTACAGTGACATCGTGGGTCAGTAATTTCGGGTTGATTTTCGTCTTATAACGCTGGAAAAAGATAACAATTCAACTTGTTATTGACTTGAATTTTTAATTGCTTACACAGTCGAAATTTTGCGGGTTTTCCGGTCGGAATTCGTGGTAATGTCCAGTTGATGTACGGTAATCGGTGTCCTTTTTCGGAAACAATGGTTTACCGTAATCTATATGATATAAAGAATTTATATTACAGCGAACGAGACTCATTATTGCACAATTATCGATCAAATAACACCAGCCATTTGACAGATGTTGGAAATGATGACACAGAAAGTACCGAATCAATCGCACGTTTCACTGAGCTCGTCTCGATCGATTTCCATTACCGATGAGGGCCAGAGGCTGTTCTTCGAACGTAATGTCCCCTAAAGAGTCTAAATTTGTCTAATTTCCATTACATTAGGTTACTCATTCCATGAATTGTGTACGACTGTTGAAACGGATGAAAAAACACTCCATCACTTGCAGCTTGAGAACACACTCTTCATGGATTATCTGATGGAGAACGATCCACAATTGCTGACCGAAGACACACCGAAATCGAGACGAGTCACTCGTGCTGCAATGGAAGATCAATTTCAAGCGAGACCATCCCGATTGTTTTTCGCCACAAAACGCGAATCGGTTGGAAAACATGTTGGGTAATGAATTTACTTGATTAATGCTAAGAGATTTATTCTAATTGCTCACAAGAATCGTTTACATATTCAATAATTAGACTCTCACCGTCCATGATATTGCCACCGGTTAGTAAATGGTCGAGAGTTGTGGATAAGTTGTTGGTGATTGATTGTTTGGTGTCGGATTTGAAGAGGCGTAACTTTTTTTCGATTGCTTTGTGGTTGTTGTTCTGAAGTTTACATTCAACTGCGATAGCATCGATTGTTCGACCAACTGTCCATGTTTTTGAAACGAAAACAGACCAGGATTTGTTAGTGGTTGGATTTGTTATGTGGAAGTAGATTCGGTCTGTTGTAGGGATGGTTTTTAGGCCAGTTGCTTTGTTTTTGATTCTCATTAATTGCAGTTTGTTGGCCATGGTTTTGTTTTTCTCTTTTTTCTTGGCTTCGTTCAAGTTGGATTCCAACTGGAAAAATAAAGAGTTAAAATCGAACTTTTTGGTAGTTTGTCAGGTACCTGCTGGTCCACGGCTGATTTGGCTTCATTAAACTGACGTACAGGTGCTAAATAGCGTTCCTTTTCCGCTTGAACCAATTTCTCGTCTTCTGGGGCACACTCTACGACATGACGATGTTTAACACAGAATATTTGCTGGCATTTTTCACAAGGAATCAAAATGACGCCTGTTACGTTGCAGTCTGGATGTGAACACTTTGAAATGTCCTCAATTTTACGTAGTTCTGTAGCCTGTTTATCCAAATGTTCGCATTGTTGTACGTGTTGATTGTAATGTTCAGAGCAAAAGATTTTCCCACATTTACATTGCAAAGGCAGGAAATCGAGTTGTTGGCAGTTCTCTTGGTGGCACTGTTGTCCAATTTGTGGCAATTCCATACTATTGGTGTTCGCTTAGAACGTTTAATAAAATATCAGTCCACTTTTCTTCTTGCTCTTTTAAGGTTAGGTGAACGTCGCCAGAATCCGCTTCTGGATCTGAGAGCTCGTACAACGGCACTACTATCTCGTCCTTTGGTAGCTTGTCTGCACGCCAAAAATCGTCAACTAAATCTACAAATCGGCCTTCAATTGAGACCACACTATCCATAATTTTGGAAAATTTCTTTATGAAAATTAAAAACAATCGAGTCACGACGACGCTGGGAATCACGTGTTACGTATTTTTGACAGATGACAGTTTTGTTGTCATTTTAAATGAACCAATCACAATTTATTGAGCAACAGATAGCGCCCTTACGGTGGAAGTCTCGGTGGTAGTGATTTAAACTAGTGGATAGGGCTACACTCTGTATAAAAAATACCATAAACACCAAATAATTTTCATTGAAATAACTACAAATATATATTTAAAGGCATAGGGAAACTTTTACCGCAGAAATTTAATAAACTTACATTTCAAACAAGAAAGAACCCCTGTCCGCTAGTTCAGATTTTTTTCCGAAGGAGGGCGCCTCTTATACCGGCTAGTAACAATTTGCAACAATTTGAAAAAAGTAATTTTTTAGGGTTAATTTATTGCAAAAAACCAAAATGATTGTTGAGGCGATAGATAAAGCGACCTTGAATCTAAAAGAAATGAGAAAGAAAAATATTCGAGCATGTAACAATTTACGAGCTGAATTGAAAGAGTTTGAAGAAAGGAAACGCGAAATTGAGAAAGTTTCAAAGGCTTTTGAACAAAACGTTGTTATTGAAGGAGTGGAAAGTATAACACAGAAAATTCCTGCTGAAAAGTTTATAAAGTTCCTGCAAGAATGGTCGAGGAATGCACAGTTGATTATACAAAATTTACGTTTGGGAATTACGACTGCAACCGCAAAGTACAGACAACTTTCCCTTCAGTTGGTTCGAAGGATCAATTTGGGTGAAAATTTGCAGATGGTTGATATAGAAAAGCTACAGATTGAAAATAGGCACTATGCAGATGTTATTGAAAAGAAGAATTCCGATTTATTACACATGAAATATCTTACAGGTAAGAAAATGGATGATTGTTAAAAATTATACTTTTTGGTCATTTATAACAGGACGTTCCAGTTTAACATTAACCAACAACAAGAATATAATGCAAAAGAAGACGGAGGAAATAGACAGAATTAAGGAACTGATCAAAATACGACAAAGGAAAATCAACTATTTACGAAGAGAATGTGAAGTGGCAAATCGAGACATTCAAATCGCCCAATCAAAGTATTCCGCTTTTAAGCAAAGAAAGGAGACTTATTCTGTTCCCGATGTAATGGAATACATAAATGTGAAGATAGAATTGAATGAGTTGGAGAAAAATATAAAACGCAGACAAAGGAGGAAGAATATCCAAGATGTATTATTTCCATCCAATTTATTACTTTGTTCTCCCATGTTTTATACCTTTTTTGTTCTAGATCTCGATAGATGCATGCATTAACGAAATGCGACATTTGACTGGCGCTAAAACAGTGCAACCCTCTTGGTTTGTTTACAAGTAAATTCATTGTTTGCTTATTCAAATTCACATTCTAATTGTTATTAATTTAATTTCAGCGAGGAGGAACCTTGTTCAGATGACGACGATTTTACAATAAACTTTATATAAATGCTAATTGATTGAATAAATTTTTGTTGAATGTCGTTAGTAACACGTACTTGTAAAATCGATAATGAAACACTTAAAACAATAAGACAACTTATTGAAGTGGGAATGCTATACTTTAACACGTTGTTTTTTAGTAACCTCGGCAACTCGCCACCCTCAGAACTTCCCAAACTCACGATGACATCAGAATTATTAAAAAAAGAAGATGAATTTTATAAAGAGAATGAAAAATTGGAACTCAAAACCAAGGAACTCATGTCCAAAGTTAACAATGTTATGGTATGAGACTTGTATTGTTTAAATATTACCAAATCGTTGATTATTTTACAGAAAATTCAAGAAAATCTGATATCAGACACGTTCATAACAAAACTCTACACAGAAAATGTGAAATCCATTAACAGTCATCGCATATTAAACGCCAATAATGCAACACTGACTGACAAAGAGCTTGCAGAACTCAATTTACCAGCGAATGTTAACGATGTGGGAAATAAAGGCCTCGCCGTCATCTTTCGCACCAAATTAAAAACCTTAAACTCCGATTACCAACGCCTTGAAACTGATTACCGGAAGAAAGTACTGTTTCTGTATACTTTAATTACCCTAAAATACAAACTATTTTTCAGTGTGAAGAAGCGAAACAACTCCAAAAGGAGAAAACGCATTTAACTGAAGAAAAGGAAAAGTGGTTCACGTCGTACACGTCCTGCAAAAATGCTCTGACCAAATTGGAAAACCAGAACGCAATCCTAACATCCAAAAACCAGACGAAAGAATGCGAAAATGTATCCCTAAAAAAGGAAGTGGATCGACTGAAAAAGGAACTAAACTTCACCAACTTGAATTTAAACAACCACGAAGTGCGATTAAATCGTTTGCACGAAGAAAATGACAAACTGAAAGAGACTCTCAAAAACACCAAAGAAATGGACAAAGAAACCAAAGACACATTCAAAAAAGAACGTAAAGAACTCATCGATACCATAAAAAAGCTAGAAAAACACAAAACCGAATTACTAAACGGATTCAAGAAACAATTATGTCTCATACACAACTTAAAACGCCAAAAAATCCATCTAACCAGTGTAAAAGCAGCGGAATTGTGTGAAACCGACTTCCTCAAACTCCTTGACCACAAATTCGACTAACACATTCCAATAATTTGTCATTTTTTTATCGAAATAAAACATTTAAAAACATTTCGAATATTTATTTAAAAAAATTAAATACAATTCGTATCAAAAAATAAAAAATTATTACCTCTACATATAAAAAATCTCAAATAAACTTCTTACATTCTAAAATGGGGTAACAAGTAGAACACCTACTTATATAAACTATAGAAAATACAATAAATTTTTCAAATTTTGGTGCGGTGCTCTATGCAAACACTGCGACACCAATTGCGACAATCGATGAGCATACTGACACGGTGCCGGAACCCTCACCGTACCACTCCAATTGTAATACATATGGCACAACTTATACGACAACATTTGCATCTTATCCGGATTCAATCCCATTGTATCCTCAATAATATTATAACTTGTCGGCGCCACCGTGCCCTGCCTTACACATTGACTCACAATAAAGAAATCATACCGTTCCGGCAACGTAATCACATCATCCACCACCGTTCCCGGCTTTGGATTGTCACGTCCAGCAAAAATCTTCGTATTTATCCTCTTCGATACCACCACAAACGCCATACGCAATGGCGTCGAACGATATATATTATCAGTCAACAATTTCTTTATATGCACCACCTCATGATTGTACACATACGGCAATTGACCATCTCCAACACCGTCACGATAAATCAATATCCTATCCGGATATCTTCCATTTATGTCTTTGTATTTGTTACAAGCAGCCAATATATTCGAGCCAAAATTGTTACTCAGCTCTTCCTCAGTCTTATGCTCACTGACACTACTAAAATATCTCGTACCAGCAGAGTCCATCGACGCAACAACCGCTCCAAAACTCTTGCCTCTCTGTGCCGTGTCACGGCACACATCGTAACCACAAACCATTAAATTACTCAATGGCATAACCACCGACCACGGTGCACCGCCAATCTTACAATTCATCTGTATCAATATTTTCGTGGCAATCGATTGTGCACCTCTGCTCGGTCCAATACTTCGCTTTGTAACCACTTGCGTCGGTATACCACGATCAACATAACTCTTTTTCTTGATAGCTGTATAAATATCAGTCGCTTTACGGAACACAACGCACATCACCAGCATTGGCTGTCTCTGTATCGCTTGCTCTAAATAATGCACATACGCATCGACACGATCATTGTCCATCTCAATAATCTCCGGTCTATGTGGTATCTCCCATCTTAAACCTTTTGCAACATCCTGCATTGTACGCACAAATGATTCACAATCTTGTCTCAGTCTTCTCGGTACGATAATAACCAGACTTTTTAATGCTGGCGCATAAAACATCGACGTATTCCGGAATGCATTCGTCCAATCCGCATTGTCTCCTGCACCCACTTTTCTCTTGTCACCCAAATGTATCTCTTCCGGTGGCAAAACACGTCCATCAATTTCTATTAAACGATTGGCAAAACTCAAATCCCAACGCCGCACTTCCTGCATTACGTTTGGATTTTGTAACATTTTTGTCATAAAATCCATTAATTTTGCCACACGACCAACTGGAGCAATGCGAGTATGTTGCGCCATGGCACGCATCAACTCCATATTGTCTCGTTGTTGATCCGTTAAACCAGTCATAATGCACAACTCTGGTATTAATTTGACGGTTTCCGGCATGCCTGCCCGAATTTCACGCGGTCTACTGCGCGATATCAACAATGGCTGTGTCACGTCCTTAATCGTTTCACGATATTTCTCAAAATACTCTCTAAAAGATTTCGTCGTTCCATCCTTCAATTGGAAACGAGTGTTTGGATTCTCGTCAAAGGACACATCGTCAATACGATAAGTTTTATTATTGTACCGTGTCAGAACAATACTACCAATCACAGCATCGGCAAACAATTTCTTCACATTGCCACCACGACGGCTCAGATCCCTTAACAAGTCAAGTACCGTATCGGTACGCATCACTTTAAATGCACAATCAACATTCAATAAGATTTTTCTCTCGTGTTGGCGCATCGATGTAGTGAAGCCAGGCCACAACAGCAAATTGTGTTCACGAATATCAATCTAAAATAAAAAAAAACAAGCTAGAGAAACGTATAAGAAAAAAAAACTATTTCTTTACCGTCAATTTTGGATCGTAATGCTTCCTCTTAATCTCATGCAGATCCATATACTGCAAACACTTGCGTATGATCAGGTTATATAACTGGAAGTAGTGCGAATCGCCCCAAACAACATCGCCGACCAAACGTATGCTTATACGAATTCTTTCCTCACCTAAATTTCAACAATTACTGCAAATCCAAACATTTATGTACAAATTTACCTTCGCCAGCAACGACCAATTCCATCGGATCATTTGTTAATCTGGTAGGTGTATAAAGGCACGTTCCATCAAACATATACGCTTGAATCACATTCAACAGTGCTGTACGCATATACATTCGCTTTTTAGCGGTATTGTCTTCTTCCGGTGCAAAATCGACACGATATTGATACAAACACCATTTGGCAGAACGTATAAGTTCAAAGTAATTTGCACTGAGTTTAACAGGTCTGCCAGATGAGCCCTTTTTGTTTTCAGCTGCCGCACTAGGACGGGTTTTTATTATTTCAAAACGATTACTGCGACCACGAACGCCGCCATTGCCGCCACCTCGGGCTCCATTGCCGTTACCATCACCTTCACCGCCGGTAGCTAGAGCCAAGGCTGCAAAAAAACGTTTTAAAATCTTATTCAACCAAGACAAACTGTATTTTACCTCTAGGGGGATCGGTTTCCATCGTCTGTTGATCTCCGGCACCTTGACGCGATCCTCTGCCTAGTTGGGACTAGAAAATCAAAAATAAAACATTATGTACATTTATTGGGTAAAGATTGTTTACCGATGGTTGAGATGGAGGACGAATCCATGCACTGGGAGCTGGAGGCGCTTGAACAGGAGCCGGAGGACGTCCCCAGGCACCTTGCGGAGCAGCCGGTTGGTGCTGCTGGTGATGTCCACTCGGGCCAGGTGTTTGGCCTGGTGGTGGATAAGGTCCGGCACCACGTGGGCGAGCCCCCTTGGCTCTTCCTCGGTTTCTAGGTTCCATAAGGACACAATTTCTGATGGATAAAAACTGGAAAAAAATTATTTATGCAAATAAATGCAAATATATTGAAATATGTATTAACTTTAAACTTGTTAAAATATTGTCACCATTCGAAATTCAATTAACGGAATAGGTCATAGTTACAAAGTCGAACTTTGTAACGTATATATGTGAAAAAAAGAAAAGAAAACATATTTGCGTAACTAATAAAATATATGCAGTCTGAGAGGTTTATTTATAAGAAAACCGCTTACAAAACGAAATTCAAAACGAAAAGTAATTAGAAAACTTAAAGGCGTTATCTAGTATAATTAATGTTAAAGTAAATTTTGCTGATAAGATAAAATTTATCAGTGAATATAATGTAATGTATCACCTCTTTGTAACAGAGAACTTACTGAAAAACCTGTTTTTACCGTGTGTAGTAATAAAAAATCAAGTGAATATTATGCAGTTTTATAGAAATTAAGAACGTTCTGTTTAGTATTTAAAATGAAAACGCAAACAAATTCGAATAATGATCGGAATAGTGAACTTGTGATAGACAGTGTAATAAGTACGCAGCCCGAATTGGGCCCTACTGTGTCGGATGGGGGGTACGGGTGGATAATATTTATGGCGACACTTTTTTTTCAGGTATGTCACACATCTGCGTTGTCGTATTACAAAATAATAATATACATGTGTTTTAGCTCACAATTCCGAGTCTTATGGTGAGTTTTGGAATTTTTGTCGCCCATTATAGATTTCAATACACGGCAACAAATATTGATGAAACCGTACCGTTATGGCACGATGGAATTGTATATGTGCCTCTTTTATTTATCGCTAGTTGGACATTTACTGGTAGGTTAAACAAAAAATTTACCACAAAAAAGAAAAATTTTCCGGAATTTATAATGGCGGCCGACACAACTATTTCCCTTCGCAAGTTAAAATAAGTTTTTTTAGGCAAAATTACGAAAATGATTAGAAATTCGCGAATCAAACATCATATATTACATTAACGCATTTGTTGTAGCATAATAATAAATAATTCTTACCAAAAACTGTTGAAAATGAAGAAAATTATAGAAATTATTGCTCTACTAAAAGACGGCGTGCTTCTCTTTCAGAGCCTTCTACCAAAATGCTGGCTCAGCAAAGCACGTGGCCTCGGTTTGTTTCGACGGCAGGCACTTGTTTGACATGCGCAGGACTTCTCTTTCTGTGGTTTGGACTGGTGGGGCACAGTCAAAACATATTTTTTATTCTTGCGGGACTTTTAACAGGTACTTTTAAATGTTGATATATCTCCAAAAAAATGTAAATGTCTTTATTTCATTTAAATTCAATCAAATATAATGCTGATTGAGAATATTTTTCATCAAACGGACCGGATTTGACTAACGTCGTTTGAATTTCCAGGTTTTGGCGCTTCGTTGCAGATTGCACAGTGCGAATTGCTATTGGCGCAATATTTCAAATTGAAATACACACTTTTGACCCACATTACTCAAATTGTTGTCTCGCTCGGTTTCATATTCGCCCCTATAATTCTAGGAAGAAACATCAGCAATACAAACTTTTTTAACGTTATTTTATGGTACCAAGCGATTATTTTACAAGGACTTGTTGTCAATTTGGTGTTCAAGAAGGCACCACTTTTGAAACCCCGTCACCACTTCACCTATAACCCCGTTCAAGTATAAAGTCCATTGTCACATAATTCAATTTATTATGTCTTCTTTCTTTGTTTGTCTCTAATAGGGCAGCATTGATGAGGATGAAATATTTTCCAAGAATGCCAAAGAACTCCAAATCAAGAGACAGACCAGCCGAGGCTCAGACATTGAACGGCATTCTGTTAATCTGGATAATCCCGAGCCCAGCTCAAGTGGTATTACTACAATTGCTAATGAAGGTCGTAAAAACTGGATACAATTCCAAGAGGATCCAGATTTGGACGATTTCGAAACATTCAATGACTCTGATGATGAGATATCGAAGAGAAAACAACAGTGGGAGACTTTTGGCAGTGCTGAAAATGTAAAGAGCGTTGACTTAAAGACGGAAATGGCAAAAGCCGAAAACACAACTCTCCCAATGCCGATATTTGAAGAAAACACAATCAACTACAACAATACTTATAATTTCGATGATGTTTCTGTTGAAGAAATGCCAAGTGCTCGTGAATCCGTCTTCATGAGCACCTCAAATCGAGGCCAGTGTGTTGCCGAAAACTTGGAGCTGCTCAAACAACCGACCTTTTACAAATCATTGATAATGGTCATAACAACAAAGTATTCTTATTTCGTTTTTTATGGCCTGTTCCCCCCATTCCTTTACGAAAGAGTAATTAATTTGAATATCACTCAAGCTTGTACATTTATTGGAGTTTTATCGGTGACCGGTTTGATTTTCGCCCTGGCCTCATACTGGATTAACATAGATAAAAATCGCAGGGCATTAAGCTTATGGTTTTTGTGTCTCGTTGGTTCATTGGGATATTTTCGTAAGAATTAATTTATGAAACATGATATTTTCAACTGTTATGTAAATATATTCATTTTAGTTTTGGTTGAAACCAACAGCGAAGCATATTTCATCGTTGGAGCGATTCTAATCATCGTCAGTCTACAAGCACTTCAGTACGTTGGTGCCCCATTAATGGGGTTAACACGTCGAGGTGAAATGGGGAAGGAATTCGGATTGATTTCCCGTCTAACAGGTCTTTCGTTTATTACATTTCTGTTTATAGACGTGACTATTGAAGACTGTTTTCGAACAATGGCAATATTGCATGCCATCGTGGGTACCATATGGTGTTGTAATTTTATTTATAAAAAATGCAAAAGTCCCAGATGATCACGTAATATGCATGCATTTATTTATTATTGTTATAAGCATAGAATTTATAAACATTTTCATATATTAACGAAACATTCTGAAAGGATTATTATTGTTATTGCCAAGTGGAGGTTTCTTCGAACCATTTAACAGAGAGTTAAGCGGATTGCTATTGATTATGTCGGCATTTAACTTTGAAACACTTTCAATTGGCACTTTTGGGACATGTTGACCGACATAATTCTTTGCATTTTGAAGTTGTTTGCCAACGTCACTGATTTGTTGATGGATTTGTGTGTCTAACACTTTTAAAAATTGACACGATTGACTTTTTAAACGTTCAGTTATGCCACACCAAAGGGCCATCTCACAGAAACGGAAATTGTTTGCAAGAACCGGTTGTGGTTTGATTTGGATAAAGTTGTTTGCGGTGCCGGAAAATGGATTTACATCTTTATTGTCCAATGTTAGTTTGCCGTTTTTAGCGAAATCCGCTATCATATTGGTAAATATGTCACGTACTTTGCCGTCCTCTTCGGTGACAGGGTCATTGGTCTCTAGAGAGATGCCGTGGATATCGTGAACGTCGAAAAGATAAGAGAGCTCATCGCCATGACTCACAACGTCATTCATTTCAGCTGCAAATTCGTCAGATGTTTAATGAAATTTATGAGACAATTTATTGCAATTTATTGTGTACCAGATGTGTTGAAATCAGCCAGGGGTGAGCCAGGGAGTAAGTGGTGTCCTTTCTTCCGTTTGCCACAATGGTCGAAGCGATACAGAAACGTTGGTACGTTCCGCTTTGACCAAAGTTCAGCTGTGAGGAAAGCAGGCACATTAAATAAAGCGTCTGCAGTCGCCTCTGAAATCCTTTCTAAGCCTTCTTTGTAATCCATGGCCTTTGCATGTATGTAATTTCGGAATAGACTCGTGTTTACGAACGGTAGGAATGAACCGCTCGTTTTTTGGGTGCCATTTGTGAATCCAAGGCGGTTAAGTCCAATAAAACTTTGTAGATTCTTTACCAAAACGTTATTTAAAAAATCCGGAACGATTTTTAGTTTATTTACAATCTCCTCTCGATACTTTCCTTTCACTGCCCGTTTGGTTTCGTCTTTTGTAATTCCCGTTAAAAGTGGAATTTTCGGTTGTTTCTGCGTATATAAATCACTCATCGGGTCCCCTTCTATGATGCCAGGTAGAGAGCGACCGTCATTGTACCCTTCGGTGACAGGCGCACAGCCTAAATCGCCCGATAAACCGGTGAGGAAGCCTCTGGACTGCAATCGGGTGAACGCTATTTGGGAGTCACCCTACAAAAAACTAACAGACTGACAAATTAATGACAAAATAAACGTTTACCCGTATAATCGAATCGGCTGGTAGATTTTGTAAGCATTTCACCATCACCACAAACGAGCTGGTAATGCAACCGTTGTGTTCGGCCACTTCTCTCGCAGTATTTGTGGGTGTATTGTCCATGGCCCAATGCGAAACCGCCGATCCAGACATTGCGACCACAGCACTGGGGATTCCTTTGGCGATGTTCGATAGGGCGACTAATAAAGCACTGCTAGCGCCTGTATCGTGGCCCATAACGACGATTCTGAAGGGATTGCCGCCGAAGAAACCGATATAGTTCCGTACGAATTGGGTGGCTAAGGCCATGTCCCAAAGGGCGACATTTCCGGGCATTTCTTTGGTGCCGGTACTTAGGAAACCGAGCGAACCTAAGCGATACTGGATAGAAACAATTACCAGCCGTTTTCCTATTAAATGTCTCACCTGGAAATAACAGAAATTAGCTTTGAAAGGAGATTTGGAAGACTTACGCCGTATTGAGATGCGGAACCATATCTAAAACCGCCTCCATGTATCCAAACTACGACAGGTAAACCTTCAGTTCCAGTGGGTAATTCAGGGGTGAAAATATTCAGGAAAAGACAGTCCTCCGAGCCGACAGTTTTATTTCGGCCAGGAACTGGTTGAATACAAGGCGGTGGTAGTTGGGTGGCGTTTATTCTTCCTTCCAAAAATACTTCTCTTGGTCTCTGTTTTATCGTAAGAATTTTATGGCTGATTAACGAGTATTTACTTGTTTAGTGCGTTCGTTACCAGAAATCTGTCTTTCCCTATGGGCGGATGGGCATACCGAAGACCTGTAAAGCCGTAATAATGGGGATGCCGGAATCCCTCCACTCGGGCGGCTTTTCCATTGAAACGTACGTAAACGACCGGTTCATCTGCAGGCGCTACAGCTGCTGGAATTCCACCAACTATTCGTTTAACTCTATGATTGCAGGAAATTGAATTTATTGTTACAATTAATACGAGTATATAACACAGAAACATTTTGTTCACTGCGAATTAACGGAAAAAAATTGCTTAAATTTGTTATCAATCGACACCCACTGGTGTTCTTCCTCTGACATTTGGATAAAACAATGAGTGATAAAAGAGTGTGAATTTATTTTTGCTATTCTTAAATTAAACAGAAATATTCTAATAAGCGGCGAGTGGGTTAAACAGTATTTTTTTGGGTGAGGGTGTTGTCTTCGTAGGTTTCCAGTACATCAGCCAGATGCTCGTTGTCTCGAGGTTTCTTGAACGTCTTCTTTCGGTTTGCCGCCTTTTTCCGTTTTGGGGCGATTGGTTTTTTGATGCCATGGTCTTGCATTGACCGTATACCCTGTTTCTCTAAATATTCGTCTATTTTTGCGTCGTCCATCGCATCGACAGCGACAGATCGCCATAATTTTTGGAATTCTTCGTCAATTGGAAGAGAGGCAGTTCGGTCATTGTAAAAAAGGATTTTCTTTTTATCGATAGGCCGTACGATGAATATGATTTCGTTCTGGTTTTGTAAGATCTATAAGAACAATTGAATGAGTCATAAGGTTTCAAATGTAATGGAAATTTCGCTACCTTTAAAGCTTTTTCGCAATGTGGTAATGATTCTTGCACGTCTTCCAATAATATTCCACCTAAACCCTTGAGATCCTGTTGTTTGAGTAATTTTAATAAACTCTTTCGGTCTTTCAATTTGTACGTTGCTTTAAAAATGAATTTACCATCGGGACAAACTTCGATTTTGGGATTGTTTGTAAGTGCTTCCGTTTGCAACCACTAAAAGAACAACAATCTTACATATTTCTAACTATTAATTGATATAAATCTCAGTTCACACCTGTTTAACTTTATTTCCAACATCTAATTGGTTTGTTTCATCTAAAATTTCTTCTAATGATAATGGATGTGTTTCACCTTCTTGGTGTCTTGTTCGCATATGTTTTACAATTTTTGCTAATACTCCAAATCTAAATTGCGAACTGCCACTTGAACTTTTATAGCTAGAATTCAACACAAGTTTTAAGTTGGTCACTAAACAATGTAGGACTTAAAATACCTGGATACATCTAATCTTGGGGCACTGGTAGTAACAGGTTTCACTTTTTTCTTTTCATCCTTAACTTCTCTGTTTTCAGTTTTTCGTTTCTCTACACTGCAATTTAAATTTATTTAAAGTGGATATTAAAAGTACATAAATTACATACGCAGGTGTTGTAAGGGCTCGTTTTTTAAACAATTCCCGTTCTTTTAATAAAGCTGGATCCATTTTACAATGCGATAAAAAAAAATAAACAAACGTCAAAGTTTGAGGTTATGCTTGAAATGATCCAAAGTGATCCAATGGAAAGCACGGATTCGCGAGTTGTCGTTCCAAGTGTCGCCAAATCTGGTGGTAGAAATTGAAACTAGTGAGATGGGGTTCCTTATTTTGCTTGCTGGCCTGAATTTTTAAACATATCCGATAAATGAATCCCTTTGGCTTTAACAGTGCATTTTTTGTTATTTTAACAACAAATGTTTAATGTTTGTCTCATTTTCATTCAAAATATAGCCTTTATCTTCTAGTTCAAAAATCTGTCACTAGAGTAGCGTTACTTGTATCACTTAGAGTCAGCTGCGATCTGCCAAACGATTTCAAATCATAACCCCTACAGATTCGTGTCAAAGTCCATAGTTCTTCTTATTTTAATTAACTTTTAATTTCTTAATAAAAATGGCTCGTGTATTAGTAGGTGTGAAAAGAGTAATTGATTATGCTGTTAAGGTACTGATATCCCATAACATTTTACATTTATTAACATAAATTAATCCCATATGATTAGATTCGTGTTAAGCCTGATAAAACTGGTGTTGTAACCGATGGCGTTAAACACTCCATGAACCCTTTCGATGAGATCGCTGTTGAAGAAGCCGTTCGTATGAAAGAGAAAAAGTTGGCCTCCGAAATCATTGCCGTCTCATGTGGGCCTGCCCAATCCCAAGAAGTTCTTCGGACAGCTCTTGCAATGGGTGTTGATAAAGGCATCCATGTCGAAGTGTCCGGCCCTGATTACGAAACCCTGCAACCCATTCACGTCTCAAAAATCTTAGCGAAAATCGCACAGAACGAAAAAATCGATATGATCATTGTTGGCAAACAGGCAATTGATGACGATTCCAATCAAACAGCTCAAATGACTGCCGGAATCTTGGACTGGCCACAAGCGACGTTCGCGTCTAAAGTACATACATCCCCAGCATAAATTCATAATCAACAATTTTCAAAACCGACTGTTTCAGATCGAAAAAGGGGATAAAGACGTCACAGTCACTCGAGAAGTAGACGGCGGTTTAGAGACTGTTAAATGCAAATTACCATGTGTAGTTAGTGCCGATTTACGTTTAAATGAACCCCGTTACGCCACACTACCGAATATCATGAAAGCGAAAAAGAAACCCATCACCAAAGTCACCCCTAAAGACTTGGGCGTCGACACCACTGCACGCATCCAAATCGTCAGCGTCGAAGACCCACCAGTCCGCCAAGCCGGCTCCATTCTACCGGACGTCGACACTCTCGTCTCCAAACTGAAAGAAGGCGGACATATCTAATTCTTCCATATTTGTAAATAACTTTTTATTCTCTATTTTCTTACAATGGTATATCAAGAAAACGTTTCCAATAATGTATAATTTATTGTTTTCATATTGTTGGTAATACATTTCCGCAATATTGCAATCGATATCTAGCAAAAATAATAGTTACATATTACAGTAGAAATCACAATTGTATCTATTGAGAGAACAGTATAACATGTCAGATTCAGGCTATATATTATAGCAAAAACAATTTCCATTTCTTTGGTAAGAATTACATATTTTCCTTCTTATTTTATATTATCAATTAACAACAACTTTTATTTATCAATTTTGGAGGGAATATTCAAGTATTACATTATTATTGTAAGAGTATTTTCCAGTCAAAGCGTTGATTCGTCGAATGTGTTGTTGGTGGACAAGGCGGCTCCACAATTTCCCATTTCTCATCATTCTCCTTCGAACTCAAGTGCAACAGACTGCAATATGGCACTCGTTGAATAATGCGCGTCATCTCATTCGTCGCCCGCGCCTTCTTCCCAATCACCTCGCGCGAACACACTTCCAACGTGGCCGCATGGCCCACCAGCAATATATTACCGGTCGCATGTGCAGCCAAACTGCTTCTCGTAACAAATGTGCTTCGCAAATAGAACTGCTCGCAACTCTCCCGTCCCTCGGACAGTTCCTTCTCCGACACATACGGCTCATACGTCTCGTCAATATTGTAGCCCGCCTTTTTCAACTCGTCCACCGTCATCCAGTCCGGCAAACCGTCCGGATACCAAACCAGCCACTCAAACAGTCCCGGTTCCACTTTGATCTTCAGTTCATTCTTTTTATTCAATCCACGTAAGAGGCCGTCGCATGTTTGGATGCAACGGAACGAGGGGGAACAGTAAACGTGTTCGATCGAGATGTTTTTATCGCGCAATGCTTCCCCAACGAGTGTCGCTTCATATACACCGATTTTCGTTAAAGGGGAGTCCCTTAAATATCCCTTTGCGCCGTTTTTACGTACTGGCAGGCTGTTGGGCATGTTTAGGTCTTTTTGTATATAATTACCAGCATCATCGAAACAATATGGGACCCAACTGCCGAATGTGAAGTCAACACGTTCGCCATGTCGCATTATGAAGATACTTCGACCTGTTGCCTATAAGAAAACAACATAATAGTATATTAATGAACGAGTTTTTTTATGCAAGTTTTTTGCATTTCGGTGCATTCCAAAAGATTTTATATGAAAAACCGAAAATTTATTTAATTTTAGTGACTTTTTGTATTTTACGATTGCATAAAACATTCAACCAATAAATCAAAGTAAGCACTTGTCATTTGAAATTTATGTCATAGAGTTAGAGGATTACAACCTCGAAATTAAAAAAATTCACGTTTATAGCCGGGTGAGAATCAAGATTATCGCTCGCAAAAGCGAGCCCGAATGTGGTTGTTATTGTTATAGCACCGAAATGCAAAAAACAAATGCAAAACGTCCTACATTCTCGTCGTCAGTTTGGGATGTTTTCTTCGCCTCCACCAGATTCTCGTACACATTCTCCTTGGCATAACCGGGATTCGGCAGAGAAAAATCCGGTTTGCTACTAATCCCTGTCAACTCTTCTGTCTCGCTGTTTTTCACACTGTTCTCATTTAAAACAGACGCCTCTTTTCCGCTCATATTCTCCACTTTCGAGTGCTTTGTTTCGCCTGTCAGATGATTCAATGCCACCTTTTTATGTAACGTCCAAGCGTCCGATTCGGCGGTGCGTTCCGTGTAACTCGCTGGCAATAATCCAGTTAAACCTGTCAACCAGGAAGTGCCTTCTACCCAGCCGTCCACTGAATTCGCTAACGATTCAGAACTTAAATACACGTAATCACCGGTACGCAGCTCTAATTCGTCACTTTCTGTGGGACTGTAAGCGTGGATCACCTTTAAAAACGGCAAATTTTGTGCTGATTTATAAAAACTGTCATTGCACTTCAAACCTTATGAACTTGTTTCCCGTTTACACGTGGATCTCTTGAGTATAATCTCAATTCCCAGCCGGTAGACGAGCCCGGATCCAATTCGTCGACCAAACACTTTAAATTCGTATACTGCGAACTGGGAAACTGATAAGCCAACGTCAAATGTAACGATTTCACGTGCGGTTCCAGACTAATTGCTGCAATTTCGTCAACATATAAACAGTTTTTTATGAACCGGTTATTTATTACACCAATTTAAAAGAATGATAAACAAAATACGATGTAGAAAAGCGAGTGAAATAGTAATAGTGTGGTATTTCGTGCGTATTATTTGGTGAAAAGGGCTGTTCTACAATAAATGTTTCCTCTAGTCTACAAAATGCTTACATCTACTTCCCCTTGGTATGCAACGAGCTGTTGTAGTGGTACACCATGGAAAACAGGCTGTTAGAGCATCGAAATGCTCATATGTGTCACTAATAACTGTAAATAACCGTCACCATTCAGAAAAACTGTATTAGTAAGTATCGTGCCACATGCAATAGCTTTATAGAACAAATACTAATGTTTTTTCTTATTTATACTGATTTTTTCTTTCGAATCATCATCTATCTAAATACGATCTTTAAGATTATTGTCGTAAATCTAGAATTACTTTTTTTGAAGTTGCTTAGTCATTTGAAAAAACAATGTAATAAAGTAAACAATACTTGTGCAAACACTAAAATTCTTACTAGCATTTGATACTTCTTTCACATACTGCATGGCAATTCGTTTTAGGTAATCTGCATGCTCTTCGGCAACGAAAAAGCCCATAAAATTGGGCGATGTGTACGTTTCCAATTTGAGTGGTTCGTTTAGCATTGCGCCTTGCTTCTCCATCACTGCTTTGAGACTCTGGGCTAAATGGGGAGCGTCTTCGTCAGGTGCCTGCTTGCAGAAGTCGGTTTAGAATGGTTCGATTAAAGAGGGTTAGACTACCTTGAAGAAAGACACTAAGGTGATGTGTGGTGTGAAATTGTGTGCCCCATTCCATGAGCATAGCGACAATGATTTGCTCCAAAAGTTTTGCAGTTGTTGTAAGAGAGGTCCAGTGGGACAAGCATATAAAATGTATTCCCGAGGGGAATTATCGTCTAATAGTGGATCATTAACATGTGCTAATAGCCAATCAGAGGCTAATTGTACATCTCTATTGCCTGTTGCAGCCAAAGCTTTTTCTCTACAAATTTTTTAATGATTGTAAACAACTTTTAGAATTTGGTATGCTTACGCTCTATGTTTAGGGAAACCCATTTGTAACAAGATTTGCAGAGGTGTTAAGTGCTGTTTTGAAATCTTTGTAGGTGTTGGATTTCTTCTTGGTGGTAATGCGGTCATTATTTAATGTAGATTTTCTATATTCTTCTCATAAAATACAAAACAATTAGTTGACTGACATTTAAATGGTGACGTATGTTTTTATTTACTATTGGTTCTTTCGGTTAATTGCTATTTGTGTTCTAAAGTCACCAAAATCAGTACTCGGAGTGAAAACAGAACAGTGAACGAACACAATTCTGTTTAGTAAATTTTGTGTTTCGTTTCAGATGTATTGGCAGCACTGGTCGTCAGTCTCATGTGTGCGTACGATTTTCATCAAAACAACAGCAAAAATTACTCAATTTTATTATATTTTCAAGTGAAAAATGGCTGGTGTGTTATTTGAAGATATATTTAACGTAAAAGACATTGATCCAGAAGGCAAAAAGTTCGATCGTGGTAAGTTCTTTACTAAATTTTACCGGTTTTAAATGTGAGGTTATGTTGCATTCTGAATTTTCCAAAAAATCGAATTCAAAACGTATTTAATGAATATCGATACTACTTTAAACCCCTCTTATGGTTCCCTTTGCTTTATAAACAATCCCTCATCATTTCCTATACATTTACTGAACTTGTACTTGTTGCTATTTACATTACAAAAAAAACAAAAACTGCCCCCAAAAGGAGCCAGTTATAACAAAACAGCTTCCGGGCAGTTGAGAGTTGACCTACATATAATAATCGTTGGAGCGCTTTTTATATAATTAAATGTACTGAAAACAATTAACTCTTATAAAACCGTACGCTTTTGTAATCCAGGTGGGGACACAATTTAACAAAATGTTTATAAAGTCTCTCACTCCTATTGGAACATGAACGGAGGGAGCGCATGGTTCTTCTTTAGTTTATTGTCCAATACTCTAATATAATCGTGCTCTCTGTCGGAGAAGTGGTCGATCGATACAGCTGTAGCTGTGGTGACGGTCAAGGTTATCGGGTCTAGGTCACCATTTCCACCCCTTACAAGACGCGATTGATATTCTCTCTATAATTCGTACAGTGTTTTATTTACATGTTTTATTTCTATCGCATTTCGCAATAGTCTAATCGCATGCTGCTCACTAACATTAAATAACTGATGAAAAAAAAGTGTAAACATAAGTGACTAAAGTGCTGACAAATATAAACAATTCAAAACGGTCAATGAAGCGTCCATCAATGGAACTTTTCCGATTTTCAATTCCAATTAGAGTCGGTTCCAATCCGTGTTCGATTTTATAAATTAATTCAATTATTAGATATTAAAAAATTATACGGAACACAATATTTTGGCTATAATATAGTAATATTGCGCAATACGCCTATAGATTTTTCGCGGAGGAATCTCCTCCAACACGAAAAGGTAGTGGGGAAATTGCGCATTCGAAATACTGCCCCTCTCGTCCCCCAATACAGAAATTGCCGTCACCGTTCAACATTTTATTTCATCTTTTCACATCAAAGTTCAAAGACAAATGTGGTGTTATTACATGTGAATTGTGATGATTTTTTTCACCCTGTGTGCTGAGAAACGATTTTCGGTTACTTTGTTCTCGTTGCCCATACAATAGGGCAGATATTTATTTAATTGCGCTTTTAAATTGCCCTTCAAAATGAGACACCACTGCTGGCACCGTATGGTAATGTTGTGCCGCACAAATTGCGCTTTTAAAGTAAGTTTAAATTGTTTATGTAATCGTGTTTTGGTTGAAATGAGTTTTGTCTCTGTATTTAGGGATTTATTTAAATAATTCCCACTGAAATATTGTTCACATTCGAATGGTTTGTTTATGTAAATAGAAATAAATGTAGCCTATATAGGGGTGCCAATTTTTTTGACGTTGGCACTACCGCATCATAATTTTCTATTTTATTGCTTTTCTTTTGTTTATACTGGCAGGTATTTATGTGTTTTATCAATTAACAAAAAAAAGTGCAGTGTGTTAATGTCGTAAAATTGTTGTTTATACAATTTTAAAGATAAATTTTTGTTGAAATGTTTATAAATTTGTAGAGAAGAAAGTTTGTAAGTGTTATTTTTAATTCTATAAAGTAACCTGGACAAATTTCATTTTTTTATTAATTTTTAAAGGTTTTATTTTATTATTATGTTTAGAAAACTTTTCCTGAGAAAAGGAAAAACTTGTTAATTAAATTATCTGCTTGGTGGATGAAAATACTTTTAATTACTTGAATTTCTCGGAAAATTCTGTCGTTTTCCACTTTTTTGATGTTGGTATTGAAATTGTCTTAATTTTTAAGGTGGCTTCAGATCAGATTGCCAATTGAATAATTTTAATATTCACAATTCGGCAACGGGATGTCGCTGTTAAAATAGTGATCTAACTTTGTATGCATCCATGTCACTTGTTTTTTTTTGTCTATGAATTGTTGAAAATGCATGGCCCGCCCTTATTCCCAAATCTCATTATAAAATCATAATAGCATTGTTATAATAGTAATTTTGTTGTTGTAATCGGATTTTCCATCACCCTGACCTACACCAACAAAGATGAGTTGGCGTAAGCAATGTTGGGGACACAGAAAAAAAACACACACATTTGGGTGTGACTAGTAAGTTTTGTAAGGGCCAATAGAAGGCTTGTATTTGTTACCCTGGCGCCAACAATATGGCGGAAAACTATAAATAACTTTGAAATTGAATTGAAGTAGGCACTTTTGTAATGTACCTGGACAGTTTGTCATTTTATTATGATAATGATTGTGAATGTTTTGAGAGGGCGCTAGTTGGGGATGGTTTTTTTTTCGTTCATTTTTGAGTGAAAGAATGAAAAATTTTGCCAAATGGAGGTGTAAACATATATCGGTTTGATTGATTGTTAATCGATTAATTGAACTATAAGCATTAATTGTTAAATTTCCCCCTTGACTATTTGAAAATTGATTCTTTACCCTTGTTAATGTATTCTCTGTTTGCCTATCCCAAGTAATGTTAGTCCATTGACGTCAAATAAAAATATTTACGTGTGTATAAGTTCATCTATTTCTAAACGATTATTAAACATTTAGTCATTCCGTTTTTTTTTCTTTCGATTTATTGGTAATTTTAATAAACAAATTACAAATTGTCGTTCGAATAGGAGAGAGACGTGAGTCAGTTTTTTTTTTATTTTCGCTGAAAATTGGTAATTAAAAATTCGTTATGCATTTGATAATGAAATATGGAATAAATATAGCCAATTGAAACAATCATAAATTACAATAATATGACGGGTATTATGCAAGTAATGAGTTCAATGTCAAGTATATGTACAACAATTTTCAATGCTTGCATATTTTATACTTTGTGTTTATTATATATCTGTGTAGGCGATGGGAGATGTCATGTGATTCGCACTGAATGGCGTCCATGCACTTGAAAATAGTTTGGGAAACTTTTATAAATACACCATGTAATAAATGGAAAAATCGGTTTTCATTCAGTTCATTCTTAATTGTGCATATTATTGCACATATAAATGCATATATTTTTAGTGTTGTGTGAAGCGTTTCAGGAATTTATGAGGGGATTTTTAAGGGGCGCATTTTTTTCCTTGGCAATTGTGATTATTTCGCATTTAGGAATTGGTGCAATGTTGATAAAGTTGTTTTTTTATTTACATGTTGTTGTTTGTTGAGTTTCTTTTGCTTTTTTTCCATTTGGTTAATTAGCAAAGTGAAATTTTATAATATTATATAGACAGTTGGTAGTTAATTTGACTTAATCGCGATGCGGATCTGTGAAGATTGTGCTTAAATAACGTAAAATTATATATATTCACTTTATAGCTTATTTAATGAAGTCTGACTACTTGAAGCCGACTTGTAAACCGGTCTGTTGTATTTATTGATTTTGATGGAAGATCCAAAGCGATTAGAATGTGTTATTTTGGTCCGTGTAATGTGTAAAATTTCATATCTTATAATTATCGCACATCGTATTATTATAATGTTTTCATTATATTTTCTTGTTTGGTGGTTTATTAATCAAATTGTTATTTGTTACAGTTACACGATTGCACTGTGAAAGTGAATCTTTCAAAATGGATCTCATCTTGGATATAAATTCATGGCTTTATCCCATGGAATTAGGTGAGTTCTCTTTTTTTTTGTCATTTGATGAAATTAAACAACATATGGTTGGCTGTGCTTAACTGTCATCTTTTGACATTTGATTTTTCTGCAATTATAATAACTTGAGTTTTATTTACTGTAATAGCAAAGTTTTGAGGTTTTATGGGATTTCGTTCATGTGGAACTCTTTTTACGTTTTAAATTGTGCATTTTTCCTGTTGAAAAGAATTTTTATTGTTGATTCTGGGATATTTTTATACATCTTAGAAGTTATTTCTGTAACCTAAGTTGACGTTGAAATCGTAATATGGAGTTTTTTTTTGCAAATATCCTATTTACCTTCCACCCTTTGACCTAGATATTATTGACCTTTAACCTTTCTCGATGGGGAACTTATAGTTGCCTACGTGATATTGGTTTAGTATACCAATTTGTGTATTATTATTGGCCAATTGAATTATCAGATTGAGAAATGGAAAAACATGTCGGGGGTCTGTTTGGTGTTGCCATTAGAAACAACAATTAGAAAACGGTGAAAATCGGAAAGGAATGATTAAAATGCGTTGAGATGGCTTTGGATGTGTTCGGATTGCATGACGACTGCAACATCTTCATTAAATGCATCACACAACAACAACTGTGTGCTGATGTTTGTTGTAAATGAACGTAAATCAATTCTTTTTTGACATTGAACTTGAACTTCCCGTTTTATGTGAGATTTTATTATTATGCATTTTGATGCACGTTTTATTTTAATTATACAATAAGAATTGTTTATTTTAGAAAAGAATTTTAATAACGGTGTGGAATGAATGGAACACTCCCCAAAAAGAAAGAAACCAATTACTCATACAATTGTCAAAAAAAAAACAAATGACTCACTGTGGAAATTCAATGTTGAATGTTAATTGAGGAAAATTGTCACCATATTGACAGTGGTGTGTTTTTCCGCGATTTTCCGACATTGTTAAAAGAGTGTGAAAGAGAGAGAGAGAATGAGTGAGAAAAGCAGCGCGGGTGCATCACAAGCGGCACCCCCCATCGTTCCCCCTTTTCCGTCTATATTTCGATGCCATTCGTCGCCATGTCTTCTATCTTTGTCTCACTCACTCTCTCACTTGTTCGCCTCACTGCCAAGTTCATTGCCAAGGCTGGGCATGGGATGGCGCATGCGCCATGCCTGCAATGCGGCCTATGTTTTGTGCCTCTCGGGGGCCTCCTAAGGTGTTGCGTAACCGCCGTCAGTCTCATATATAACATCTGCACAACGTCTTCATATACAGAGAAAAAAAAAACAAAAAAAGACCGAGAAAAAAAATTATTATTTAATATACAAGGAAATTAAAGATTTGTTCGGTTTTTTTTCTTTCTGAATAAGTGGTTTTCGTGTTCATTTTGGGGGCCTCCCAAGAGAAGAGTAAAAAAATACGGAGGTAGAGCGTAGTAATTATACAATACTGCGATGTATATACCAAGGTCAGTTCTGCAAGTGCGTGAGCATTTTGTTTCACACATACCACCAATAATAGTGAAGTCTATGGAGGTGGCTGTGCGCATCCAAAATATTGGAAAAAGGGGGAGAGTTGGATGATGTTTTGTTTTTTTTTTGTGTTGACGACGACGACGATGGGGACTGTTTTTGTATAGCAGCAGGCAGCAGGCCACTACTACCACCACCATATCACCAAGCCAAGACCTATTTGATGTTGTGTCAAGTTGTCATGTCATCTGTGGTTTTATGCATACACACACAAAATTGTGATGTTTTCCTTTTTGACAACGAAAAATTGTACATTTTACCAAAACAGACACACAGAAGCGCGCGTTAAGCAGCAGGATTTTAACAAGGTGACCCCAAAATTGCTTCTTTTTTTCTCTTTAAATAGTTGTCAAGGTCGTATATAACGCCGTGTTATATTCCGTGTATGTTTCGAATAAATATTGCTTGGCAACAAAACAAAACTCGCGCACTATGTGTAATTCATGTTTATTTAGTAAATATGATTTTTTTTTGTTGGTACATTTTTTTTTCTGCTTATTGTTCGGTGTGGGAAGAGGAGTCTGGAGTGTGCAGTTCAAAAGAGGGAGTTTTTGCGGTTTTTGTTGGGACAAAGTGAAAAAGTAGATTGTGTTTTTGGAAAATGTTGATGATGGATTTTCAATTTGGGAATAAAAGGAGCAAAATAAAAATAAAATGTGTGTGTGTGTGTCGGGCGACTCTCGAGGGGATTTTGTGAAAGAGAGGATCAATAGCTAAACGGAATGGTTTTCTTGCTTATTAATAGCCCAGGTAAATTATTTAAAGAGTTTGTTAAGTGAATTAAAGTGGCGGTTCTATCACGAAATTTGAATACACTTTTGTGTATTGAACTTTAGAAAAAAAGAGCGTTTTGTCGAAAAAGAGCCTTGAAATTTTGAAACCTACACCTAATAATGTTTTTTTTTGTTTCTTTTTTTCGTATATGTTTAGATGGCAATCGTGTCTATTGTTCCTCTAATTTGTTTGATTTTTATTACCGTCTGGAAATTACAATGTTTTGTATGATTTGAAATTGTTGGATGGTGTAAATGTTTCCATGTTTGTGTCTTGTGTGTGTGCAAAAAGGCAAGTCTCCTCTTTTATTATGCATCACCAATGCATTCTTGGTGAGCTCAATAAAATTTTATAGAAGTTGGCAGTTAAAAGAACAGTTCTTGCATAAAAATGTTTGAAAATAAGGTGAAATATTGCACATACGGTTTTTGTATAATTTTTTAAAGAAGAAACAATTTTAAAACTATATATTTTAGAGTAACCTTTGAAGTTTGTTGTTATTTGTATTGTCATAGAGACGAAGGAATTAACAAAAAAAACCCACTTGTACTTGACAATCACTCGTTTTTTTCTGTAAATTACAGTCATAACAATGTTGATTATTGAAAATGACAAGTGAGTGTCATTATAATTTTTCGAAAAAAAAGACACTGTAACAATGCCTTTTTCATATGGAATCAGTTTGGAAAAATGTAGACAAATTTCATATAGAAAATGCAGTGTAAAAATATATGTAATTAATCATGTTGCGCTTAGGGCGGTTTCATATGTTGTGTGTGTGTGTGCGTATTTTACGTCACGGCACACTTGGTTAAATAATGTTTAGACCGTTGATGGGTGCGGTGTGCTGGTGGTAGTAAAAAGTGTTTCCAACCAATATCCACATAAAACATTTATCAATGTTGGCAAAAGCCCACAAAGAGAAGAAGAAAAAAAAAAACAAAAATTCCCTGTGTATAAATGTTTGAGGTTGTTGTCAAAATAACCGCACACAGCACGCTTGTGTGTAAAATTTTGTATATGAGGAACCACCATCAGAAAGGCGGGGTAAGGTATAGGGAGATGGGTTGTTTGTTGTTGGAGAGGTTCACGTAGTTCTTGTTGTCGTAGGCCGACGCCAAAACGTGTATGGTTTAAACATCGTCGCACACACATACACATTTCTAAGCGGACAGCCCTTTGCCTATTCCCCTACATTGAACTTGGTTGGTGTTGGAGGTTTTGGGTACTTTATTGATTCACCCATCAGATCAGCTGACCCGCTCTCTGTCTCTCTCTCTATCACCATCCCCCTTTCCACCCCCCTAGTTTTCGTGACACCCACGCAAGGGTGCGGCGCGCACACTAGATGGAAAATCGAGAGAAGTGTAGAAGAAGAAGACGATGAGGTGGCGGTCGGAATTATTGCACAAGGGCATGGCCAACTGTTTTATTTGTCAATGTCGTTTTCAGGACTTATGAATGAAGAATTTTTGAGTGTTTGAAGGGTTTGTGTGTGTGTTTTTTTTTGATTTGGAAAATTTTCTGCATTGATTTGATGGAATTGTTTTCCAGTTCGATAAATCGAACTTTAATTCTTTTTATAGCAGTTTCTATTCTAAATTTAGAATGTAATGTAAAAATGGTTTGAAAATTAATGTTGCACACAGTAAGATTACCATAATTGTCGTATATTTTAGTGAATGACCTCCGTTCACTTTTGTGTTATGTCGGGTGTGATTGGTTGACTCTCGGTTCTTCTTGTTTTAATTAATGTATATGTGTGTGTTTTAATATTGGTTGCGGTCTAGTGTCCTTGGAATTGTTATATAAGATAATCGGAATTGAGAATCAGACAAAACGACAATATAACCAACCACTATTGCACAGATTAGGGATTATAAAATATATTGCCAATAAAGAATGGAAATGAAATGTTAAAAAAAAACTAGAATTCAACAAGCATGATAATGTGTTTCCCTTAACAACGGGTCATGTGTGTTTGTGAGAGTCTAGGATGATGGGATATTCGTGGTGATTTTTGTTTAACATGCACGACTGAATTCGAACAAATCACGTTCGGTTAATTAATATTATTTTTGATCGTAGAGTGTGTAAAATGGTTGACCTTGGAATTGGCACCTGAAAAATTAATCAATTTTTCGTAAGAGGGCAATAAAGTTGTTTGTGTTAGTACAGAAAAAAAAATCGAATTAAAAATGTATTGATAAAATAGAAAGAACTAATAATGATTCAGAGTGACTAAAGTGTTTATGCATAAAATTGCATTAATCATCGAATAAATGGTTTCATTGTTTTTAGTAAATATATAAAATGGATATGTTTTTTTTTCGCTTTCAGGTGATAAGTTTCGATTAGTGTTGGCGACAACATTACGTGAAGATGGTTATCCGGATAGTGGTGATTGGAATCCACAAGGATTGGAGAATGAAGGTTCGAGGGCGGACAGTTTTGAATATGTGATGTCTGGAAAAGTGTATCGAATTGAAGGTGATGAGGCGGCTGGTGAACCATCGAGCAGATTGTAAGTTGATTTTTATTGTCATAATTTTTTGTTGTTGTAAACATTTGCTTGTACACATTTTTTTCGGAATTAAGGTTAAAGGAAGTTTATGTGAAAACGTGTGAAATTTGTAAAAGTTTAAAGTAATTAGTTGGATATCTTAAAATCAGTTCCGTTTTATTATTAAATGAATGAGTGTGTAATTATATGGTTGTGTGTGTTTTTTTCTCTTGTTGTTGTTGAGAATGGTTTTTAAGTTGAATGAAATTTGTAGGTATTAAATTTTTTGGCACAACAAAGAGAAATAATAATGTGTACTTGAAGAGGTATTTCATTTTTCATTCCTCTTAATTTGAGAATAATTTTTTTCTCTTGCCAATATTCAAGGTAATATGTAGTTTCTCGTTTTTTTTCTGGTATGGTGTTATAATTCGATTGACAGGAATGGTTTGACCTTAAAACGGGGCCCCATAAAATAACCGAGTGTTGTACTGTGAAATGTAGTTTTTTTTATTTCGAGTTTACTTCCTCTTTATACATAATTAAATGTGTACAAGTAAATGTTAACAATATGCGATTTATCGTTTTTTTTTATTTTTGTTATGGTTTTTGTTTGTAGTGTAATTAAAATATGGTGGCACAGTGCTGGGAACCACCCTGTGTTTACTGATATTATGAAGCAGTGAACACAGCTGGTGGTATCTCAGTATTTTTTCACCATTATCCTGCATAAAAAAATCTGTTTTTTTCTTATTTCTAAATTGATTTTCAGCTAGATTTGAATTTAGGGGTAATTTTCCATTTAGCAGCTAGTGCCATCTATTACAGTTAGTTGTAATGTTTGTGTATTAGTAATACAGGATTAGATAAAATGGCTAACTGGTTCTAGATTACATAATTTGAGTTTTTTATAGAAAATGCATTAATTGTTTTAAGATTTTCTTAATTACAGTACGAATAGGGATTAAATAAGGGATAATACATAATGAAACTGTATTTTCAACATTGTTTTATTGGTATTTTTCGTCTAAAAAATTTTCAATTTCCCATTGTATGAAAATTGTCGTTTTCCACATTTTCTGTTTGTTTTCCGAATTTTAAAGGTGACAATTTGCACGTGCATTTCATTTTATATAAGTGATGTGTAATAAATTGGCAGTTTGGCCACCTGAAATCGAAATAGCCAAACAAACATCACATACGGAAAAAAAAAGGCATAATAAAGTTGGCGCAGTACAGTGGATTGTTGTGGGCTTGCATAATACATTTATGCAAAATGAAACATAGATACGTTTATAAAATATATATATAAAGGCTAAGCGATTGTGTGTTTAACATATAGTTAACATAGTGGCGAATAGGAAGGTGTTTTATTTTCGGTGTCTGGATGCCTAGATGGTCCATTTTGTTGGACGCAAAACACTCAGCTGTTTTAATATGTCTCTGTATGTTGTTGGATAGAAAACATTTTCGAATAGTATTTGAAATGTAGTAGAAGAGAGAAATATTATATTGTTTGAGAAGAGAATCATCAGAAAGTTTCTTATTTAATTGTGGTGGTTGTGTGTGATTTTTATATGCTGTGCGATTTAATACTGTGTGATTTTTTTATATTTTTTTTTGCTATTAACTGATTGATTTTTTTTTGAATGTTTGCTAATTAAATGGCTTTTTGTATTAATATAAGTAACAAATGTGCAGATTCTTTTTTACTGACTGTTATTTGAGACTTGTGATTTTTTTTTGGTTAATTTTTGGAACTAGTTCAAAAGTTGGTGTGTAATTTTAGATAAGATTTTTGTGGCTGTGTGAATTTGATTTGTAATTTGAACGCTATTTTTTTTTGTGCTGTGCATTATGTAATGTGCATGAGTGCATTGATTGTTTCTTTTATATAAATTTGCTCTTCTAGTTTTTCTTTTTTGTAGGTGAAAATTTTATATGCTTTTATGGGGGCACATAAATCATGTGTTTTTTTTTGTTATGGTCTTGAATGGTGGGGGTCCGATTAATTACCGATAAATAAAATAAACAAAAAAATAAAGTAGTTGAAAAAAACACACAGTAAGCGTTGCATTCGAGAGAGAAAGAAAAAATTGATTGATTTCCGGAAATGAACCGGAACGCGTAGTGGGCCCCGTGCCAGAGGCGCGTTTACACAACCGAAATTTTGAATACTGTAAATGCACTATCTGGTACGACAGTCCACTGTGTGCATTCTGCCCATAGTTTTATTTCCTCTGCTTCTTCTTCTTCTTCATATTTTTTCAAAAAATGTTCCACTTTTTTTAATTATTATTTATGAATTGTTATATAATTTTTTTTTTGAATTGTATCTAAGTGTACTTAAATGTAATTTATTTGTTATGTAATTTTTTGTTGTGCATGGTCTAGGGTCGATTTGGAATAAATGTGTATACGTTTGCCAAAACTTCTGATGATTATCTAATTGTATTTTTATTAATGTTTGAGTGTGTGTTAAAAGGTCGAAATTTTTTAGATATTTATGTGTGTGTGCATCCATGTAGGATTTATTTATAAATTTTATAATAATATAGTTGTAAATTCTAGACAGGTTTATGATGATGTTTTGTTCTATATTGTAATTTATTAGGCCCCTTTTTTTTCTAAGCGAAAAGTGATGTACTTGATTTGATTTTCTTTTTGTTGTTAATATAAATAAAACGATGTTTAATAAAGTCGTTCTCTCTTTTCTCCATACATTGATTAGATAAATTTCGTTTAAGAAGTTGATTGAAATTTTTTAGCTTGTTTACCGTTGAAATATTGGGAAATATTTAGGAAAATTGTCGCATTTAGCTACGTATATTATAAGAAAATTGTTTGGATTGGTGCCAAGTGGGAATTGGCACATTTTGCTTTGTTTTACCGGTCAATATATAGAAATTCGAACTATCGGAATTATTTAGGGGGATTTTTTTATCATATAGGTTTTTGTTTACTGAATTATTGTAGGCGGTTTTGGAGAGTATCGAATTGAATTGATTAGAGAGGATGATGATGATGATTCACTGGACCGCTACTCAGATTAAAGGACGATGTACACGGTGGCAGTGTGGTTAGCTGGTTGTGTTTTTGTATCACGACCACTATCCATACTCCCTTCGTGAATTTCGTTGAACTTCACACGAAAAAAAAGCGTCCATAGAACGAAGAGCACCACAGTATGCCGTGGATGTGTAAATATGTTGCTAGTTTTTAAGATGGCTTTGATGGTGACATATTGTCAATTGATTTGGTTTGTTTGTGTGTTACAGGGCGGCGTACGTGTCGTTTGGTGGACTGTTGATGCGACTGCAAGGGGATGCGAATAATCTGCATAGTTTTGAAGTGGATCAGCATATGTACTTGTTGATGAAGAAAATTTTTATGTAGAATCTATTGAAGATTATTTTTTTATAACTATGTACAATGTGTTCAAATGTAATTATAAGTTTTTACTATAAAAAAACTACTGTGCATTTTTTTTCTTGGTCTAATGCGCTGTAAATGCATTTCTTGTTGTGGTTGATTAGATGCGGTTGAAGACGCGCATTACGAAGAAGTTGGGATGCGCTTCTGGTTTCAGTTCGCATGCCAGAGTGATTAGTTCCTCGATAACCTGGAACAGGAGTGGAATTAGTGGAGTGGTTTGTTATGGTGGTGTTTTTTTTACTTTGTCTTTGTTGAATTCGACACTGCGAGCCATGCAGTTGAGGTTCTCTTCGGTGTCTTTGTCGATTTTAGCGGCAATGTCCTCTTTGGAGCCCAAGTGTTTCGCTTCGTATTGTTTGAAGAGACGATCGCGTTCCATTCGGTAGAATTCTATTTCGGCTTGGGCCTCTTCGCGGGCCTGTTTGATTCTTCGGGTTTTGCCTGAAGAATTTTGGGGATTTTTTGATTAGAAAGTAGGCAACCAGCAATGCAATTGTTTGGCGCATAGGAAATTCAATTGAGAACAATTTAAAAACTGTAAATTGTTTCATGAGATTCGAAACTAATTGGCAGAATTGAAAACGACATGAAAAATTGCAAATATTTTTGCACAAATTTAGGCAATTTGGTTAATTATTATTAATTGAGTGTTTTTATTGCGTTTATGTAACTTTATTTTGGAAATACTCGTATATATGGAATTTTATGTGTTTTCTAAATACAAATTGACACTTTTGCCAAATATTATTGTTTTGGATGTAAAGTGCAGTATGAAGTGATTTTCAACATATTTTTGTAATAAGGCTCTCCTGCCAGGAATAACATGAATTCATCTAATTTTATCTAGCTAAGCTATTTTAAAATTTTTACTTACGTTTACGTGCCTCGGCGACTTTTTCTGCGGCCCTTTTTTCCGCAGTTAATAACTGTTGAATGCCTTGAGTTTGACTTGCCATTTTTCGTCCACTATATCAACTTCTTTTCAGTGTGTTTTTAAAACGGATATATTATAAATTATTTCAAGTGCCTCAATTACTAAATTGACTTTAGAAATTTTTGTAGAGGGGCAACGGATATTTAATTTTAAAATAGAATTATGTATTTTGCGTATTTGTGGTTGCATAATGGTTAAGAACAGTTTTTTACTGGATTTGGTGGATTTTAATGAAAGGACGTGCTACGGTCTAACCATGATTTATTTGTACATAATACAGTATAAACGAAAATTTACAAAGGTTACTACTAAAGTACTATTCACCAATAAATCCTGAAATCAAATAGATGAGATTAGTGCACGTTTTAGAGACGTTTTTTAGCAACTTACAATTAATTTAGGATTTAAGCAATTGATGTCTAAGGATTAGGAATGGGGCACCAAAACCGGATCCAAAGAATACGATAAACAATGCTGTTAACTTGAATCTGTTGTTGATGTCGAAGGGTAGATTCTGAAATTAAAAATATTATTTAATATACCGAATAGACAAATCAATCGTGTTCATTATATAATAATTTCTGGGGGTGTTTTTTGTACCTCTCCGGGAATGCCTCCATGTCCATGGTTACGGACAAAGGTCTTAATTGCGTTTCTTGCGAGAAGGGTGCCTCTTCCAATCATTTTTAAAGTTTAATTTGTTGTAAATCACAAAAATTTTAATGTTATTGCAGTGGACTTTGAGAAAATATGGCTGACTATTTACTGAAGTTGGCCACTTACTTTAGGGGCTTTGTTTAGAAAAGTTACTAAATACGCCATTTTGTAGCTAAATTAACTTTGTGTTTTAAAACTTTTGTTTAATAAATTTACCTTTTATTTTAGGTTCATATAAATAAAAGCAATTGGAGGAATCCAAAAACCAAATCCAAAATACAGACAGAATAATAAACTCATCTTTCCAGGTTTTCCAAGTGATTTTCCAAATGGCAAATTCTAAAAACAGATTTTTGTTATTACGAAATTAAATAACTTTAAATATTACCTCTCCTGGTATATTGCCTTTTAGTTCTTTATGACTTTGCCTTTTGAGGGCATAATTATTTGCATTTCTTAATAATAACGCACTTCTCCTAAACATTTTCTTGTTTTCTTTTGTTTGTTTAAATAACAGTCTGGGTAACATAAGCAACCAACAAGTAACTATCAAAAGACGAAATGACGTTATGCGCATACATCACAGCACACCACGATTTCATCAACAAGTAAATAATTATCAAAGATTAATTATTTTTCTTACGATAACAATTCAACAATTATGACATATTCTTTAGTAATACCGTTTATCAGTTAGTGTCATACTAGATAGTAAAAAATAAATATGTTTTCTAATTCCCGAAAAAGTTTTTTACTAGTCAATCTACGAACATATAACTTATTCAAAAATGCATCTACAAATAAAATTAAAACGAATATCGACGTCCACAGTGACCATTATCTTGTAAATAACTTGCTTTTATATGCAAATTAACTTCCATTTAACATTCTATTTGTTATAGGCCAATAAAAAGCACATGTCCGAATTGGTGGAAGATTTAAAATCAAAAACAGCAAAGGTCTTAAAAGGGGGTGAAGAAAAGGCTGTTAAAAAACATATTTCAAGGGGCAAATTACTGGCTAGACAACGAATAAATCTTTTAATAGACAAAAATACTGCCTTTTTGGAGTTATCAACTCTCGCTGCTTATGATATGTACGAGAAGAATGTGTCATCAGCAGGCATGATTACTGGCATTGGAAGAATCCACAAGTAATGACTAAACCATACGAAAAAATCCATTTATTCACCAAATTCCTTTTCAGTCAGGAGTGCGTCATCGTCGCTAACGACGCCACAGTCCGGGGAGGCGTTTATTACCCAATAACAGTCAAAAAACAACTACGAGCCCAGGAAATCGCCGAAGAAAACAAATTGCCTTGCATTTACCTTGTCGATAGTGGCGGTGCTAACCTCCAACACCAAACCGATGTGTTCCCCGACAAGAACCATTTTGGACGGAACTTTTTCAACCAAGCCAACATGTCAGCGAAGGGAATTGCCCAAATTGCGGTTGTTATGGGATCTTGTACTGCCGGTGGGGCGTATGTGCCTGCAATGGCGGACGAATCGGTGATTGTTCGGAATCAGGGCACGATTTTCCTAGCTGGACCGCCGTTGGTTAAAGCAGCAACGGGGGAGGATGTAATAAATCGCTGAAAACAATTAAACCAATGATAATTGTTCGATTTTTTAGGTGAGCGCCGAGGATTTGGGCGGTGCTGACTTGCATTGCTCCAAGTCAGGAGTAACTGACCATTACGCTTTAAATGACGAACATGCTCTGCATCTAACAAGGCAGATAGTTAAGAAATTGAATCGAAGTCGTGCCGAAACGTTCGCTCAGCCTTTCAAAAACCCGGAATATAGTAGTGAAGAGTTGTATGGCATTGCAGAACGGGATTTACACAAACCGTTCGATGTGCGGGAAGTGATCGCTCGTGTTTTCGATGGATCTGAGTTGAAAGAATTCAAAAAGAAGTATGGAGAGACATTGGTGTGTGGTTTTGCTAGTTTGTATGGGAAAACTGTGGGCGTGTTGGGGAATAATGGTGTTCTGTTCTCGGAGAGTGCCGTGAAAGGTGCACACTTTATTGAATTGTGCACCCAGCGGAAGATTCCGCTGATTTTCCTGCAGAATATCACTGGGTTTATGGTGGGACGAGTTGCTGAAACTGAAGGCATTGCCAAGAATGGGGCCAAGTTGGTGACTGCTGTGGCGTGTGCGAAAGTGCCGAAAATCACATTAATCATCGGGGGGTCGTATGGGGCTGGAAATTATGGAATGTGTGGAAGGGCGTATTCGCCACGGTTTTTGTACATGTGGCCAAATGCGAGGATTTCTGTGATGGGCGGACAACAAGCCGCTCAAGTTCTGTCGCAAGTGGCCGGTCGGAATTGGGAGAAGGAGGAGAAAGCTGCATTTGAGCAGAAGATTGTGGATAAATTCGATGCGGAAGGATCGCCTTATTACAGCACTGCCAGGTGAGTGTTTTTTGAACTGTTTGTTTTGTTTTATTTAATAATTTTGGCTTGTAGATTGTGGGATGATGGGATTATTGATCCGAAATCCACTCGACAAGTGTTGGGGTTGAGTCTTTCGGCTGCACTTAACAGTGAAATTGAAGACACCAAATTTGGTGTGTTTAGAATGTAAATAAGAATTTTTTTTTATCAAATAATTGTATGGTTTATTGAATATATTTTAAAAATCACTTTGAAATTTGCGTTGTGTCTCTCTTCTCTATATGCCTTAACTGTTTCTTTTTAATTTTCTTGAGCTTTTTCGTATTAGTAATTACTTGAACTATTTCTGATTTTTTCCTATTTTCTTCTTGTCGTTTTATATTATCTCTACGTCTTTGTTTTTTTAATTCCTTCTGTTCTGCAATTTGTGCTTTAATTGCATTTGAGGCTTCTTTAATCCGTTTCCTTTCCTCTCGTTGTGCTTGCTTTTTTTCAAATGATAAACGAATACCTTTCGTCTTTATGATAGAGGAAAATTTTTTCTTTTCACTCTTCCACACCCGACCCGATTTTGGTTTACCTTTTGGTATTTTGGGAATCCTGCAAAAGAATTATTGTTGAATTTTCTATTACTTATACATATATTCTTAAATAACTTACTCTGTCGTTTTTCCTTTATTTAACTTTTTTGAGACCATTTTTAACAACTTTTTTCACAATGTTTTCATAAAATTAACCCAACTTTCTTGACACGCGGAAGATCAAAATAACTAGGGAATTTTTTGTTTTTATGTTGTCGCAAGTGCAGTGTGAAGTTAGTTACTACATACAGGGTGAGCAAAAAGTAAATATATTTGTTTATAAATAAACTTTTATTTCAGAAAAATGTTAACAAACTCCAAATAAAATCTTAATAACGATGATAAGAAATAATAATTAATAAAATATTTATTATATGGATACATATTCAACAATAAATTGAGTTAAAAAGTATTGAAATAATAATATTATAATGAACATGTTAATAAATAGATCATACCGCTATTTTAATAAAATTCTTAATAAATCTGTATCAACACTCCAAGAACAAAACTTTCACAATCAACAGCTTATCCGCAGTTTGACCTTGACAAAAACCCAGTACACTTCATCAACCACTTTACCGAGAAGTAAAAAGAAAATGGTAAGAAGAAATTAACTAAAATTTTCATAAATAACTTTAATAACGTTCCATTTTATACGTTTCCATTACAGTCTTCTCCAAAATTAAGCAAGGAAGAACGAGACACGGTCTTATCACCACTACTACAACAGGGCTGGTCCGTTGTCCAAGATCGCGATGCAATTTACAAGGAATTCCTCTTTAAAGATTTCAATCAAGTACGAAAAACAAACCCATTCCATATAACAATAATATAATAATTATCGGGTTTGTAGGCCTTTGGTTTCATGACTCGAGTCGCTTTATTAGCTGACAAAATGGACCACCATCCCGAATGGTTTAACGTCTACAACAAAGTCCAAGTAACCCTCTCATCGCACGACGTAAACGGCATTAGTGGTCGTGACATAAAACTGGCCACTTTTCTGGAAAAGGCCTCCAAACAAGTCTCTTAAACAACCCAAACACACAAACGAATAGATAACAGGTTTCTATGGACCAAAAAACTATCAAATTCTGTTTTGTTATATCTTTTATTAAACGTTTACAGCATAACTAATTTCATATGATTTTAGAAACAGCCATTTGTTAATTATCACATAATACTTGTCCCATTATAAATGTCTCTTTGTGGATGTCACTTCGGATTCCTGTGGGGCACTTATAAACCTGACCTTTTTGTACTTTGCACACAGCATCTCTTTCAGTTCCATACTATGGGTGTAATCTCGCGTCTCGCACACAACCTTGACCTAAAACCAATTCCCAATTGCAGTAAACACAAACAATATGCGACTGGATTAACCTACTTCAACGCTGAACACATCGGAGGAGACCCAAGCACGTTCGTGGATCACGTCTTTAATAGAAACGCCATGAGAGGAGATGTGTTTGCATAATTCGGCTATACCGCCCGGCCTGTCGCTGACTGTGACTTTGAATTTAATCAGACGACCGTCGGCGGCGAGGCCGCGTTCTAAACATCGACCGAGGATTGTGGTGTCGATGTTTCCGCCACTGAGAATCAAAACAATCCTAAAGAAGACAGAAAAAAAGGTTAGATGTTGAAAAGGATGGCAGGAGAGTAAAAGGCACCGTTTTCCCTTGAATTCGTCCAATTGTCCTGCGAGAATTGCGGCTAAACCGCACGCTCCTGCACCTTCGACGACGCATTTCTCTAATTCGACAAGTCGAAGAATCGACAAAGCGATCCATTCTTCAGATACAACCACCATTTTGTCTACAAGGTTCTTGGATGTCTCCCAAGCGTTGTAGCCGATCATCGGCACTGCCAAACCATCTGCTAACGTTCCTTCAATGTGAACAGAAGCGGGATATTCGTTTTCCATCGCTTTTGTGTAACTGGCGCAACGTTCAGACTCCACACCCTGAAATCAACGTTTCTTTTTGGTTTTACGACTGTATTAGTTCCTGTGGAAGCTTACGATTATCTTTATATTAGGGTTTAATGTCTTAACAGCCACTGCAACGCCTGCAAGTAGCCCTCCACCGCCCGTTGGCACCACAATTGCGTCCACATCTTTAACTTGCTCTAAAATCTCCAGTCCAATAGTTCCTTGTCCGGCGATTATCCTCGGATGATCGTAACTGTAAACCGTTCATTGTTTTTTGTTATTTGTTCAACCGGGAAGAGGAAGTTGGGTATTTTACCCATTAATGTAGGTCAGGCCTTGCTCTTTGGCCATTTTGATAGCGATTTTCTTCGCTTCGCCCATGTCTCTTCCTTGGATGACGACAGTCGCATTGAATTCCCGACATTTCTGTATTTTCATGATCGGAGCAATGATTGGCATCACCACAGTTATCGGAATTCCTAGTTGAAAGCCGTGGTAACATACCGCTTGAGCGTGATTACCCAAAGAGGCGGCGATGACTCCGCGATGCTGTTGTTCCGGTGTCAGCATTAACATTGCATATCTAGCGCCTCGTTCCTTGAAACTGCAACAATTCCACATTATAATTCATTGGTTTTTTTGTTGGTTTGAAGTTGTACCTTCCAGTTTGCTGGAGAAAGTCCCTTTTTAGATAAATATCCATTCCGGTCAACTTGGATATGTGTGAGAACTGCATATAAAACCGGTCCATTAATGATTAGTAAAATAAGGAGCGTTTCTTACATTGCATGGTGTGTTCACGATTCCAGATTTGATTCTGTAAGCGGCTGAGGTGATTTCTTCAAAACTCACAACAATTGGTGTGTTTGGGTCACAACATGGATCTTCTTCCAACATATCGTTAATCTCCTGTGAAAGGAAATGATTTAAATAATGTGTTTACAACAACTTTGTACATACCTACATTTGCATCGCACTCTGATGCATCGGACGAGTATGTGTACGTCTCCATTTCTTTCAAGAAAACCTGTGGACCCTCTTTGATTGATATTTATTCACGGACGGCCTGTTAACCTCTTGTTAATATTAAATATAAGTTTTTATCAGAAGTATGATGCTGATTGGAATAATTTTTGTGTTATTAAAACTTATTTCTGAGTTTTGATGATAAATGCAGCATAGTTTACAAACATGTTCGAGGCACACGTTATCTTTTAATAAATGTGGAGCTATTTTAAAGATGTTTTGACTTTCGCTCAATAGTTAATTGGTATTTGATAACAATAAACTACTATATTCTTGGTGGGAGAAGCTTGTTAATTAGTTTTCAACATTTTAGACTTGAGGCAAATTTACGAGTATTTATGCAGATAAAGAAATGTACATTTTGTGTACTACTGTTGGAAATCTTCGATCACTCTTCCTAGTGAATGAGTGGTAATTTTTAATCTGCGATTTAATTGAATGCGTACCTAAGTGTTTTAGAAATCCCCTGCAATTTGAATGATGTAATTTAGCGCAAAAATTTAAATTTGGAAACTGTTAGGGACTTTTGGTCATTTTAGTAGACTGTACCTAACTTCACGTTACGGAATTTTGAGAATTTGACAGATTTTCAAAAATTCTAACCTAGAAATTAGCGTAATTTTTACCAAATCTTTTTAACAATCTTAAAAAGTATTTTACATAAAATGTCTAACAAATTACAAGTTCGTCCTTTTGACAAGGTTTTAGAATGTCTAACTAAACCAAATGTTAAAGTTACAAAAACTTTGAAACACCAAGTAAACTCTAACCTATGCCCCTTTAAATAAATAAAAAAACTTTTGTCTATTTTTCTAGTGTGCTGTTGAGAAATGTGTACGAGAGAAATTCGCCACAATGCATACAAGATTAAAATTAAACAACGTTTTCCCACAACTACATCGAGAACTGCATAAAAGTTATTTAATGGAAAATATTTCCTATCTTTCGGACAAATACGAGGTGATTATACGCCAATTTCCTCTCACACAATGTGTATTACATTAAACGTTCCAGTCCTTGGATGCAAGTCGTCCGTGGCTGTGTTACTGGGTCGTCCATGCTTTATCAATCTTAGGTGCTAAGTTAGACGACAGTTTTAAGAATAAAATAGCCAATTTTATTGGAAAGTACGCCACTCTACACAATTTACTAAACCACTTAAATACCAATTTTTGTTTTCTTTTAGATGTCAGAGCCCTAAAGGAGGATTCGGCGGCGGTCCAGCCCAGTTCCCCCATTTGGCTCCCACTTACGCCGCCGTAAACACTTTAGTAATCTTAGGAACCGAATACGCCTACAAAATAATCGACCGGAAGAAGTTGTACGAATTCCTTAAAAGCGTCCGACAACCGAATGGTTCCTATGCCATGCATATAGGCGGAGAAGTGGACATTCGAGGCACTTACTGTGCCTTGGCAGTTGCCAGTTTAACGAATATTATAACAAAGGACCTCGTAGAAGACACTGCTGAGTGGATATCAAGGTTAACATGGAATCAACCTGTTGAATCTTTCTTAATTTTTGTTTTTTCAGTTGTCAAACGTACGAGGGCGGTTTTGCCGGCTTTCCAGGCATGGAAGCACATGGTGGTTACACGTTTTGTGGCCTAGCAGCTTTAGTTATATTAGGAAGAGATCAATTATGTGATAAAAGTAGCCTGCTGGTTTGCTATACTAATTCACTTGATAGATTTAAGAATGTTTTATACAGTTAACGATTTTAGCGATGGCTGGTTCATAAACAGATGAAATTTGAGGGTGGTTTTCAAGGTAGAACTAATAAACTTGTTGATGGGTGCTATTCGTTCTGGCAAGGTGGTGCGTTTCCAATTTTATATTCACTTTTAGCAAAAGGTAAACATCGAAAACCAAAACTAGACATTATGTAATTTTCCAACTTTTTTGTAGACGGTTATGTGGTGCCTGATCATTTATTTGACGAACGAGCCCTGCAAGAGTACATTTTATTCTGTTGTCAAGGTGCTTCGGGTGGTCTTATTGATAAACCTGGAAAAATGCCAGACGTTTATCATACGTGCTACACATTGAGTGGTTTATCAATTGCACAACATTTTTGGCAATCCACGACAGTTTTAGGACCCGATTCAAATAAATTAGTAAGCAAATAAAAGTTATTTTCAGTGAATTTTTAGAGGTAAAAATGTGTTGTTTTCGCAGGAAGTTGTACATCCTCTGTATAATATTAGAGCAGACTTGGTGAAGCAGGCCTTACTCTATTTTAGTACATCGCCTGATGAGAATCAGGAAGACGTTTCTTGTGGTTTTGTTTGATTACTACTTGTTGTAGAGATTATTTTTAAATATAACAATTTTTTATTCGTTTTATTTATTGTTAATTACAGAGACCGATATTTACATTGCCATCTGTCGGTGACTTCCCACACCACTTTAGTTCTTCTATTTCCTAGCCAACTATTTACTTTTCATACCGCTATTTTTTTCTCAGTGCTGCGAGAGTGTTTGGTTCGTTTTGTTGTGTGTGTATCGTTTTCGATAAAACGCTGTTAATTTTGTGCTACATCAAATAATCGTGCAATAATTATCATGTGCTGTTATCTGTTTTTGGATTTGTGTACGTAGAAGAAAAAAAAATCTAACCTAAAAAATTGTAAAAGGAAAACCGTTAAAAAGGACGAAAAATGTTTGCGAATGGTTTTGTTGTTGGCGATGGCTCGTGGAATTTGCGAGTACATGTTACCGATTTACAAACAGAACGTTTGATTCGTGTTAAAGGAGATGTCCACATCGGTGGTGTCATGCTGCGACTCGTCGAAGACTTAGGTACGCACAATTTCAAATCCTGTTTGTTTTAATTAATAACTGTTAGTGCACCTGTTGCCATTTGCACCCGTACACACATTGGAAGCCGCCCCTAGGCGATTTTTAGCCTCACATACAGAAATAAAGCCGACGTAATAATATTGCAAAAAAAATGTTTATTTTCAGTCGTCGCACCGAAAAAGTGTAGAAAGTCAATGGAAAAATCGTAAAATAACCAAACATGGATAAACGAAACAAAAATTGAATCTTTTGTAGGCGTATTTATCTTCAGTTGTTTGGTATTTTCTGTTTAGGCGGATTTTATATTGCGATACAAACGAAGCATGTCGAAATGTTATTAATAAATAACATCAAGTCGAATTATCATATAAAATGTGTGTGGGGAATGGAATATGGTCCAGTGTATTGGTATGTTGGATATGTCACGTATGACCGTACGGCTGGTGTTTTTCAAATGGACAATTGCTGCAGAAATCAGCAACTGGCAACGTTTTGCTGTTATGGTACCATAAATGGCTGTAGTTTGGCGTGTCACGATGACGTACCTCCTTTTAACTGCAAGGTCGTGTGCTGGCTAGGCCATCCAGATTGACCGTGACACATTATGCTGAACTGTGGATGGAATCCGCCCTAAATGAGGGCCTAGCCCAACGAGAGCGTGCGACAACATTGACGTTTGTCATGCCAGATTGCGGATTAAAACAACTGCAAAATGGACAATGAGCATTAATTTACATAATTATGAAGATAGCGTAATAGCTTTATTTATAACTGCGAAAAATGGAATTAATTTCATGGTTTTAAAGGTTAAATCGAGTTTGCTGGAAGTGAAGTAGCTGGCTATGAAAATCGAAATGCTGATTTATGGGAATTTTCACCATTCAATGCACACACAGATGGCTTTGAGATGGTAGCAAATTGAATGGCTTTTAGAGTTTGATTTGTTGTTTCCTATATGAAATATGCATTTACATATATTGCTCAATACAATTATTATGTCATTCCTTGTATGGCCATTTTAACTTTCTAGACCTGAATCTCTCTCTGCCTACGGTTTGTGTGAAAATTTTAAATGCCGCCCAAAAGGATTGCAGTAAAACTAACGGTATTTCCGTGCTGCTTCTTTGTGTCCACACAGATTTCGTATTGACTTTGAATACATGATAAATTTTTCGTTTTGTCAATGAAATTGTATACGAATGGTGTCGGATTACAAACGACCACTGTGTTTTGTATACCTGAGTTCTGTAAAAATGGAGAATAATTATGTTGGAGTAATATAGAAAATTTGTTTAGTGGATGTGAGTTTTTCTTGGCGCTGTGACAAGAGAACATGAATCACATATCTATTAATAAATAAGACGGCTTCTGAGAGACATAAATATAGATGGCTGTGATTTGCATATGAGAATGACGTCATTGATAATGAAATTTTACGAAGAGGGCCACAAGAACGGAAGGAAATGGTTGGAAGAATGCTGTGGAATTTTCCCATTTTCTGATTTGAATGGCATTTTAAATTGTTTATTAGTTAATTTGCACTTATTAAAGGAGGTGAATGGACTTGGATGTTTTCCACTTACTTATCTGCAATAATAAATTGTTTGTTCAATTGGTACATTCTGTGTACCTTGTTGTTATTTAGCGGGCGTTTATTTTCAGTGCATTCGCCCTTTTCTCGGTTTATTTTCTAGTTTATTTTCTTTAGGCAAATGGCGTGCAAAGGAGAGACTCTCTGACCTATATTATTAGTGAAATAAACGTGTTTCATCCGATTTAATGGACAAGAATAATTGTTTAGGCGAGTTGAACAACCTTATCCAATCGGAATATTGACTTATTTTCGTACTTGCTGATGGAGAACGATTTACATATATATTTTTTCGTGGTATAAGATAAATTTTCTGAATGCAGAATGTTTAAGATTGTTTTTATTCACTCATCTGGTTTCCGTCTTAATATCTCTCTTCTTAACATTTCACAGATGTATACAGTTTGACTGGTTTTTAATTTGTTGGTGATGGAAAAAGCAGGCGCATCACTTGATATTAAATTCAATTAAAATTTAATTGGTCAATGGTGATGTTACCGTTTATTATTATTGTTTTTATATTGTATGAATAAATTGTTGGACCAGATGTGATGGCAGAAGTTTGAATTATTCAGTGTATTAAATCGATTTGGTGTTGTTTATCTTTAAATGCCGAATCTATAAACAACAATATAATGTAATGATTATATTTTAACACGTGCTTGGAATTGGAACGAGAATAAATGACCCGGAATATAGAATATAATATGGTGTTTGTTCTAATTTTATAAATAGAAGAGAGGAAAAGGGTGGATTTTAATGGTTTCCTGGTGGAAATGTTCAATATGTGGGAAATGTGGTGTTTTTTTCCTGGTTTTGTTGGGGTGTTCTTATCTAATCATAATCCAATAAAAGACATTTTTTTTATTATGTTTAAGATGGTATTTACATTAGGAATCAGACTGATGTTTTTGTGGGAACGAAAAATGTTTTTATCCAAAAGTTTTGTTGGAACGCATTTTGAGAGTCTGTGGATATTTTTAACTTTTGTATACATATAAATTGTTCATTCTTATATTTAAACATGAAAAATAAACAAGTTTCTAAATTTTGGGTTTTACAATACATTTTTTTTGGGTACTCTATGTAAACAAGACTTATTTGGTAGTGTAATTTACAATTATTGTTTACGTCAGAGATTAGAGAATGCAATTAAAATGTTATTTACTCTTTAAATAACATAATTTATTATATATGTGAGTTGAAACAGTTTTAATTGAATCATAAATAAATCGATATGGGTTATAAATTAATTGGTATGCATGCAAGTTGGCTGGTTAAATAATTTGTACAGATTACTGTGTATTATTGACAGAAGAGATAAAAGGTTGCTTGGATCCGGTGGAAATGCTATTAGAGAGTGGACTGTTCCAATTTCAATGGGAATATTAGGGGTCTGACCCCATTTTATCGCCTAGAGAAAAAAATACGAAACTAGGTGGAAATAGGTCAGAGTTATAAAAGAATTGGCGTGAATCGATAAATAACATTTAATACGCCTACTGGTTTTATGTCATTTGAAGTCTTACCAGGGTAGGTCATTAATGAAAATTTAATTAGAAAAACTAAATTTGAATTTCCCGCCTGATAATCTTAAAAACCGATTTTAAAATTTGAAATTTGACCGCTACGTTGTGTAAGTTTAACTAAGGTTCTTTTTAATAAGTTCTGTGTGAATTGGGAAATGAAAAATTATATAATTTTAAAATATTAAATATATTGAAACGAAATTGGTTTGAAATTTGAATGACAAGCAAATGAAAAATTAAATTAAATTAAAAATAACCAAGATCACCAGAGTAAACTCGCGACAAGAAATTAAATAATTGAATATTAAATCAATCAACAAATTACAGTCAACATACAAAAACGAAATAAATGGAACATTAAAAATGTGTTGTTTAATACCCCACACCTTAAGACATACCACCCTCCTGGACCTAGAGCTCAATAATTCGGTCCTTGTGTTCGAAGAGGAGGTTAGGCAATAGGCCGATGGCAGTCATGACACGGGCCCACAATGTCTCCACCGATGTAAGGTGTATATGTGACAGATCACTGTACAAGGCATGTACAACAAAATCAATAGATAAAAATAAAATAGAATAGTGAAACAATTAATATTGACTGTAATAAGAAATACGAATAAAAATATGAATTTAAAAAAAAACCGGCTCTATATACATTATACACAAAAATGAGGGGTTAGTAATTTAAATAGATTCCACTCTTCATCAATCTGAGACTGTTTTTGGAATAATCCCCGTACCTACAATGTACAGTCCCGATATGTGTGGCCTGGCTGTCATATCTGTGATCGAAGTGGACTAATACATCGAGTTCCCTCGTAGAAAGGTACCTCGGATGCCACACATGGCCTAGGATAAAAACCGCCACAAACAAATGAAGAGCAAACATCTAAACATTAGAGAAAAACTCATCCGTGTATAATGTATGAAATGATCTTGGTAGAATAAATTATACAAAAATATGAAAAATCAAACAATAAAAATTAGGATGCATAAAACGAACCTGGAGCGTTAGAATCAGAGAGTTCACCAGGCTCACTCATGGTGGAATTTCTTTAATACAAGTAAGAAAAAGTTAGATGGATCCTCCTCGAGCTTATTCAGCAGCGAGTGGTTCACAAGAATAAGAATTGATCCTCCTCGAGCGTTTTCAGCAGCGAGTGGTTCGTAAGAGAAAGAGTTGATCCTCCTCGAGCGTTTTCAGCAGCGAGTGGTTCGTAAGAGAAAGAGTTGATCCTCCTCGAGCGTTTTCAGCAGCGAGTGGTTCGTAAGAGAAAGAGTTGATCCTCCTCGAGCGTTTTCAGCAGCGAGTGGTTCGTAAGAGAAAGAGTTGATCCGCCTCGAGCGTTTTCAGCAGCGAGTGGTTCGTAAGAGAAAGAGTTGATCCGCCTCGAGCGTTTTCAGCAGCGAGTGGTTCGTAAGAGAAAGAGTTGATCCGCCTCGAGCGTTTTGCAGCAGCGAGTGGTTCGTGAGAGAAGTAAAAGTTTCTCTGCTGGCTGAAGAAATTGTACCTCTATTTATACTGAAAAATCTCCGCCTCTGACGTCACACGATGACCTTGCAGCATCTTGAAGAGAGAAGGGTTGTACTGTTGGTGGTGAACCTAATTTTTACAGGGAACAAAAATAATAGTTCAAATTTCAAACCATGGCGCGAACTACCCGAATTTTGAATTTAAATATAAAAATGCGCAAAACATAAGCACCTAGGGGCGTATATTTTCAGTCTCCCCCACTTATTTAGTTTTAGCTTCAGGGAAGGAAATAAAACGAAATAAGTATAGTATAAAATATACAAAATTTTAAAACTAAACTACCTAAAAAGCAACAGCACAAATCACAAATCATAATCCTAATAAAGGTTGTCATTCCATATTTGGCAAAAGTTGTTGTCCAGTTAAAATCAGAGAATTGCTAAATGATTATCTGGTTGATGAGGAGAATGCAAGCAGCAGTCTGTTTTTTAAATCCTCTTTTGTTTTTCTGCTATTGGTTTGGTACAATGATATGATTTCTTACTAGTTCGAGTTTCCTTAAAGTAATTTTTCTCTAGTGGTCGAACATGTGAAACAATTATATTGGTACTACTAGATTGAGGTTGAGTAGGTACAAATATAGATTGAATTAGAGTTTCTTGTTGTTGCAAAAATTCTGCAGCACTAGCTATAGTATGATCATTTTTCAAAGACCATAACGACTGAATATGTAATGGAAAATGTTTCATTACTTGTTCTACCAATGTATGTTCAGGTATTTCGTCGGTCAATGTTTTAGCCAAACTTATGTACTGAGCAAAATGATTAACCATAGTTGTACCTCCCACAACATTCCATTGAGTAGTATTAATTTGATGTCGTAATTGATTTTGTTGAGTTTGAGACCAAAAACTCTTCAAGAAATCACGACGAAAATCATTATAATTATTCCAACTTGGTCTATAAATAGATAACCAATCGGCAGCAGGTCCCTCCAAATATTCAATCAACATATCCAATTGTTGTGCTTCGACAACATTTAATTTTCGAAAATATAATGATATTTCCTCCAAGAACTTAATTGGGTGTTTCTTTTTCAAATCTCCATTGAATCGAGGTGGAGTGGTTGTTTGTGTATAAATAACATTAGTTCCCACACTAGTAACTGACGTATTTATATTTTCTGTACCAGTTATATTTGGATTAGTACTTAAATTATTTTCTCTAACAGGTGTTGATGTGTAATTTCTTGGTTCCAGTGTATTGTTGATTATATTTCGGTGTATCAAAGTGTTCAATTGTTCTTTTATTTCAGCAAAGGAAGTGTTCATCTTTTCGAAAACTAAACCAATAGATTTGCCCAAATGTATAGATTGAGTTTGTTGTTGTTCTATCAATTTCTTGGTTTTTTCTAAATCCTCCAAAACCAAACAAATACTGTCGTTTTGTTGCATTAGCATGTCTTCTACAGACTGTTCCATCTCCCCCTCTGATAAAGAAAAACAAACATGTTACATATTAGAACATATACTTACTTTTGTAATTGTTCAACTAAAAACACTAATTACTCTATATGTAAATAACTATTTTAATTTTCCCAAAATCACACAGATTGAAAACTCATTATCCTGGTCACGGCACCACTGAAGTCTTACCAGGGTAGGTCATTAATGAAAATTTAATTAGAAAAACTAAATTTGAATTTCCCGCCTGATAATCTTAAAAACCGATTTTAAAATTTGAAATTTGACCGCTACGTTGTGTAAGTTTAACTAAGGTTCTTTTTAATAAGTTCTGTGTGAATTGGGAAATGAAAAATTATATAATTTTAAAATATTAAATATATTGAAACGAAATTGGTTTGAAATTTGAATGACAAGCAAATGAAAAATTAAATTAAATTAAAAATAACCAAGATCACCAGAGTAAACTCGCGACAAGAAATTAAATAATTGAATATTAAATCAATCAACAAATTACAGTCAACATACAAAAACGAAATAAATGGAACATTAAAAATGTGTTGTTTAATACCCCACACCTTAAGACATACCACCCTCCTGGACCTAGAGCTCAATAATTCGGTCCTTGTGTTCGAAGAGGAGGTTAGGCAATAGGCCGATGGCAGTCATGACACGGGCCCACAATGTCTCCACCGATGTAAGGTGTATATGTGACAGATCACTGTACAAGGCATGTACAACAAAATCAATAGATAAAAATAAAATAGAATAGTGAAACAATTAATATTGACTGTAATAAGAAATACGAATAAAAATATGAATTTAAAAAAAAACCGGCTCTATATACATTATACACAAAAATGAGGGGTTAGTAATTTAAATAGATTCCACTCTTCATCAATCTGAGACTGTTTTTGGAATAATCCCCGTACCTACAATGTACAGTCCCGATATGTGTGGCCTGGCTGTCATATCTGTGATCGAAGTGGACTAATACATCGAGTTCCCTCGTAGAAAGGTACCTCGGATGCCACACATGGCCTAGGATAAAAACCGCCACAAACAAATGAAGAGCAAACATCTAAACATTAGAGAAAAACTCATCCGTGTATAATGTATGAAATGATCTTGGTAGAATAAATTATACAAAAATATGAAAAATCAAACAATAAAAATTAGGATGCATAAAACGAACCTGGAGCGTTAGAATCAGAGAGTTCACCAGGCTCACTCATGGTGGAATTTCTTTAATACAAGTAAGAAAAAGTTAGATGGATCCTCCTCGAGCTTATTCAGCAGCGAGTGGTTCACAAGAATAAGAATTGATCCTCCTCGAGCGTTTTCAGCAGCGAGTGGTTCGTAAGAGAAAGAGTTGATCCTCCTCGAGCGTTTTCAGCAGCGAGTGGTTCGTAAGAGAAAGAGTTGATCCTCCTCGAGCGTTTTCAGCAGCGAGTGGTTCGTAAGAGAAAGAGTTGATCCTCCTCGAGCGTTTTCAGCAGCGAGTGGTTCGTAAGAGAAAGAGTTGATCCGCCTCGAGCGTTTTCAGCAGCGAGTGGTTCGTAAGAGAAAGAGTTGATCCGCCTCGAGCGTTTTCAGCAGCGAGTGGTTCGTAAGAGAAAGAGTTGATCCGCCTCGAGCGTTTTGCAGCAGCGAGTGGTTCGTGAGAGAAGTAAAAGTTTCTCTGCTGGCTGAAGAAATTGTACCTCTATTTATACTGAAAAATCTCCGCCTCTGACGTCACACGATGACCTTGCAGCATCTTGAAGAGAGAAGGGTTGTACTGTTGGTGGTGAACCTAATTTTTACAGGGAACAAAAATAATAGTTCAAATTTCAAACCATGGCGCGAACTACCCGAATTTTGAATTTAAATATAAAAATGCGCAAAACATAAGCACCTAGGGGCGTATATTTTCACATTCTTGGTTTCAATTAAAATGCCCTTGAAATGGTATTAAAGTTATGTGTTAGTTTTTCATTATCATAACGAAAATATTACGCTTTGGGGGGCTGTTTAACCACTTTAATGTACTTACTGATTCATAATATGACATTTCCTAATTGATATTTGATAACATTTTTCGCATTATTTACGTATATGAGACATTTTACCGGATTTCCTTCCACAATCCAAGGTTTTGTTAAACCACAAATTTTCTTTTGAACACAATGAATGGTCGATTTCTCTTTGCAAATGGAAATTTGTTGGCAAACAGGTGCATTTCCAATGTGTGTGGGATGTTTATTTAGTTTATTAGCCCACACTTGGTTACTTTTCTAATGCAAATTGTGTGTGCCAAGTGGGTTTACGAAGGATTTCCATTCTAAATTCGCCTTTAATTTGTAGAAATCTCTATGGACTGGTCGGACCATGCACTCTGGTGGCCGGAGAGGAACAGATGGTTAACAAGGACGCGATCAACGTTGGATCAGTACGGTGTGAATGCGGACAGCATTCTACAATTTACACCAATGCACAAAAGTCTCAGAGTCCAATTGCCGGATCTGCGATATTTGGATATGCATGTGGACTTTTCTGTGAAGACATTCTCGGCTGTTGTGCAAGTTTGTAAAGAGTTGGATATCAGACATCCGGAGGAATTGTCGTTTTGTAAACCGTTGGAACCGAATAATTTAAAGTACAATTACAAGGACACACCGAAGAAGAAGCATGAACAGAATGGAACACATAGAAATGGACATTTACCGTCCGATACGAATACGTTCATTGCAAACAGTAGTCCGGGTGGAAGTACAGGAAGTTTGGATAATTCACCGTTTATGTGTGCACCGGTGACGCCGAATAAAGGGCCGCATTCCTCTACGCCGGTGAGCACACCGGGAAGTGTGAGTTTGTGGCTATTTAACGAGAGAATTCAATGGGAAATGAATGAATTTTGTTTGCAGGGCAATGGTACGTGGAAAAAGAACGGTTTCGGTAATGGAACGAATGGTTATTCACCAAATGTTCCAAATAGTATCAGTTTGGAGATGTTGAATGGATCGACGGACAGTTTTTTGGCTTCTAGTCCGGCAGCGCCCAGTCCGGAAGCGAGGAAACATTTGATTCGACCAAAATCGCTGGTGGAAAAGGCGAGAATGAATGTAGCGTAAGTGTTGACTGTGTTTCAATGGGATTTTGATTTAAATTTGAATTTTTTTGGTAGGTGGTTGGACTCGTCACTGTCCATAATGGAACAAGGTGTTCGGGAACACGATACACTCTGTTTACGTTTTAAATTTTATGCATTTTACGATTTAAATCCGAAATATGATATTGTACGAATCAATCAGATTTACGAACAGGCCAAATGGCAATTGTTAAATGAGGAGATTGATTGTACGGAAGAGGAGATGCTTTTATTCGCTGCATTACAATTACAGATCCATTTCCAACGGAATCAACCGTCCCCAACTGAAATGGATAATGGAAAGACGAGTGCATTGATTGAGGATGATATTGATGCGGCTTTAAATAATTTACAAACAACTTTAGAAGGTTCTAGTTTGAATAAGACTAGCGGTGATATAACACATGTGCCTGAATTGAAAGATGAATTACGGTTCTTTAAGTAAATGGTTTCTTTTCTCAAGTGGTAGATAAATGAGCTAATTGATTTTGTTTGCAGACCGAAACGGTTCACATTGAAAGCGTACAAACGCTACTTTTTCACCTGTCGCGATTTACATTTGTACATGTACAAGTCCAGGGAGGAATTGGTGCACAATGCACAGCCAGTGTTGAGAGTGAATTTGAAGGGATGCGAAGTGACGCCCGATGTGAATATCAGTCAACAGAAGTACGTTATTAAATTGGAGGTGCCAAGTACAGATGGAATGAGTGAGATGTATATACGATGTGACGATGTAAGGCGGTTTGTTGATGGTAACGGGATTGTTTGTTGATTGTTTTTTGTTTTTTTCAGGAGCAACAGTATGCAAGATGGATGGCGTGTTGCCGATTAGCGTCGAAGGGACGTTCGTTGGCGGACAGTTCGTACGAGTCGGAGAAACAAACGATTTTGGAGTTTTTGAATTTACAGAGACGTAGTGAGGGGCCATCGGTGAGTCCGAATAATGTGGATATCAATGTGGAGGATTATATTGCGGCAAAGTATTTGAAGAAGCCGAGAGGGAAATTGTTGCAGAGGATATTGGAGGCGCATGCGAATGTGAAGGATTTGAATGTGCTCGATGCAAAGATGAGTTATATAAAAGCGTGGCAATTGTTGCCGGATTATGGTGTTAGTTTGTTTGTGGTTAAGTTTATGGACTCGAAGAAGGAGGAATTGTTGGGTGTTGGATTTAATAGGATGATGAAATTGGATATAAATACAGGGGATCATGTGAAGACGTGGCGTTTAAGTACAATGAAAGCGTGGAATGTTAATTGGGAACATAAGCATATGATGGTTCAGTTTGAGGATAAGAATATTGTATTTAGTTGTTTGTCGGCTGATTGTAAAGTGGTGCACGAATTTATTGGTGGTTATATATTTTTGTCAACACGTTCGAAAGATGCAAGTCAAACGTTGAATGAGGAACTGTTTCATAAGTTGACTGGGGGATGGTCTTAAGGGGGGATTAGTATGTTATTGAAGTTTTTATTTGTTGTTGTGCCTTGTATAAGGATAATATTTTTCGAAGAATTTATAATTATTGTTAACATTGTGGCCTTTATAACAATTACCAAGTGGATAAGAACGTTTTTATAATGTTTTTTCATTGAATAAGAGATAAAAAAGCGCCTTGTCAAACTTTATTGTTCTTATATAACAATTGATGTTTTAAATGTATATAAAATTTTATGTCAGTATTTTTAAATACTTATTTATTAGTAATTTGTAACATAATTTGTAGTAAGGCTTATAATTATGGATCGATTTTAGATACTTGATGCTTTTCAGGTTGAAAGTAAATAGTTTATGTAATGTACATGTTTAATGTTACTAAATGATTCTTCCATATTTTATTACAAGTTTAACAATATTATTCGCAATATTTTATATCAATTGACATTTATTGTATCATTGCAAATTAATAAATATATTAACATGTAAGTAGTTTGAGATGTACTTTGTGTTTTTATTTTTCAGAAATTATGTTTTCTCGAAATTATAAAAATTTTCCAAGAAGTGGCGCTTCAATCTTCCCAAAAATTTTAAACTGAATTTGAAGAAACCGGAAAACCCATTAATAATTAATGGGAAACATTTTAAAATAAAATAAAGAAAATTTCATTTGGGACACGGAAAAATGACGCAGTATAAAATTTTTGATTTACAGTTGAAATTCATATACTTTTACTATATACCGCGTATCCTTCATTTTAAGCAATGAATACGAGTGAGCCGCGCAAACCAAAATCAGATAGGTAAAAGATCCGAGTTACTTGTGCGCATGCGTCGTAGCTTTAAATTTGAAAATAAATCAAGTTAATCTGGGTTCCTAGTTCATAAAAAATATATATTGTCATTAGTTGACAGTTGCAGTAAACATTCAAATTCAAACAAATGGTTTAATTTGCTCAGTCGTGATTTAACGCATGCGCATAGATGACTCGGGTCCTTTTGTATTTGCATCTTTTTTTTTGTGCTTCAATGCGACTCACTCATCAGCGGTATATAGTAAAAGTATATGTTGAAATTGCTAAATAGTGATATCTATTGGCCAATTAGAAAAGAAATTGAGCAATAGTAAATTTAATTTTGCAAAGTGAAAAGAAGAAAAGAGTACTTCAGACAGTCGAGAAGTTCACTGATATCATCTGAAACCTATAAAGAATAGCCCTGTAGGTATAATTTTATATATAAAGAGAACAAAACTACATATTAAATGATTTCCAATAAAAAGAGAAACCGCTATTCTACATACATACTTACAACAAAGTAGAGTACCTATGGTACTTCAATGTACAAAAAACTTACAAATTTGAACTTATTCAAATTTTGGTGAATGTGCCAAGCATATCGAAATTTTGGCGGATGCGCCGAGCTAATTAGAATATTGGCGAAGGCGCCAATTTTATTGAAATTTTACCGAATGCATCGATCGATGTCCCTAACTTGGATAAACATAAATAAAAGGCATGATTTAATAAACATTTTCTCAACTAATACAAATGTTTTATTAAAAATCTATGAACATATTCCTTATAATTTAATACAAACTAATGAAAACAAATCAAAAAAACTCAATCTATAAATACTTTTTTTCAAGTGCTTATTTCTATAAAGATCTTTAACATACAAAATGGAGATAAGAAATGAAATTAGGACTACATATTTTACAAAAATACCTATATCAAAATGAATTCATTAAACCTAAAAGCGCCAAACTGTTCCAAGACAAAAAAACAAACAATTCAGCCATTTATGATAAATATGTACATTTAGATATAATTATTAAATAAAAAAAAAGTCAGGGAATAAGTCTTATACAATTTAAACTTCCGACAAAAATCCAAAAATCAATCGGTAACCTTTTAACACAGTATCCAAAGAAATACATAGTGAAGAGAACAAATTTAATTAAAACCCACCAGAATAATTACTAATATTTGCACTGGCTTCATTCTCCATTTCCAAGTAAGGCATATGTGTTGCCGCAAAAACCGAATTCGATTGACTTGTCGTCCCATTCGTATTTGCCAACATACACGAAGACGGTTGCTGTTGTTGCTGTTGATTCTGTTTCGGTGACCGAGGCGGGGACGAACTATCCAAATTGATAACCGACGGACTAGCCGGATAACCAGAACTCGACACCGGTCCCGGCGTTGTACTCACTCTCGACGAATTACTGTTTCCCGAAACACTTGCAGTCTCTGAAATTCACATTCTAAAACCGACTCCAAAAAACAATCTACAATCTAATTACCGGGAAACTTGATAGTCGAATCGGGCGTCTGATTCACTGCTCTCCGTTTAGCCAACGGCTGATCATCATCCGAATCGGACAACGTCAAATCCACCACTGTGGCATTCTTCGATTCGCCATTCTTCTTATCCGTCGACGAACTCGCCGTATTATTAGACGTCACATATTCTTACAGAAAAAAAAACAATTTTATCACAAAATTCACATGCTAATCAATCCAATCCCTTACCCACATCGTCCCCAGAATCATCGCCAATAATCTCAATCGAATCATCATTTATACTCGCCTTCTCCGTCTTTACCACTTTCTTATTCTCCACAATTGGCGTACTCCACGAACTGTCTTTATGCAACTGTATCTCATTACAATCCGATGGCAATAATGGCGAATTGAGAACATCTTGAAAGTAACCATCAATCACCAGATTATCGTACAATGCCGGCTTATCACACACCGGACACGTCCATGTCGGTTTACGTTCATTCATCTGTAAGAACAACGATGCATCGAAACATTGCAAATGATTGCAGGTGATTGCCCGGCACGGTGTACTCATACGCATCTTGCCCAATGGACAAATCAACGACACTCTTAAACAAGTCGTTGCTATTTCCAAATCACCATCATCTCTCAACTTCTCTTTAACTGTAAACAAAACAAATTCATGATTCCGTTGAAAAAATGTTTGAAAATGCACTCACTTAATCCCCTTGTATGATCGGCATGCTTAACTCCCTTACTCTTAAGCCGTTGCAACAAATCAAACGACGTCAATTTATGTACAAGGGCCACAGTGATTGCATAACCACGTCCATAATCAGCTGCCCATGTAACAGTAATCATATTCGTAACAGTCGGACTTAGTTTCACCATTGGTGTGATATTCACTGGTCTTGGCGGTCGTTTCGGTTCGACACCTTGTTTGTTAGTCGGAATGGGATTCTAAATCCGGGGGAAAAAAATAAAATCTACCCAACATTTCATCACACCACAACTTACTGGCAATGGACACGGTTTATTGTTCACTTTCACCGACACATTCGGCGGGAAATAGTCTTCTTGTTCGCATGTGGTCTCCAATAAACAAAATCGCAATTGTACTTGTTTCACATAATCATTCTTCACTCCCGGCCGTGTGTCCCTCGAACTGGCCACATCGGTGGCTTGTTGAGGTGTTAAATGAAAGTAAAACGTGCCGTCTTGCATCCGTTGATTATTCTGCGGTACCAGCGATGACGGTTTCAATAAATCGTCTAAAATATCATAGAATGGAAGTCGACGGAATTTCACATCCGGCTGTATGGGGAAATTGTTCGCCAACACATTCTGCTGTGGCCGATTCTGTGAATATTGCGGATATGCTGCGTACATACTCTGATTGTAGAGTGCATTCTGCTGTTGTCGGCTCTGAAACAAAAATGCACAACATCAAACCGTTGATTTTCACATGATTTATTCAGGGAATTGGAAGTGCGATTCACTTACATAATAATTATGACTGTAATCATTGTTAGAATGTCTATTTTGCATTCTAAATGCAGGAATCAAATGATACTATACTCAAATTTACACATAACACAATGTTGAGTCATTGACAAAACAATCAGAATCGAATCAACGAATTTTCGCTATAAATTATCGACATATTTTTTGATATTACAAACAATAGCGCCTTGCCACCATAAAACTGTCTTTAATACTCAACAAAAACCTTGTTTTTACTATTGCTTGCTTTTCCAAAAATCGGTTTTTGCTATTTATGTTCGCACCTTCAACTCGTCCGACGGACACAATCTTTTCCTCTTCGTTCCGGTTGACGTTGCAGCTTCAATGCCCAAATTTTTGTGGGGCACAACGCCCGGCTTTAAAATAAGTCGCTTTCCAACTGCCTGAAAATATCGCCAATTCGCTGCGTCCTCTTCCAACTGTTCAACAAAAAATAAACATTCAATTCTCTCTTTTAAACAATTTTCTGTTTTTTAACTTACATTAAAATGATCTTGGCAACAGTAGCGACTGCCTTGGAAGTCGCAGTGCTCCAATGCACTCTTCCACAGTGTCCTCTTCAACGGATCAGTCGGTACAGTGAGGAAAATTCGGTTTGGATGCTTTTTGGAGCTGCTTTGGCAGCCCGGAATGAAACACTTTTTCTCTTTCATTTTGTCCATCAAGCAATAATAAAGACAATGTTCGAGGGAGTTGAAGACAGTTTTTCTACTATTTCAAATTAAAAAAGTGGACCCTTCTGGAATGAGATCAGAACAGGAATGCCTGCCTAGAAATCGTAACAAGAAAACTGGTGACAGGCTTCAGAAAGACGTTCTGAACGGCCAAGTCATCATATCTCATCTGAACAATCAGAAGGATCGAAGAACTCCTTGGAACACTTCACTCTTTTCTGTCGCTTTATAAATTGTGTCGGTAAGGTAGAGACCGTAGTGACATCTTAAAAGTCTTAAGGAAACTAACGTATAAAGGAGCACCGAAAATGGATTATCACTGTGTTTTTCAAGCCCCAACGCAGACAAACAGAAAATTGGGGTTGGAAGAGCAGTTTTCCAAATGCCAGAAGAAAGTTTAGGAACTTACACTCATTCTTCTGGTCGCCTCCACATTGTAAGCATGCACTGCCGAAGTGGTACTGGGAATGGGTGTTTGGGGCATGCTGTTCCCTTGTCCGGACGACGAAATTTCCTTGTTGGGCGAAAGAGTGGGTGGAACGATGGCACTCAAAGCAGTTGTTTGTCTAAGAAATGGAATACTGTTAGACTTTAATGGACAAAATGATCGTCAACTGTTTTGGGGTTACTTACTGGATGGTTTTGTAGAGTTCTCTAATTTTTTGATGAATGGGATGTGATCGGACACGTAAGAGCTCAAGGGCCCTTTGTTGTAACTCGTTTTTTCTTCCTGACTTGTTTCTACCAGCAAAACCTAATAGCATTTGCAGTTCAGACACACGAAAAGTTATGAGCATATTCTGCAATAAAAACAATGAAATGAATTCTGAGAAAAACGGTCACTTTTTGATTTTAATGATTAGATTATATTTACCCGTAACTCATCAATGTTTTCTGACATTTCCTATCAGTGTTACAATTTGGGGAAACGGATTTGAAATTGAAGTCAACCATTTATGAAACAAATGAATAAATTCGAACAATAAAAAAATTATTTCACACCACACAGTTAAATGGTCTTGCTGTTTAAATAAACTTGAATACTTTGGTTTTAGTAAAGTCTTTTAACAGGTATTGGGGAAGTCTGTGCAACTTATCTATAGAACATTTTTAAGCTGTTCAATGGTCTTTAAATATAACAATGTTTTCTACACATAAAAGCACGCTTTTTTCACACAAATATTCAGTGGTCCATAAAAAATATTTAGGATATTGTGAACTAGAAAAACAAGCACGAAACAACTTCCGAGCGCCATTAGCTAAATTGGTTACTTTTAGTGACATTTGATATTTTTTGCATGGTAGCACTGACATAACCTAAAAGTTTTCTAAAAATTTTCAAATTATTTAACAGAATTTTGTAGGAATAATCGAATTTAATAAATAATTTAAATCTAAGAATATGATTCACGAAGTGCTGTTCTGCTTATTAAAAAGTTCGTTAACCGAAAACGAAGAATCAGAAGTAAACCAAGCCACAAAAACAAATTACAACAAATTTAATTCTCTATTTTGATTGTAGTTTTTAACCGAAATACACAATTTTCTCCATCCTGGTGAGCAGAATTTGTTGAGAAAAATTATGGAAGTCGCAAAAACTTACCACGGAATCATATACTTCGTTGAGAACGTATTATACTCAAACTCACTGAAAGAAGACTCCTTAACAGTTAATCAGACACTCAAAGCACCAAATGGATTATACATTCGAGCTTTTTGTTCTGGCATTCATACAGTATTAAAAACGTACCGCGATGATATACTTAAATTAGAGACTATGTTTCTGGAAAATCCCCAATTACCATTAAGTTACATTCTCTGTCGAACGGAGCACTACAAAACCATGTTTCACATGTTAATTTCAATGATACAAGTGATTGAGAAGGAGCAAGTTCATGGTTGTCCATTGATGGGCAAATTGCACAGCTCGATCAACTGCGGCATTGAACAAGTCTCCAATGCAGCCGCAGAGTGAGTGTTGAACACCAATTTCAGCTACTCTGATTCACTTTGATTTTTTGCAGAATTCTAAAATCAATTAACGTTGTCTTTTACTCACAATTATGTCACTGGATCATTTATGGCAACATTATAGACACACAAAACGAGTTTTTTATACGAGATGGTGAAGGTCCCGATCCCAGTTTCTTATATCCCGAACAATTACTCGAACTAACCGAACAGAATGAGGAAGAATCTTTAAAACCATCACAAAATCACAGCAAATTCCGAAAACATCCAAACGTACGGAATTTTTACATTAATTGGGAATTAGTCCCGGTTTTCCTGACGGAGGATATCGCGGAGAGTATCTTGTTTATGGGCCGAATTGTTTGGATTATTCGAAACGATCCAAAGCGAACCAGAGACGTGTGGGAAGAGAAAGATATAGAATATTTCAAGAAGATTCAATCCCTGCAGACGGAACCGTTTAAAATCATGAAATTCAGACAGACGATGGACTCGTGTAGATTAACAATAACAAAAGTAAGTGCCCCAAAAACATAAATTTTTTTCTATTAAACTATTTTTTAGTACTTATGGACGGTAATGTTGGATGATGGCAATTTAATAGACCACATAAACTTAATCCGTGATTATTACGTTCTGGGAAGGGGTGAATTGTTCCATCAATTCATAATCGAGACTGAAAATCACATGAAGGGCTTCAAAACAGGCGTGAATATAGGAAGTTTGAATCACATATTTTACGAAGCGGCTAGGAAAATTTATGGCGATCACGATAAAACGTACTTGCGTTTCGAATTAGGCCTGATAGACACGGAAACAGCGTTAAATCCATTATACAAATTGCAGATCAATTTCCAAATCAATTGGCCGTTGCATATTCTGTTTCATCCGAAAGTCATCGAACTGTACAACAAACTCTTCTGCTTTTTGCTGCATTTAAAGAAAACACAAATCGATTTGCACAAATTGTGGCATAAACACATTACAGAAAAACAAAATGTGTACGTTTTCCTTCAATGGCATTGAATTAAATTAATTCGCTTTTTTTAGCAATCGAAGAGTGTGGATTTTAAGGCAGAATTTAACGTTTTTGGTAAACAATTTACAGTATTACTTGCAAGTGGACGTGATTGAAGCACAATTTTCATTATTTCTTCGAGCAGTGAAGAATGCTAATGAATTGGAGGACATAATTAGAGTACATAATGAATTTTTAACAAATTTATTAGCGAAAACGTTTGTGTTAACGCCTGATACTGTAAATATGCCGTACCTGAAAGTAGAATATTTAATATCCGTTTTTATTTTCAGTCACCCTCTAATAAAAAATATTCGCTTTATCAATCGGTTGACTGTAAAGTTCCCAGCAAGGTTTTTACATGTTATTTGCTATTAATCAATGTGCTAATTTTCTTTTTTTAGATTTATAATGTGATTACGCGTTTGCTTAAATTGTGCGATGAATTCTGTGTAATGGCATCATTATGGGAACCAATATTAACAGAGCCAGAGGAGCAGGAATTAAACGAATTTGAAAAAAGAAGTGATATAATTATTGAAACACTCTTATACACATTGTATAGTTTACATGAAAAGGCCAATGGGCAACATTTGCTCCAATTAATTAATCAACTTGATTTTAACAAGTTCTTTAGTACACATAAAATTGATCACAGTATTGCTTTATAGATATTTTTTATATAGAATTATGTGAATATATTAATTAAACCAGTTACCTTGAATTTATTAGTATCTTTTCTTCATTACTTTCATAAACAACACCATATCTTGAAAAAATTTAAAGTTAGACGAATTTTAAGTGAGAGGAAGGTTACTTACTGATAAATACTACTAATACAATAACAAGCATCACCCACATCCAGCACTTGCAAGCCCTTTTCGAATGTTCACCCAATTTTGTAGACTCAACTTGCAGTTTGGAATAGTTGTGTTCAGTTAATTGGGCAGACTGACTCACAACTTCAGTGTCTTTTTTGATAATCTTGTTGGCGAGTGTGGATTGTTCTTTTAAACTTCTTGTAAATGAAAGGATTTCATCAGTGACTTTCGTTTGAAAGTTTTCTTGGAAATTCATTAGTTCGTTAACGTCATCGATGCCAGAAGGTTTGTTGATGTTGCGCTGACGAATCCCTGTAGAATAGTAAATTATTAAAGGTTAATTGAAAGTAATTGATCGATGTACCTAATAAATCATTCCGTTCTGTTATTTCTGGATTGTTTTCCACTACAGGTGCTATTCCGAGGGCAGATTTAATGGATGTAATTCTGTTTTGATAAGTGACTATTGATTCATTTCCATAGCCCCTAAATAAGAGATTTCATTAATAGATATTTGAGAAGGCATTTTACAACTTACTCTGAGTTTTTCTTCACTTCATGCAACATATCCTCAAGGGATTCCACAATTTTTTCAAGTTTATCATCTTTTTGGTTGCTTTTTAACATAAGTTCACATTTTGCCAAAGCCCTTCGCAAATTCACTTCTTGTCTAGAGAGCCCCATTTTCTTAATATCGAATAAGTGTATTTATTTAATAAATTACAGGTCACCAAATTATTATTTTTTATTTTAATTACTTCAATTACACGACAACAAGATAAGATAACCTCAAAATAGAACTGTCATCTTAAGCTAGATTACAGTTTTCTACAACTGTTACCAGCGATTTGATTGGTGCGATTCAAATGACGGAGCCGACAGGGCCACTTTGACTCGTGGTTATGTTTACAAATATTTTTTATTGAAATGGAAGAATTAGAAAAGAAATTGCATTCCAACAACCCTATTATTGTTGCTCAAATTATATCATCATTAATAAGTAATATAAAGGCGAAGAGAGAAAAGGGAGAGAACGATTCCAAAATACTTGAATTAAAATTCCTAAAAAACAAATGTTTGGAAAGTGATTCGTATATAAGTGAAATCAGTGGATTAGGAATAGTTAAATTAATAGAAGAGGATGTTTTACAACTAGATTCTGTATTAAAAGAAGTCCTCTTAGGCATCTCTACTGCTTCGTAAGTTATATCAAATTCAACACAATTTGAGGTTATATACATTGGGTGTCTTTTAGCTATTTACCCAGTTTTATAAAGTTAATTGGATCTCTACTTCGTCTGGAAGCTCAAAATAACATCAAATCATCCAAATGCATCTGTTCCTACAATTTATTCTCTCCCAAACATCCGTTTGTAATACTTTTAAGTGACAAACCAACAAGTGCCAAACTAATTGTCCACGAAGTGAGCAATTTTTTCGAATTTCACGACTCAGAGTAAGAACAATTTTGGTTTAAACACACCTAATTATAGGAACATTATCTTTTGGTAGATTTGCAACCGAGTTATTCACACCAGTGTTCTTATATTCCTTATACGATGAAAATGTAGACTTAAACTTATTGAAACCTAAATTGTGGTCACTTCTTTTAAAACACACTGAAAAGTGTATTGTTCTCCATGATCAACTCTTACAATGGATAAACGTAAATCATCCAATCACTGTGTGGATCGATAAGTAATTTATTTTGTTTCAGCTAAGAAACTTCGACAACCTGTTAACAAATTCCGAAATTTTCGCAGACATTTTAGAACAGAACGAAAACCACGACAGAATCGAATTATTTACACTATGGCAAACTATTACCCTGTATTATATCACCTTGAATCACAGTGATCCTTTACAAACAGTCCATTCTTTAACGAATGTTTTTGAGAGAACAGACAATTTAATAATATCCAATTGTGTTCTCACCATTTTATCGTCCACTATTCGTATTTGCTCGCCTTTGTACTTGTTGGATGTCTTACAACTGTGTGATGTTATTATCAAGAAGCACTCTGTACAAAAATATGCATTAAACATATTGAAATCGTCGCTTCTTCAATGGGCTGCAAATCCGAACTGTCTAATGCCAGAATCCCTTCAATTGGCCAACAAACTTCTTAGCTCAAGCAAATTTACAACAACCAACAACGATTTAACAAAGTTCTGGAACAAACATTATGATTTGTTAGTTTCCGACACGGATTCCTTTACAATTGTCCAATTCTGCAGTAAAATCGAGCAATTAAACGATGATAAACAATTGTTAAACTTCTTTAAAAAAATTTCAAATTGTTCGTATCCATTTTTAAAGAAAATCATTCATTTGTTGTTTGGTTTATTTATCGAGGAGGATTCAAATGACGCTATTACTTTGGAACTGTTTAAAATTATGGAGAAATATGCGGATTATTACAAGAGTTCAACAAGTGAAGTGATCGTATTGATATTATACAAGTTAACAATCACTAAAAGTCCAACATTGCATTTGAAACTGCTGAAAACCATGTCTAAACTTGTTCATACAACGGAAGATATGAAGAAAGTGATAATAACGCTGCAAGTCTTCTGTGAGCATAACGAAATCCTGCATAATTTCGGTTTAGGGTTAATGTTGGAAGCGTGGAAAGTAAGCGACAAATGCTTTCCTTATTTAGAGAAGCAAATCGTGGCGGATTGCAAGTTTGGAGATACCATGGACTGGTGGATAACAAAGTCCTATGTTCTTCGGGAAATATGCAGAGAGAGGTAACTGAATAGTTACTTCTTAATATAAAAAGTAAAGTTTTATCTTGCAGACCAGAAATTTATGGAAAGGACATCGTTGCCCATTTATCGAAGATTTTAAGCAAATCCAACAACCCCAACTACACCGTCCCTTGTGTGTTGGCGATCGAAGGGATTATGTTTTTGTGTAAAGCTGGAGTGGTTGATATTTTAACAACTTGGTCCATATTGGAGCCGATGTTTAAAGATGATAAACGAGTCCCAATTGTGCAAGTGTGAGTTTAGAACCAGACGTAAATTTAATCATTGAATACTTTGCTTTTAGATTATGTAAGTTGCTGAGTGAAGTGCCAAATTTGCCATATTTCGAAGCATATACAGACGATCAAGTGAATAACTTTGTAAGAATTCTCTGGCAGTATATTTTGACAAGTTCTGAGAGTAAAATCGTTGCTGCCGCTCTTCATGCTTTGCTCTCTTTCGATTTAGAGCAGATTTCAACTGAGTTTCCGGAATGTTATTTAGATGAAGAGACAATAATGACAAAAAAGAAGAGCAGCAATCAACAACTGTTTTTTATACCAGGTTAATAACTGTAATGAAAATGTGATCAAATTTAAGGATAATTTTTATAGGGAGTGCTTGGATTCGGTTTTTGGAAAGCTTTGACGAAAGTAATTTGAATTCAGCTTGTAATTTTATTATAAAATTGATGACAGTGGAAATCTGTAACTATAAAAAATATGTTTATGATGTGAAGAGTGCAAAAGAGCCGTTTTCATTTGATTATTTGCCAAATCATAGTGTTGTACGTGGTATTGGGGAGTTTGTGAGAGTAAAAGTGAGTTGATTTTAAAAGTTGCTATTAAGGAATTGAAAACATGTTCATTCGTAGAGCACCAAATGGAAAGGGTCTTTATTCGAGTTGATTTACCTGAAATGTTTGGAGATTTTAAGCAATGAGTACCCGAGACAGTTGCCCCCTTTGAATTGGTGCTTCATCCAAGAACTCTACCATCAACCGGAAGCGAAATTTCATTGCATTGATTTGGCTTCTCACCAGGTCGTCCTTTCCGGAACTGCAAGGCGATTCATGGAGAATGTTATAACTGCCTGTAGTCAAGAGTTTAATGTAAGAATGATTTAAAACTGATTCTTGAACTGTAACTATTTGTGTTCAGAGGGAAGTTGCGATGAGGGTGTACAAAAACATGAAATATTTGGCGAATAGTATACAACCGATGATATTGGAGCCTTTCTTCGAGACGTCCTTCAATGCTGCACTTGAAGACAGCGAATTATTGGAGTTTGTTACAACGGAACTGATGGCAGTACTAGAAAACGGGGATATTGAAGACACAAACAAATACACGATTGTTAATACAATAATAAGTAAATCGCTGTTATTGCCGTGGGCCACCGCTTTCCCATTGCATTTCTTCAAGAAATTGAATTTCCTTACAAGTTTAAAACCAGAAGAGTTTGTTGAGTGTGTTTGTTCAGTGGCAACTCATTCCAAAGCCGTTTCTTTGTCGTGGATAAACGATCTTGTAATAAACAACAAGATAACTGAAAAGTATGCTGTAAATTAAGTTTATGAAAGAAATAGTAAGTGATTTGTTGCAGGAAATCGATGGTTTTGAGCCATCTAGTACCAGTTTTCGTGAAATATCGACATCAAGTCGAAGCAACACATTGGCTATCAAATTTAATGGGACAAATCCAAACGGATGTTGCACACGAGAACGATGTGAAAGAGAATCTGTACTTAATGGACATTTTTATCGAATCAATCCTCGTCTTTTCCGAGTGCGATTTATTTATAGACTCTTTAAATGACGTTCATGAATGTCTTTCGATTTTTCCACAAGCGTTCGCTGTTTTGGTGGAGAATGAAATGTGGCGTGATTCAAAATCTCAAGTATATATTGATATTGTATAAATATTTGTTCAATAATAATATTGGGCTGTGTTTTTAGATACTGGAGTGGTTGTATTTTATGAATTGTGAAGAAAGTATACCGGCAATATACCGGAAATCGTTCGGAAAAACATTACAAACTTTAAAACATAACAGTGAATTTGTAAAGAGTAAAAAGTGGATGAAATACATTAGTTGTAAATTGTAAATTCAAATAAATTCTCCATCTCTTATAATTTATTCTACTCTGATTAGTGCAGTGCAGAGTAGACGATTAAATGGAAAGCGATTTGTTGAATGTTGACAAGAGTGACAGTTTTTTAAAAATGGCGGCATTGTTGGTGTGGTAGGAGGAGGTGTAACAGAAGTGATTACTTAACTGGTATATAATCATTGATTAATGCTTATTTCTTAAATATCACATAATCTGCCTAAAATAGAATAAAATGTCGAACGAGGGCGAAATGCCGTCTCAAGACACGGAAGATGGAACAAGTATTTTACGTCGAAGAAAACTTGTTAAATGTGCCCAACAGAAATTGGAAAAAGGTAAAATGAATTCGAAAATTAAATAGCACACAAATTTTCTGAATGCATCAACATATTATATATATTCCTTCTATTACTTCATTTACCTGCTTTGTAGCTTCTGAACTCCTGAAAAAGAAGATACCCTGTGCAGGCCACTTTCTAGCACCTAAAAGACTTTGGTTGAAACGAATCTCGACACCAAATTGTGATGTTGTTGTTGTTTTTCCACCCGGCGCTCAAGATTCCATTCTCTTGTGGCTGTTGTCAAAGCTAAGACAGTCGTCCGGCCTAACAGTTCATGTCCGACATCATGCTTCTACACAAAGCAGTGCTTTTTACTTGACAGCCCCATTATCTGTGTTAGTTTCAATTTTAATCATTCATCACGTTACAATCTTACCCAAAAACTATTTGAATATTAATGCTGTTTGGTTTGTAGTCTCTTGAAAGCGGCGGAAGAGTACCATTTACCGAAAATATTGAAAGAATCGCGGGGCGGAGGATTAAAAGAGTTCCTTGTGCAGGATTTCCAATCGTACGAGGGTGCTGATGATGAGGAGCACTTTTTCACCACTAATGAAAGACAGTGGCTAATTCTGAGGTTGTTGGAGAGTGTGAGAGCGAAAGCGAGCGATGTGAATGCCGTACCGGGACTCACACTGCTTGAGGGACAGCCAATCGTGCCGAAATGTGTCACATCTGGGATTATTTCGCAGGTGTTTCCGTTACATGAGCCAGCGGCTTTGGAACGATTGCAGAATACATGGGTACGGGATGTGTGTGCCAGACAGCCACTTGGTAATGCCGAAAATCAATTTTGAAAGCAATGTTTAGGGAGTTGTTGTTCCAGATGAGATCACCGAGTATTTTGGTGTGAAAATTGGCATGTATTTCGCCTGGTTGGGACATTATACGACGGCTTTAAGCATTCCCGCTGTCGTAGGGTTTATATTTTGGGTGAGAATCGATACAAACCCACTAAATTACTCATAGTTATAAAACTTTTTCTCTAGCTGTGTTGCAATGGAAAGCATCAAACGATGGAGGACGTGGGGTACGTTTTATTTTCGGTTTTTAATGTCGTCTGGGTAACTACATATCTGCAAGCGTGGAAACGGTATTCAGCCGAACTGGCCTTCCGTTGGGGCACTTTGGATCAGCGTGACGATTTACTAGCCGAACCAAGACCGTTGTTTCGTGTAAGTTTAGAGATTATGACACCATTGCTGTTTTATTTGTGTTATAAGCACAAGTTTCCTTTGGATTTTTTTCGTTTTGATTTGTTTTTTTCATTTAAACGCTTTTTAGTAGGAAGCTTATGAAGCTTGTAACATGTCGACGTGGTACAGGTAGCGCGACATGTTATGATATGTTCACAGGGCCCGTTGCAAACTAGTCCCGTTACTGGACGGCTGGAGCCCTATCATCCGATCTGGAAGAGGCATGTGTTTCGTTATTGTGCCACTGTGCCGCTTATTGCGGTTTGTTTGCTGTCGGTGTTCTTTATAATGTTTGTTTCGTTGAGGATCCAGGTGAGAAATGATTGAAAACATTACAAAAATTTTACAAATTTGTTTTAGGATTGGTGGGATGGGTTTTTAAATGCCAAAGGGTTGCCACTCTGGCTTGGTTATTTGCCGAAAATTATGTTGGCAGTGGTGATTTCGCTAATGGACGAGGCCTACTTTAAAATAGCGATTTGGTTGAACGATAAAGGTAAAGAAGGGAACTTTTTTGTAGATTTAAAGGGGGTTTTAGTTTTTGGAGGTTTTTTTATGGAATGGCATGTAGCGCACATTTCTATTAGATTAAAAATTTTATAAATGTAATAACAAAGAATTTGAATTTAAATATTTTGTATATAAGAGTTTAATGATACTGTTTACTGATTAATCGTGTTGTGAAATCAACTAAAACCATGTATGCTTCCTTTACGCTGCACAGAGAATTATCGACTTGAAACCAAATATGAAAATCATCTCATCGGCAAAGTAGCCCTGGTTTGTATATTTTATGTTATATAGACAATCATTACTGTATTTTTCAAAAAATACTTCTATAAATTGTAACATTTCCTTTGAAATTTTCTATAAAATAAATCTAGTAACTTGTATATAATCTTAGTTTAGCGAAATCTTTTAGACTTTTCTGCTTGTTTATTCATCATTCATGTTAGGATAGGAATGGTCATAAATTTTTTAACAAACTACTTCATAAATAATTGTTGATATAGCAATTGAATAGATTAGATGTTGATTGGTAATAATATTTCATTTCAGTTTCAATTCGTCAATTCTTTCCTGTCTCTTTTTTACATTGCCTTTTATTTACAAGATCAGGCACGACTAAAGGAGGTAAGTGGTTCAATGTTGTGGTTGGGCAAAATAAAAAAATATGTACTCGATTTTGTGTTTGTGTCCGAACGTTTCGACTTTCGAAACATTTGTGTAAAGCTTGTAAATTACGCTTATTTCCATTTGGAAAATTGTTAATTGTATGCTAGCTTAAATCGCCTTCCATTTTCAGCAATTAGCGGCCCTTTTAATAGCACGACAAGTGATTGGCAATTTAAAAGAGTCCGCACTGCCCTATATGCTGGAACATTTGCGACTAGCTAAGATGAGTTTCGATATGTGGGGCGCTCTAAGTCCGATCAATCCGAAAGGACCGACCACCGACACACCGGAAACGCAAGTGAAGGATGGCGAATCGCCCAGTACGGAACAGGCGAGCTCCAAACGGAGCATGAGTCAAGCGGAACTGGAAAGTTCTTTGTACAAAGTACGTTTAATTAATCTCCAATTGCAGAAAAGTCTTTTATTTTGTATGTAAGAAATTTAAATGTAAGAAAAGAATGACAATAACTTAATCGTGGAGTATATTTAATCTACTTTTCTGCAATCGGGGATAAGTGTGTCGATTTAAATCGTTCAACTGTGCTCTTCCAGTACGATGGAACGTTTGCTGACCATCTCGAGATGACAATTCAATTGGGTTACGTGATTCTGTTCTCGTCCGCTTTCCCCCCAGCCGCATTATGTGCAATGTTGAACAATCTCATCGAAATTCGCAGTGATGCATTCAAATTGGCTTACGTGTGTCAACGGCCGTTCGGTCAACGTGTACCGAACATCGGCACTTGGCAGAATTGCATGGAATACATGAGTATAATGGCAGTGTTAGTGAATTGTGCATTAATCGGACTCTCCGGCCAAGTACATCGAATGTTTCCCGATATGACAGCCACTCAAACGATCCTCTTAATTGTCGCCCTTGAGCATATAATGCTTGTGATTCGTTTTATAATCACTTGTGCCATTCCCGACATTCCTGGCTGGTTGGCAACGGAAATGGCAAAAATCGAATGGGCCAGAAGGGAGGCGAGTCGTTTATCAAACGCTACACCATCACCGGAAGAATTGACATCGAAATTGATTGGTCGTTTCTCGGTGTCGCCGAGTCATAGTTTGGTTTCCACATCCGGTGCCGGTACATCAACGCCCACACTGCGACAAAGTGCTGAGAAATTGAAGGATTTCGAGAATGACATGTTGAACAAGGAAAGTACACCAGTTCCTACCCCAACAACGCCCAGTACATCGAGTGTAATCCACAAACCGATTAGTATTTCAGCAATTCCGGAAATACCGCCATTTAAGCCGCGCAAATCGAAAGAATGGGCACCGCCAGAAGTGAGTTTCAACTACGATTTTCAGTACATTCAAATGACAGTTTGATTTTCTTTTTTCAGGGCGATGCCGGTGTGCATTTGACAATTGGACCGAGTGGCGGTGCTGAATGGGCACGTCGTTTACGCGAAGAGACGGAAATCCATCGCAGCACTGATTGTATAACCACAAAAGATGCTTCCAGTTCCGATTCGGATTTGTTGAAGAGCAGTCCATTGTGGCCGCCACGGCCCCGTTCTCCACCTGCACAAAGTCATCCATTGATTAAAGCGAAACCGGCACCGGCCGAACCGTCATTGAGTGACAGTGCAAAGAGTGTTGCCAGTCAGGAGGCGATCGATGAGGCGGCAAGGGCGGCCGAAGAGTTGGCCGCCAAGAAGACCAGAGTGAAACAGAGTTTAATGAAGCGTGCCAGATCGGTGGCGATATTTTCGTTGAAATTGAAAGAGCGTAGAGCGAGGGAGGCGCTAGAGAAGGCAAATAAGCCAGTTACACCGACAGCACCAGCGCCACCACCGCCACAGTGTGGTGGTGGTGAGTTGTCGTGCATACCGATCGAGAAGGTAACTGTTTTATCAAGTTATCATTGATGGTTTGATTGATTTGTGTTTTGTGTGTTGCAGCTCATCCAATTAGAGGACGTAAGACGTAATCAACCAAGGCCTAGTAGTAATAATCAATCAGGTGCATTGTAGTGAAATAAGTGTTAGGAACACACACCCACATATTACACAAAAAAAAATATTTGAAAAAATCTTTTTGTAATTTTTAGTGAAAATATGTAAAAAAGAGGCTGATCTCATATTTAGAGTTAAAAAACGTATTAACGTACAAAAAACACTACTAAAAAGTAATATTCATTCCAATGAAGTCTAATTAATAATTATTAGTAATACAATTACAACAACAAAAAATTGTAAATGTTAATGACTTGAACTAGTTGCTTAAGAATTGTTTTAAATTATTTTTTATAATAACATATTTATTGAATAGAACGTGTAAATGTCCCACCCATTATAGATATTAAGACTGTATTATAAAGAAAAGTTATACTAGATTGTAGGAGAAAAGCATAGCTATAGTTTTTAGAATGCTAAATCAACAAAAACTTGTTTTCACTGCAATAATAATGATAATGCAACATACATTTTAAGTGATTAAAAATGAGTTAAATCAGCAAGCGGGTAAGAGTGTCTTTCGGCTTTATTGTCGAGTGTCCTAAATTCTAATCAATAAAAAAAATGTTAAAATTATATGAAAGCAATTGTTAAAATGAACGAGAGACAATTTTCCCCCATGATTAAAAAAGAAACGTCATTATTTGTTAGTAGTTTGCCAATTTCGTCCAATGCGTTTTAATATTGCCTTGTTGATAATAACGATATTTTTTATATATATTAAATATGCTTATAAAAAAAATGAAAAATAAATGTCTCATCACCCTGAACAAAATACTCATGTTATAATAATTACGAAAGACTGCAAATTTAATCGAATTCAGTTCGCGTTTTTCTACTCATTTTAAAGGAAAAATTACGTATACTGCAAATAAAATAAGCATGCCTTGAATTAATAAGAAAAACGGTTTCAGCCAATAAAAAAATGGCTTCATTACTCAACTTTTAATGTTGCTTAAATGTTATTAAAAATGAGCTTGTTGATCTTGTACAACTGAATAAATGTTATTAAAATAAACTAACATTATGTCTTTATTTACAAATTCCAACAATTTCAATGTATACATACATGACTACTATAAATGTTCCTGTGCATACTTTTCCGCTTTCCTAAGACTCTCATCCAACATACTTTCCCATTCTTCGAAATTCACTCGTTTCTCTTTCATGTTGCACTCCATTTGTACATTCTTCGATGATTGCAATCGCGACTTGAACACATCCGCCACCGACTCTTTCAACCATTTCTCCGCATTGAACGAATCACTTATCAAACTCTCTGGCACACAACATCTCGCTTTTACCACATTATCAGCATACGAAATCACTAAAACGGGCACATCCGGACACATCTTGGTTGCTTTCTGTAAGGGTACCGAATCCAATATCATAGACGATCTTAAATAATGGATTATATAGTTTTTGTTGGACTTTGATTGCTTCAAGTTCGATTGTAATACACTTTGCATTTCAATCTCAATAAACTCTCTAAAAAAAGACAAATTAGTAGTAAACGTTGCGTCTGGTAAATTCAAATCACTACTTTAATTTATCCCGATTTTGCTCCTTTATTCGCTGACTGATTCCATCCAACAAATCCTTGCATTCATTCTTCACATAAACAGGCAAAATATTCGCATCGGTGATATTGTACTTTAACCGGTTACGTAAACTATTCACTTCCTCCTCCAATATTCTCGGCTCTTCAATCTTCAATCGTTTCTCCACCGACAAAATATCCTGTAATAATTTTTTGCCGTTCAATTTCGCTTGAGTCGCTCGATTTCCAGTCACTGCCACAATGGACGCAGTACTACGACCAAGCGATTTAACACTAATAATACAAAAGTCTTTTATATCGGCAGTGTTTAAGACGTGCGTTCCGCAACAAGGCTCCCTAAAGCAAGTCTCAATTTAACAAAGAAAAAAACACAATTCTCCGTCTTACCTCGAGACACAAACGCCTTCATTCATCACCTCCACCACTCGAATGGAATTATTCGGATACACTTCCCCCGGTATCGTTGTAATCTGATCAAAATCCATCAATTTCTGACTATTCACCTCCGACACAACAACCGGTTGCCGTTTTCCAATCAATTTCAAAATACCTTCTTCCAATTTCTCCGTTTCTCTCATTGTTAATTTACTATTAAATATCGCTACATCGAACACTAAATGAGTATCTGTGACTTTACTGGACTTTTGACATGTCGCCCCTTTAAGTAACTTCAATTCGGCGTTAAGTAAATGCGTACTTGTATGATTTCTCATATTCCTTAAACGTCTTTTACCATCAATCCTCAATACACCGTCTTTATTCACCACCATATTATTGTTATCGCGCGATCTAAAGTAGCCACTATGCAAAATGCATCCAGACACCTTCTCAGTGTCCGTAACTTGAAAGAAATTGCCATCGGAAAAGTTGATCTCGCCCACATCGCTACTCTGTCCACCCGCTGGTGTATACAAATTCGTCTTGTCCAAAATCACCGAACACAATGTATCACTTTTAACATATTCAGACAATTTCTCATTCACAACAATACCTAATACTGTAACATCGATCATTGGAAAGTGGTAAACATTGTCGACTTTCTCGTAAATGTATTTGAACGTATCCTCTGTCTTCGGGTACTGTTTTAATTGATGTATGAGCGAATCACGTTTTGTGGACAGTTTTTTCGAACGTAATTTCGCTTTTTCCAATGCATCCCTTAAATCTTTCGGATTGAATTTGAGACTCAAGATGTTTGCTAGTTTCGTAATCATCTCTTCATCCAAACCGTGCGTGTCGTAAAGTTTGAATGCAAATTCCCCGCTGATTTCTTTCGCTTTCAATGTGGAAATGTCTTTGTATGCAGTCACTAAACTAGGAGTTTCAATAACATCTAAACTGCACAATTTCGGATTTTCTACTGTGATTTTTTCCCATTCTTTGGACGAAGTTTTTCGAATTTCTTTAAATACTGCTTCCTCATAATCAATAATTTGGTGCACCTAAAACAACAAATTAAGTCTCTAAATGTTTCTTTAATTTTATTACGTACTTGTTGGATGTGGTTTTCCATTTCCGGGTAAGCGTACCCTAAATTCTCCACCACAAAATTTGTCAACTCTTTAACTAGACCTTCTTTCTTTTTGAATACTGTTTCTGACAATAGAAATGATTTGCGAAGAATTCTACGAAACTTTTGACTAAAATATTATAAAAAACAGAGTGTATCAGTTGTGTATTACTTCAAGTTTTTAATACTTTTGTTCTGGTATCATTCCATCTGCTAGACAAGCGGTTATCATTCTAGTGTGATCTGCCAGGGTTCGGTAAGCGGCATCCAAGCCGTTCCAGTCATTCTCTCCGAATTTTCCACCGTACTTCGGAATACCGGGACAATTCTAACGACAACTAAATTTAATGCTTGCAAATAGAGAAAGAATATTGTCGCATATACCTTGTGGATGGCATTTAATAGGTAGAGGAACACATCCGAATCGTAATTGCTGACTTTGCCTTGTAGAATGGCACAAAGTCGCTCAAAGCCCATGCCAGTGTCGACGTGTTTTTCGGGGAGTGGGACAATTGTGCCATCTGGATTACTTGAATTTATATTCAATGGTTGAAACAAGTTCAATCGAGCAGAAGAAAGTCTTACCGGTTGTATTCTATAAAAACAATGTTCCACACCTCGGTCAGATCATGTAATCCTTTATTAACAAACTGTCCTCGGTTATTAAATCCTAGATGATCGACGTGTATCTCTGTACAAGGACCACAAGGTCCCACTAAGCCCATTTCCCAAAAATTATCCACAGATCCGAAGGGTAAGATTCGGTTTTCCGGTAGGCTAAAAGATTTCAATTAGTTGGAGTTGAATTTTAATTAAAAATTTGAATTAAACCCTAATTGTTGCCATATCTCTTTTGTCTCGACATCAGCGCCCAGTCCCAGTTTCTCATCCCCTTTAAAATAAGTCACATACAGCCTGGATGGAGACAGTTTATACTCTTTTGTAATCAGTTCCCATGCAAGATGACAAGCTTCTCTCTAAAATCGAAAATGAAATTCAATTATGTGACCCTACATGAACAAGTGAGGCATCACTTTAAAGTAATCACCAAACGACCAGTTTCCCAACATTTCAAAGAACGTATGGTGATATCCATCAGTCCCAACATCGTTTAAATCGTTGTGTTTTCCACCAACTCGCACACATTTCTGATGATTTGCTACTCGTGTGTATTGTGGTGCTTGAAGACCCAGAAAAATGTCCTTAAACTATCAAGAGAATTGTTAACATTAATTTAATTAAATATAAGAGCTCGCTGACCTGGTTCATACCGGCATTTACAAAAGCAATCGTTGAATCACACATTGGTACAATAGGACTTGATTTAACGAATTTGTGATCATTGTCATGTATGAAATAATCAAGGAATTTCTCTCGCACCTGTTTCGATGTCAATATCTTCTGTAATTGCTTATTATGCATGCTGCAACTGATTTTAATAACAATTTACAAATAATTTGGAAAATGTTATGCAGTTGATCCAACTGTCAACTGTCAAACACAATCATGACTTTCCATTGTTATACACTGATGTGCACTAGATCACTGAACAGAGTACAACGAGAACATCACGAATCAAACACCATAAGATTACTGACAATCTCTGTACATGACGGATTTACGCATTACGCTGACATTTGTATATTATTGTGTGTGCATAACAAGATTTGTCCCAAAATTTTATTAAAAAAGTAAGCAATAACCTTTAAAAATGTCCATCTCAAAGACATCCACTCTTCTCCGTACTCTAAGTTGGCCATTGAAAAATTCAGTGGCTGCTTATCACCCCAATGTAATCGATCACTATGAGAACCCCAGAAATGTGGGCTCTCTAAATAAAGACGACAAAAATGTGGGCACTGGCTTAGTTGGTGCACCGGCTTGTGGAGATGTAATGAAATTACAAATAAAAGTCGATGAGAATGGTAAGATAATCGACGCTAAATTCAAAACGTTTGGTTGTGGTTCGGCGATTGCTAGCAGCTCTTTGGCAACCGAATGGGTTAAAGGAAAAACCGTCGACCAAGCTCTGCAGTTAAAGAACACGCACATTGCAAAGGAACTCTCACTACCCCCAGTGAAACTGCACTGCTCCATGCTTGCCGAAGACGCTATCAAAGCTGCTTTATCCGATTACCGAATCAAGCAGAAGTCCACAGACGAGTCTGGATAAATGAATCGAAAAAGGATCAATGTTGGAAACGAATGTGATATTTGTAGATTGGATTAATGTTTTGTTACTAGCTTAGACTTGAATACAAGTTAAACATATACAGGATTTAATTTTGTTTTATTTAATATAAAGAGCCCACCAATATTACATACATAAACTCCATTTATTCATCCCACAATTAAAATTATTTACCTTTTTGATTCGTACGTATAGTAATGCACTTCTTATCCAAAAATGTCAGCAGATCTTGGATATTAAACTTGAAACCTTGCTCTTTCAACATATTATGCACCACTTCCAATTGGATTGGTTCGTATGTTAATATGTTTTCATAAATATCTGGATTACTCATCACGAAATTATACCACGCGATTTGTAATGGAATGCGACACGAATGAATCCGCACGGAATGTTTTTTTTCGAATATCAAATTTTCCATTGATTCCCTACAAAATTAACCACACATTAAACATTATCCATCGCATATAAAATTATTATTACCCTTCTAAAATACTGTCCCCAACAATTTTTATATCACAATTCGAATTAGCAGCATCTTTCACCTCTTCATTGCCTTTTCTACGTTTAACAACTCTTCCATCCTCTTCTTCATCGAAATTAATCACTGGATGTGTTGTTTCGTAAATATATTTCAACAATTTCGCTCCCCTCTGTCGTTTCATCGGTTTTAAACCAAATCGGTTTAATTCATCCACAATTTTCGGTGTATCCATTCGATCGTAATCCATCATTGGAGTTACATTGCTGGTTTTTATTGTAATATCAGTCTTTGGTGTACCAATCACAGTACTTTCATTTAAATCGGGAATTAACTCTGTTTTTGGCGCATCTTCCATTTGCTCTAATCTTTCAATCACACTATTCTTCTCTAAAACATCGTTAAACGAATCTTCTAAACATTTACTCAACGAACTCCTCCCAAAAGATGTAGACGGTTTATGAATTTCTTTTAAATCACTGATTCGATTGTGTTCCAACACTGGAAACTGTTCATTGTCTTTAATATTCTGGTTATCGTCCTCCGAATCGCTTATTTCATAGCTTATCTTCTTTGGCTCGTACTCCCTGCCTTTGGCAGGCGTTGCATACACCGACGAATAATTCAATTCATCATCACTGATCACAATACTTTCCTGGGAACTTTCCGAACTCAACGTTTTCTTAATAACATTTTTCTTCTGTAAAATCTTATCACTTTTCAATAAATTATTTACATATTCAGTAACGTTCAAATCGTGTACAGAATCAATATCCACAGCCAATGTAAACGAATCAGTTCTTGACTCATCAATCAACGTCTTACTGGAAGATGGAAATAAATTTTTCTTTGGGGAACATTTTTCATTTGCCCTATTAAACAATTCCTCCGTGTCTTCCTCGGAGTCAGACACTGTTAAATCGTGAACAATCACTGCATTTTCATTTGTAAAACTCTCATAATGATTGATTCCACTTTTATTTGAGTAAGTGAACTCGAACTCTTCGGAAATGGGCGTTTTTTTTAAACTACTGAAACTTTTATTCGGTGATAAGTTTATTAAAGATTGCGATAATGGAGATGTCGAATGTGGAGGAGTTTTTGGTACTGTTTCATCGTATGATTCGAATAAATCCGGTGAGATGCATCCATAATCAACGCGTTTTGATGTCATATCATCCAACTGAGTTTTAAAACCCTGAATTTCTTCTGAATCCAAATTAGTTTTATCACTAGACAAAATTTCGTGAGAAAGTGTCTTATTGGATTCACTTGATATTTCGATAGGGGAATTGATTTGGCTTGGTTTTCGAGGTGTTTCTTCTCTACCAGGAATTGCATGCCAATTTTTCAACAAATGACCACAACGAGCTTTAGAAGGAGACAAATTCAGCTGATCTACATAGAGTTTATGCTCTTGTGGAAAAATGATAGATTTCTCTGCACGGAATCCCTTTAAAACCTCACTGTAAAGACTAACATCGTTACTCTTACTTTCTTTATTCTCCCTGTCTATATTTAATATCTCGGACACTCTTGAAGCAATTAATTCTTCCCTTTCTTCTGTTGTCCTTAACATTAATGTCGGTGTGATATACCGAAACTTTGATTTTTTACTTTTACTTTTAATCTAAAACAGAAACCATTATTAAAAACCAAAAAAATTATAATTGCAAACAAATTTACCTCCACAGTACTAGTCGGTTTGACCGTGACTTTTGATCTGGATCTAAACTGTTCTAACAAGTCTTTTAAAGACACTTTTTCCTGATTGGAAGAGGAACTTTCTATAACGTCCTCGGACTTTGAACTGTCCTCTTCTTGTATTGACTTCGACAATGCAATAGCCATTTGTAAATGCTCCGCATCGACATCATCGGCCACTTCCATCATCTTCTTCTTGGTCATCTTAATCAACGTATTCGATTGAGTCTTTGTTTGTTTCTTTCTAGATCTAACTGTTTTCTTGGCCACCGGTTGCGACTTGGCTCTAAGCAATGTTGGTTTTTTCGTGGTAAAATCCTCATCATCATTAAGAGAAGTGTTCTTAACTATTTCGGACATGCATCGTCGATATGGTGATTCGGAATCTGAAGTTGTGGACGATGAAACGGCTTCAATTTCCTTACTATTTACATTTAAATTGTCTTCAGCGGTTTCAGTTTGTGCGAAATATTTTGATATTGTATTGTACATGGGTGGGCTAATTAAAAAGAGTACAATTGGTCAATTAAATTTATTATATATAACTATGAAAGACTAAACAAACCTATGAATATCGGTATTTTTATTACTGCTCCTCAGACGAAGACGAGAACAGTTTGACGTACCAAGGTTTTGGTCTGGCTTTCTCTTCTTTGAGTTCATTTTCAAGTTCCCTTAGACGCTCCTTTATACGAATTTGTCTGGCAATTGAATCAGTAGTTGGGTCCATTAAGTTTAACCTCATGGACATAATATGTCTCTCTTGTTCTGGAGTTCTATCGTATTTGCCAGCCTTTAAATCTGCTTTCAGTTTTACAGCAGGAGGGTAATAGTTTCTGAAATTAAATATCATTGTATTGTATTCATAATGTGTAAAAATAAAGTCAATTACTCCCAAATGTACCAAATGACTCCACTGACCGCTATAAACCCCGCGGCAAAAATATGACTATGTGTATTCAATGGGGTACCTTTCATATGCCGAGGTTTACGAAATTTTTCATTAATCCGTGGATCCATTAAAGCATTCGATGCATTTGGGGCGACCGTAAATCAAAAATGAAGCTAAAATTGTGAGGTTATAAAAATAATTTGACGATTTGCAAACAGATGGCGCCTTTAAACAAATGCGTTATGGCGGTATTTTCAAAATATATTCTTTATATACACAACTAAAATATATATTACAAACAATTATTTAAATACTTTTCACATAAAATATGGAAATCGCTTTCAGTTTTCAATGATACACTCGATTTTTTAGTTTCTTTAAAATACCTTAAAACATTCATAATAAAATTCTTTAGAAAATGCTTATCCCTTTGGAATTCACTTAAATATTTACTAATAAACAAATTCGTCATTGACGATTTGCTAGTATTGTTATAAATAACAATATCATCTTCCTTTTCAATCGCGTAATTCTTAGGGCATAGTTTAACATCTATTGCCCAATGCATACAAGGACTTATGCTTACAAGATCAAAATGTACCCTAAAAACATTTTATTCATTAAAATTATATTAAACATTTGACTTGCATTATTTACCTGCTCTCTTTATCAATACTTAGACCATATTTAGCGAAATCGAAGCATTGCAGTTGTTTAAAGTCATCATAAAAATCCATATTCTCCTCAACTGCAATATTCCAATAATCCAAAAGCGATATTATATCGAACGTTTCTCCAAGAAAATGCTTTATATGATTAGAACTCAATTTTTCTTCCAAGACATTCAGTAAAAAGTACTTCACTGGAACTTTACTATAATCTAAAAAGAAGCAAATATTTAAACAATTATTCAACTCACTAAAATACTTAAATACCTCTGTGATCCTTTGTTACTTTAATATTCTGGACGATTTCACTTTCTGGATTCAAACTTACGACAAATTCTAGCGCTCTATTTAAGGCTGAAAAATAATACTTATTTGCCTCATTCTTTTCATACGTGTAACAAGTTTCGGGCCTGAAAATGTTCACATTAATTCACCTTCATCTTTAAAAACCAACACAACTCACCTTTTACTAGCTTCCTCAATTTTATTATGCACACTGACAACATCCACTTCGATTGATTCGGAATTATCTCCAGTTAAACTTCCGCTACTAGATAAACCCTCTAAATTTTCATCGAACTCATCCAAAAACTGTTTATATCCAACATCCCTACAAACTTGCAACCATTTCCTTTTGATTATATCCCTCTTCTTCTCTATCACTTGTTGCATTTTTATTAAATATTCCTTGCGTAAGTTTTCCAATTCTTTTAACAAACCACTCGTATCTTTAATTGCTTTAACAGTCAAGTGTGATAAGTCAAGCTCCTTTGGTATTGGAGGCAAACGATACGTGTAACATTCTTCTTCAAACTCCTCCAATGATGGATATTGGATTTCAGGAAGCGTTTCCAGCATTGCCCCATCAATTGCACATTCAGACATCTTAAAGGAATCGGAATCGGCATTAACTAATTGTATATCTTCCGCCGACAGATTCATGTGAAACGATGAAAAGTCGCCGAGTGAAGGCTTTTTTGTTGTTTTTTCCGAGGTTTGCTCCTCAGGGCACGGTGTACTTGCCGGTGTACTTGCCTTTAGCAAAGCATAACGGGAAAAATTCATCACCGAATAATCTGGCATCTAAAAAAAAACAATGAGTTACATACGTTTAAAGCTGCTATTAAAGAAAAACACCTCTTTAGTTGAGTCCAAAGATTTTTCGTTGGATGTTTGACTGAAATCTGACAAATCGTGCGTTTTATTCGGCATTGGCATTTCTGGTAACGTAACTAAATTCGTATTTTCTTGTACAGGATCAATGTAATGGATACTTAAACTATTTAGCAAATCCTCTGATGCATTTGCACCTATTTTCTGTAAACGTTCTAAAGAAGTGTCTGGAGCGACCGGTTCTGCATGTGCCAAATATTCTTCATTCGATAACAGTGAGATATCCGAGATTTCCATATGAATATCTAATTTCGACGGATTTTTTTGTATCGCAATATTATCCTCGATTTTCTGTTCTCTGTTACAGTTTCCTTCAGGAACGAACACATCATCTGCGTAGTCTGTAATCATGGATACTTCCATGTCCATTTCTTCCGTTGCATTTTCTGGTTCAACGATGATTTGCTCTTCTAAGTTCACATTCTTATTGATCGTTTGATCGAAAGCAGCTTCCTCAGCATTGTTTAGTAACTCCATTTTCACCCCTATATCCTCTTTCTTTTCTGTACTTGATTTTGGGACAGATTGAGTGTCTGTATTATCGTCTCTTGTAATTTCCATAAATGAATTCGCGTTTTCTGTTTTATTAGTTTGTGGATCATTTTTTAAATTTTCATTGTTTATATCATTTTCAATCACTTGTGTTGTTTCCATTTGAATCTCATTTAAAGATGTGTCACAAACATCCTCCGAAATTAAATTATTTTCCATTATTCGTGTCTCTTCCATTTCGACAACGTCCAAAACGGTTTTATTAACAACTCCTTTCGGTATTTCCATAGGAGTTTCTATAATCGTTTTATTTATTACTCGCGTTATATCCATTGTCACTTCTCCATAATCATCAACAAATATTTCAATAGGTTCTGGTTGTGCAACAGTCTTTGTTAGTTCCATATCACAATTTGATAATTGTGTTTTATTACTGACTCTATTCGCATTCCTTTCCATAATCTTGTTAGGATTCTTGTTTTCTTTGTCTATTAATTCAGTTTGAACAATTGTTTTCGAACAACTCGGTTTCGTAATTAAATCCTGATGGATTTTTATTTCTTCAGTTTGTGAAGTTTCACTATCTGAATCTGTCCAAATATTTAAAACTAATCCAGGTTTGCCCGAGCCTCCATCCATTATTGTCGTAGTGTTAAAAGCATCAATGGGTTTGCTGTTCTGCGATGAGGACGCTGTGGAGTCTGTATGATTCACAATTTCTTCGTATGTACTGTCCCATATTGTGTTTTGGTCTGAGTCTGCTGCGAATGGTCTAAAACAGTGTGAAATTAATCGCTGGAAACTTACAGATCCATAATATCGCAGTACTTTACGTAATTACTCGCAGCAAAACTCACTCTTCTCGAAATAGAGGGCCGAGGGGTGATTTCAGGTAAATCTTCATTGCTTCCTTTCTGTTGTTTAAGAATCTAAAAGTTTTTGGTTATAATTGTGAAAAAAATTATTACACTTATTATTTTTACTTACTGAAAGTCTTGGCGGTGGTAACTTTTCGTTATCCATATTGATAAAGATTTCATTTAATTCCTCAAACATAAAAACTGCTAAATATTTACGAATGAAAACAAAAATATTCAAAAACTTTTTAAGTTTTTACTGACATACACGCCAGACCGTTAAAAATTTCAAAATGGCCGGTGTAGTAGAGAACTTTAAAACAGATTGTATTGTTGGTTGCAGAAATATATATTTCTCACTTTCACTGGTACATTTTCAAATATACAAAAATAGATATTCCCATTATTTACAAATGAAATATATTATCTTCGATTACTGCTTAAGTCAAAAATAGTCTCATCATCATCATCTTCATTAAGTGGTAGTGGTTCCATTTCTACATCGTTTCGTTTAGTTCTAACGCCATATTTTACAACCATCGGCATTTTGTTCTTCCTTCTAGAAAAAAGGATTTGAAACGTTTTCAATTAAAAAAGAGACATTAATTCATACCTAAATGTTTTGATCCCTACGAATATAATAAAGACAAATGCTATCACTCCCATAACAAGAACAGCCCGTTCGAAAGCATCTGAACCCAATTCATAAGTTTGTACAGACTTATTACTGTTTTTATCAATAGGCACTGGTACTCTGATGGAGGTGCTTTCATTCTTTACTTTACTGTCTATTTTGTTCTCCACTTTGGGTTGTGCTACTTGTTGTACTTCAACATTCTCTGGTTGTTTTCCTGATTCCACTGGTTGTTCTTTTACTTTGATAGGAGCAGAATCTTCGCTCTTGTTCTTTGGAATATTTATATAAGTTGGTTGAATCTTCCCATTATTAATATCTTCTTTTTCAGGTGGTCCTAAACGAGATTGTGGGACCACCACATTCCCGAGAACATTTTGTAATATTGCATTAACAAATAGTAAAACTAATAGCAAAGACATTGAGCGCTGTAGTATTTAAATAACCTTAATATAAATTTAAGTACTTTGGATTATTACATTCTTTGATTCAAATTAAGTACACTTAAACATCGTATCTTGACTTTAGTTGCAGTCCCTTTATGGGCATTTGATCGAACAACTGAATATGAACTGAATACACTTTAATCTTTCACAATATGCAGCCTAGAGGCGCAGTTAACAATATCAGCAAATTCTATGATACGTGATTGTTTATTTTTTACGTATTTTACTTGATTCTAAACACAAACAAATGTTTACGTATTCACCAAATATGTGGAGAGTACAGATGACAAGTTGAGGTTATGTACACTTACTCCGAACAAATTGGTGTAATGTATGTTCGTTAAGACCGAACACTAATTACCCAACAATTAAAAATCGACAATAACTTATTACATAAAATAGATTATTGAGAAATTGTTCCTCGTTCACTAAATAGATTTAAATATGTAAATACAACATCCTATTTTTAAACATTTTTCCTATTCTGGATCCAATATCCAACTTAATGGGCATGCGCGAAATTAAACTTGTTCCAACCTCCAACCACTACCACCCAAAGAACCCAAGAGCCCAAGCAACCAACGAATTCGAAGAGCAGTCTCAGTCAGTTGTAGTTTGTCATTTTTTGCTTAATTTTGAGCCTCTTCGACCTGTAAAAGCAAAGCCGCGTTTCGCGTACTGAACTAATGAGTGTGTGTAAAGTCCGTTGTAAACACGGCGACTGTGTTGTATGAGTGCTGTGGCCCCACGGGGCTCCTGCATGGATATGGCCAATAATCTTTATTTAAGGGATAGCGGAAAAGGAATTAACGCGTAGTAAGTGAATTCATGGCATTATATGATCTAGTTGGCGGTATTTTGATTGTTCAGAGCAGGCTTTGGTTGACCTTTAATGCAAATTCTAAATGGATTTTTCCAGTTTATTGAGGTCCATAATAAATGCTAGTGTTCAATAGGGACAGACAAGGGACTCGGCTTGTCTTTATGCTCGCAACGTAGGGGGTAAAAAGTGGGTATTTTTGGTTTAGGGCCTCCTGTTTATCAAAATGGCGCCAATAAGGTTTTTTATGTATGTCAACAAAAATATCCAAAACACTTATTAAATAATGCATTTCCTTTCTATATTATTACTTACACGCTTTATGTATCCTACAAATACAGTTAATCTCGGGTAATCTCATACAGAACAGAAAAAATAAACATTTTAATTATTTGTTAACCTCTTAATTGAAACACTCTAAAGTGTCTCTTATCACTAGATTTTCTTAATATAAACAATATATTATTTGCCATTGTAGTTGTTTAAAAAGCATGCTTTATAAAATGTCGGTTAGCGAAATGACATCATCCGTGAAGGAAGTTTCAAATTTGTTTACAGATTTAAATTTACCAATAAGAAACCGAGTTGTGTAATAATCAAATATGAATGAATCCCAACAGCCTTCTACAACAATTAAATGAAAACGTTTTATTGACTCTACATTTTCGTTTACATTTGGAACGAGTTTAACAAATCTACAGGAAAAAAATGTATCCAGTAGGCACGGAATTCTGAGATGAATTCGTCACCGGCAAACATTTCTTTCTTACATAATAACATCAACGTATATTTTTAGTCGTGAATGGGACACTACCATGAATTATTAATAGGTTGTAAATAATTCTCCTCCAATACACGTGTCCATATTAAAGTGTTTTTCGGGAAAATCTCACACTTTTAATTGTCCTCGCATTCTACAAGTAAATTTCGTTGAACAAATACACTTTTGGCTGTTTACATACAGATAACTGCTTTATCGATTAGCATTAATGCATATTTACCTTAGCAACCCGAAAAAGACAGATAAACATGGCAAGAGTTGAGATTCTCAACTTGAGAATTCGGTCAACTTTTCATATAAAATTGCACCCTTCATTCGCCCTGGAACTGGCCTGGACCCGTTCGTCTGGTCAAAAGCAGGACATTTCTATATTTCGCAAATGCCAATTAGCCGGAATCCACAGACCTCTCTTACTTTCTTTTGTTGCAATTCTCGTTTCAAGCAGCTGACCATCACATCTCCGCCTTTTAAGATGTGTATGTTACCCTAGAAAAACAACAATAAGTCCAGAAATTTACGTAATGTAGCAAAAAGAAGTTACCCCTCTATTGTGCAATGTCTGGAGGAAATGTTTGACGAAATTGTTCCTTTTATAAATCGCGATATGTCTACGGTGACAATAGAGGAAAAGTTAAGGTTCAGGAGACTTCCCTCTATAACATTTCTCTTGCTCTATGTTCCCCTCGTTTTTATATTTATTCTTCCATATGTGGCAGCTGTCTTCTTGTAAGGCACGCGTCTTATGTCTACCTTCCGTAATAAGGAAAGAAATTCATTATATGTTACAGTATTTCCAGCAGTTTTTCAATTGTCTAGTTTTCGGGGGCCGTCCATGTAAAGGGATGTAATTTCTCCGATTTGATTCGAAATTATTGGGCCACATGGCTTCTCTATTCCATTCTCCAAATGCAAGCGCTTTATTATCGCTGGCATTTTTATTCCTTCCGTTTTTATTCAACTTATGCGGCTTGCACGTTTTTGATGTATGCTGAATTATGCAATTGTATGCAGATTGAAAAGACAATTATGGCAGTAATTCTGAGAAATGTTGCAATAAGACTGCCGAGATAAGCTCAGTTTTATGGTACCGGTTTGCTACTAATTATGATAATAGTTCTTTTTATATGGAGGATTAGGAAAGAATGTTGTCCAGAGGACAATAACTTGCGGAAGATAGCAAAGATATACCCACATGTGTCACCCTATAATCGAGTTTGTTCACACTGGAATTGGAGTGTTTTCTGTGCATTTTTATGCAATTTTCCCACGAATAGAAAAATCGTCTATAATCAAGTATTATGCACAGGTATTCATGAAAGCTGGTTTTCTAGTTTTGTTGGGGAGAAGTTCGACGAGGGGGATGTAAAGAATCTTCTAACTAAGTGGTTCATTAGCTGAAATTCAAACTATGCTAGATTACATAAGTGAAATTTCGTCAATGGCTAATTGTAAATGGAGACAGTATCGCGATACATTCTTTTTTTTCCTATTATTATTACACCACTACATGAAATATTGATCGGGCACGCTATAGGGTGAACCATCTGCCATTACGAGGGGCCTAGAAGACACACCTGCCGGGCCCGCATGACCCCTCACATGTGCATATATTACAAAAACTACTATACTCTACACTTTCTTCGTACAATTATTAATGAAGATAATTATTTAGTAAAAGTTTACACACTCACATGGGGGGCTGCTTCTAATGCCATCATGTAATTTTCCAAGTCTAACACAAATTTTTTGAGGTTATGTTAATGAGAGTGTCTTTGGTAGTTTGGCGAATTGTAGAAAACAATGCAATTACCAACCCTATTCTAGTCTGCAATATGCCGTATGACACACGGGGGTGTTTCACAGCTGCCGGCTTCCCTTTATTCACTTTATATTTTTATATACTCTGTGTGTGGGTTTCGAATGCGCCCCACACACATCTGTAAATGTGTATATGAAACTATGGAACTAACATTAGATGTACTTGGAAGCAATTCGTTATAGTGGACTTTCAATCATAATAAAGTCGGTCGTAAAACTTCCTTAAAAATTGTTCGTGCAATTCCATAATTAAGAGCTGAAAACAATTCATATTTAGCAGTAGGAATTTTGTTGTTTTGCAGGTGCATAATCCTCCCTTTCAGTTCATTAATCCGAGAGGTAATAAGGTAACAGTATTTTTGGTTCAACGTCCAAAAGGAACTAGGCAAAGACCGATCACCCACATGCCTTTTGGGCAGGTGTATTTATTGTATACAGGAACCACATATGTTACACAAGCACGTGGCTTGATACTCTTACCTTGGGATTATAAAATAGTTGCTAATCTGTCTGCTTTTTCGTCTACCTAAGGCTATATTAATGTCTGTTGTTTTTTTATTGATAAGAAAGTGAACAAGGGGCTGAGTTCGCCCTTGGGTGGAAAGTGGGGTTAGGTTTATAATGATCATCTTTTTACAAAAACAAAAATTATAAAATAGTTGCTAATCTATCGGCCTTTTCTTTTACCTAGAGTTTCTTAAGACTTTATTAATGGGTGGTTTATAATGATATGAAAATGAACGGGTACACACTAACTCGTCACCAGACTTAATCCCTTTCAAGTAAGATACACTAACTCGTCACCGGCCGATTTCAGGTAATTTTCTAAGGACCTTTCGGAGACCCACTAACTGGTCACTGGGGTACTTAGGTATATTTAGTTAATTCTAAGAATCGTATCTCATTACTTCTATATAACTGTGATATTTATTGGACATATTCTCATTCTAATCAGAGACTAAACAGTTTTGTCTCTGTTCTAATATACAGTTCTCGACAGTGTTAGAACGTATTATTGAGAACGATTTTTATAAGTGCAATGGATGTGGAAGTAAAGTTTGTTGAGAGCCAAAGAGGTCATCTGATGCATTAGGTAAAATTATTTACCTTCTTTGTATATAGATACTGTATGTTCATTATATGTATACTACAAAATATATTTATATTTTTCGAAAAAACATATTGTCTTTTCTTATTTTACTTTAAATTTTATATCTTCATACCCAAAGATATTTAAAAGGATTAAAAATCGGGTGACCAGTTAATCCGTCCCGGTGACGAGTTGATGCATCTCACTAAGGTATCGGTGACGAGTTGATGTGTCTCGGGTACCTCTAAATTTTTGCAAGGGATTACCAGTGACGAGTTGATGTGCGCCCAAATGAACAAGGGACTGACTTTGCCCTTGGGTAAAAAGTGGGGTTAGGTTTAAAATGATCGTCTTTTTACTAAAACAGGAAATATAGCAAGTATAAATTATTCATGTACCCTGAGCAATTATCCATTATCGTTTCAGGTGGACGTAATGCTATAGTTGTGTGAAAATAATTGATTTTAATCAAAATGATCAAATACAATTGTCTACCATACCTTGAAGGTTTACAAGGGGAAAATATCGAGTGATAATCATGTTTTAATGGACCATTTGGTCAACAGTCTGGGCCAAGGCCTATTGAAGTGTAAATGGTTAACACATGGCTTGTTAACGATTCGATTATTTTCCTGGAACTTGGAAGAAATTCGATCATCATCAGAGAAATTAAATTCCTCATGGTTTATGTTTGACTTTGCAAGTGTAAATAGAAATACAATTTATAAAACAAGATGTTCCCCTAGTTGTAAACTAGCACCCCTAAATAATTTTTCCCATAGACAACACATATACACGGGGTATGGGAAAGCTCTATTTTTCTATTCATCAAAATTTGGGGCAACTTTACAAGATCATATACAGAGGAGAATTTATTATAAATGCACAATGCAAATCTTCTTCAATCTATCTTCTTACCTACCTGATCTGCCAGATGGCGATTTACGATTAAAATATTCGAATTAAAGGGTGATACCCCGAAGGAAAGGAGAGAAAGGGGGGCCGCCTCGTCGCTAAGTGTGGGACAAATTATTTGCCTATTTAGTAGATCGTATAACAAAAAGCCCTCGTCGCTTTGTTTAGCCGTAGAAAATAACTTAGTATTTTATCCATTAATATTCACAGGAAGTGAGGTTGTAGGATTTTATAATAAAATATAGGGTGAGAAGAGCCAAACAGGTTGCTTGGAATATTTTATTACATAGTGAATATATGTACATCCGTTTCGGAAACAAATAATTGTTTTCCTTTGGTCATCAATTCGGGGGGAAGACAATAGTGGACGGAAAGTAATTTTCTTACACAATACAATCACAAATTACATCATTTCTGATTAAAGATTGTTGGTTTTTCTGGCGGTCCTTCTTGGACTTGATGGCGATATGCTTCGCATGCTTTTTTAAGGGCTCACATCCTTCTATACTCACGCATTTCCGTCAATTAACTCGACATCAAGTGAAACGAAAGGGTAGATTTTTGTTGCCAAGTTGACAAAGAAGAAAAAACGCCTGATAATCTCATATATTGACCCACATTTACGTCTTTCTTATCGTTGAGCACATAAACAATTTCATTAATTACATATTTGAAGATAAATTAATGCTGATATCAAAATGTTTTATATTTAATTCCTCCTTCCAGCTGCTTGCGCCTTGTGATCCGTGTCCCATTGTTAGATTCCCTTTCCGGATTTACACGACCCTCTTAGTTGTGGATTACAGAAAATTGCGTAAAAGCAATAATTTCGTGGGAATTCCACATAACTTCACTTCCCAAAATATATTGATTTGTATTTCAATGTTTTTGCAGTAAACGAGACGATTCCGAACTGGAGAACAGCAATGAGGACTCTGATGACTCGTTGGCGACGGAAGAATCGCAACAAACCAAAACAAAAAAGGCCATAAATAAAGGGCGATGGAGCAAGGAAGAGGTTTGGGCTGATTTATAGCGTAAAAATCATGTTACATTGTACAATTTCAGGACGGTCGACTTAAGCAACTTGTGGAGGAGTACAATGAGAAATGGGACATCATTTCCGAGCACTTTCCCGACCGTTCGGATGTCCAGTGCCAACAGCGTTGGACCAAAGTGGTCAATCCGGAGTTGGTGAAAGGACCATGGACAAAAGAGGTACATAATAGTATAGTATATTATTGAACAGTGATTTCGCAGTGGAAACTAGTTACGATGGCTGTGATAGATGAACGCCAATGATTACTTGATTCATTATGGCGTTGGACTCTTTAAGGGCATTGCCCTTCTACATGTTGTCATATACCTTTTAGAATATTGTGGGAACGAGTATGCTGAATAGCCTACAGTGAAGGGTTTCTTTGCTTTTTTGTCTTCGTGTAACATTCTACGCTTCGACGAGCTTCCAACACTAAAAATAGGGGAGAGAAGTTGGTGTGTGTGTGTGCGATTATCGAAAGGGAAAGAAATTACGAAACTAGCCGCTGCCGTATAGAAAAAGCTTCGGGCTTGGAATATTTATAGAATGACAATGGAAGACTATTTTCAATAAATATTATTCCTAATAATATTGAATGAAGAAAACAAGTTATTTTAATTGAGAAAAAATAATTCAAGGCCAAAAACGCGTGTGTTTTGTTTAATATACGTGCACGAATATCAAATTTACGATTTCATTTGAATTTTTTATGCTACAAGACCGTTACCACAATATTACTGGTAACCTAAAGACAATTAGCATACCGATGTACCTTTTTTCGGCTGTTAAATTATGTAAATTAATTAATTTTGCTCGTTTTGTGGTTTAATTCCGTTTGTATTTTGTACAATGTTGTAAACATGTGTAATTGGTGGAAAAAAATTCGTTAATTAATTCATATTGATGATTATTGATGGAATTTCGACACGATTCAAACGGAAATTGAACGGAAACTCAACGTGTTTTTTTTTAATTACAAAAACATCCTTACATAATTTACCTGATATAAATTCTGAGCATATCTTTTGTTTTATTGTACCATTGGGTTAAGAGGACTTGTTCGCAGGTTCAGGGCCACATAAGACACGACAGATAAATCTTCACAGTGGGATGTGAGGCCGGCCCATATCCCTTTTTCTATTATTTCGTCTCATTGAAATCTTTCGCTTTGATCAGATGTTGTAACTCGTCGACCTCAGCATTTTGGCGGTTAATCTTCGAAAACAAGCAATAAAGCTAGTTGAAATGTAAATAAAAAATTTAACGCAAATTCTCACAATTGTTATTCACTGAGAAGCAATTTACATCCTTATTCAAAATATATGTCAAGCGTTGCGTGTGCCATATGGCTGTTTGAAATAAAATTGGAGCGAAATGAACAGATGTGCCGAAAATTCGCTTCTTTCAAACACTTTCCGGTCTATCGCTTCGATTCTCGATGGGTATGGTCAAATGTAAGCTTTCTTTCCATATTCCAGGAGGACGAAAAGGTTATTGAATTGGTGAACAAGTACGGTGCCAAGAAATGGACATTGATTGCACGCCATTTGAAGGGCCGCATCGGGAAACAGTGCCGAGAACGGTGGCACAACCATCTGAATCCGAAAATCAAGAAAAGCGCCTGGACCGAACAGGAGGACGAGATAATTTATCGGGCCCATCAAGTGTTGGGCAATCAATGGGCAAGAATAGCGAAATTGCTGCCTGGTCGGACCGATAATGCGATTAAAAATCACTGGAATTCGACGATGCGTCGCAAATATGAGCCGGATAAGAGAGCGGAGAATGGAGACAGGCGAATCAACAAGCAACGGAAGTACATTAACCGACAACAAGAGGCTAGAGTGTATACGAGACATGTGGAGCCGGTGGATGCGAACAAAGAGGTGAGTTCTTGGTAAATGGCATTTGAAATGGTAATTAAAATTGAGGAATTGTTGCAGGATTGGTATGAGATGTTTGATCAGGGCAGCAGTCAGTCGAGTACGGGGGCGTTTTCACTTGGTGCACCGACACCGAGTCCCAGTCCGGTTGCGTCGCAGCAAATGTTGAATTTGTACGATCGCATCAATTCGTCGCCAACGCAAGCCGCACAGAATGCGGAAATGCAGGCGACAACGTATTTGGTGAACAATGTGTACCCCGGCGACCATTCGCCGGTCAAATTGACTCCGTTGACGGACGATGCGATTTCGGATTTTGATAATTTGGCGTTTTATAACAGTCCTGGTGTGAGTCCACTTAAAAGTGATGCCAGGTTTATCAAAGCACGTAAGTAGAGTCTTTGGAGGCGTTAAATAAAGTATGTTGAAAAATAGGGAATATTTTTGCACTCGTCAACAGTTTCTTCATTTCTCATTTGCAATTTGTCGATGTGTTTTTTGCAGGTTTAGTTCCTGCCGACTTTACGAACAATTCATCTCTAGTACCTGCTCCGAATGCACTGAACTTGCCGCGTGCCTCCACACCGCCGATTTTAAGACGGAACAAAGCGCGCAAACGACAAGACAGTGTGGATTTGAACAGTTATCTGGACATTGGGGACACTTCTGACATGAAAGTGGTGGAAAATGTCGAAATGCAGCGTGGAAAAATATCAATTTTAAGTCCCATAAGGAATATCGGTTCGCCTATCAAGCAGTTACCGTTCAGTCCGTCGCAATTCTTCAACAGTCCGAATATTTCGTTCGATGTTGCGTTGAGTTCGACGCCGGTTAAGAGACTTGGTACGCCGGAACGCGACCGGATGGCTGGCCGATCTGTAAGTTGAATGAAAAAGAGTTTGTGTAGGAGTTAAAGGTGTTTGTTTGGCAGGAAATGGATTACAGTCCATTGAAAACGCCGCAAGGCCTCTCCTCGCATGCGGAGGCGTGCGCTTCCACTTCGGACGTGGTTACCACGCCGAGTAGACGATTCTTGAGTAACGACACACCTCGCACTCCGACGCCGTTTAAAAAGGCACTGGCTGATATAGAAAAGAGGTCCGGCCCGATTTCGAACCTACCGGACACACCAACACGCCTTGAAGATATTACTGAGATTATGAAGAAAGATCAGGATACTTCGAATTACGAGACGGACACCAGTATGGCGACTGTAAGTAGAATTTGCTTGGTTTTTTGTTGTTGTCGGGGAATGTAGTTGTGGTGGAAATAGACAGTTGGTTCTTGAAAGTACTAATAGTAACACAAAAAAAGTAAAAACCGTAGTTCAGAAAACGATTGCAGTGTGGTAAAAAGGAGTTGATCTTTTTTAGCAAAATGACAGTGGTTATTTGACGAATGGTAAAAGGAAGTTAGGAGTTTTAGCAGCTGGTAAAGAGAACATATTACCGAATAAGAAGGTGCGTAAAGCGTTGGCCCCCACATGGGCCTCCACATCTCAAATGCAAAACAGTGCGGAATTTGCAATTGAAACACCAGTAAGTGACGAATTGAATGGTGCGATGTTTATTGATTTTTATTAAATGTTGTTGTTTGTAGAGTAAATCTCTGGTCGATGATGATTCGATATTATTCTCCACACCATCATCCATAATGAAACACTCGTTGGGTGTGTCGAGTCTGATGGATTTCCCAACACAGTCCGGATCATCCAAGGTACATGGATGGTTTCATATTGGAGATAATATTTTCCCATCCTAAAAAGAAAATCCTTGAACATTGTCCTTGTTAACGTACCTGTGTTTTTCTTATTAACCAAGTTTTTTTTATTTTTGTTCTGTTTTTGTTTTCTGAACTATTTTTTTAGACTTTCTCTCCTATTAACAAATATTTAACATGTATTTTTTTTTGGTTGGTTGCGCTTTAGTTTAGGAGAACTTTTTGCACGTCCTTTACAAAGTTTTTTTGTACCTTTTTCTCTCAAGTTTTCCTGTCTCTAGTCTATGCTAAACTGAAAGTGGAGCATATATTTAATAACCAAAGCCCTGGATTTACACCTTGTCCTGAAATCCCAAAAAAATAAATTAAAACAGCTTATGCCGTCGCACAGTGAACGCAAGTATTTCAAATTTTCACATTCTATTTTCTTTATTTTTTTTTTATTTTGAGCTACAACTGCATTAATTTATTTTGATATATATTTTTACATATATTTTTTGTATTTAATACTTCTGTGGCGTTATCATTTTTATATTTATATCATGTTATACAATTTTTGTTGATTGTGTTGTTAATTGAATGAGGAAAATTATAAATATTCACTTGAAATGGTACCAAAGGGAGTTCGAATCGAATAAAACATGATTAAAGTCAGTTACCACACTCGAATTTTGCCGAGTTTTTTTTTTCATAAAAACGATAATTGAAAGACTTTAGTGAATATTTAGGAAAATTGCACTATTTCCGAGCATAGTGTTCTTCTGTTGTTTATTTTGATAATATATTAAATGTAGATATATCACACTTTATTTTTTATTTTGTACTAGTAGTATCGCACTATTTATTTTCGAAGTTTCCGTTAGATGTAGGACTATTATAGGACAGCAAAAAAAAAATCACTTACTTGGTGCCTTAATTGTTAGAATGAATGTCGATATGCTGGCAAAAATGGTACAAAGTTTCAATTGTCTGTGTTTTTTTGTACTGTTTTGCAATGTGGGGATGAGAAATTGTTAGGCTTTTGGGGGTTTGTAGTGAGACGGTCGTTTGTGTGGTGGTATTGTAGCATATTGTCCTTGTCCCGGCAGCGCCTGCTATCCGCCAGTGCCTCATTCCGTGCCCCAGGTCCACGCAGCACCGCCGCCAAGCGGATCACATTTGACGAGGCGCGGCCCAAAGCAGCCAAGGTGAGAGAAACACCCCACCAAATAACCTAAATTCGGTTTTTGCATTTGCCTTTTGTGATTAACGTTTGACTAACCAAACAATTTAAAGAACTGACTTTCTGTTTTTGATAAAGACACTCTTTCCACCGTTAGGTTTAAGACGATTTTGTGGCCTGTTTGGGTTTGGTTTTAATGCGCTTTTGTTTGCAGCTCGACCAGCAATGGATGATGGTGGTGTGTGGACGTACCCAAGACCAGTTGGAAATGACCGAAAAGGCGCATCGGTACTTGAATACGACCAGTTTGAAACCGCGCTCGCTGAACTTTTAGCCTTTTTTGTATTCAAGTGTCAGCGATATTTGTATATAAAATTTTATTTTATTTCGATTTTAACGTAATATATTTCTAAATACAAGACACCTCTAGTGCAAAAATGAAAATGTTTATTGTAAGGTAGAAAGAAAAAATAACAATGATTAGATGTTAGGTTTGTTTTTGATGTTTTATGTAAGTGTATTTTAAATGGATTTTTCGTCATTTCGTGTAAGTTTGTTTTTGTGTAATTCTATGATGACGAATTGCATTTTAATTGATTTTTTTCTGCTTTCTATTATTTATTTTTTTTAATCTTTTTTTAATTTGGTTTTGAGTCTAAAATATGGCCTTTTATTGAAAATGCAAAATTGTTGAATTAGTAAAGATGGGAATAGGATCATTATACAAAGAGAGAAGATGATATTTTATGAATTATTACTGTATTTCCATCTTTAACTAGTGTTTCTGTACTATACGTACTTCTAGTGAAATAAATAATGAAAGTAAACTAATTTTTACAATAATATAGGGCAGAAAATGTACAAAATATTTAATATATATTTCATAAATAATCAATTTTGCACATTACGTGTATAGTACTAGTCTATAACTTCTTTTGTATTGTATTTGTCTTTGTGAATAAGTAGAAAAGTAATTTTTAAGATTATAGACATTATTTGAATTATGTAATATATTATATTGCAGCGACATTTTTGGTAAAACGTAAGATACTTAATTGTTGTTGTTTGTATTTTTATAATAAAAATATAATTAATATATTTTAAACAAGATTGAAAAAAAATGTACAGATGAAGCTTGAAAAGCTTCACACTTCATAGAATATTTTGAGAATTTTAAGAGATACTTGCTGCCATAATTTCATTTTACTTAGTTGTAATCATTTTATTTGAAGTTTGAAACATAAAATTACCTGTAATTCGTATTCACAAGTTAATAAAAATGAAAACAGAAGTAAAAATAAGAGTGTTTTTCTTATTCAAATCCTCTCATTTATCCTTTTAAATTCTTTAAATTTAAAAAATTGGTGGAATTTATTTTTTATAAAATTCTGTTGGCACACCTTGTGTGTTGACATAAATCAGATGTGTTTGTTGAATTGTTGAGAATGAAATGGATCGTCATTTTTCGTCGACTAACATCACGGCATACATCTATCCCAAGTATTGTAGCTAACTTCGATTACTTTTGTCGTTTAATCTGAAACCTTTTCCCATTCCTCGAATGTGTTTAATTGCCAATTTTACCATTATTTAATTACCATTGTACAATATGTATCAAGAAATCGTTAATGTTGTGGCATTGTGCTTAAAAAAATAATTCTCCCTCTCCCAAATATCCATGTTCTTATGACAAGAAATTGTGTGTATGAAATAAATTAGTTATGGCTGAAAGTAGACTGTTAAATTTACGACCAAAATCCAGTCCACCACCAAATTGTGCAATTTGTTTGGGCCCATACATAGATAAATGCTTCTCCGATCCCTGTATGCACCAATTCTGCTTCAACTGCCTCCTAAAATGGTCCAAAGTAAGTAAATGTGATTAAACACTTGTAGCACATAGAAAACCGTTGTTTTTCAGATAAAAGCGGAATGTCCATTGTGTAAACAATCGTTTGGATTAATCATCCACAATATAAAATCGAATTCCGAGTATGACGAACATGTTATCGAGAATGAAAACGAATCGGGCACCGATTTCCATTTGCCAACAGAGCCAGCTCGCCATCAGTTCCATTTCAGGTTTGCATTTTCTTAAAACTTTATCACTCACCTTGCGTAATATTCTGTAATACTTCCAGAACAACGTTCACTGTCGACACTCGAGGGGAACACGCCATTCAACAGATGTTACTCACACATCCCTTGACCAGGGGCCAAATTTCCTTCTCCAACTACCAACCCCGAAGGTAAAACAAAGCTTAACTCCCTAAGAACAAACTGTACATTATTTCTCTTCCAGACGTCTTCGCGATGTCTCCTCAACGAACTTCCGTCGTTCCATCTACACGAACAACATGTGGGTATGCGCCCCACCGGACGTAACAGGCCGCTATCGCGACATCTCGCCCTCCTTCTTCAGGAGCTGTCCCGCCGCCCGACAGCGCCTCGTCCCCTGGCTGAACCGCGAACTGAACGCTTTATTATACGAGAACACAACTCTTGTAATGCACCTGGTGGACAGAATCATGGACTACCTACTCCGCCACCACATCTGCAGCCGTTCTTACCGCATCTTCCTCACCGGCTATCTGGGAGTCAAGACTGACCATTTCGTGCACGAATTCTACAACTTCATGCGCTCCCCATTCGATATGATCGGATACGACCGTCATATTTACTACACAACACGTCCTCGCTCCCCAACGCCCTACATCGACATCCTGGAAGAAGACAACAGTGAAAGTGAAGTGATTGTAGTGAGTGACGCGTCAAGTGATGTGATCGAAACCAGTCCACCGCCACCAGCACCGCCAATAGTGATCGATTTGGATTCGGATGTCACAATTGTGGATACAAACGAGAATTCACCCTCCACTTCATTCCCTAGGCCGCTTATCGTTGAGGATGACGATCGATTACCAATTCTGCCACTTAAATTGCGATTAAAGAACAAACGTAGACGGAAACATCGCGGTGGCAAGTCAAAGAGACGTCGACATCGTAGCGGATCGTCGTCAAGCGGCTCTTCATCGTCCAGTTCATCTGGGCCTCGTGTGCGACGTAATTACACCATTGTGAATGATGTATGTGTGATTTCATCGGATGAGGAGGAAGTGCCGTCGACGACAGTGCAGAAATCCGATTCGGATGATGATTTGCCACTATCGACATTCTTAAGGAAAACATCGAAAGTTTCTCCATCCACTTCAGCCGCTTTGGATTTGTCGACAAAGGGTAATACGTTTGATCCCAATATGCCATCGTGCTCATTCTCATCCGCATGGCAGCCAAGTCCGAGCGACAGTCGACCGAGTAGCGTTAGCAGGACACCGCCATTACCTCCACCGACACAGCCTGACCGGAATGAGGGCGAACAGAGCAGAACGACGAGTGATTTTGTGGAGGATTCGATGCCGAGTTGTTCGACGCACAATTATCCCGCTCCATCACAGTATCCTAGCAGTAGTTCGGGACAGTCGAAGCGGCCACGGTCTTCTTCCAGCTCGTCTGAGTCCACATCGTCTTCGTCCTCTTCGTCAGCCTCCTCGTCCAGTGATGACAGTTACTATCATAAAAAACCGATCGTTAAAAGTGAAATTCATATTAAATCAGAGCAGACAAGTAGTAGTACTGCCGAGAGTACGACTAGTAGTACTCAAACGAGTGCGGGGAACGACGGGGCTGGTACTAGTTCGTTAGTGAATTTTTTAATTAAGAATGAAGAGCCATCACCGTTCTGGTATTATCCGTACGCTTTGGGTTCAAATATGAATTGAAAGCTTAATGATATACTTTTTTTCTACTTTATTATGTATGTATATAATTACGTTTTGGGTTTGTCTTTATCATTCCAAGGAAAATTGTAGCAATAAAGACAACAGCAGTATATATCGTAAAAAAGGGGTTGTAAGCCACGAATGAATTCTTAACTTTGTATTATTTCAGGAATGTCGAGAACTAATGAGTTTTTCAATTATGCATTAGGTATAAGATCAAACATATAAATTAAGTAATTTATTGTACATATAATTACAACTTAATATATAGCTACATAAACGGATAAAGATGGTTTTTATTACTACTCCTACAATGCCATAACTTTAAGGAATGTGCCTCCACTTTCGCTCTATTGGAGTAATAATTTTTTTACATAAACAATTTACATTTAAACACTTAAAGATGAACGGTTGTTGGCCCAGAATTGATGAGCGGATATGGCCAGAGTAACAAGGTATAATAAAGCTGCAATCCAGCAGTTTTGGGCATTCTGAAATAGGATCAGATCGTTAATTTGTGATAGTGGAATGTATGGATTTTATTGTTACTTGAGAGTAGCCTCTATCGATGTCCGTGTAGAATTTATTTAGGTTTTTAACATCCAATTCCACTTCGGGTAGATCTTCAGCCAAAGCTACCGAATGGAAAAAGTAGAAAACCCCCATTAGGGCCTGAAAATGGAAAAGTCGTGAATTCAGAATGTAATTTAAAAATTTTTTTTTTACCAGTTGGACAATGCCCCAAATACTGAGGATCACGCCACATAAAGACAATTTTGGACCACACACTGGCATTTTGCAGCTTTTTTTATAAGACTTTGTGGGTTTTCAAGCAGCTATTTCAGTCATATGATTATTTGGAACAACCCCAATTCACGATAATATGAATATGACATTGACAATCAGGCGTACCAACATAGATTGCGATATTGTAGATCTCTTTTTATTTCACACCAAAACAAAGACAGATGTCATGCCCTTGAAGAAGAAGAAGCGTATTTTAGTGACTCATTTTTGACAAAAGACTCCATTTTTGACAGATAATTGATGAATTATTCGATTACTGTAGTTTATTTTTGAGTATTCCTAATTTTCATCTAAATAATATATTATCTTTAAGTTCGTTTGTCCAAATAATATGGTGGATAAATTAGGTAATCAATAAAATATTCCATATGTGTATAATTAAAAGCGAATGCATTCGTAATTTCGTATAACAGTGATTAACCATATAAGGCCAAATTGGAATAACGTAGAATTCTTTTCATGCTCTGTTTAATTGCATTTATTGCTATTTTTAACAAATTCCCGTGTCATTCGACGACAGTAATTTACAATGCTTGTTTTAGTGAACAGCGAAGCCAACACCAGGCGGATACAATTGGTGGAAAATTGCTTTGGAAGTTCAGGCCAAGTAAGATAACCCAAATCTAATCGTACTCGAGATTTAATCATATCCAATTCCAGCCGCTAGGTGTTCCCGGACGTGTGCTGGTCGGTGAAGGGGTCCTCACGAAAATGTGCCGAAAGAAACCAAAAACCCGACAATTCTTCCTGTTCAACGACATCCTAGTTTACGGGAATATCATAATAAACAAGAAAAAATACAATAAACAACATATCATTCCATTGGAAGAAGTCAAATTAGAAAGTTTGGAAGACGATGGTCGTAAGCAATTAAATAGAAAGTCGTTACAGTTCCGGTGTTAATGAATTCATTACAGAATACAAAAACGGCTGGCTCATAAGGACCGCATCGAAATCGTTTGCTGTATATGCGGCCACCGCTGTGGAGAAGAGCGAATGGATGGCACACATTAACAAATGCATTGACGATTTGCTAAGGAAAAGTACGGAACGAATTAACAATTGTTATTCAATGTCTTCTTATTGAATTTGTTGCAGGCGGTAAAAAAGCCGTTGCCGAACACGCTGCAGTTTGGGTGCCGGATGGCGAGGCTCCCGTTTGTATGCATTGCAAAAAGACTCAATTTACACTAATCAATCGAAGGCACCACTGCCGGAAATGCGGTGCCGTCGTTTGTGGACCATGTTCAAATAAACGCTTTCTACTGCCCAGCCAAAGTTCCAAGCCGTTACGAGTTTGTTTGCATTGTTATGAGTCGCTAACAGCAGTGAAAAACCATCATCCCATCGATACTCAAAAAGGTGGAGAAGTTGAGAAACTTTTGGGCAAGTTTTAACATTGTTTGGTTGCAGGTAATGCGGAATCGTCGGGCGAAGATGACTCCGATGACGACGAGGAGGCGGTCAGGAGTCCGATGGACGGACACGATTTGGTAAGTTGATGCAATCAGTCACATGAAGCGCACTTTACGATTCTTTCCAATTAGTTTCGCAGTCACTGTCTTGGTTATACATGTTGAGTGTAAGTTCGTGATTAGTTGACGAGTTTTTGTTCCATTTACTAAACTGTAGTTAATCAATTTAGTGATTTGTTGGCGGTTTTCGAATGACTAATACAATAATGCGTTTAGATAATAGTTTTGATTCATTCTAATTGGTTTTTTTCTGTTTCTTTCAGCCACAATTCTACGGTGACAATTAAATGTAAGAAATTAATCTATAAATCACACACAATATTGCACTCTTCCAATTTAAAATTAATATAAAAATTGAATAATTTTAGTTTTTAAATATAATATATATTTTAATATAAACATTCAATTGTATTTTATTTAATTTTTTTGTAGATATGTTTTATATGCTCGTAGATTTTCTATGACCAACAAAAAAAAACTAAATTATTTGTAATTAAAGAAAATTGTGGTGGTTTATGTATATTCGTTAATTAGATAGAAACATGATTCAATTAAGGGAAAGAAAACATCGAATTTGTGTCTGTATAAATGGTGTATTTATGTTTCGAGTTTATTTAGGGAGCCAAGACTGCAGGATCAACACAAGTTAAATCCTTCTTTCGCAAATACTTTTTATACAGATTTGTCCATTATAAACTTCGTATACATACAATAATTGGGAAAAATGAAATAATTAGCAACTGTGATACGTTGGCCTGTGTGTAAAAACTATTTTTCTAATTTAAAACAAAAATTGTATAGTGGTATTTATGATTCTATACGTAATTTCAGTTTTCTTTGGGTGTATGATGAGTCACGTTCGTGTTATGCGATGTGAGAAATCAATTTCCATATGAATATGTTGTAATTTTAGTGGAAAATTATTTAAGGATTGTATTACATTCATGTTTGAGTCTCGTCTTTAGCTTGATTTATGTTTAAAAAATTGTATTTGTTAAATAATGCCTATGATTATTTGTAGCATAAAGTTATTAAATATTTTATTATGTATATGTATATTTAGTTTAATCGTTAAATTATATATTTCACAAATCAAAATATTTTCAATTAGTTAAGGTTAACTAGAAATTATTTGTAATTGAAGCAATTTACAATAAATTTATTTAAATAAAGGTAGATTGTTTGGTTTTTAGTAAAAAATATATTAAAGCAGAATTAAACTGATGACATAGAAGTGAATAAATTATCTAAATAAAAGTGCACCACAGGGAAATATTGCATGGAGTGTTTCAATCTGTTGGATTTTGTACTACAATTAATATAAATTCCTTGTCTGGGGCTACCATGATTTCATGTTTTTTCGATCGAATTCGAAGGAATGTTAAATCATTCGATGGATCCAAATCTCTTACAACACTTCTAGCTTTATCAGCCAATGAACTTATCAGTCCTGCATACTGAACGGTTGTTGAGTTATCCAAGGTAGTTTTTATTGGAATACCTAATTGATTTTAAACAGGAATAATGTTTTGTCAATAAATATTGTGCTGTAATAGCAGTTCATACCCTCTGAATTTACAACAATCGTTCCGACCACTCCTTTATGAGATTGAATGCGTTTCATAGTTTCTTCAACTTCGTTCGACTAAAAAAACATAAGAAATTAATTTGAATTGAAATAACTTACATATTATTACCATTTTTCTAATAAATTTTAATTTTTCTATGCGGAATGGTTCACCAAAACATAAAAATGTCAAAAAGCAGGGACACCAATAGACACTAGTTTAAATTTAAAATCCCCTGCTCATTTACATAACCTCATTCACTACATAACCTCAAATATTTCCAAACAAGAAAACAACATAAATCATGAGTCGAAATAGAGAACTTATATCAAAAGTCGGACTACGATTAGATGGTAGACGAGCTAATGAATTACGCCGAATTCGCTGTAAATTGGGTGTATTTACAGAACCCGATGGATCTGCGTACATTGAACAAGGATTAACCAAAGTATTGGCCGCTGTTTACGGACCCCATCAGGTTTGTTTTAAATAATTCGTCAATGTAATAATTCAGTAATCGTTCATCAGGTACGTGGCAGTAAATCAAAGGCCCAACACGATGCTGCAATAGTCAATTGCCAATTTAGTATGGCTGTCTTTTCAACAAACGAGAGAAAAAAACGTCCACGAGGTGACCGAAAATCCACAGAACTCTCAATGCATCTACAGCAAGCCCTTCTAGCAGCTATTAAAGTCGAGCTTTATCCGTGGTCACAAATAGACGTTTACGTAGAAGTTTTACATGCCGATGGTGGAATATATCCTGCATGTGTAAATGCAGCCACTTTAGCACTTATCGACGCTGGAATCCCATTAAAAGAGTACATCTGTGCGTGTACAGCCAGTTTAGCGAATAACGATATCCCCATGTTGGACATTTCTTACGAGGAAGAGATTATTGGCGGGCCAACCTTAACTGTGGCCGCATTACCGCATTCTGGAAAAATAGTCTTAATGGAAATGTCCCGACGATTCCATGTGGACCATCTACAAAAAGTTCTCGATAAAGCGCTGGAAGGCTGCAAAGACATTCAAAGAGTTCTGGACGAAGCCGTTAGAGCACATGTTATGGATGTGGGCAGTTCAACTGGCTGGGCAAACACAAGTTGAAAATCCTTTTTATAATATTTGTTTATTTAATATACAAAAAAAAAGAATATTTTTTTCCCTAAAAGTTATGTATAAATATAAAAGTATATCATTTCGCCTAAAAAGAAGAAATATGTGGAAAATATATACAAGCCTGTAAGGACAAATCATAATAAAAGGCCACAGTTGGTTGGACACAAATGGAAGACGAATTTAATTAGCATTGGCATCTGGATGTCTTTCAATAATCATGGCCACACCTTGTCCGCCAGCCGCACAAGCAGCCACCAGACCAAACTGTCCATCTTCACGCACTAATCTGTTGGCTGTGTGCATTGCCAATCGCACACCAGTCGCTGCGAATGGATGTCCAATCGACAACGAACCGCCCCACAAATTAAACTTATTCAAATCGGGTGCGCCCACTTTCGTGTTACGTTTCATGTATTTCTGGGCAAACCAGTCGCTGTCCATCGCCTTAAAGTTCGCCAGGATTTGTCCCTACGGTATAAAAACAATATTAAAATCATCCCAACACAAAGACATTTTTCACATACAGCGAACGCTTCATGGAACTCCCACACATCCACATCCTTCATCGTCAATCCAGCTTTCTCCAAAACCAATGGCGTTCCATACGCCGGGCCCAACAATAATTGATCAATCGGGTCCTGAGAAACGTACAAAAAGTTTCTAAGATATGCCTTCGGCTTTAATCCCAATTGTTTGGCCTTCTGTTCCGTCATGATGAGACAAGCTGACGCGCCATCAGTCAAAAACGACGCATTCGCCGCTGTTATCGTTCCATGTGGCTTAATAAACGCCGGTTTCAACTTGGCCAATTGTTCCGGTGTAGAAACTCGAATTCCATTGTCCTTCGTGATCGGTGTACTGCTACCAGGAACCTGTACAGTCATCATATCCGTAAAATAGCCTTTATCAAACGCCTGTTGGGCCAACGAATGAGACCGCATTGCGAAATCGTCCTGCTCTTTCCTAGACGCTCCAAAGGCGGCCGCTAATCGGTCCGCCGAATGGCCCATTGTCTCACCAGATGAAAATTCAGCAACCGCCGGCAACTGTAAACACATTCGATTAATAACAGTACATAAAATACGTGCACATTTCCCACCTCCGGAACGAAATAGTCCGGTCTCAATGTAGCCAGCAATGCGAGCTTTTGTTGAGGCGTTTTCGCTTTATTCGCCCTTAACATGAGACTTCGCATTTTCCTATTATGTCGAATTGGTACATCGGACATGAATTCCACACCGCCTGCCACAATAACATCGTAAACTCCGCCCGCGATTAATCCAACAGCTATAAAAAAGTATACAATCAGTGGCTGCCCGAAACGAATGTAATCTGCTTTAAGGACCTGTTGTCATGGCTACGTTGGACGAAATGCAGGCCATTGTAACGGTGTGGGCAGGTGTTTTGTCACTGTAACCAGCCGACAAAGCCGCCTCTCGGGCAATATTAGACGTTTTCACTTCCTGTATCACAGAACCATAAATAACATAGTCGATCATCTCTTTTGGTACACCAGTCTTTTTCAAAATACCACTGAAAATAGATTTTAGTCGGATTTGGAAATTGATCAATGGACTCTCCCGTTACCTAAGTGCATGTTTAGCTAATTCATGCGGCATCATCTTGGAATAATCCGTTCCGGAGAGTAAAAAGGGCGTTCTAACACCGTCTACTAGAACGATATTTTGACCTGTTGGATTATTAGCGGTTTTCTTTTGGTTCTGATGGGTTCCCAATGAAAGGGCTCGAAGTCCACCTACGTTAAATTTATTGTTATTGATTTACACGAGCGAAACTACGAGTTTTGGACTTTGATTCCAAAACAGTGTAGGTGAACAATTTTTGAAATCAATTATTTATTTAGTTACGTACCATGGTGTTGTTGGAGTAGTCCTAAGGCGCTAGGGCTTTTCACTAAACTTCTTGCTAGATAAGAGGCCATTTTCCAGCACTTATTTGCACTAAATACTTAATAATTAATCTGATACCCAGGAGACAACAAATTGCAGCAATTTTATAACCAACAACACGTAGACTTTGACCCAGCAGGGTTACCACCTTAATAAATCAGTATCAGTGATGCCAATAAAAAAAGTTTAACATGTATGCATTTATTCAAAAAATGGAGGGAGATATTTTTTCAAACACAATTTGTATAAAAATAAGAGTTTATTTAAAAAGTAAAAAATAATTTTGGTTGTTTATCACAGTCTATATTTCCACAACTCCAAACTGTTTTCAACCTGAAAAATAAAACCATTTTAATATTAAAACCAGCTGAGGAAATGGTACAATTTTCATTGCTATGTAAAATGCATTTAATTAAATTATAAAATTTTATTAAAACCATGCACTAAATGTTTAAGAAAGAATAAAAATAAACGTATATTTCATTATTTATAAGGTTTAAATTTTATTTCAAATACTTTACCTTTACGACATTGCCGCATCACTAAAATTTTTAAAATATTATTAGGGATAAAATTGGGTGCAACTAAACAGAATGATTTATTTTATTTGTTGATTCATCATCATTTTTTTTCATTGAATTATTTTTAACATGATTACATATTTTAATTGTATCTATATTTAAAATTAAAACACATTCAGTAATAAAGTTTTAAGAGCTATTCTGTAAGGAGAGCAGCGAGACTACTTACAAACAATTATTTTACGATATTTGTTAAGTTTTATCTTAAAGAATAACTCATTTTACATTAAATTTTACAATTAACGGATTGTAAAACATATTTTGTTTTTATTTAAATGTTGTTTAAATAGTAAAATACACCGAAATCATTGTGAGACTTCACTACGGTTAAAACTTTCGTTATTGTTGTTTTTTGTAAATCATTTACAAAGGTAGGAAAAGTATTACAATTAAGAGATTTTTAAAAATCAAATTAAGTAATTGACATTATTTTAATAATCCATGTAGATAGAAAGACAGTTACATCTCTAGTTTAATGCCATTAAAAAATTGTTACACCATTTTTATAATTATACAATCAGAAATTTTGGTTTTTGCTTAATTTTTTATTAAATCAGATCATTCTCACTGGTAGATTTTCTCGTTCGTTAATAGATAAATTTAATATTGAGTTAAAGAAATCAGATTTATTTCGAGGGACGAGTGTATGGAGAAGTGCGGTAGCGAGAACTTTCGCTATGTCTAGCGGAAGATGAACTTGACGCTGTTTTATATGCCTTCCAACGATGAGCGGACGATTCTGTACACAATTATTTTAAAAAAACAATTAATCCAATTTTTGTTTGTGTATTTTAAATGATGTTTTAATTAATTAGAATAATGAGCGTTTCGTATACGTTTTTGTCATCGAATTAAAGTTTAAAACGCGTCTCGTGTTTGCCATCTTTAACGAATTTATGATACCAGCTTCTCTACATTGATTAGTCAAATCTAATCAACTCATGAAACTGCTCATCACAAATTCAACAGAATTTTATTATCGTTCGCGAATTTGTTTTATTTATCTCTTCTCCAGTCAAAACTGCATTTAGGACCTAAAAACTGAGTGAAAACAGTGCAGAAACTTACCATACGAACTGCTACTCTCTCTGTAATACTCTGGTGGCTCGTAATCGTCGTAGTGATGGGACGAGTAGCTTCTACTGTGCGACAACGATGACGAATAATCGTACGTTGCTGGTGTGGGCTCGTAGGGATCATCCTCGTACCCATAACTCTCTTCCATTGCGATTCTAGCCCGGTCCAGAATCGACATTATTTTTGTTTTGGCTGGCATTACACGCGGAGTGATCACTGGGGTTCTTGTGGCCGTCCTCATCGGTATCGGAGGACGAGGGATGGACGCTAATACGAGAAAAAAATTTTTTAGTTTCAGCCCAAATCACGATTATATCATACAGAAGCGGAAAATCGAGTCAACTACGATTTGGCAGTTTGATAACCTCACTTTTAAATGTCAATCAAAAACAATTGAATCTCAATTTTTATCAAGTTTCCTGTATAATATAATCGTGCTCCAAATCATCATCAAACTGTGTTTACATCTTAAAATTCCGGACGCTGGACGTCTGGACGTTCTCTCTTCGCCTGGCGAATCAGACGCTGTCATAATTTCCATTTCTCGCATTTGTTCCTGACGTATGTTGTCGTTGTTGTCTGGTATAAGATATTTCCGCACTTCCGCCAACGCGAATGCCACTCTGGCGTGCGCCTCTGCCGGCGGCCCGAGTGCCGATATCTCCACATGCAGATCGTCGCTCAGATGGCCGTATTTCGGGTCGAGTGAGTTGCGTAATTCCTCCTCTTTCTGACGGTCCTTCATCGAACCGCGACCCAACACTGCCATCTTGCACATCGTCTCTTCTTGTAGACGTTTCAGAGAGTTCCCTTTTGGTCCCAACAGTTTACCAACGAAATTAAACTGTACAGAAAGGTACATTACGGATTGTCGATTACATGAGTTCCGTGTTTACTTACTTTGGGATGTTCCCTTACTGGCACCAATACTTTGACGGTCACTTTAATTGGTTTCTCTCTGTAAATGTCCACATATTTTTGGTCCTTTGGTGGTGCTTTGCCAGATTGTTGTACTTTTGCTATTTCTATACACACAATAACAAAAATAAAACATATACAAAAGGGTACAATTTATGCTGTTTACATTTTAATTTCATTTACAAAACTATGATAGAATGAATTATGCATAAGGTCTTTTATTAGGATTCTCGTTTACGTGTATTGTTCCCGGATGGTTTTTTTTATGTGCATAATATCGTATGTACGGGAGGCCCTGAAATGTATTCCTTTTATGTAGAATAATAAATTAAGACATGTTTTTGTTATTTATTTAAAACGCTCTTCTATAGCATTCCCTCTTGTAAATATTTACATCTCTGCTCTCCCAAAGTGCATTTAATTGTCTACACAGCCAATATACGCACCTTGGTCAAGGAGTCTTGTGGAGTTTGGTAGTTTATTTTGGTCAATCGATAATTTCTCAGCCAGCAATTCCCGGACATATTCGCCGGCTTTTTGATTTGCTGGATTCGATTCCTCATTGTCACCATCTATGCTCTCTGTTACTTTTTCCGAGATACTTTTACGTTTGAAATTGTCTGTGTAGCTACTGTAGTCACCATTCGAATCATATTTATCTACCATTGTTGTATACCGATTATACGGTTAATTAAAAACAATTTATTTCTTATAACATGCACACTTCTCTGATAGTGATAACAATGGCGTCTGGAGCACTGTGTCCTTTATTACACTGTAGACGAAGAAGACGACACATAATATCGCTAGTTCACACGATTGACAAGAGGTGTCGCAACATAGCGCGAAATTGAAAACTATTCAAAATTTCAAAATCACACATTAATATTGATTGCTAATTAGTTGTTATATGCACATAGATTTAAGTGACTATTGTTTACGTTATGGGGGAGAACAAAGTGTTCTCTTCAAACAGAAGCACTAGTTTAATGAAATGAATTAGGCGATTATACAATTGTTAACATAAATATTTTGATTGCGCCTTTCATTTCAGATTTGTTCCCTTTTATAAATTGCTTTAAAGATTTTTTCGGGTGCTAAGAATAAATGTTATTTTAATCCTTGGAAAGCCCATTTAATGTTTATATTGTTATTTTATTATCACTCCATCGCACACATGCCACCTAAGTAGGAATTCACGATTATTTTTAGAGAGCATAGTGAATCGTTTGCAGTTATTTAAACCCACAAACCGATTATTTATTCACATTGTACAAAAACTTGAAAAAAATACTAAACAACCATTGTACAATTGTCCTATAAAATTCCTCTTACAACCCAGATATGTAGTCCTAAAATTTTCACTATATATCTCGTCTCGCCCCCGTAATTTCATGCATTTTTAACCAACCGAAATACCATCTCACCGTTTTACTGTCCTATTGGCAGTAAAGTTGTTGGAGAACTTTCTGTTTCCTCTTTAAAAGGAATTGCATCTAAAAGTGCACAACAATTTAGTTAAATGTTGCACGACTTGGTCGTGTTTTTAAGCGAATCGGTCCAGGTTGTATACATTTTTCATAAAGCCCGCCTTAATTTGTCAGCCACATTCCCGCCAATAAATTACCGACGTGTGGTGGGGAAAAAAGCGCGCCAACAGTTATTAGTGGCAAAAAACGCGCTCCGGACCAGAAACCGAGCCATTTTTATTAAACGTACCACATTACCGTCTATCATTACATTCTATTTATTAAATAAAATGTGCTCTGAAGAGAAGTGGCCGAAGAGCTTACCGGCCAGAAATACTGCCGTACACATGGGGACCTCATAACTCACTGCCCACTCGCCAGTTCCGTGTGTACACAGTCGCGGTTTTTCTCCACCAAAATGCATCATTGTGCTTATAAATCATCCAGTCCTCTCTTTTTGATGAATCTACACACAAACATCTTTGCAGTTTGTACAGATCCTAATAAGTGGGCTATTTCTGACTTGAATCAATATTTGTTGTAATTGAAGTTATTTACAGTGCAAACGTAGTTTGGGGCCCTTGTACGAGAATTGTACATGTTATAATTAACGTGTGCAATGTTGGTATAGGGATAGTTACACACACCTTATTTTTAGGCACTTGTGCTCCTCTTTCTCTTCATGTCTTTACCTGTTGCGATTTAATTAAAAGATCAAACGCTGTAAAATATTCTCAAGATAAATTCATAATTACTGAAGGCATCAACTTATAGGGTACTTCATTATGCTTGAACTTAATTCATCTACTACATATCAATTAAATAACGCTAATGAATTAATTGTTTAATTAACTTCCCCCTTCGCTCGAGGGGAGACTCTTTTCTCAGGTGCGTGCGATTTTTTCCTCAATCGTTCATAAATAAATCGAACACTCATTGTGTGCTTTTGAGGGAACCCAATTCCACGAAATGTTCATAAAAACTCCATAACACAGAAGGTTTCTTGTTATTTCTTGGGGAAGTATGTGACGGTTATTGATTTGTGTGTTTGTTGATAAAAAAAAAATACTCTGACGAGGGGATGAAATTTTCCCGCAAATTAAGCTTCACAAATTTTTGAGGAAAAAGCATATACAACTTCACTCTTTCAATTTACCGGACTGGATTTTGAATAATTTATATATTGGCCCCCCAAGAGAGAGGTTCATATTTTCCGCACAATAAATCAAAGCTTTAATTAAAAGCTGTGTGCCATCTAGAATTGAACTTTATTCACATTTAATAGCGATTTTAATTTATTACCATCTGTCTATTTATTCGGGGCAATATTCGGAATAAAAACTGGTTCCAGAACGACTTAAAGAAAATTTAACGACATCGTTGACCAATTTTTTTCAGGGTTTTAATACCCATATCGGTAAATCGTGGAAAGGTTTAATGTTTGAAAAACGAAACGAGCTCTAGTACTCTCCAGACGTCGATAAGTATTCTTTACGAGTAGCATTTACAACTGAATGCTGTCTATTATTAATATTTGTTGTATTTTAGTTGGGATACCAAGACAAATGGCCTTTTAACCAGCCAAAATACACAAAAAGGAGCGCCCACCACACCGTCGTTGCATCTAGTCGGTAATAAATCATTGTCGTTTTAGAATTAAATTAACAACTCTCTTCTCTCTGTGTGTAATTATCAAACAAGACACTAACTTAATAACGGCGTCCAATTAACAAGGTAAAATTGCCACGATTTTGATTGAAATTGTGAAAAAAAAGTGCGGTGCGACGTAATCGAATTATGTGTTATAATAATTTGAGACGGGACGCAATAAATTATTCACTGTAGAAATCATGGCATAAGCGCGTCGCGATATACTGCAACTTATTAAACTTTCAAACCATTACGTGTAAATTGACTATTAGCTTATGACTTTTTAATGGAAATTTCAAGAAGTATTCCCATAGTTCGTCACCGATTCATTTGGAGCATGTATAACGACCGCCACCAAAACTGCTTAATTATTTCTATCTTGATATTATGCATGTAAATTAAGCCATTACGTCTATACCTGGCTGTGTGTTTGTTTAATCCACTACAGATAGACATGGTGAAAAACGCCACAAATTGACATCGCATTGTTCCGAAATGATGAAAGCAATCATTGTCTCATGACCGTTCCCAATTTAGCCGATGTATGCAGTTAAAAAAATCAATTTCTGGTTAATCAGAGCGGCATTCGGTGGATTCGAGTTTCATTAATTTTTGGGAACAATACAAGCCATGGCTCTACTTATGGAATAAATGAATAATTGTTGTTTGGGTCATTAGAGCACACACGAGTATTGCGGTGGATGTTTTTAGTGGCACATTTTGGCTTCAGATTTCAAAGGGGAACAGTTGGGAGCAAAACGGTTTGAATTTTGTAAGACGGGAGAGGTTCTTTATTTGGTTTGCCTGATTGGACTTCATTAGGGCTTCAGTGGTTTTAAAAGGCATCCCCAGTTTAATGACGGTGAAATAGGGAGTAACCGTTTCTGACCTGTTTGTACGAACAAAATTAATGAACTATTTAATAATTTAGTGGAAATCTATTTGAGAACAAGTCAATTATGGTTTTCCAACAAAATTTCCTTGAAAAACATTACGAAACAATAAGAAATTTTGCATTCAAAAATTAATTGGCGGCTGCCAAAAAATAGGGGAAGTGGGCATTATAGGAATCTGAAGGGAGGCGAATCATCACGAATTTTCATTTAAATAAAGAGGCGAATCACCATGTAAATAATTTTTTCAAAAAAAAAAAGTTTTTTCTGTTAAAAAAATGTGATATTCCTTTACGAAAATCAATAACAACTATACTCAGTGAATAAAAATTCTTGCATTTTTTCCTTCGGTTTCAACAAAATTCATGCACGTCACATCAAACATTTTCTTTCACTTTCCATCGAAATGTTAACGACTTTTTTTCACCTCGCTCACGAAAAAAATGATTGTTCGCCTTTGATTCTTGTACTTGTACTTGATTTACATCTAAATAATATTTTTTCTGTGGCCCAAAAGAAGGGGTGCATAAATTACAGAATTATCACTGTGTGTCTCGCGGTATAAATGTTTGTTTTAATTAATTATGCACATAATAAAGTGATTGTAGATAAATTTTCGATTGTACAAAAGGATTGGAATTTTGTTTGGTAATGCGGCACACAATTAGTCCATTGTCGCGAAAAACACAACACCGCCACTAATGCACACTGCATGTTATTGGTGCGCTTTTATGTAGTCTGTTGTAAAATGCATCAAATTTTTCATGCTCTCTCAAATCGCCCTCACACCATATAGTTCGGAGGAAAATAATTTATAACTGCTCAATTGCCTGTTCCAACATCAATATGGGCACGTCCACCTGAACCATTTGTTATGCTTCAAAGATCGGCCCCCGTTGGTTTATTTTAAGCGGTCACATTATTTTCCTCTCCTGCTTAGCAGTGGAAAACGCTTATTTATAAACACACACACACACCCACATCTAAAAGGGAAACAATGTGTGGATGTACAATTCGATAGCAAATTATTTAATGCGTTTCCACAACTTTTCACAGATAAATTCTATTCTACTAGCATGTGGCCTCTAACTCCTCTGTGTTTTGGCCCAGAGAACCAATAAAAAAACACAAACCATTATTATAAAGAAGTTATATTATTTTTATACATTCACAAAGTTTCTAAACATAATCCGGGTATGTGGGACCGCAAAGTTTTCACAAATATTGCACACCTGTGCACTGGGTATAGAGAAGGGCTTTGTGACACACGGGTTCAACTGGAAAATTTCCACTTACGCAACGCATTAATGATGCATTTCAATTTTCCGCATATTTTTAATGAGACAAGCCCTTAAAGCTTTTCTCATGAAAAATCGCCGTTAATCTCCAAGAACACCTACAACAGAGCGCGCGCTTTGTTTGCTTTCAATTTCCCATTGAAGACTGCAATTTGTTAATACATATAGTTAAGAAAAATATTTCTCTATAGCCATTCGAAATTATTCGATCAATTTTCAATTCCACACGTTTCCATTTAAACGGAAATGAATTGGAAAAACAATCAATTTCATCATCGAAATTTGAACCGTTTGTTTTTCTTCGATTGTTAAACGAAATTACTGATGACAGCTGACAGTGGTCAGACTTGTGGTTAGGTTTAAATGTCAAGCATTTTTGGATGAAAAATGGTCTTAAAATATTCCTTTAGTCGCTTGAAATGATTTGAACACTTTTAAATTGCACACGTTTCAATTTAAAATGAAATGATTGGAAAAACAATCAACTTACCCCAAGTCATTTGGGCAATTTGTTTTTCTTATGTTGGAGGAGGTAAATAGAGTTAGTGCTGACAGGTGACAGTTGACAAATAGACACATATGACAGATGATGTAAAGTTAATTTTAAGTGTCAAACATCCACGATCTCATTATAAAGAATATCCTGTAGCCATTTGCTCTTACAAGCTGCTTAATTACTTCAAACTTTCCTAATAACACTGAAAAACAATGTTGAACCATCATCAGCCCCATAAGCGATATTACGAGCAAAAAATCCCAACTTTCTGACCAGCCAGATTGTGAAAATCACAAACCGTCTCTTAATTCCACTGATCGAAGTTTGAAAATGCAATTAATCGTGCGGCCCTTGGATGGCGGTTTTGTGGCCATGTATCGGTTATAGTATTATGGGTGTTAATTGATTTACCATTGTCCCAAAACCCCTCTGACACATATAACTTGTTGCGGCACTGATGACGGTGTGAGGTGGCCGTCGTTTTTCCAACAAATGTCACAATCCACACATCATAGGGCCACCTCTCCGGCTTTATAAATGATGTAAATCCAGTTAGGTGATGTAATTAAATGCTGTGATAAGTATGCATGTGTACAGCTCACAATGGAACGACCATTGGGACAAAGATATTTAATTTTGCATCGACTTGTCTGACCTGGACTTGTCTCTAATCTGATCGAGTGTGCATTAATAACGAGCTCATTTTCTGGTAGCCGTGTGCGACTTTGACAGCAGGGCCTCCAAAAGCTCAGAGAAAAAAATGTATATTGTAATTAATCTGAAACAGACGTGCTGTTTAGACCTGTAATGAACCGTATCGAGTGTCATAAAAGCGAACATTAATATCGTTTTAAACGAGGAAAAGTTGCAAAAGCCATTAAATAATCGATTAATTTTTTCAAAGCGATTTTATTGAATATGTAAGGATGTGTCTTTCATTAAAGCGGGCGCTCATTTTGTATTCCAATGTTGTATAAACGGTTGACTTTCTAACGAGCCAAGCGATTTGAAAACTAGTAGGAAAACTATTGAAAAGTGGCCGAGACATTGATGCAGTTTCAGTTTTCTCTTTACAAATGCTTGTGTGGAAAACTGAAATTTTATGATGACATATTCAAGGGTCATGATGAGAACTATGGAAACATATGTTGGCAATAGAAGTGAAATTGATTGATAGTGTAGATAAACGGTTCTGCCTTTGAGTGGCGACTGTGCCAATGCCTTTGAACAATTCCCTCTTCTGCTACTCTCTGGGCAAAATGATTAAAACCAATCTGTATATTGGGGGATAAAGTATATGCATGTGGATAGTCTAATCGATAATCCAATATATATCGGAGGCGTATTATTACTACAACAACATATCGGTATGTTTAATATAATATACATGTAAGATAAGGCTTTCAACATATCTAGCCGAAGAATGAGCACAGTACCCTAATGTATTCTTGATGACAGGATGAGCCATGATTCAAATAGATGCGAACTAAAAACATTTCCTCTATAGAAGACTATAGCAAGATATATTGGTAGGTTGGTGGTGTGGGTGTATGTGTTTTTTGAATTCTTTTTCTGCCCGTAATTAATATTAGAAAAACGCTATTAAATTTTTATTCCACGTTTCAGAGGCACACAGCGCGCTGTGCATTAAGATCTATTGTGTTGGGAGGCGTGCAACATTGATGATCCGTCCATTGGCACAAATTTACCATTCTCATACAGAGTGATCAAAAATGTATGGGCTTATTTTGTATTTTTTTTTGGCAACAGTTGGCCACAGTTTTAAAAATTTGAATTTACAGGAATCTTTAAACTGCCAAATAGAACATGGCCTACGACAATTAATGTCACTGTGTAAAAGAATCTTATTAAGAATGTTTAAAAACCGATGTCGTCAAGTAAAAAAAATATTTCCATTAATTTTTACACGCTCAGTACATGTAGATCTTATATTATTTAAAAGGGGGCCCCCAAAATGTAATTTAACCAAACAAGTTGAAGGATGAACGGGAAGCAATTCTCGCACAACAGGTAAAAACGCTGTATTAATTCTAATTTATTTAGTACTTCACAAGTGTGATTTATTATTGTTGTAGTTGGTGCCTCTGTGTGTGCTTTTCTCCATATTCCATTGTAATGGGGAGATTAATCACCTTTTCCCGCATTATAATGCCCCTTTATTGGATTTAAATAAAACTTTTAAGTCCCCATCGCAAATAACCATTATTTACAACTTGTAGATTGACAAAAAAAAGTAGCTGTAACCGCCGTATTGTTTGTGATTGGAATTGAGACACTCTTGTGCCAAAATAAAAATCAGACGATCTTTCTATTAAGAGTTCGATGCGATTCGAAAGTCGTTTCTTTTAAATCGGAAAAGAAGCAACAGTCTTCAGCCATTAACAAAATTCTCAATACAGTCAAGAGACAGAAGAGAAGAGAACGTTAATCAACTGCGACTGACTGTGAAATATGAGAAACTATCCATTGTATTCAACGTTTATCGGCCTGTTTTTCATTTACCTTATTCAGAACGTTTGCATTCCGATGGATTTCAATGGACTTCACAAATACACAAATGTCTCGAGTCGATCGCGTTTCTTTCTGGTCATTTTTCTGCTTTTCTTAAATATTCCTTGGGCTCCATTTAATAATTAAATGGTATGCCAGCCGGTATATAGTGGGGAGTGTTTTTCAATTTATTTCCTCCACTCCTTGGGGAACTATCAATTTGGCAGTTTCAAAAATTGGTTCATTAAAATTAAGTCGCTTTAAAATTCGATTCAGTGTTTTATTTCGCTTTTCACACGACGTTGCGGTGCAAAGAGAAGCGGGACTTTATTAATTTTCAGGGACCTTGTCATAAAACACACCCCCGCAAACCAACTCACAGCTCTCATACTCTTAATACTTTAATCAATTTTTTTATACCTTCCTCATAACTGTTGGACTATTAATAAAAATTTTATAGTCAAATATTTACATTTTACTAGCTATTAAAGCTTGCAAAGTCTTTAATGCTGTCTTGTCTGGCTAGTTTGCTTACATTTTATGGAAGATGTTCCACTACACTTCATTTATCATGGCTTTTTTTCTTTTGCGGCTTGTGAGGATTCGTTTTTTCTCAATTATTTCATTCATATCATGTGCTTTCACGCACTGTTTAACTGGCGGGAAATAATCTTCCACTCTGGTTTATGATTTATATACACGGAGGAGCGTGGCGCTTGTGTGCCATAGTTTTCTTATACAACAAAATACAATTAACAAGATTAATTATTGTACATCTGACCACTAATTCCGAACATAAGGGATCCATATAAACATTGTTGGGCAACGCTGGAAATTAAATTGTTAGCGTGCGCGTGGGATTTCAGTGTTGCAACGATTATGGCGATGCTGTAACTACTGTTTTTCAAATGTCTTTTCATTACAATTGAAAAAGTTTCACGAAAATTTCTATTTACAGAAACAAAGTGACTTTAAGTGTTGTTGGCCATGTTCCAAAGTCAATTTGATACTTTAAAGATTTCTGTAAATTCAAATTTTTGAAATAAACGGTTGACTAGATTACAAATTCAATGCTGTTACGAAAATAACAGTATATTTTTAATTGCAGTTAAGGATGGAGGGAAAAATGCACATTTGCTCAGTGTATCGATTTATCGACGTTTTTCACTAGCAAATTACTTTTCAGATCACTATGTGACTGAATAAAAGCGTTCCGAACGGGTGATGAAAACTTCAAAGTACTACCTACTACATAAACATGTATATGTATATATACTTTTACGAGTTTTTCCTTTTTACTTTAAATATTTGCAAATAGGAAAGTTTTATTACTTGTGTAATCGAGTCTGACAGTTGATTCGTGAGCGCTAAGAGGACGATAAGAGGTAATTGGCGAGAAAAGGTGTACGAGAGGCACTTTTCCGCCGATCCACTCGCTTGGTGCCACATATGGATCAATAACAACAGTGAAATATTACACATTATGCGAGAGATAATGATTAAATTACGCACAAAATGCATGTAAATGCAAACGACAAGCGTCGGTAAGTGCTTTTACACCCTCTAAATTCACAGCAATTTTCCTAATTAGTAAATAAATTCTCTCTGTTTTATTGTTATAACTGAGAGAGTTTTCTTTCGCCACTATTACCTACATGGTACAGTTGTGGACTCGGTTGTGGAGCACACATTAATTATATTTTACGTCAAAAAAGTGTTTTATTTAACACCCCACAAAGCGTTCCATCATTCTTCTATTGTAAGTTTAACAATAAGTTGATTAATGGTTATTAAATCCGTGCTCACAAAATCAATCCACTATCAACACACAATCACTTAATCGAAGCAATTACGAAACACATAATATCCACGTGTAATTTTTTCTCTAAACAGTAAAACTAATATTCGCTTATTTTACAGTCATTAGAGTCGTCGGGTGTGTGCATTGTTCGTCCTTCTGGAATTCCGCATTTTTATGTGTTTGCAAATTGTTAACACCCTGGACCAGTGGAAAAAATTTAACGATGTAATGAATATCCGACGGAGTCGGACAATAAAAAAATTATGTCCCCCGTGTGGGGAAGTCGCAGATCCACATACACTCTAATTACTGCACTTTGTCAATATTATCCAGCTCTTATGTAATCATCTCCCAGATAACATTAATTATCCAATCCATATTCAAAATGAAGCAGCTAATTCCCAAACGTAATCAAATAATCCCAATATACTCTCGCTTCGTGTTTGTGATTTGCACGTGTGTTTGCACATGGCAAAAATGAATGTTTTTTCATTAAAATTTTAAGTGTTCTCTGAAAATTGGAATTTATACCAATAAAGTGACATTAATTGTCGTAGGCCATGTTCCAGTGTCAATTTAACAGTGCCCGTCATTGTTACCAACTGAAAAAGATCCCCAACACCACTTCGATAATACAATTATTTCGAAAAACTCAAATAATTTCTGTACGTTTTAGATAACAGTACATTCATTTTGCTTGCATTGCACATGAAAAATTGTGCACATTTTGTCAGTGTTTCGAAATCGTAATGAATTGCCCTCAATTTGACACCGTCCACGGTGATGATGATGATGGGGAGGAAAAATCGAGAGTCAATATTGTGTGTAAAAATGCCGATATAATTAAGATGAATCGGTGGTCCTAATGAACAGTCCACTGTTGAATTAGCAATGTGTGTACTAACTAGAAGAATACGGCAATGGTGTCAAAAAAAGAAAGGAGTCATCGATTATATCGGCGATTAGGAGTGACGCCAAAGCGGGGAGCTCCCTCTAATTAGGTTACACAGCACGTTGCGCTCCTCCAGAAATTCTTGTAAAATTTATCGTTCTGTTTGTTTGAATAATTCTCGGGCACATTTCTAAAACCGTGTGATCTAATTGAGTTAGTCCGAAATCGATGCTATTTTGAAACAGAAAAGAAAAAGTGTAAAAAAAATTGGACTGTTGTTTTGATCGATTCGATTGGACGAGTTATCGATAGTGTGCTGGAGGTGTGACGCTTTTATGGTCGACATGAATAAAGTTTTCTATAACAAAATCGCTGTAAGCTTATGAGAGCAGCACGGCACGTAAAAAAGGACACAAAAGGGTGTTATGAAAATACAAAAAAGAGTGATATGCGAGGAGGGCTTTTGAAGTTTGTATTATAGACTAGTAGTGGGTAGTAGGGCATATCTTGCCCCCAATGTAATACCTTTATATAGATAAATACTTTCCTCTCTCCCGTGTATTTTCCTTTACACATCCGTACATCCTTAAAGTCATATACCGTGCCAATATTGCAAACACACTCGCCACTTTATGACGCCGATCCGTTTATGGAATTTCAGACGTTTTCTCATTTCGACTAGCGTTAAAATGTTGCAATATGACCCAAAAGACGGCAATTAGTTCCACGGAATTGTCTCTACATAGTGCAACAGATTAGAGGACATAAAATTTAATGAATTTCGTTTCATAAAACTATTTACAGAAGAAGATAAACGAAATTACAGTTAACAAATATAAAATGAATGTAAATTTCATTTTTTAAACGGTTTAAAAAATTTGAAATTGCAGGTATCTGTTTAATCATAACCCAAACAACATGGCCAACGACAATTAAAGTCATCGTGTTACAATACCAAAAAACGTGGAAATTCTAAAGACTGGCATGATACTTTTTTGTTGCGACTAAAAGTGAAAAAACAACGGGGCGCTCTTCATCCGCCCATCAACACCTGATGTGCCGCTGAATATGTTAGTCTCCTCTTTTTCCTTGTATTTTTTATTGATGTCGTCGTATAAAGCTTATCACCAACTCCAAGCACTGATAAATGGCACTGTATTTGTTTCCTTGATGATGTCAATGGAATGTTGAGCCAGCAAATGCTATAAACTATCTACTTAAGCGACCCCCATTTAAAGGGGAAATGTTGTTGCGAGTTTTTCCTCATACCCTCATGCAAATCATCCACCGCAGGAATTCCTCAAATTTATAGTTGAAGGATTTTTAAAAGCGTGTATAATTTGATTAGACCTTTCCACGAATAAAAAAGCGCCGTTTTTTAGATCATCAATTCCGATTTCGATACTTTATTTTTAGTCTCCCCCTTTTTGATAATATCGTATTTATCCCGGCACAAGAAATTCCTTCCCAATAAAATGTGATCTATGTGGAATGTCATTAAAACCGGCCCAAGTCCAATTTCCTGCGCCACTAAATCCACTGGAGCATTTTAACATTTCACTATGTGTAGTTTAGAGTGTAAACTTGCCTAAAATGAATATTTAATTGTCTTCCCAACACAGAATCCAATCCATTTGTTTTAAGAAAATTAGGATGGAATGCGCGCTTCTGCTAATAAGCTACGCTTAAAATCGCTTTTCACAAGACTGTACACACTAAATGTATTAATTATTTCGCTTACTAAATGTAATAAGCGCCCCGCTGATTTTTCTCCTTCAATAAAACTCCCTCTTAAGTTATTGGAAAACGTTTAAAAAAATCGGAAAATCGCCGTCTTAAACCAGTAAGAGTACAATAAAATTTTGATACATTTATGCCTGTCGGAAGCTGGTGTTAAAACATTCTTTCGTGAGAGTTATGGTTGTGGATACGCCATAAAAGAATACTGCCCCATTTTTTTACGTTATTCAGATGGCCTGGTTAAAAGTCCATTGGGGATATTGTTACGATCGAATCGAACATGGGGGGATATATTCGTATAGAAGGCTTTTTAAAAATGCATATTCTGACGACTTCTTTACAAGCCCACAAAACTGCACCCCGGAACTCATGTGAAATCATTAAAACTTTTGACATATCACTTTGTGTTCAACTTGAAAGTATCACGACCTTTCATTCCAACGAGTAGATTATCGTACCTAGTGTCATCCGCCCTGAGGTCCCCCAAGTCACTATTCTATCAATTATACTTGACATTTTATTCATACAAAGACTTCTGTTGCTTGTTTTTCAACTGCAAGAACTTTTGTTCGCCCCTAGGTGGTAATTAGAACGGGTTTTAACACCACTTCCGAATTAGGATCATTGACAGGAGTTTCTTGTCAAATCAAAAGTTCTCTGTCCAACCCTTAAGGAAAAAATGGGGATTTCGGTAGTGTGGCAAAGTTGAGGAAGCAGACAAAGACGAAATGATAGGGAAATAATGTAAGATAAAAAAGGAGATGGAGTTCTGTGTTATTAAGTTGGATGCACATTTAAAAGTGACAACCAAAACAACACAATCGAGCTTGTAAGGCAGAAAAGAGCGAAAGACAAAAATGTTAATATAAGTAAAAAAGTTAATTTCCGTCAATTAAAATCACCCCTCCTTGTTTAATTAATATACGAAATAAAAAATTTCTTTAATACATTTTATTTTCAATGGTTAAATCCAATTTTCCCACTTGGTTCAATCCCCCACATTACCTACAAACTCTAAGAATGCAGTTTTATTTAAATAACAGGACATTATTAGCATGTCTGAGGGCACCATTACGGGTGCTCCACCTAATAGCGACCTTTTTGCGCGTGGAATGGCAAAGTTCGGTCATTTACGAGTGGGTAATTTGCTTGTGAAGACACAAAGTCTCACTTTCGTCCCTCTCCTTGCATATGAAAATATTGTTCTAGTCGCGTCAATATGACACCCCAAGACAAAATCGTCAAAACACTCTGTTGAATCGTCAAAACCCAGCTATTTACACATGAACCAAACATTTAATTACGCGATTTAATTAAATAATAAAAACCCCGACGCAAATTATCCGCCAACGCTTCAATTACCCAAATTAAAGATAATCGTGGGCGCGCTTTAAAAAGCTCGCAAAATTTCTCCAAATCGCATTCAGCGCAAAGTGGTTCGCTATTGCATATTTACTCATCCGTAATAAGCTTAAACAAAAACAAATGGCCTTGTTGTTCGGTTTATTAAAATATCCTCACTGGACGCGTATATACGATCAGTGGCTTGTATACGCCGGGGATAGAGCCGATGTAACACATAAAAGAGCATAAAGCAAAACATAAGGGTTAAAACAGAACGTGATCATCGTTTTAAATGAATGTCACGAATGTATGGGGCAGTAGTGTGTCCTCCTTCTCGCCCGTCGCCCATTATTAAGATCATCTGGCCGTGAGTGTACGGTGGATGAAGAGGGACGTACCCGAGGGAACCCCACAAATCCATACAACTTACTTAAACAGAAAACATTTGCACACTCATATGTAGGTTTATGGCTGCTGAAAATTCCTGAAAAACCTCCAGAATACACCTTGAATTGCAAGTGTGGAACGCATGCGTTTCAAGCACCGAAATGAGTCTGCACAAGCTTTACGACGCTCAACATCCCAGCCAGCCAGTCCGGGACCGACGGCTGACGGGGTTGAGTGTGCCACTTTGCGACGACGACGCTCAAACGACGTGCTGCACGTTTCTCTTGACACCGTCTCGCTTTCAGCTACATTCGGCGGGAACAAAAATAACGTACATCTCATTACGGTAAACACAGTATTACAAGTCTACTTGTAGCGGAATTTCTGTTCTTCGGTTTAACTGGCCAACAAGAGTTTAGGCGAGCGTGGTGCGCTTTTTTTCCATACTTCAGGTAGGTTCGACAAGTGATGCTGACAATTTTTCCTGGAGGATTATACTTCAATTAAACTTTCCTATATGTACTAAATACATACTTAACGATAAAAACACACTACACAAGTTTTTATTTAGCAAACTTTCCACACGACGACGTTTTCCCTTTCGTTTCAAGGGAAAACTCGCGTCATAGATGTACAGGTATTTATTGTCCACTTGTATAATTAACGTACCTAGCTCTCTGTGTGAATTTTTCCTTTGGTGGCACTTAAAATTCATTTTCGAGTTGCGGCTTAATCACTTGTCAATCAGTCATGTTTAATTGTTTAATTAATGGCCTCTGTATGTAGAGGAAATTAGATTAAATTGAAAATGATTTACAGCTATAAACAATATCCTGCATAATATAAATGCCAAGGTGAAGTCGTATTGGAATTTTCGCACTTTGTAAAATTAAATTGAAAGGAAAATTTATTAGTCATACGAACGGAAAAGTGCTGTTTATATTTGGCAGACGGTCAAGAATTGCACATGTCCGTGCCTGTAATCGCGTTATATTCTTAAATATTAATCGTCTCCAAGTGAATTGAGATATTGTGACAGCTATATAAGCCGTCTGAACCACTTTATTTCATGTGCAAGTCCAGTTTATTTGAAATTGACACACGATTATGACAAGACACGTTTGACAGCGTAGAAAAACGGCCATGTGTGGCACTCTATATCGTAAAATCGTTTGTTACTTGCAGTGGCAATTTATCAAAAAGGTCTTAATAAATAATTAAAAATTATAGAGAATAGTTAAATAATAATAGTGATTATTATCAATATTCTAACATAATAAAAAAAAAGTATGTACATACATTAATGATCACCCTGTATAACATAAAAATAATTCATTTTCTAGCAAAAATTAATTCTCTCTAAGTGAATTAAGCTATTTGAAAGTTTACAAGTCATTTGAACTATTTTATATAGTGCAAGCCCTGCTTAACTGTAACAGATCCTCTGTATTATGACAAGACACGTTTGACAGCGGAGAAAAACAGCCGCCTTGGCCCTGAATGATACTGTAGATCCTAGAATCGAGTGTGTTGTTGTGAATACTGACAATATATCAAATAGTTGAAATAAATCTATTACACAAAAGATAATAAATGTAATTTACATCCCACACATGCGATTGTTGGAAGAAGAGGAGAGATGCGGATTAATAGGGCGGTTTTACATGCACACACACACATTTCGTACACCGCTCATAGAGATGTGACAGGAATGAATATATTAACACATTAATTCCAAGACAAATCTCACTTTTAAATAACCGATTTGGATTTAATTAAAGCGAAACGAAATACGAGCATAAAAATCCCGTTCAGTTCGCAGAGGGGGCTTTGAGTAAAGTCTATAAAATTCCCCCTGGGGGCCTTGTTGACATTATTCAGCTACACAAACATCTTATACCAACTATAAACTAACAATGTTTACGAAATACAACTTTATTTCGACAATGAAGCGCGTTTTTAACGACTCTTAACTAAATTTTGTTCAGATACTAAATACTCGTAATTCAGCTTTTGTATATGGGCGTCCAACAAGCGATCGCATGTCTCTATAACCAACATTGATTTCCATTGCGCCCTTTCAATTCGCACGTTTACTGCTGATCATAACGGAAAACTTGTCTTATAGCTGTATAGAAATTGTACAAGACGTGATCTTGATGCATGCCGCATAGCCAGTGCAACAGCAGCATCCGGTAGATGACGGTGGAAAGAGAAAACGTTGACAATGTCATACATGATCTTCTCCCCATCTGCCTCTGTTTTGTCCCCTGGTTTTATTTACTCTCTGTTATGCGCCTTCTTTCACGGATTAAATTATTGCGAAAGCTTTCGACATCATTAGTGACATAAAGAAGTGCTTTGTTTGTCGTATTACTTCCAAATTCCGTTCCTGTTTATTCACTTTATCGTCGACAGTCACTATTAATGGAATTAAAGATGTAATTAAACTGTTTTCCAATCTCGACAAAAAAAAATTGTCACTCTTGATGTTCTCGGTGCAAGTTTGAACGTGTTTGCTGTTTGAGTGTACACTTTGCAAACTTTGAATAATAACAGCATCGTAGCGAACTGGAGAGGCAATTCACTACAAATAAAAGTATATAATCAAGCTGGTAACGTAGTAAGTAACGTTATTAGGTGACTGTTTTGATTATTTTCCCAAACAACGCCCACGAACGATGCTTGATTTTATTGAAATCGAAATAGGCTCCAATTAGTTGGCATCACATCGAATTTTTCACACTCTTTCACATTTAATAGCATTATTTGTACTCCTATTTTATTTGTAGCAGTGTTTTTCCACTATCGATTTTGTATTTATGAATTTGGACTGATTTTCGATTTATAATGTTCCTAGAATTAAAATGTCAAATGTCCAAATATTCACAGTTGACAGTCAAATGACGTTTAATTCCAATGTGACAAACCAATTATGCAATCGTATGAAAATTTATTTTCTTTCCATAAAAAAAATACAAAAACAACCATGCCCCAAGGCATTTATGAAGTGAATTTGAAGTTTCCCCATTGCAGCTCTGGGATGGGCCCCATTTACACCCAGTAGAAGACTGTTATGTTGGCTTATACGATTATTGCCCCAGAGCCTTAACAACAAACGACCACCGCCTCTTATTTCACACCCTTGGCTCGGTCCAATTTCCAGATTAAACTCAAATAAACATTATCACACTTTTTTAAGATTCCCTATTTGATTTTATAAGGCAGTAGGGCCGCTTATATAAGTTGTGTTGTATTTATATGTGGAGGGTGCTTGGTGTGGCAGCTTGAGAGTTCGTCTGTCGCCCTTTTATAGTGTTTAATTTACCAAAAGTGTATGAATGACTGCTTTTATTAAAGTTTCGTCTTGAACTCGTCCTGGGGGACTTATACTAACCGTTCAATGCCCAAGAATAAAATTTGTGTTTTCACCCAAAAAAAAACTTTTACTGTCATCCATTATTAACTGTGGATCAGTAAGACAGTGAAATAAACACAGTTAAACTCACCCTTTTCTGGACGGTAACCCACTTTTCTTTGTTAATTTGATTAAATTTTCAAAACGGTCTTACTGATGCACACTTCTTGCAACTATCAACTTTGAATTTATAAAAAAACGTATATATTGGAAGTTGTTTGAAGTTTAAGAGGGTCCCGACTTTTCATCCTATTCAGCAAACACACACACATAGGGAGTCGGAGAGAACGATATATACCATTATCAAAGGCACCCATCTCCCTGTGCTCTCTTCTCCGAATACGAATGTTATTTTCAACATAAAAAAGTGTACCGGCCGAAATGTAACATACATAATTAATTCCTTCACTCCATAATCGCCTAGATTAATCATATCCGTTTTCGGGGACAGTTTCGTCGGTCAAAAATCCAAAGATTCTATCCACTTTTTCCATAACTTTGGAATGATAAATGGTGGTTCGGTGCACGTAGACAGCCATCGTCCATGGACGAAATTTACATCGAGTATCGATTCCAACCGAGTATCAAAAACACTCTTGGAATGATACTTTACCGACGAAAAACGCTATTGATAATTTATTAACGAATTCGGTTTCCCATTATTCTCTAGAAACCATTCTAATAAGAAATAGGGGGGAAGCTTAATATTAAATACGACGAAAGTTTTCACTATACACAAAATCGTGCTCCACGACGAAATTAGAATTTATGTGCCGTCTGGTCGCTGTACTGCACTTTATTTCGTTTTAAATACTCAATTACATAAAAGCGTAATTTTAGTTTCTCGCATTATGACAGGCTTCTTTCACTTGGCATCTAGTTGGCACTGTATACCTACGCCCGCCACACGCACTCGTATGCCAAAAGTGTTTTTCATCCGTGCCGAATGATTGTCCCATTTCCGGTGCTCGTTGAACGAGTTATTTCACGTATTTTTGTTGCAGGTGTCGACGGCCGTGTCTGGAGGGATGGTTAAACAAACGACACGATAGAACGCACATTTGCATATAATTTTCAATTTTCATTGTGGAGTGGCTAAGGATCGAACCTATGGACCTAGACATTGATTCAGACAGCACCATGAAATCTGAGGAGGAAATGGGCCGGGAGAAGCCATCTGGCACCGGTACCAGCAACCACAACCATTACAGTAAGTAAATCAACTTCTATTATATGGGGGAAAAACCGACGTACGAAATTGCGCGCTCTTTGCTCTATTTAATCCAAATTTATAGTGATGTTCTTGTTAAGGCGGCCGGGTGACAGACACACGTGTTTTTTGCAACACTGTCACTCGTAATATATCAAAGGTGTAGTGTTTTTAGCACGAATGTAGAAGTGCCGAAAGCAGATATCTACTTTACCTTTTTGAAGGAATAAAAATTCGTAATTCGTTTTTAATTGTCTGTGTAGATCGAATGCAAATTCCAATTACGTAAAGCTCCCATTTCAATCTCAACATTTAATATAGATAAATCAATTGCGGCAGCAGGTGTATGAATTGTCCATTAAAATAATTTCCCAAATTACACATAGGCAACGCCACCCTTCCATCATATACCCGAAACTGCCATACACAATTTCGCATTTTGCGTATATAAATGCCAATAATTATCTGTGTGAATAATTGCGGAATTAGTAGTCAAAAATGGGACGCAACAGATCAATTAAGCTAAGCGCGGTCCAATTTCGGACTGTTCTTCCCTTTTGTTTAATTCTCCTTGTGGTGTGGTTGGTATGATTTCGATTTAATCAACTCCAACACCCGATTGATTAAATGAACAACGTTCACCGCTCACGATGTACACTGAAATCCTTTTTGCTCTAGTTACCCTAGCTGTCTCTCATCCTTTCTTTTAAATTGTGTATCTGTTTATATGTAAGTGTATCAAGAGGGCTTTTGTTACACCTGACGCGGAAAATAACTTAGTGGCGCAGGTGTGTTCCGAAATTAAAATTGTATAGGTATTCGGCGAGATCAAGTGATGTTGCTTCTTCTTTTCGTTCGTGGTGGACGCGATGATTTCATGCAATTCCACTGTCGGATCGATCCACAAAACATGTACATTTTAACGTTAATTATAATTAATTGTGGGGCAATTCAAACAGGCGAGCCACTAATAGCGGATTAAGGAAATCTGGCGGCGGAATTAACGATTGTCATCAGGAGAATTAATAATCCCCCTTTTTACACTCTTTGTTTTTTTAAGTGAGGTTAAGATGAAAAATCACCATGCTTCCCACTTTGACAATTTCAATTCTATATTTTTTTAAATACATAAATTTTTCAGCGGTCTTTTATTGATTTCCAACGAACCATAAGCTGAAAATTGCCCATTATCTGGCGGCCCATTAAAACTCGCCCCCGAAACGGTTATTTCAGTGGTTTCAAACTGAAAAACATTTGTAGTGCACCGATAAGCGACGCTTTTTTTCCGAAAAAAAGGGACACTCTCGTCACAAATCATTTTATTTCGAACGAGAGAGACTTTTAAGCGGTGTGTAATCGGCCCCCAATACATCGGCCTCCCATACCTCATTGCTTTTTGGACGCTTTTCTGTGGGCCTTTAATTGAAATAATTGCAAGCACCGGAAATGGATGCAACGTTATCGGACAGACAGTAAACCGCTGGAAATGAACATATATGCAGCACTAGGTGACACATAGACTTTAATTAAAATGTAAAATATTTACCAAACACAGAAATTTTATAATTGTGGAATGGACAGTGTAGCTAGGCACAATTTTATATTCATACATTTGTGCGGTTTTTTTCCGGATGATGTGAAAATAGTGAAAAAAGCAACTGTTTATTATGAGTTTGCATGCACCTGCATTCAAGGGGCCGTCTTTGGCGGGACTTCCCCCATACTGTCGCATATTATTCGTAATATTGCATAAACACAAACAGTTTACTCGTACAATATACAATTTGTATGTAATCGATTTACAGATAAATATTTGTATTTGCCTTAAAAATTTTCGTGCAAAGTAGAAATTTATGTTTATTTTGGAAAATGCGGTCTGTTAAAAGCGTTTTTAAAGTAGTTGTTGGCCAAGTTGGCAAGTGTGTCGGCTTGGTTATAGAACGGTGTGTGTTTTTGTTGTTGTGTATTTTTTCACATTTTTTGATCAGTTGATTTTTTATACCACTTGCTCAACTGTACTATTATAAGATTATTTCCCAAGGAAAATAGAATTGAAGAGAATCCGCCTAAAGGTAGACACACAACATTTGCCTGCATTTGACACGCAATCAATCTTTGTTTATGTTGTTGAATATTATTGGCAAGACTTTTTTAAATTCACTTACCGTCTCGTCGTGTCCCCTTGCCTCGCCGCCTCCACGGCAAACGAATTTAATTAGTATGCATAAGCCGTATGCTACTCTTCTTCCCATTTCCGGAAGAATTTCTAATCAAACAGTCCTCTAAGGTAGCGCACCGGCGGTTCACATTTCTAAATAATCCGAGAAAATTTATTTATTGTAAAAGTGGGGCCATGTTTGTACAAATGTCTTATACTGAATTTGTTTACATTTGATTGTGTTACGTCTAAATAAATATATAGCCGAATTTACTGTTCGCCTCTTGCCATTCGTTATTTCGACAATGGCTTTTTCAATTCTTTTCCGGCGCGGATGTTAACAATGCATGGAATATTTAATCACATCAAGTAGCCGTATTACATTTCCACAACAGGAAAAATCGCAATTTTTTCCCTCTTGATAACTGCACCAATTCGTGTAGTTGCGCCTTAATTAATAGCCTGACTGATGACATAAGACAACTGGATAAATGTGTTAAACTGACTGTCAGACTAATAACTATGACTAACATCCTGAAATGAAAATAACTAACTTTAATTTGACACTGAAATTGTGTTGATTGTCGCATAAATCATGAATATTTACTCTGAATTCTATTCGGTGCACTTGAAAATTGCACCAATTCCACTTAAAATCATCTGATATTACGTTCGGATGTGTTGCATTTCCACCTTAATTAACCTGACAGCTGACATAATGCCGCTGTCAGTCGAACAAATGTGGCCAACCCCCAAAATGAAAATAACTGGCACCCATTTGAAATTCAAATTGTGTTGAGAGACATTTAGAAATGGGAAAAAACACACCGTATATATTTCATAACGCAAACACAACAGCCTCTCTGCAACTTAATATTTCAGATTGAAATTCAGAAGTGATCGCATCCAGCGATCAATTGCCAAGAATATTACGGTTATGGCGCTTATGTTTCCCAGGGAATTCAAGTGCTCACACACGTTGAAAAATTGATTATTTTCCAAATGCACTATTATATATAAATAATAGGTATGTAGAGTGTTTGTAAGAGCGGTCGCCGCCCATTTCATTGCTTATATATCCATTTTCTCGGTCCCACATTAAATCCACTGTGGATTAAAGCATAATTACGTTGTATAGGTCGCTAAACTAGCCATGCAATTTCCCTGTCAGGCCGTTCTGTTTACATTTCCTTCATCCAATTAACGTACTTAATATTTTATAGAGTGATTACGGCTTAAAAGTATTATGCAGAGTGTCCACATGCTCTCGTCATCCATCTACAATTCATGGTCAAGGATTATATGATGGAATATGAATAAGACAGCTTAGAAATTTCCGTAGATTTGTTTGCACATTGAGCGAAGTTGCTAAGCCGCTATTATGTGCAGTGATGCCAACCGAAAATTATACGTCCAATATTTTTCCTATTTATTTTAAGTAGTGCGCCCCATTCGGGGATTTACGTAAATTATACTGTGAATCAAGTCATTCGAAAAGCAGATAAGCAAACTTTCTTGAATATAAACTACACAAAACATTCTTTCAATTAAGAGATCAATTCCTGATGAGCCATCAGACCGGTGGATAATCGAACAAGAGAAGGGTAGCGCAGCACCATTGTTTGAATTACTTCTCTCGAAAGTTGTGTAAAAAACATTTAATCACAGCTTAATACATAATTAATCGACGTTTGATTACGGCCAATCTATGCATTGAAATGCGGTTCATTGTTTAATGTCTTGTTGAGGGCCAGTATAATACCAAGATCTTTGTTATCTTGTGGCAACAATTCCGCTTTGGAGTTTTTGTTATGAGATGATGAGATATTAAATTATGTGGGTGACAGTTTACAAAACAGACTGGAATCTAGTTTTATTGCAAAACACCTGTCTTTGTGGGGAGCGTTTTAATTAGGGCGAATGAAGTGCATTTTCGGTGATAAAATTTTCCCTGTAATATTGTACAGGCTGAATAAACATGGCAAAATGCCATATATATTGTTTTTATGTTGTAACGAAATTAGTTTACAATGTAAACAAGACTTAGAAATTTTTATTTGATGTCGCTTCACAATGGCAAGTGCCGAGATTTGCTACTACATGTCTATATGATGCGAAATAAAACAATAAAACACAAGAACCCAACGAACGAAACTCATGTGAATAGCGGCTGCTTAGTTTGTAAGTGAATTAGTAGATTTTAGAACAAAGCATTAATTCTATTAGCATATGGGTTGTTGGTATTTTCCGAAAAATTCCCTTAATTATGTTAGATGACTAGATGAGTGAAAAGTGGATTAGAAAGTTTGTGTAGAACGGTGTGCATGTTGTGTCTTGTATCTACCTGAAGTAATGTTTTTGGTGCAGTATTATGAAGTGATTTTGTCAGATTAAGTTTCAAGTAAAAGTGATAATTTGATATTAAACTGATTAGCTTTGACTGGTAAACAGCAGCAGAGAGTCGAGAGCGCGTCCGTCGGGAACTCACCCCCATATTGAATTCAAGCATTTATATTATGTTTTTGGTTCAATGTAAATGCAAATATGCATTTTAACTGTGCAGGTGTATTCTGCCATTTTCCATTAAGGATTAATTTCATGAATCCTCTTTAATAAATATAAATGATATGTTTGAAGAGAACGCAGCAGCGGGCGTTTTGTACTTGTTTTCTACAAATTGAAATTTTTCATCTTTCAGAGGTTTGAATATCAAACGTAGTGATAACAAATTTGCGTAGACCATACTCGTATTGTATGTAACATCAAAAGTAACTGGAAACATCCATGTTTCAAGTCACGTTAGTAACAATATCTTCTCGGAATTTTTAGAAATTGAATTGGAATTCAATTATGCGACTTGACTTAAAAATATATGTTATTTACAGATTCAAATCTTAATTGATTTAGAACTTGAGTTTACAGAAGCATGTCAGTGATCTTAATTATCGCAGGCCACCTTCCAACATTTTAACAAATCGAAGATTCCTGTAAATTTAAATGTTCACTGTTGCCAACCAAACAGTTTGAATGTTTGTTTTTGTTTCAGTAGAAATTATTTTTACAGTACAACAAATCACGTATTTGATTATGTTGAAATAATTTCATTTAGAATGAACTAATTTAATTTCTGCAGTAGATCAAAGAGGGAATTTCACTTTCATTCATAATTTCGTACATTTTTCCCCCGAAAATGTTAGGTAATTGATTATTAGGCATGTATAATTAGTGTATGAGGTCCTTTGAAATAACCTTTTAAAACAGTAAACATCCGCTTTGATCTCGACATCGTCTTGTTGTCCAATATTCATACATTTTACCATCAATATTTGCATATTTACACAATGTTTACGTTTCCTCTATTATTGCTATTCCAACTGTTATAATTAAAAGGCAACATTTGTTTTCTAATTATGTTTAGATTGCATCCAACGTACCATCAAAATTAACTATTCCAGGATACACACAGCATCCACACACGCTTGTATCCTCTTCCACTCCAAAAGTGTTGCTTAAGTAAACAAAATTTGCCAGGCGAAAAAGAGCGCCGAAACATTAACTTGTAATTCGTTTTTAACTTTTTCTCCACTTATTATAAGACAGATTATGTAATGTCTGATGCATTGTGATAAAAAATAAACTTTTAGCGAAAATATAAAAGTTGGTGGTGGACGTGTGTGTGTTGGTGAATGTAAGGGAACTTTCCTCGCAAATAAACTACCGACTTTCTTTTTAACTAAATGCTCTCCTCTCCTCTTCTTTATTTATTTCTCTCTGCTTGTTGTAAAGCGACAACTGGTCTTTAAAAAGTTATTTGTATTTTTATGTACTTTAGAATATTGAAGAAAAACAAAACAATTTGTCAAAAAAGTTTCTACTGTGATGAGTGAGACTAGCGGGGAGATTGCCTCCCTCTCCACTCTTAAATGTTGAAACTTGGCCCATAAATTATTCTATGTTTTTACAAGTAAGTGCATCATTGAGGGTACAGGGGTACAGACAATTCCACCGACCACAACATAATCCGAAAAGGTATATAAGAATAATAATATCGCTATGCACACCATGAGCCATCGTCTAATGAAAATTTATAAAGGTTCAAGTTGTTTCGAGTGCCTATCCATTATTATGGGGTCAAAAATGCCCTTTTCTCCGTCTGTTGTTAATGATAGCGAAGCTCTCCAAACAGACGCTTTTTTCGATTAAATCCATACGCGATTATGGGAAATTGCAGATTTTCTAAAGGGGCTTGATTTCTGGTATTGATTCGAGGGTGGTGATGGGGGTTTGTATTGAAATAAATGTACAGATATCTTTAGGGGATTACTTTGAGACGACTAAAACCAATTTGGAATATACATTATTAATGGAGTGTTTCGGGTGTTTGCTTTTTATTAAAAGAAGAGCTCCCCCCTTGACGTTCGAGTGCGTCCTCCAAGACACACTGTTTTATTGCGGAAAAGTGGGACATTTGAAAACGAACTATGTAGGTATATGGAGCAGGGGTGTTAATTCAGTTTTGGTCCCGATTAATCCACCAACGAAATTCCAACAGTAATTTAATGCGATTTTTCGAATAAAGCTCCAACCTCACTTATCGCCAACATCAAACGACGGGCCACTTCCCAAACTCATTTGCCAACAACTTTTAATATAAACATTTCCTCGCAGAGTAGTAAAATAAAAAGTTTAAATTTACAGTCAAAGTACATTCAAAACATCTGCGGTTTTTACTTCTAGAAACACAGGAGTCTCTCTATATAGTCGGGGAGATGGGGGAGCTTTGTATTTTAGGTCTATTCCCGGTGCTTTTATGTGACGTTGATTTGTTGGGACTTGATGAAATTTTGCATTACAAGTGTGATTTTTGTTTGGCAATCAAATGACGAAAAATACTATGAAAACGAGAGAGAAAATGAATAAGAAGAATTCAGTCAAGTTTTTCGCTGTCGTAAAGTACCGAACCGGAGCCCAAGAAACAGTCACTGAAACGGGAAAATGAAGATGCCATTTAACGGCCATATAAATACAAAACTAATTGAACCGAACTAAAGGTAGAGCGAGGCAAAGTTTTCGCCCATTTTCTATGTGGCTCCAACAAGCTACACACTTGGAAATTTATTTTCATTTATTATTACAATATGGTGAACGCGATTTATTGAAATTCTTAACTTACTTCGTAATTAATTCAATTACGAACTGAAAGCGATACGAAAAGCAATGATTTCTGCTTCAAAGGCAAAAATAAAAGCGAGTTTTAGGCTTATTCGAGGGAAAATTTAAACCGTTTGGTTGGCAACATTTTTGGATTTACAGGAATCTGTCAATTAGAAAAGATGTTGGAACATGGCCTACGACAATCAACATCACTTGGCTTTGTGAATTCAAACTTTACGAATGTCAAGCACATTTCACCTCGAAAACTTCTCCCTGGAAATTATTATTACACAACCACCGTCGTCCGATATCCGTTTGTGTTTATTTTTATATGTTTATTTGTTAAGCAAACGTTCATTTGAAATTACAATTGTGTCGACACAATGGAAAAGGTTGTTTAATAAACTTTAATATGCAAATTTCACAATATCCACAACTAATGAGAATCATAACAGCGTCTCGCCGGAGGCCCATAAACCAGCACCGTCGCCCTTTTTTCCTGGAATATTCAAAAACCGGGCACAATCCCGACGGCGCGATGCCCTCTTATATGGGTCTCCGGGGAAGGCCCCACACACTGACGTTTATTGACACCTCCCGTAAATTACACACAATTTATCCGAATTCGGCAACTTGTTTACGATAACACTGTTCATAAACCATGTTCGGTTGCGCTTTGCACACACGTCTTGTTTATCGAAAATATTGGGCCATTTCATTTGCAATGAGTAATTGCCGATATAGAGGCGAGTCTTTTGTCTCTGGAACAGGTCCAAACCGGCATGGGAAAAAATGCGACACCCGAATTTATGATATACTCCTACACAGTCAATAACGTTATAAATGACTCTTTAATATTGCATATTTCGATATGCTAGCAAATTTAATTACACGCAAAACAAATATTCATATATTACAGCAGTGAACAAATTGCATTTGGTTGGTATGGAAAAATTCAATTTTGAATACGCTAATTTCTGGTATCCCGTTGGGTTGTTGGGGCGAATATTTTTGATTGATTGGCGATCGTTCTTTCTATACCATTTGTTTAATGACGAATCGAACAACCACTTTTCCATCTGCAAAGCAGATGGAAGGAATAGGAAACCACATCATTCACAGCTGACCACTCAAACGTAAATTATACTAAATAGTTTCAATCGGACGCTTGCTGGAACCCTTATCATATGTCGAAAGCCTATCTACATGCGATACAATACCTCAAAGTCGACAGAATAAAGCGTGTTATTCCATGGAGTGATCTTAAATCTGCGAATCTAGTGGCTCAATTATTCACATTCCTGAATCCTGATGCTGTAGTGAATTTTTATCCTATCGCCTTCTGTGTTCAAGTATTTTCATTAAAATTTTAATAAATAGAAATTTGTGTGTTCGATTGGGGAATTTGGAAAAATTAACACTCTCAATGGCCCTTTTCGGAGAGAATCTTGCACCATTGTGATTCTCTCTCGAAATTGAACTCCGACAAACTGACAATGAAAATATCACCTATTTTAATTTCGAGTGGAATTTAAGAGTAAGTCGTATTTCAATTTTATTGCGACGTATTTTATTTTAACTGTATAGTACGAGATAATCGAATTGGAAAATTTAACGCCGGAAGTAAAATAGACGGTTATTTATGTTGATTTTTTCGGGTATTTTGTTATTATAAAATTTTTAAAAGGGACGTCAACAGTGATGGCGACTACGCGGAGGACACATTAAAGAAACCTTCATCGATTCCCCCATTTCACTCTCATAATCCACTTTTCAAATATTACAAAGTTCTAATTAAAAGTTTCGAAAAAGTTTTAGACAATTAATTAATGATGCTTTTGTACACATTTTATTGTGGATTTTTTCGTGGGTTTTTGTTATAACAGTCTAAATAGATCGCCCATCGCAAATTCGCCTTCCACACACAAACAGTCAGCCAACACATCACACGAAAACATGACAAAGTATTCTGAAATGAGGGCAGTGAGACGAAATCAATTGAAAATACATAAAGGGGACGTTTTGAATTCTCGATTTTGGTTTCTGGAATGGAGATGAAACAATAGTGGCGCTCTTTCAGAGCACCAGCGCACAGAAAACAGCGAAGATGTGAAAGCGTTCCTTAAACAAAGTATAACAAACTAACCCATTTAGTATGGAAGTTTTATTAAAAAAGTTTCGAAGAATTCACACTTGTGAAAATATGTAAATTAGCTTTTTCCTCAATATGTATATGCGTGTGTTTCCATTTTGGCTCCCCGCATGCCCAACTTTTCTATATTTTAATAATTACACGAAACGGGATTTAATTGAAAATCCTGTTTATATCCGGAAAAATTCAACGAAGAAGCAACGCGCGTTTAGTGTTGCGAATAGGCCTGCGGTGGCTGCGGGCGGTGTAGCGGTTCCTCATCTCGCCCCCACATCTCGCAAGAAAATATTAAATTAATCGTATAGAATTGCTGCAACGTAATCGATTCACGGCATTACAACAACGATGTATTCCCTCAAACAAGTTTCCACATGAACCCCAAAACGTAATCCGCCCATTTCTCTTCATTCGTCCCCAGTTTGATGGATAGGTACTTTTCTATTGGAAAAAATCACAGTTCCTTTTCAATTCGAGTGGCGAGTACAAGGTGTTTTTTTAGTTCAGCGCCCTCTGCCCTTGCAAGTGACAGCATTTTTCCGTGCACTAAATAACAGATTACCAATCGAAATTACGAAAAACTCCTCTTGGCCGTTTGTTGGGGAAACATGTGCGTATGAAACATGACACCCCCAATAATTACTCACCAGTTTATGTCTTGTAGCAATTACATTTTTCTGTACTTCTTGCCCGCCTCTCTCAAAGGAGACGATGTCCTCCCACTGGAATACACCACTTGCCATTCAAGCGAAAACCCATAAATTTATTTGTTTTCGGCTGCCTTCCCCGCTGGCCACCTTTCTCTTTGTTCCCACTTCATCTAAATAATTTATCTCGCCCATCTAATCATCCGAATGTATTGCGTGGTGTACGTGCTTATTACCAATTTACCCAAATACCGTTGTTCAATAATTCACTTAGCATTTTCTTTTATTGATTTCTATCTAAACTGAATGTATAATTACCTACGGAATTCTTTCCAAATGCACAGCATTCTTGAGGTTTGCTTAGATGTGGAGTATAAGTGTTTATTGAAAAGGAAAACTAGAATTTATCGCATACAGGTTTATGCATTTTTTATGACTTAGTTTAGGTCTATTTGGTTGGCAATTTAAAATTTTTGACAAATGCAATTTGACATTTATGCAAAGTGTTTCACTTTCTAATCCTAGAAGTCGCCACATTTGTTCCGTATGACAAAGCATGAAATCTCCACCTATCACTGTAGCACTCCTCCGTGGTGGCATGATAATGTGAGCTTGAAACTTGCACACAGCTATCTATCAGTCGATGTGTGCCAAGAAGCTTGAAATAAATATATTTGCGGCAATATATTAGATTACACGGTTTCTCTAGCTCGCAATCCATCATCGCCGAAAACGTACAAATAATAAACGTCAGTAAACAGTCTGGCAGACGTGTTCATCATTTGTGAACACCTGTCAATGATAACGGGATTAAAAATGCGCCCCCCGGGGCCTCCAGCCAAGTGGAAACGTATGATAATAAAGTGCGATGCTTGACCGTTCGATTTGCCTAGAAATGCCAACAATTTTATATACAGTTAATAATTCGGCTTGTTTTTTATGTTAATAAATTCCCAATAAAGGAATTCCTGTTCCGTTTTTCCGAACCCCCTTCAAAACGAAAATAGACTGTAATAAATATGGACAGTCACATAGATGTGGTGGAGGATAAAAATTTTTTTTCTTCATCCGCATGCATTCTACATTCAACTAGTCGATGTGAAATTCTACAAGTGACATAAAACATGCCCATTTTATTGGCACTTTATTTACACTTTGTTTACAGATTTATTTCGGTTAGGAGTTTATGGGCTAGTGTGGAAGACGCGAACATTTCAATAAAAATCGAGTACACAGCGAGAAATCGACGAGTCGGTCATCAATGTTGCACGACAACCCCGTCACCGGAATTCGTGCAGAGGGCCGTAAACGGGAACAATTGCCTTTTAGACAGGACTAAAGGAGAGTCCCAGTTGCATATACAAGTACAACAGCACATTTTATGCGATATTGAAATGGTCACGATTTTATCGTCTTTCCAATACCCAATAAAAATCGCACGCATTCGATCACAAATTGGTATTGAAAAGGTCTGACGCACCTGTCACTCAAACCTTTTATGGGATGTGTCAAATCCATATACAGAGGCCCCCCTGAAAACACCATCCAATCGACTCACATATATGCTCCAGTTAAATAAATATACAGGAGAGAGAATTACTTTTCGCACGGAAATGTTAGTGTTGTACGAGATGTGACTGTGACAGAGAACTTATCGATCGTCTCTTGATTATTATTAAATGTGTGTGGGCCAATTGTGCTTTTCTGACGTTCTAATCTGTTTATTTTAATTAAATGCAGGAGTTGTGAAAATGAAGGGGGCCACTGTGGCCCCCCCATCGTCCCCAGGCACTGCATTAATATTTATGTGGCATGCTTCCACTCTAAGAAACCTTTTAACACATCTTAGTTAATTTTCAAGGGAGAGGCGCTGCCGGAATATTGAGCTTTTGTGGTGACTTGTCGTCCCCCTGACCTGGTCTATTAAACGGGGGCCACCTTGTGTGTGAACTTATGGGATTTTGACCCAGTGAATGCACGTCTCCTTAATGGTGGCATGTAATTGAATGAGATTTTCGGCACTTGTGTAATGTTTGATTAAAATCAGGAGGGGCAGGGGGGACACATGTTCTACATACCCTTGAAATTTCTTTTTGCATCTGCAACCAATTACGATGTTTGAACGTAAACAATTCGTCTGATATGGCTCGAGGGGGTCACAATTTTTCAATATTTCATATCGGCAAGGCGCACTTGTCATGTGCAAATAATCGGAATATTACCTACCACCACACACAGGGCAGATATTTCTCTTATAATCATAATGTTTTATTCATTTACATACTTTTCATTATATGTACATATATTCGCATTTCGTTTCTCGTGAGGAAAAAACAGAAAATACAAGAAATTCGAATGAATAATGAATTAATTCGTATATGTGTGCATATTAGGTATATGCTGGCGAAAAATTTAAAAATTAAATTCGACTTAATGGGCGAATGAATGTATAGAAATCCTTTTTTACCAACTCTCTCGCAACATTTGTAAAGCTTTGAAATTGTAACATAAGTAATAGCGGTTTGTATTTTTTTTTTCATTACTGTAAAACGGTGTTGTTGCAGTGTTAAAAAAGTAATTAGAAAAACAATACGGTTTTTCTTAAAAGCCAACATTTGTATAATGTCTTGAGAGATTCGATTCCGAAACATTTCTCTTGTGCGGGTTCAATTAGAAAATTACAAACTTGGCAATTTAATATAAAAAATGCAGAATAATTCATGAGAACTGTACAGATGTTTAGTCCATTCTTATGTAAATGGGTATTAGCTTGAACATATTCTACCGTGCATATACATAAGGTATATCTTTATCTGAACCAGCATAAGCCCATAAATTTTTACAAAGTAAGATTAATACCCGCCTAAAAAAACGCTGAAATATTCTAATTTCACTACATTACGTGATGGCGGTATCATCGTTTGTTGTGGGGAGCAGAATATTGCAAACGTTTAGGGTTTATGAAACTTTGACAGTTGTATAATCGTTACCGAATCAACAATCTAAGGAGTGGATGGAATAATGTCGAACGTTAAAGGACCAATGATTGGATATGGGGACTAGGGGACTCGTTTTGGGGGTTAAGCATGTCATGTCACAACAATTTCCCCGCACACCGTACCCTAATAATAAAATTTCTCCGGGAAAACAGATTGTTCCGATTTCCACTGAAAATAAAGAATTTTGACAATCCAAAGGAGTGGACAATCAAGCCGCTGTAGAGTGCCTTAGTTTCAATTTGGTTTCGGGGGTTTAAGCACGTCATGTCAAAGTTCAGTTTACACAGCCCACTACACACCTGTATTGACATCTAATAAGATTTGTCAGGAATATCGGTGGCCATTGTTACAACTATCAACAATAATCGACTGAATAATATAGAAACAGTGGGAGTGTATTGAATGATTCCTTTAGGAATCTAAATGAAAGGAGACTTGTGTGTGCCACCATCATCATCCCCTTGTCGAGGAATACAATTATTATTGTCAATGGCACTGATGGGTCTCTCTCTGTGTGTTTCATAGTGGATTTCTACTATGCCGCCATACAACAGAGTGCCATTATGGCACAGCGGCTGCTATTCGAAGTAAATGCACTGTTCAGTGACATTTTTAAGGACAAATCGACTCGCCCATATATGCAAATTGTTATCTGGAGGGTTTAAGTGCCATTGTTTTAATGATAAACATTTTGATGGCATAAAATATACGGTCACCTACAATATAATGACTATGTGTCCGGTGGCCCTTTTAGAATCTATCCGCCCCACAATTTACTAAAACTAGCATATAACTCGTTTTAGGCCATAAAACCGGGATTTATGCTGATATTTAATGTTATAATAGGGTAAAAGGCGTCATTTGTCCTGTTTAAGCGCACATTGTGCCTAATTAGAAGAGTTCGCTGTGCGAACGACTTGAAGATATTTGTCAATATGTGCGTTAAAATGTGTGCATTTCCATTTAGATTTTAATCGCCCGAAAACTAACCAACCGTGGTCAAAGGTATTATTTTGTACATTCAAGATAGAGATTTTTTCAAGTGGCATTGAATTTCGAATCCATTCCAAGTGCCTACATTGGAATTTCGGTTTAAACATGATCAATGCTCTTTTCAGTGAAAGCGGCAACGGGAAATTAACAACGACTGTAAATAGGTCAATTTAGTTACCGAATCAGACTATAAATAGGGGTTGGTATTGAATAAAATATCTCGAACATAGTGTTCACTGTTGCGACAATTCATTTTTGTCTGCACTTTGTAGAGTATAATCTTATATTCAGTTTTTCAAAAGGGAATTGGAAACAATGTGTTTATTCTCATTCGCAGTATGGTAATGTTTTATTTACCTACTCTAATTTTTTTATAGTAAATATTAAACCATTTCTATTACAGAAAATTGAGGGCCCCCAAACACCATTCAATGGAGCAATTTAAATTAATAATTGCGACCTTTTCACATTTTATTGAAAAGAATCTTAAATGACGTAATTAGCAGTCGGTGGACCGCAAGGTTCCACATTATACCCATTTTGTTGAACAATTTTGTATGTATATCTAAAGCCATAAAAGCAGTGGAACAATAAGAGCTATTAAAGGACAGATGGTGTTATTTTAATTTTAAATAACGATTTTTGGACACGATAATAATTTTGGTAAACGAACACACAATGCTATTATTTATTTACCTCTAAAACAGGTAATAATTGCAAAATGAAGCGTATAATTTCAATAAAAACACCCCCTTGTTTTCAAATGCATTCAGAGTTAATTAATGTTGTAGATTTTTCATTTTGCCATCGTGTTTTCGACAACTATATGAAAAGTAATGAGCGTCATATAAAATAAACGGCAAAAAGCTGGACAACATCAGTGTGTAGAAAATCGAACTGGATTCTCCACACGTTTTAAGTATTTACCAGCCTTCAGTGTTTCCTGTGCCCGATAATAGATACATTTTACGCTCATCCTCCTCTATAAACACCATACACTGAGAATTGGGGCGAATATCCAAACTTTTCCGGCCATAACACTCGCCAGCACGATGTATGATAATTAAAAATGAAACTTATTCGATGAGCGGATTTTGTAAAATATGTAAAGTCGATCGGACCAGTTTGCACATCCATCTGGAATCCATTGCTGGAAATACTTGTATTTACATAAAAACAATACTGTGAAGCTATTATAGCAGGATCTGTTTGTTTAATATTGATATTAAGTTTGTTCAGTGAATAAATTTGCAATTGCATTTCGCGAATGGAGGAAAGTTGGAGACGGTGAATCTCTTGAAAATCGGGTTGACCAATTTTTAGTCTTTAATGAGCGATAATGGCCATAGGGATGGGAGCATTGTGCGAATTTCACGCAACATTGCCAGGTCGCCATTTTCATATTGTCGCAATCCTGCTAAGTATGACAAATGAGGGAGAATTTCATTTTAACATTATTTCTGGCATGAATTATCATCGTCAATAAATCCGCTATTTATTTTTGTTAGTCGGGCGCTTTTTAAAAGGGCTCAATGCACAATAATGTAAATGGGGGGTTGGGGGGCTGTTTAAGGCGCAATCAAGTGCTCGCGGCGGAGTCGTAATTCCGCTTGCATACTTGGCAGAAGCCACAATTTAATTACAATATGTAGTGAGATAAACAATATAAACTCGTCAATTAATGCGATATACTATGTAGTTGGAAAGTGTGTGTGTGCGATTGAGTGGAAATTTGCGGTTGGACCGCAATATATTTGTGACAAAGTAAAGTTTTCACAGCGAAGAGATGGAGAAAAATAAATTGTTTGCTTATATTTTTTAGGATTTGCAGCACTAATTTATTTACCTGATTTTTTTTATCAATGGATTAGGGCGCGTTTCTTTGTTTTTTTAGACGATACGGGGGGTCCTTTGAGGATCGCTTTTTTAATTTAACTTTCCTGGATTAGAATGCATTTCCCGCCAAGATGAACATTCTTTCAGGAAGGTAGCAAGGTTTGTTTTGTTTTCGGGTGAGGACGAGCTTTTAGCCTTAATTATAACGGATTTCTCTTATTTACAACATTTTAATAAAAACAAACACAAGCATTGATGTAAGAGCGGAAAGGATAACAAAGTGAATAACAAATTAGGGATAGGGAAAAAATTAAATTATAAACAAAAAATAAAAGTAGAAAAGTACCTTATTCGTATTTAGTTAAAAAGTGAATTGTTTGATTTCGTTTGAGAAATTTTTACGTTCAGATAATAAACTTAACATACTCTTAGCTTGTATTAAAAAAGTTTCAACAATGTAAGCAGTTGTTACTGCAACAGAACCATTGAAAAAAATCCATAAAACTTATTAAATATCTTTCTCCTATCCTTTATTTCTTATTTTGTTGGCATCTTGAAGATCTCTCCACCCGAATTTGTCTCATTTGTACTGAACGCTGTTTAATTACAAAAATTCACTTTGTCGCTTTTTCCACCAAGCTGTTCTTTACAAAACACGTGTTCTTGCCCGTAAAAAAATCGAGCCAATTTATCCTGCCACCCCCACACACGTTTGCCCTGAAAAAGTCGACTTTTAAACTATTTACTTCATCAATTGGAAATTTGTTAAACAAACACCCATTCAAACAGTAATTAAATCCGAAACCAAAACGCACTGCTGCACATATTACATAGTTTTTTCTCTATTTATTTATTTAGCCCACAAAAGTAACAAAGTGGAAAATGAAAAACATATTTTTAATTAATCAACGCAAGTTTTTCGCTGACTACCAGTTTTTTTAACCAATCCGCAATATTTACACTCGAAATACAAGTACTAAACTTTTTCCTAACTGTGTTCATGTTTGTACGGCAACTCACGTACCGACCCCCAATTGCTCCCATCATCTCGAATATGTTTTGTGTATAGCTCCATTTCTATTTATTCCCGACTATGAAATTAGTCAATTTAATTAAAAGCCTATAGTTGAATACAAATGCGCCACTATATTCCCTGACACAGACAAGAATTGTTCGAAAACTTGATATGCCTCGCAAATTGCAGAGCAAAGTACCTTTAAGTACCCACTTGTACACGTTACACCGCAATCGGTTCACGGGGGCCTGAGAAAACGATATTCTGCCGCCGTCGATGATATGCACTTGGAAATTGGGTGAAAATAGTCCTATTAGAGAAGTAGATGGAAGATGGATAATGATTTTCCTTAACGAAACTCAATTGTTCATAAGAATTGTATTCTATTCGGGATATTTTGGAAAATAATGCTTGTAGGTAATTCGTAAACATGAAAATTTGAATTACAGAAAAGATGAGGTATATTATATGGAAAATTAAACTGTAATACTTGATTTGACTATGAAAACGTTGTTTATTTTGTAAAATTCATATTTTGACCTAACATCATATACCTAATAAACCTATTTTCATTATTAAATTCGCTGTTGAAGGAGTAGTGGTAGTTGCGGGATGAAAACCCTCTAAAAACTTCACTAATCAATTGATTGGCAAAAATACATATAATAAACCTATTTTCATTATTGAAATCGCCCGTGGTGCATCATTTTTCGTAAACAATTCATGAGTTAACTTTGTAAATGTGCATGTATAAAGTTTTATATAAAAATGTAGGTATACAGTAATTTTTAATCGCGATATTCATCGTATGATTACCGCAATGTTTGTGTAATTTTTTACACAATAGTTTACCAAAAACCACCATAAAATTACAGAAAAACCGTAAATTCATCTCATTATTGATAACAATTCAATAATAATGTATATAATCAAATCTTCCTTTTATTTTCGTTTTGCTTTAATATTCGGATCGAGATTGAAACAAAATCCCACCCCCGTACCTATTGACACGATCAATCAAGTTAAAAGGCCGATTTTTCCTACATATGTACCTAGGATACTTGAGGGAACCATTCACACCCTACCTTATTCAATGACCGCCTTTGAAAGGTCCCTTAATACCGCTCCCTATTGATGATATTTCAGCGGACTCTCTTGGAAAATTCGAGTGCGTTAGAAGCTTCGGCCGCAATTTTCCACAGTGGAAATTACATCTACCGATACTGTCACTTTATAAAGAATTTTGGCACCGTTTGAATGGAATTAATCTGAAAATAGAGCGTACAAAAGATAACGCACAACACTGATGTATGCACAGAACAACATCTCATTGTTATACCAATCCAGATTTATCCATTCTTTCGGATATTACTTAAAAAATTATGTTTAGGTCCAACAAAAGAACAAAATGTAAAAAAACGTGTCGACAAACTTTTATCTTTCTAGTTTCACCGAATTATTTATAAGCGTGCAAATGTTCGGCCTACACAAAGTGAAAAACACGTTTATAAAATAATCCTACCCGATTTCCATTTGTCCCACACTTTTTAAAATTCTCTACATTATGTACACATATACGTGTTCACCCACTCTCTTTTATCATCCACAAAAATCAATATAGAAATAATAACAAGTATCCAATAATATATATTTCAACTAAAAAGGTGTGTAAAGGATTACGTTAATGCATTAGTCTAAATGCTTTATTTACGCTCCAATAACGAATAAATGCGGTTATTGGTTAATAAATGCATGGCACATATATGCGTTTCTAACTAATCAACTGATAATTAAAGTTCGGTGTATAATGCTTTGTTTAATAATAAATGCATATATGTTTATTGTTAATTGGATTTTATAACCTCGGAAATATATTTTATAATTTCCGATAGTAGACAGGTAATTTTGGGGGCGGTTCTTACCAGCCCCTAATCACCATGTATAATTACAAAACAGATGTTGGCGTAATTAGTTCCTCATATATGACGATTACCAGAGAGATTGCGGCCCTTTGAGGGCGCACAATACGAGCACACACAAATAAAATCATAATATTGACCAAAATGTCGGGATTAGGGGCTTTGATGTGTGTGCTGTGTGTGTATGACCCCGGATTCAAACGTAAGCACCCAGTACATTAACTAAAATAATAATACCTGGCATGTTTGCGTTATGCGACGGCCCCCTTGATTTGAGGGGCGCCCCATTTGTCAACAGATCGCAAACTGTTACCGACACAAAATGTTAAACTAATAGACACAGCCAAGAGCAAAGTTATGGGCGCAAAGCGAAACTGCTACGCCGATTATTATAATTGATATTCGGATGCGTAATTAGTCTGTTTAAGGGAATTAATTCTCTAATCTGGCCTGATGGTAAAAGTAGAGAATTGCGTGCCATATATGTAGAGTGAAATATATACTGTTCATGATTTACGTTCTTTTGCAGAGAGTAAAGGGAGCGACAGTCGCCGGATGGTCGATATTACCAGAGATAAACCGATCAAAGTGGCAGTCAGAGTGGTTGTACCTGTCCGAGACCATCCGAAAGTAAGTATCAAGTGCATTTTTAATGGACCTTCATTTGGAATCGATACAGTATGAACAATAAATGTGAAATGGGCTTTTTCATTACTTTAAATCATTGAAAATGTACAATAATTTGACACAAATCTTTACGGTTCTTAAGATACTCAAAAATATTACATCGTTTTACATCAAATGTGATGTTGCTATTTTCCAAAAACAGACTTGTTCCACATTCCCGAGGCACACACTTGCAAAATATAACCGAAAAGTATGATAAATTTTTTATTCCCATCGTGTATGTATTTGGCGTAACAATTACATTATTAAATAACTTGTACCTTGTGACAGGTGGGTTATATACGTTGTAATTTACCTTTTTTAAATGGAATATATCGCTGTATGTCGAGATTAATGTCGAAATAACGTCACCCTAAGTACGATACAAAAAAATTATACACACGTACTTGTTAATTAAATGCTGTAAAAAATATTCTAACTGAAAATTATTTTCCACAGTTATACTTTTTCGAGGTTTTTACATTAGGGATGATTGTGTACACGTTGGCGGGGAAAAAGCGCCCTTTTCCTCACCCTATTTGCTTTCTCGCCTTTATTGTTGTGCGTAGATACTAATATGGCTCTAGTTTTTCCTGTTTCCAGATTAGATTGTGGGCCGGTATTCAATTATCGGTGAATTAGTGTCCCAACACCGGATTCGCCCATAAATTAACCCCATTACTAGCCGGCTGCGAACGGAAGCCGATCCAAGAAGGCTACTGTAGCTTGGAGAGGTGGCTGTGGCCGGTGATAAATCGCTTTGACAGAATCGCAAACAGCGGGGAAGATTGGCGATTTTTCTCTTTTTTTTGTCGTGAATTAAACCGTCACAGAATCAGACATGAATTATGAGTGGGAAGATGAGAGAGAAGTCCGGAAAATGGAAATTTAATGTTATTGAAAATTATTAACTTTGTTAGAGAGGAATTTCATGTATCATTCGTGGATGCTTTAAAATTGCGAATGAAACAATATAATGTGTTTTATTGTGGAAATACAATGTTCAAGTGTCATAGAAGCAGCGCGAGTAGTTTTCCTGCAAGAAAATGAAATAAAAATATTTTAATTAGTTTCGAAAAAGCACTCACTCACTTCTTTCACTTAATGAATTTTAAATTTTCACCTTCAGCAGGCGGGGGTGTCTTGATTGTTAACTAAGTTGTGGCCTACGACGTTTAATACCACTGCATTTCATATTATTGTCATTATAAAACAATTAATTTTCATTGTTGGAAATTATTATGAATCATCTCAAAATAAACGATGTTTTATGTAAGCAGTAAATTTAATGGATTAACTTTCGAATATGAACGATTACGGATTGGTGCAAATTTTAATAAAAGCCAGTAATTTTATTTTATATTTTTCAATTAAATGAAGCTATGTGAAAGACGATCTTTCACTGTTTGTTATTTGGAGCGCAGTGACATTAATCATTGTAGTCCACGAATAAATAAGGCATTGCGACGATATTATGATGTACTCATAGTTGGCGCTTTTCCGATTCTTTGTATCGCTATAAATGCGCATAAACCGGGCGCTTCAATTATCATAGAAACGTCCATACACGAGTGAAAATTTTAATATTTCATGAAAAAAATTTCAATCAGAATTCTAGATTACATCTGCATTAATAAGGGTAATAAAATTACTCATGTATGTGGGGCTTTCTTTATAAATACGCCAATGTAAAACAGCGCACAGCAGTTAAAATGAGTGTATACAAGAAAATTCCTTCTCTCGCCAACGGTTATTGAGTCTTGTATGGTCGTACAGTACATAACAAGATACTAAAACTTGCATACAATTTTATTAGAATGTTTTGTTGATTTTGACGAAATTTATACATGAGAAATAACTTTATACTTTGTAGAGCGGGACGAAAAGTATTGTGCCGCATCAAACATGGGAAGAAAGTTCACAACATTCATTTATATTGTATTTATCATATTTCAACTTTAGATTGTATGAAAAGTAATGATTTTTTCAAAATCGTATCGCTTATTTAAGCGCATGTAAATAATCATTTATTCATCAAAGACCGTACATTAATAAATGTGGAGATGATGAAAACTAAAACTACAAAGCACACTGGAATTAGTGTTAATTAATCCATCAACGTGCAAGTAGTTCGTTGACAGTATGCAGTAATTTTTCATTCAAACAGAAGATTTTTGTCCAAGGACGCAAGTTATCGAATAAATTGTGCTAGAAAATCCGGCCGGATAAATCAAAACATTCATTTACATTCAACTCCAGTCGAATAAGATTCAAACTTTCTAACTTGGAAAAGGTACGGGTATAAAATTCAATTGAAAGAGAATAATTTAGATAGGCTGTTTTATTTAAAAAAAGTACTCCGTGGGGGCCTTTAGATAATTTCTTCCTTGTCGCCAAATTAATCTGACATATAAAGGAATCTATAGAAAAATTAGAATTACAGTTGGCAATTTAAAAAACTAAACACACTGTGACCAACTGAAAAACGAAATATAAAACACTTTTTGCTGGTTTTCTGGAAAATTGGATCTGAGAGACTGATATTAATTAACTAGTAACCCCTATATAAGCTTCTCTTTGTTGAAATATGCATTGATGCCCTACAAATGTGGAAAAACACTGTTTGGGATAGCAAGAGTGTAGAACTTATACAGACTGATGCACGAGAAAATAATTATTGTTTCAAGTAAAATACGGTTGAACTTAACACATTTTGCATCCAGATATTATATATCCCCATATGCTTACACAACTATACAACATGGAGCTTATAGTAAAGTTCTAGGATTAATTAGGCGCTATTTATTTTTCCCTAATAAAATATCTCAACTGAAAATGTTCAAACATTCAACAATGTTTCCTAATTTACATGTTGCTCTGCTAGAATAACGTTCAGTTTTAAATTGCTGGTATATCGAAACAAGTGGTGCGTTTAGTATTAGCAATATTGTCGGCATGATGCAATTTATTTTACAGCACAGGATAATGATAAATTGTTGGAGGCTAATTTGTTTTTTTTTTGCATTTATTCCAGTTCAATTTTGTGGGCAAATTGTTGGGCCCTAAAGGGAACTCCCTCAAACGTCTACAGGAGGACACGATGTGCAAGATGGCAGTCCTTGGTCGAGGCTCAATGAAGGACAGACATAAGGTAATAATTTAGTATGTGCAACTTTTAAAAAGCAGTTTTCTATCATTTATTCAGGAAATGTTAGGCAACTTTTGAGGAAAACATCAAAAAACGGAAAACTTCCAAGAGACTGTTTCGTACATTACAAAATATTTCCTCTGGCATTATCTCATTTGGAATATTTAATTTACGTGTAAAACAACTTTTATGGGCCGGATTAGAAGTGATAGTTAAAGTTTTTGGTCGTAAAATGTCAAATTACCAGTCATTTGAATGTTTACGTGAATGTCATCGGAAAAATGGCTCGCAAATCGTCTGTGCATCTTATTAAACTACACCACCACACGAATTACTGACGATAATATAATAACGATCCATAAATATGCTAATTTATTATTTATGAATGCATTTTAAGGAGATCATCTGTGGTTGGATTTGTAAATTTCATTTTTGCATGTAATTAAAAATCAAATCCCGGATGATTTTAGAATTAAATTTTCTGATTTTTCAAACAGAAATTAAATTTCAACAAACCTGGCTTTTTCCCAAAATAATTCTTACACGAATGTCATCCAAAGAGTTTCTCATACAGTAATTAAAATCCGCCCTGATTTCCAGGTGATTATTTCGTATTAGAGAATTTATATTTTGACCCATTTTCCAACAACTGCAAATAAAGTACACATTTTATGTGTTATTTTACTAGTGAATAATAAAATTTAAAAGGTGCTTTATAAATTACCAGCTTTGTGCCATGAATACCAACACGACATCCATCCACACATAAATTCTCTATATACAGCCGGATATTAGGGAATACATATGGATATAAGTAGTCTCTTACAATGTAAATCCAAATTCGACTTCATGAATACCGCGTTGAAGGGTATTTGACCGTTTGTTATGCGCGGTCTCGAAAAGGTATTTCCAACTACAAGTCGAAATGAATGTTAAAAATATTCAACGGGGCAGGCCCCGAAAACTATGGCCATTATTTGGCCGCTGTATGCGCTTTTATGGCTACATAATTCAGTGGACTATGATGGCCTGGCGAATGCCACACAACAAACACGTTATAGAATAATAAAGTTGCTCAGGGACCTGTGAATGATTTAAAAATCCGCGTCCATACCCTCTTTCAAAAATATATAGGAGCGTTTTTCTAACGAATATGACATTTTTGCAGGAGGAGGAGCTGCGGGCCAGCGGCGATCCCAAATTCCAGCACTTGAGCGAAGAGTTGCATGTGGAGATCAGCGCCTTTGCCACCCCTGCCGAAGCCCATGCGAGGATCGCGTACGCTTTAGCGGAAGTCCGACGCTTCCTAGTGCCAGTAAGCCACCCCACAACTATACAAACTTATTGCAACTGTAAACTTGCAAAGAGAAATACAGGCCATTGGAGAGTTGTTCACTATTATTATGCACATTGAAGCCAATTGAGCGGAAATTAGTTTTTAGTTTATAAAACAGCTTTGAGCACCTGTTGAAAGAGGACACGCTTATTTTCATTACAATACATCGATGATAATTTGATACAATTGGACGTGTGTTTGCTCTCGTTGTGTGTACACACGTCGCGGTGAAGGACGGTTTTTAATGTTATTTAAGGGCCGAATCGATTGGCTATACAGCTATGCAGGAAACGGTTTTTAATTAGCTGTTTAAAAGTCCAAAAAGGCATTCCAAAAATAATCAAAATCTGTTGATTTTTTCAAATAAATAAACAAAAACTGTAATATTTGTTGTTAAATTTGATAAAAACAAAAGAAGCAAAATGTCATTTAATTTTGAGATGAAAATTTTACGTTAGATGGCCGTTATGCAGAAACTTTTGCCTCCTTGATCCGATTCTGGAATTGTGTTCATTAAAAACTTCTTGAAAACGGTACAAGCGAGTGGAAAAATTGCAATACAACTTTGAAACCTTGTTCTACTGCACCGTAATTATGTATAATTAACTGTTTTTTCTGCGCTATCTGTGTATGCATTTAAAACTTGCCGAGAGATGTATACTTACATCAAACAGAGGCCTCCATCCAAGCTGGGGCACATAATAAAAATTTCATTCCCTTTTTCAGCATTGTTTTCGCACGCTTATTGTTAGTTTATAAAACGGTTACGTGTACACGTATCTCTCATCCCGACTGCTTTTACTTTTCGGAATATTTCTATTCTGCTAAAACAATTCGCAGGAGACACTTTTATGGAAATAAAATAAAAAAGAGCTGATGTCATGAATTGTTACATGCAAGTTAACAAAACAAGGGGACCCTTGGGGGCCTTAACCTCCGCTAACTATATGTAAACAAATATTTTTTCTTCCATCACAGGCAATGGAAAGTTTTGCAATTTTTTATGCACTTTGTAAGTGGCAGAAGAGATTTAAGAACAACAAAGACTAGCGGCAAACGCCTTCATGTAGAAAATCGACAATCTTTTTGGCCCCACAAACAAGTGGTGTATTGAAATTATTTACATTTAGTTTGTTCAAATAGATGTGAACGGAAAGAGTTTTTTTGATTCAATCGTGATGGGATTCCGATGTCTATATTCCCATACAGATCGACTTTAAGATCTCCCTGCCTCCCTCTCGCTCTCGTTTCATTTCACATGTTTATATACATATTTGGAAGATATTTTCATGTTTATCTCGCATTTTTCCCATACGAGTTGCCTCCATTCCATGACAAAGACGAAATTCAATTAAAGTTGATGTGCATATTTGCATTTCCTCATTTTTCGAATAATTTTTCCTCTCTTTCCAACGCTTTGTGCTTGTTTTTGACTTTTGTTGCATTCGGGGAATTACCGGGGTTAATTGTTAACAAAAATTCCACAAAGGTTAATTAGGGTTCGCTGTTAAATTACTCAAGGTATATGTGCAGCTTCGTATTCAAGTTTCCGGAAAACCAGGTGAACCTGCAGGCGAAACATTGTTTTTTTTTTGTTAAACAAACTTGAAAGAAATATTAATTTCTGCAAATTTCCCGTTCATAAAGTTTCAGTTCTTAATCTGGAGACTGAGTTCGAATCGGCAATCAAATTGCCAAGCCTCCAACCTCCTTGAAATCACCGTTTTCCAAGGGAAAAACTCACACCAGTGCCATTGTGTGCAATTGGTCCTCAGTTAACCGTAACTTTGAGTTAATTTAAATGTTGCTCGACTCCATTTACTAAGTTTTGTTGTGGTTTCCACTACCAAAGTAGTTTTAAATGAATGTGTATTGTACTAATTGTATTTCACCACAATTATTACTTAACATATGCATCCAGGTCCTATTCATCTATAATTCAACTTTGTACTGGAATTACTATTTACTCTTCCATGCTTTTATTGTCTTCCGACTGTTTGATTTATGCCCTCTTATCGCCTTTGGAAACAGAAATGCTTCTTAAATCGCCTTAAGAAGTTTTAACAGATTTTCTCTAGTATAAAATTTTGAGCGAGTCATGAGAAATTGGCGATGATCGTAAATCGGAGGACAGCTGAAATGTCACAAATTTTAATGCACCAAAATACCAACTGAATGGAGATCGCTGGTTTATGTGCCTCCACATTCCGGACGATTATTTACGATTTGGCAGTTAGGTGCAGGTACATCAATAGCTTTTAATCCAACTGAGGCAAAAGTGCATCGACGACATGTGCAGAAAAACCAGCCAACTCGAACTTTTGGGCTTTCAGTCTAATCTGCCATCAAAGTTTTGATGGCGGGGGACATTCGTTGTGCTGTTATAACAAGCCAACTTCCCCATTACCCAATTACCTAAGACGGTGGTATTAGTTGCAGTGTGCTAGGCAAGTTGTGAATTATGGAACATATGATCATTGAATCTAAGTGCATTGTACAAGTTTCCCAATTGAATCGTACATTTACAAGTGAAACGCAATTCATCATTGCCAGATCACTTTGATGTTTCACCTGCTGCTGTTTAACTTTGAAGTTTGTCATTGTTCCACATATGCATTGCAAGAAAAAAAACTGCTTTGTTCACTGTCAACAGAGTTCACTGGATAATCCAGTTAAAAACGTATACACACACATCCAACTATTTTCTATCGGTTTGTGTATTCTCAGATTGTATTGTTTATATTTTATTAGCAAGGGATTTCCACCAAAAACACAAGGAAAGAGCATACGTGGCTTTAAACTTAATTTAATCGGAAAACGCAGAGAGCCAATGTATTTTTTCACTAGAAAAAACTGCCTTCACACTATCGCCAATTGTCTGGGGAATATAACTTAAGTCTCTCTTCGCTGGTCCGGAAACAAACAGAACAATAAAATTTCACTGGGAAAACAAGCTGAATTTATCGGTGTATTGAATAGATGAAATGTCATCATCTTATTGTCCTTCTATGCCATTTAAGATGGCACAAACAAAAAGGAATCTTACCGCCTCATCCCCGTCCCCATATTCATATGTATATCTACCTTCAAATCCACATCGCGTCCTGATATCCTTTATGTCTCTGAAACGACTGATCCGAACTTTGTGTCCATTTAAATTTTATGCGACGAGGTGATTTCATTTGGATAAAGACGTCTTTGACATTCTGATGTGTATCTAGACGGCGTTTTTTAACCTAATTTAATAAACGACCCTCTTACGACTGGCACTTATTAGAAAACTTTCCCGCCAAAAGCAAATAAATAATTCACATACGCCCTGATATATGCGTTCAAATTGCGCTTAGATGCACTTATAAAACTTTTGCAAAGATTTATGATGAGTTTGAAGGCATATATATATGTGCGATTGTGAATTTCCCTTCCAGGTCAAAAGAATTTTTACGAGCTCACAAAACCCCTTGAAAACCGGTATGGGCTTTTGCCATGAATTTGCATAAAATTTTACTTATGAATTAATATTCACGTCAAATTTCGGAGCCCAAGTACAGAGGACCAGAAAACCTGAGTTAGTGTGGGATGAAAAAGCGCTCCTCAATTGGTCCAGCACAGCATCTCCGCTATTTATCCAAACTGGAATTGTTTACAGTAATCTATATTCGTACAATTGATTTATCGCGCAAACAGTTTGCCTGCGCTATTTACCAACTAATTCCGGACCATTAAAACTTTTTTATTATATATTACAAATTGCTGTTTAATAATTAAAGTAAACATTTGTTGTCTAGGCAGAGAAGATATTTGCAGGGTTTCCACAACCAGTTAGCAACAGATGAACAATTCATCTAAATACAAAAGATATTTATATGGCGATTACTGGCTTAAAAGTTTAATTAGGATTAAGAGCACCAATAACTGTCATTTTAATGAGAATGTTGTCGATGCAACTGGATCTCTGTCTAATCATTCCCCATTATTTTTAATGAAAATTATATTTTCCGCTCTATTATCCGGATGCATTTGCGTTTTACCGTCGTTTGTCTACTCAGCAACCGTTGATGGACGGAACAGTGACGGGTAAACGTCCTCATCTGGTTTTAATAAGCGCTTTTAATGAACATTGTCGCTTGCATTTTGCGGTAACGGCACTCAGATGTGTGGATGCATCAATTTCTCAAGCCAACTTAATCCCACTTAAAGCTCGGCTCTCTCATTGCCGACCGAATCGAGCGATATATGTGTGTGTGATTCCGACATTATTCCGACTTTAATTCAATATTATCGCATCTTGTTAATGAATCAGCTTTGAGAATCTATTTGCCGTTTGAAAACTTGCATCGTCCTGATAAGAACTCCAAAACTCTGTTTGGTTTCAATTTGATGATGGAACTTTGTCCATTTTTATGCTTTTATCAAGTTGGAACTCGAATAAGTCAGAAATTAACGAAATTACTCGACGGAGGGATGTTAAACCCCACCGTTTTTTTATACCAAACGGTATAAATTAGTGCCATTCCAGTTAATATAGCTGTTAAAACTATTTCCATGAAAGTTTCATGCTAAATTGCCTTTTCTTATGTTACATTTCGTTCGAAAGAGGGGAAGAGTTCGGTGGAACATTAGACATCATTAATTTTCTTTTAGCCTTCGGACGGCAAACAAAACTTAATGAATAATAAAAATGTTTTTGCTATGTGAGATAAAATCGTAATAGGTAGATTGATGGTTTGGTTGGTGAAGAAGAACGGGCGGCTGGCACACTGTTTGCTTTTGCATATAAAATATTAATTAAAAAAAATTTACAGGGAAGCTGGAAAAATTGTGCCTCTTGCCTAAGGGTTACTCGAAACTCAATTAATCTATATGTAAATTCATTTGATACTGTCTCTTTAATCCACTCTATGCTTACACCTATTTAGAAATTAGATTCCATAATTTATTTAAAGAAATTTCCAACTTTTCGCATAAATAAATGTTCAATTAAACGTTGAATGTCTTAATGTGCCCTTATCAGTCAAATTAAATTCAACAAGAGGGTAAATTAGCGTTTTTTTCATGCGGAGGAGCGCCAATAAATGCCTCACATTCCTATTGTGTAGGCGTTTTTATGCGCTTAATAAAAATGATTCACGGCGGTAATAAAGTGTGCAGAAGGAAAAAACTATTCCACGTATATAAGTTAAGATATTTTCTATTATATTAAAATCCAAGAGTCTTTCATCGAATTGATGATCCGTACACAGAGAGCAAAATAAATCGCTGGCCTTTTGTATGCAAAAATGTCTTTGGAAAAACTCAACAAAACAATCTGGCGATTGATGGCTGTAAAAAAACTACGATTATCTCACCGATCTGGATCAAAGACAGTGACTAATTAGTTTAGAGCAAAATATAAATTGGATGCTCTGGAAAAATGTCAGGAAAAACTCTTTAGAAAGTAATAACTGAATATGCAAAAACTCAATATGAACCTTTGAAAATCTTATATGAATCCATTGTATCCCATCGGGAACAGTAAACTAATTAATTTAACTGATATAGAAAAATAAACCACTGCTGTTTGTTTACAAACACGTCATATAAAATCATAAATAACATGTTATAATTAATATTTATTTGCCTGGAAAACGAATATATAGACTAATTAGTTACTGGTTTTATTACAGGATTACAATGACGACATCCGACAGGAACAAATGTGGGAGATGCAGGTGCTCTCAAGTCAGCGTAATAACAATAAGGGCGACGATGCCAGCGGGGGCACCAATTCAGGGCCGGAATGCTCGAGTGACGATCGACTTAGTGCCGGAGACATGAGCGAACCAGGCCCGCAGAGTCCGCAAGAGAGCGGCGAACATCCAGCACTGCGGGGTCTCCAAACAGGTATCACACACACTCACACATTTGTAAGGCCGATTGGCCCTTGATGAGCACCACCAAGGATCCATTTCCCCCATCCCACCATTTTCTTACTGTGGAAATTTGTTCGTGAAGTGAATATGTTGAGAACATTGCGAAGAGGCAAAATAAAAGAGTGGAAATGAAAAATATGCATTTGGCAACGCGCTCCCCCCCATATTATATTCTCGAGGTGAAAATGAGAAATTGAGTTTCAGAAGGGTCGTCCGTGATTCTGTGACAAATAGTATTAGGTGTACGTGAAGAATTGCTCGTTATTAACCCCTTACAGAGTGGAGGAATTCGTAGAATGTGATATATGCCGGTTCATTACACGAGTAGTGCGCTCTTACAGGTAGGTAAGGAGCCATTTTCCAGTCGCAAAGGTGCATGATGACTGTTTATAGTGTCTTGGACTGGATGGGATGATTAAGATCCGTAAATCCGGTGCCGAGGGGGACGAATATGCGCGCGGTTTTCCGCACAAATGATAAATGTACAAATTAAATTCTATTTTACTCTTTTATTATGAAAAGATCCGTCCCCTTCATCAAATACACTCCTTATAATAGCGAAACAAAGTGAAATGCGCGCCAAAAGTTTCTTGAAACGGAAAATGCGTTTTACAAAAGTGGAATTTTCACAATACGTTATTTTAATGAGATTTTGTTCTCATGTAACAAATGTCAGTACGTGGAAGTATAATGGACGTAAATATTATTTTAAGAGGGTTGAGTCGGATGGGCGGGTGGATGGTGGCAAAAGGAAAAATCCCAAATAATGAACCGCGCCTTCCTCCCTCATATCAACGAATGATTTTATTAAACAGTCAAGTGTAAATTTAACATTGTTTTAATGAAATGTTTATAGAATTTCCGTTCTGCGGTTTTCATAACAAGTGAATTTACTGTTTTCCAACATTCAAATAGCAATTGACTTTTTTTTATGATATGCACTAGTCGAACGTAAAAATTTCAATATTGTATATGGAAATGACACATAAAACATGTTCCGAATTTGTTCGTTCGTTTAATTAAATTCCCATACAAATTCACTTTATAATCATAATGCCAAACATAATTGGACATCATTTATTGAATAAATTGCAACTTGTGCGAAAGAAGAAGGGAAAAATCCATTTATGTAAGCGATACCTTAAACCGACTTGAGAATGTGTCGTAAATATTGTTCGGTTGCCAGATCAAAATTCAGTTGACGTTATTTGTGTGAAACCCATGAAATCGGTAATTTTTTTCCACATATCGGTTATGTCGCTAGCAATATGTTTCAATTTATATTTCGTCGTAGGCAACATTTCACAGGTGGCTTGATTCCATTCACTCTCCTCCGTTTCCTCGGGAAAAATCATTATACCCGGGGAAAATCCTAAGTCGAAAACCGTTTGAATGCGAAAGCGATGATCACAATTAACCGGCGAAATGTGTCCACGTTGCTAATAAATTTCTTCAATTTCATCCATTTCAGTTAGAATTACAATGCAATCTGGAGCATGCTTGTTATTCCGATATTGGCAGTACACAACAATAGCGAGAATAACGAGAATATTCGTATTACAAATAGAACATTTAGGCTAGAGGTGTACACAACTTTCGGGTAAGATTACCTATTACATCGCGAAACCGACACACTTCTCCAAACAGAATGTAGCCAGTGTGTTGTGGTCGCCCGAAACAACAATGCTCATTAATCGAGTTGCCAATTTAATTATGGTCCACACATTTTGCCGCCCACACACGTTCAAACAGAGAGAAAATGGAATATGATGGAAAAGCAAGAGGCCCTTGAGCCACGCTCCACTTGCCATTGCCAACATAATATTCCTAAAATCAACATTTACAATATTTAAAAACTTTCATATACCTACATATACGGAAAACGGAAAAGTTAACAATATTACAGCACAAATCGCGAAAACTTGTTGACTAGTCTAATTAAAAATTTCATATTTCCATCATATTTTTTCAACCCCGTACCGCACATACTTAAAAACCGTGTCAAGAGGAAGTTTGTTTATTCTGTCTCCACTTCGCTATCACACACACTACTTCCCTTTTACAGAATGCACCATTTAGAGCATCGCTTCGGGCCAATTAATCCGAAATTTTAACTTGAGCAGCACGTCTGATACAGAAATGTATTCAACTATTTCTCAAGTCGAATATCTTATTGAAAAAACTGCAAAACTTTACAAATTTCGAAAACTGTCCATCTGATTTTCTTCTTTTCCATTTTTCATAATTTTTCGTGTTGCAGAGACCCATTCTTCGAGCGACACGGGCACCTCGTCTCCTGCGAACGGAAATCACCTCTCACCCACCAATGGACTGTCCAGCGGGCAACCGGTGACCGCCACCACCACTGCAGGCGGTCGGAAGCGACCGCTTTTGACAGGCGGACCCCGCACCTCCATGACGCCCACCAAACGTACGGTCATGAGCCTCCTGGCTCGGGCCCGAGCCGCCCAAGCCAAACAACTGTCCACCTTCCAGCGGGGAGCTGCCGAGTAAGCCGCAAAATCGCTTTACAAGTGCGCCATTTCCATTCGAAATGCAAGCCCCCCTCACGGTCCCTGTGGCCCTTTATAATCGCAAATTGAAAACTAAGGTGACAAGAAAAAATTCACACTTTAAAAGTAATTGAAAACACCCGTAGAATACCAATACGCGGACCCGGCCAAATGCGCTTCTTGGTTATGTAAAAAGCGTATGGCCAAAAAGTTTTCCAGTTGAAATTTTCCAAGTAATTAACACATTGTTTCTTTTATTTTCATTCATTTGTGATGTTTTCTCTTCTTAATTAAAGCATAATGAATTATTTTAAAGCACAGTGGGTCACAAAGGCGGTGAGAGGGCGGTGCTTTGTTGAACTTATTCCATGGCATACTTGTATCGCTGCATCAGTGGTGTGAATAGTTGAAAGGCCCATTGCCATTAGTAATATTAAAATATGATTTGATTTGCAGACGTACGCCAACATTAGTTCCACTTCTAAGGGAGGATTATGTAACTGGTTCGGTAAACCTGAATTTAATTTAAGTTCACGCGTCAGTTTAGTTTTAATGAACAGAAAATTTCGCGCGCGCGGTTCACATATTAGAAAATTGAAATCAAATACATTGTAGAAAGCATTTTGGTATATTATTAAATGAATATGGAATTGTGAGAGAGCGGTTTGAAATTGTAAACAACCTTTCTTCATTCTATTGTTTGTATTATAATAAATTAAAAAGACTGTAGCTCTAAGTTGGCGTGTGTGCGTTCATCGGCGTTGTGTGACTGATTTTTCATGGCTCTCTGGATATACTTTATTTGTTAATCAAATATTCTATAAATGAATTTCTGTGTTTTCATTTCAGCTCATTCAATTATACGTTTGATGTACACAAAAAAGTCGACTTGCACCCTTCATTCAGACCGCTCTTAAAAAACCGTTTTTCGTAATAACAAGACTAAATAAAGTGAAATTATACATTAAGTGTGTTTTGGAGCAAAAGAAATGAATTTAAAAGAGCATGACAAATATATATTTTCGTCACTTTTTCTAGTCTTAACAAATTATATATACAGAATATTATTGAAAATTTTGTGAACAGAAATATAAAATGGAGAGAATAACGTTAATTAATTATTAATAATGTTATTAAACACAAATTAACCAAAATAAACTGATACAATTATGCACGGACCAAATAATAAGAAAAAAGTATTTTTAATCAAAAAGAGAAAAAAATGTGAAAAAATATTATTGTAACACGATATTAAAAAGATATTAGAGGCATTTTACAATTTGTAAAAAGGTATCGTTTTTATGTTTAGAATTTTATACAAAACAAAAATGTTTAGAACGTTTTTTGTCACAACGAAACACCATATTTTTCTTGTAAATGTTCTTCGGTTGTTGTAATATTTGACTAGTTTATTATATTGTTGTTAATGTCATTTCCAATTGATCGTTAGAGTATTATTTGATGCTTTAAAATATAGGGACATATCGTTTTAGGATTAGTGAAAAGGAACTTGAGGCTAACTACTACTACCTAACTATAAAAATTCATTTCTTAAGACTAGTTGCCAAAAAACTACTATAATATAGTTATAAATAAATTATTATAGGAAATAATAAAGAAATAAAACTGTTTAGAAAAAAATACTTTTAACAGTGGCTTTAAATATAACTGTTTTCATTTCTCAAATAAATAAATAAAATATTTCAATAAACAAATTTACATTTAACGATAATAATAATTGTAATAATAACATTTAAAATTTAATGAGTATAATAAAGTTTTAGTAATAATGTGAAGGAAATTTGGAAATGGTTGTTATAAAATTCTATATATGCCTGTGTACAAATTTCGTTCGAAATAATAATAAAGAAAATTGGATAAAAAAAATTTAGCATGCTGTAACTTGATAGAAAATAATAAAAAAATATATGACTAAACAAACATCAATTATTAAACTATTCTCTAAAATTGTATGTTTTCTGTAATAATATGTGTAATATAAATTAAGTAATATATACCTATACGATTAAGTCGCGTTTTATTGTTGTCCCCAAAAAGTCCATAAAATGCGAAATGTGCACACGTTTTGTCACAAACACGTGAAGGAAGCACCGAAAACCGATAATGTTGGCACGTTTGGCACAATCCCAAACTCAGCATCATTTCTTTTCGCGTTCAATTCCTGCATTTCTGATCGCTTAATCCTACTGGCAAATTATATCGAATCCCATTCCTTCCAACAACAGTTGGTTTTTATACAGAGTGAGGAAAAATCAAGACTTTTTTTTCAGTTGGCGACAGCAAAAGTGAAAAGTTGGAAATTTGAAAGGCAGTCGAAGTGACATTGATTGTTGTAGGCCTTGTTAAAAGTAACGTTTGACGGAAGAGAGAAAATATGCGATTTTCTACAAAAAAATACCAACTTTTTCATGGAGGATTTCAGTATTTAAATTGTCCAAAATTAATATGCTGTTTTTTATTTTTTAACAATCCCAGAAGATATAAATTATACCTAGATTCCTGTAATTTTAAATTTTTGAAAGCACAGTCGCCAACCTTATATACAATTATAAAATTTAAAACCCCATTAGTTTGATCTCTCGCCCTCTAGACAAAATTTACAAAACGTTCTAAAAAAACGAAAAACCCATCCATATTTTAGAACCTTTAAAATTCGTCCTTCGTCACTAATTACTTAGTTGGTTGGGAAAGTTCTTCTTAACTCTCCCACATTTCACAAACTTAAATGCAAAGTTTACTGTTAAATTAAAACACCTCGTCAACTTTCTTGTCTATTTGGCGTTGGCTTTACCTTTTACCATAATGTTTACATTCACACACGTCCCTCACTTCTAAATACCCCAAGATATAAAGCGTGGCGAAACTTTTTAAGAGAATAATCCCACCTTTCTCGCTTCACTTAGATCGAATTTACTTGATGGTACTTGACATGTTCCGACAAGGGGATCCCTTTAAATGCCATCATCATCCGCAACAAACAAGAAATATTATACATATGTAATTATCGCCATCTCTTTGGTGGCTTATCTCTTGTCTAAGTGATATCGCATGTACAATTTAATTATTTATTGCTACATATTCCTCCCACGCAAATTCGACACGGATCTATTTGAAATTTAAGATGCAATTGCCGAAATTAAAGTTTCACAAATCGGCTCTACTGTATTGCCAACGCGACCGCACTTTCCTCAGCATTCTATTGTCTCTCCTGTTACCGATCTGCTAGGCCTGTAGGGCTCCAACTACTTTACAACGGGTACACCTGCATAATTAAGTGGAATAAATACTATTATTATTTAATTAGAGGTCTAAAATTATTTATAAAGTCATAAGACCGGAATATAGTTTGACATGTTGTACAATAACTTGGAATCCGAGGCCGCTTTCTGAGCAAGGTGCTTAATTGGAAAACTTTTCATGCATTTTCTCTCCTTTTATACGTAAAAGTGTTTAATAGTTAAAAGGGACGTTTTTTTAAATACTCTAAAAAAGTTCCACTACATCCTCATTTGCTTTATAAAAACGTAATTAGAGTTTACTTTACTGTACCATTGAGAACGTCACTAATAAATCCAGCCGTCAGTTAAGTTGGATACCGTCTTTGCGACAGATAAAGATATTACCAGTTCCTTTTTGCTACATTTTCGGACTTATATGGGATTTTTCTAATTGCTTCGTTTTAAGGAGACGTCTTCAATATAACCCTGCTCGCTTTTCATTAGTGTTAATTAAATTTAAACATCGGAAAATATTTACGAAACAAAACCAAATTCTGGCTATACATTACATATATTTAATATTGTTAAACAAGTTAGACATCTGACTTATATATTCAACAAGTTTGGAAAAGCTTTCATAAGTTCTAACGATTCAACTTCCATAGCCTCATATCGTAAATTTCATTTCAAAACTTAATATCAACAGAATTAAACAGCCTTTTTGCCCTCCCGCATATTCTAAAACACCGTTAGAGTTATTAAGTATTTTTATTCCATCATATTTGAATTTTTCCAACTCAAAACCAAATACACTTTTATAAATATAACGAACATATTTTTGGTGTGGTTTTCTATTGAATTTCGTGTACCGTACAGGGTGCGTTTTGATTCAAAAGAAAGTCTACTCCACATCCATTTAACTGGTCCAATCTAAATTTAAATGGGCCGATAACGTGTTTATCGAAGTTTAATAGACGGGTTATTTTTCATTCACTTTCACATGACATTTATTGGCAATTTTACATAAAAGTGAAAAATCAAATGAGTAATAGTGTGTCATGGGTTTTGGCTTTCTGTGCAGATCGTTTGCTTTTTCAATTTCTGCTCATGTTTTGCGCTATGGAAATAATGTTGTTAAACAAGTGAGCCAGGGAAGATGGAAGTCGTCTCACGAATTGCCAAAAGAAACTGGGGACGTGAACAGGATGTGAGAGGAAACGCACAGAATGTCACGCGAATCGCCTTACAATACTAATCGGTTTCCTTTAATCTTGGCACGGTATGGACACTAATCAATTGATAAATCCCCACCTAACTGCAAGGAATATTCGGAAAATGTGTGGGTATCGATTTGAAAAAGGGGCAGTGTGGGGGCGAAAGGGAAGAGGAAATAAAACAATATTGTGGCAGAAGAAAATTGCTAAGAGATGAGAGAGCTTATGATTAAGAACGTTCCTATTCGAGTCTAATAAGTGAAAAACGTGGGAGAGTGGATGGGGTTTTCGATGAAAATGGAACAAAGCCCAGTTTATTATTTTAGTATTATTTGTACCATCGATTGGAAAAAACACATAAATTCGACCACTGATCGACATTTGACCTTTTTTTCATGTGCATAGCAATTTTTTATGTGTAATTTTATTTTGTCGTTTTTTCTAAAGCCGCTATGAATTTTTCCACGTTTTTATTGACTTAGCTTTTTTTTATTGTGATTTATATATATCGTTAGGAAAGCAATAAGCAACTTTTATTTGTTCTATATTACTTGGTGTATTAGTTGCGAATCTCTTGCCATGTAGTGGAGAGAAGGGTAAGATGTGGAGAGGTCGGGATTGTCCAGTTTCCATTCAAACTGCAGCAGATAGAATGGAACCGTTTCCACTAATCGATTCTACTCCCAAAAACACCTCGGGAACAAATCCTCTTTCAGTTTTGTTCCCATAATTCCACACTTTGAAGTAATAATTCCTCGTCTTTTGTCCATTTTGCTCCTATCCACCCTGTTATTCACATTATATTGAAGACAAATAATATAATGCTATAATATGAACTTTTACTGCATATCTACGTTCACTGTTTTATAAATATAAAAGTTTAATATCCTTTCATACTTGAAAATGTCCTGTTTATGAACCCATAATCCCTCAATTCAAAATGAAAATCTTTCTACATAAAAAAAACTGCTTATACCCTATAATAATCATTCTAATGTGTTTTCCGCAATTTTATTGAAAATCAAATGAATTACATTATGCAAATAAATATTTAAATAAAATAAATCAACCCACTTTAATAATCGAGGGTTTGTTGAAATTGTAAAATATTAATAATTGATTGATATGAAATGAAAATTAATAGCATAGAATTATAAAATTCAGTTTACAAATATTTCGAGATGAAATAAATGAAAACATTTCAAAATCAATTTTTACCATTAATTACTCAACAATTTAACAAATTTAACCACAAATAAAACTCGAAACATCTTTGGAATTGTTTAATCAAACCAATTTGTACAAAAACAGTTTAATAAGGAAATAAAAACATTCATTTCTGCTTTTTCTCTACATTAACCTCATCATTACTCTCCTTCTCCACCGTAGTAAATGCAATACTCCAAAAACACACCCAATTTGGCACCAATATACATGTAACAACACTATACAGCCAATTCCCATAAATAATCGAATCCACAATACTGAAAATAATCGCCTGATGACTCGCATCCAATCCGCGAAAGAAAACCTCCTTCAACCCCTCATCCGGGAACATCAAATAGGTATTAATTAACACAATAATTAATAAAACCACCACCGGATGCACCATTAACCAAAAGAATTTCTGTACAAGTGAATAATACCTGAAATACAATCGCATGCAATATTAATTCGATTCAAAAACTTTACATTATTATTCACAAACCTGCATGTTGTCGAATTAATAAATAATGCAAAGGGCACACACAGTACACCACAGAAAAGCCCCAATGAGAAATTATTCATCGAAATACAAACCAGCGCCGTACCCAATTCCAGTAATGAGAACACATTCAAAGTTGACACGCTTCTTTCACACTTTTTAAACCGTATCAACATTGGCATTATCGTCATTAGACCACACAACGTATACAAACTGTACACAATGTACAATTTCGTGTTGTAACTGGAATCGCCAATGAGTTTCAATAAAAATTCCGGTCCATTCAACAACACCACACCGAAACAGTGAATAATGAGAAAGTAAAATATTATTGGTTCGCAATTAATTGGCTTTGGAGGGTTAGATCTAATTTTAGTGCTACTTTGTCCTTCTGGAAATTCAATCAAATAAAGTTTGTTAGCAGTTTGTGTAGTGAAAAGCTCTATACCTTCGGAGTCCTCTTTCTTCTCTTGCAATCGACACCAGATTGCACATGCTTTTATTACTAATGAGGCGGCAATCAGACCAATTGCGGGCATGTACAAACCTAAAACATTCAAATCAATAATAAACGGCAAGAGTTTCATGAGCCACCCACCTATGGAAATGTAACGATCCGACGATGGTAGCAAATAAAAGAAAAAACTTTGATGAAAACGTTCTAATAAATTATTTAAACTGCGGAAGATGCCTTCAATAATGCGTCCAATACTTAGAAAAGTGACCCTTCTATTTGACTTTCCTGGTAGTGTATTTTCGAAGCCCTCCAATGTTAGTGCTTGTATCCCAAATCGATGAAAGAGACCATGATTTCCGTTGGGCACCTGAAATATTTACACTTAAACTTTGCGCTTTCAAATAGTAATTGGTGTTTTCTATACGCCAGTTGCTAGAGTGGACATCATGGTGAGCAGTGTTTTCATATACTGTTGCCACACTTTGTTCGGGTCTTTGCTTTGTGGGCTTAATTTTCCTTTAAACGTTTGCAAAACGCTCTCTTTGACGCACATTTTAGCTGCTAAATTGAATAGGTCCAAATTGGGCAGCTGACCATTTAATCCTTCGATTTTGATTTCAATGTAGCCCATTTTGATGTGGTGTAGTTCGAGATTGATGGCTGCTTGAATGGCGCCTGCACGGCCCTTTAAATCCCCGTGGATTAAAGTGCCTTCGTTGCCGCACGTCGTGCCATGGTACGCTTCCAGCCACGCCTGGATGCCGAGTTGTTCATGTTCCGTCACCAGGAAGATGATGTCCTTCGCCCAGTATTTCTCCTCTAAGATAAAAATAGTTAGAAGTGAATGAAGCGGACTTAATAAAGTTTTTTACTGTTTGCATATTTGGCGAAGGCCAGCATGAGGGCGATTGAAGGAGCGGTTGGTGGATGGGCGCTGATTGGAGACCGATAAGGGGCGCTGAGGATGATTGCTTCCGTGCTTGAAGCTCTGGCAGCACGTAGAATGCCATACACATTCTTTCCACTGTAACTCTATAAGAAAATTGACGTAAATTTGCAATGAATTGCAAATAAACATGATGATCACCTCTTTTTTGCTTAATGGGGAATGTAATGTGAAATTATGGACATAACTGTCCAATCCAATTTGTCTAAACTTTGCCAATAGCCATGACGATGGTATAGTATTATCGTATTTCTTCATTTCGTCCAATAATTCTTCGTAATATCGATTTGCTGATTGGTCGTCGTAAAATTTGTTCTCTACCAAGCCGGGTAAAAGAGCGTTCTCAGAGAAATAAGTGGTTGGAGTCATGGTTGGATATGCTTGGGCTAAAAACCATACCACTCCAGCTACGTAGAGAAGTACACATAATTTTGCGTGGTATTTAAGTAGGGCTTTGGTCAATTTTCCTTGGCCGGCACTTGGGTCAGTTAGTAGGCCCATTTTCTTGTTGAATACTGGATTATATTAACAGTTAAAATTTAAATAAACAAGTCTTTGTTCTTAAGCAGTCTTATTTTTTAGATTTTCCTTAAATTATCCATTTAATATCGGGTACTTTTACATTTAATCACCACACTGTAAACGTAAATCAAATTGTTTACTTTGGTTATGACGTTTTGGATGTCACTTTGACATTACTACAGAGTCCTGTAAATCCTGTAACTGAAATGCACCTAACTTCAACTAGCTCAATTAATTCAAATTTAAATCTTATTTATGTGGTAAATAAACATATTCTTTGATTGTTCGTAAGACGAAAATACGAACATTCTGAAATTGGTTTCCCTTAAATTTAATCAAAATCTTGGAAATGCGAAAGATGAATGAACATCTAATGAAAATGTCCAGGGTCTTCATAAAACAAACTACACTTTTTAATATAAATAATACTATAATTTGTATAAAAATATAATATATATGTGTGTACTGTACATATTTTAATATTTATATAAACTTAAATTATTTATATACAAAGCGTACGCTTTTTGTCATTACATCTCTTCTCTACAAACTCTCAAATAACACAAATATTGTACTTAGAAATGGATAAATTCAGTCGTTAGAGAAGAGATGCAACAATCCTCCAGCCACACTCTGTACACCATTGGTAATATATTAATTTTGCTTTATGTAATTACAATAATTATAAAAATATTATCTTAAATCTATGACTAGCTGATTGTACAGCGATGAACTGTTTCAAAAAATATGAGGTAGTTTTAATATCGGATTGTGTTTTCATTTTTAGTACGGTCGATTTCATTTATGTCTATTTAAATTGTCTTGTTATGTTCTCCTCCAATTCAAACACATTGTGACTAACAATTTTATAACAAACAAAATAAAATATACAAATCATTACGGTTTATATGTATATCCATTTTTCTCTATACCTGATTTTGTACTTGAATGTTAAGTGGTGAAATTATACATTAATATGTTATAGAAATTTATACAATATAACAATTACTTAACACTATACAACAAACAAGTCTACTTTACATTTATTACAATCACAAATTTCTATTTGCTGCAAGTAGTTAAGTAACAATTACATCTTAAACAACAGTTTAGCACAAAAAATTCTAACAGAAACAATAGTCAATATAATCAGATCGAAACTAAAATTTATAAAAAAACTGATCTGTGGAAATATCTGCAAATCTGTAATGTTATGAACACCCTGTCTTAAATTTTTACAAACATTTCAATCAGATCAACATTACGTATTTTGAAGGAAAAAAAAAATAATATAATATTAAACGTTTAACATTAATAAATAATATAATTGCCAATAAAATTTCTCTTCCACAGTAAAAAAAAACATTAATTAAGTAATAAATCTGAATAGGGTCGCGCTTAAATTTCCTTGTTTTTGAAAATATTTACACATAAAGTTGTGCCTCCTTTCTGTCATACAATAATTATAAATAAAACAACTCAAATGGTAACAAAATTTCCAATGTAAAACAACATGAACATATGTCCACCCCGTTCTTCTAACTGGGCGGTGGCGGTTGAAATGTTTTACTAAATGCTGGCAGTTTTAGATTTCGTTCCTCCGTTGGTTGTAAAAGTCTTTGTATTTCTGGATCGTTCAGTACCACCTCCTGGTCTAATACTTGCTGTTGTGGACTATTACTACTCAACAACTCTTCCATCACCGACGTACTCGGTCCAATATCCTCCAATATCGCACTACCCAAATCTTCCAACACACCCAAATTCGACCCGAACATCTGCAACTGTTCCTCCTCCTCCAAACTCAACTCCAAAGCACCACCAAAACTCTCAAATTCACTCCTCAAATCAATCTCTTGCTTCACTTCGTTACTTTCCGTTTTTATCGCTGCTGATGTACTCGCCTCTGGCTCCGTCTTTACGCTAATCACCTCCTCTTGGTACTTTTTATTATGCGATTTCTTTATATGCCGCACCAGATGGTCTTTACGGCCGAAACGTTGCGGACAAAACTGACAAAGGAACTCCCTCAATCCCGTATGGACGACCAAATGTCGACGAACATCTTTTTTCGTGAAAAATCTCCTTCCACACTGGTCACAAACAAATTTCTTCTCGTGCGGACTCTTCACTGTCCGACTGCCAGCGTGCACCTTTAAATGATACAAGATATCCTCCTTGGTTTGGAACGTGTCCGAACATATTTGGCACACCAGATTGCCCTCTTCGGCCGCATGGATCGCTTGGTGTTTACGATAACTCAACACTGACGTGTACTCTTTCTTGCAATTCGTCTTCTCACACACGTAAACTTTTTTACTAGGACTATGCACTTTAATATGATTCTTAAGATGATCTTTACGATGGAATGTCCGTTCACACACTGTACAACTGAACGGTTTACGATCTGAATGGATTAATGCGTGTCGGACTAATTTGAATTTCGATGTGAATGTTTTCTTGCAATTGTCACATTTGAATGGAGACGTGCCAGTGTGGATCTGTTGGTGTTTGTTGAGTTTTTCAATGGTGGTGAAATTTTTCGAACAGATCGTACATTGGTGTGACTTTTTTGGCGGTGTTTGTAGTTGTTGTTGGGTGGTTGATTTTTTTGTGCGTTTCAATTTGTCTAGCGTTGTGGTTGTCGGTTTGGTTTTCGGTGTTTGAAGGCCTGATGGTCCGGGTTGATCGATATTTAGGAATGTTTTCGTTGATGGCAAGAGCGGTGAGAGTGTTTGAATGTTTTCTGGTGTTGGATAGAATTTCCGTTGTGTGAAATAGTCCTCGATGGACGCTTGTTCCAGTTGGGATGTGGTGGTCGGTAGAATGGGATGGAGATGTGTTGGTGGTGTGTGTTGGAAATCGGGCAGACGACTTATTCGACACATGTCTGAGGTGGTTGGTAGTGTTGGGTCCTCTGGTTGGGCTGACGGTGTTGGAAGAGTTTCTTCCAGTTCAGTTTCTGGTGTGGTTGACTCGAGTTCACTTTTAACTACCTTTCTGATTTTAGCTGTATCGCCTGGTGTTCCCATGGCGATAACAATATGGGCAACATCATCTGGAACAATATCAGAACAATGTCAGTAAGAGTTTGCTTTTCAATTTGAATGTATGAATATTTTGGAATATGAAAAGTGAACCTTGTTAAAAACTGTGTCATCAATATGTTTCTAAGCAATATGTTGTAGTTTGTGTGCATTGTTTAAACGAATTTTTCTAATTTCGATATGATGGTGTAAAGATAATGTAAAATTCTTTATGATAATAGTTTATTATCTCTTTCACTGGAATTTAGGTCGTTAAACGGATCTAAAATATAAGTCTACTTTCTACTGAAATGTCACTTGTCATTGTAAAAATAGTTTTTTGTTCTGTGTTTTTCGGAGTCTTGCAAGATGAAATTCGTTTAAAGAATGAAATTGATTGTATTTGTGGTACTTACAATACTGTTTTATGAACAGCAATTTCTACCCAAACACTGTGTAGGACATGGGGTTAGATTCTATATTTATTCATAATAAAAATGTTAAGATAAATACACTTTACTGATTATCATTTTCAAATATTTTATCGATGAATGATTAGAGAGAAATGAATAATCAGATAAATGTGTTGAAACACTTGTATATTATGCAGACGGTTTTGTGTGTGACTTTGTACAACTATTTTACACTTTTGCCCGTTATTTTTTATTAAATTTATTGTAAAATATATACAATTATGTAAACACAAACGTCACTGTCAAGACGCCATATTGGTTAGTTGGGGTGCATTCAGTAATTGGTACATGATGTATTTAATTGATTTAAAAGGATTGTTTTGCTTACCAAAGGTTTGGTTTGCTTCTTTGTTTGGAAAAATATTTCGACTGTAGATTAACAATGAAACTAAATCAATGTACTGTTAATTTTTAGGTCATTTAGTAAAGAATTTATGTGTTTCGGAACGTGGCTAGACCATTCGTTTTTGAATGTCATATGTTAGTAGTCAAGGTCCCATAGAGAGGACGCCAAAATAGCGGAAAATGAACGAAATTCAAAAACGCAATTTTAAAAAACATTGCATATTGTTTTATCTCGTTTTGCGTAATATTTAAGAGTTGACGACTTAATTTTTTGTCGTAAAACCACATTTTCAATAAAGAAATGAATGGAATGTTTTTTGCATTGGAATGGATTGATAAGACGTGATGGATATTTATGCATAAATTCAACATTTATTTGGCTTTGGTGTCACATTTAAATTCAGTACATATTTTAATATTGTATAAATATAACATTATTAACAATTATTAGTAAAATAAGAAATAAATTTTCTTTAATATTCATAATTACGTACATTGCAACAAAAACGGAATAACTTCTATAGTTAATAAATTAGTTCTCTTTTTTTACAAGTAAAGCTATTAGGAGAGGCACATACATATAATTATAATATGTACATAAAAAACGGAATGTTTCAGTTTAAATGTTCATCTACAGGTACTTAATGCGTTACACTTCAAACAGAAATTTGAAATTAAAATGTGCGAAATGTTAAGCAAACACATTCCAGGAAGCCAGAATCGCTCTTATTCCCTAATTGGCCTTAAAATCCACACTCTCTGGAACAAATTTGCTTAGGATAATTGTATGGATAAGTGTGCAAATGGCTAAATTTGCGTATACTATAAAAACTGACTCTAGTTTTTGAACAAGTTTACATTAAGACTTTAAAAGTCATGCTTACTAGAGTAAGTTTTCCAACGCGATTTTTATTAAGTTTAGTAATTTTTAGTTGAATTCAGTGTTAATTATAGATAAAATTAATGAACTGATTTATAGTTTTATTACAAAATCAAGTTGAACGATAAATATTTTCTACGAAACAGAATGATACATTGAAAATGTTTTACATTTAATTATGTTTAACAGCCATGTGTACACATTTACTATGAAATGTAACCCAAAAATATAAATCGAATCTGGATTATCATCCCGATATAATATCTTAATATTAATTAGATTATAAAAATAATTAAAATGAATCGATAATGCAAATATGGAACCTTATTGTTCTACAAACATTTAAAAAAATAAGCTATCATCCAACAAGGTTTACAATAAATTTTACAAAATTCTCAATACGTCCTCATATTTTTCTTAAAAAACACGTATTGGACGAATATAACATGTTTCCAATTAACGAGTTAAAAATTTAGACAAATAGATTTACAAAATATTCTTTTAAACAATTGTGTTTTTAACAATTCTTTTTAAATTTGTAGCAATCTCTTTTAAAAATAAATCGAAATGTTTCCCTCTAATTGTACTAATAAATTATCATTTCGGTTCTGATTTAATACTGTTATCACTTGAAAAGTATTGTTATATAAAAAAACTGGAATCGTCATTCCATTCATCCAAACCGGGCCCAAAGGAATCGTTGAAGAACTGATCAATCTCCTTATACATATGTAGCAAGGATTTCGTCGTAAAGTCGTGCGACTCGTCTGGATATGCCTGGAAAACAATTTGTTACTCCCCTTATCTCTCTCTCTCTACCGTGTTTTTTAGTTACTATTTGATGGAAGAGGACTTCTTGATTAATGAGCGCCCTGGCTAAAAGCAACGGATGTTGTGGCGTTACCTTCGTGTCTGCAGTCCCGTGAATCACCATCAAATGTCGATCGGCTAAGCTGCCCGTCTTCAATGTCAAATCGGCATTGTCGTATTCCTGTACATGTTTCGAGGGGATGCCGAGGTATTTTTCCGTAAAATACGAATCTAAATACAAATGTTCATGACAAGGTTTACAAATATTGAGAGATCAACTCACTGTAAAGTCGCCAATTGGTGATGGGCGAAATGCTGACCGAGCAATTGATCACCTCGTGCAAATCTTGTCGCAGCATCATTGCCGCCACATATCCGCCATATCCTTTGCCGACGGCGCAAATTTTGTTGCGGTCAATAAACTTGAACGTGTCTCGCAGATAGGTGAGGACCGCCAATTGATCTTGCACCTCAATTAGGCCGATGCGTCGCTGCAATTCGCGACGCATTCGTATACCTTGGAAGCCGGAGCCGCGAGCATCAATTTTGGCAACAATATAACTACGAGTGCTGGCTAAATACCATGGATAGGACAATTCCCAGCGTGAGGAGACTGTTTGGGAAGACGGTGATGCATCACTGGAAATGGAATGATGAATTATTTCGCTATCTGGTTAATCATGTGCTGAAAGCTTACACTAGTAATATTAATGGGTATGTGACGTCTTCATATTCCCTTAGAACCGGTGGCAGGAATAGTCTAACTTGAGCTTTATAACCGAATTCAATTTCCACTGAAATTGTTCTGATTTGTGGTGCAGAGAATTTTTTTACTTTTCTTTTCAGTTTGATACTGGTATCGAGTACGGCACGTCGCGTATTTGTACTAGTTTTAACCAAAAGAACAATTGGAATTTCTGGTCCCAAACATTCTTGAATAAAATATTTAAAATTTTTACTGAATATCACATTGTTAAAGTCACAGGGATAGTCGTAGTACAATGTACTGTTCAATAATGTTTCGTTTATGTATAAATCGGTGGTGTAGGTGCTGTTTATGTCAATTTCCGGTTTGCATGTCATACAATTCCATTCTGGTGATGAGTTACGGTCGGTGATGCGGATTAGATGTCGGACGCCGGGGACGTTTTCTATTGTCGCTAATGCGTAACTGGAAAAGAAAGAGCGTCTGCTAAACTTTTAATAGTTTTTGTTTGTCTTCATCAAGAATTTTCCCTTTTTATCGAACTATCAAGATAGTTTGGGAAAATATTTCATCAATTTGTCTTAATAAGACCAATCTTTCATTACGGTTTATTTTTTTAGGCCATTTATAGAATATACAAGAAAAATGCTTGAAATGGAGCAAAATTTAATTATCTCGGAAAAATTAAAGGGTCACATTTTGGAAAAATTTCATAATTTCAAGAATTGCTTTAAGGCCGTTTGAATTTTGTTTATATTTTCATTTTTTTTACAATTATAGCACATATGAAAATATCCACTCACCTAAAAAAAATTTTATTCACAAAAAAGCTAATTTACTCTGGTAGGATAAAAATAAAACAACGAAAATATCATAAAAACAGTCATCCAAATTCTATGAAAATTTCTATTAAGAACATTTTTTTAATAAATTTCTTGTGAGTTTTGATTTAGTTTTTTTTTCAAACTGTGCTTTTTAAGTATGCATCTTATAGGCTTCCATGTTTATTTTTGCGTCACCCGGTCACCTAAGGATAAACTAGATAAACAACTTGGCTTACATTTGATGGTTTTGTTCATCCCATGCCAGAATTCTGGTGATTTCGAAAGCACCATGTGTCAGAGGCCGTACTTTGTTGTTGTATATTTCGCAAGCGTGCATATAATGTTCATTATCGCCGTCTTTTACTGGTAGCCGGACAAGAGCTTTAGTGCCGTTCTCATTGAAGATGGGATGGAAAATCGGTTCCGTCCAGCCAATGTGTTCACGTTCAATGTGAAACTGTGCGTTTAAAGAATGCGAATTTGTTACCGGATTAAGAATGGCGAGATTAAAGGGACTTACGTCTGTACAATTGTAGTTGTTTTGCGACCGACAAGTAACAATAACGTACATATTCTGGTTTCTATTAAGCCACACAACAGCCACGTTATTCTCGCCATGAAAACTGGCACTTGTTACATAACTGTCGCTTTCCACACTGTTTGTCGGTCGCAATTCGAACGGGAACAGATATTTAGGCATTGTCAAGTTTACAATCCATACTGTTACTTGGGGATTAGGCGATTCGACCTGAAACGCGAGTGAATTGTGAAGAATTGTCACAGCTTATTGCGAACAACATTTCAGAGTGAATTTATGTTATTGGCTTACTGTCGGATAGCGGAAGGATTTAATTTTCGGATAAGTTGCCTCTGAATTGTTACTGTCGTACCATGGATACTTGTATTCCCCAACAGCAGTGTCATTGTAGGTGATATAGAGAAGATAAAGACTGTCTGGGGAGAACCAGACGGTGTGCGACATTTTTAAGATCTCATTCTCGTACAACCAATCGGGAATACCGTTGTAGATGATGTTCTGTTCGCCGGTGCTTGTTATACGACACACAAGGTCCTTTTCCACTTTGGGCTTGTAGTAAATGTCGTTGTTGTGGACGAAGGCGACTGCCGTACCGTCCGGTGACCAAGTGGCGTATTGCAAGTACGGCGCTGTTTGGTCGAGTTCTTTGGGCGAAAGCGGTTTTCTTAGGCTGGAAGCAAAGCTTTTTGGTAGATTGTTGCTTAAATGAATGTAAACAGTTTTTTTTACCTTGTGGCAATCTCGTATATGTAGTATTTGGCAATAGTTGTGTATTTGTAGAGATTCCGTACATCGACAATGAGAAGAACGTATTTCAAGTCACTCGATATTTTAAAGTCCATCACTTCGTATTGACGCTGTATTTGAAATAAGAATGAATGGTAAATATTAGTATAAATGCAATGGTTTTAAAATAGAATTGTCGTTGAAATGTATGCTTACAAATGTTGAGTTTGTCATAATAATGGTTGTTGTCAGGTTTTCAGCATCGTACAAAGTGACTCCACCATGCTCGTCTTTGTATATAAATTCAGTGTCTGCGGAAATGGAAATGAAAAATGCATTGCAATTTGTGCTTTTTATTACAGAAAATGTAAAATATTGCGATATTAAGGTGATGTTTTGGGAGTGGGTTGCTGAATGTGCGCTTTTAATAATAATTAATGTATAATGAAGTTTGGACGTGTGTCCTCCTCATATAATATGAATACAAATGCATAATACATGTTATTGTTGATATTATTATTGTTGAAATATAATACAAAGTTTGGGGTTTGATGATGGATAAACACATCGCATCAGACCTGGACCAAAACGGGATTCTAATCGATATCCTGTTTCTATAGTAACGAAAAGTATGTGTACAATTTCGTAAATTTAAGTGTGAAAACAAGTTGAAAACATGCAGAATTTTTTTATTCAGAAATTTCAGTACTAGTTTGAAGTGCGTGTAAGTTTTTTCCAAAGTGATCGTATTTTTTCTGTCATATGGATGATTAATTCTATCGCTTTTATGGCTTGTGCAACCCTTTTAAGGAAATTTGAATAGGAAATTTTGTGAATGCTGCATGAAGAGGTCGATATAAATATGATTTTGATGTGCGTGTGAGAAATTACCTGTAATCCATGTACCATTGAAGCGAGCAGGTGGTGGTAGTTTTAGGAAAATGTCCTCTAATGATGGCTTGAAGCCCTTAATTCGAGGCCCCTCTTCTGGTGGCGATACTAAGATAATACTGAAGACAATTAAACCTAAAACGGCGACAATAACTAATAGAGCGATGAAAATGCCTCTCCAATTTCGTTCATTTGGCGAACTAACGACCAATTCCTATAAAGAAATTAGCAACATTTTAATAAACATTGTGCAGTTGTGGGGTGAAATGGAAAAATTGTTTTAACAGTTTTTTAGTTTATGAGAAAAGCAGACAAATAAAAAATACCTCTACATAAGCATAGGGCGTAGCTGATGCTAGTTTGACTTTATTTACAGGACTTTTTGGATTGTTCTTAACGTCAACGTCTTTATCTTTAGGTCTTGGTCTTATTATATCGGCAGAGAATCTTTTTAGATCCATATTGTTGTTTTATTGTCAATAAGAGACTTTCAAAGTACTTTTATTACGATTCGTGTGTAGAGAAAATTCATTCCAAAAATATTTTATATTGTTATTTATTATAGATTTTTTTTTTGTTTATATAGTATATTAAAACTTCTTTATTGCTTATTTTTTATATGTTTGTATAGGTTTTATCTAAATTTATACGAAAAATACATTCAGACTATAATGGCGCTAACATTGAATACGAATTTTTAATACAATATTTTTAGCAACATTTAACACATAAGACACCGTTTTACAATAATTTTCTTGTTTTTATATATATTTTGTTTATGAAAAACATTTGTAAAAATAGGAACAAGAAAATGTTCACATTAAAATACACATTTAATATTTAAACAACTACGTTTCTTTTTTATATAAATATTGAGCATATGACATCAACGACTTAATTATTATTTGATATAAGTGGACATTAAAAGCTTTTTGTTAAATAATGTTAATCACAGCAGCAGGTTACATTATCGGGTTTATTGTATATCTAATGTTAGACGGTTTTCAATGAGGTTTATTTAGGTTCGTTTATTATTAATTTTTTTTTTTCGTTTCTAAATGCAACGGTGACGCGCATTCACACCAACCAAGGAGCAAACCCGACTGTTCACTGTGTTGTGGGTGAACTGTGTTGGAAACTGGAAAGCAGTTTGATGAAAATCATTCCAGAAAAGCCAATAGAGCTAACTTCATACGGTTTAACATCATCTTACCTAGTTTACTAAAAGGAAAATTGAATAATGTGACTAGGTTTGACATTTTCCTCAAAGGAAAAATTTTCGAAAATGCATTCCGTTTAAATGGAGCTTTCATCAAAAAAGCTCCATTGGAAACTTAATTTTTTTTTTCTCAAAAGGTTTTCATGGCGATACGGTCTTGTTATTAGCATATTAAAAAAGAAACTTTACACAAAGGGGAGAATAAGTGGTGAGAATGGAGAAGGGAAAGTTGGAAATTAGGTTTGTGTGTGTTTTTTAGCAAATTAAGTTGTGTAGTTTTCATTATTCTTATATCGCTGAAAATGGTGAAAAGCTCAGAGCACTCGTGAACGATTACAATATTACCCTCTAGTGAGTGGAGCTTGAAAAGCTCAGCTTTCAGGTGCGAGCGCCAGAGGGAAGAGTGGATGGAGCTTTGAGCTTTTCCGCAGATATCTCCAATTTGTCTGTTTCACGATTTGAACGATGAAAAGATGTAAAAGACGAAAGTTTCCTCAATTTGAATATTTCTAGGAGTGGATTTTTGTTTGGATGTTCGTTTGCTTTTGAAATCGCATTTTTCTATATGAATATTCGGAAATACGAGTAAGTGCTGGTATATGTATACCTGAGGAGTTTTTCTTTTTAGGTGTGTTGTTTACATAATATATTTGCTTTTCTGCTATTACGGATGGAAGAGGGATGCTTGTTACATGTTTGAAAAAGCTCGTAAATAATATTGTTCTATATTTAACACAAGAGAGTGTCTTTTTCTTGCACGTTGAATAATTTGCCATAATATTAATGCGAAAAAGAGAATCGTACATGCAAGGTACTTTTTTATGTTTGTGAAATTTTATTTAAATAAATTACCTCATCTCGTTTATCTTTCTTCGAATGACCTCCTCCGCCTCCAGTACTTTGTACAGTATTCATAATTACAGTAGAAAACCATGTAAATGTGACTTTTTACAACATTAATTGTATTAGAAGCACTATGAATTCATTAAAGTCGTGAATATTGTTTTCCAAAATGGTACGATTTTAATCAAGTGAAAATAAGCGTGAAATTTGAATCAAAGGGGACAGTTAGTGTGATTATGATACGACATTTGGCGTAATTAAATTCAGGATAATTTCAGGGGAAAAGTATGTATAAATAGAAAGAAAAGTTATATATTTATAGTATGTAATATATTCAGAACATGTATGTTGCGTGTTGTCCTCTTTAAGGACATATTGACAAAAATAAATCCGGAGTGGTAATGCATTCTAATATTTTTAGGGTCATGATATCCGGTTTCCTATGTTGTGAATTTATTCATGTATGCCATTCTTGTTCTATATTTCTCTTATAATCATAAAGATAATTGCAAGTTGGAAATGAACGAAAGTTTTCGTTAATTTTCACTAGGAAAGAGAACTGTAATTTTAAAGCTAGGAAATGACTTTTTATTTTCTTCTCCTAAACAGTTTTATATGCATACTAACGGTGTAATAAATTTATATAAACAAGAAACACAAGTTTGAAATGGATAGAATAATATAAAAAGGTAAAGATAATGTTTTAAGGATCCGTTTTTGGATATTAAATGTTTGTGCATAATTGGTTTTGGATATGTGCGTAGCAAGTACTTTACTTAGGTATATGCATGAGAGGACCACAAAATCGGTTCTAAATTGAAATTTTATCTTTGATCCTTTTTTAAAGATATCACATTGATCGTTTTTCCACCACTCTTCTATATTACTTCCATATTTTATTTGCTTTGTCTTAATTTTTCCCCAGTTAGGGATTTTATTGTATGTCGTCGAAAGACTTTTGGCAATGCTTACAGTAATTTATTTCGGGTCCATATTTGTAATGCGTTTAAGCAGTTTTTCGAGTTCACTTTTGGGTTGAATTTTTCAAGTGGTCCGAATAATTCTACTTTTCAACTAAAACTGCCAACTATAAATTTGATTTATTAATGGGAGAATAAATAATATTTTCTAGTTATTTCCTTATTTAAGCCCTTTACAAAGTATAAATAAATCAATATGTAATCATAGTGAAATGCTCTATTATTAAAGTTATTATTCAGCTGAACAAGAGAAGGCAGTTTATTTATGTTTTGTGCACATTAGATAGATTTATAATTTAATTCGTGATTTGTGCGCTTGTTTGTAATGCAATTTTTGTTTATGAATATAATTAAGTACGAAAATTACACTTTTTCCCTGTGAACATGTCTCCAATTAATTAATCTAATTAAAATGAAAAAACAACTGGCAGCCGTGATATAATTTCCCTTGCATAATTTTCCGGTATTATTTATTTAAATTGTTTTAGTTTAAATGGGGGAAATTCAGAGAGGGTTGCATTAAGATTTTCCGCATATATTACAATCTAGGTAAAATCTGGCAGAATGGATTTGCACTTTCTTGAATTTTCATTCAATTAATAACGAGTCTCACTGTATTACCGCCGTTTTGAGAGGCGAACGCATTTATTTCTCATACGTAATTTGTCTCGTGAGTTCGAATAGCCCAAAGGGATTTCCCGTTAACTTGTATTACATTATTTCATCAGAAATTTCTCTGTTCGCTCCTCTAAAACTGACAGTTGTGTAAAGTGGTGTGTATTGTTGATTGTTGTAATTTTCGTATAGGATAATGGAAGTGAAGCATAACATTGACAAACTGTTAGGCATTAAGAAAGCACAGCTGATGTCCTCAAGATTGGAGAGTGGATTGTCGGAAAATATTATAAATGTCTGGATATATTTGAGTGGATGACAAGGTTTTTCTTAAAAATTAATGAGCCCCTTCGATCATTAATCAACATTTTATAAGGTGTATGGAATAAGCGAGTGTTTATGTAATTCATTTGTGTGTGCGGTTGGGGCGGGTATGCAATTAAGGCATTAATTTGCGCGTAAATGTTAAACCGCATTAAATTTATTATGTTGGGCTCAATTAAAAATTTGGATTTTTATATTTATGGTTCCATTAGTTGTCGATAAATCGCACATAATTCGTAATGCTTTTCATGTTATGCTTCGTAATGAATTTTCTTTGACAAAATGTTTTGTAACCTTTGGTGTATTGCATGTCTGTAAAAGTTTGTTGTATTTCGTTTCCGCAAATCCACTTTAAAACTGATGATTTTTCCAAGCACACAAGTCAATCTCTCTTTCTTTTATTTTTTTTCTCTAGGATTTATCAAAGTTTCAAATGATGCTGGTGTTTTTTTTTGTGCTGATTTCCTCCCATTATTTTAATATTGCAAAGTTTCCTACAAACACACGTTTTTTGTTATGAATTTATGGCTTCAAGGAAGATATACAAGCGGAACACGTATGCAATTGTAATAATTGTGTGTGTGTCCCGGTAATCTGAGGAATTGTATTTTTTAAATAACTTTCTGGCATTTTCTGACAAGAAATTTATATTTCCCCAAAGTTGCGTAATAATTTATTCAATGTGGAAGTTTAATTTTGCAAACATTTCACAATTTGCCTCGCATATTATTTCTTTTTACACGAGCATTGGAAAGGTGTTCTTTTTCCTACTAATCTAACTTGATAGACATGTTCGGGATGTTTCAAATATATTTTATGTGATGGAGTTGAAGAGATGGATCAATTTTTTTTGAAATGAGTGCGCGCTTTCCAAATGGAATTTTATCACATTTTTTGAGCGAAACTTGAATAATAAATGATGATTAATGATAGGTATTTGGGCATATGGCCAAAAGATATTAGGAAATGGAGAAAATCTAAATATAGTGATGGGATGTAATTTTTTCACTATTCGAGTTAATGATAATATTAAATTACAAGAGAGTGTTTTGTTTGTGCTTTTTGTGCTTGATTCCGTTCTAATACACTCGAATCAAAATTTTTTCCTTTAGGCATGTAAAGGAATGAAAGGAAAACAATGTTCGTTTGTCATTTAAAACCGAATTTATTTTGAATAAATAAAACATGGAAAAGCGCCTCTCTTGAGGTTAATTATAAAGAATTGTTTGAAATTTGAGAGGAACGAAGTGTGACATGTTATCCGAATTTGATATCCGATGTCTTTGTTAAGTAGGTATGCGGGTTTCATTTTCTGTTCAGTATATAAAAATAAAAACTACAAAAAGAGTGGTTTTAATAATCGTTAGACGACTAATTTCAAGTGCCATTCTGAAAGCTCATAACCAGCGGTTTTTTATGTTAATTAAAGCGCATAAAAACTAAAATTACACACTGATGTATATGCAAGTTGGGTAGAATAGCTGCGGAAACTGAATATATATGCAATACGAGTAGTAATAATAATAAAATTTAATATTTTTTTATTTGGCATGCAGTTCTGTGTGTATATGGAATTTTAGAGGGCGGAAACGCGCGGATGTTGGAAAACTTAAATCAATTGTTCGTTGTTAGCCAAGCTTGAAAAGTCGAAAAAAATATATAAATAATATGAGTTTGACTATATGCGGTCGATATATGAATGGTCGAAAAGAGGACTTTAATTCGTATATTCACAATTGAATGAATCTATTTTACTGTTTGAAAATGCAAAGCTTTTAAGCGGAAAAATTGCATCCTTTTAGCCAGGAGTGTTTGCTCAAATTTTATATAGCAGTATGGGGAAATGATGATGGAAAGGTCGCAACTGTACGGATAAATAGTTTTTGTTAATTTGCCAAGGAAAAAAGTCATAAAGGGATGGACAGTAAATAAAGCGTTGGGTAGGAAAGATAAACAGTTATTGCAAAAGGTAAAATAGCAGTAAAAATAAATGTTTAATGTCTGGGGATTCTTATCGCAAAAACTTGCATATGTTGTGCAAGTTTTCTTATAGATATTTAAGAATATAAAATATAAATTGATGTGCATTTCTGTTTATTTAACATATACAACATCATCATCGCTCTGTACACCAAATGGATCCAAAAAAAGTATAGAGAAAATGTACATCGGTGCTTAGTGAATGGGGATGCAATTTATTATGTAAACACGTTTTTCTATTTTGTGTCAACAGTGAAACGTGAAAAATATCTACAACCCTATCGTTGTACAGGGAGTAAATTAAGTTGTTTGTGCGATAAACAATTTATAATGAATTGTTAATATATACAATAACACGAGTTTGAGATGACTCATAAATATTCATAAGTGGGATTATCGTTTTAAATCTTTTAATAGTCTCTATCATTGTTGAGTTTGTTTTTTTTTCTCTGAAGTCTTGGAGAATACGGTATGAAGCTTAGTATTTGAATAAAATTTATAGCAGTTTAGATTTAACTAAAACGATTTTTTTCCAAGTGGAAATGTGCATTTAGCAAATGAGTGTTTTAGTTTTAAAACAAATACACACGAATTCTTGTACACATAAAGCTCACGCTAATTTCAATTTTAATTTAAATAAAAGCATATTAAGTTATCTTAGTGCTTATTCTCATTCCACTAGGCTTTCGAAATTAAAATAGAAAGCATATTTACGACAAACCATAAAAAGTTTTTTCCTAATGTTCTAACTTGTAGTTTGGGAATTAATTTCGTTATTCTTTAAAGATATAAGTTCATTAATGGTTGAATAAAGTTAACTGTGCTTTGAGCTATTAAAACACTGTTTTGTTACTTACATAAATTTTCAATTTACCCTGCCTTGTGTTTTGTAATCGAATTTTTTCTTATATATAATAAAACTGAAACTTGTTTACTTTTAATTAATTGGAAACATGCAAACATAATTAAATGCCCTTTTAAAACTATACAGATCTTGAATATTTAATTAACATTGCTTTGTGGGGATTGATTAAAATCGTACCAATAAACGAGTAAATAAGACAGAATAATTAGTTGTAAGTTAATTGCAAACCAAATGCGCTTTTCCTTGTCGAGACACTTTTCTCAATTTGATATGTTAATAGAAGTTTTTGGTCCACATTAAGAATTGCACAAAAAAGTCTTTTCTCGCTTTTATATGGTGAAATTTCAATAAAAATCTAAATCCGGCGTTATATAATAAAAGAATGCGACTTTTTCCTTATGGAAAAGCTCTGTCGGCCCAAAAGCTCTCATGCGGTGCGCTAAACTGGGACCCGAACTGCGTACTTTGGACGCGGAGCTTGCAACTTACACTGCGGTCAACTTTGCTTGTGCTTCTCTGATGCTATGCCGATCTTTTGTAGGCGTGGTTGTATGTGTTTCACTCCGCACATTGCGGGTACATGCGATTTAATATACATTAGAAAAGGAGGAGAGAGGAAAACGAGTTCTGTCTGGATAAATGGGAAAAATTATCTAATGTCTTGGTCTGGAATGTGTGCGGAGTTCCCAATTTGTCAAATATTAAGAATATCCCGTTGATTTAGAGAGAAATATGGACATTTGTAGGCGTTTTGATGTTTTATGAGCTTTTATCATGAAAGAGCTTTAATTAATTGATTAAGAGATGTGCAATTTGTTGGGGTACTATAGGGGGTCTTTATGATTATCGAATCGATACAAAGTGTTGTGTTTTTTGCGCTTTTTCATTAGCAGTTTGATTAAAAACAGTTGTAACCGAAATTATTAACACTGTCATGATTGAATTATTCACGTTTGATTATTCAATGAAAAAAAGAATCAAATAATCAATTGTTTTGATTTATTTAACATATTCCAATATGAATTTTTGGGTTGATAGGCTGAATGCTATATAGAATTTGATTCTCTGTCAATTGTTTCGAATGTCGAGGCATGTAAAAAGCGTAAAAATTAGTTTTAGTACGAATTTAAATTTACAATTGGGAGTTTTACATTTTTTTTCGATTTGAATAAAAGAAAATGGGAAAATTGTTTTTGATAGTGCATTTTGTTCCGTGTGAAGGGAAGCGAGAAAAATCGAGACGAAATTAATGGAAGTACTGGACCTAATTTTTACGAGGATCCTTTGCGATTTGCACCGTCATAAATTAGAAGCAATGAGAAAAATTGTTAATTAACTTATTCAATTTGTGTTGGAGGGATTTTTTTATATCAAGTTCCCTTTAACCGTTTTATTAGTAAAATTTAATTAACTGCTTAATTAAAACTGGCTATACAATGCGAGGTATAGACAATTACTGTTTATACCTTAAAGTAAATTGAATGTTAATAAACTGTGGGCGTCGAAACAATCAAATTAATGGATTATAATGTTTAGATAAGCAATTAATTCGGATCAATTTGTTTGGAGCACAGTTTTATAATAATAATGAAAGAAATCATTGTTTTCGGGTTACTAATACTGATTGATTACTGTGTTTTGTTGTGGGAGATTGAAAAGAGGTTCAACTTTTAAGTAAATCTTTTATTATAGGTTTTTGTTTATGTTTGAAAGAAGTAGGTATAAATGAAGGTCCAAATAAAGAAAAGTTAATTTGATGAAATTTTCATTAATTTTCCCCCTCATTTGATAAATAAATATTTATTTATAACTGTATTTGAAAATGCTGAATTATTTTAATATATTGTGTGGATATATCGTAAATTATTTGAAATATGTGAAAGCATTCCACGAGGAGTTATTTTCATTAAAGCACGGACTTGTTTATGTTTTCCCAATCTTACAACTCATTTATTACATTTTGTATTTCGTGCGCTTATAACGTTAAATTAAATAACAATCCAAACAAACCGTTTCTTGTAACACTTTCATGAAAAGTTTTCTGATTATATAAAGCTATGTACATAATCATAATAATTTTCAAATCAAATTAAATGTGTGTGTATTTGCTAGGAAATAATTATTTGAAGCCTGTTGATATGTCACATGCGCACATTCCCATCATATCCAAGCATTTTTATTATTAAAACTTGAAGCTGCGGCAAACAATCACCATGGAAACGGCATTTAGCTTGCTGGGCGTATTTGCGTGTTTCCTGGGAAAACCGTTGAGCTTTTTTGTCAAGCGCCATCTGTGTGATGGAAGCTGCACTGAGAAGGGAGCTTTTCGGGTGAAAAAGGGTGAAATTTCCCAGGCACATTGTTTGGGAATAGTTTGCTTTACTAGAACCGGATTTTTTTTGAACGTAAATTTAATAATTCATTTATGTTAAAAAAAGCATGAAACATGCCACATAGTCAAAATTCATGGTTGCTTTGTGTTGCAGCGCTTTTGATAGATGTTGGATAAACAATATGCCTACATGAATATTTTATATGGAAATATAAATAACAATAATCTCTTTTCATATAGTGTTTAGTAAACAGCATTGGAATACAGCGAGCTTTCGGGTGAAAAAAGCGAGTAATTTTTTATGATGTAGTCGTGATAGGAATAGTAACATAAATTGATATTTATTACGAAACATTAAGATTCTTTATTCGCAGTATTTTTTTGATATCATCACAGTTTAATCAAGTTTCTATCGATGAGTTTTACGTGCTTTGTTAGCGAGATTGAGAAGAACGTAATAAAATAAACCGATAATTAGAGCAACAAGACAGGTTTATGGGAATTTAATATGAAAAATGAATCGATATTCGATATAGTTAAAGACGCTTATAATAATAATAAGAAGAAGATTAATGAATTTATGTGTACTGATATCTCTATCCTCGAAGCACATTTAAAAGGCAATTTGATTCTGGAATTGAGCTTTGAGGCCTTGGAGCTTTAAACAATTTCATTACGTTTAAACATCAAGTGAGTGTCTGTGTATATATTGACGCTTAAGGCGATGTGCAAAGGTCAGACCTTTAAACTAGATTCTTTTTCTGTAAATTAAAGAAATACTACAAGGATGGAGGGTTGTGTATATTGATTTGTATGTCATTGTATGCCATTTTTCCGTCTTCATACAATTTGATAGGTTTCTGTAAAAATTGTAAAATATTAATAAAGTTTCTTTTTTTGTGAAAAAAGGCACATTTCTATATAAAAGTGACTTTAAACTTTCCTCATAAAAGTTGGAAAATGGATACAATTGAGTGGCGTAGCCACACAAGGGAACAGAGAGGTAGCATATTGTATGAAATAGTCGTAATAATGAGGGTATTTGCGATGTAAAGAGTTTTACGATATGCGGTTTAGTGGCTGAACGCTCTAGTCGAGAAAAGGTAATAAATTGTATCATTAGATTAGAAAAAGGCGCTAATCACAAGACACATTGTTTGTAATTCGGATTATTGGTGTGTGTTTGTGGCCACCAAAGGGGGTTTTGTTGGATTAATACGGGAGACACACTTCTATTAGATTAGCTAATTTTTTTTCTGGTAAAAAAAGTTTTGTGATTTAAAGGTATTAGAAGAACAGAAGTTTTTTAACTAAACTACTTTTTGTCGGAATTGAAATGAGGAAGAAAAAAAGTATTAGAATTTCACATCTGCGTCCCAATAGTTTGGAATAATTTTGTTTTCTGTTCTGTAATACGTGAGAAAAGTGTCTTCGGATGGAAATTTAGTTTTCTAAGGTACATTATAATAATGACAAGTATTGGATTTAGATCGCGAATGTTATTGACAGAATTAAATCGTTTTTGTTCTTGAACATCTGCCAAACTCTTGTTACAAGACGAGATCATAAATTAGCAATTGAAATTTTATGCACACAAGTTTTGTTTGTGCAAACGACATTGGAATTTCAACCTCAAAGTTTACAGAATTTAAGGGTAGATAGGTGAAAGGGTATTATAAAAATGGTAATTGCAATTTGTTGGGATTTTAAGCAGCCTTTTGTGGGAATTAATTCCATGTTGTGTGTGGAAAATTTGTTTTAGTCAACAAATAAACAGACGCCAGAGTGTGAAAAAGGTTGCATTTTTTATCCACTTGAATTTTAATTGTAAATTAGCGTTTTATTTTTAGAGACGACTGCTGATGGTGTGTCGTTAAATCTAAGTGAATGCTGGAAAAAGGCAAAAAAAACTGATGGGGTAAATCTCCTCCGTGCATTTATCATCCTTATATGTTGTATAAAAATCTTGTTACATATTTGACGTTTTATATATTGCTTGTCAGCATTCAGATATGAGAGAGTATCTAAAATTGGAAGATGATTTGGTTGAGGCTAAGAAACTGCACGATCGAAGCCGTATTAGATGTCTGTAAAATGTTATCCATCAAATATCAATAATTGGGCGAATTTAATCTAACGACTAACGGAATTGTAATGTAAATATGGGTCGGGCAATTGTGTTTGTGCAATGGGTGTGTGCATTCGGATTTCTAGAGATAAAAAAACAGTAAAAATGTAGTTTTATTTTTGTTTCGTTGGCGATAGCAAAAATTTGAATAAATTCTGTTTTTCCAGGATCAGATTGGAGAACGTTGGCGTGGGTGGTTTAAATGTGTTCATTAAAGGGTTATTTATAGGGGTACAAGACGCCCCCATTATTAAATCTAAATATACACGAATAAAAAATTCATAAAGGTAAATATTGGTAATGTTTCGACATAAGACGATAACAAGACGCGCTTTAATTCAAGTGAGCTTAAAACTAATGCAATTCTAAGAGGTTAAGCGGTTTACAAACTTTGTTTAAGGAGCAGTTTATTTATTTAGTATTACGCATATTTATTATTGATTATTTAAATTGAAAAATTATTGTATTGACATACCTTCGTTTTGTCTCTTCAATTAACGTAAATTGAAAAAAGTTCCTGTAATTGGGAAATGAAAGTTGCAGTTTATCTACGTAATACTAGCAATCATTAACTAAAATTAATAAAACAATTTTGGAAGAAGAGGCGAATGAATAAGAAAAGTGGAGAATTGGAGGGTTGACAAGTTTAGAGAGCGAGCAGTTTCATAATTGAAAATTGCTTACATTGTTTTAATGTACAACATGCGAAAATTGTCAGCTAAATTCAAGTACTTTGTGTGTTCGTATATGTGCATGAAAAACCGGTGGAAATTTCAAAAGGATCGTAATTGAATTTGTTTAAAAGGTTGAAATTGAATTTAGCTTAGCAGTTGAAATTGTTTTTCGGAAATTAAGACGCACCTAAAATGACTCAACATTTTGCTCAGTGTGTTTGAAAGAAAAAAAATTTTCCTGAAAAATTTTCATTAGAAGCCACTCACCTGACCAGTGACAGCCTAAAAGAGATATACACAAAATTAATTTAATTTTTGTGTCAAATAAAAACATTTTATAGTAAATTATGGAAAGAGTTTATTTATTTTTATTTGTTTGTTGAGAGACGAACTAAAGTTTATATACAGAGTGTAAATTCAACATTAAGACTACTTAAATTATACAACTATTTGAGTGAATGGTTTGAGAGAATTATAAACAGATGAATGAATGATGGGAGTCTGTGGTGTGATTTAAAGAGGAGGAAAGTGATGATTAGATTTTGGAGTTGACATTTTCTTCACTTACCCTGGTTCTTCCTAGTAAAAGAGCATCCATTTCCCCTTCCGGTTGTGGATTTATAGTACTTACTGTTGCAATCACAGGAGATTTAATTTGAGGCACTGCATTTGCCATTGTTTAATTTTTTTTGAGAAAATCCGGTTTTATTCGAGTTAAGTGGAAATGTTTAAAGTGGTTTTTATGCGCTTCTTCGTCTGACGATGCCGTTTAGAATTGTTTTCTTATGCATTTTTGCGATTCTCATAAAATAATTTGACAATTTTTTGTGGTTTTTGATATAAATTTGTATTATACATGAAAAATACGTTTTTTTTCTTTTGGATATCACATTTAGTATACAACAATACAAATATAATTTATTTGGGTATATAAAAGTCTAACAATTAGAATTTTGGCACTGGGTTGGTTAAGAATGTTACGAGTTTGGTTCTAAAACGTGCTTATGGCCCCAATAAGTTTTTCTTTTTGGTAAACAATTAAGGATGTACAAAGAAAACATTTATTTTCTAATTGAGCACATTTATATATGTAGGTAAATATATCTAACAACTATGTTTTGTATTTTAGATAAATATATATATTGAATATAAACATCAACAAACTAACATTTACAAATTACGGTCATAAATCTATAAGACAAAAACAAAAATCAAAATATAGTCTAAGAAACTATTGAATTTTCTTATTATAAAATGGCCCCAATAACAATATATCAAAAATACTAAATTACTATGTGTGCTTTGTAATTATACTCTCCTTATTATTTTCGTTTAGTTAAATTTCCATTTAGTTTAAAACAGTTATTTCGAATTTAAAGTTGACTTTTCTGATATGACATATAGTAACATTGTTTTTAAATTTATTTTATTGATTTTTAATTTATTCATTTAAACTTTTCATTATGTTTTTAAATATTTTTTGTAGCACTTTCGATGTTCTTGTTTATTAAATGAAAACATTTGAGGTTTTTTCGGTGGGTTTTTGATTTTTAACCGATCACATCTGGTCGGCGTTGAACGTTGCAAGTGTGCAAGAGAGTGTATTCGGTAGTTATGGTTTCAGGTTTTCATCTGAAAATCTGAATACTTTCAGAACCGATTACTAGCGCCACTCACGGTCACTTGTCGAAACATTATACAGTTAATATTGATTTTCCGTTGGAAAACTTTCATTCATGGTTTTGAACAAATTTTCAGTTAATGTTTTTTGTTGTTTTTTTGGGGAAAATCAAATACGATTAATAAATGAGACGTGATTAGGTAGGAATCAGAGCGAGTTGTTTGCTGAAATTTGATTAGTTTTCGTTTTTGCAATATTAAGCTTTCGGAGTTTTTTTTCCGATTTTATACTGATATGTGTACTCGTATACCCATATTGTGTTTGTTTTAATTAAATATGAGATTTGTAGTTGTTTGATTTGGTAATTTTGTAATTTTCAAATTTGTTGTGTTTGAAATTTGCGGCGCTTTTAGCGTACAATCAATAACTTGTTATAACAGAATAAACAATTTTATTTACAGATTACTGCGGGAGAAAATTGCGCAAAGGAAATAAAATCAAATTGGAAGGATTTTCTCAATTTAAACTGGCAATATGTTGGAAAAAGTTGCGTCTAAATTGCTCATTTTCTTTAAAACGACAAACAAGGATTTATTAAGTTTATTTTTGTTTATATGGACGGTTGTAAAGAACTTTAATAAAAATTGTAAAAATTCCTTAAAAGGTTTTCAATTTTTCGTTATTACTTAAAATTGCACAGTTTAACGACGCATATTTAATATATAAAAGAAAAAACTTAATAAACCCTGGGGAAATTATTTGAATTATGTAAAATAAACCATGTAATAAAGGGAATGTTCGCAAGATGGCAATAAGAGCGCTATTCGCTGTGTATTTACATCAAAAAGCTCGCTAAAAGGAAATTTAATGAAAATATTCGGAAAGCAATAGTTGCCATATACAACGTTATTATTAAATGATTTTTTTTACCAGAAAAACAGATGTTTGATGAGTTTGTATCAAATTTTAGTTAGAGGGGAAGGGTTTTTGTGCTTTAAATGCAAATCACTGTGTTCAATTTGCATATTAACGAATCACAAAGCACGTTGTTAGATGATTTGTTTTTTTTTCCTGGCTTTTTTATACGTGGAATGTGTTAATTTAATTTTTAATTACAAACGATAATTCTTCTACGCCACTTTTATCCAGCAGTTTAAGAATATTTTTCAATTTGTTTTAAAAAAATGTTTCGCTGTCTTTTTTTTTGTTGTCCAATGACAAACTAACCGTGCCACCGTTTCATCTATTTAATTATTCATTTAGCTTTGAAAAGTGTCTACTGAATTCAGCAGATTTTCCAGAAAGCTAAACAAATTACGTTTGATGGTGCTTAATGTCCCTTTGTTCTTATGAGACTCCCTTAAATCACTATGTACAGTGGAGAATCTGTGTTTGGCGTTCAATATAATGCATTTTCCCGGTTAACAGCATCACGATTAATCATCGATTGACTATAAATAGGAATTTGTTTGATATTTGGAATTGGACATTTTAAACTTGTATAAATTTTATTTTTTTATGTCTTTGTGTAGAGGGGAAGAATATGAAAAAGTTATAAAATTGGGAAAAACAAACCAGTGCACGATCGTTGGGGGTGGAAATTACATTGGATATCATAAAGCCAGAAAAATATTTACGAAACTTGAAGGATAATCCAAAAAGTTTTGCAAAATAAAATGATTCCCAAGATTAAGGGCAATACAGTTTCAGTTTAAATGAATGGCAGTTAGAGAGATTGTGTAATTTATGGTAGGAATTTTTCTAATCCGGAAAAGTGAGCATTTTGCATATGGGTTTAGGTGGTTTTTGGTAAAAAGTCGCCGGGGAGTCGTATACTATTTTATTAAATAGTTTAAGGGATGAATTTTTTACATACCACATTGCAGGATTTGCTCGACTGAATTGAATAACTTCCATTTGTGGTCCATGAAGAGGACGTGAAGTGAATTTGAACTTTTTTTGGAGAAAAATGTAAAAGTAGTTTACATTTCTGCCCGTTGTTTTAATTAAGTAAAACCGTAAGAAATTCGCAGGGTTGAAAATTGAACATTTTAACGCTTAACATTATTTTGCATAAGTGAGTTTAGCGTTTAACTTAACGATACTCTAAATTGCGGTTTGCAATCCCCTAATGATCCACTTGAGTTTGTTTTCTACCCAAACATGTAGAAATGTGTTTGTAGGAATTATAAATGAAGATTATAAATGATAACATTTTGAAATTTAAAATAATGTGTAATGGGCAGAGGTACCTAAGGCCCTAAGCGATGAATAATCTAATTGTAAAGTTTGTAATACAACTGTGTAAATTTCGTTTGATTGGTAAATCCAACCTAGACAAGTGACAACATCAATATTATGGTTGCACAATACCTGTCTATTGGCGACAATTAACGGGTAAATTTTGATTGACGCTAATTAACGCAAACAGGAGCGAAAAGGACTCTAAAACTCTAGTGTACAAGATGGTGAACTGAACATATGTTAACAATGTTAGAATAAAAATTTTGATCATTTAAATCATTCTAAAATACCTATTTTAGTGAATATTTTCAAAATTTGTTTTCCCAGAAAATCGGTTTTCCCGTTATATCCCAAACAGCAAACAGGCGTTTAGGATTAAATTGGGCAACACACTAGAAGGTTTTTAATTAGTGCAGTTGGTGAATTTTAGGTTTCAGTTGTCACGTACGACGAATTGAACAAATGAGAAAAGTTAGAACAGAACAGGGAAAAATAACGGAAAGAATCATTTTTATCCTTCAGAAGAAACAAGGTTATCATTTCACAACCATTAAACTAGTCGGTTTAGATTTCGGTGTATATATTTTCCGATGTTTTGTGATAAATTGTTGTGAAATCGTCTTGCAAGTCAAGTGTAAGTTGCTCGCACGTATTGATTTTCTGTTATTTCCCTTAAAAGGGAATACTGTTGTAAGTTGTACAAGTATTTTGCATATAGTACAAGAATAAAGGAAAAAAATAACATGCTATTTGGACATGAATATATATATATATATATAAGCTGGCTTATATTCAGCACAAGTTTGGATGACTTTTGTGGTATCATCCTTTTGGAGGAGACTAGATTAGGTAATCTTTGTGAGTATATCGTCTATCAGTGTGTATTATTATCTTGTGTGTGCTTCTGGCTGGCACTTGTTGTCGGGATTACACAAGTGTGTGTTTGAATAAGGGACGAGTGCGGTATATTGCAGCATACTTAAGGGAGTGAGTGGGAAAAAGCGGAGGAATATGTGTTGGTGGGCCGGATATGCTAGACCCTTGTTTGACCTCTCATATTGCTTACCACAAAGGATTTCAGAGAGACATTCTCTCTTTTCTATATCGTTAAGGAAAAAGATGTGATTTATACTAGTTTTCGCTTCGAATGGAATTTTTCCACAAATCAAATAACGGAAAATTCAGCCGAGTGGAATAATTAAATACAAGTTTTCCTCTGGACACGTTTCTAATTTTAGTTAAATTAACTTTGGGCTCGTTTTATTTTTCGGTCCCAATGGATATCGAGAGTTATTTTAGTTATTCGGATTGTCATTCCACGAATTAAAATAGGAACTAAAAATTATAATTGCAAAACTAGCTTTCTATGTGACAGTTGGAAATAATGAGCTTTTTGCTTAAAAGCCACTATCCTCTGCAATCGAAACAGACGTGGATATCCGCCTGGGATTTTTTTGTTAAGTGAAAGTGCTTTATTGTAACCCACCCCAATTGTTTTACAACGTTGGTTTTTGTTTGAAACTCTACAGAAGAGATTGAACTTGTCTTGAATGAATAAAATATCACCTTCCAGCAAATTAGCCTTCATAAACTAGTTTACAACCGCGTAATAACAGTTTGTGTTTGGATTTGTTCGTAAATCATATTTTTCCATATGGGAATGAATGGAACGGGATGGCATGTTAGATTTTGCTTTATAGAAAAATTTCTGAGACAGGATGTGGCACTTAAGAAAGTGCAATATATCATTGTTGACGTGATTCGAGTTTATATCCGAAACAAATTTTACTACTGACATTAAAATGAAATTTATTGGGAGGGAATTGATACAATATAAACACATGTTTGTTGGAGGATATAGAATTCGAATTGGAAACGGAGTTTTTCTGGGAACGTAATAGGAAATTTGGAACAATTTACACATAGGAACGAAAAGATTGCTGAAAGATGGGCTCGTGTAAGAAAACATATATCATTGTGAATTACGAAAGCTATCAATAGCTTTTTAACTTCTATTCCATTGTCGAAAGGGAAGAAAGTTAGGACAGGCGAGGGGGAAGTTTATGTTGTGTTGGTAATCAGATTTGCAGGAAATCGCTTTCATATTTAAATATCATTTATACAGACTTGATAGGGCGTTCCTTGTTATCGAATTTCTGTCTATCTGATATAGGAACAGCTTATTTCTCTTTGTTGGAGTATGATTTTGTTGCAAATTTTTCTCTAGATTTTCGAAAATTTCAAGAATACCATTTTCAAGTTAAGTACATGTACTCAAATGAATTTATGGAAAACGGTTTTGCAGGTACATTTAACACATTGTTCACTCACATTGTGAGTTACCCATAAATATAAAAGTTTCACGATTTATTATCTCCAGTTAGACGCGTTTAATATTGTTGCAAAAGAAATGAGTAGAGGAGCAATTACGTTCTTCCTCCACAAGCTTTTATCTGGAAAAATTGTTAAGCCAGTTGAATCAATTTTTTGCTGTTCCTGTCGATCGATTCGAGTTGAAGCAGACATTTCCGAGATAAAAGTAATTTGTAACTAATCATAGGATCCACTGAGTAATTTTTCTGCTCTCTTTTCTTTCCACCAATTAAGATGTGTTGAATCGGGCGAGAGGTTTATGATTAATTATTGGCAGTATAAGGTGTCGTTAATTAATTATAGAAAAAGCGGGAGAAATTTTCAAGTTGGGTAGAACAGCTCATTGAGGCGTTTATTTAATAATTACTATAACTAACTAGCAAGAACCGCCGCAGTGAAAGTGTTTTGATATTGGCCATAAAATGATGAAAGTTTGTTTGAGCTTTATATAGAGAGCTTAATTAGCGGGTATACAGTGTGTGATGCTGTGCGACTGCGATGCAAATTGAGTATAGAGTAAATTTTTTAATGATCCAAATTGTTTTCCCACATAACTTGTATTGGTGAATTTCGAGCTTTAATTAAGGTCGAAGCATAAATCTTCATAACTGCTCATAGTCCCTGGATTACATTCCTAGAATGGTAAAACCCTCTGAATATGGTGACCTTAATATTAATTTGCTCTCACTTTCAGACTCATTTAAGTTTGATCACAAGACACCTCGTTGATTCGTATTAAAAATATATTAAAAACAACCCTGTCTTTGTATCGTTTGCATAAAGTCGGACGATAACTATTTTATTAAAGTAATGGAGTAAGTAAATTTCTGCTTAAAGGGACAATAAGGGAGCATGCAGATATGAAATTTTAGTGTGCAGTATAAAAGCGTGCGAATGGGTTTTATTCTATTTTCAAACTGTAATAGTAGTGTCTTTTAAAATAAGTATTTTTTTGTGAATCGATATTCGTTTTGGGTTAATTTCAAAGCTCTTCTCGTTTGATATTTTGTATTCATGTGAATTTCTGTTCTCTCCGTTCGTCAGTAAATTTGATTTTTTGAATAAATAATGTTTTCATAAGGAATAAAATCGTATATGTATATCGTTTGTGAAACAATGTAAAATTTTATAGATTCCATATTTATGCATTATTAATGTCTTGTGTATATTATGGGAAGTTCAGGGTGTAATTTAAAAATTCTTGTAATTTAAATTGAATGTAAAATACAATAGCGAGAAATTAATGAAGTTGAAGTCAGAAAACAGGCAATGGCATTAATTAATTAAATTATTCAATTTACAGTATAGCAATCGTGCTATGTAAACATAAATGGATGAATATAGAACCGGGGATCTTTAATACAATGTGAATTTATTTACTGATGCGTGTCTAGTAAAAAGAGAGTTGAAAACTCTTGGGACAGTTGCTGTTCAGTACATTTGGTCTAGTTTTGTGATGTTTGTGAAGGTGACAAAATATGTTTGTTATAAAAATATTGTATTTGTCACCTTCTTGTTCTCTCGTCACATTTCTTAACATTTCTAATAAAGAAAGAGATGTTTCAACATTTTCCACATATACTACGTGATAAACTACTTCAAAAACTCTCTGTTTTGGCGCTGACGAATTTATAAGATTTACGCAAAAATAAAGTTTCTAGTTTTGTACAATTTGAGTAGTTTTTGGGTTGAATAATAATAGACATTAAAGTGTAGGTAATTATTTTCCATAATAAAATTGTGGACCTGAAGGTATAAGGTAAACGAGGGAAATTGCAGCTGCATGCGATCAGACGAGCATGTAATTTAAAGGTATATTGTACGTATGATCATGTTATAAAATAAAAATAAACAAGTTAGAGGAGTTTTCAGTTAAAAGTTTGTTAATTTATATTTAATGAAATTTAAATTTTCCAACGTAATATGCTTCTTCTAGAAAATAATCCCACTTGTAATATACCTCTCTTCCCTGTTTTAATCAATGTGAATAGATTGCTTCGTATTGAAAGATTAAAATCGAATATTTATAGTGGTTTTGGGAGAACATTATCCCGTCAACGAGAGGACGGTTTGCTATTGACTGAAAAATGTATAAAATGATTTTTGTTCTAATTTCCCCTTGCAGACAGCAATTGATCCGAGAGAGTTTTGTGTGGTTTTTATTAAATTTGATTCGATACGGGAATTGAATTCATTGAGGTAAATTACGATGTGGTATCAATACACACATTTATTACGTTCATGGTATAATTAGACTTTTTGATTATGGCACAATAATTTAAACAATTTGACAAGTAATAGATAGGCATTGGATAAATATTCAATTCCAAATGGCTAGGGAATGGTGATTAAACCATTACGCATTATTTGTGAATGCTTCTATGGATTTAATGCTGCAGTGAAACAACAAGCTAATTTTTTATATTTTTTTGTTTAGATTTACATGATTATTATTTCACATTATTCGAAAAATTCAATGAAAGATTACTGTAGGTATAAATTCAAACTTTTGTCAACCGAAAAAAAACTTAATTCTTGTTCACGTTGAAGTAGGAATTTATGGTAAATACCTGTGGGTGTTAAGACAATCGATATGAGAGGGTGGCTTAATTGGGCACTGATAGAGTCCTCATGAAAATTCAAGAGCACAGCAGCTTTCTATTTTGCCAACAAGTAGGTATGCATGCGTGTAAATGATTTATAAAACGTGTATTTTCCACTTTGAAAGATATAATTCACTTCCTGTAAGTTCCTGTACTGGATGGTAATGGGTTTCGAATGGGAAAAAGGCGAAAAGTTCTTCCCGAAACGAAAAACACGAATTTTTCTCACAACATGGTCGTTGGGAAAAGTTTATATGATCAGAATCAGACTGCATTTAAATCTTGTCAAGGGTAAATATTAAATTGTGTAAAGCTTTTAAGCAATTACCAATGGTCTTTTATTTAGAAAAAAATCCCTTGTTAATAGAGTTAATAAATAACTTAATTTCCGCTCGTTGAATATTTAACATTTTTTCTGGCTATATAACGATTTTTCGATTATTTTGCTGTGCAATTGGGGGATTTTAGGTTTCATAAATTGTATATTAGGAGAATGGAGCGATAATTGTCCTCATTCTTATTTTAAAGTGACAGTCTGAATAAATTTACCAAAAATATCTGTTCTATGTTGTTGAATAAAAGATAACAATTGATTTTATAAATGTATATACCATTATATTATTGTGGAGCATCATGTAACTGGGTTAAAATAATGTTTACTTGCACCAATTGATATATAGATGGATAAATAAATAATTGGGCTGATTTGGCTCTGGTCGTTTTTTTTTCGCTTTATTAAAAGGAAAAGTACAATATCTTGGAAGAAAACTGACAAATTACGTGATGTAGAGAGACTGCAGAGACTAATAAAGCACCTCTTTTACTTTTACAGCACAATAATTCTCGTATATCACATTGCAGCTTTTTCTTCTTTAGATAACAATAGAGAAAAGCGGAGACTGTGTCTTCATCTTTCTTCAAGTAGGTATACAGTTATGAAAGATTTTCTAAAGACAATGGACCACTCACCAAGTTTATTATAACAAATGAAATTTAATTCAGCACGGGAGTAGAGACTATAAATCCCCATTAGATTTTTCCATACTTGCAAATGGGTGATTTATTTCGAATAGTATAAATCATCGGTAATTGTATTGAAGTTGCTTTTACAGCGTGAATTATTTATTTATGAAAAAAGTTTTATGTTTAAAATAAATACAAAACTGTTTTTGCACTCCGGGTGAAAAGTTTATTAGCAATATAATTTCCGTTGTTATTTTACCAATAATTTATTTCAAAGTGAATCATCATAAAATTTCATCGTGAAAAATATGTTGATGAATAAATTGTTGTATTATAAAATTAATACAATATTAATTCTGGGTAAATGATGACATTTTGTGGGACACAGTTTATAGAGTGGGTTTTTATAAAAAGTCAGAAATTATTTTGGAGAAGAAGCTGCAAAAAGTTTGGAATAATTTATTGTCTGCCTAAATTACAACAATAAATCGCTTTTCTTCCATTCGAGTACGTTATCGGGAAATCAACTAAAAAATTATTCTAGTGTAAAACAATAATGTCACGAATTTTAATGATTTATATGAGAGGGGAAAGTGTTACAATTTAAAAGTCCGCACAATGATTGTTGTGATTGAGTTGAATTAATTGGTTTGAAAGCTGAATTCGTCAGTTTGGAAAAATTTATTAAAAAATGTATGAATTTGAACGGGAATGTGGGCATTGAAATGCACTTTTGCAATATGAACTTGAAAAAAGTGAGTTTCTCTGTATCTAGTGGATATGAGCAAGATTCTTATTCATTTCAGGATCTTGGCCTTGAGGTTTGCCTTAAATATCTTGTATAATATAGGTACTGATGATGGTGTTCAAACCGTGATCTGAATAATAAATAACCTCGTGCTAAGAGTTAGAAAAGAGCGCCTTTTTATGTTGTATAGAAATGCAAAGCTCATCGAGCTTTATTATCGTGTAGGTAAGCAATTGAAATAAATGCGAAAGAATATTGCATGGAATTATTCGATCAAGTCGGTAAAGAGACAAACAGAGTGCTAATAAAAAAAGATTTTAAAGTGCGGATAAAGTAAGACACTTACTTCGAGTGTCCGTTTCGATTGTCCGGAGCCTTTGATGCGATGATCTGGTGATTGCCTCAGATTCCTCGTATCAATATGGACATTTGTTTGCATCCTGTATTTATAGAAACGTAAGAACGTAACAGGTTGTGTTTATATTGTGATATTGGTTTGTAGAAAATAAAAAGCAGCTAAGACGACATCATATCGAAACGCTACTACTACACGCTACTGAAAGCTTCAGTAAAAGCTCGAAAGCTGCTGAAAATGCGTGTCTCGTTTCAGATCGGCTCCTTTCGAATGTTGTTGTGTGACATTTCGTGCTTGCCAACAATATAATGTTTAATATTTTTTTTATTATTGTTTATATTTATTGGCCTTTATATTCGTATAAATGGATTTCATTTGCATAAATATATAAACTGTAAATTTATGTATTGTATATATGATTTTGTACTGCAAAGGAAGGATTTTTTGTATGGACGATTAAAAGGATTCGATGGTATTTTTTTTCCATCTGGATAATTGCATTTTCCTAATTAATTACAGGAGGCTTTTAATGGGGGTGTCCAGTTAATTTTTCACTTCGTGCTTTGAACCATTAAAATAACTTTTGTAATATGAACTTGTTGGCCGCTTGAGGCACAATCCTCTTTCTGTGCATCCTGTGACCTGACATTCGTTTTCTCTCGCGCACTTTGGCTTTGTTTTGTAATTAGAATTAAGTGGAAAACACCATAGCATCCAAGAAGCTGAGAAATTGAATTAAAATTGTCTGTAAGGTACTTTGGCTGTAGGGAGAGTTTTGTCTAAATTTCATTTGGAACAAAAACTTGATCAAAGGTGTAAGATGGGAAAAATTTGAAATTTTCTGTGGGGATTTTTTATGGGGAAAAAGGTTGACCTGTAGGCGGCAAGCAGCGGCGTATTTAATCCATTAGCTAAATTCCTGTTGATGGATGGTTTATTAAGGGTTATCATCATGAAAGCAAAGCGAAAGGCACTTTATGTTTTAGTAGTTCTAGGCACGCGTTTGGATGTATACGTGGGATTTAATTTCAATTAAGGCCAATTGACTAAATAAATAATTTTTAGAAATGATGAGCGTTCTATAGGCTTAAACTGTTTTTTTATTAATTTTGACATTTTAAATTGTGATTTTATATGAGCGCATTTTGGTAACTCAATGAATATTTAAGTATTTGCGTCGTGTAATTTGACTCTGTAGAGAAAAGTTTCTTTTATTCAATAGGAAAATTCTCAATGGGCTTGTTTTTTGGAATAATAATGAATAGCAATTCAGGAAAATGCGTAGTGATATTTTCTTAGTGAAAAGGCAGGTTTTTCCTCGTTTTATATTGAATAATAAATTGTGTATACTTACGTTAATGTGCAACGTAAATAATATAATTTATTATATAAAATGGGACGGTAGGTATATAGATGATTATCGGTGAATTACACAACCACAAACCCATAAACGGAAATTCTGGTTACCAAATGTATTGCGGGAATAGATTTCGTTCTGCGATAGAGAAATTTTGGGCCCGTAAAACTGAAACGAATCGAATAAAACTACCCGTATTAAGATGGAAATTAAAATGGATCGCTGACGCTGACTAAATAAGTGAATTGTCAATTTGGAATTGTTGTAATTTTGTGTGGTATTGCTTATTTGACACAAAAATTTTGTTTAATGAGGAATTTTGTAGTAATTCGTGCTCTGTAATTATATGAAGCTTGAATTAATTATATACAATGTGGTGGTGGTGGGCTTTAATGAAAACCCTTTTATAGAAATTAGAGTCGAGTTTGCAATATAATATACACTCGCAGTATTTTGTATTGTACCTACAACTGTGAATAAAGCATGAGTTTCGTTTCCTGTGATCTCTTGTTTGAAAATTGAAACTATAAACAAAGAGAATAGATTGCAGTATTGTGGGTTCATTATTCGAATTGTATAGGGGTGAAATTGGTTTCATATTGTTAATAAAATTTTGTTTCGAAAATAATATGCCTAATGCCGATCTATACATTTAGGTGGAATATAAATTTATTTGCTTTATTGGCTAAAGCCAAAGGTCCCGAGTTCGATTCCCGGCAGAAACCGAAAATTTTTCTGTACATGTTTCAGCTATATTCAATTAATTTAATAGGTACATTTATTTATTTGGAGATAAGAGTTTAATTTTCAATACAAACATTGATAAATTGTAGTAAATAAATTGCTGTTTCCTATTGTGTATTTACTGAGATGTTTTTATCTTTATGAAGCGAAATCTTTTCTCACTACTAATGTGACACTTCTAATCCCAATGTAACACTTTTAATTCGAAATATTTAGTACTTTAGGTAGTACGATAGCGACATGTAGATAGGTAGGTATTAAAGACTTTGTCATCACCATCAGTATACCTATAACAGTCATTAAAGTGAGCTATTTGTTTCCTGATATTTCGGAAATTGAGAATTTGATACGTTTTAGAAGATAGCTATCATAAAATTTATACCATATAATAAATTTATAACAGGTAACGTTCTTTCTCATGTGTTATTAAAGCACACAGGATGAACTTTTGAAATATGTGGTCATCTTCGAATGCACTTTATTGATGAAACAGGAAACACTTTAGTTTGTTATGGATAGGTTTATAAGAAATGCAACAAGACTCAAAGTTAAGGAAATCCCGCAAAGTTTTTAAATTTGGTGGAAAAAGTGTGAAAAGTGGTGAAGCTTTGGAAGCTTTACAAGATTTCTATGTAGAACTCTTCCACTTCTATACTTGGAGTATGGCACTACGTCTAATAGATGGGGTCTTTTACAGCATCAGTTGTCAAACTTTACATGTTTATTTTTTATAGGTTAGTATGTTGTCATTTTAACAAAAACATTTGCACAATTTTGCGAAATTTTAACAAAAATGAGTGGTGATGTGCCATCCTGTTCTTCAGAATACTATAATGAGAGTGTAAGTAAGTGAAATGTAGTTAAAGGGGTTTTGGTAGTTTGTCCTTTTTTAGAATAAAGACTTGGAGGAGCTAAGTTTGCACCAAGGAATCAATGTTTGGGGAGCTCAACAAGAAACTCTCGAGAAACAGGCTTTAACTGAGTTGGAAATATTCGCAAATGAATGCACAGAAAGGAACTCCGTCAAAGAGGAAGAAAATCAAAACGAAAAACAGAAAGAAAGTAAAGATTTAACATTAGATATAAACAGTTATATCAAGAAACAAGAAGAATTTAAAAAACGGCAGGATTTCAAAAAGTCCCTTGATATCAGTGATCACAGCCGATCAGTAGCTAGTAAAATTTGTGATAAATATAGAAAAGTTAAGAAAACCGATCCAATTAGAGTAAAAAAATGTAAAGTTGACAGTAACAAATCTAATACAAAACCTGCCAAGTCGAAACAAAAAGATGAGAATCTGACAGACAGTGATTATATTCCATCTGATAATGAGAGCGATTACGAGTCTGAAATCCCATCTCCCATAAAAAGAAACCGTCGAGTTCTTAATCAAAATATAGAAAGAATCAAAGATGATGGTTTGATAGAGAATTTTAATAACCGTTTAGAATTGTATTATAAGAAAATTGAGGAAGAAAATGAATTGAACAAGTTGGTTAATGAGGAAACAGACATTGTCGAATACCATACACTTAAAGGAGGTTTAAAAGTGCCATTGAAAACTTGGCACAATCTTTACAGGTTTTAATATACAACAAATGTCGAAAATGTCTTTCTCTAACAGCTTGAAACTTTGCAGTTACCAACAAGAAGGTGTTAAATGGCTGTGGAAATTGCATAAAAATCCCACCGGTGGTCTCCTTGGAGACGAGATGGGTTTGGGTAAAACTGTTCAAATAATCGCATTCCTCCAAGCATTGGAGTACAGTCGGATTGTGTCCGGAAGATTCACCGGTTTGGGCCCGACAATAATTGTCTGTCCAGCCACTGTAATCTACCAATGGGTGAAACACTTTCACGAATGGTGTCCGGAATTTCGTGTCGCCGTTCTCCACCAATCGGGCAGTTTTCAAGGCAATAAAAGCAAACTAATAAAAGAGATGCACAAATCGAGCGGCATTATCATAACAAGCTATTTGGGCATATTGAAATTTAAAGGCAATTTACTCGAACATAATTGGCAGTATATAATATTAGATGAGGGCCATAAAATCCGTAATCCAACAACAAAAATTAGTATTGCCTTAAAGCAATTCCGTACGCCACATCGGCTCATGTTAACAGGCAGTCCAATGCAGAATAATTTGACTGAATTGTGGAGTCTATTTGATTTCACAAATCCGGGAATGTTGGGCAATTTGAATACATTCCAAGAGCACTTTATTACCCCGATTTTACGTGGCGGTTTCGCTAATTCAACGCCCATGCAAGAGGCGGCCGCCCTTTCCGTTGCGACAGCATTAAAAAATGTTATTACACCGTATTTTTTAAGACGCACTAAAAGTGAAGTACAACACCATATTTCGTTGCCCAATAAAAGTGAACAGGTTTTATTTTGTTCACTAACACCTGAACAAAGAGATTTATATAAGGGATTTTTATTGGTATAAAATGTAGCGATTGATTGTTTATATGTTTTAACACAGTGTGTGGTTTTTATTTAGAGTGAACACGTGAATACGATATTAGGGAGAGGCGTGAAAAATTGGTATTCAGAGAACCAAATCAAGGCTAATATTTTAGTGGCAATAACGACTTTAAGGAAAATTTGTAACCATCCCGATTTGTATTTGTATGAAGCGGATGAGGAAACGTCCAATAATGTAGTTTAGGGATGAATTTATTGCCAATAGAGATTGCATTGCTTTTTTTCAGAATAAGAATCCGGAGGAACAGTACGGTTATTATAAACGTTGCGGGAAAATGGTCGTTGTGTCAGCTTTGTTGAAAATCTGGAAGAAACAGGGACATCGTGTGTTGCTTTTTACGCAAAGCCGTATGATGATTGCGATTTTCCAAACGTTTTTAGAGGAGAACGGATATAAGTATTTAAAAATGGATGGCAGTACGTCGGTGAATAGTAGACAGCCGTTAATTGATAAATTTAATCAAGACGCGAATTATGATGTGTTTCTTTTGACAACAAGAGTTGGGGGAATTGGTGTTAATTTAATCGGTGCGAATCGAGTGATTATTTACGATCCTGATTGGAATCCGGCGACGGATACACAGGCAAGAGAACGAGCTTGGAGGATTGGACAGGAGAAGAATGTTACGATTTATAGATTGCTGTCTGCTGGGACAATTGAGGAGAAAGTAAATGATTTAATTAGGTTTAAAAAGATGTTTATTTGTGTTTTGTAGATCTATCAAAGGCAAGTATGGAAACAGTTGTTGAGTAATAAAGTGTTGTTGGATCCAAAAACTCAGCGGTTTTTTAAATCGTCTGATTTGCATGATTTGTTCTCGTTGCAAGAAAGTCCAGACACAAATCCAGAGACGGCGAACATTTTCCATGATTCAAGGGTAGTTGTGTTTGTGAGAAGGGTTTTCTTTCTAATAATAGGGTCTTTTTCTAGGTGAAAATACAGGAGAATATGAAACAGAAACGTAAAGAGAGAAAACAAGCTAAGGAGCCAGATGTAACGTTTAGTGATGACAAAATACAAGCGATGAAAAATTTGGCACAACAAATTGCGAAAAGTTTTTCACAGACACCGGAGACTGGTGATGATAAAGTGAAAAAAAGCGGTTTTCAACTTGAGTTAGAAGAGGAACGTCAACGGAAATTAGAAGAGAGAGAGAAATTAAAAAAATTGACACCGTTAGAATTGCGTAAATTAAATCGTGCAAAAGCTGTTGAGAAACATGAGGATGTTGTGAATAAAATCGATGATTTCGATACGAGTGTGAGTTTTTCAAAGGCTTTAGAACATTCGGAGCGGACATCGAAGTTGTATCACGATATAAATAGTGGAAAAATTAAGAATTTTCCAGTGAGAAAAAGAAAACGCGAGGAATGTGTACAATCGAAACATGTTGATACTTCTGGTACGGTTGATGGGGAGAGAGTGGAAGGGCTATTAAAATGTGAGACAAAAAGAAAGAAATCAAAGAGGAAAAATACATCGACTGACGATCAACAGGATAATTATATATTGGGGAAATTGTTTTCGAAAAAAGGTCATTGCTTTTTAAATTGATGGCAATTTTATTCTAGCTCATTTTTTTTCTCTCTTCGTGTTTTGTAGGCGTTTCAGGGGCTTTGCAGCACGATTCAATAGTGGGAGGTGATAACGGCAATGTGCAAAGGTTACGAATCAGTAGTGAGGCCCAGAAAACGGCCGATAAGGCATTGGAAGCTCTGAGAAAACAAAGATTGACCGACTGGACTTGGTAAATTTTATTCCCTTCCATTTTTTGAGTAATTTTTGTACCTGTTTTTGTTTATAAATATTTTTCTCTATGCAATTGTATTTGATTTGGTGCGAAACCACTTTTGGCTAGTGTTCCGGATTCCGGTTTATGATGTGTATGGCGCGGAGGTTTAAACGAATTTTTTATCAAACCCAATAAAATAAACAAAAAAAAACTTCCTCCAGTGTGTAACATGTTTTGTTGATCTTGTTTGTCTCCCGCGTGTGTATCCGATTTTGATAAAATCGAACTGTCGATGCGAAAAATCCAACGACAAAGATAAAATTTAAGAAGGGCACAATGTTTGTGTGTGTTTTCTTTGCAGCTTTTGAGCATATAAATTATTCTTTTCATTTTTGATCAGAAATTGATAAACAAAAGAAGCGAATGAAATATATGAGAAAATTTTTAAAGGAGAGTAGCAGAGAGGAATATTGTGATAATTAACTATTGTACGGTTTGTTTTCTTATGAAAATTTCCTGCAAACCCATGGAAAACAGAAAAGTTTCGTTTGGGATATTTAATTAATAAAACCAGTTATGAATAATTTATATAGTTCACCCAGTTTTTAAATTGGGGTCTAGTTTATTTGTGTTTGAGGCGAGATGTTCGTTGTCTCTGGTGATTCTTTAAACATTCATTTTAACAAAACACTGGGAAAAATAAATAAAAATCATTAGTGTGAATTTTGTGTGAGGGAGTCTGTTTTCCTGTCCAACATTGTAAAATACGACAATGATGTACACGTTTTTGTTTTATTGAATTATTAAATATTGCTGCTCGTTTGAGTGATATAGTTATTGAGTTGTACTCTGACACACTTAACTCTCTGTTTCTTTAGATTTCCTTTGGGAATTAGAAATTTCCTTTGGTGCTAGAAAAGCACAAGTGTGTTTCTTGCAGATACAGGATTGTCGAAGTTTCCATACACACAGAGAGTCGCAACTACTATAGACGCTTGTTTGAAAGTTGCAAACGTGTACCGAATACATCCATCACAAATGGCCCATACACACACTCACCCTTTTCTTTATTCTTTTACTTGTCCAATTTATATTCCACAACGTTGTTTTATTTACTGTGCTAAATAAGTTCTTGCACTTTGGATGGTTTCTTTTTAGCTCTTTTCAATTTCGTAAGTGTCCCCAAAGTGGCGCGCGCGAATCTAATAATAATCCAGTTTGATTCGTTAAATTAACGCTCTAATACGGATCTCTTGAAAACAGAGTAAACATTTATTTACATCAGAGCATTAATTATTAAACAGAAATTGTAAAATAAAATTAAAACATATACTAAAAGTTTATTATTAGTTAAAAGTTAAAACTACGCAGTTGGAATCTATTAATTAGGAAGTTTTTAATTACCCGTTAAGTGAGTTTAGAAGGGAATTGTTAATTAATATATTATATCAAAAGAGTATTTTCAAAGGGTGTTTTAGTCGGTGTGTTATCAGGCAAAGTTTCCACCTACAAAACTAATGCATGTATGCATGAAACAAATATAGGTAAAAGGGAAACAATGTGTAAAATAATAGAAACAGAGTGAAATGGAGCGGAAAAAGCTGTTTTTAATCAGCATTTACAAAAAGGCTTATTCACAAAAGCCCTCCACAATAAAGGAACGAAAGTGAAATGGATGACTTTGTTAAACAATAATACTTTCGGCTTATATTCTACATACGTGTGTTAAGGGCTCCAATTATTATTCTAGATGGTCTAATGTGGAACGATACCAATTCCAAAGAAAAGTCTTATTGTTACAGTATAGTGAACACGTTCACGGTAAATTGTGGATTTGTTGGCGCTTCTCGTGACGATGAAAATTGATAAAATCAATTTACAAGTTGTCGTCTGGATTCTGGTGCCTTTGTATTGAATGCATTCACATTTTCACTTATAGCAATTCCTTTCCGGGGGGAAAAGGTTCGAAATAATGCATATATATTACAATTTTGATTCTTTGAAATGGAAATATTACCGTAAATTTATATATAATGATGAGAGTGGAGGAATAAAAACAATCTCTTTCTTTCGACTCGTTTTGAGAGGATAATCGGATTTTTGTGGTTGAATAGTTTACATTCTGTCTAAATTGCGATATATTTCGATTGCAGTAATAAGAGGCTTAAATACACTTGAAAAATAAAAATAACTCGTAACAAACAAACGTATTACACGATATATGTTATAAACAAGCTGGTAGAGCTTTAAGAAATGTCCCAACTTTTCCACTATTATGACATTTTCTACTTGGTTATCGCAGTTTGGCTGTTTTAGATACGGCACATTAAATGTGAAACTTTTCCTTAAAACCCAGAAAGATATAATCTTTCTTTTTGGGGTGCTTGTTGGCCACGGACGAGTGATTGTTGTGTTGCTTGGGAAAACGTAGACGAGAATGTTAGAATATGTGGATGCGGCCGTCTTTTTCACCCTCTCTACGAAAACGTATTGTGTTATCCTTAAAGAAGTTTCGGTTTTTGTTTTCCGGATGTCGGACGGCAATTGTTCGGAACCGGCACGGATCACGCCCCCGTGCGCTTTTCGCCCTTTTTCCCAATTCCATTTTTTTAATTCACTTTACAATTTTCTGTGTAGTCTGATTTTTGAGCGCTCATTTCTGAGGTAATCTGTCATTCTATCGTTGAAATAAAGACTGATGAAGGTTTCATATCTAAAACGCGCTGGAAAGTTTTGGTGGGAAAAAGTTTTTTCCGTGTCAGTAGAACTCGACCTAGGAATTTAATTTATGTTTTAGGGTCGTGGTAATTGAAAAGGAAAGATGTAAAAGGGCTTGTCACTTTATTTAAAGGTCTAAAATGTAAACTTGTGTGTATTGGGTTTTAATATGCGCATTTTAAGTAGTTGAAAAACACAAAAAAACACAATTTTGTGTGTTGTATAAAAATAAAATACACAAGTGGCGCTAATGAATAAAGCGGCTTAATATCCCTATAATAAAAAATAATTATTATATAAAAAATTATTATGAAATGAAATTTGTGTTTATAATAAAGTATGGGCTTGATGTGTGGAATATTAATAACGCTTCCAGGCTTGATTTCGAATTGTTTATACTGAGTTGTAGTGTTGTGTGTGTGCATGTATTTTGTATTCATTTGTAAATATGCAAATTGAGAACAAGAGGACCTTTTTTGCATTTTGTATTGTTTGTTGTCATTTATATGCCTATCCTATCTTATTCATTACAGATGCTAAATAACTAAGTTACATCTGCTTTTGTACATGTGTATAGTGTGTAGATTTTCCGGCTTATATTAGATTACGACTAGCTTCGTTAAATCAGCTAAATTAGTTATTCCCACAACCATAACTTTCTCGATTCAACAATATACGATGGCGTTGAAAAGGTGGTGAATATAGCGACTTTGAACACTTTCCACAAAACCAAAGAACGCAATTCTATTAAAAATGCATACTCTTATTAACATAATAAATGCACTATTTCAATTCCGTGCTGGTGGGATCAATTATTCAATTTGTTGTGATTTTCAGCGTTATTATGATATGCCGGAAAATAATACAAGTTTACATATATGTGTTGGTTTTCTCGTTCTTGTGTATTAAGAGAACAAAAGAGAACCAACGTTGTTCAATTTTAAATAAGTAAAAGATGAACACAATCAAGGAAAAGCTCGTCTATAATAAAATAAGCTCCTGAAATTTCTTATTCCATCACATGCTTGATGTATTTGGAAATCTAGTGGAATTTTTCATCAGACTAAAAGTATGGCCTCATATATAACACACAGATGGAGAAGAGAAAGCAGCGAGGAAGGCAGACAGATTTCTGTTCTCATGTAAATATTGTACATCATCATTGGGGGACCGTTTTATGCGATATTTTTTTGATGCGGGGGTGGTTATATGTATTATTTCATTACGACATGACAAATTTCTAACAACAATTTTCTTTATTAAATTTGGTGTGTACGCCAATAATAAATTTGCTGCAAGAAGGAATACAAAACGTATAATGCTTTATTTAACAATTAATTAATACAAGGGAACTGAGTATACAATTTTTTTTTCTGTTGTTACAGGCGTACTTGAATTAATTGAGATACAGTTGAATTAAAGTCTGTTAATAGAAGGAAATAATGCAATCATTTTCTTAAAATTAAACAACGTGTATTTTATTATATAAACAACATTATTAATTAGCGTTAAATATACGTTTATTGTGGACGGGTAGATTATTCTATATTTATAAATGCGGTTTATTGTTTCATTGAGGATATAGAGCAAGTTTTTAAAGTAGAAGAAGGGACAAGTACATATTTTTGTGTATTGGGTAAATACATTTAATTTTTTTAAATACTAACAATGATTGCACTATTCTTACAAAATATCCACGTTTTTATAATTTTTTTCTTAAGGGTAATTTCTTGTTCAGGTAAGAAATACATAAATATTTTAATTATTGTTATAGATAATTCGATGTTCTACATTTTCCTATCCAATAAAATTATTATGAAATTTCTCTTTAATAATTTTTTTTTTGATTGTTTATGTCTCTAATGCATTTTATAGAGTATATAATATGAAATTAGAGTTTACAATTTTCTTCAACGGGGTACTTAATTTTACAATATTGCGTAGGATGCACAAAGTCATTATGCAACTGTTATCCACGTTTTATCCATTTTTTTTATTAAAAATAATTCTTAGCTACATTTTATGTTTATAATAACAGTGTTGTTGTTAGGAGGTAAAGCTCTTTCAGTGTTTATTAGGAACGTTTCGTTCCCATTTCTTCTTTTTTTGATTTGAATCCTCACAGCAACCGTGTTATTATTAGATTATCAGCACTTTGAAACTAAAGACATTTTAGCATTTTTTTATCTAATAACATAGTTTTGCAAGGGATGGGATTGGAAAATATCGGGTTACACTTATATTTGACGACAATTTTAAATCATTGAGATTAGAACATCAATTTTATACTCAATTGTTGCCCATGTGAACACCCATTAATATATGTTTCTGGTTTTATTAAACGTATATAACTACATATTATTTTACATTCATGAATATAACATTGTGTTAATTAAATTTACAACATTTTCTCTCGAATTATGGATTATTCACATTTGACGGATCGTCATGTGTTTGTTATTGTTTGTTTTTGTTGTTTGTTTGTTGAGAGGCAAACTTGAAATGCAAATAAGGATGAGAAACGGTTGCATTTCACATTATTATACAGTCCGCCAATTACATAATAATTTATTATGAACATTGAGAAAAAAATATTTTATCTTTTTTTTATATATTTATGATGAAGATATTTTACAGTGACAGAAAATTATTATCGAGTCGATATTAGCCGAGCCTTTTTCTTTAAATAATTTCATCCCCTATATCTGACTGAAAATTGTTTATTTGTCTGTTTTATGCTCCAAGTCGTTTTGGTATAATTTTCTGTCAGTGTGAAATATAATTCACAAAAGAATGAAAAAAGTTTGAGCAATTCAGGTGTATAATAATGAATAAAACAAAAACAAGATTCGTTCGTTTTTGGTAATATGTTTTCGAATGAATATACAACTACTACATAGCAAGAGTATATTTATAATGAAAAAGTGTTCATGAACAATTATTATTGAGACTGAAAATCCAAACATATATGGAATAAATTGGAATTTTGCTACATCAGCGATTTTTGAACAGAAAATTTACACTACAATTATTGCACCCTCTCTCTAAATTATAATTTATTAGGTATTTTTTATATTTTATACTTGACTTATGATCACACAAAATTTTTTATTAGGGTTAACATGCGTTCAGTATTCACGCACATCCAATTTGTCCCTTTGAGGAGCACTCGAATTTTCCATTTTTTTTTAGAAACAAAATCACATATCCTTGAACTTTAACAACAATAAAATCCTACATATTATTTTTTCTTGTTTACGCAATTATCACGGCTTTATATATATTTTTCTCTTATGTATTTCCCATAAAAAAACACTATCACTTTAAGACATTTTTACCTCCTGTGTGCGGTTATTCGTGTTGGGGGGCAGGGGAAGGGGCGCGCGCTTTTGGTTTTCTGATTTAATTGTGCATTCTTCGTCTCAGCCAGGCGTGCAAATGCACGTAGAATAATAAAATCACCATTAAAACGTTGGAATTATTTTTAATGGCAATACTTGTACCTATACATTCAAAAGAGCAAAGAGAGAGATTAATCAGTGTTGGTGGAGTATAAAGAAATAAAGCGCGGCTCTTGCCGATGCTGTTCTTATTCTTACCTTCATTTGCCGGAGTGGTTTGCTCCCTAATTAGGGCAAGCTGCGGTGCGTCTTCCAGTATCTCAACCTCCTTAACGAATTTGTACAATGTAAACATTGTGGCCAAACAGCGCAATTTTATTTTGCCATTCTTGAACAGGTCAGTGGTGGCCTTTATGTTGATTGTGGAACGCACCACTTCTAAACTCTCTAATGCTGGATAATGTAACGATTCGTCCTCCACTTCGATCGTATCCGTTGAAGAGATCTGTAAACAATTTTTTTCTATTATAAAAATGCTTAAAATCCACATGTGTATGCATATGTTATTTTCGCATGTTGATTCGATTTTGGTACATTTTCTGGGAAAAGAACGGAAAATATTTGCACAAAGTTAACTGCATTTTCAGCATGCAAAGAGAGGAAATTGTTGTGTTTGGGGAAGACTAGTTGACAAAATGCTTTTCGAAAAAGAGTGTGATTGAATCGAATTTGGCGTTTTCTGGACGATTTGTGTGTTAATTTTATTGAAAATGCGGCTTTATCAACCCTGGTTCCAAAATTCAATTCGAGTGTGTGGTGCAGCAGCAGGGGAAAAAGTAAATCGTAAGCTTATGTGTAATGAATGATAGACACTATTAAGGATTTAAATCGACATTTCGACATGTCGTAAGCCTTGTCAAGTTTTGTGCGTCTTATCTTTAGTTAACAGAGGTCTCTATTCGTCGTTATACGCCTTTTTGAATGTGACAGCCCGTATTCAAGTCATCTATCAGGATGGATATTCAATAAATGATGGGAGGTATTACACTTGAAGTTTAAGTGGCCATATCACTTACTATATTCACTATAACAGGGAGAGACCCCCTAAACAATTTATATATTCATGTTCGACGACGGAGGATATACATGAGAATGGCATATTTTCGAGATTATTTCACAATTTACTATATATTTGTGCTGCATTTCTCATACAGAAAAGACGATTTGAAATTTTTTTTACAACTCCAAATCCGTCTGTGAAGAGAGTATATAGTATTTACTTCTTTTCTATACATGTATGGGAAATATGTTTCAATATGTTGGAAGTAAAACACGTAGAGGGTAGAAGAGAAGAGCAAGGAAGGCCTCAAAGGTGACTGGGAGTGTGTAAAAGCGTTATACAGAAGGTGTTGTGTGCAAATTCAATTTTGTATCGAGGCATATAAGCCTTTAGATCTTTATATCAAGACGGATTACTAAGATCAATTTCATTTTCACTTTCTGAAGTGAAACCCTCGAATTTCTGCTCTAGCTAAATCCTCAATCAGAAGATTATTTGCCTTTCCACACAAAACTATTCTTATATATGCACACATAGAAGTGAAAATTCATTTTCACCACCACACCCAAAAAATTTCCAAACGAAGGAAAAATATACCAAACGACTATACTAGGAATAAAAGAAATGTTATTAACAAAATGAGATACCCTGCTGTGATTTATAAGCGAATGTTTTTTTTTTGTCGCTCATGTTATAAATTATAAGCGGCAATAACAGGCCTAAAACTGTATTATTGCAATATATGAAATTAGCCTTTCTGATTTTTGGCCATAAATAAAGTTTTCTTTTTTGTGACTTTGGTAAATATAAATCAACTAAACTGACTCGGTGTGTAGAAAGAGGAGAATGTAATTCGGTCACAAGTTGCTTTTAATCAGACGTGGCAATAAACAGTTTAAATTCCCTTCAACTTGTGGAAAAGGGTGTCTCGGTTTTCCATTCAATTGTTTAGTTGATAAATAACAAGTCATTAAATTGCTCAAATTGCGACCAACTTACAATATACACAAGTTTTCAAATGTTTGACGGGCAAATATTCCAAAACATATTGTGTTAATGTAGAAAAGCAAAGACGATGGAGTAAAAGGGCCTCTTTCCAATATAATACCTAATTATTACAGCCAAACGACAATTGGCTGGTAATTTGGATGTGACGTGACACAATCACAAAGGCCACATGTCACATAGTTTGCGCTAATTAATCAGTTACCTGTGCTGGGTTTATTGTTGCCCGAAATTAATGTCGTTAGAGGATGAGGAAAAAAATGCAAACAGAAACAAGCGGGGAATGAAGGACGGCGGATTTCTAGTATGGTCGTTGAGCTTTAATGTTAGCACACTTGAGCACTTTGGAAATATGAAAATTAAAATTTATATCTTATAAAGAAATTTAGCCAAGTATGAAAACGATAAAAAAGAAAATTTATACTAAGGAAGAAGGAAAAGTTGAGACGATGCACTTGTATTTAAGTTTAAAACGTAGTAGAGATTCATATCGTCTGTTAATTTGGCTTTTTACCATTCACTTGTAATTATAATGAAGATTTGGTTTTGCAAAAAAAAAATTAACGGACATGAGAATGGAAAAGTTTTCCGAACCGGAATCGATGATGATTTCCGGAAGAGAGAAATTCGATTCCTCCGCTGCTGTGTGATTGTTGAAAAATAGTAAAAAACGTACCGAAGCGGAGAAGGAGAGGAAATAGTTGAAATATTTAACAACAGGAATTGGTAGAGTAATAAATAATGTATTTCGCATTAATTTAGTGCCTCCAAGAACAGTAGGAACATCTGTCAGACACACACAGGCGGCACTAGTGTAGTCTCTCGCCTCTTCCCCACACAGCCAAACTATTCGTCTTCTTGTGAAGTCATGTAGTAAGTGTCGTTGTCTGCGGATACCCTTAGATTAAACCTGATGAGGGTAACTATCAATTAACAGCCTCAAACCGTATTACTTGTCTCGAATTATCACTCTGACCACCCGCTGATGTGGATCTCGCTTCAATTATCCTGCGCTTTTCATTATACAAAGAGACGGTGGAGACAATATTTTGATATTGATAAGGCGATCTTCGCTATCTCCTCTCCACCACTGTCTTTCCCCCGATTTCAGTGTATCGTTCAAATTAATACTCTAAACTGGAATAATTCTGTGTGTGTTGTTGCGCTTTTAACTTCATAAATATGTATGGACGTACAAGTTTAGCATAAAATATTTTTGGGGTTCAAGGGGGGCTGTACAGAGAGAGAGAGATTATCGATTCCTATATAACCAGTCATTTCCCAGATGTTGGAAAATTTAATAGAACTTATGGTCTTCAATCCTGTCGAAGATATATATTGTAATTTATTTATAAATAAACAAGGGAAATTGCGAGTGTGTACATTTGTTCGTCCATTGCGTCACATAATGGCAGAATTTTGAATAATAAATTATGAAAATGTTGTATTATTGCATCTGACAAGATGTTTATGGTACGTAAATAATTCATAAATGTTTGCCATAAAATTTTGTTCCCCAGTAGATGGCGAGGTGAGTTTCTTGGGGGTGGTTTAAGCACACATGTGTAAATATGTCTGGCAAGTGTGAGGATGTGATTTAGAAATTTTAATATTTCACTATTTGTAAAACAATATAAATCAGGGCATTTCTCAATAACTGTCATAGAATGTACCCAAAAATGTACAAGTATATTTATGCAATGCCTGTTTGTATGATTTAGAATCAAAAATTTAATTTCATTGTTTGCCAAGTCCAGTTTATTTGAAAATTTATGTAGTAAAGCAAAGTACTTCGAAACACTTTAGATATATTGCTTCATAAAATACTGGCTTGTTGGTCTGTGCAAGATAAAGAACATAAATGTTAATAGAAACGATAAAATTTTCATTTCTAGTTGTACAATTGTCGAGAATGTGTATTATTAGTCCAATACAATTGATAGTTGATTGATTAGCGGTTAATTAGAGACTAGGGGAAATCGTTTTAGAGGCAAATAGAGCAGGGGGATCGCATTTATGAACTTTTTATGTATTATTGAATTACTCAAACAGCCGGAGTGCTTTAATTTCTATACTAATATTTATACATATTTCTCTTGGATTATATTTAACATTTCGTGTTATATAAAGCAACTTCCTTCTAGATATAAGGAAGAAGATTGATTTAACAAACTGAACTGAAAGTGTACTATTTCAAATTTTCATTGATAAATTTAATTAAATTACAAAATGTGGATTGAAGTAGATTTTTAATGAATTTAATGCTACTAATGGATTTTTTCGACAACGATCCTAGATATGTTGATATGTACTTGTGTATCTGCACTATTAATTGGACATGAAAATAAAATCAACAATTTCCGCAACGTTCCAATTTATCATTCACAAATAAAAACTCATTAAAAGGGAGTTTATTTTGTAAAAAAACATTAAATTGTTAATACTATTGCCATAGGGTTTAGTAACAAACTATAAACGGGTTTGTTTGTTTTGGTGATTTTAGGTAAATACGTTATACGTATGTAGGGGAAACTAAACTAATATAATGTTACATTACTGCAGTGTGTTGTAATGAAATAAATTGCAACTGCATCAGGATACATATATCCAATTATTATTCTAATTAATATCGTAAATGAAAATTAGAACAATGCCATCGTTAGAATAGGGAAAAAGAGAATGTAGAACAATTTAGATTTGATGAAGATTCTTTCAATTATCAATACATGGGATTTGGATTATTTTAAGTTGGCAATAATATATGTCAAAAATGTGACATTTGAAAGAGATATTACAGTTCTCTGTGATTAACTGACAGGCAAGGATTCCTGTAATTTCAAATGAAAAAAGTAGGTACATCCATGTGGACTTTTAAAAGTTGAAAAAAGTTTGGTGGAAAAATGCAGGACCGGAGCCCAAACTTACCTCATTATCGTTGATGAACCATGTTATGTTCATAGTCGGAGAGGAGCCGGGAGTGGTGCAATTGGCCCTCACAGTTCCACCTGGGGCGACTTTCTGTACGTCTGTCCGCAGAACAGGCTCCTCGTCTGGAATCTCTGTGGGCAAACACATCGCTAATTAAGGCTTTCTATTTTCACAATTTTTCCTATTTTTTTGTGTGGTTTTTGGCACTTCTCTCTTTTGTATTGTCATTTACATAACAGTTTGGTAATTGATGAACCGTTTACAAACAATCCAGCATGACAAGTGAACTGATGGTGGGTTAATTCAGGAAATATTGACATTTGTTTGTCAAACAAGCCATTGGAAATGGATCTTTAGTGTTCAAACTGTTTGCCGTCAATTAAATTCGACATAATTATTATTAAAATATGCTACTCTGTTTATTTTCTACTATTATTGGTATGTATTGGAAATTGTTGTGAATTATGAACACAGCTGTTGTCTATTCATGAATTTGATAAGGAAAACAAATGTGGGAACAATATTAGAGGGTCTATGTGTGGGGGTGAATCTCTGAGCTGCTGGCACAGTCGATTATGGCCCGGTTGGTTAAACTATTGATGCACACACAAAATCATTACGTTTCTGGTATGTGTGTGTTGTGTAAATTGTTTCACAAATGGACACGTAAACGTATTAACATTTGGAGGTGGGGTTGGAAAAAAATTTATTGTACATTGTTTACGCCCATTTAAATGTGTTGGTAATGAAATCGATGGCAATCGTATATGGGGTGTTTTAATTGAACATAACCTGCGGCTCGCACATGAAAAGTAAACAAAGTAAAAGGGGATGAAAGAAAGAGAGAGTGAATAGAAATTGGAATGTAATTTACCTGCGACGAGTAAATTGGCGTGACGAATGTCTGTATGAAAAAGTGGTCCATCAGCTGAAACTTCGCACTTAAATTGGCCGGATGTCTCCCGTTCCACTCGTACCAGTGTTACTTCTTCAGAATTCGAGCGGTTTTGCTGGAATAAAAAGAGAAACGTCTAAATAAAGGATGATTCAAATGTTGACAGGAAAATTGAAACTGTTAAGTTGGTGACACTTTATTGTACTGTCAAATTTCATTTTTTTGACAAACGCCAACTAAACCAGTTTAAATTGAACTGTTAACAATTACAACGTACTCTTTTGCCATTTTTTCGCTACAATAGACGAAATAAATGAATTAATTCGTATGAAAGAGTTAAATGCAGTTGGAAAAAGGACTTGACGGATCCCAACTTGTCCCTTCATGTAGACGACAACTTATTTGCAAGTTTAAATTTGTTATAACCGTGAAAGTAATTTGCATACAATCAAAGCTCGCTTCAGGTCTTGTATGTGTTATGGCCGTATACATTTTCTAATATCTCCAAACACACCGAAATGTCTGTGTGTGTGTGTGTGGCGATTTAATGCAATTCACAATGGCAGAGATATTTCAAACTTAATCATCCATGCACCGTGTTTCACGTGTCTTTTATTAAAAAGATGTGGGGGATGGCGGTGGCTCTGTCTCTGGAAAACTCTATATAGCCGTGTTTTACCTCGACCGCATATTTTATTCGTCTAGAGTGTTTTACATAAAGTTTGCGTGTGGAAAATATGAGTGTGTCCCAAAACTGCATTTTCACTCGTATAAATAACTGGCTATTGCGAAACGGGGGGCGGTTTACAGTTACACTTGTTATAACTAGTGTTGGCGGCGGAGATTTCGTATTTATTTGTATGTGTGTATATCTGTGTTATTAGAGTACAGTCTGTGCTGGCCCAGTTTCGAACAACACACAGCAACGGACGCCAGTTAGCAATAATATATCATAAATGTAGCAGACACCTCAACAAAACACACTTGGTGTATAGTGCTAAATAGAAATGCGCAACATTATTGTAACCCAAGTACATTTTCTACATGTTTGATAATTTATCGTACATTCCTATACATACAAAACTAAATAGCAATAGTATTTTGGGCTAATTTGTTTAAAAATTTAATTAACTTGTCATATAAACGGTAGGGGGTAGTTTTTAATTTATTGTTTGAGATGCGCTGGTTTAGGGTATGTTTGTTTTGTTTACAAACTTGTACAGTTACCATTGATGTTTATTAAATTATATGAGCGGTTTCCGAGGTTTGAGTGTCAAATTTTAAGAGTTTGATAGGGTTGTTGGTTTTATTATTATGTTGGCATTAGTGATGTTTTGTGCGTTTAAAATAGATTTCTGTTTCCATTAATTATATGAAAAATCAACAAATCACAATAGAGACAAATAAATAATTTGTTATACAAATGAAATATGGAATGGAAATGGGTAAGTAATTGCGAAATTATACATCGAAATTGTTGCAGATTGCGAAGACACGAGAATTTGTATTATAAATTTGTGGAATGAGTAGAAGTGTGTTTGAATAATGTCTTTTCAGTCTAATTTATATGCAGAAAGCGTTAACTTCTTTACGTGTACTAATTTCGACTTTCTGTATTTAAAGTTTAAAATTGCTAGTAAATAGGTACAATTACATCTGCATTAAAAGGGATGGTGTTGTTGGGTGGGTTGGTGCTGGTGCCATATTTCACACACGGTTAAAAACCCATAAAATCCTGCAGATTTGCATGTAATTATATATAGGGGGAAGTAAATAATTTTTACGCATATATAGAATTTTTGGGAGGCAATTAATGGGTCCATTTCTAACAGTAAATGACTTTGTTAAAATCCCTTAAAATTTAAATCACGAATATTACGTTCGAAGAGGGAAATTTCACTCAACTTTTTTTTGTCTGCTCCTCTTCTGTGGCTTATAATCAGATTACAAAAATAATATCTTATGCAGCACGCTGAAAATATTAAAGAAAGCTTGTAAAGTTTTTCGCAAAAGAATTTGTTCCCGTCTCTCCACAAACTGCGTTCTTCTTGAGTTTTTCCTTTGGAACGATAAAATCGTTACCAACATATACTTGGAATAATAGGTATATGGAGTCAAGATAATAACATTCGAGGATGAGAGATGAAGGGGCACAAAAAATTCCACACCGCCAATTTCATATCCATACAATTGGTAATCTTTTTCATGCCTTCTTCTCATACATTTCTCTGTCGCACTTAATGTAAATTGTGATTGTCCTTTTCAGGGAGAGAAAGGCGAAGATCGTCTTGCTTTCAGGGACCCCGTCGTCATATTTCAGTGCAAGGTCTGTGGTCTGTTCGTTTTAAAGAGAGTCAAGACCTTCCTTCTCTACCACAAGCACAATGAATGAATATAATAACCATTCGTGCGGCTAAAGGAGGCGGAAATTTAGTTTCCGTTATTGCCACTAGAAGCGCGCCAAGCGCGACCCTTATATAATAGTTTGTGTGGTGGCAACAGTGTGCACAATATTACAGTCACCTTTAATACCCACCAACCCCATAGCACATATTACGTTTTTAATGACACTTATAACATTGTCTCAAAATATCGCATAGAGAGACTTTGGGGTAATCCGGCAATACAGAACACTGTATATGTTATGTAGGGGCTGTTCGAGGCAGTTTATGATGCAGGTAAATTGCATTCAGGACGGTTTTTCCACCGGAATGATGTGTGATGATGTTGTATACAGGATCTGTGTCCGTGCTTCTGGGTACCCGGAATTGGTTTTGCTGGTCTGGCAAAGGAGATGCCGGAAACTATTTCGCTTCGCCGGAAATTGAAGGCTCGGACAGCGGAAAAGGGAGATAGTTTGAACACACTATATGATTATTGGTGGCTTTTTATAAATGTGCATAAAGGGGAGATGAATTAACGGGTTCTGTGTGATGAATTTGGGCAAAAATGGTGGTATAATTGTACATGTTGGTTGGTATGTTGGTGTGGTAGTGTCGTAAAATTCAGTTGCATGTGCCTTAATATAAAAGCAGTCCGGATTATTCTGGTGAGGCAATAAAAGTTTACTCCAGGGAGTGTGCAGTATGTAGAGAGACCCATGTGACCCGATATCAAATGGGAAAGTAAACCTTTCTTACAGAGGAATTGGATGTTTATTGGAATCAACTATTTTCCAATGGTTATCCGATCCACTTAACTAACGTATAATAAAACTTAAATTAGGGCCGATATTATTTGGCTTTTTCCAAATCAAAGTTTCTATATAAACGGTTTTTCGAAAGCGTTTTTAAGTGTGTTTGTATAGAAATTGGCAGGTTTGGCAATGTTTTACGGAGGTGTTTTTATTGAAATTTTACATTTGGCTCGGATGATGAAGTTGAATAAATAAAAAAACAACCGAAAATCCGCAGTTTCCGTCGGATTCACACTGTGCTGCCGTCGTATTTGCTCTGTTTTATTTTTAGTTGATTAATAAGTAAACTTGCGTATATATTTATTAAGTGTGTTGTCGCTTTATTGAAGCGCATTAATTAATCTAATTAGGAAAATTGTCAACACCGGAGGAGCAAAGTGGAGAGGGGAGGCTTTTAAACATATAAAATAGTATATACGCAAGACAGCGATTTATGATAGAAAATGAATGTAATTACGTTTATGTTGAGCTTGTTATATTTCCACTTGAAAACACTGTGTTATTTTCAAGCGCGCGGAGGGCGCACATTGATTGGGAAATGAACTTCTAACGTCAATCACTCAATAATTCCTCAATTATACAGCGCGCAGTTATTGTATAGGGGCAGGAGGGAAAAAAGAAGCAAGTTTTCTTGCTGTCGACCTAACTTTGTTAATTTTTCTGGCCGTGTATTTTTTTAAGGAGTCGTTATGAAAATGTGTCAATTTATTTTTTTTTCTGCCAGTCCTGAAATGGATTTCCCTCAGTTTATGTAATTAACAATAGAGGTGGAAGAATTTGGGCCTCTTTTTTTGTAAGTGTATCGCCCAAAGAAAGAGTAGGGAAAAAGTCCGGGTAAACATAAACGAATAGAGTAATTTTCTTCACTAATTGCAACGTTCTTCCTGAAAGGAGTCATTATGTGAATCCGAGACCGTCAATTCATCAGTAGCAACAGCTTTGCTGGTGCCGCTGCTTTGCTGCTACTGACCATTATCGATTTTCGCCTGTTCCGACATTTCCAAGAAAAATTACTAGACGAATGGTACCATTATTTATGCTATTAGTACACCTCAACTAATTCATTGCAACATTGTCTAATATCGAAGTGTGTTGGGGGGATTTTCATCTATGGTGCTGGGGTGTGGTAAATTGCGGTGATTTTTATACAGACGCAGTGTGCGTATTGTTGCCATACCGACCTGTAGACATTTTGGGCCATTTGAAAACTGAAATGTACGTCAACAGAGCTGAACTTATCCAATTAAAGCTCCTTCCTTTATATCGGACTAACGAGCCCGGAAACATGCACTGATAAAGACAGCTCTCATTAACTTTCGAGTGTCTAATCTCCAGTTATATATCCAATTGTACAATTTGCACGTGCAAAAGACAAAGATCAACTTATATTGTATGCAATTAAGTTGGCGGGGGGTTGGTGTTGCTCCATAACATTTCACAGTGGGGCTGTGGAGACGTGTTTTTATTTATTGTCCTTCCCGAATATAAAATGGATGTGTTTTGAGGCGCAAGTTAATGGGCACACTGCTGAAAGGTGCTTATCGACTTAGTGGTTAATTAATATCTTTTGTTTTGTTTACAAAGTGCAGCACACCAGGGGGACTGGTTGGAGAGGGGGTTAGGTTATCATTCCACTCACGGTGTGCGTTTAAGGAGCTTTTCTTAATTGAATTTTCATAATGTAATCATTAGAGCTAATTTTATGTTTGTTAGTGAAATATTTTATGAGGAACAATACGAGAGAATATAGAGAACTCGGGAGAGTTTGTTGGAATTTTATAGTTTGCTGTAAAATTGTTTGTGAACAAGAAAAATTATTTTAATTAAGACTTGGAAAATACATTACTGGCATTGTGTTTGTGAATTGCTTGGTCACATTATTGAATTGGATCAATTGTATTCGGTCAGTCAGCATTCACGCACACACATTTCTCTAGAGGTTTTCACAAAAGCTCTCTACTCGGTGTTCTCCTCTGTGTGATGTGAATGTGGTGAGGGCCTTCTCGATAGAATCTGGGCCTCGTATTTTTACAAGTGCCTTGATAATTTTTGTGCGCTTTCTCTCTGGAGAGAGTTACGGTTTCTTGGGTTTTTTTCATATTGGAATGCATTTTTCTAAATAGGCCTGATTAATGGCGGGGCGACGAATTTGAACTTTTCTAAAGCTTAGACCTCAAATTACCATTCGGTCAGAGTAATTTGAAAAGTAGCATTTTTTTTGGATTGCAGTGTTAATTAATTGTTTGATCGAGTAGCAAATTGGCAAGGATATGTTTAACTTTAATTAAAGAAAATTTAAATAAGAGCGTCGGTTTTTAAGAGACAATTGTGTTAGAAACGTAGTTAGAATAAAAGAAAGAAGTGGAACATTTTAGGGAACTATTTGTTTTATCGTTTTTAAAACATCTCTTGCATTTAAACTGCTATTTATGTAAGGGGGAAAAGGACTGTTTGTGTGTTTATATAAAGAAGGGAGAAGAAATGGAGTTGACAATTGGCATACCGTCACAATCCAGTCATCGATGAATTCAAATCTACAAGTTGCAATACAACAATTACTAAACAAATATAAACCCATAACATTAACATGGGAGTAGTTTGATTTGTTGTTTGTTTAAATAACATTCCATATAATACATTTTCGCCCAAGTTTATGTATGTTTGTATACAAATTGTGTGTATACAATGTTGGAATTGTAAATGTTTATGTAATTTTATGTTTTTCATTCATTATTCATTCTTAATTTCGTATGGCATCTCATTATACGTTAACACAAAGTGTCACACGCGTATATGTGGTTAATTTGTCCACGAAATAGTGCCAGACTTTTGTGTTAATTACTCAAGTCGTTTAACTTTAAATGGTGACGGCCTGTAATAAGACTTTAATTACTTGTTTACGAAAAGTTTAGACAAAAAAAAATAAGACAGTCCAGAGGAGCGTTTATATGGGAATACCTAAGACATTACACAGAAATTTGGTTGGACACAATGGATTTCGAAATCGAATTTATGGGCTCATATTCAACGAAAATTGTTCATTATTTCAATTGGATTTCGGGGAGATCCACTATCAACTTCACTAGTTTCCTATAATTAAGCGCCACTGTATGTTTGCTTACAATCAACAATCGATTTGATTGCCACATAAAACCGGTACATAGTTTCGGTTTTTATTTGCAATTGTTTTGTGTGGCGGTTTTATAGTTAGTGATGCTGGACTCTGGAAGCGCAATTTGGAAATAAATAAATCGTCTTTAATGGGATATTTCTATATAAAATTAGCAACAGTATAGCAGAAGAACGGCAGAGGAAATTGTTATGTAAAATCTTTTAATAAATAGGCCAAAATGGAATGAAATTTGTTAAATGTTAGTGAAAATTTTAAAGTTTTCCTTGCCTGATGGGTGTTTTGTTGTATTATAGGAAAAGATTCCAGTAATATCTTGTGAAGAAAAGATGTTCTCGGTTCGCACACAAGTCTCTCGCCTACAGTCACAATTAAAATAATTACAGAAATATACACCGAGTTGAGAATAGAATTTTCCTTGTTAGAAAACAAGGAAAAGTTGCTTTTCATTAAATGTTATTAAGGTTGAATTTGGGTGTGAGTCGGGTTGAATTTTTCTTAAAATGTAATAAAATTTAAAGTAATATATCAGCTGTAACGGTTCGTTTACGCTACAATTAACGATATAATTGTCCAATTTCACAAGGACTTGACCCACTCGGACCCACTTACATTTCTTATTGTTAGGATGTAGGAGGGAAAAAGGAGGAAAGGCACTGGACCGTATGGGAAATCAAGATAAGAGGCCGTTTTGTAATTTATAGAGGTCACAATAGGAAAAATATTCCCTAATCATTTTTCCAATTTGATTAGTTCCATTTTAGAAAGACTCGATCAAGTTGGGGCGAAGTTTCAATTTTCTGCCCTTTATTATTGTTTATTTTGTATGATGGAAAAAAGAGTAACTTTATAATTGTAAAAATAAATTTAAATTGCTCATTTCTGCAAAAGTCGATAACAGAATTTGAAACACCAATGCATGTATAGGTACCTAGTGCCTTTTTACTACTTTAGCAGCTCTAAAAGGGACTTTGTGCATTAGTTTGAATTAAGCTGCAAATAAACAACTGTATTGAATCTTTATTTAATTAACGACCGCGTTAACTATGCTATTGCCAAACTACCACCAATACGCATCAATGAACACGTAATATTAAGCCATTGGTATTGTGTGAATTGAACATTACGGTACAGTATAAATTAACTTTTCTCATCTGCATCTGCATACAATCACACACAGCAATGCACAAAATACCAAGTACATATTACATAATGTAAAATGTAATGCATTTCTTTCTTTCATTTTTATTAATTTTGATAAATAACATTCAAAGAGATCGAATACATTTTTGAATAATAAACGTGTGTATGGCGATGATATGGCGCAAAAAATGAAATTAACAATTTATTACAAACACCGGACATGAAAGTAAATTTTTTAATTTGCAATTATCGGGAAATTGTTAATTCTGCCGTTACAAAAATAAAAAATTCATATAATAAAATAATTAAACTCATATATTAAAATAATTGAAAATTTAATTGTATTGTTTAAATGAATATAATATTTGTTTATAGAATAAAAGTTCTGATAATGTTTTTGTTTCGTTTAACAGTGGTAGGGAGTGCGTATTTATTTCTATGCAATTTTGATTTGCGTGTCAAAAATAGTAAAAAGCCCATAGATATTTATGAATGGCAGCCATTTTGAAAGAGATGAGAAAACAAGCCATATCTATTGTTGAAGGCAAAGTTCATAGAGTTGCAATGCAATAAAGGGATATTAAATTGAAAAGTGTGAATGCAGAAGTACAACCGTCACACAGCAGAAATGCCAACCGTTATAATTTAACGTTATAACGCTCGAAGACTTTTCCTTCTCTTCTCCACCAGTTTGAAATTGTAATGATATTGCTTACTGTTCTCTTCTTTAATGGGAATTATACATAAATATTGTAGTATCTTTACATTTTAAGATGCTTGGGAATAAAACTAGAAATGTCTTAAGGTTTAAAACATCTCCTTTCATGTACGTATGTGTGTGTGTTATCTTTTATTGCTGATCTTTATTATCATTTCAAAGGGTCTCTAATTAATTATTAAGAAGCCATCAAAGATTCACGTCTGCGAAATGTATATCCTATACATATACATATGCGGATTTTTTGCCCTTTCATTAAATTTGCATAGATTTTTTTTTGCTTTACGAATCCAGCACAATTAATAACATTGAATGTATACGAGGCAAAAAAAATGCTACAACTTTCCCTCTTGTAAAGGAAAATTGAAAATTTATTATTCTGGTGGTGTTCGATTACCGGAAAAGAATGAAATAAATTAAGAAAAGTTGTCGAAACTTCTCACTTAAAAATATATATTCATTTCAGTTGCTGGTGCGGTGTCTATTTAATTTCGTCGAAACAAAGACGAAAGGAAGAGACGGAGGATAGGGGGACAAGAAAGTTGCCTGAGGACGAACCGTAAGTATTAATGACATTTTTCACAATTTTGCGACCAAAGAAAAATGTAAATTGTAATTGTGAATTTTTAAAAATGCGAATAATAAGACCGTCCACCTGTACGGTTGAAAGAGTGGAAGACCATAGAGTTAGAGTAGATGGGATGGAGTTGAAACTTTTTATCGTCTGTGATTTGTTTGTTTCTTTTCTTACCACTTAAATATTTCATTTTAAAAGCGAGATAGAGTGCAATAGTGTGTGGCTATAAATAAACATGAAAGAAGTGTCCCGTAGCGACACGTTCACACTTCACACAACTTTGTGCGGCGCTGTTCCTCTTCCCAAAGACTCTTCTCGGCTATACACTCGTCTTCGGAGCGCAGAGTTTTAGGTTTTATCTGGAAGTAGCTTTTTACGCCGTCTGAAAGTTAATGAAAGTAAACTTAAAAAGACACAGTGGCCTGTTAAAAATCGCATTTTTTTCACCTTGCTCTTTTTGCATTCAAGAGAAACTTTTCAATTCGCATTAAGAATGTGTCCGCAATAGTGTCTGCACTTATTATTCTTGAGGGTGGCTTTTTCGCCGAATTACGTTGTAATCATCTACACTGCGGATACTTTTCGCCAGGGTACATTTTGATTTTCCTTATAAATCCTACTTATCTTGGATATATTCTGGACATTTTTTTCTTTGCTGTATAAATCATGTGTGTGCTTCTTCTTTTTCTGCATATATTTCTAGTTTTTATTATGAAACAGAGGGGGTGGCAATAAAATTGAAAAATGTGACTCTCAGTTTCAATTAGTTTTCCAGCCCTTTGGCCAGTTGTTGCACAACGGTGGTGGTGTGATCACAACTAGAATGTATAAATGTTTTGTGCTATATACCATCTCATCTGACAAATGTTCAAATTGATCAGTGGAAAAATAGATGGTTTACTTTGTAATCGATTCACAGGGGCCTTTATTATCTATTTTCGACGCTGTATTGTTAGTATAGAATCCATAAAATTTGCATTCCATTAACTCAATAGTTGCTTAAATATGTGCATTCATTATAATTACGGTCCGATGTGTGTACATACAGACAAAAGCGTTTTGCATTTTAATAATCAATTACTGTTTTCCCGAAAAATGACTAATGAAAGGGCGACCGCCATATAGAGAAGTTAAAATTAGCAAAATTATTTTTTAACACTTGTTAAAAGGGGGGCCAAATTTGTAATTATGTTCATTAGGGATATCTATTAGCCAAATGTTGAATGAATGAATTTTTGTATTGTCCTTCCTACACTTAAGTTTTTTTTCGTTTTTTGTTTCAAAGGATTTATTTTTTCCAATTCATTCAAGACTGGAAATGTGAATGGAACAAGAACAGTTTGTCGGCTTAAATTTAAAAGCTAATAGGGAAAATTTCGAAATTGTGGCAAACTTTGATAAGGTATTGCTTCTACACATTACAACTTGGTGTAAACTTACACTTGAGTTAATTCAATTATTAAGTTAACTTTGTTTTGAAAAGTATTTGACAGTAGACCGTGTAGTTTGCCGTAAACTTGTGTCAGCATAAATGGAATATTCAAGTATAATTCAAAGCGGCTTGCCTAACATTTGCACAGTCTCATCAAAATATTCCCTGAGTATATAAAATAATAGTGTGTGATGGCATAGTACAGACGAATAAAAGTGTTAATAATTTAAATATTTTCCAAGCGTTGTCGGGGGGCCATCCCCAAATCTGCGGTTATACTGGAATTAGAAACAGTCAGAAATAATTTCGGTAGATGCAAACATAAATATTATATTAGATTTTTTGCCATTCGGAATATCAGAAGTGAAAAGCGTTTGAATGCTGCATTATTACAGTTGACAGATGCCTTGCATAAACGACGAATATTATCCAATAACAGAACACTCAGCTTCATTGAATTTTAAGTCTCTCTTTCCATGTGTACCTCCAGAGAGGGAAAAAAATCGTTCCATTGTCTTCAAGCCCGAGAGCAAACAAAACATCAATTTTTTTTTATTTTCAAGAGATGGAAAAACAGGTCACACTATTGTAAAAGTATTGATTTGACGGCATTTTCCGATGGTATATGTAGTTATAAACAAACAATTATTTCGCAGCAGCAAACACACGTATATACGGTTCTCGGTTTTGTTGTATTACTGATAGAGAGATCGGAAATAAAGAAAAGTCAACCGTGACTTGGGGTTGCATTGAGGGTGGGAGAGAAAGAGAGGACAGGTCACAGGTTAATAGAAGCCGGTCGGTGTCGGTCACTGCGAGACAAATGAGACAACTGACATTTGATGTCCCTCTTTCAAGAGAGAGTTCATTCCTTGTGCGAGCTTTTCGCTTGGCAACTTATTACCTACAAACTTCCCCGTTTATTCTCCCTTTTCTTCTATAGTAGACCGTTTTTCGGGGAATGCTCTCGTCAAGCGAAACTAACGGAATTCATGTAAGCACGATTGCTGTTTGCTTGTGCCGAAAAGTTTTGCTTTGTCGCGGGTTTTTGCGCAAAAAGCAAAGAAGGTCCATTATTTCCAGCACAGCGTCATCTAGACGATAATTAGACTAGTAGTATATTAGTCTTGACGATTGGTTTTGGATAAATATTTGTTATTATCAATAAGTGGCGGATGATGAGGGAATACGAGTGCAGCAAGTAGGTATACCTAGTTTGTGTATCTACTTACTGTCAGAGTAACTAACAGGCAAGTTTGATGAAATTATTTACTCAGTCAAGGGTGGTTAGAGGGTGCACTCTGAGCAGCCCCCTCTCGTGTTATTATAAAATTGTGTATGTGAGGGTTGGAGATGTCTTGATGTATAACGGAATTTAGTCAATGTCGACAAGCTGTATGAGAGTAAAGTAGCTGCCATTCATTTATAAAATAACGGTGACAAGCACCAAGCAGCAAGTATAACGGCTGCTGACTCAGATATTGAGTTTATATAAGTTTGTATATACATATATATATATAAAATAATAAGTGCGACGTTTTCTTCAATGTCGCAAAATGGTAGGAAAATTTTAATTAACAATGTCACAAAGCATCATGTTTACCGTGTTTTTGAAAATAGCACACACAAAGGAGAGTGCACATGATATTTCAAATATTTATTTCTTATGTGTCGCTCTTAATTTTTCCTATTTTCTTTGAATGGGAATGGGGTCGTTAGTGCTGAATTTCCCAATGTTTCCGAGTAAAGAGTTTTTACGATTGTTTAAATGTTAAAACTATTGTTATGAGTTCGATTCTTTGGATTTTACTACGAAACTAAATTCAATTAGAATCGGAAGCACTTTTGATGTTTTTCGAAAGTTGGGGGGATGGTAGGTATAGTGAAAAAAATATGAAAATCTATGCGACAAGTTTATTGTGGTGAAGAAGAGTAACTCTTGGTGTTCCAAAAGGTATATATCCATTTTTCTTTATCGCAGACAAAAAACACATAAATATCCTTTATCTGTTATATCTTTTTGTGGGTTAAGAGCTTGAAAATATCGAAACAACTTGGCGATGTGGTGGTGGTGGTTTTTTTCTCCACTGCTGCTGCTGCGCTTCTGGAAATCGAACAAGGGGAGAGTGGAATTGTGGTGGTGGATTTGGTATATAGCAGTGGCAAACGACCCCTAAATTTGTATGAGAAATGTAGGTAAAGTAAGATTGGTGACTTTGAATGCGACTCAAATGATACGGAAATAAAATAAAAGGAAAACGAAATGATGGGGTTGATGGTTCGAGAAAGAAATTATATTATGACGGAAAAAATACGGTCCTTTAAAATGCAAGAGGGGTCGGAGAGACAACTGAAAAATGAACAACAACAACAATTTTCGCAGGAATGTAAGTTAGACAATGAGGTGGCATTTTGCACGTTTTGCAATAATAATGCAAAGAATTGAGTAGAGAAGGAGGACGGACAAATTGAAGCAATTTTTGTGTGCACTGTGAGAATGGTGTCTGGTGTGAATTTTAATGAGAGTCATGACTATAATTATGACAGTATTATATTAGAAAAGAAGAGGGAGCATGTGAAGAGAAAGACTTGTGAGCTTTTTAACTCGAAAACAATATGAGGGAATTCGTAAGTCATAATTCCTTTTACAGCCGTCATAAAAAAGCTCGAAATGAACTTTATGTTTCAAAGTGTTTATTTGATATATATTTTTCAAGTTCTAGACATAAAATACTGTTTATATGGGCTAGTGGGTTTAGGTGTTTACCACATCATTCTCTAAAGAAATGAGCGAAAAAAAACAGCGTACAGCGTGTTTTATTTAATTATAACCTCACTTTTCATTTGGATGTACATTCTTATTGTGTGTTGTTTGTTTTTCGCAAATTTCTAGCAGCGGAGAATTCTATATTAATGTGCGCTATTAGTGTTTAAACAATAGAAAAGTACATTTTACATTAAGTCGTAAATGTGTTCAGTGTCTGAAATGTTATGCAAATCGTTGATACTAATTAAACTGATAGCATAAGATGCTTTCCAACACAGCTAGAGGCATTATTATTCGACTGATTATTTGTCTCTCCGATTCTAGGGATGCTTTCAGATGCATATGTGTGTGCAAAGTTGAAATGAAATGCAACTTATTCCAGTGTGGCTAATGCTTAATATTGTAGAATGCAAAGGGTGGGGCCAAATTGAACTGCAATCGTTTCACTAATACTGTTTACTGTTCTGTTTGATGGTAGGAATCTAAAGCATCCCTGTCTGAATTGACACACAGAAACAACCCACCAGGATCATAGAGCGTTCCTCGTTCCCCCTCACACACACACACACACATTGATGAGTTGGTTTGAATTAGAGCGATATTTCTATTTGTGGATTGGTCTCTAGAATCTATTTGGTACAGTCTTTCCGATGTAATTCCACGGGTTCAAATCTGCGCAAGCGATAAATCTCATTTTATACGAAAGAAAAGAGGCTCTTGTGTCTCCCGAAAAACGGGAAGAAATGCCAAGAGACAGTTTGGGGGAATATATTTTGTGTCCTCAACTTATTGGCGGCGACTTGATTTAAGTCGCACCCAGTAATAGAAATAAGAGTTGTTAATATGATGGTCGGGATGTGGTGGGTTTTTTGTTCTTTTGGCCCCATACATAAGTGGCCACTCTATGAAATGAAAGGGAAATAATTCGTGGATTTTAATTAATTACATTTAATCTCATAAAGTATGTATTACGAGTTTGTGCGGGAAGATGGGCGCTCCATTTGGATAATTATATCAGAGAGACTGTGTGTGTGGGGGTAGTTTAGTTGAGTATAGAGTAGACTTTGGGAGTGATTAAATCGTAAAAAAGGTCCAATTCAGCGCTGTGTGTGATGCGAGCTCTAAAAAGGCTAGTAAAAAATTCAAATGTATTTCGAACCGAAAACTAGTGTGGCGCTCCTTTCAGGAGCAGTTGTTGCATTAGTGCGAATTGCAGGTCCCCAGCAGCACACACACACACAGTGCAGAGTGAAATGTGGGCCGCTCTCCACTACGACTGGAAAACGGACATAAAAAGAGTAGAGGGAAAAACGATGTGATATACGCGCTTTACTGGTGTGTTATTTGGAGGATGGTAGTGTGCCCCATCTATTATGGCCAAAGGTTTTATTGTTGGACCAGCCCAGGTCGGAGATGGGCGGGATACGTTTAAAACTACATTTATTGCTAACACATACTGACCAATTCCTAGTTCTATCCCTTTTTATCTTTTGGATAGATAAACGCGTGGTGGACGCGAGGAAGAGCTTAAGCTCCGAAATGAATAATAGATTGGCGACGGCCCACCGACCGACCCGTCGGTACATAAATGTACCTTTTAAAATGTTTAGAGACGCATAGAAGGAAAGGGTAGTTTTTTTCGTTAGTTTTCCATCATCGAGTATTCCCGTATTTACCAACTGTAATAACGTATTTATAAAGTCGGGTGCGGGTGGGATGTGTAAAATAATTATGCAACTTTTACGATTTCTTCACTGCCATATATAGATATTACTATGATAAAAGCGCGCGCGGGGCCACAAAATGCGATTCTAGTTTAGATACCATATAAAACCGGAATTTATGTAACGTATATTAAATTTAATGAAAATATGCTAAATCCTGAAAGTTTTATGATATGTGTGTGTGTATGGGGCGCGTCGATGGCGTCTTCAAACAAAGAGTTGTTCTCTCTGATTATGATTTAAAAATCGCAAAAGTTTTGTGTGCAGCTTTAAACGTGGCAATAAAGTCCGTCCGGGTCTAGGACCGAATTTACACACAAATATGTGATGAAACAATCTATTTCCACTGTACCAAAGGGAGGAAAGAAGAGAGGAGCGCGTCTCAAGTTATAAATGAGAATTATGGCAGACTAGGTGCACTTTTGTCTGCACTAAACACTAAACTCTACTACTAGAACATGTTTTTTCGCTCTCGATTTTTCCTGTATGTATTATGTGAGTGTGTGTGTATAGGTAAAGTAATCTAAAATTCTATTTTGCCATTATTGTATGTATGCACTTGAAGTGCATTACAGCCAAAAATGTTTGCTTTTAACTATTGAATCTATCGTGAAATGTAATTGCATTATATACAAGCATTTGAGTACTATGTACAATGAGTGTGGATGGGAAAGGATCTTTTAACATTAAAAATTTACAGTGTGTAGTATTTCGTTGTTAACCCTTTCACTGTTTTTAGTTGAGGCCATATTATATACATTATATATTAATATTTATTTAGGGTAATGGATTGTTATCGTTTTGTATATGGTATACCATATATGTATGTATACATATATGTATATATTGGTAGAAAATTGTAGATTTAGGCGGGAAAAAAATCTTTTACATAATTTCGCTTCTACCGTGCATTATAGATTGTTTACGTTTTTCCAAAAATAGCTTAAAGGCTGTTTTAGCAATTATAAAGGATTTACATACCTACCTACATGTACCTAAGTTTAGCTAAACATCCATACCAATATTACTAACGATAAAATTTGTGTGTTGAATCTGAAAGGGAAAATTGTATATTTTGTCGTTGGCACGTCTTGTAATGCCTTGTTGAATGCGGGGCAATCCCCCCTGTGTACCCCAAAAGCTTCTTTGAATGTTATCCACTGTGTGTGTGTTGAGACTTCAATTAAAACCGATTTATTGTGTTATTCTGAATACGTTCACTAGTTTGTACTCTGAACAGAGATATGCGCTTTGAATACACAAATAATAAAGTCTTTCCCTCTCATTCCATCTCAGCCCTTCTGTTATTTTCCAGCGATTTTCTATTCTATATAATAACACAATTTAAATGTAAGTGACAACAAGAGTGTCGTTGTTTAAAGAAGTTGCATTTTAATTAACTCAAAAAAAGCAAAAACGAATCTACGTTCTCCCTTTACATTGCTACTTTTTTTGCCTCCTTACTGTGTGTGTGAAAAGAAATTAAACCGGCTGAAAAACCTTTTAAGATGTTTTTAAAAAAAACCTCTTAATTAAGCCACATTTAAAAATGTATTTAAAACTTTTAATACGTCCAGTGAAATGCTTGAAATTCTGTCCGGTTTGTTGGGTGGAGATTTGCATATTTTTTCCAACATTGTTTTGTAATTTTGATTAAAAAAATGCCAGAAAACAGAAAACTGTTTGGGATGCGTGGAAATTTGTACATTTTACTACAATAACCATAATCCATAGGGGAAAAGAGCCCAAGTTCAATAGAGCACACTTGATGAATTGTATATTAGATTCAATAAATAATAAAGAATGTAGCATGGGAGTGCGATATCCAGTCATAGACTAATGTTACAATGAAACAACAGAGGCATCGTATTTTATGCGATTGTGGGCCCCACGGGGGGCGGTGGCCTAGTGGGCCCCACGAGCAACCACTGATACAGCCACTCTATCACTCAGTAATATTGTATAATTGTGTATATGGTTTGAAAATTAAATTTTGATTTACGCGATCAGTTTCGGGTGCCGATTATGCAATAAATATTATGAATCTTTTTTCGCATTTTGAACAGTTTTTAATTTGGCAAGCGTTTTTGTTGTTGCTGTTAATAATTTTGCTTTTTTTTATGTTCATAGCAAAAAGGCTATAAATTTTCGCATATGAAATCACATCAATTGACTCCATTGTAGCAAATTGTAAATAGGTGGTTGGGGAGGTGATGCCGGGGGGTAAACACAGTGTATGAGGTTTTTTATTAGACGTGAGAACAATTCCGTTAGTAAACATTTCAGTTTGTAACACTTGCAAGGAAATGTAATTGAAAACGGAACAAAAGGCAAAAGTTGGACGGAGGAAAATTTTTCTATTAAGTTTTGGTCCCTCGGATTTCTTTGTAACATCCGCGAGCACATTATGATTAGCCAAACAGCACACAGATTCGACGGGGGCGCCGGCTATTATACAAGTTTATAAATTTCCATCTAAGTATTTTAATATATAAATCATGATGAATTTGTCAGTGGAGAGGAATTTAAAATATTCACATTGATGATTTAGTGTGCTGTGTGTGCCGCCGCCGCCGCGCTTTCTCAACTATGCCAACCCGTTTAGCCTCTCTTCCTTGGCAGAGCAGGGGGCCGACCAAACTGACTTGCTTGCCCTGAACTTTGGCAGTGGAGAAAATTCGCGCCGTTATGGACTGCACACACAGTGTTGGGAAAATAAGAAACGGTTTCCGGTTTCCGCGAATATTCGAGAGAATGTTTGAGGGGGTGGCGCGGTGGTTGCCAAAAATGGGGCGCAAATATTATACGCAATGGCACCAACATGGGTATAACAATATTTCTCGGTAATCCGGTCTATAATAAAATATGTTCTGTTTAAGGGGATGACAGCGCGGATGGTTTGGGGGATTGGTGAGTTGCAACTTAAAACAACAAAAAATTTGATAGTGTGCGGTATGCATTTTCCTAATGCAAATTGATATGAATGTGTACAGTTACTAGAGTACTGAATTTACCGACCATACAATCGAATTGATGTAGATTAAAAAGAGGAGATGGGGAACTCCCCCCATTATCCAAATTGAATGCATTCGATACACTTATAGATGTTTCAAATTTAGATAAATGGCTTTAAAGTGTGCTATCACATGCAATAAAGTGTTCTTGGTTGTAAGTATGGGTGGATTTTTGGAATTTCGCTGTTCTCTGCGGGGACAACAACTGATTAGCGATTAACACAATTAACCGCACATAACCGCCACATACAAAGCCTTTATTTCTTCCGGATTTTTTCCCGATTCTCTCCCTTTTCCCTCTGAATGTGTGTGTTAGTAAAGTGATTGATTTATCTTTTTCGCAAACAGTGTTTTTGACTTGGATTAATTAATTTGATCTTCGGACAGACATACAGCAGTGTGGCCCTCTCTGAACACGTCTCGCTAATTTTTTTACCAGCACAGTATTTTGAGTTAGTGAAAGGAGCGCCCGAATACACAAGAGGGAATTTTATTTTATATCTTGTTATAGTATTTTGCGCGTTTTGTTCCCGCAGTATAGTGAAAAAGTTTTTCCACTCACACACTTTTATGTGGCGCCCTTTTATTTTATAACTATGTGTTGAGATTTTATATTATTATTTTCTGTATGGGGTAATTATAAAAAGGGTGCACACACAGTGAAAATGTGTGTAAGCAGGGGGACGGAACTCACACATCGTCCAGACTCTTTGTTCGCGCGTAGGTGAAAGCAGAGCGCAATTTTTATTACAATACCCTCGGGGGGCGCCCAGATAAAATATATATTTAAGTGTTATGAATAAATTTACATATTAACATATCATTATATGTGTTACAGGGACTTCGATTTGAATTTTTAATATTTTTTGAGAACATTTTTTAATAATCGATGATTAGATTAAAAAAGTTTTGATTAAATCCTTCTTCCCCGTTCGCCTTACAGGCTGACAAAAGTGTGTACTCTTTTTAATTTTTTAATTTGACATGCGACATGAGAGCAATAATAATGTGGTGACAGGAGAAAGTGGGTTCCCAATGGAAAATGGGTTTTTAAAAAACGGTGCAGTGTAAACAAAATATACTTAAAATTTCATTTTCTATGTGAAGGTACTCGTATATCTGTGTTCCCTACTCAGTTTTTTGGGTGTATTTCCCGGATACATGTATACAAGGCAAATATGAGCCCAGAGAGCAACCGAATAAAATCCCTATTTATTTAATTCGTACAAAGTAAATTGATTTCGATGGAAGCGAATTTTATATTTGTGAAGGTTTTGCATATAAGATGGGAAAATTAATTTTTTTCCAAAAACCGAGCAAAAAGAGAGTGGTTTGTAAACAAAATGTCAATGTGGGAAAAATGTAAACATTTAACAATTTCCCCTCAACGTGGGTAAAGGTATTATGAGTCGTATGGTAAATATGAATTCATAAAAGATATAAAACATTTTCCATACGATTAAATCGAAATTCTTCAAATGTTATTTGGAATATTTATCGTTTAATTAACAACACAGTTTTGTCAGAGAAAGCGATATAGCAGCGGGGAATTTAATGTAACATAGGCATCGCTATAAATAACGCAAGTGGAAAGAGAGGGGCCCGTTTGCTGAGCTTTTCTATTGGGTATCTTTGTAGTTCAATAAATAAAAGCTATCCACTGTCTTGAAACATAATGAGTTCGATTAAAAACAGATTAAGATTTAAGAAAAAAGACACGGAGAGCAATTTTAATTACTCACTGTCCCGGTGCTTTGCAAGGGGGGCACCCAGTATTCAAACAAATCAATTAAATCTTCGAAAGTTCGATTTTTTAGGTTAATACACGCTGTCCATATGGATTTCTTTATCCAGTGGAAACCTGAAAGCTCACCTGAATCTAACTAGAATGTCTCCAAAAACTTGATGAAACTTAATAAAAAATATTTAAAAAAATCGTTTTCCTTACTTTTATAAGAAACGAATTTTTGGATCATTAACTACAAGTTAATAAAGTTAGAACGATTCAATTATAAAGTCTTTTCGAGTGATTTTTTAAGTTAGGCCATGCCGTCAAGTTGCAAACGAAACGTGCAACAATAACGATATTGCGGTGATAAATGTGGAATTTCCGAAAAGAATGAAAGGGCCCACTTCCGGCCAACGTGTGTGTGTGTGTATAGTGAAAATATGAAATATCGCATCTAATATATCGGTTGAAGTGAGTTGGTGTTGACAAGGGGTTACGTAGTACCGTATCGCTATAGTGTCAAGGCCCTTCATCGATGCAACTAGCACACACAACACACAAGTGCAAAGAGAGAGCAGGAGAGGCCATCAGTTCAGAGGGGTTTTCCCGTCAAATGTCACATCTCTCGCAATGACTGATGATGGTCGACAATTTCCAGCAGGCTTCACAGTAAATGGACTATTGTCATGTCGGTTCGAATAAAACTTAAAATGATATGCCTAATAATACAGGAGAGTCAGTGTGGTGGTGCACACACCGGACACGAATATACATTGGAAAATCGACCATGTATTCGTAATTAGGACAGTTTTGCATTTCAAAGGTCCTCTTTTCCATTAACTTGCGATAATAATTTAATAAGTTTTCTTATTAAAAGAGGGCGAACTTTACAATGGTAATTGTGGTAAAAATATTTTACATTGTGTGGGGCAAGAAGGGACATGATGCTATGTATAGTATGATGGTGGTGGTTTTGGTGCTGGGGATGTGGATGAATTATTCAAAAGATTCACAAGAGAAAAAGAAAAACGATTCGATGAAAAATGCTCTAACGTTATGTTATTTTTTACAAATTTTTTGCCATTTATGAGTGATTGTCGTTTAAAGGAAAAAGTAAAAGAGAAAAATGAATGGATTTATATATATACATAATATATAGGTATTCGGTGTTAGAAGCAAGTAAGTGTAATGTAAACACGATATGGATACACTTTCGAGGTGGATATCTAAAATGGAACTAGAGGGCCGTTTCTGATATAATTTTTCCATTGATTTTTTTATTACTTGACAAGTTATCAAGCCATTCCGTGAATAGCTTGAACATCTGTCTAAAAGAGGGTGGTAATTGGCGTGATTTCAGTAGAGCTCTTTGATATTTAATTGTGAACTTTTATGTATTTGACTGAGAAAGCGTGAAGAGAGAGGAAATACTTGATTGATTTATTTGTTCGTCAGCGGAAAAAAAATTGAATCAAGATATAGATATAAAAATTCAAAGCAAAACATAAACTGGCATGAAGAAGAAAAAACGTTGCATTTTCAGTCAAGTTAATAAAATGTATTTGTCGTATAGTGTCTTTTTTCCTAGCACTTGTGTTGTTATTGTATGATGGAAACATTGACAGCCTTGTTTGTTATTTAGCAATCATTTGTGACAAGCTATTTTCACAACTGGAGCATTGTGTTCATGTACTTTTTTATAGCTTACCATTTGTCTTTGTAGAAATGTTCCTTTGTTATAGCATTTTCTGACTGTATGTGGAACCGTTCCATCGTCGCTCTTTCTCCCTCGGATCTGATGAGTTTTCTATATATACAACGGGCATATAGCCTGTTATTATTATTATTATGGATGTTTGTTGATTTGAGCAATATAATTGAATTCAATTTGTCAGAAACAGAAGTTTACAAATCATAACAAGCTTGTTATAGGAGAACATACCACTGAAGTATTACATGTGAAATGTAGCCAGGGTGCTGCTTTTTCCAGTTTGTGTGTATTTTTTTCTCTATACCCACTTGCTTCTTTTGCTCTCCCCCTGAACACAAACTTAGGAATGTAGCCAAGCGTAAATTCGCTCAAGTGGTGCATTTCGACTTTCGAGTTGCTCGTTTCGTTCTATTCATAGATAAGGTGAGGTCTTTAAAGGCCATTATAGTCGTTTTGGGCCAATTCAATACTATAAATTCAACTGGACTTTCGCCGAATATCGGCGTATAGAATTGGAGGAGTTTTAGTCCCGCTTTTTTCTAGAAGGGGGACCAAAAAACTGTTTGCATAAGTTTTCGGGACGATGGAAAGAATGAAGAAGAAACGACTCTTTGATAAAATATTTTTTTTCCAATTTATCAAATAGAAAGTGGACGCTTTGATAATAAATTTGCTGGACAAACTTTCCATTCACTTTAATTCGATTTTTTTCTCTGTGATGATTTCTGTGTTAAAGAAGAAGTTGTGTCATTATTAAAACGACAAAGTGGCGCGTGAATTTTTCATTTCACGTGGAGAATTTATGAGACACAGCACCAGCCAGTAGGAAAACACAACAACTTCCTTAATATATTTAAGAGGGTTAAGTGAAAATAATACGATGAACGAGAACGTGTGTACAAAACTATATAAAAAAGTCAGTAACGGATCAACTGTTGTCAAAGAAAAAGTTGCAGCCACTTCAACTGTCAAGTGAACTGAAATTTCGTTTCTTTTCTCTTTCTTAAATAAGCACAGATTAAAGGAAAGTGAGGTACTATCCATCTTCGAACGTAATGTCTAGATGACATTTCTCTGGTATAGGGAAAAAAGAATTCCAACACACAGAGAGAATGTTACGTCGTTTTTGTATCCTTTTCTCTTTTTTTATCACCTCTCCACTTTTCCCGAGTCCTTATTTAATATATATTTTGTTTTTCAAACTTTATATACACAGAAAGAGCAAAATCTAATGTTATTTTCCGACAATAATTAGAGGCTGAAATGTCTGAGAGGGAAAAAGTTCTCTTGTATGGGCTCTTCATTAAAAATTTTCTATTGGACCACTAAACGCACTTTACATCCTAATATAAAATGTTATCAAACGCAATAAAAAAACTGAGCAAAAGGACACACTGCAATTGGTAGTGGTAAGTGTGATGTGAGCAATGGTTTGTGCCTTTGGAAGTTTTTACACTTTTCACACAGCTGTAAAGTTTAATCTTTCATTTTACGGGTTTCGGGGGCCCAGCTAACATATGTTCAACATGACGCTATAAAATAATTAGACAATAAATCATTCGTGTGAGAAAAGTAATATTGTAGATACATATATATTTGATAGAAGAAAGAAATTTACTTTGTAAGCTGGATATTGGGTAAAACCGGCGCCCCACATAAAAGGAATTAAAAAAACACATATAGCTAGATATGTGTATCCGTCGCTTCGCCTCCTCATCCAAACTCCCAGCATTCAATATAATATTTATGTATATCCCTTGACATTAAATCAAAAGATAACCATAAATTCCACTAAATGAACCAGTTACCCATTCGATCACCACAAATTTATATTGTTTTTGTTCTGCCGTTTTGGGTTTCGATTCGAATTTAAAGTCTTTTCTTCGATACACATCGTTTGATGTATGTTTTCGAGGGGGAAAAATAGCAATCGAATCGGAGTTTTGTTTGTTGTGTATATGGAAATTGAAATACATACAATTCCGTAAACATTTCTTACGATAATTACGAAACCGGGTATAAATGCGCTCTACTTGACGAAATGGCTAAAAATGTGTGCAAACCTCCTCTTCACGTGTTCGTCTGCATGAGACAATTTACGGGCGTTTCCTCCCGCCGCCCGCAGGGAAACCAACACTAGCAATAACTAGTTTGGTAAACACAATTAAATTTCTGTTTGCATAAAGTTTTGCCTTTATGAGTGGAAAAACTGGACAAATAAAAATACTCACATCCACATAGACGTGGGCCACATTGAAGACCTTGTTAGGGGGCGACTCCTTCGGCACATACCTGTAGAACTCCACATCGTTGCGGTACCATTTAATGGTGTACAAAGCGACAGACTCTAAATCGTAAACGCAGGCGAGTGTAACGGTGTCCCCCACACGAACCGCCTCTGGGACTTTGATGTGCATGTCGCGCAGCGCTTCTGTAACAAAATTTAATTATTAGACTTTTAATATGTACGAGTAGAGAGCAAAAATGCAGAGTGGACCGCGACATTTAGAGCCATTATAAATTCCCCCTTTTATCCGGTATGTGGACTCCCTCAGGGGTTAACAAGAACAAGAGCGTTTATATAAGATTTTTTCTCCGTATTTTGTCCTGTCCCTTAATGGTCTTTATGGGATTATGGGGTGCGATATGATCGGGGAAGTGAAGACGTTGTTGGGTTTGGTCAGAATGTGTTTTCCAAGGATATGTTAAATAGTTTGGCAAATAGTGTAGTTGGCTAGTTGGCGCAACTTTGGACTTGTTAATTTATCTGGCGACTGATTTCAAAATCATTTCCAAGTGTGTAGAAAAAATGTGTAACCTGTGGAATGGTATAAATTGCAGGGGACCATTTAAAATAATAATTCATCTGAGAATGGGTTGGGGATTAAAATACAAGCAAAATGTATGTGGATTTTTGTTAAATGTGGCCATTATGCCAAAACATTACAGATATTAGTCCTGTAGGCCAGACAATGTGACTCTTGGTGTGGTAACACCTGAACATAATGGCACCCCTTTATCGACGTTCTTCTGACGATCATCTGACAGGGTGGTGGCGGTTTTTCATTAAATTGCCGACAGGGGGAGGGGGAGAGTTTGTTGGTAAAGTGAACTTTATCCATCTGTGAGATCAGTATGAAAGAGGTAAAAATAACTGGAGACGGACTCTATAGGAAAATTTAATTATCAGATAAAAACGTCTCAGAGTGGCAAATTAAAAAAACAACTGAAATTGATTCCATAATGAAGAGTTTTCATTTAACGCTCGCTTCAGAAAACTTAAAGGCTTATCACACAGTACGACGACCACTTTGTTTTTCCATTTTTTTTCTCATCTTGCGCTACCTACTTCTTCTTCGTCGTTTGTCTTTCGTCCTCACTTCGTTCTTTATTGTGCTCTTTTGTTCTGGAGACGGCTACAATGTTTAGCACTTCACTTTATAAGCTAATTAAACTTGGCTAATTATAAGCTAATGCTAATTGTTTTTAATTAACGATTCGCCAGAAGGATGAGCGGAGTTTCGTGAGAGTCCGACATGTTTGTGAATTTTGGAGAGGAGTAGCGGAGGGTAGTTGGCTTAAAATCGAAACATTATTTATAGATAGGATTAAAAACAGTTGTGTTGTTAATCAACGAGTGACGTTTTTATTCACTATTACTATCGCATAGTTTTTTGAGAGATAAAAAAATGCACTGCAAAATAACAGAGCCAAAACACTAAACACAACACACTGCATTAAAACAACGTATACACAATTTTATATTCAGCATTTTGTGCGCTTTTGTTGCTGCAAAGATTTATGTATTAATTCTGGGGCTTTGTAATGTTAATAAATATCGCTATAATACTTATTTTATTCAAATTAAAATAAAACAGTGATAAATATGAGGGGAAATTTCATTTCTTTGTATGCACATTGCCGCCAGCAGCAATTCCGTGTTTTCTACCGTTGTGGAATGGTTTTGGGGGGGCGGAATAAGGGGGGCAATGGAGTGCGAATTATCTAGCTGTGATTACAAGTGAACAACACATAAAACCCAGGTTTAATGACATTTTGCAGCAGCCTGTGCTACAATAAAGTATGTGTTAATTTCTGTAGAAAAGCTAACAGTAAAGACATGCTAAAACTTGCATTTGTCGCTATAAAAGACGTTCGTCGCTATTTAAAATATTTATTTCAATTAGAGAGCTGCAGTCGTCTTCCCATTAACTTTCAGACTGTCCAATAATCGAACTGTTTAGTTGTACTTCTCCTTTTTTTTGGGGGGCAAATTTATGGTCCGAATTTATGAAAAAGTGTATCAAATAAATTTCCTTTAAGATGTGACGTAACGACACAACGAATCCAATGAAGAAATAAACTTTATCCGCTTTTAACGAAATGAAATGTTCTCAAATACAAAGCGCCGCTACTATTTCACCAGATCGACATGCTGCTGGTTCCTATTTATTTACTCTATGTTGTAGACACGAATTGACCTCCCAATCAATAATCTTTTTTTGCTGTTTTCGGTTCTGTTTTACATCGGTCTGCAATGGACTCGAATAGGTCTGGTTTGAAATCAATGCGAATTTTTAGAGCAACTATTAGGTGATTTGATAAAAAAAATCGGAAAATTGATGAGGTATTGGAGTTGGAGGAATTAAGGGGGTGGAGGAGGAACTCTCAGGTGTGGAAAGCTATTAAATCTTCATAAAGTTTAATGCAGTAACCGAAAACCGGCGGTTGGATGCTAATCACACAACGATACACTCTGGTAATTAGTTGGGAGAAATTCACTGATTGAAATTTTTCATTGACAATTTTCCATATAGGTTCGTTGATAAGAAAATTCCTCTGGAGTATGAGTAATTAACTGTCATAGTGAGTTTTCAATAAAAGCAAGAGAGCAAGTTTTCAACGTTAAATAGCGCTGATAGTCCATAGTTTAATTGGAATTATTCTATTTTGTGCAAAGTGTAAGTACCTGGTAGGTATAATCTAATTAGAAAGTTTTACGAAATTAAACCGTTTAATATTTAATGATATAGAGGAGCATAATACTCTAGCAAAGGAAAAAGTAATCTAGTGTTTGTTGGCTTAAATTTTTTATCAAAAATATATAGGAATAAAAAGCGGAGGAGCGTGTGTGTGGACGCCATTTCATACCATCATACATGATTCGAGTTAGAAAAAAAAATAAAGAAAATTTATTTATCATCCGCCAATCCATTTTATTTTCTAAAGAAGAGAAAAATGACGTGTCATGACCATGAGTAATACAATGTATTATTTCATATTTTACAGGCACATAGGGACGGTGGTGTGTAAAATGTTTTTAGTGAAAAAAAATTATTCCGTCCATCATATAAATACTCGCTGGCACAACAGTATTCCTTAAAACTGATTACATAACATTATCTCAAGCCTCTTAAAATAAATGAATACTGGTAATTTTGAAATTGGCCATTTTTCCTAAGCAGTATTCGCAATTTTTTTTATAAAAAACGTTTTATCAACATCCCACCATCCCCGTCTGTGTCTACGGATTTCAATTTATATTTCATAATGGGAAACTGGACTCTGAACCCAAAATACACACTAATTAAATTCAATTTCTGTTTCGATAAACAATAAAAATAGTCCATTAAAAAGTGGAGAGAGTGAATGAAGAATTTTCATTGCGAATAAAATAAAGTGAATTTCCTCTATTATTGGTCCCGGTCAATTTTCTGATGCTTGTTGTTTTGTAGCGCTAAAAGGTTTCGCTGCTTTTATGTATGCTGCTGTTCCAATTCTTTGAGTGTGTGTTATATTTTGCATGTACACATACACACACACACATAAACTTCGTGTGCTTCGGGATTGCTTTTGTTCAATCAACAGTAAAGTACCAATAAATTTAATTAGCTCTGGTATATTAATAAAATTTGGTATAGGGGAGTGTATCGCCCCTTTAGCACGCAACTAGGCTAATTTCATTATTAAGCGCTGCAAGTAGTGGAAAAAAAACACAACCAGTGCTCCTGTTCCTTTGGATGGCTGTGAATAGTGGCTACTTCAGTTGGAAAGAATTGCCTCGCACTATACAACCTCAATGTATCTTTTCTTGTTCGTAAATATTACGTGACTGCGTTCAGTAAAGTGGCACTGTTGTCTCATAATTTCGTTACGACTTACTGGTGTCAATTTTCTATATCAGACTTGTATTTTCTTTAACTTGATTTCGTCTGTTTGGCTCTTTGAGTTTTGAAAATGAAAAAAATACAGGATATGTGAAAAAATTAAGGATTCTTTTTCGCGAAAAAACCGTTTTTTAAATTTTATTTAAAAGTTCCATAATTGGTTCGTAAACGAATTTATAGCGATCTTTGCCATAATGGTAGTCAACATGATTTAAATTCTTCATAACAAGCATTCCATAAACTTTGGCCGCTTCGGGAAATTTACTAAACAACTCTTCAGAGTCCTACAATTAAAAATATGGAATGTGAAATTCCTTTGGTATTAGAAAATTGTAAAGCGTTTTTTACTTTAACGGTTCCTATAGAGTCATCTTCGCTGGCCACCAAATAAATGGGTACACTTATGTTGGAAATTGGGTACTCGGGCGGTACGGAGGAGTTGTAATATTTTTTATTGTCTTTTTTACCGTAATCGTAAAAATCAAACCGGCCGTTGAGGAATTGGGCATAATGACCTAATATTTTCATTGATAATCCTCTGGGTATCTGAGTGGCAAGTTCTGTAAGCCATGTCTACTTTTCAGGATATTTTGGTACTTTAAAGTTTCTGACACTCACCGAATCAAATTCGTTTGGGGTCCAGCCTGAAGCGAAGCTAAGAAAAAGTATCGGGAAATACTTAATGGGGAAATGAAGGACAAGTCGGTACAAATAGCCAGTAATCGAATTATATCGAATTATAGAACCGATTTTAAACGCCCTGCAAAATGCCTAATTTCAGGAAATTTGAAAATCTGTTTTGAAAATCTATTCTTATTCTTACCATGAACGGTTTTATAAAAGGCCCTAAATACTTGCAGGGTGACCGTATGTAAGTCAATGAAGCGATATTTGACATAGGAATGACCACTTTTAAATGCTTTTTCGCTTCGTCTGGTTTTAAACTTGCATAAATAACTGCAGACGTGGCAGACTGCGAATGTCCGATGAGAATTAGTTCGTTATTTTTGGTAACTTTTGAGATGTATCTAACAGCTGAAGAGTAATCGTAGAGTCCCACCTCATGGAACGAAAAGTTCCAATATTCATAGTCATCAGCGGTCAAATTGACGTGTCCTTCAGAGAAAAAAGTTCCTCTTTGATTTGGCATCCAAACGTCGTAGCCTTTTTCCCAAAACCAAAAAGCTAAAGAATTTTCATCAATAACCTTTCTTACTTTTTTGCATTTATTTACCAACTGATGAGTTTCCTTGGCCAACCCAAATAAATGAGTCGACGCTTGCTGGATGCGCCAAAATAATCACCCCTTTTGGATTCTCTCTTGGAATTCGAAACATAAGCAAAATATACCCGTCCTCCGTGGTTACCGTATGATTTTCATATTTTTCTATGTGTCGTTCCAAAATAAAAGGCTTAAATTTAATTTAATAAATTAATTCATTCAAATTCTTTTATTATACCCAAAAGCTTACTGTATTTTTGCCCACATCTGGATTATGGAAACATTTCGAACTAACATCACTGAAAAAATAATCAGTAAACGTTGAACAGGCATTTTTATCAGTGAACAACGATTCGCCGGGTATAAATAATAATGAAATGAACCATGTCGTCGACCAAAACATTTTAAACTATAATATTAGGAAAAAACAACCACTTCTTTTTATACCTATGCCAATTAACAATAAAGTTAAGAACGTATACATATAATTCACCGATTATCTTATCAACCGTGAATATATATTGGGTATAAAAAAAAACCCATTATACCTACATATGTATATGGCAAGTAACCAAAGGAATGTCTTGTTAAATTAGGTTACGATGAAGGTTACATTAAGTCCTAATATTCAACTGTTTCCGAAATTTTGATGATGCTTTACAGATAAACTAGATGATATCGAGCTTCAATTACATGTAATTATTACAATAAACACGTAAAGGGCCTCAAGGGGTGTCCCTGAACATTCCTATATTGTCTTTATACGTTACCCATATTTATTGTATGAACTAGAATAGTAATTGACGTGTCACGTGTATTATCTAAGTAAATTGTCTATGGCTCTACAAACGCCATTAATTGCTATGCAGCATAAATAAATACAATTGGCTATAAGTATTTTTTAATGATAATGTTTTGTTTAATCTACAAATGAATAATTTAAATAGTCAGGACAATATGGCAATGTACGTGCAATTGTACAAACTATAAGCATCGTCTATAAACAAACTGCGAAACTGTCGCACTGCGAATTGAAGAAAACATCCCCATTCGCTAGCAATGCAATATATTTTTATATATGACAAGTTACATTTAAATAAGCAACAAAGTAAAACATCTCCTGTAGACCCGGAAATGATATATTTTTTACGTCAAGAATAATAATAAACCGGTCCATTACACGTGCCTAAATGTAATAAAGGCGACAATACCCACATAGACCGTCTTCTTTCTGACTAACTGTGTGCACTTGCTCTTATATTTTCCTCTTGTCCAATATTATAAGTAAACAATTTTTGAAAGACAATTGATAGGAGAATGGCAAAGGTAGTAAGTATGTAATAAGATGGGACATAATAATGCGGAAATATATTAGATTTTGTTGAATTTACATTGGAAAGGGAGGAGAAATCAGAAAATCCCCTGCATACCCTCTGTATACAGATCATGAATTTTCTATGTAATTTAGCGCTCTCCATACAGTAGATTATTATTCAGAAAAAAAAAACAGCAAATTGGGAGCCACACGAGTAACAATGAATACATTATGATCACTTCAGGGACCTACTAGGTGGTTGCTGTTTTGGAATAAAGAAGTGAAAAACACACAGACCTCTTGTAGGAAAAAGAGGCAAAATTGTGTGGATTTTTCTTAGGTTTGCTGGGAAGAGAGGCGAAATTGAAAAGAAGGAAATGGAGCTGTGCCTCGCTCTCCAAAGTGTGTATAGACATAAGGATGCAGTGGGGAATTGCAGTGTTTGCAATTTTATTGCATACCAAAAACTTTTGGCAGAAAATTAATCAATAGTTTCAAGTATGGATGTATGTGTGTTAATTTACAAGTATTTAACAATTTGTGTGTGAGTATACAGGATAAACAGTGCGGATGCCTGCCTAGTTTATCTATCTTCCTCTAGCACTTCCCCTTTTCATCAAATTCTACAAAACTTTCCTCATTAGATACTGCTACAAGTTAATTTTCGTTTTGTTTGATGAAAATTCTTGTTTCAAGAATTTATAATTTATTGTCAATTATAAACACAAATTTCCAAACGAGATATTTATATAAGTATTAATTGAGATTAGTTTTCTGTGCGATATTCGGGGAGAAAGTTCTCTACAAATCTGAACGGTTTTTTAATTGATTTGCTCGCAAGGCGAAAGTCTACTTAGGATTAACGGTTATTCGTGTGCTTTTTTTTTGAAAAACTTGTAGAAATCCGAAAAGTTTACGACAAAACCAGAGTGACATTGGTTTGGAAACTTTTAATCGTACCTTCTTTCTGGCCAACAGAATTTAAAATCAGCCAAAATCGAAGTTGTCTTTGTAAGAGAGAGATGGTAAAGTGTATTTTGCCTGCGTTGGTCGAAACAGTTTAACCTTTTACTATGTGTTTGTTGACCAACTTGAAATTGCACAATAAAAGGAGCTGTTAAGCAAATATTAAAACGAATTTCCATGGTAAGTTACCTCGAGTATAGTGGGATTATTGTGTGCACATGACTGAAATTGTTGAATAACTAATTTTCTCTTGGAAAATCTAAGGCGATATTATACTGCTTGCTTTCTGATTGCATGGACCAATGGTCATTCCGACACGGTGGCCATATTAACATATACAGACGATTTTACTTGTGAATGTAATTTTCTAATTAAACATTTTCAAGTCTTCTCTCAACATGGCCGGGAATATTTGTCTAGGTGTGTTAGACGAGGCCCACTTTGAATACACCAACCTAACTATGTTAGGTACGGGAGCGCTTCGGCCACTAGCCTAGTAATTTTATATGATTAGGGATGGTCGAGTGAGTTGCGGCCAACAAGGTGGATGTAATCAGGGTATCGGTCTCTGGGAATTTGCACAGACTAACCAAACTCGAGTAGATCACAGAGGGTCCCTTCTTATATGTTCGGTCAAGTAGGCTGTGTGCGGGGAAACTGTGAAAACCGCGATTTTAGTTCTAAATCCTGTCGTCAGAGATCGACAGTTCTATTTCACAGTCAGTTGTCAGAATTCTGCTTTTTATGGGGGGACAAGACTTGATTAGTCCGACTGTATAATGGAGTTTAGTGGGCAATCGAGACAAATAAGTAGTTTCCGTGGGAAACCACTACCCGAATTGTAAACGGGGGTGTTTAAAACGAAACTAGGACTTCATTTGGAAAAACAAATGGGAAATTATACGGCAAGTTTATGATTTGACGGGGATAAGAGGGTCTCGAGTATGTTGTTGGGGGCGCCAATACACAAGTAGTGTAGAAGGGTGAGTTGGTTGGTTTTTTGGGGGTAATTCCCACGGGTGTTGTCTAGGAAAATGTGCCACAAACTGGCCAGACGCCAACTGGGGCTAATTTATTTACAGCTAGAAAACGAACCAATTTGACCGCTGTTAAATTTTACTAATACGTCTTGTTATTGTTATTAATGTTGTTTATGGGGGAATGGGGGGTCAGGTTTGGAAAGTAATTTAAAAAGTCATTATACGGCGGACGGTGGCGAATAATTGAATTTGGCTGGGATAAAAACGTGATAAAAATATTCATTAGAGCGTGTGGGGGATGCGCGGAAAATAAGTGTACGATGATTTTTAAATAGATTTCCCATATGATATGGAGGGATGAGCACGTGAAATTGTGATACTGTGTGTAGTCTGGCTCTCTTTGCTGGGATGCATAAGAGGAAGAATGAAATTTAATTTAAAAAGTTGCCAAACAAAATCTAAATTAAATGCCACTGAAAGCTTTTGATTTAAAGTGAAGAGTAATGATTAAAATGTATAAAAGTGCGGAGAGCAATTTTTAATAGAAGTGAGAGGCAAAATGTGAAGTTGGCGGGGGGCGAGAGGCCTCGGCGCTTATTTACATGAAAAATTACATGTTTCCAACCTTGGCTCATTTAAAAAAATAAATTGAATATTCTTTATTAATAGTAGTAGCAGAAATATTTTCTGAGAGACGACGAGGGGGGGCTAGAGTCTGTATAATGGTATTTGAAAACATCAACAACGATGGATAGAATCTTTTTTATTCGTGTGCACACACACACAGAACCGACAATATTAAGTACCTTTTTAGGTTTTCGGGATTAAATTATCTCGGGTAGGTTTTTTCTCAATGATCCAGCGCTCCTCTCTTTCTCCGCGGCCCCTTATTGCCTTATTACACAAGAAATTTCATAATGAATTGGCTTACTTGAAAAATGATTATGGCCATAAATTGCGCCAGAAATACATCATAGTCTATATACATACACACAGGCGGAAAAAATGGAAAATAAACAAATTACACTTTGATGGTATTTCTTTGGGTCGGATTTCCATCGTTCACCCCTTTGTTCGACGGCGGACTATAAGAAAGTTTTTCTTCTTATACTGTTGGACAGGAAAGTTATATTAAAAAAAATTGAAAACTTGTGTCTCACCAAGACGTATTTTCAGTTTTCAGCGCGCATTTTTTTACCCCCTACAACACGAACGAAAGACGAACTTTATCTACATGTGTTTTAGAAAGAAGGAAGAAGGTTGTTGGTTAGAAAGGGGGTCACATCTCTCCATATATGATACATGTATAGTGGTGTTGTCCTGCTTAGTATTTCGCGAACATATTTTTAGCGAGCAAGACGCCCATTTATTATGCTTTAGTTTTTTAGTTATGTGTGGGGACCACATCCGCTTTACTATGCGACTGAAATATTAATGTGGCAACGGAATCATATTTCAAAACGTCATATTTACCCCAGATATAAAGGAATCCATCAGAGTTCCGTTAAGATAATATATTTACAACATGTTGAAGGCGATTTATTAGCTTTTTATCTGTTTTTAAGTAAAACACTGACGAGTATCGGTCGCTGCATTTCGGGACGATGTTGCGAAGGGTGAGGAGGCGACCCAATAAACCGGGACATAAGTACACGTAATATTTCATAATGAACATAAAAAGGGGACGGCTAATGAGATTATTAGATCCGAAATTAAATTTGTCTGTCTTGTGGCATTAAAACGGTTGGAGAAAAGCGTTTCTATGGCGTTACTTGTGGTTTTTGTTTCATCCACAAAACGGGTCGACGGTTCCATAAAAATGTCCATCGTCAATATATATTGACGATTTGTGCAACAGTTTATTATTTAGTCATTCAAGTTAAAAGAGTATAAATTTAATGTTATAAGTTTTAATTAAATAGCTGAGACGTTTCTTGATACTTAATCAAGTTCGAAGTTTGTTGTGAACAGGCAATGGGGGGAGGCGACTGAAAGTTTCGTTTAACTTTCTATATAATCAAGTATAAGCTTGTATTACATAAAAGACGAATACTATTGTATGATTGATGTTGGATAACGTGTCATTATTGTTTTGATTGACATTTTGATAAGTTTACCAAAGGTATAAGTTGTGTATTGAAAGGGGTGCTACACCTAACCTACATATAAAAGAAGCAGGAAACCGTTGGGGTGTGTTGACGTCGCTTTTAAAATTCAATTGGATAATATTCTTTATTATGAAAGTTTCTCGGCACTAATAATGAAAAGAGTCGCTTTCATAAATATTATTCAGTTTAAGAAAATGTATGGGCATATGAATTACATTATCAAGCCAGGAAAAAAGTCAATAACTCAGTGATGCATACATGTTGTACGTACATACACACAAACATAGTGAATTTATGAATAATGTATGAGTACAACGCATATACGAAAACATAAAATTGAAAATTTATTAAACTTTATCAAATTGTTCTAAATATAGGAGGGATCAGTTGAAAAATTTAATTCAGAGTGGAGAGGCAGTGAAATGAGAGTGCGAGAGTTTAGATATCCTGGTCACGGCGCCACATAGTAACCCCACCAATAGCCGATAAACGTCCTACTCTGTTTTTGGGCAGCAATTAGCTCACTTTTTTTTCTAAAAACAAAAAAAGCATACTATCTGTCCAAGTCAATTTTCATGATAAGAGATTGATCTTTGTTGAAATAACTTTTTTGGCTGTTGTATTTATTCAAGTGAAAAATGGGAAACAAGTGATGAAAAGGGTTTGTTCTCATCTCTCTGTCAATATTCGATGTTGGGTTATTTTATAACATGTCAAAAACGGGCATTCTCCTTTCTTAACACCAGACCAGTGTCACGTCAGCAAGATTTAAACACGATTTAGTAGCGTATTTTTGATATTTAACTGTATTTGTAGTGTTATTAACGATGAACATGGAGATAGAGCGAAGGATTCTTGAAAGCGAACTGTCACATCAACAAGATATGCATTAGAAGAGATTGCATTGTACACAATGACGTCACGGGCTGTGTAGGGCGCCATCTATTACCTTAAGTGACACACTAATGCCGCAAATTTCAATCCTGCTGTGGTTTTTTCTCTCTCCTCTCTGTTCCTGTGTTACATTGTATTCCATTTTAGAATAGCACTTAATGCCTTCGACATAAACGCTTTTCATTTTGTAATATGACGTTTTTCATTTTCCCACTTGAAAAACCGATGATGAATTCACAGATAGGCATATGCTCGTATGTGTGTGTGAATTTATTGTTTTCACGGAATTGTAATTTAGTTTTTCAATAACAAAGTATATATTTATTCTACTCATTGTTTGTCCCCCACAGTATTTGGATGGTGTGTGTTGTTCCGGATGGAGACTAATTTGACTTGTTTATTGTACATCATTTATTTTGCACCTTTACACAAAATTGAAAGCAAACATTACAAAAAAGGGGCCTCGCACATTATATTATTAAGGGGCGATTTATCATTCCGTTGCTGGCGGCATAAAAGCGTCCTGCATGTCGAATACAATGTGTGATTTTCCTCTCTTCTTGGGGAAAGTATATTTTTCAATCAAGTGCAGAGAGAGAGTCGCCTTTCTGTCCTTTTTACAAAAATAATCATCGCATTTTTCCCGCATGGTTATAATAAATGAGAGTTGTGTGGTAGTGTGGAAATTTGCGTTTTGCCATGTATGAATTTTTCCAGCGAGCTTTTCAATAGGCTCATTCGACTATCAATCATTCGATATTAGTAATCGACAAATAAGGTTAATGGATGAATCACTATAAAGTTTCTTATTTTCGACAAGGGGAAAGTTTTTCCAACAAGGAAAGTGTGTTTATACAATTTTCCGATTATAGAAGAGTGCGTTTCCTCCTTAAATCCCTTAATAACCGTTGAGTAGTGTGTGTGGGGATGACGAACGTTCGTTACAAAGGAAAAACGCCGAACATTGAGCATTGTAGCCGTGGCGCGTCGGAGCACTTGTTAATCGCTAGAACACTTTCCCATAAAAGATAAAGTCGAGAATGTATCCGGGACGCTTGCATTATTCGATAATATAGAGGTTATATAGCATCATTATATTCAAAGTTAGCTAGTCTCTAACGCTTAAATGAACCATACATATTTTATAGTGTAAGTTATTTTTAATGAGCATAATCTATTCGGGGGGTGGGACTGAATATATACGTCGTTGTGTTGTTGGCTGGGGGATGATATATTGTGTTAAGTTAAAATAACGTTGAATTGAATCAAATTTATATGGTAATTTATTTTACTTTTAATTGCATTTATAACACTGTATTATATGGCGAACATAATATAATTCAATAATGTGCAGTATATTAGAGGGGGTGCGCTCGGCGCATAGTTATTAATTGAACACACAGTGCTCTGGTTCCTAATTAAAATCGGTCTAGTATTTCCCCATTACCCCATTCCACCCACTTGCGTATATAAGGTATTTGTCTTAGAACAGAAAACGTGATTTTGTCAATTAGAAGGCGAGGAGGTATCTGTAAAAGTTCCGATAGCTATCGAACGGACGCTGATCGACGTGGGCATAAAATGCCCCTAATAAGCCGGGTGGGTATCTCGGAACAATCGCCTTGCCTTTTGCCTTTGTAAAACCGCAACGCAAGCATATAGACAGTGTATAGAGATGGATTGAGAATGGAAGGTGAACTTTAACACTTCCTATGGGATAACGTTACACTCGACACTGTGCGAGTATCTCTAGAGAACTTCTCACTGCATTTGCTTGATATCTAATACCCAAATGAACAGATATAAGTAATAGTTATTCTATATGTGTTTTACGGACCAATAGGATCTATATAGAGAAGAGGAGAGAATGAGAGTGTTGGTTGGAAATTCGATCCTCGGGGGTCCCCTCATAAATTGAGTTGGTGCGCACACATGAAAAAAATAACCAAAAATATTATAGAAAATGCGTGGGTATATAGAGAAGTGTGCCATAACCAATCCATTTTAATGGAGTTTAACATTTTTTTTTGCGAGAGCAAAGTTTTCTCGAGTCGAATTGTTTATGAGGGCATGGAATTAAAAACACACATCCAAAAACTGGAGTTGGAGAGTAAAGAGAGTGGGAGAAGCCGTTATCTGGGGCTCTTTAATTAGAGAACATGCCGCCAATCTATAACATAAATGATAAATTACCATTCTTCGCCTTTGAGTGCTTGTTCACATTAAATACGATAGATACAATTAAATTCATTATGATTTTAATTAAAATTTTGACGTGACAACTAGATTAACAAACTTTGAATATTTCGATTTCCTTTTATCTCTTTGCCCTTTCACCCAAATGGGGAGTTTTTAGAGTCCTTAGTGTGCCTCTCGTAAAAGGGTTCGCGTTTAGACGGTTGCACTTTTTGTTAAATTGCATTTTTTAATCAGTTCGACTCGGCAAATAGTCGTACCATTTGAAAAGTTAACTGTGTTCCATTTGGATTCCGAAGGATTATACTATGCTGCATAAATTTCTGTATACTTTTTCAAAACGAAATTAGACAATTTAATTCAAAAATGAGTAGAAGAGAGACAAAACATCATCATGTGTAAATTAGCGTACTGGTGAAATGTAAGCAGTTTTCCACACAAACACATCCATATTCAAGACTGTGGAACGCTGATGTAAGCGTTTTAAGGAGGTTACAATATGGTATCGATATTGCACTGCCGCCGGTGGGTAAAGAAGAGAGCCCGTGAGGGCTGAAATTTCTTCCCCATTATAATAATATTGCTATTCTATCAGTCTTTATATCTATGTGAAAAAGAATTGTCCTCGAGCAAAAATATATAACACACTTTTCGGTGAAAAGCTATATGATAATGATTTTTTCGATCCATAATTTCAAATTTTATCGCCGCTAAAACTCACATTCACTTCGGGGTGTCACATTGCGAACAGTCGACTCACTTTTATGTACCATTTTCCAAAGAGAGAAAAGAAGTCTCCTTGTAGATATATATATGGCTGTGTATTGTTTTTATTTTCCAAGTGAATAGTTATCTTTTTTTATTAGTACTGGCAGTGTATTCCGTTCGTTCTCGGCTTTTTTTCATTGCAAATCCACCAACAGAGAACAAACATAAATTGGGCGGATTTTTTACGATTCGATTTACGTTCCACTGATGCAGTCGCCGAAAAATTAAGTTCTATTCTTTATTTAATTATGATCACATATTTATTGGTATTTCGCTCAATTATGGATCGTAAGAAGGTAATTAATGTGATTTTGGAGGGGATAGGATGGAAAAAACGGATCCTTGAAAGATGAATATGTGGCAATTTTGCGGAGAGTCGAGCAATAAACATGGCCCAGATAGCAACTTAAATAGTTTTATCAGATTATTAACAGAAATGTGGAATTAGTTGCCATGTATCTTGCAGATTTAAGTGGTTAATCGGTCAAAGACCCTTCCACTTCCACTCTGAATTTATCTCTCTATTTGCAATTATACTTGAGGAACAACAAAAGTGTTTTGTTGCACAATGCAAATCTAATATGTTTTAGGGTGATTAATTAACGTTTGCAGGAATTCCTAGTGCTAAATGGACGCATATATGTGGAAGTATGTTAATTTCTGAAAGTGATTTATTGGTGGTGCTATTATAAGCAGAAAAATTCTGGGATATGCCATTGAAAGACGATGTACAATTATACATTAGTTAACTTTCAAAATGGATAAAAGTGGCTTTGTCTCGAAAATTGGATATCTTGTATGGGTGCGGGGGATGGCGCTCTTTTCTTTATTAAACTTGCCATTGATTCCCGAGAGAGAAAAGAGGAATGAATGTTTCTCTAATTCTTTTGCCTAGAGAATAATGATAAGAGTTCATTTAAATAGTGTAAAAGACTATAGAGAGGATTCGCATATAAAAAGTATTCACTACTCTATATATAACCCTATTCATTTTGCTCCACTTCAATTTATTTAAATTACACCCATTACGTCCCTGTTAAATCTCATCTGCTCTCTAAGAAAACTCATTTTATTTATACAAAGTTCTCCCTTCTTCTCCTGTTCCGAGTTTTTCGTCTGCAGTCTTCGATTTCCCAGATAATCGATGGCATGTACAAAGGGGCATTAATCACCTGAACAATAACATTAAACATGTATATGAGAATATGGATGCTCTCCAACGGCCGAAAAAGAAACACTTGGAACGAGAGAAGAATTGGAATCCTTTTAACAATGTGCAACATTATTAAACAGTAAACGCTTACCGCTTTTTCGCTATCATCTCTCGTTTGTCGTTTGTAAAGTTTCCAACAATTTCCTAAATAGTTTGTTTTCTACACTTTTATATAAACTGCGCAAAAGTTTTATACAAAATAGATAATCTACTGATAAACTAGTTGCCTTTACGCTCTGCTATTTCACTATAATAGATTCCCATTATAAATGAAATAAAGTTAAATTTCTAGTTACGGTTTTTCCTTTTAACAATTAGAGGATTTTCCTTGTCGGGCTCCTCTCCCCGAGAGAAACACACGCAAAAAAACCCTAAAGCGCATTACGTCAAGCATTTAGTACAAGTTTGCTTACTTATTGTTCACTCTCTCTTTAGTGTCCGTTACTCTCTTGTGTGCCTTTGTTTCACTTCCTTCCGGCGTTCCATGTTTGTTTTGCTATTATTTGAATACATTTCAAAATTTTTCGGTATAAATCGCATTGTTTTGCCTTAGTACAATGTGCACAGACGAGAGAAGATGGAAAAGGAGTGGAGAGTGGCCCCTTTCACAGGGAGAATAAGAATAACTTAAGTTCTTGCCCTCCTGTGCATTTTCTTTTCATTCATAATCACAGAAGTTGAAATGATAAATATACGCCACACTTTTAACAACCGTTTTCGTGTGTTTTTGGTTTTTCAACTTAGTAACAATCAATTGTTGGGGATTGTCCAAAAGGGCATGGATATCAAGTGTCACTTAATCCAACCTAAACAAACAGTTCGAATGTTACATACATGTCCAAACGCAACAAAAACCCCCAAATCTATTTATTTTACCTTTAATAATGATCAATTTTCTAGAGAACAAGTTGACGGCAATGCGTTGTTTAGCGATAATTCTGGGAAGGTTTACACAACTAGATTGAAATCGGGGATATTTACATTGAAAGGTTCGTAGATTAACCCTTTTAGGATATATTAAACATCCTTTTAAGTGCTTTATTTATGAAATCAAATAATAATGTCGGATGTAGGTACGGTTTTTGGGACAAATCCAATCAAGATTAATACTCTCCTGTCTTTTGGAGGGGGGAATTAAATTGGGGGGCCAAGTGATTTTTTAAAGGAAAAATATCTGGCTGAAATAAGAGAGCCCATTAACAGCAATATTAGTCGAAATTACATAGGGAGTGGGGTGGCTGTATAATAAATTAGGAAAGTTTTATTGAAAAATGTGTATCTTTAATAGTATGGCCATTTGGGTTTAGTTCGGTGTTCGGTAAAATGAAATATTAAGTGCACATCTGTAACACATGATATTCCAGTATGATTTTGATTATAATAGCGCGTTATAAATACCCCAGTTATTAGCATAAATGATTAGAATTTTCGTTAATGATTTGTACAAACAGTAAATGGAAAATGGAAATGTAGCCCTATAAAATCTGCAATACATCATCAGAGAATACAATTTTAATGATCAAGCGAACCGTTACAACATTTTCTATGGCTGTATATACTGCGCTGTATTTTCAAACAGGGGGTCGAAGGGCGGCGGGCCCCAAAGAAGTACTTTATGTACGTGTGTGCGGGAAACGAGCTATTTACTGCCACTTCTCTCTGATGTGAAGAATATAAAATTGAAGCGAATTTATGAATAAGTAATAAAAATGCGAGCAAATAGTATTTGTAATACAAATTTATTCCTTGTGTAGTTTTTCAGGCTAGTTAAAATCTAACATTTTGGACATTTGCTAGAAACACCAGCAGCAATGTGTGCATGTTGAGGACATTCTTAAAGAACAACTTTAAACTTTCTTATACATACAAGTTTCGGAAAAGAAAAGAAAGTCACTGTTTATTTTCTTAGTGCGCTTTCCACACACAGAGGGGCAGATAAATATTTTATATCACTCGGGGGACTTTATAAGAGGAAATATTATTTTTTAATTTAGAAAAAAAAACCGTGCCGCTTAAGAAAAGGGAATAAAGGAAATGGAAAAAGATTTCTAAGTGAGTTAATTAATTCGATAAAAAATCGGGGAGAAAGACAAGTACCTGTAAGCCGCCCCTGTGCAACACCTTCTTCACACCGTCAATTATTAATGCAGGCCCTTTGTACGGTGTACCTTTTAATCTGTTATGTCTTTTAATAAGACTTGGTGAATGTAACTTATTCACTTAGGTTGGGGAATTTGACGTGAATGAAGAGAAGGGGTGGCGGCGGAAGAGCCCAGAGTTTCAGCTACTAAGTTGACGCATTTGCCAAAAGGCACACACTATGACACACAAATTCAACATTCCCCCTTTTACAAGTTGGAAATCCCCAAGTAAGCAGATATTTTCCACCTGCTTGTAGCACATTTTAACCTTTTTCCAACCGTACACACACAACCAGTGTGTGTGATGTCGAAGAATAGAGAAGGAAATTTGCACTTTGAGCAGGTCTCGGATGGTAGTGTGTTCCCTCCATTGATGAAGTGCAATTTTTCATTCGAAAAGGTATTAGGTTAGAGAAGCAGGGGGCCCTCGGCCAGGTGACCGAATAATAAATTCAAATGCGCAAAGGACAGAAACATGTAAGAGCGGACCATTAGGGGGAGTCATTTATTTTTCGTTTAATGGCCATAGATTTAAAGTAATTTATTTCATTATGAATTTATAATTACAAAGTGTAAAGTAATTTCCCTCCTTTGTGAGCTGTTTTAAGGGAAGAGTGGAATACATATACATATACAGTCATTTTATTTAATCGCTATAAATTGTCTAGCGGGGGGCCGCATATTTAGATTAGAATGTCTTTTTCCCCAAAGCACACAATTCTTGTAAGTCGTGTGTGAATTGGGTATTGATTGGTTGTTTCTTTGCCAAAAAATTTAATTCCAACATTTTTGTTGTGTCACACACGAGACTGGGTATAGAGAAAAGTGATGCGGGGGGGCCAGAGGAGTGTATAGTAGAGCGCCGCCGTTTTAGAATATTTACGATTATCATTCGGTTACGATAAATAACACGGAATTGAACATAAATTGAAAGATGTTTCACACCCCCTTATTGACAGAATAGAAATGTAACCACTATTCTTGGGGGCACCGCCCCTAGGAAACTATCGCACATAAATATATTGTACATACAATTTGTAACTGATTTTGCAGTGTTTTATTTCGGCTTTGGCCGGATTTATGGCGATAATTGTGATTATTTCGGAGATGTACCGCACCCCAGTTTCCCAACAATCCACCCGATCCCCAGTTTAGAGACAAATATACATGTAGATTTTTCTATTGCTCCACTATATATCAGAGGAATATACTTGAAAGTAATTTTAATGTTTCCCCGAATGGTCCATAAATAATTCCACAGATAAACTACTCCACCAAGAGAATTTTACACACAATATATTCTATTATATTGATGGGGAACGGTGGAGTTTGTCATTAGGTGACCCACTGTACTATTTTTCATTCGAAATGTACGTGCACGTATTAAAATATTACGCCACATTTTTTCACTCGCTTATATTTATCGATATTATTAAATATCGTTTTTCCCAGTAGCGAGAGTATTTATTGGAAAAAAATAATTCCGGAACAGGTACAGTTAATGGGAAAACCGGCCCTCAATTCCGATTAAATTGTAAATTAAATAGAAATTGAACAACAAACACATTTTTTATCGCTATGTCAATAGTGACGATTGTTTCTGCAAATAATCCGGTAAGTTTGATAAGATAACAATCCCACCTTGCATTTAATCTATAAATAGCCTCGAACTGGATTAGATCGACTAAATCAGCAATTGTGTATATTTAAGAAAGTGAGAAATAAGTGATTTTTTGCTACAAAATGCCGCCCCATGGAGACCATCACCATCACAACGACCATCACGGTGGACACCACCATGGGGGACACCATCCGCCCCGTCACGGCCACGGAAGCGACACACCAGTCGTTTGTTGTTGCACAATTTTATAAAATCGCACATTTTATTGTATAATCACACCCACAAGCGAATAATAAAACAGTCTACCAACCATTAATCGTACAATTCATTTATTATTACACCGAATAGTGCATTTTAATTGACCTTTCAGGAGTGGAAACTTTGAAAAAATACAAATCCCTCCAACAACGGATGAATAATTGCGGTCCATAGGACTCGCTCTCTGTTGCATATATGGGGAAATGTTTATATTTTTCCACGCTCTGTCGTTGTGTGTGTAAACGTTTTTAAAAGCAATTGAAAAACAAATTATATCCTCATTTATCTTAACCGTCACACAAGAGTGTTAGAAAAACAAAAGGAAATATAACGGTGAAAAAAGCATTATGCACACACACATAAAACATTGTACAGCAAATAATGGAGAAATAAGCTTTACAAACAACGAATTTTAAATTGCTTTACACACAACACGCTTAAATAGGTAGCTCACTCCAGTTTGTCGGGCCCCCCCGCAACATTGAACCGAAAAGTTTGTTTTCACAACACGAAATTGGCTGGTACATGCTAATGATGTAATATGTTTCATTAGCTGATGAATTACTGTATTATTGTCTGTTTATGTAACTTTCTTCTCTCCATCATCTCTCAATGTAATTATGTTTTTCTTTGCCGACATGAATCAAAGTTTGGCGCTATTGTAAATCAAACATTCGACTGTCACCCAATAGAGATAAAGCGAGATAAGAATGGGTGCTTTGCTTTTCCAGATCGTAGAATATCAAGTAGGTAAGTGTATATTATCGATTCTAGCTGTAGAAATTGTTTGGACATTGTTGTTGGGAAATCAAAGTGGGGAACAAATATTAATAAAACAAAAGGAGTGGTGACAGCTAGGATAAGAGGGGTGGGGGGTTGTTTAAAAGAGACATCCACTGATGACGGGCGTGCATATTGTGTGCAGAGGTATGGGAATTGTTCTAAAAGGTAAGAGAGGATATAAAAGGCGAAATGTACAATATATGGCGCACTTATCTTGAGGAATATGCAGAGAAAACTATCCATTCCCAGCTTATGACTGAAAACGAGGCTGGGGAAAGACTGAATAAGTGAATGCTTGACAGTTTTCGAAACTGTAAAATGTCTCTCATGTTTTGATACTTTTGTGTTTATACAGAATTAAGACTAGACACGAGAGGACGAAAGGAGAGGGTGTGTATTGTGTAGGGTAGCAATTAAAACTATTACATTTTCATCTCTATAACGGCTCTAACGAACTACTACATATAGTTGATAGTCATATCTCTCGAGTCGCGACTCGTATCAAGTAGTTTTCGTATAGTTGAATAAAAATTTATCCAGAAATGCCATATTTTCCAAGACAAAGGAGGCTACATATTTTGTGCAGTGAAAAGTGTGAAGGTAATGAAAATTTACACAGCTCTTTATGCAAATTTATCTGCAGTTGTGAGAAGTTGAAACAACAGGGGTTTGGGGGGTGGTGGTGACAGGAGGTTCAATTACAGCATGAAATTTTCAATTTTTCACTCGAATTCTAATTAACAATGATTTATATTATGTATATAACACACAGTTGTGCGAAAAATAACGCAATTTCAACATTTAAAAATAATTGCGATTTAATGTAAATGCCAATTTGGTATTAACTGTGTGCGCTAAACTGCTATTTAAATGACTTTTTGTTTAACATGGAAATGCAGGGAGAGAGTATATATTTGGAGATAAATCCCCCATTTGCATTCTATTTGTATTTATTACAAGACAATATTGCAAAATGCACATATATACCGTGTATACACTGTAGTAAATTACTAACTTGAAAGTAGGATTTGAAAGTTAGAGGACAAGTATGCACTTTAATCCTACTTTGCGAAACAATTAGATCGATGGGAATACTAAATATGTGGAGGAAAGGAGCGATGAAGAAGTTTTTAAAAAGACAGCCACAAAAATTGCGTTGTTTTAAATTCAGAAATTGAAATTTTTCTGTCATCTGCGTATAAAAATTGACTGTCAAAGAATCCTGCTTTTTGACAGTTATGTATAAACTGACGTCAAGAGGTGATTGTTTAAATAAAACATAAAGGGGACGCCATTATGCATTATATAATATAATAGGACAAAAGGAAGAGCAGATAATTGTGAACGTAAGCTTATAAAACGATTTGTATTAGCTTTTCGACATATAATAATGAAGGGGGTTCCCCCTTTTAAAACATGTCAATCAATAATAGAGTGATTCTAGTGATTTCAGTAATTTACATTTAAATTATACTCGAGTGCGCTTGTATTTCCTGTTTTACTCGCCAAGAATAGGGGTATTATATTGTAAGTGAGGTGTTGTATGAGTGAAATGGAATAGGAAACACTTAATCAAGTCGACGAGACTCTCTTTTCCGATCGATCGACGAAGATTTAAGCCGCAAATCAAATGTTTTTTGTATATTTAGAAAATGGAAGACACAGGAAACGTCGCCCAAAACTATTAAAAACTGACAATGGGGGGTAATTAAATGAATTGCCATTGTGTTTTGTATACAGATCGTATTTAAAATAAAACAAATCTATTAACTGCCATAATAGACAGACATAGAGAGAGAAAGACACACACCCACACAACCACCAGTCTGGAGACAACATAAAACCAATGTAATCAAACTAGATTACACATAAAGTTTATAAAATCCAGTAAAACAAGGATGCGATAAACTTTACAAATATTTGTTTTTGAAATTTTTATTTGGTGAACAAAAAGTTTATACGGGATAAAGGAAAAGTATACGTCTCTCTGATGCTACACAGCAGCACCATAGTCTAACCATCATCATACATATATAAATCCCCACTGTAATAAATGATAAACATGAAATTCCTTAAATCCCCGTAAAAATATTAAAATAGATTACAAATTTCCCAGTTTAAGTGCCTGTTTTATGGAAAAACTGTTTAAAGATAAACACACAAAGAGAAAGAGAGAGCGCACAGTGGCGGAGTGTGGATTGTAGAAAAGGAGAACGATGGGCCGTTTGACAACGCCATATATACCAAAGCACACTTGTCGTTTAATGTTTATTATTAGGTGTTGTCTAGCATAAATTCGAACATCAAACACACCCCGGTAATAATAATAATTGAACAACCAGAGAATATAATCTTAATTTCGCAAAATGCCAAACATTGAATTATTGATTTCGGCAAGCAAACCAGGCACAAAGCGGTTTGGCGTTGAAACTTTCTCTACTACTAGCGAATTACAATTAAATAGTCGTTACATTTAAACCGTAATCCTTGTATATTATATGTAGAGGAGGGATATAAATAAGCTGCAATAGGTAGGTTATAAGTGTATCGGTGTAAATGTGGATAATACAAGCACGACGGCATAGGAGCGCCTGTTGAAAAGGGTGAGCCGCCGCCACGAATAAGTCCCCTACAGTCCTTTTTGACAGATTTACTACATTGTAATTCGGTTTTGGGAGAGAATGGTGCGCCACTACCACGTGCTCTTTTAAATTAACGCTCTCTATGATTATATTTTAATGACACGAATTGTCAAGGCCCACTTTTATCCAAAGCATCCACTCTCGACTATCTCATCCCTTTCTCATTTTCCCTATGGAAGAATGTGTGTAGTTTGATTAAAATTTGCGTTTTCCCTATTTGAATTTTCAAAACCTCGACGAGCTCTCAAAACCAGTCAATAAAATACAATAACAAGTGAAATTGGATTATCAAGGGGTTGAAAAGGCAGAATGCATGAAATACCGCCACATAGTAGGTATGCTGTGTGGCAGTGTGTGCAACTGAATCTAACATACCGTTAAAAAACCTGACACGTCCAAATATTCCGTCGGGGATCACTTTTTATCTTACACTTTACATTTTTTCGTTCGCTTGTTCCAAGCATCGGGTGTTTGGTTGCGATTGGCGAACTTGTCCTGACAGCAGTTAATGAGACGTGAATTCCACCCCCTCGACCCCCCAACCACCCCCTAACGCCCACTACAATACATTTATTATTGAATATCCCATCCATCCGTCGCCCTCTTCGACCGTTAAGGCGAAATCCATTTAGTCTCGAAAAATGTTGACGTTGTTTGTCATTGTGAAATTTTCATGGCAGGCCAGCACAGCACCACTTGATTTTCGCAGTGAATAAAGTGGAGCCATCTATCTGGGCTAGGCGTACGGGAAAAAATAAGTTGACTGGATCTATGGGGACCAGCAAACACTTTTCATAAGACGAGTTATGCATAATTCATGGACGAAATTGTTAATGCTCGCCTAAAGACAATAGCCCCACCACGGTGGTTGGTGGCGAGCGCTGATTTTTAAAATGTTTTTAAGAAAATTGTGTTATCCTGGTCGTATTGACGTTTCTAGTTGAAAAGATTATGCTAATTCGCGCGATTCTCTTCGGGTTTTGGGCCACATTAAAATGTGTCCGCAGAAATGGTGGCGACGGGGGAAGTGTGGAAATCGACGTACCCACAGTGTAAATATCTGATTTGAATTTTCCAATTTTAATATCATAGTTGGGCTAAATGTGTATGACTTTTTTATCGGATTCCAATCGGTGGAAAATGCAGAAAATTCGAAACAAATGCGATCGTGTGAATAATTTTTTTCGTATTTTGTAAACCGAAATTCACGCTTGTTAAGCCCGGGTGGTCCATTGATGTAAGGGAGGCTGGTGTACTGTACTCGATTTGTTTACACATTTCAAAGTGCACTAAATTCTCCACTAAAACGAGAATGATTTAATTAATTTTAACATAAGCAAATAGAAAAGCACCTGAATTAAAATCCAATTAAATATACATACCTCTCTCACATTTTATATACAGGGTGTTTCAGCTAAGAGCAGCAAAATTTTAATGGTAGATTCGGTGGGTCACCATTAGTCGAAAACTCATTGGATTTTTCTTGGAAATGTCTCTTTGAGGAAATAGAGGCCATCAACTTCTTCGGCATGTTAAAAAAAAATTATAACAAAAATTTATAAAAAATTATAGTATGTAGCCTATGGTGATCTTGGAGTAATTTTTTTAAATTTTTCGGTTCATTATCTAAAAAGTTATGGACCACTAAAGTTAAGAAATTTTCGAAAAATCTTGACAAGTTCAAATAAAATTGAATTTTTCTCGAAAACGGTGCGTCGTACGAAAAAAATCCAAGAGACAAAAAAGTTTCCTTTTTAAATTTGGCATCAAATAGACTTAAAAAAAGTGAAAAATTTACAACCCCCATATGAAAAAACAAAGATGGAAAGCCGCCCCCTTGTCAAAAAACCATATTGGGAGTGGCCGATTTTTCTGGTATTTTACAAAAACATAGTTCACAATGACCTAAGTAAGTGTGCCAAGTTTGGTTATTCCAACTTATTACAGTTAGAAGATATTTAAAAAATTCGATTTTTTTTCAAGAACTTTGATGGCCTATATCTCTGTTAGGAAGCGTTTCCGAGCAAAATGAATATAGGGTTCTCGACTTGGTTTGGCCTCGAGAATCTGCCATTAAAATTTTGCTGCTCTTAGCTGAAACACCCTGTATAATATAAATGTGGAAAATTATATTGTATAACTAGAGAGGGTTTTTTGGGGCACGTCTAACATTAAACTACGTGAAAATAGGTTTAGAGAGAAAAGCGGGAAATGAGAGGTGAAACCCAGTGTGCTGGCCTGGGAAGTTTTTAAACCGTAACACCATTATAATATCTATAGCATTAGAGAAGTGCATATATTACAGAGAAATCGAGCTGGAGGAACGCTGACGAAAGACGCCTCCACACATATTATTAAAAATTCCACATGACGCTCTCTTCTTACCCAACTGTAAAGTACACGTCGGAATATTATACAAAATACTACAACACCAATCTACATTGTTCCCAGATATGTTTTACATAGTGTATCTCTACCCCCCAGTCGCATCATAAAAATCATAAATCATTTTCTATGGAACATCACAGTTGAATTCCGTACACAACCAGCACATATATGTATAAGCACAGGCAGACGGTTTTGTGAACGTTTCATACCAGACCTCGATTGAAAATATGATAAAAAATACTGTTTCCTCCCGCAAAATGCGTAATCGAATTGTTTTTCTGCCAGCTATCAGTATTAGCATTTTGGGGATGTGATACTATCGATAGATGGAAATATTTGACTTTATTTTGGAAAACAGAACGTAAAGTTAAGAGCACGTTTAGGTATTTATCTTGTGATGTAAAGAGGATGGGAACAAGTTGGACCTTAATGAGGAGCACGTTAAATTTTGACCTATTACGTAATTGGATTTGAAATATGGTCCAATAAAATAGTTTGGGACATTTGGGACAATGTCATCATAATTAGAAAATCCCTTTATTATGTTGTATATACAGAGCAATTTCTATTCAGTAAAATAGAATAATTGCCAAAATTGGATAACCCAAATAACAGACGGGGCGAGTAATTAGGTTTTTGGGAATGTGTATTAGATGTTTTCCGAAGACAGTTGATGACTTTGATCTTGTTGAAAGATCTCTGGAAAAATTTTGCTGAGGTGTTAATAGTATATTAAAAAATGAGTATCGTAAGGGATATTTTAACGGATGAGTAAATTAAACCGTTAGCCGCGTTAGCGGCTAACGTTTGATTTACGAATACGTTAAAATCCCTTACGATACGAATTTTTTACAGTATTTTACCTATTTGCGTCTAAAATATTTAATTATAAATAAATAAATTAGTCATTTCATAATTGTAGAGATTTTTATTTTCTAAAGTTGGTTCAATTTTGTTTTCAAACATTTCGAGTGTGACAGTTTTAAATGTTGTCATGCTGTCAATGTCATTAACTCTCGCTGTATCTCAGCGTAAATCTGTTGACAGCGATTCAATTGACAAGGTTTCGCCAATCCCAAATAGTAAAAAATTACTATTTTTTTACAGAAAAATTATTTTCATTACAAAACCCGAATCTGACAGTTCTGTTTTGTAATAGAAGGTTTTACAAAACGCAAATAGGTAATAGTATATTAAAAAATGAGTATCGTAAGGGATATTTTAACGGATGAGTAAATTAAACCGTTAGCCGCGTTAGCGGCTAACGTTTGATTTACGAATACGTTAAAATCCCTTACGATACGAATTTTTTACAGTATTTTACCTATTTGCGTCTAAAATATTTAATTATAAATAAATAAATTAGTCATTTCATAATTGTAGAGATTTTTATTTTCTAAAGTTGGTTCAATTTTCTTTTCAAACATTTCGAGTGTGACAGTTTTAAATGTTGTCATGCTGTCAATGTCATTAACTCTCGCTGTATCGCAGCGTAAATCTGTTGACAGCGATTCAATTGACAAGGTTTCGTCAACCCCAAATAGTAAAAATCACTATTTTCTTACAGTAAAACTACTTTTATTACAAAACCCGAATCTGACAGTTCTGTTTTGTAATAGAAGCTATTACAAAACGCAAATAGGTAAAGAATATTTTATTAACAAACAAATACAAACAGGAATTTTTTACTTTGCGCATGTTCAATTTATGTGAATTTTTATATACATACATATGTATGTCAAGACTCGACTCCTTTGACCCCCAAATGATGTTCGAAAACAAAGCTCGCCTGACTGAATCTGAATAAATGAATTTTTCAATTAATTAATTTATTAATGAAAAATTTTTAAACGAGCACAAAAACTTTTAGTATCGTATTTAGAGGTCGGTAATCCTAAAAGATCATTTGTTTCAACATCAAAAAATCAGTAAAAAACACCTTTTCCATTTAATTTACGTATATTTGGTTTTTCATCATAAAAAACACTCGTGAAAAACTCCGTTCGGAAAATTTCAAGTCAACAGTATTATGAAAGCATAAATTCCTGCAATTTTGTTAAATCCACACATTTTCACAAATATTTAAGGCACTCCATAACGAACACATCGAAAGTCATAAAGTATTAATGAACAATTTCCACCCGTTGATATCGTTGAGTGGTGCTTTAAATTTAATTTTCCAATTTTTCAGTGTAGCATCATTGTCTGTTTTGAAAAATAGAAAACTTTTGGGCCCGTAAAGTTTCATGAGCTGCCGCTTAATCGGACCATTCCCACCTGTGTGTTCGCATAAAAGAACTCTCATCGAATGTGACGGAGGAATACGGTGGAACGAGTCGATGTGGCAATAAAGTTTCAAGTCCAAAATTGCAGCTCTCTAATTAACCTCAACACTTTAACATATACTTATAGTTATTATCGAATCAACAAGTGTCACGATTTGCATGCCGTCCTGCCAAGACTTGGCATAAATTCGACAACGGGCACACAATTAAAACGCAGAAGAAATTAACAAAAAGCAATCTGTCAGGAAAAATGTTCATCTCATAAGATTGGATGAAGGAACATTGAAAGTTGAACAAAAACAAAACCCGAAAATGAATCCATTTTACAAGCAGAGAAGCAGATATTTCAGCGTCATCCCCCATTCTCTGAAACTTGTAAAAATTATACCTTTCATTTGGTATAAGCGCAAGTGAATAAGATCATTGTGGCGGCACTGATTAGAGAGTGGCAAATAAAATTTCAACCTTCATGGCTCAATGGAGGTTTTTATTTAAAAGATATAGAAAATCAGCGCGAGGACCACTGCATATAGTTTGTCATTTAGGATTGCTTGAGGTGCATGACGTCACCATTAGACCGTTCAAAATAAAAACCCCTTTCCTAATCATATATTGTTTTTCTCTAGCCAAAATGCCCCCATCAAGCCATGCCAGGCATTGTCGCTAGACCATTTTCATTTTCTGTCGCATTTTGTGCGTGCAGTAAACAAGTTATCTACATCAAAACATCTTAGTTGACTTTGTAACATTCTTTCCATTCCGTTGACGGTGCAAAAAGTCCCTCAAATGAATAAATGAAATATTTATGTCTTCATTTTTTTGTATAATACAAAGTACATAAAAGAAAATATGTTTGTTTTCAAATGTTAAATCACTCTGATTAAGGTTTCTTAAAGGGCACAATTATTAATTTGTCTTCGAAATTACGAGTTCCAAGAGAGAAAGAACGAATGAAAACCACCACCACAACCACTGTCATCCTCGAAAAAAGCCAATTCGAATAAAGGGGTGAAAGCATTACGGGAAAACCTAGACGCACACGCTTCGCTCTGTTATTATATGTGGCTTTGTGTGGTTTTCGAGAAGGGTCTTTGTTTAATTTCGGCCATTTCAGCTTTTCACACTAGTTTATCATTTTAAAGGACCACACCGATATAGAAACGTGGGAGACCTTTACGAATAATTGCCACGTTCCGTAATTATCCCCGCATTTTTACCGACCTAATGTCCAGTTTATTAGCCACCTTGAGCGCACCTCTCGGTGTTTCCCCGGATTTTTACATGTGATTTATGAGCAAAAAGTGCAAAAACCTCTCCACTCCACCATTGCCTGCCAAATGTATATGCACGATATCGACAAGCCATTGTGTCTTGCAACAATACGTTTAAAATGATATCATAATAGGATTAACGTCACAAAATATTATGCAGGGTTCAGCGGTATTGCGATTTTCAATGTGATCTTTGAACCCGAAACCTTGATTCCATTTGAAGAGGGTTTTATAATTATTAATATTCGTAATAACAATGATTTCCATTTCAGGTGGGTGGGAAATGGGGATGTGATATTTGGAAGACGGTAATTCCCCTATCCTGAAAAACAACAGTTGACAAATGGCAGATAATAGCAGTTCATTAGTCGTATTATACATTTATACATATGCAATCACAACACACAACATAACATACATATGTGAAATGTAATTGTGTTGTACGAAGGTTAGGGCCAGTTTTGTATTGTGCAATTATTGACTGGTTATTTTGGAATTGACGGACTAGAAACGAAGCGTTGTTTATTCAAGCGGTCTACGCTATAGGCTGTTACACAATTCTGCTAAATCATTCGCTAAATGCACTAAACCACTTGTCGTTAGCAGTAATCTATAGTCTTTGACAGTATTCACGCTTTTAGGAAGGCCATTCAAATTGTTCCCCAAGCCTACATACAATAAACTTCTGATCCATTGTTAATGTATTAAGATACAGTTAATCCAATTCTATCAAAGTTTAGCGCTCCACACACACCACTAACGTTTAGATGGGGAAAGACAATAACTGAATGCATGCGGCCGTGCTCCTTTCTCCTCTTCAATTCTATTCTATTTTATATATGGGAATGTGTGTGTGTGTATCGAAATAAAGAATGTGAAAAAATTACCGGTAATGGATGCGCATCTATTATATTAGAATTTCTAGTCGGTTTTCCTCTCTAAGTCAAATTATGGCGAAGTGCTCCCTATTTCACGTCGTTTCTCAACAATTCCCTTTCGGAAAAAAGCGCCCCCGAATATATAGAAAGTTTTTTTTGCTCTCTGCACTGCTTCCATTCTACGTATGTGGCATAGTCTGAAAGAGGCAACAACAGGCGCCCGCATTTCGTTATGTGGTTTCAAGTACTTTTCAGCTAGTATATCTATAACCATGTACTTTGCTTGGGGAAAAGTTTTAAGCTCTGCGGTATTGTAAGTGTGTGTGGAGGTGTAATTTTGAGTAATTTGCGAGAAAATCTTTGAATTACCTAGAAAAAAAAATTTGTCTATATGCTACCGCTAACTTAATTATTACATTCAGCAATCAAAATGTAATCCAGTTAACAAGTTAATTAACGAAATTAATGTTCAAAGAGCTCACAATCAATCGGGGAGCCACCGCTAAGATCTTTTGTTGCGCAAATGGGCAAATGTTGCATTTATTGTTTAAGAAAACCCAACGATGTCTTTAAACTAAATTGCGATCGCAATTACAAATTGTAGATGCCAGTAATATCAGCCAGAGAGTTGTAGTTTTATTGAGATGAGAGTACGTGTGCCAAGCTGGCTGACGTGTAAAATACTCTCATCTTCGACGCAGTCAATTATTCCTCCAATCAACCGTCTCCAATTTTCCAAAGCCATTCTTCCGAAAGCTATCACCCATTACAGTGTTATCGAGTTCCGTTCTGAGGCTGTCAAATGATTTTCTTTCTCTTTTTGTACAATGAAAGAGGGCGCTGTTAAATTGCATTAGAGCGACGTCGGTGTGCGTTCAATGCACTATTTTCGAATACGAAACATGCAAATATGATCTGCGCCAAAGTAAGTGAATAAAGACAACATAAATGGCATTCTAAATGCTTTTGTAACAAAATTCCGGTTGTTTTACAACAGAGAGCAGGGAGAGAGAGTTTTTTCTTCGTATAACGTATAAAATGTCAGTGTGTTTTCTATAGTCCCTGTTTGTCTGTGACAAGAGAGTAAACAACGTGTCGATAAGTTGCTCGTAAAATGTAAACTGGCATTGATATATTTTGTTTTGACATATCTCAATTTTTTTCTCGCAACCAAACATATCGTGAAAGTCAATAGATTGAAAAATTTCAAATGAGAGACACACATGTAAATCTATCTTGATGGAGCCGCGCTTTTAAGGGTGGAAAGAGAGACAATTTGCATCGGTTTTGTGTCAGAAGTGCAGGCAAATTGTTTGTTTTTCCCATTTCTTTGCCGGCGTTACTTTAGGGGTGAATTACTTCACGTATTTAATAAGCTTTTAACTGTTTTTATTTTGTATTTGAAGCGATTTCCACCATACAGAGTGATTGAAAAAAGCGAATTTCATTTAGTCTCGTATATAAGGGAAATAAATTTTGCCCCGTCAATTTCTCAAACACAGTTTTCGCCAAATGCAAGTGTTCAATCAGTCTATTATAATAGAGTTTTTCCAATTAAATACGTTTTCCTTCCACAAGGCCGGAATACTTCAATAATTGGACAATTTTCTACAGGCATAAGGACTTTACTTTAAATGAAATGTAGCGTCAGCAGTACGACTCTTGTTAACCGTTGCCGAGGTTGTAATTCAATTTTAATTGGACTTTCTGCTCCTTGTTGCTCTACACGAGAAAAACTGAATTTACACTCTCAAATTCAGCATTCTTCCATAAAGTAAACACAATCAAACACTTATCTAATGGGTGTATATTTGTCAATTCATGTATATACATGTTACAATTTTCTGTTTGGATTTTTTTCTCTTCTGTTCCGTTTTGTAAATATCGCCGTAATTGAGTTTTTTTTCTATACCGCTGCATTTATTGCACAAATTCAATTTTAATAGAATTTATTTTCGATTTTAATTAATAACTGAACAAAGTTGAGATTGGTAATTGGAATCGACCATCTAGGGATTTTAATATGTGCGGCTGAATTTGATGTTGCCGACTAAAATCAACATTTTATAGAAAAATTATTTCAATTAACTCAGATTTAAAGAGCGTTAATATTAATATACAAGAATTTCCCTGAATTATTGTGTCCATTTAGCTTTTAATGTACAACTTCTGCTTTAGTAAGGTGATTTTCCCAAATGGATGTTTCAAAAATCTTAAAAGATTTCTTAAATATTGTTTATTCATGAACATTTAATGGCCAACCCGGCAATTATTTCTTTTTACAACTGTTTCACAAAAACCTTTATCCCTTTCTCATAAATTTTATTAATCTCTAATATAAAATCATAATCATCATCGTCGAGATTAGAAGTTAAACGACATTCTTTGCGTTCAGGAATGCTGTTTATGGAATTTTTTGAATACCTTTTTGTGCCCTAAAGTATAATAATGCAATTTCGGTATCTATATTTGTATCCTGTGTAGTGAATAAAGCAAAAAGCTTTTCCTCTCCATTCGTGTAATCAATTCTTAAACCCAAACTGTAAAAACAATCAAATGGTGGTCATTGTGTGTTAATTGCGTTTGAAGAACATTGAAGATTGTGAGCAAGCAAATGACTGTTAATGCACTTTAACAACAAAGAGTGTACTTAAAGCAGTATGTGCACAGTCAACAAAAGACATTTTAATGCTGTAACACTAAATTTAAATATAAGTGAATTTCTTTGTGTATTGCCAGTTGTGTGTCTTCTTTCCACTTTCAGCCTTTGGTAGTCTGTGTATGTATACGTATATACTATTATTTTGTCGCCGAGTATAAAATACTTTGTCTTCATAAACACAGCATAATATATCTGTAAAAATGTTGAGAACCTGGCAAAAATATTACTTCGTTTATCGGGGGTCGTATTAATTTCGTCTGCTCGACTGTCTGTTCAGTTCATCCCTCTTTTGGTATTATGTGTTGCTCTTTTCTCTCTTGAAACTTCTGACTTATGTATTTTAACATAAATTGGATATTATTCAGATAAATTGCCCGCCCACGCAACGATAAATGTGTGAGTGAAGATTCCTTTTTAATAAGCTCCCTATATTTCATCGACCTTTTCACTGTTGCAAAATAATCGAACATTCATCTATGGACAAAGTTGCCTTTGTACTCGTAAATACAATTAAAGTTGAGTTTAAAAAGTTTAACATCGTTTTAATAATTTAGATCAAATGAAGAAACTTCTTTTCAATGGGTTTTTAATGATCCCACCTGGGGTGGGAGAGTGCAGAGGAAATTGAGTTGAGACGAACACTCCCTCGTAAAACATGCAATACGATTAGTTTTGTATCTGATGCTCAATGAATCTTCCGTTTTTTTGGCAAATACTTGAAAAGGCCGCAAATTTTGGTTGTCAATTTGGTATTTCCATTTTTCTGTCAACTGTCGAAGGTCAATATACAGGGTGTTCCGTTCCAAACCGTCGGTTAGAAAAATCTCGAAAAGGGTAAATAATTGAAATATGAAAATTTGTCTATAGAGGTTATCCAAAGGGGCCGATCGATCTAAAATATTTTCAAGTTTGTGAGACTTCCGGTATTACCGGAAGTCGGTTCTAACTTCCTTATTTTAAATGGAACACCCCATTTTTTATTACATTTTTGGATTCCTCATCAAATTTTAATACTACTTTATGTAAGGTACCATAAACCCAAAATTGATACTTTTCAAGATATTAATTATTTTATGTCAAATATTGGCTTTTGTAGTGTTTTACCAAAAAATTTGTAACTTGAGTCATGATTGAGATTTTAAGTTGAAATTTGGACTAGAGATAGTCAGAATGGTCAGCTACAGAACCATCTAATTGGTTTTGGATTTCTTACCATACAGGGTGTTCTTACGACCAGTTACATTTGCAGCAACTTTGAAGTAGAATAACTTTCTTATTTCAAATGGAACACCCTGTATATTTTTGGCTTATTGGATAGAGAATTTAATTCTGAATCGAATGGTATAAGCATATCCTATACCTAAAGTTAATAGATTTCGAGATATAGCGAATTTAAAAGAATGTTACATGTTTTGGGCCCGTTTTAGGCCTTTTTGTAACATTTGCGAAGGTATAAGTGCATATCAAATGAACTATTTTTAACAAATGAAGCTGTTTTAGCTGAATCTAAACAAATCTTTCTATTTAAAACGATTTGTAGATCAAAAATTGAGAGTTTTCGAAATATAATTTTTAAGACGGATTCCATAGACCAGGGTTCGATCCCCGCTGGGGCCTAAAACTTGATTTGGCTTTTTTTTGTACAAAATGGCATTTTCTTGATATCATATCCTCAAAATCTTCCTAAAATCATAAATGCGAAGCATATTAGTTCATCAAAGGCTCATACCGAACTTAAATTATTGATAATCAATAAAAAAATCGTTATTATTAAATAAATCTCTAAATATCTCAAAATCTATTAACTTTAGGTATAGGGTATGCTTATACCATTCGATTCAGAATTAAATTCTCTATCCAATAAGCCAAAAATATACAGGGTGTTCCATTTGACATAAGAAAGTTATTCTACTTCAAAGTTGCTGCAAATGTAACTAGTCATAAGAACACCCTGTATGGTAGGAAATCCAAAACCAATTAGACAGTCTTGTAGCTTACCATTCTGACTATCTCCACTCCAAATTTCAGCTTAAAATCTCAATCCTGACTCATGTTATAAATTTTTTTGTAAAACACTACAAAAGCCAAAATTTGACATAAAATAATTAATATCTTGAAAAGTATCAATTTTGGGTACATGGTACCTTACATAAAGTAGTATTAAAATTTGATGAGGAATCCAAAAATGTAATAAAAAATGGGGTGTTCCATTTAAAATAAGGAAGTTAGTACCGACTTCCGGTATTACCGGAAGTCTCACAAATTTGAAAATATTTTAGATCGATCGGCCCCTTTGGATAACCCCTATAGCTAAATTTTCAGATTTCAAATATTTGCCCTTTTCGAAATTTTTCTAACCGACGGTTTGGAACGGAACACCCTGTATATTTCCTGTACTTTGTCAAATTTCAAAAACTTTTCTGTTGGCAATGTTATCTGTCAAAGGTCTAACGTCGATGAACCGAAATCAACAGATCGCGTTCAGTGCAATGATTTCTTCCAATTTCATTTAAAATATGCGACGTGTCGACACTCTTTTCCCGATTGAAATGTAATTTGTCGATTCATACCTTCCGGATTTATCACACTTCTGCATTCACCTCACCATACACATATATAAAAAAATCGTAAATAAACCGTTCCAACTTCAAAGGTTATCTGTTGCCTGACACAAAGCCAGAGAAAAAGCGACTCTTTGATTTTATTGAGAAAGTTAAAACGGAAAATATAGGTTTAGATAATAAGAAAGTTTTTGAAGTAAAGATAAGACTGACAGAATTCCCAATAAGAGCTCACAATTTACTGCTGACACCTTGCCAAAGTCAATACGCCTAAAAAACGATTCGCGATTACAGATCTACACCCTAACTGGAACGCACACCTTCGTCTTCTCTTCTCCTTTTCTTAAACTAATTTCTATAAAACATATATATGTTATCAATAACGGTTATTCCCCGAATGTGTTTTTGTGTGTGTATGGACGTAGTTAGTCTGCACGAAGATTGGATTGGTTGTTTGTGGAAAAAGCTATTTGTTATAAGCTTAGGACGTATATGACGTCATCTTATTAAACCGAGGGTTTGTTTGCCAAGCTATAAAATAAATTTTCTGACACACTTTCTTGTTCGCGGATGGCTGAGAGTGTTTTGTTTGGTGATTTATTGGCGCGTGATTTGAATTCCCACAGGCGACCAACGTGTTGGTTGGAGGGCGGCTGGTGGTGGCCCACTTGCACAAGAATTCGAAAATTAGTTTGGTAATTCACTTATAACTCATCTTGTTCCCATGTCATGTTATATGGGCACTATTTAAAATGAAAATATGGACGTTGGCGCACACACACCGCACCGTCCATGTCGGTAATACAGAGAGCGAAAGGGAGAGAGTGAGTTGGGGAAAAAAATTGAATGGATGTGGTGGCGGCATAATTTATTATGCGAGAGATACACTCACACTGTGTTTGGTATATTGTATAAGGGGGGAGACTTTTATTAGGGTAATTTCGACACGTTTTTTTTAAGTATCCCACGCAAATCACTTGAAATTACAATTTCCACACCGCACTAATCACGTCGGCATGAATTATAAGGTAACACTTGTAAGTTGACAGGTGTGTGTGGGGGGCGCGAGAGCTATCGCCGTGTATCTTCGCCCTTAGATAAATCACAGCTTATGTTAATGTATCCTGATCATGTGCATTAAATAAGTTGTGCTGAATGTGACGGGCTGGTAAATAATCGGGGCATTACATTGCATTATACGCGACACTATATCATCGCACTTCACACGCAATTTCGACTCTCCCTTACACACTTCACATTGGTAGGGGGTTGGGCGGCGTGTGAAGCGACCTTAATGCGATTAATTTAAAATTGCGAAAAAGCAATATTGTAAAACGAACTTGTGTGGGGGTTTCTTTGAAAAGGCAGCAAGCAATATATGTGTTAAACTGAAATATGGCAGTTTATGAAGAAAAGAAGGTTAGTAAAGTCGGTAAACAGCTGTTGGCGACAACAAAAGAAACCGAACAAGTCCACCACTATATCCGGTTGAATTTTCTTCGGTGTGGGAGCTTTTTTCTCAAAAACTATTGAGAAGGTATGTGGAATGAAAATAATGGTGCGATGAAAAATTCACAACTTGCAATCCAGATTGAATTGGAATATGCAAGTTTCCCGTTGAGGGGGGCAATCCTCCAAAATGTTCCACAATGTTTTATTCAGACAAAGTCGAGTTGTGAGACTCGCGTTTAAATAAGTAAAATTCAATTTCTTGCTTTTCGTGGATTTTAATTAGTGGAAAAACTGTTTTCACTTGATTTATCCGGCGATTTTTGGACATCAAGTGTTATAAATCCGTTGAGAGTGTGAAAATATTTGGAAAAAAAGTAAGTGTGGCGAAAAGCCCAAGTAAGGAGGATCATTGATAACATTGAAACAAATAATGCGGATCAAGGAAAGTTTGCCACACGTGAAAAATGCCGTCATGCATTTCACTATATGTGTAAATCTCTTTCTACTCGAATATATATGGCCGGAAAGTAAATAATGATGTTATTTTCGGCGTGGACCGAATGGGAAATTATCTACCTGCCGTTTTTATTAAGCAACTCATTATTATTGACGGTTCCGAGTTGCCTCAGGTTTTTTTATTTATAAATAACGGATGGAAAAAACTGAAATCCAGAGCTTTGTACCTGTTTGGGAGTTATAATACGATTAGTTCTTCATTGGGGAAAAAAATCGATGACGGAAAATCTGGGGCCGACATTTAGTTTGTTTATTAAATAGGTAACTCCATTTAGAAGTTATTAATTAATGCGATAAGCGAACGATATTCGACCGTCGTGCGCTCTCATTATATGGAACCTGGCTTTGGAAATCTTGAATGCAAATAAAAGTGGCACCGCATTTTCTGCCGTCAAATTTTAATTACACAAAATGTACAATATTCGTTAATTAGTGGGGGAGGACTGGACTCGTTTATGAAGTTGAATGAAAAAACATTTGGAATTTTGGAATGGGAAGAAAAATGGGTAGGATGGCAATTAAATGTGTAACCGTCTGTTTTCCTTACGAACAATTCTATATTTTGGGGCACAATTTTGAGTGAAATGTCCGAAAAATAACGTTCAACTGAGGTAGAAACGCGGCCCCAAAAGCAAACAATTGTACCGACATAATAATTGTTTTTATAATTGGCTATCCGATTGTGTGCCTTTGTCAAACGATCTTCTATAAATTGAGTTTTATATAACGGGAAAGGCTCATGAGCAGACCAATTTTCCGGCAAATAATAAAATTACCAGATACAAAAAGATATTTATAATAGATTGCTTATGATGCACTTTGTGCTTTTATATAATTTTTTTCAGCGCTTTTTATCTACTATTTTTCCGTTCCGTTTTCATAATGATTGCAGCCGTTTTTTTCCAGTCGAGGAGGCAGTCACTCAGTCTTTAATTAAATGTTATATCAGCATTTCTAATATAAGCATATACATAAATAATACATTGAGGTACATTTTTCTTTTTCCAAACAAACATGATTTTTGTAAGAATGAAATTTAATTAAAACGCGCATGTAAACACGCAGAATAAAAAATGTATAAATCTATTTAATTGCTCCGCCCTGCTTGTTATTGAATTTGTTAGTTAATGGCAATGTTTGAACACAACACTTGTATAAATTAAAAGCTCATTCGGGTATTTGTTTGGTAAGGAACATATCTTAATACGAGTAATTTTGTATTTAAAGTGAATAAATTAATTTCGCAAAAGGCAACCGGGCGTAGGAGGGAGCAGAGAGTTAAAGCAGTAGATTGTATAGTGGGGCACCCAAATAGGCACAAGTTTGAAAGTAATTTAAGGGATTGAGGCAAGTGCTTGTTTTGGGATATTTACGCTTATGCATTTACTGATAGATATACAAACGTTTGCGGCATTTTCGGGGTGGTGAAGAGGGACTTGTCCGACCACATGGACGTTTTTAATGAGCTAAAAGCGTTCCATTCGTCCTAATAAGGAACGAGAGTGACACACAGTTATTTGTTTTGTTGAAAAATAAAAATTAAAAATTGTGTCATTTATCTTTGTGGATGCTGCGTTTTGGTTCCTCTCTCTTTTACTCTCTAGTTCTCCTCTTTTTTCTGTCATTTGTGCGGAAACTTTTTTAATATGGCCTGACAGTCATAATTAAAAGGATAAAAACTGGGTGCCCATTTTGGTCAAAGAGCGCATAATTAAAGTTAGGAAAATAATGGATTTTGGAGTATTTCGAGTTCGACCCTTATATATAAATAAACAACTTGCTGGATTCATTATATGTATAGGATACTGGGATAGAGTTTTGTTCTCTATATTGGGGTTTCCACATTGTTTTCTGCCGTGTGTTTATTGAGCTCCAGAATTGTAATTAATTTCAATCGGATACATTTTTTTAACGCAGTACAGAAAAGATAAATAAGCACGTCTCTTTCTCTGGTACGGAATTGAATTGGGCGAGAGAGTCGCAGGGATTTACTTATGTAAATGGGGCCAGAAGTATCTTTTGCAAACAACGTGGAATCGAATTAAGGATAATAGATTAACCGTATCGCAATCAACTAACTAGATATACAGCCATCATTCCCGTTCAAGTGTTGCCCGGCAATTGCCTGCTAGTATTCGATCATTGGGTTCATTTTCCGCTTAAAAAAATACAATTTGTGAAAAAGAGGGCAATCTTACGGAGGGATATACATACGATTCCCCGCATAATCAGTGCATGCGGGCGCTCTATAATAGTGCCGATGTGTGAAACAAACACCACATTCACCAATCATCGTCTGTATATTATATAAAGGAAAGTGGTAAGATGGTTTGGAAAAAAGCGACGGCAAGATAAACGTTTACTTGAAATTGTTGCTGTTTTGAATAAAGCCCATAATGAAGCCCTAAATCGTACAAGTTTCATTTTAAACTGCAAAGAAAGAATTTGCACAACACACAGAATCTAATTTTGAACTTTTGTGTAGAAAAGTCTTGTTGTTTGTTAGGGGGGTGTAGAAGGGGGTCTGGATTTTTTGTGCCGTCGCTTTTTTCTCAGTCGCGTTTCGTTTTTTCCCCAACAAACAGTATAACCATTAGCAAAATAAAGCGCAAAACTTTTACATAAACTAGGCGCGCACATACATATAGCGTCCCATACACTTGTTCGCCTCTTTTCTATCCCCAGAAAAGTGTTCAACGATTTGAACAGAAACATTTTAACGCTATTTCTTTGTTTTCCACACTCACATATATATATATATATATATATCGATTGTGTTGTACTTTTAATTTTCGGACGACCACTCGTCGGTCCCGTCTGTTTCCAAGTTGTAAGCTGATTTTGGGGGATGGGGATAGTGTGAACTGTTTCTTATGTAATCCGGCAAGACATCGAGACAATGGACAAATTCAGGTGCCATATGTCAATCCTAAAAATTGACCTTAGAAATGTTAGTGTCAGTTTAACAATTAAAAACTTTGTTGTATATTTGTATGAGAAAATTGAATTTTTTCTCCCATCTTATTCTGAGTTGATTCAATTGCAGGAATCCGTGCTTTAATGGCCACTAATGCAAATGCACCTCGACTGATCGGAGTTTCTTTTGTGCGTTGTTAGTTAAATGGGGGCATAACGTGTACCGCGAATGTGGCTCATTAGTTTTTACGAGAGACAAGTGTTACAGGAATTAGTCGTTAGGTGCACCTGCATGTGGAGACGGCGCGCTCCTTTAACCCTCTGTTGTAGGAAGTTTTATGTTCTTAAAAGGGGCTCGTTTATGCACTTGCAGCCGAATGGCAATTGAGAGGGAAGAGATTTCTTTAAATTAGACATGGAATACGGGCATAATTGCACTAATGGAATATATGATTCGCAAACTGCTACAATATATTAGCCAAAGTTTGTGTGTAGTATTAAATGTATACGTTTTGTACTATTTAAGTTGATGGAAAACGCTCTAACAGTCAACCTACTTGAAATGTTTATTTAGTAAATTTGTTTGGACAGCACTTGGACTAGCTTTGTCCGGTTCCGGTACGACTGTGATATTATGTTGTTATAACGGACTCCAGACTAATCCTTGCTGCTTCCCAAATGGATGTGTGTTTCCTTACTTTATAGTCTGGTCTCCTTCATAAATGCAAACAGCATAAACGAATAAGCGGGCAAAAAAGGGAAACCCCCAAGAAACTCTTCCACTGCTACAGTGTTTTGTTTAAGTAACAACATTGTTAGTATCGTTATTCTAATTAACAGTTAGAAAACTTGCTTGCTTTAATTTAATGCTCAATTTTATTTTTTCAGGTGGAATATGGAAATATTGTTAATAGTGTAGTGAAGAAGGAAATGTAGAGATTCTTAGAGGGCCCCTCTTTCTCATCTTTTTAACCTAATGCCATGCTATATTAGAGCGGAAATTTCATTTAAACTTTGCATATTCAATTATATCGAATCTATAAAGAAATGGGGAATTGCAGATACATAATATAATCCAAGCTGGCGGCTATTATAAGCATTTTTAATCGGTATAATAATATTTATAATGAAAAGATGGATTGCGCACAGCAAGAGAGTTTAGAATGCCTTTGTTATTTTTTCATTTTGTTTTCTTATTTTTTTAATTACATCATTTTCAACTAAAAAAAAACATAAATTTATTATCGAATTCAATAAGAGGCACATGGCGTGGCGCACTCGGTTTTCAATGAGAACATTTTTCTCTTTATTTGTCATGGGAGAATTAAGAAAATAAATCAAATTTCGAATAATTTTTCATCGTTTTCGTTTTTTTTTGCGCTAAGGTTATATAGGCCGAATTTTAATATCGACGAATTTATAATAGCGAACAACGAAATGGAGTATAAAAAAATCAATGATGTAGAAAAAATTTGATTGATTTTACAAACGAAAGTTTGAATGTTACACCAATGGGTCGTTTTTTAAAGAGGGATGACGCCGTTATTCTTGACTCATTGAATCAACGTTATTAATATTTAGTCGTTGTTTAAATCAGGCGTTAAATCGGATAAACAATGCATTAATGACATTTCATCATAAGCCGGTTTATGTGGTATTAGAGAGACTCTACGGCTATACGGCCATTAGTAAGAAGAAAAACCAGTGAAAAAGTTAGTGCTAAATCGGGAAACGTTTTGAATGATGTGCGGGGGGAAGGAAGGTAATTGTACGGAATAGTCATGCATATCACATATGAAATTTATGTTATAAGCTCTCTGGTTTTTATTTGAAATCTCATTCTGTATGTATATATAATAATATTGTGATATAAAACTATTCATATACAATTTTCTATCAAAGATTTATGTCACGTTGTTCCCGAATATGTATGGGGAAGTAGAGGAAAAGTTGCGCCAACCCTCTTGTTTTTCCATACACACACAAGAAAGAAAATGTGGGAAAAGGAAAAAAGGACTCGCTCGTTCCGAATGTTTCCGTCAAAGAAACAATCTGACTTCTTTTCATTTTTCCTTCCTTAGTTTCACTCTATTCCTCTCCCCACACTATCAGAATGTTATTGATTGATCTTTAATTCAGTAAAATTAACTTTTGGTTTTGCTACAGTTTAACAATTTTTTGATTTCACTTCCAACAAGTTTATAGGCAACAATAAATTTTCCAAATAAAAGCTAGAAGGAAAACTTTTCCTAAGACTTTTTCCATTATTGGAGTATTTGACGTAAAGATGTCGTGTTTTTCATCGTTTATTAGATGAGAGGATGTGGAGGACTGTGAAGGAGCGGGCTTTGTCCAAAAACTATTTTAAGTCGAATTGGAAAATTCAAATTACCTTAAGACCATGAAATATTGTTTGGGACAAAACTCTCGTTGCCGAAGTGATACTTAGATTTAAAGTACTCTTAAATTGCTAAAGGGGACACTATCCTAGTGGCCCTTACTGGAAATTAGATTTTCCATACGGTTTAATAGGGATTTGCATAAAGTTTATGCACAGGTTTCTGAATATTCAGAACCGATTGGACCTTAAAATTAGTAAAATTTGCATTTTTGTATTTTGTCGTCCTTCTCATTTGAATTTAATTGGTTTTATAACAAACAATATTATTCGCGCAAAAAAAAACAGCACACATATGTGAATGGTCCATTCGCATTTAAAGAGCAAACAAAAATGAATGCAAATATTTATTTTTTTTGACACCACAACTTTAACTGTGTGGCTTTTACAGGAATCTTTAAACTATGTCAAATTTCATAGTTGCCAACCAAACAGTTTAAATTTTGGCGTAAAAAATTTATTCATTTTGAATTTTTTACAGTGCAATTTGGCAAAATTTACACATTGCAATGTCAAAGCGGCATGCTGGGTTATCGAACAAATAATGTGCAATTGGCTCGTAATGGGCAAGTATTTCATTTAATTGTCGGGCCATTTCCAGCAGTGGCCAACGTTGGTATAATAAGCGACACGGTGCTGTCAATATTGGACTAGCGGTTTGACAATTTCCATTGTTGAACCCCCCAGAAAACCAGGGGAGACGGTCGTGTCGTATAACAACATTGCAAACATACACAGTGGACGAGATCCTCTCTCGTATAATTCCAAGCTTCATAAATTTAGCTCATAAACAGGAGCGACTCATAATAGCCGTTACTCGGACATAGTAGTAAAAGATTTACGAATGTTTTTAATACACTAGACGTTCATTCAAATAAAACTGACATTTTATAGGCATATATTGCATTTTTTATTGTGTTTATGGAAATGGAAAACATTGTCGAAAAAATTGAACAAGAAAAAGTTGAATTATGCATGAATGGCACACGCAGGATGTCCGCACTTGTTACTAATTAAAATCCCTTATGTAGTTCAATATTGGGAAAAAAGATGTCACTGGCACATTTGTGATATTATTAATGCCTCTCTCGCCCCCGGTTTGTCTAGTTTAAATACGTCACATAATATTACAGTTAATCATTCGCCATAATCCATTTATTTGGGTATAATAATATCCATTCGATTCGTTTCTTGTTATAAGCTATGCTATGTGCCCCCCATTTTAGTGTCTATGATTGAGCATTTTGTAAGCAGTGCTCAAAGCCGTAGAATTGTCATGGAGAATGGAGAGCAGTGGAGGAGGAGGGTTTGTCTTGTCGCATTTAAAGCGGCAGTGAAATGACGACGATGATGAGGGCTGGAAAAACAACACTGATGCAATTGACCCTAAGAGGTTTAGGCAGGGCAGTAAAAACGGGGTATATAGGCGAGTCTATTTGGCCGACGACGAACATCGAATGGGATAGGACGGGCCCGGTGTCTTGTTCAACATTAGAACAAAAAGAGATATTTTGTTTTGAATTAGCATTCCATTTTTATATGTGCAATGGGACAGATAATTCAATAATAATAAACCTTTAGTGCATTTTTAAATTAAAATAAGAAAATAAATTAAATTCTATTAATGGTATTATACAGAGTGAGCAGGAATAATTTCTGCTCTGAAATTTGACAGTTTCCGGATTCTTGAAAATGTAATATTGCCAACTGAAAAACAAATAAAAACTAAGATTCATTTTGCTTGCTTTGTAGAAGCGCTATTCCGTGGGCTTGTAGAGCTCGCCCGACTAAACAGAGTATTAAAATTTATGTTATCCTAAGTAAACAGTAGGTGTTTTTTTATACTGTATACATTGTGTGTGTAAAACGAACTTTAGCTGCATATGAGATGAAAGTAGCAAGAGTTAAGTGGCCTGCATGAAATTAATGAATAATTTAAGTTGGTTGTGGTGCATTTCAAAAATGATGAAATGTTTAAGTTGTGTATTTTACTCTTGCCATGTTGACATGCATATTACAGTGAAACAGTGCACTTTCTGGGGCATTTCACATTAGAACTGCGCAAGCAATCCGTTTTCAGGGGGTGGTATGAGACGAGGATGGGCCCACAAGAAAGCTTAATGAACGTTAAAGATCCGGTGAATGTGTGAACAGGCTGTTAATTTTAAACGAGCTGTTATATAACCGAAAATGAAATTTTCACATTTCCACCCGGTTGCATGATGATGTGCATTCATTTGGTGGAAATTGCGTGTGGCACCGCGAATGCATATAAATATGGGGAATCGCGAGTATTTCGGGTTTGAAATAGTGCAAATAAATGCGTTAAATTAGAGACCGATTAATTAATTTGTAGTTTATATTGTGGCATTTTCGTTAACATGTAATTGGTATTAACATTTTGCGAGAGTTATGTACGAGCAATTTTGGGGGAAAAAACGGGGACCAGTTTTTTACTTAAGAGAGAATACAAAACATTGGCGACCGGCCAAATATAGTTAATTGCTTACTCGAATATAATTGAACTTGAGGAGAATAAGTAGCTTAATTTTCGGCGAAAAATTATAAAATACTAGATTAATTTTTGGTTTCTACTTAAGACAGCCCTCTCCACCAGCACTTTTCTTCTCCTCTGTTGAACAATGAATTGTTGACATCTTTGATGTCTTTCAATATTTTCATTAGTCATCTATTGATTTATTATTAGGTATAATGAATTATACCTTAATACTAAAAGGAATTCCATTATGGATGAGTTCTACTGTCAAATGAAAATAATTAATCGACGTATAAATGTATAGGTGATTGGTGGTATGATGGCCATAACCGACATACAATCAAAAGTGTTCGTGCATCAATCGTGATGCCTTTTTAAATACTTGAAATCCACCCCCCGACACCTTCCTTGTAATTGCCTCTTAATATACCGCGAATAATTTATGACAGTTTTCAAAACAAATAAGTATTACATGGGGGGACATTAATCATTGTATTTTCGTGGGAAAAAATAAATAAATAGCGGAAAAGTTTTTAAATCACTTCATTTTTCCATCGTTAATAAATGAATTCATAAAAGTTGCCTTTTGTGGGTGGGTGTTCGATGCTCTCGATAAATTGAACATTGTCACGTAGTTGGGGGGATTTAAGGGGCACAGTCACCCCGTCGACTGTACACGAGAGAATTTTAATAACCAAACTTCAAATTGACCGTGGTGCACTTTATAACGGATTTTATTACGTTATCAGACGGAGTGTGTGTGTTGGATTTTTATGTTCACACACTTACAACGGTTATATATTCAATGTACTATGCGTTTTTGTTCGTTTTTTGACAGTAAAAATCACGTGATTGTTTCGCTTTGGCGGAAAAGTACGGGACCGATCGTGCACACTCCTTTATCATGTCAGTGGACCAGAGAGGAAAATATCCTCGAATATATGAATTGGAAACAATAACTTTGTTTAATAGATTGTGAGTAGAATTACAGTTGGAAGTTGTATTTTTCTATTAAAATGTTAATGTAATTTAGAAATTACAGTTCCCTACACAATTTCTCTCTTTTCTTTGCGAACATTTCCTGTTCGGATGTTTTTTATTGGCTGTACGACTGCATTGTGTTTAAGATATTGTTATAAACGGGTCAATATGTCAATAATAAGGCGATCGTGGAAGATGTAGTGATGTTTGGTGGGATTATAAAAAGCGCGGGAAAGAAGGAGGAAGCGAAAGCGGTTGAGGGGAAGAACCAAGAGCGCATTTAAATTGCGAAAGGCGCTTTATATAAAAAAAAATGGGGTGAAAAGTTTTAGTGTAAATTATCCAAAATACTTAAAGAAGTTCTTTTATTGTTAAATAATTCATCACGACGTCGATTGGAATGCGAACAGAAAAAAAGTTTGGTTTCTAATAGGTATAGGTATACTCCGATTTGCAGGTTCCACATAATTTTGACAGTGTCACACAAATTGAATATATCAAGATAGCGCGTTTTGATGAGCAAGTTCGAGCGCAGTTTTAATTAATGTAGAGATGCATCCAAACAGATTATCAAAATATAATTTAAATGTTTACACAGATTTTCCATTGTGATGTACATTATAAAACTGCGTTCATAAATTATTATTTTCATTGGGAATTACACGATTTGTGCATTATAAATTATATGAAATCGGGCGCGAAAAAACAACCCTTATCTATTTTTGTTGGGTTATTATCAGATCAATGAGCACACCACGGAAAAACATCACCGCACCAACCTCCCCTCCTCTCCTCTTCTGCTCCCAAAATATATAGAGACCCATAGTGTGCTCTAATTAAATGATTTTTATTTTGCCAAACCGACAAGAGAAGAGAGAGAAACTATTATATTTGTCGGAGACGACAGGAACTCGCCCCTGCGACTGGTAATTTATTTGTGCGTTTTCCAGCACACAAAACTAGTATATGCTGGTAGGTTTTTTCCACCCGTCGAAAAAAACCACCACTTAAAGCTGTCAGAAGATAAGTAATTCAACTTATATTTCGTATATGTGTTATGGTTGCTCTTAAAACTGAAACGTATATCTATTTAATTCCACAAACAGATGAAAAATGACACACCTACAACAACTTGGCTTATGCTCCTTTGTACCGTCGCCTTGTATGACATTTTTACTGGATGCCTCTGTGACAAGTGAATTACGGACAATTTATGTTGGAATTATTTTTCCACTATGTTTGTGTGCATTTGTGAATGGTTGGAGAGGAGAGCAGATTGAATTTTCAGTTTGAAAATTACATATATGCCATTAATAATTGGGAATGGAAAAAACATCAAAGAACCTTATAAATTCAATAACGTTTCATTCACGACAGCAGCCACGGTGCACTATAGGGAGTCAAAGGGGGGCAAAAAAAAATTGAACATTATTTTGATTATATATTAAATATAGCGTGCATAAATACATATGTGACAAAAGCCCATCGCCGCTGTATACTCTTTAGTCTTTAGAAATGATATTTTTTCCAGTAATCAAACAACTGTGTGCACATAAAGGCAGTAGATTATAATTAACTGATAAACAAACTGGGAATTTAATATTCGAAAAATACGAAAATAATAAATATATGTATGTTTTATTCTTTGTTTGGGGGGTTATTATGTTACCTATGAAATGGACGTTATACATATATGTACTAGTTTTGTGTGAATAAAAGACACATGATGTTGATGATGTATTACAAAAAGCAGGAAATTAAAATTCCTTTTTTTAGAAAAACTCGCCGGGATGCTCAAAGTGGACACAGAAATATAGTTTGTCTTTTTTTCAATAACATAACTCGTCGTGTAAGTTGAAAATTTCAATCACATGTCGATTCCTAAATGAACTGTCATTTCCATCCGTATCAGGAAAGACATAGTATACACTAAAAATTGATTGCAAACAAAATTACGTATATTTTCAAGTTGATTTTATCGAGATGCCATTTAGGTCCGGATTAGGAAAGACATAGTATACCTGACCAGAAAAAATTATTCCAAACCATATTATGTATTTCTCCAAGTCTGTAAATATTTATCTCTGTACGACCTTTTCAAATAATTTCATGCATGAATTAAAATGAATTGCGAGAAAGGAGAAACGAACGCACAGGAGAGAGTTTTGCATTTGATATACAAGTACGTTATAAACAGAGTGTGCATCCCCTGGGGTGGATAATTTCTGCGAGTATAGAAAGAAAATAAAAATTTGTATACCTACAGGAAAAAGAAAAGGAAACGGTCGTATTTCGCGGAACAATTATTACATCAATTCCTGATGCTATAATGACGAGTTTTTCCTAATTAGGTATGGAAAACAGCGTCGCACAGCAAGAAGACATACAAACAAGTTCTCTCTCGAAGTCTATTATATAGCGCGGTGAGAGAGAGAGAGTAATTAATTAAAAATAAAAAACCTGTTTAATCAACTTAAAATTAACGTTATAATTAGTAGGAAAATAAACTCACCTAAAATGCTGATGTTGGCAAACAGGATGGCAAACAGGGCAAATGTGGCAGTTATGCAGTAAGCCATATTTGTCGGTTATGGAAAAAAGTTGTGTCTATTTTCCAGCAGATTTGTTGGTACGTGTGTGGTGTACTTTTTCCCGCCAATTAATGTACAGCACGCCGTTTACGGCCCCACAAAAACAGTTTCACCACTTGTAATACATTTTATTACAAAACAAATCACCTGAAACAATAATTAATTAATGCCAGTGAGGTATTTATTAATGATTTTCCATATTATGAAGATTTAATTAGGTATTATTGCGGGTGTGCATATCGTTTTACATGCACTAGGTACTCATATAATTATAATAATTTAATTACAAATCAAAAATTAATGGATAGTTGAGTTTTCCATATAAATTGAAATCCTTCCGGTAACGTCTGTTAGGAATTCAATTCGGTGTTTAAATTAGGGGGACTGTACCTTTTATGTTCCAAAAAAAAACAAAGGAGAAAAAGGACAAGAGTCCGCTTTTTTGAATGGAATCGTTAATTGCGGGAAAAAGGTCTGTGTGATGTTATGTACTGCTGGGGGCTGTTTTTATTGAAAGTCCTTTACCGATTCTTGAAAATACAGATGCAGGACGATTTTTATTTATATTTGGATTTTTGGTCTTTTCAAAATCCTCTACACACATTTAATCCCGTTTATTTACATAATTGTGTTCAATACACTGAATAATATTTACAATGTTTATTTACATGTGCAGCAAATGGAGAGAAGAGGAGGATTTGTGATTATTTGGGGCTAGATAAACAAACAGAACAAAATTTAATTACCCAAATATTAGATTGTGACTCTTAATAAATAGAGATAAAAGCGTAGGAGTAAGGATGCATTGGGGGGTTGAAGAGACCGATCTGGAGTGGATAATTCGAATGGAAAGTGGAGAGCACACAGTTCTCCTTCGTTCGGGGGGACTTTAAAAACTTTGCTAATACAATATAAAATTGATCCATTCTGGGCGCTTGTGTCTCTGCAGACTGTAAAGACGTAATTTTCAATTACACGTTTTACGTTTTTGATAAATGCACAATTCAGCGAAATGACAACTTAAATTTTAGTTTAATTCAATTTTTCAGATTAACAGTCGTTTATTTTCTTGTTCCGTTCGTCAAACGATTCTTATGGAAAGAAGATGATGGGGAAGTTGTAAAAAAAATCGGAAAAAACTGTTTGTATCCGGTTTCGGATTTACAACGAACGAAAAGCTCTTACATTTGGCGAGAAGTCCCCTGATGGAGTCACAAAACTTAAGAGATAGACAGACGGAAAGTGGTAGACGCGAACCGTACGGATTTTTCGACTTCTCACAACCTCGTCACGTTTTCCATAAACACAGTTGCCGGCAACTGAAGTTTGCGTTACAGAAGAGATGAAACTGGCACGGATTTTCCGGACAAAAGCGCACTCTGCCACGAAAATGGCATACTAGCTGGGTTCGGGTCCAGCGCAGCATCATACAATTATGAGGCAGACACAGACGCAAGTCGCGCCGTTCTTGAGTCGCTCCCAAAAAAACGAGATATACGACAGAAATTTAGGCATGCATATTTTTATTAAGAATTCTGCGATACTTAAAATTCTTATTACATTACACACATACACATATACAGTATGATTAGATTCTGGGATATTTTGTTTCTTTTGCATTTTTCTTCCGCATGTTTGGAGCGCACGCTGTAAAGGAGAATTAAATGTGCAAACGATAAAGTTCTGGTGAAAAGAAAATGATGGAAAAATCAAAACAGATTCATCGAAGTGCAATTAATTCAATTACAGAGCTCTGCAATTCGCGTTTGTACGTTCGGTAATTAGCACCTGTTTTATTACCGGATTTAATGGCCGACTGTGTGAAACTTTTTCCAACTTTATATTTATAAATGGCAGCAGCAAAGAAGGAATCTTTTTCATAATGAATGAGTGGCGGTCCACGGTGCACTCAATCACAACACACTGAAGTAGTTTCCCACAGGCTCTCTTTCTCTCTCATCTAAACTTTTCCCTTTTAATTATTTATTGTCGAATTTGGACGGACGACGGCGGTGTGTTGTTGTGTCGCCATCAATGTCGCCAACTTTTTGGGAGACCGACACCAACTTTAGGGCCATAATAAATATGCACATTAGGCAAATGGACCCTTATTCCACCGCCACAAAGAGTTCTTTATTAGAAGACATAAGGCGTACGGAAAATGATGTAAAGAGGTGGGGGGTATATAACTTTTTTTCTTCACCTTAAAAGAAAAACTTTTTCCACAATTTATATTTTCGCAATTTCTTCCATAGAGTTGGAAATAAGCGAGTGAATAAGGTGTAGGGTCGCTTTTAAATCGGCTTCATTGTTACAATGGACATAACTCGAGACATAAGAAACACAACGAAAAGGAACAACATTTTCAGCAACCACTGAAAATTTACTCGTTACTTTACAGTCGTTATAAACTGGTATAAATGCATGCATCGTCGCTTATGTGCGGTACATTTTGATGCTTTTGTGAACAACAAACGCAGCCTCTCTCTTATTTCACCGCCCCCCTCACTCTTCCTAATTTATCTCTATTATAGTTGTATCTTATCCAAAAAACAAAAGCAACATCTTTTCAATTGTTAAGAAAACTGTAAGTAGTTTAAAACAATGCGGTTGTTATGGAAAAATTGTCGCCATGCTGGTGAATGGCGCACTTATTCCACAGCAGCCCACCTTCAAATCCACAAAGTGTCAAAAATGGTTTCAATTTATAAAGTAATTTGTTGTTTGCATTCAACTCGAGAAATCATAACGTTTATATATAAATTTTCACATTTGTGTGTGTGTGATTTTTATTTTGGACATTTGTTGCTTTTTTCCAACCAAGTCTGGAGTGAAAATTGCGAATGTGTCAGATGCAAAACGTGCGCCTCTCCATTCACATACACACGCATTCCCCTCTATGGCCCACTGAAAAACCGATGAAAAACCATTTAAACTTTCTAATATGCTTGTGGGAAAAGTTGAAACTTGATGTTTTAACTATGGAGACAAGTTGCAGGAAAAACACACCGACTTTTCTAGTTGCACACTTTTTCGCCAAATTGATAAAGACAGGCGGCTGTAGTTTTGGGGGGCTATAATGAATTCCAATGATTAATTGATTTCTTTCCGATCCCCATTATACGGGGGTGTGGGGTGCAAGTGTATTATAAAGTGTTACCAGGGGCATATAATATAAATTATCATCATTATTTCCACAACACACCCTACAATGGCTTATCATTAAACCATTCGTACACCGTAATTTAGTATTTAGGTGGGTGGGTGTATGCCAGTGGCGGTACGAAGGGGTCGCACAAGTCACTTACATGATGCTGCGTATTGTTGCCTTGAAATCGTATTGGAAAATGCGTTGAAAATCACTGTATTTATGACGCACCCGTCGACGCGACACACAGCTAAATATAAATTACACTTGATTCTTTGCTATGGTCAAGGTTAATATAAGATGAATCGATTAGTTAAACTGTGTGAGTGTGTATGCAAAATAAGAATAACACTTGTTCAATTGTTTCCAATTAATTTTTAGAAAAACTGTGTGTGTACAAAAAGAAATAATTTTTTTCAATTGTGGCCAATTTAGAGAGTCAGTTATGTGTGGAAGAAGCATAGACCCAAAATTATTTAAATGTGTTATCACGATAATCATTCTAGTCGTTCTACTTGCATTAGGCATCAGTTTAGCTATTATATTGGGTGAGTTTTCATTCCCATTCACAAACACCCAGTCGGACATGGGTGGAAAACGCTCTCTCATATTAATCCTCATTAATGGCTTGGTTTTGAGGGAGGGGTGTTAGAAAACTTTTGTTGAATATACTTTAATTAAAACTTAACGTGCTGTCACGATAAAATGTTCCACTTGTTTTCCAAAAAGTGACATAATACTGTGGAAAAATATTCATTCGCTGTAAATGAACATTTTGTCGAGAAACTTGGGTGTCCCCCTAATTAGATTTGATGAGTATAAGGGACGATTTGGTTTTAGGTATATAACCAGAAAAGGGCTTGCGAGAAATGATGCAGCGGACCGTTTAATTCCAAATCGCCCGTATCATTTCCAAACGAATTTATATCGAATTGTTATTACTTTTCGTGTTGGAAAAAGTTTTTCGCAAAGAGCAAGAGGCAACCGAGTGTGCCTTGATTACGGAATGTAATCTTATAACGATGTCGTCGAGTACGAAAAAGATTTTAATTAACTGTCATGATGGCCAACACGACACGCCACTGTGCTGGGGGATGTGGGGGGTGAGCGTTTCGCGAAATGAAGGACCCACTTTAAAAATCACATCATTCGTAATTAATTGGGAAAGTTGCTTTCGTTCTCCTTTGCCTTTTGCACATACACGATAAAGGGTAAAATTGTAAAATGTTGGCGATGATTTCAGGTAAACAGTGCAACGGAGGTGGTGGCTGCAGTGGTGATATTCGCCAAGAATGGGGCCATGTGACCGTGAGGGAACATGCACATATGTTCTGGTGGTTGTACTACACTACAGCTGACGTGTTTAATTATACAGAGCGACCGTTAATCATTTGGCTGCAAGGTAGGTAGGTAATTATATTACCTTAACAGAACACACAAAACTCGCTCTCACTCCATAGCTGGCATTGTTTTATCATTAAATTTTAATTAAATGTGCAAACAAAATACGGATGAGCGCGATAGAGAGTACAATGGGGTGGGTGGGGTTGATTGGTGTTTCTAATTACTTGGTGTGTATTACCAATAAGTGAAAGGTAATGGGGGTGAATTTAGGACTCCATCTAGCGGGAAATGCATGATTTTTTTTATTAACTCTCCACCTGCTTGTTAAAAATTTTTGCATTTCCTGGTGAACGCATAAATCAGGTGTCAAAGGTTGTTTACTTGCGAATTACCATATTATAAAGTGTGTGGAAAGAGCAAATATTTGCCGCCCGAATGTTACGCACATCATTTCCATAGGCGGACGCACGACATTTACATTTTTCAGTTTTTCATTTCGGTTTAGAGTGTCATTGATTTTCGATTCGCATACCGTTTGTTTTTTTAAATTATTCCTCATTTCACAGGAGGTCCTGGTGTAGCATCTAGCGGCTATGGAAATTTCGGCGAACTAGGCCCCCTAGACATGGATTACAACAAAAGGGACTATTCCCCCGTTCAGGATTATAATGTTTTATTCATTGATAATCCCGTGGGCGTTGGTTACAGTTACATAACTAATAACAATACCAAGATACCAGACAACAATGAGAAGATTGGTGAGGATCTGGTGCGGTTTCTGAATGTTTTCTTGGAGTTGAAGAGGGAATTTCGAAATGTGTCTTTGTACATTTTTGGAGAGTCGTATGGGGGCAAGATGGCTGTAGAGTTTGCCTATCAGTTGCACAAGGTGACTTAACGTCCGCATGCGTTTTTTTCTGGAATTACAGCGAGGAATTGTCAAAATTTCCAGGAAGAACAGCGGGAGAACAAGACCAAGTGGAACTTGACGGGGATTGGATTGGGAGATGCTTATATATCGCCTATAGACTACATAAAGATGTACGCACCGGTCGCCCTTCACTTGGTAAAGATTCCGATATGAACTCGTTAAAATTGTAATTTATTTGATATTTTATGTAATTGAATTTTCCGCCCCCCGTGCAGGGATTAGTAGATAAGCAGGGCTTCCAGCGCATTGATGAATTAGCCAAACAAATTGAACTTTTAATTAATAAAAAAGAATACGAAGAGGCGGCCGACCAAGATCTGAACTTATTTCGAACATTATGCTGCGAGGAAATGTTCGGCATCGATATTTATAATGTCGTCTTGAAACACCGTCGTCCTTCCGGTTGTGTCCTATCAGGTATGTCTGACTAATTGTAAGCTTTTTAAACATTTTCCACTGTCTATGTGTCTTGTCGAGTTTCTATTGTAAACTTGAAGTTTGATAATTAGTTTGCATGGTTGTAGCGCTTATCCCTCCACTTTGTCCTCCACAGAGTCCATATAAAGATTCCAAAGTTTAGCCTACGTTATCATTTCGTTACGTGACCGGCAATATAAACATTTATCCGCCAAAAAAAATGTGAAATGCTTCTTTCTTATTTTCTTTCTGGTAATGTGGAAAAGCTCACGCTTCAATGATGTACCGATTTAACGAGATGATGAATAATGAGATTAAGACGAATCTTGCACTGGCTTCCAACATAAAATGGTCGTTTTTGGGGAATGACGTTTATAATCATTTAATCGACGATTTAATGCGATCGGTCACTGATAAAGGTCCGTTTATAAACAATTTTAGTACGATATATTCCGGCAGTCTCATGTGTTTATTATGCGATCTATTTTCCAGTGGAATATTTATTAAACGAGACCTCCATCAAAGTCATCGTGTATAGTGGTGTTTTGGACTTTTTGGTCAGTACAGCCGGTATGTATGTACATTGGTGTCTGATATGAATGTGTATACATATTTTATCATTTTTGAAATAAAACAGGCACCCGCCAATGGTTAGACAATTTAAATTGGCCTCATAAGGAGATTTGGCACAACACCTATCAAGAGCCACTCGTGATGAACGATGACAACCTGGAGGGGTACAGAAAACGAGTGGATAATTTGATATTATACGTAATTTTTCGAGCGGGACACAGTGTAAATGCAGTGTTTTTTTATATACAGGGTGTATACAGCTAATTGGACAATGATTTTTGTTTTTAAAATATGTTTGTTGTATGAAAAAAATAATCGGAGATGTAAAAAAGTTTCCCCATAACATTTTCTATTCAACCAGCCTATTGAAATTAAATTTCAACAAGCCCCCGGCAAATAAATAAAGTCAATAAGGTATCTTCCATGTTAAAAAAACATGTCAGAGAAAATTTTCCATTTGACCTCACTTGTCTCGTCTCAAGGGAGCGTTTACGACAAATATTCACAGAGCATTTTTGATTGATTGATTCGTTACACCCTGTATATAATTTTTAATCTTTTTTTTTCTGGCTCTTGTCTGTTGAGTGTGCATTTTTCCAACACTTTTACAGGTGCCTGTTGATAATATGCCGGCGTTCAGGAAAATGTTGGAAGATGAATTGTTGCCAGCACACATACTGCCAGACAGTCAGGTGAACCGTGCAAATTAAATAGACTATATTGCGCATTTTAATTGCAATTTATAATTCACACACAGGGTAGAAGAGGTGGAGAATAGTGGTTGGTGTACTAAGCTCCCACTTTTGGATGCCGTCCCCCTTCATGCTTTAATTATGTTAGATAAATTGTGTTTGTTTAGGGGATTTAACATATTACAAATTTGCCTATTGTGTATCTTTTCATGTTTTATTCGCGAATGATTTATCAGAGAGGATCAATCGAAATTTCACAAAATCAGTCCATCACCAATCCCATTTTCCATCACTGCAAATAAACACAATCAAAGAAATATAACTTTATATTGAAATAAAAGTTTTCTATCAAACTAAAGTAGTGTAATTATTTAATTCCCTCTGGGTATCGTGACTATATTTCTATTTATCTCGACGACTAGAGAAGCAAGTTTTTCCTAATTGAAACTTCCACCACACACATTTCTATATTAGCGGAACTCTGTGTAACACAAAATAAACTTTTGTGAGATATATAGTTGCCTAATTGATTTGCATATTGTATAATTAGTGCTCTCTTCTAGAGATTGCAGATCCATCATTATTAGAATCCATCATTACTAGGTATTCCTTATAAAAAGCAAGTAAAGTGTGTCTACAATGCTGAGGATCGATGCACCAATGAAAAGGCCAGCGGTGCCTCCGATGCACACTGCAACAATAAGAGGACAATATTATTTTCCAACGACGGTGGTGGATGGGATCCATCACTCACCGACCAGATCTAATGTGGTCCTGATTACGATCCGTTTGAATCGGGACGTCGGCAACGACTGCATTTTCACATAAATCTCACTGTACGACCTGGTGGCCCTTAAAAGTACAATTTTACCCCCACGAAATTAGGGAATTAGTGTGTGAATGGAATATAAAATTATGTCAAATGCAGTGTGCGAAACTTTCTCATATATGTATAACTTTTGTTCAAGCAAAAACATATTAACCAAGTAGGAATTGTCGCAGTTTGGACACTAAACTGTTAAAATGTAAATATGTTTGTGGGGGACTGGGAAAAGTGGCGTTTTTTGATCGATTGATCTCGCCTCTTGATTGGGTATTAGATATTTTCATAGTGACTCTATTGATTGATGTATGGTTTTACATTCTTTTGAAAATATAATAATGCTAGACGGCGGGGGTGACTTTTTTTTAAAAAAAGCTCCAACCATAAATCATGTACACACTTTTGAATGAAGGAAAACTTTTTGCACACAGAGAAAATATCTTAATTTGTCAATAAAGAGCAGACAGTTTAAAAACATTATTAAATTTGAACAATTATAAAGTGCAATGTGAAAAATGTTGCTATCCATCCTACTCGATATACATATATTATAAATGCCAGTGTGCTTAATTCAAATTCCTAACAAAGTTAATAACAAGCAGACGGAAAGAGATTATTTCGTTCGTATAACGAGAAAATGAACTTTTCTTGATGCATTCTCGCGTGCATTTTGTATGGTGAATATAAGCCTGTGATTTTTCCCACAGCAAATGTTTAGATACGTGTATAGATCGGAATGGAGCAAGAATGATATTGTAAGGTGTGACTATGAATTGTGTTGGAGAAATTGCACCTAGTCGGCTAGTAATTAAACTAAGTAGCAGGAATTTTAATGGAAATTCCAGTGTGTAAACATCAAAACTTAGAAACGTTCCTTTATATATCATATACAAGGCGATGTGTAAGCGAAATGCTTTTGCAAGGAGAGATCGGGGCACCATGTTAAGAAAACCAATAGACAAAATACCCGTTTAAGGAAATATAGAGAAAATTTCACTTGCTGCTAAAGGTACAAACATTGCTTTAATTTATACCCCTTTGTGTCTGCCACAACTTTGTACTCGGGCTCCACACAGGATGGCAAGCAATCGCAAACTAATCCACTCTTGTCAAATCCCTTCGCATGGAGTCTGTTTACTGTATCTGAAATATGAAAGGTATTACATTTGAATAGTTTTGGGGACTGTGTGTGTAAGGAGAATTCAACCTCACACAGAACTCGCAAATTACCGAAATTGTCTGTTAAACATTGCAAGCCCTCCATGTCACAGTATTTTTGACGACCTACAAAGTGCCGAGTGGTGAATCGATATGGTAAAGGGAAAACGAATAAATAAATTTGGGGGAGAAGAAGCAACTTACTGAAAACGGGCATGAAATGGTGGGTGCAATTGCACAACTCCACATGATTGTCGGCATGGCACTGTACCACACAAGTCGAGTAACTGTAATAGTCGTGCACAATTAAATTAGGAGGCTTCTCCCATGGGAATCGGCACGCACGCTTCTCCACCGGTAAACTTTTCACGTTCTCATCATTCTCAATTTCAATTACCTATATTATAAGGAATTGGTGATATTCTAATTTGTGAAATGAAATTTTCCTGTGAATAGATGACTTACATTTAGGGAAATGTTGTAGGTTTCGCCTAACATTATGTCTTTTCGCAGATCGGGGTCGGAATTGATGAAGGGGACGTCTTCGGGAGCGTGAATGAACAGCTGCAGAGAATAGAAGCAAGTTTTGTCAAGGGAATTTTTGTTGATTGTTGGGAAAAACAAATGACCAAATGGCTAATGGCCGTTGATGTATCGACCAGAGATGGGCGACGTGTTGTTTTGTAATAAACAATTTAATCAAGGAAATGCAACAGAGGAAACGATTCTTTAGCAACTATTAATTGCTTTCCAATGTTAAGCGTAAGAAGGCCTTCGGAAACTTCGCTAGGTCGTGTATTTTAGTTAATTGGTGGATTATGTTTTCCAGAGCACTCACCCGCACGTCTTCAATACTCTCAATCATCAGTTCTCCGGGCCCCGTTTGTCGATTAGACACCAATTGAAAATTACTTTTGGCCGTATGCAAAGAATTTATGGAAAAACAAACACCGTATTCAGTTTGCATGGGCAAAAAATGATGACAACAATCAAATTCCATGTTGTTCCAACTGCATTTCCTTAGCAATTGCGGACACTTTTTCCTAAACTAGAAAATTTTTATTTCAAAAGTGTGGGTTTTGTTTTTCCACGTTCTGCTTTTGCTACCTTTTCCACAACGCCGGTGAAATTTAGTTTCTCACATGCAGAACAGGGTGAACTGCATGAATAACAACTACCGGTAAAGAATACTAAATCAGCGACAAACGATTCAATGTCAGCCGTCTCCTCAGCATCGCCCACATCTCTGCAAACAAAAATGTAAATATTAGGCCGGATTTTGGTGGAAAGTAATTCGACTCGTTCGTACTCGTCCCAAGTGATTGGTGTGCCAGCAATTTCGCAAAGAGTAATTGCCGGAAAAGTTGTGTTCCAATTTAAGTAGGCAGTTTCGGTAACAAAACTTATCGCATTTTCCGTGTATGATTTATAGGATTCCTGCAATACTAATAACATTCCCAGAAAGTTCAGTACAAATATACTAATCCATATCAATCTGGAAATGAAAGGGACGTGGTGCAGTGTGGTTGTAATAAAAGTGTTATGGGCGGAATAGGGGCGCTGATGTTTGGCCCTAAACTCCAAACCGCAACTTTACAATTAATTCTTAATCACAGTGACGGCGCTTTTATTTAATTTACTCCTGGCTAACTAAAGTGAATGTCTCACGAAACTACAGACATAACACAAAACTAATGCCTAATACTTTGTCGCCCACACTCACATTTAATAAACTTAACACAAACTAATATAATTGAAGCGAAATTTCATTTCAGTCCATTTATGCTAACAATATACTTGTTTTAGGTCATTTAATGTAACAAGTGGAGTCTAATATTACTTGTAATATCCACTGATGCACTTGTGATCCATTTATGCAAATGCAATTATGAGAATGTATGACGAAAAAAAGGGCTTTCGTTACGCACCTTATAAACGGATGCCGTTTCCTGTCCGCCACATATTTCAGGCCATGTAATGTTGTATTCTGTCCATAATAAATCAGCTTTTTCCTTACAGTAAGCATGATTGTCGTCGACGAGGATGAAATACGACCTGGAATATATATAGAAAAAGGTGTTTTCCTATCAGGGATTTTCGCTTCTATATTGCGAACTATTTCAATTCCGGTCAGGTATTTCAAATAAGGGCGACTGCAAACACACCCCCACAATAAAAAAATGATATGTGAAACGCTTAAGTTTATAGAAAAGTTTCTGCACTGTGTGTGTGTGTGTGTGCAAACCTGGACAGAAAGAAGACAAACATCAACTATTGCTCTACTTTGTTCCAATTCGTTCGAGTCTTTAATTTCACATTTTCGATTTTTATCTGTGGGTATATAGTAGCAAATGCGCGACTGAGCTTTGATATTAGACCCGATTATTTCATAGAAACGCGCGTTACATTAAGAAGGGAAAAAATGGTTTAATGGAAACAGCCTTTAATACCATTAAGGCTTTTTTGTTCTGTTTCATTTTCTATTAGAAATACTGTAATTTCCTGATCGATTATCTACACTGATGTGGTCATTACAGTTTCAATCTCGATGCCTTTATTATACCTTCCACCGAACAAAGAAAACCCGAAATTCATGTATAATAATGAAACTAGTTGCCTTTTTTAATCGTCAAAATTTTATTTCGGAAGCTCAAAAAACAACAAACACAAAATATACATACATATAATACAAATGAAAGAAAAAAACCTCTTATAAATACATAAACAACGTAATTGTCACAATAAGTGCTATTTCATTGTTAAAACCATTATTTCATAAAGATTTACATATACTTCTTCATTATTTTTATATAATTATACAAAAAAATCTTAGTTTTTCTTTTATTTAAAATGCCACTATAAAGCTTTTACATTTCATGTATTCCATATTTATTTTTTGTATAAAATAATATCCTATGCAGTCTTTTAAAACATTTAATAAAAAAGGGAGTTTCTAACTCTGAGAGAAGAAGATCCATTACACAGAACAAGTCATATTTAGTTTAAAAGAAAATACATTCACATCAACTCTGTTGGAAAACAACTCCATAAAGAATAACACCTATCCATAAACTGTATCAAATGGCTTAAAAATGGTGAGTGTTATGTGTGTCTGTGCATGTGTAACAAGTTTTTTATTAATAATACTGAGCAATTGTAAATAAAGAATTGCGCAATTCAATGACAGAAGGGAAAATAGAAAAGAATGTGAGAAGCGCTCGAAATAAATGCATTTGTAAATGGTAAACTAACTGCCCACAGATTGATTTGTACTTAAATTAGAAGACGACGCCGGCGACTGTATATTATTACTATAAACGGGCACAAAGGAGCAAGAGACAGGCGTTGGAGATATGGTCGGACTATGCGTAGAGAAACTTTGTGAACCTTCTGTAATTTCCTGTTCATTTACACATTCTAAGAACGGATCAGCGGACTTGAACACTTGCTTATCGATTTGCGGATATCGAATACGTATATTATCCACCACATCCAAGAGATTCTTCGAATCCATTGCCAGTACATGCGCTGCGGCCAGCATTCCCCTACAAATCACCAATCAACATTACATAAAAACATTCTAAACTTTTTAAACTGCAATTTACTTTCTATATTCCGCATCTAATGTGGTGCTACTGTACTGTTGTGCCAATTTCATCGAATTCACCAACTCGCCCATATCCTTCGACAACACTTTATGTGCCATCTCGACCTCCTTTTGCGCAGACGTTGGAAACAGACCCACAATCTCATCGACACTACTCAACAACGAACGCAATTCAATCCCAACTTGTTTCACCAAATCCAAATATTGGTCGGCGTGCGACTGTTGTACACCCTGTGACAAAGACATCACCGCTCTGACCACGTCCGTTGTCCGTTCGTATACTTTGTCGTGTGTCCTGTCTAGATTAGCTGTCGGATTATGCTGCACTGACTCCTAAACACACAGAGAATAAGAGAAAGGTCTAATCGATTGGGTATAAAGGGGCTTACTTTTCTGTCCGTATCCCCACACTCCGAGCCACTGAGTGACGTGCCGCCCTGCTCCACTTTGCCCGTCAATGTAAGGGTGCTCGCTACCGAACCGGACGGCGAATGACTTTTACTACTACACACTGACCCTGTACTATTTTGCAGACCATTCCCACTGACACTCATACTTGTAATACTATTGTTTAATTGGTACGTTGTTGAGGTTGAATAATTCATAGAACTAGGACTAGTTGGTAATGAGGTGAGTGATTGGGAATGGTCCCTACTGTTGTCTGGCTCCGCGTTTGGAGTCACGGGCGGAACAATACTGAATCGTTTATTCTGAAAAAAATTGGAATAATTAGCGTTTTTTTAGATTGACAAAAATTGTAAACGTACTAAAAGACTTTCCGATTCTGCCAACCACTTGGAATCCTCTTCGGATTCCCTCTGCTGTTGTCGCAGACGTTGTTCAAGTTGGTGGTTTAAGGGGACGGCTTGGGAGTGCCGAATGTTCTCCACCAATTGGTCTCCGTATAAGTTTTGTTGGGAAGAGGATGTCGGCTGTATAATTGAATTAGATTTAGTATAATTTTGAATAATGTTTAACTAAATACCAAAATAACGTCCAAAAAGGTGCAACATGCGATTTGAATAAAACATAAATGATTATTTACTTGATTTTGTAAACTTCGTGCATAAAACATAAAAACAATGAAAATGAATTTCCTTACGACAATAAATACATGCTCTAAACATGCTACTCTCTCGAAAAACAATTAAAAAAAAACATAAAAATGCAAACAATCAATTCGAACACAAGTCATGCACTTGTTTCGAACCTGTTGCCGATTCTCTTGTAGTTTACATTCAGCCTTTTGTATGAAGAATGGCTGTTTATGGGCGCAACTTTTAACATCTGCACCACCAAAATCATAAATGCTCTCCTCGAATTGTTGCACATCTTTAGATTTATCGCTATAATGATAGAGGACTGGTTCAGGATGGTAACAAGGGATCGGTTCACTTTCCACACTGATCGACTGATTAATGTGCACATTACGCTCCAATGAGCCCATTTTCGGTGAAAATGCAGTAGTATTGGCGCGTTCCAACGAACCCATCTTCGGTGATGTGTTCCGCGATTTCCGTTCTAACGAACCTAATTTCGGACTGAAAACACCGGCTTTATCCAAACTGCCATGTGAACTGTGCACAAGATGCGCGTTCCGTTCCAATGAGTTCATTTTCGATGAACTTGCATCGATCGTTTTACGCTCCAAGGAGCCCATTTTCGGTGTACCACTGCCGGTACTCGTTCGCGACGGTGTGCGTTCCAACGTTCCGGTTTTAGGTGCACCATCCGGCGTCACTACTGCATTTTCCGCCACTTCTGGATCGAGTTTGTGTAAACTCTGCATGGGAATGGGACAGGTACGTAGGACGGGTTCGGGAGCGTCCTCCGCTTGTTCAAAATCTACGGCTACAGTGTTAAATACCGAAGCAGGTGTTGTGTAAGCGGCCGGATTGATGCCGCGCTTTTGGTTCTCCTTCATTAAATAGGCCAGCACTTCGGGGTTCTGCGCTACGATGTAAGTTTGTGGGATGGCATTCGTCATGTCCAATGAAGCAAGAGATGTACTGTCAACGGCTTGCATTGGATAACGATCCGGTTTCGGTGGTGGTGGAAAATCGTCGCTGGAACCCCAAGACATCGCCGCTGCACGTCGATTCTCACGTCGTAACGTTTCCTGTTGAGCGCTCTTCTCCTCCAATAAAATTTCCTGCAAGATCTCTTTAATATCCTTGAAACTGGGCCGTTTGCTTGGTTCGTAAGACCAACATTGCGACATCAGAGAGTACAGTCTGGGTGGACAATGCGGTGGTAACGCTAATCGTTCACCATTCTCTATTTTACCAATGACATCGTTATTTTTTACACCTTGGAATGGTTTTACACCTAACATTAGGATTTCCCACATACAGACACCTGCAAAACAATGTGATTAATACAGATTTTAACATTTTTTTATTATTCCTCTTTACCAAACATCCAAACATCACTAGCAGTAGTAAAACGGCGAAAATTAATACTTTCTGGACTCATCCATTTTATTGGCAATTTGCCTTTGGACGCTTTGTAATAACTTTGATCTTCGCCCATCCAACGGGACAAACCAAAGTCAGCTAATTTGACGCATTTATCAGAACTAACCAATACATTTCTAGCTGCTATGTCTCTATGTACATATTTCTTTGATTCTAAGTAACTTAACGCCGTCGACAATTGGAATGCAAATAATAATAAATTGGATAATTCTAAACGATGTTTATTATTTTGTAAATAAGCTCTTAATTCGCCTAATTTCGCTAATTCCATTACAATCCATACGGGCGACTCGGAACACACGCCAATTAGTTTGATTATATGAGGATGGTCGAACTTCTGCATGATATCTGTTGAAAAACAAGTAAATTAATTTTAATTACAACTGTTTTCAGCTCATTTCCATACATGCTTCCTCTAGGAACTTTTCCGTTGTAGCAAAATCAGCGTCTCCCTTACAAGTTTTCACAGCCACAGGAAGTGGATTGCCATCTTTCGCTTTAAAATTGCCTTTATGTACATCACCAAATTGGCCCTCACCCAATATTTCCAACAGTTCAATATGGTTCCTATCTAGTTCGTAGTTTTTAGCTGAAATATCGATTAATTAAACAGCTTGCAACATTCTTTACTAACATTAAACAGTGATTACCTGCCGGTATAGAATAATCTCCTTCTTCAACAATCTCGGCATAATCCTCTGACAACATTGTCCCCGTTGAATTGGTACAATTCTCTTTGCTGGATTTGTTCTTTGACGGATTTAAGTCTGTAATTACAGTATATTTGTTAGCTATTTGATTAATGCGTTTTCCACGTTGATCAGATAAAAAAATTTTTATCATCACACAAAGATAGCACTGATAAAGAAATGTTTAACGTAACTATACTAATTAAACAAAATGAAAACTTGTTACCAAATGTTTACAACAATCAGCAAATTGTAATACAAAACAATTACCCACCTTTGCACGGACAAGGGAATTGCTTCCAAATTGTAGCTTGAAAACAACAACAATTGTTAACAACATTTTGAAGTTTAAGAATTTAAATTGTAAATAAGTTTCTATTTACAAGGAAATTTAAACCACGGAGGTCGCGTTTATTACGTGATTCATTAAATAAATCAAGAAATAAGCAATCACAGGTGAGTTTTTCTATCAATTAGAATTATTGGTAATTTTATTTATGTGGAAATTCGCTTATTTCGATCCGTTACAGACCTTGAGCGATTTTAACAATAAACAGTGCCTACTTTCCCCCAACACGACATCAATTATTGAAATATGATCAACCGATGACCGATGAATGTAAACTAATTGTTGATTGGCATTAAATTCGAACAGGTTGACCATTATTATTGAATTATCACCATTTCCCCAACTTTATAAACTTACCTTTTCTATTCCAGATAGAGGAATCCGCACCAGAATGCAACCTACAATATCCATCAATTAAAACGGCCAAACTTTCAGCCACATCCAGACTAGGACAGGTAAAAAACAACACTTCTTGCGTTCCAGCCACTTTTAACTGTAACGTCGCTTTCGTATGCTCCTCACAATCACTGACCAACGTCTGTATTGCCTGTATTTGATCGAAATCCGTGATTTTCTTTATTGTCGAACTCTGTATGTCCGTGTGAGAAATTCCAATATCTGGTCCAATAACCAATTCCACCGGCACCGTAAAACTACTCCCAAAATCCACTCTGAATCGTTCCTGATCGTAATTCGTGTACACTTTCAATAACTCCAGATACTTGAACATCGCTTCCACATCGTTCATATGAGCAATTTTCTTGAAATGCGACTGTATATACTTCCTTAACGATTTCGTTTTAATTTTCTCTAAAATACTCGTTGGCATAAACTTCGTCATGCCCAATTCCCTCTCCAAATACTCAAAATTCGATTTCTTGTCGATCGGTTGTGGAGTGTCTTTAAAATATTTCCGTATCTCCAAACAACATAACTGTACAGCGACTTCTTGGTCGATTTTCTTATGAAATTCGTTGTAATAGTCGTTCCGTACCTGCAACAAACAAATTCCATTCACTTTCTGAAGAGGTACAATATTAAATATGTTTATTACACTTGTAAAGCGATAAACAAGTCATATAGGCAAGGTCAAATGACTAAAATGGGAAGAAATTGTATATACGGAATTGTAAATGCTGTCACACAAGTTTTAATTAACTGTATTATTAAAATAAATTATGAAATCTATAACACACCTGATCATAATAATAATGGAACGTGACTTTGTCTTTTTCGTACAACTCTTTTAGACTGACAGGCAAATAGCGGACACGCAAATCGTACCGCCACTCAGAGTTGGGGTGTTTTCGCAGATATTTCTCCTGTACTTGCTGCATTGTGGTGTCCGGATGCAACCAGTGAACCTGAAACACAACCGCAAATGCGTTTAATGTAATTATCAAAGCGTGTTTTTGCCGTTTTCACACCTCACTGGAGGACACCCTCGACAATCGCATCGCATACACCTTCTGATCCCGTTCACCAGTCGATAAACGTTCGGTGACCGTTGAGATGATCCCCTTTATGTCGATGTTGTCACCATGCCGGACCACATTGAAGCCCCCATTCGGGAAATGGACCTTGACTGTGGCCATTGCGGGACTATTTTGTGGCGACTTCTTTGGACTATCCATTTGGCGTGTATTTTGGGCACATCGGACAGGAGAGCCCTGGTTTATGGCGGGCGTTGGAGATGCATCACTGGAAAAGCCCAAATGAAATAGATACAGAGAGATATAAAGGTGTTTACACAAATTATGACTGGCTTGTATGTAAAACACTGTCAAAATCAGTTTTTTCCCGATGTTCTGGCAGCATATCAAAGCTGTTCCAAAAATTACTCCTTTCTAATTTAAGGCTGTTTTAAAAGATATTCATTTCGATGTGACAAAATCAGGGGGGGACAGTGCGGGGGAGACGGGAGAGCGTTATGAGTGTTTTGAATTGATTTGATGCGAAACTGGGAATTATCAAGCACGGATTCCCTTGAAAAAGCGTAATAAATTGATATGGTATTGCATTTATGAACACATTCACTTTGCATGAAAGTGAAAGAACCACGAGGAAACTGTGTTTTGTAAAAATGCTCGTTAGACAAGGTAAAACGTTAACCAGACTTAATGGCGAGGTAATGTAGGTGTATTTTATGACATCATCTTGCACAGTGTAATTATATAATGTTTTGTAATGTTGTAGTTTTTTCAGGTTTATCGGAAAGTAGGTAAATACGCGACATTTTATGTACACTTACAAATTAAATTTTATTAGATGAAGATCCAACTTGAATAGCACACCTTGAAATCGATAGACATTTATACTTTACACAAGTGAAACAAATTGTTTGCCGTGAAAATCTTGTTGACATTGATTTGATCAGTATCCGTAAATATTTATGAAAAATTTCTCTCACACGCAACTATTGTTGCACTACGACACATAAAACTGTTTGTATTGTATAACAACAATATAATAAATTCTATGTATTGATCACAATTAATTCTCTCTCTTTAAAACGTGTTAATTAACGGCGAAATGAATTATTAATGGTATGTCGGGGGCACACGTTACATTTTTTTTTCTAATTTATTTTTAAAACTAAAAATAAACTTTACAATGTAGTTAATTTCAATATTTTAGAAACAGCGCAGAGGTTTGTGAACTTTTAATCAATTGCCAATAAATTATGCGGAATGGAATTTTTTTAAATTAGTTTCTAAACCCATTCTTGACACAATGTTGAAAAGAACACCCCCTTAAATCGATTAATTGTCGTCAACTGTAAAAATCCCCCGAATTGTTCTATTTGCAATATGCAATTAAATCCATTGTATTTGAAATAAAAAGAAACGATTAAATGGTGCAGACACCATCACTGGGGCCACTTATATTTAAGTAGTGGCAGTAATAAAAACGTTTTTATGTTCCACACACTCCTAATCTCTTAATTATCGGAGTGATTTTACGATGGGGCAAAAGAAAATAGCGCAACCATATGTAAGATATTTAAATACTGCGTTTAGACAATAAATCCTCCAGTAAATTACCTGTACGACTTTGGCCTGTGAAATTTCCAAGTGTTACTCTGTTGCTGTATATTATTACTATAAATATCCTCCGAATTGGCTGTACACAGAAGACTACGCGGTCTTACAGTGACACTATTTTTAAAATTCTTCGTCTTTTTTCTTAAATTAACACCACCAGCATTGTACGTTGTTGGACCACCGACCATGCTCACTCTTTTCACCAATTCCAGCATACTTTCAACAATATAAACTTTTATTATATACAAATTTCATCGGACAATAAACCGCGACCACTTTTTCGTAGCGATATTTCAGAATAATCAAAGCGTAACACGAAAATTTCTCCTTAAATTTTAACAGTACAATAAAACCGTGTTGTGCAATGCATTAATTAATCTAGATTAGGAAGCGAACAAAGAGAGATAAGAGAGAAGTCGCGAAAAATGTGCACCTGCATTAATAAATACACAAACGGAAGGACATAAATATTTAAATAATTACCATTTGACATGCAATAATAGAAATGTGATGGCTTAAATTTCATGCGAGTCATTACACCCGTTTCCCACACGAATTTATTTATAACAATTTTATATAGTAAAAGAAATGCGACAAGTTTTGTCCTGACAAAAATTCAACAATTCAAAATAGCAACATTTTAACCGCACACACACCGCACACCTTTGCAACCCAATTCAATTGTGATTCGCGGTATCAATTTAAAAAGTACTGGAAAACAAACAAAATACCATAAAGTGGCCACTCCTGTGTATATTTGCAACACATTTTACAATATTCCTATCATCAGCCCACGGTTATTTGCGATGATTATTCTGAAAAACGCGCCTTGTAGTAAATTGCGCTCACATTAACGGCCGATGGTCAATAAAATGCGAAGAAAATCAAACGCGGATCTTGCACTAAACTATTTATAAACAAATTCATTAACTAAGTGATTCACACACACATACACACACATGAACGTACATTTATTTATCTTGGTAAGGATGACAGTGCGCTGCCACTGCACCAACAAAAGTGAAATTTCTCTCCTCCAAAGCGTTTCATATCCAACACAAGAGTGTGATTCGGTGGGATTGGCCCACGTGTCTGACTAACACTGTGTTTATCGTCCCATTTTTTCTTCTATCTTGTCTGATTAAATTTCGATAAGATTGCAACGGGAATTGCAACAGTTTAAATTCAAGTTTGTGGTCCTTTGTGGCCCGAAACAAGAGAATCATGACATAAGTGGACGAAAATATCCGTGTGAGTTATAACTGCCTTATAAGGCGGCTCCAAGTACAAACGAGTGTTAAACTATCCTTTGAATGTACATAGTTTCGTTAACAGACTAGTAAATTAGAGGAAACTAGATGAGAGACAGTGTCTTGGGGGTTGGTTATTTATATAACGCGATTACCACTCACCAGTTCATTGAATTCAGTTCTGAAATAATTGTTTTTGTTTCGCATGGATTTTTATGAGTTATTTTATGAGTTCATTACAATGACATCAAAGTTGTAAAACGAATTCAGTGTTCGGAAGCGCGCTTCTCTTTGTGTTGTTTGGTTGTAAAAATTCGCAACCTTTGGCACACCTTTTCTGTAATTACAATTTCCAACTGGTTTCGACAGAGGGGAATTTAGAAAAAAAAATGCTGCTGCAACAAAACAGCATTGGAAAATTATCATAAAAGAATCACATTTAAGTGTGAAGGAAATGATCCTTGAATATGCTCCGTATTTTAAAAATAAGAATACGGAAAACTATTAATACTCTTTTATATTTAGAGAGAGTATAGAGTGGAACTATTCAGGTATTTAATGCCATTTAACGTAAATTTCACGAAAACAAGTTTACCTCAAAAACCGCCCAACTCAAATGAATAAATTAAAATTTCATCAATTTAATCAACGTAATTAAAGAGTCCTTTAACCGAAATTGGCGAGAAATCAACCGAAAACCAGATGAACACTTCCTCGATCTTGATTCAACTATTATCTCGACTACAAGGACAATTTTTCTACCATCCGTAGACAGTGTTATCGATTTTCGTATTGTATACAGGCGAGTATACAGGCCGGGTGTGGTGTGTGTTACATTTATTCCTGCACACAATCTGGTCTGATACAACTAACCCTTATTACATGCATCCCCAACACGGAATTGTGCATCCATCAAGATGGGAGCATTCAATGCAGTCACCGTCGTCGCCTCTTTAATCAATCCACCATTAAATAATATTTACTTTATAATCTAAAAGTTGTTGCTATTATTATCACAATGCAAACAGAAACAAATATTTCCTCGTTATTTTTGTCTACAGAGGCCTTGGATTTAAAGAGTCGTGAGAAACAATATTGAGCACATTAAAAATTCACCCCTAATTCAGAATATAGAGACCCCTAAACCCAGAGACACAGTGATGGTGTGTTTAATATTAAATGAGGTGCACGAATGATCTGAAATGGGGGGTGATTCGATGTACGAGGGCGATTCTCCGCCACCCCGTACAGTTTCCCATAAAGGTGAGTCATGAGAATGCAGTAATTCTGCATCTTTAACACTTTAATAGAAAGTCGAACAATATTTTACGCAATCTTATCAACTATTTATAGAAACTAGTTTTCTAAACAAATTCCCTTGAGATAGTCCAAGGTTTGTTTACAAATTTGAAAAACACAGTATGGTGGTAAACCGAAAAAAATGGAAGAGACGATAAAATTGTGTGTAGAGATAAAACATCATTTTACGTTGACATGACGAAGACCCTCTAAACAAACTGTTTTTCTCAAACCCTAGAGGGTTTGTATAATTTATTAGGTGTTTAGAGCGATAACAGTAGCAAGACAATTACGATTAGGGAAATAAAATTGTGATAAATGCTCTCATTTGTGAGTGACAGTTCTATCCACCCACACATACACGCAAAGTGCACTGCCCCTAAACTCTGTACAAGTTTATTCAAAGAAATTGTATTATCTAAACAAACTGGTATTGACAGTGAAGTTGTTACAGCAGGCTGTTGTGTCACTACCAATAGCGCTTTTCCCAGTGAAAAACACAGAAAATGCTGTGTATGTGTAGGTGGTCCAGAAAATAAATTAACATTGTTTGCAGTCAACAAAGTTTACTCTCTTATCTTCGTCATGTTTACGTTTCCGAGCCGGAACAGGAAATTAAATGCATCTCATATACGCTTCTCTTCCTTTTCTCCATCATTCCACTTCGATATCGGGCCAATTTTCCGTACATTGGCAAAGTAATTTAATATATTATCGACCAAACATTGCATTTCAATGTCGGTAAATTGCTAACGGAGACACAATTTGTTTAAACATTTTTAGTAATCAGCATAAAAGCCGAGACGACTTACGTCTCCAAATATTGGAAAATCCTGTAGACTGGCTTGCGATACATTAGAAAACCCTCCACTTTCTCCACCATCATGACAACATTGTTTTTCGGAAGGAAATCAAAACAAACACCAGAAATGTCACAATTGACACAAGGGCACTAGATCACCGATGAAAACACTGAAAATCGAGCCGGGGAAAAACAGCGGAAAATTCACATCTTCACCAAAGTGACCGAACAATTACTGAAAAACTATTTTTAATCCACGGACAATGAGTGTGTGTACAAACCGGAGGCACCGACTCTCTTTTATATCATCGCACTTGAATACAGTACAGTGGACTAAAAAACTGACATCGGGACGACTGTGTGGTTGTGGTGGTGCAAGGATGGCGCTTGCGTTCCACTATCAACCCCCTAATCGTTAGAATTTCTAACCCCCCGAGTTGGAGGTTGAAGAGGAACTGTAGATTGGGGGGCCACACACGTTTATTGAATGTACTTTTGTTAGCCCACACATTCAATTGCACTTAATAAGCGGTGTCAATTGTTTAAATTAGCTAATATAAATAAAATAACTAAATAGAGAGTTCAAATGCGGTTGCGGCGAGACGCGGCTCGGTGAAGAAGGTAACACAGTGGACAAAAAGATGATGATGTCACAAAAGTGCGCTCTATGAGGTAATGGAAAGGAATTGGCTGTCGTACACTTGATGAATTTTAAATTCCATCGCATATTAAGAATTTTATTGGATACACAGGAAGTTGAGATGGTTTATTAACTGTACACCTGCGAAGCAAGGGACTTCCGATGATGACAAATGCATGTAATTGGACGCGCTGTTGTAATGCGGTTGTCTAGTAATAATTGCCAGAATTGTTCTATTTCATTTGATAGCAATTTGATTAAGTGGTGAATTGTTGGTGTATGGGTTTTTGTTTTGCAAGCAAATTAATCATAATTTCATGGAACAATAAATGTTATCAAGTTTTATTTGTTCAGTTTAAATAGAACATAATTATGTAATCAGAAAACAATTTGTTTACATTCAAATTTAAATTAGTTAGCGGTTGCTCATTGTAGGTTGCTGTGTTATCGACATAACCTCAAAATGCGATCAATTTCTCTTCGATTTTTGTTAGGGAAAATTGGGGTAGTACAGGGGTGCTACAAAATGCTTGTTGAGATAGGTAGAGAATGAATAGAATTGGAAATGTTAGAATTTCAGCTAGTTGCAGGGTTTCAGAAGAGAACTGTTTCAGAAATATACTTACATTTTTTACAGCCATTGAATTAAGCCCTGTTTTTATTTAAATATTTCACTCGTACAAGTCACTCATTAATCCTAAATAGCCACTTTTCTAACAAACACATTCGTTTATTGCAACAAATGATGGACCCGTAAATTAGCGAACTTCTCATTGTTCATCATAAATTTGTCCTTTTCCTTTTTAATTTTAATTATATTTACCTATCATTGTTCAAAGTAGTTGACAGGTGTGTTAAAGACAGCTCTTAGATGACATTCTTCTTCATAGGGTGCGCTCGCCCCTGTAATTGATTTTTTATTGTCCTTTTCGAGTTGGGCCCTAGATGGCACGCATCCATGATAAGTTGGCGGTTTTGTCCGAATTCGAAAAAATAAATAAAAGATGGTTATCAAAAAAACACGTGCAGTAAGTCCTTAAATATGCCCAATTTTTATAATTACATACGTTCTTCAGTTTCATACTTATGGACACACGTGTGACTTGGAATTGGAATCCAATGAAGATGATTTTTTGCAAGAAATATTGCCGGGTAATTCAATATTTGTCAAAGTGAAACGATTGTTCTTCAGAGCTATTCTCATATCACCACGTTTTTGTAAAATTACCACACATATTCGAAGTTATATGGCAGTAATTCAAGAATGTCGAAGGCAGATAAAGCATCATCCGTATCGGATTCACCCCTTCAGTTACGTAAGGTGCCCAATTTCATTTTGGTGACAAACTTGATCCTCTAAACCAAAATGTACACGTTTTAGGGCTATCTGGTTGATACTGATGTGCTTGATAATGCTTATGGAACTTATAACAGTCCCACTAGACTGTTTATTTTCTATCCAAGCAAACCTGTACAATAATGGAATCGTCTGGAGTTCATTGAGATTCGTAACTGATTTAATTTTTTTCTTAAATGTTCCTGTTAATTTGGTTACTGGTTATTATGATCAGATGAACATGGAGATTGTGTTGGACTTTAAAAGCATCTTTAAGTATATCAAAACGTTATTAAACTTGTTCTTTTTCAACTTTACAATTCGATTTCAAGGAACTACTTAAGAGGCTCCATGATTTTTGATATAATCACCTCCTTTCCACTGGACTGGGACATTTTCTTCAGTGTAAACACTGAGATATTGTTTATTTTTCGTATAATTTCGATAGTGAAACTCTTATGTCTTTACACACTGATAAAATACCTAAAAATCCTTTCTCTTGTAAAAGAATTGATTTTTTTCCATCGCAACACTCGTTCATATGAATTTTTTCTAGATGTTTCAAATGAACTTTTACACTTTCATAAAAATAAAAATGATTTTGGTGATCTTCAGTTATTGGCACGCCGTTTGTTGCCTCTATAAATACCTATTAAAACTGAAGGATTTCAATATTACCATAGGAACAAAATCCGTACATCTATTTAATGATAAGTAAGAAAAGCATCCTCAGAGAAACATTATTTAATCTAATTTTTCTTTAGTATTTTGTCGATTTATTTGGACGCATTGTTTGATGGTTCTAATATCATCTATAATCCGGAAACTGACGTTGAATATCTGCCATCCGTTCTCGCTGATTATATTGTTACAATAATTTATTGGATTAGCAGTAGAATTTATATTATGTACCTTTTGGGTAAACAATTAACACCCATTTTTTTGTTGGATAACGTTTTTTCAATTGCAGGACTTTCGATGCAGATAATCAAGCAAAACACTTCATCAAAGTTTAAATATGTCCTGATGGAAAAACAATTGCAATATTACATGCAACAAAAACAGTTTCCGAAAAATTTACAAAAACGAGTTTTGATGTACTACCATTTCCGGTTCAATCGAAGATATTTTAAAGAGTATGAAATCTTGATGACACTTTCAGCACAACTGAAGCACGTACGAAACTGTTAATTTCCATTCTCACACATTTTAAAGTTCTACTCTCAGGAGATCCACATGCAGTCTTGCAGAAAACTGGTAGAAAGTGTGGTCTTCTTCAGTAATCTCCCAATAAAAATTCTAGTGAAAATCATATCATGCCTGAAAAAGGAGATTTATCTCCCAAACGACATCATCATTCGAGCGAATACAATCGGAACAAGCATGTACTTCATCAGTAGCGGTTCGGTTGCAGTTTACACTAAATCCGGTAAAGAAATTTGCCATTTACAAGACGGCGGTTACTTTGGTGAAGTGGCGATTCTAGTGAAAAACACCCTCCGTATTGCATCCGTTGTTTCATTAGAAACCTCCGAAGTTTACCGTTTAGATTACAAAGATTTCGTAACTGCCATCAAACCCTATCCCGATTTATTTGCGAAAATTAAGCAAATTGCCGCCGACCGAATGGAAGTAGCGGACATTATGGAGCGCCGTACAAGCTCCGATTTTCCTTCAAATAAATCAAACATGTCTTCTTTGTATTCCGGTTCAGATGCGCACCGATTTACAAGTCGTTCTTAATTTAAACATTTTTAATTGAAATAAAATTGTTAAAATAATACCTTGGATTTATTTAAATTATATGAATTAAAAAAAAAACTAGATCGGACACAACTACAACTTCGGATAACACAGTTTAAATATTAATTTAAAACTGCACAAAAAGCAATTTCAAAATCGTATAAAATTCAACTCATATTATAAACAAAACTAAATATTTAAAGCCCACTAATGTCAGTCATTCAGATCGATAATCTCATTTGAATTAATCGTTTTATTTTGGGCTCGTACCTGACTAGGGCCACCTACCAGTTGTTGTTCTAATAAAGAATTAGGATTTATAAACAAATCATTGGCAATACGATTCTGCATCTCTTGCTGATCGATTAATTGTTTAATGTATTGTTGTTGAATCATTTGTTGACGAAGTTTTTGTGCCTGTTCCATTAATTTCACTTCGTATTGTACTCGAGTGAATAACTGCAAACAAATCACAAATCACTCTCCAATCAAATGATCATTTCATATGTTTTACTTACATTATAGTCCCCTTCGGACAATTGCATTTTTAACTGTTGTAAAAGTGCTGGAATAATGCCTTTTATCTGTACTTCACTCCATGTGGGATTGTCCCGTCGGACAAGGTTAATTAAAGCTGCATTAATCAACGGTGTATTGAACAAATTCGCACCGCTAAATGACGGACCACCATAATGAGTTGTGATACGATTCACTTTCTCATTTTCAAACTCTTCCCAAGCCGCTTTTCGTTCTTCTTCTGTTAGACAGTCCTCTTCTTTGTTCTCCAACAGTGATTGATGTTCGTGGTATTTATAAATGTATTTCTCGTGTTTTTGCAACATCTCGCCCAGCAGTACATCCTTGGGCACCAACGGAATCGGTCTGTCAGTCGGATGCAAATCACATCTACAAATCAAACAATAATCAAAAATAAATTACACAAATTTAACTCGATTATCTACTTGTATAACTCCGCCAAATCGTGCTGGTTATAATGTCGATCGATTTGCTGTTCATCAATGACACGTTTCGAGATCGCTTGTTTCGTTACTTGCCGTTCGTACACTTTCATTTCCATTGTACCCTGAAAACAAACAAATCGTTCAATCTGATGTCGAAACATCAACATTTAGGTACTTACATAAGCAACAAATCGATAAATATAACTCGGTTTCGTCTGTCCAAATCGATACACCCGATAAATACTCTGCACATCATGCGATGGATTCCACGACACATCGAAAATGATCACCCGATTTGCGGCCACTAAATTAATTCCCAAACCGCCCGCTTTAGTCGATATCAAAAACAATCTAGCACGAATATTGTCACTATTATTAAACGAATCACACCAAATTGCCCGATTATCACAACTCGACGATCCATCCAGTCGAAAATAGTCCAAACCGATCGCCCAACTGCCCGTATGTCCACCAACAAGTTCCGGTTTTCCCTCCTGTGTGGCCTCATCGATTTTTCTTAGAAAATATTCAATACAGTTGAGGGTGTAAAGGGACTGCGAGAAGACCAATCTAAACACAAACATCACAATTACAAACATTCACCAACAATGAAAAAACATTATATTTACACTTTGTCTCCAATCTGTTCACATTCCTTCAAAATCTCAAACAACAAAAACAATTTGCCACTGTGTACAATATTATCCAAATCTGGTCCATCACAAAACTCTTGCCACCATTCCTTTTTCTCCGGTTCATTGTTCACCTCCAAATCACTGCCCGACTCATCATTCTCCTTCCGTTGTGCCAATTGTGCCCTCGTTAACGGCCTCTTCCGTTTCGACACACGCTCCTTAACATCTTCATCACTCGACGAACTGCCCGGCGTACTACTTCCATCATCAATAAAATCTTTCAACGAACCTTCCGACTCGGAATCATTATTAAACAACGCCTTATTCCGTTCTTCAATACTTTTATCTTTCAATACACGCGGATGTGTACAAATCCGTTGGAATGCTTGAAAATCGGAGAAGATAAACGACGTCTTATTATCACCGTCATTATTCCTTCGGGCATAATGGTACATATAATGCTCATACAATTGCACCTGTTTCTCTGCCAAATTCACAAACAACACATACTCGTATTTAGGCGGTAAATATGGTTGTAAAACGGAATAATCGCGTCTCTGCACCACACCGTCAAGTAATTTATGCAAAACGTGCGATCGTTTACGCATCAATTCAATATCGCGTGGCGTCGAGTCGGTATACTGTCCATTTGTGATTGGATTCACGAACCGATTCAAGTACTCTTTGTACGTACCTAAAAGGTTCGGTTTTATAAACTGCACCATACAAAAGTACTCCTTCAAATTATTCTGCAACGGTGTACCAGTAAGCACAATTCGTCTTTGTGTTTTAATACGATTCATCGCCACACTTAAATGTGTTTTTTCATTTTTCAACAAATGTCCCTCATCGCACACCACAATATCCGGTCCAGGGTCCAAGAAACCCTCTTGGAAAGTGCGACGAATTTTCTTAGGAATCTTTTTGTTATCTGGATTACTTAATGTTCTAAACATATTGTAACCGATTATTAATACACCGCCATTTTTGAACCAACTCTCCACTGTATACTGTCGATCAATGTTTGTTTTACACGAGACCAGCTCGTAAATGTCGATATCATCCTCATTTGGCATCCATTTCTCGTACTCACTCTTCCAGTTTAACACTGTGTTTAAAGGACAAACGATCAATGCACGTTGTACACCAGTCTTTTCGCTGTTCATGATTAGTGTGTGTGTTAAAGCGATCACTTGTAATGTCTTGCCAAGACCCATACAATGGGCAAGTATACAACCGGATCCTTTACTTTCATTTGCCAGTTTTAAGGACTCGAAACAAGCGTCCCACATGAATTGTACGCCACTCGCCTGATGCGGTTTCATGTGCTTGACAATTTCATTGTCCACTTTTAGGAGTTCTTCTTTCGTCTTTTCGTCATAGTCAAGAATTAGTTTGTCAACGGAAGCGTTCGTTTGTTCGGTAAGAATTTGGTTGTACTGGAAAAAATTCAATCAGTCATCAAACAATGTTTATGCAATATTTATTCATACTTTTTTCTGTTTCTCCATTAATCGAGCTTTACGTTTTTTCTCCTCAATTTCAGCTTGGATCGTGGATTCAGACAGTTCGTTGCGGCCAATAACCTGCAAGATTAAACAATAAGTGAAATGATTTCGAGATTTATTTATTTTGCTTACCTTTCGTATTTGTTTACGTGTTCTTTTTTCGTCATCATCTTCTTCTTCACTACTGCTATCCTTGTTGCGTTTAATTCGACGACGATTTTTTTTATTCCTACAAAAATAAGCACTTTTTATATTTTAATTCAATAAGGATTAATAAATGCATTACTTTTTCTCTTCAACGGCCTCATTTTCTGAATCAGTCGAACTGTCCTCTTCTGACTCTTTATCGTCGTTTTTATATTCACCATCCGAGTCGGAATCGGATATCACAGATTTTTTCCTCACTTTATGCTTAGATTTCCTAAAACACCACAATTCAACATACCAATCTACTTATTCACAAACAAATCACTTACTTAACAACTTGACTTTCTTTCTCTGAACTATCCGAATCGGATGTTATAAAAGTGACTTTCTTTGTCTTCTTCTCCTCTTCACCATTTGCTTCCGAACATTCTTCAGTCTCCTTCTCATTTATATCAACCTAAACCACAGAAAATTTAATTAAGCGCCCAAACAAGTTGGTTATCATGCAAAAAAAAGCGTAACATCGAAGTTGGATCACAGCAAAACGATTGAATAATTACTTTTTCCTTTTCAATGTCATTGTGCTCATCTTCAAAACGAATTTTCTTCTTTGGACTCGTTGAAGACGAGCTTTCCATGTCACTGTCCTTGTCACTTTGTATGCATTCAATTGGATCGTCAATTAAATCGTCTTTAAAGCGCAATTTCTTCTTTGTCCGAATCGTAGAGGAACTTAAATCAGAATCAGATGTGTGGGCTCTCTTGTTGCTATCCATATCGGAAGATCTGAGGAACAAACAAGTACGAACGTATTAAGAATACTTACATAATTACAGTGTGTATTTTTAGCAAAATGATAAAAAAAATTCTGAGCATATGTCCCGCATTTTGATTCGCACCTTTCGATTGTACTTCTTATTTGTTCCAAATCTAATCGTGGCAACGGTATACGTAACTCTTTTCCACGAAGTACACTGTCTCTATCTGAACAATTAATTGAAGACTCTGTAGAACTGTCGAATACCGACTCGTCCGAGGAACTAGTAAAACTATTCTGTATACTTGATGGCTTTTTGTGTTCATTCTTTCGATTTCTTGTTTGTTTTTCTCTTTTTCTAATATTACGTCGTTTTTTAATCGTCGAGATGGAATTGTTTTGTTCTAAAGCATTGTCCCTGTCTTCGGGGTTATCGTCCCTCATTGAAGACGTGGATGGTTCGCAATTGACCTTTTCGACTGTTTTCGCTGGACTACTACTAACTTGGGTATCATTTGACTTGCTCTTGTCGACTGCCAATGGATTTATTTTAATGGAGCCATTCTTCTTTGGTGGCAAAGGTACAACAGTTTCCTCAGTGGGAGGCTCATCCTCCGAACTAATCAAAAGGATTGGAGACGTTGGTGTCTCATCAAAATTACTTCCGCCTAATGTCTTTTTTATGTCAACCACTTTGATAAAGGACTTCACCCCATTTTGGACACAGTTTGTGTTTGACATGGTTTCACTCTGGTAAAATGTTTTAAAATTTTGCTTTAAACCGTCCACACTAGCAAACAGCGAATCAAGGATTGTTTGTACACTTTCTAGGGTATCTTTGGAGTCATTATCCGTTGTGACTTTAAATTGTTGCAAATTTTTTTCAATATCTTCGAGTCGTGCATGAAAATTTTCCTTAATTATAGAAACTTGTTCCAGTAGTTCATCCACATTTTGAATCGACATTATAATCTGAAAATTATTTAGTACACCTAAACATAGAATTTGGATGTTTTTTTTGTATTATTTTATAAAAAATGCTGAGTTCCCGCCTTCATAACTAATTAACGGTACATAGTCAGATATTCGTATTGAACTGATAAAGAAAATTAAAAACAAAATATCGGTCGTTGGTATTAAGACAATGCTAACCTTTTTAATATCGTTGTTTAAATAATTAATTTCTACACTTTCACAATAAATTCACTAATGCAAATGCACAGACATGTTAGAACATTGAAGTTTGCCTGTCTCTTGTCTTCGTCTGTCAAAAAAAGACAACAAGAAGGAAGATGGTAAAACAGAGAATCAACGGTAATTAATTAAAAATTGTAGGGTTGCGCACTAGATGGCAATAATAAAAAGCAAGTTTTACAAACATAACCCTATTTTATTTTGGGACAGATTTTTGGTCGTTGAAAGCAACGTTTTCTTTTTATCTTATAAAAAACAACAAATAAACTGGTACAAAATGACTAACATGGTACATTGTCAGCTCTGGATGGGCAGCGTATGTATACAAATATAAAACATTCACAAATTAAAAAACAAATCATGATTTCAGTTGGAGCCCTACATGACGGAAACATTCATTTTAAACGCATTCCGAAAAATGGGAGAAAATCCCTTGAGTGTCAAAGTAATGAGAAACAAATTCACCGGCGAACCAGCGGGCTACTGTTTTGTCCATTTTGCAAATGACGATGAAGCAATTGATGCTATGCACAAATTAAACTCTAAACCGATACCAGGCACATCTCCAATGGTTCGATTTCGATTAAACAATGCCAGTAATACAGGACGTACTTTACTCGATAGAGAATTTTCAGTATGGGTCGGCGATTTGAGTCCAGACGTGGACGACTACAATTTATACAGAGTCTTCTCATCAAAATACAACACAATCAAGACAGCTAAAGGTATTATATGACAAATGATTTATTAATGACGTTTAATAACCCATTTTCCAATCAGTCATACTAGACAACAGTGGGTTCAGTAAAGGATACGGTTTTGTGCGTTTCGGCAGCGAAGATGAAATGAAAGACAGTCTTACCACAATGAATGGATATGTTGGATTAGGCACAAAAGCATTGAAAATTTGCAATGCCGTCCCTAAACCGAAGGGGACAACAACCGCAACTACCTCTTCAACGACCACAACTACTTTAACAACCACAACAGCGACCGATTACTCGCAATATTACGATCCATCATATTGGCAAAATTACGCCTCATGGCAAACCACCGTAAGAACTGCAATTATTTAACAACACCAATTAAAATTGCGCTCTTTTTTAGGGTTATTATGATCAGGGTGATGGGCAAGTGAGTCAAGATGCCAGTTATGCAATGGTTCCAGTGGATGTACACAAAAAAGACGATGATCTCGAATTGATTGGTAGATTTTTACAACAATTATTGTTTGAAATACCGAAATTACAATTTTTCTAGAACACTCTGCTCCTTTGGATATTGACAAAATGAACCGAGAACGCGTTGAACAAGACTGCAATTTATGGGACGCATTGGAAAGTTCGAAATGGTTGCCATGTGAAGCGTTGGAAATAAACTAAACTTATTTTTTTAATAACTAATTTAATTTCTTCTTATATTTTTTTAGATTCAATTAAAATAGTACGATTTATTTGTGCATCAACTTATTCCATAAATCGTCCATAAAATCACTGTATTTTCTGTTGAGTTATAGTGAAAATATTCTCCGCACTTTCCACATTACTTCCTTCCGTTACCATAAATACCTTATAAACCGCATCCCCATTCGGTGTCTCATTCGACACAAACATCAGCGAACCAGCCTCGTTCTCTTCCCCTTTCTCTTTATCCACACTCTTCAAATTCAAATCATCCTCCAATGGATCGTACTTCTTTGTCATCTTGGGCATTCGTCCGGAACGAGTGCGTTTAAATGACAACGACGGTGCCTCCTTATCCGACACAACAGAATCAACATCCGACACATCAGCATCACTGTCATCCAACACACTATTTATATCCAATGTCTTACGACGTCTCGGTTTGCGCACTTTCGCTTTACTCTGTTGCTCTTCAGCCATTTTCCTCTTCTTTGCCAATCGTTCCTCTTTCAGTTTCTTATTTTTAGCATCGGTCGCCTTCTGCGCCTCCAATTCGCGTAACTCTTGCTCTTCCAAATCGACCTCGTCTTTCAATTCAGCAAAGTCAAAGTCACACGGTTGCGTCATTGCCTTGTCCACCAATGCCAAATTCACTCGTTCCTCTTTCTTGAATTTCATCTTTAATTCGCGACGTGTTCGACGTGGAAACAGTTCGCACATTAATGAAAAATCGGTGCCGATTGTGTTCAGGGCTTTGTAGAAGCGAAGAGTCTCTGCAGGCGACCAGTCCTTGGACCGTTTCATACGTTTGTAAACGCCGTAGCCAGTGTCGAAATCACCGTCCACCAGCTTCGATTTCTGCAGTTCTTTGCGGTGTTTTTTTGTCTCTTTATTCTCCACCACTAAACTCTGTTCGTCCAGAATAATTTCCCCTGATGGGCCGATCTTAATTTGGGGTACAGGCATCTCGTTCTCTTCGTCGCTTTGTTCTTTCTCCGTTTCGTCCACTTGCACAGTCTCCGGTTCTTCTGTAACCTCATCCTCTTCCGCTTCCTTCTTTTTAGAGTCACTGAAAGAATGTGCTTAATTAATGAATGTTTAAAAACGATTTGATCGTTCTTACCTCATCGGATTTGTGGTGGGATTGTAGAAAATCAGGTCAATCATTGTCAATTTCTGGCGGTCTGGTTTATTGTTGCCAAATTTCACGTAAAAGTCCATCCTGGCATTGGCAAGTTTCCGGGACTGGTCTGTTCGTCGGCATTTTTTCTGTATGACCGAGTTGAATTCTTTCGGACGCTGAGGCGACATGCACTCCGAGATGGAGGAGGAATCGGGGGCTGTTGAAGCTGCTGAACACACTGAATCGTTTCGATGACGATTAAAGTGCCGTCGACTTTCATCCTCTGATTCGCTGGCACTGAAACTTGTCTTGCGCTGATGTAGACGGGGTATTGCTTTGATTCTTGATCGGTTGATTTTGCTCGGACTTGCAGGCGGTGGTGGATAGTCAGTGGTTGGGAGCATGACGACTTTTTTACTAGCCATATCTAGAAAAACAGATTTAAGAAGCGTTCAACAAGAATATTACGGTGTGATTACCAATTATTGATGGTTCAGGTGTACGAGGTGGCGGATTGGATTGTGGCAGTAGTTGTGTTTCATTTAAAGTCGCCTCGAATATTTTCTGGGACTTTTCTGGGGATGGTTTAATTACTTGATCAGAAAGTACGATAATTTTGGCGGTTTCCTCAGCAGGGGTAGTTTCTGGGGCTTTTTTCTCTTGTTCTACACGTGGCTTTCTGTTAAGAGCTCCCAGTGAAATTGAAGGCTTTATGAACTTCCTTCTAACAACTGGAGGAGGTAAAGGAGGAGGATTTTCTGGTACAATATGGTCAGTATTGAGTGATTCCTTCTTGTCTTCAAGTTTAATGTTGTCATTTTCCACTTTAATAACAGGTTTCTCTTCCAAGACTGATCCATGGTCATGGTTTGGGGTTTCGGCTGTTTCTTTAACCTCTTCATCGACGGATTTTTCAATAACACTTGGCTCCTTTTCCGAGTCCTTTTCTATGACTTCTTCAGTTTCATTAGATGTATTGGTTTTACGTCGTTGGGGAATATTTGCAATCCCTTTAATTCGTGTCCTTCTAGATGCCATGGTTTTTACACCACAATACAATAGCTGATGCAAGTTTTGAGTTTATAGTGTTCGTATTCGTATTATGCTTATTATGCACTCACAATAACATTTTATAGCACTTATCCATATGGTGGAACTAGAGCAAGAGCATGCTTTTCCATAAGACCACATGGCAATTAAAACTTTCTGGTTTTTTGATATTTTTGGCAACGTGCAACGTGCTCGTTGCGTACAGAGAGTGTTATTTATTGGACAAGGGAGGGGCGAATGTTATGAGAGAAGAGAGAAGAGAGAAAGTGCATAGTTGGTAATCTCTGGTATAGATAGCGCTTATCAATTGCAACAAACGCGAATATTTATTATTTTATTTCTTGAATAATTAATCAATTATTTAAAAAAATGAGATTTTTGTATTATATATTATATAGCATTAAAGTTTAAGTTTTTATTAAAAACACGTTAAAAATTTGTAAGGGATATTTCAAGTTGCTGCAAGCTTCACTCAATTTATTACAGACTCCTTTTTGAAATAATGTTGGTCAGACTGGTTGATGGGGTTGTGTTTGTTTGTGTATATGTCAAAGTCAAACGCACGTGGACTCGTGGCAGAGAAGTAGAGTAGGGAGAACCAGCATCGACGAGTGCGCATCCAAATTTTGGGAGACGGCATAATGTCAGCCATTTTCTGCACTACTGCAGTAACAACCTAACATTCCTCAGTTTATTTTGACAGATCAACAGGTGAAATTTAAAGGTGTTTACTTTTATTGTTGTGTTTAAGTAACTTGTGTTGTGTTTAAGGACGAAGAAATGGCTGTGTGTCAAGCCAAACATTATAAAAATAATAGAAAATTTCCGAAACCAAATATTTCTCTTCATTGGTAAGTTATACATGAAAGACAATAAAAAATTGTGTTTAATATTTGTTTGTTGTTTAATATATGATTTTTTTATGATATAGATATAGACATTATTTACCCTATTTTAAATTATTCCGCTAAAAATTAGTTATTTTAGGTGATGTTTTAGTGCCTCACTAAGAGGTTGCCGGTCTGTAGTGCAGAAAATGGAGGGCTTCAATTTCTGCCCGTTCACGCAGGTTGAAGTTTTATCTCCCCTACTCTATATCTCTGACTCGTGGACAGAAATTTAAGACCCCATTTTGGCCCAAACACGAACAGGAGAATGAAACTTTAACATCAACAGCTAATTTAAATTAAACTTTTGTTGTTATGTATGAACTCATTGTAAATGTTTGCTTCGAGGTTAGGTTAGGTTCGACAATAATTTTGTAGTTGAGTTTTCTGCGATTTTGTTTGTGAAAATGAGTTCTCCTCCTGAAAATGGTAATAAAAAGTCGCACCTCCCTAAAAAGTAGAACTTAATTCTTGAATTTTGTTGTAGTCGATGAAATGTGCAGATTATTGTAACTAATCCAAAATTATTCATATCTTTATAACACCTCGTCCCGCGACTACAAAGATAGTAAAAAAAAGGAATCAGCATGGTTGGAAATTTGTTTCCTACTAGAGAAATCAGGTGTGTATATATAAGCAGTTTAAAAATTCAATTTAACTTTAACAATTAATTTCTCAGTTGATGAATGCAAAAGAATGTGGAAGACTTTGAGGGATCGCTACACGAAAGAATCAAGACTATTTTTCCCTTTGGATCAGCGACAGAGGAGTCTCGGTGGAATTTCTACAACAAAATGGAATTTTATTCGAAATATTCAAAACCGAGGAAGTAAGTATTATATTGAAACTTTTACCAATTTAACATTATACTAGCTGAAAAACATCAACTAAACAAATTTATTGTTGTTATTCCTACATCTTATTCTTATCATTTCTTGTGTCCCCTCTCCATAAATATTTTATTAATACCTTAAATATAGGTTTAAAAACAAGACACTGAAGACCTTACGGGAGCCATCGTCACAGGATTCATTTAAAGTATCAACTAGCCAAACGACATCAAGTTCAAATTCATCCGGTAACATCATGGCATTGATGGCCGAAAAATTGACAAAACAAGCGGAAAAACCGGTGAAGTTTAATTGCCCTAATAGGGCTTTTGTGGAATACTTATTTTCACTTTTAAATCAAATGTCTCCTATTGAAGCGAAAGCGAAACGAAGAGAAATACTCCAAATTATGGATGACTTATAAAATATATGGGTTCTGTTCTTATATTGGACTATTACATTTATCGTCCAATATTTCTAATGTACATAATATTTTACGGATAATTAGTTTTAAGAGCTTGTTCATCAAGTTTAATATGCCCTTTTGGGTTATTGTTCATTGGGTTATTGTTATTGTTTGTGGAATATTGTCATACAGAATGCTCATACCGATTGTTGCTAAGCGGACAGAAGTTCCAGTTTGACACTCTCGTTTTGGCCCACAACCAAAACAGTCAACTGAACATCAACGGCAACATCTTCTACGAATTTATTGAGCTTATATGCATTTGAAATTAAGAATCAAGACCAGTGTGTACATTATGTAATGTATTTTTACATATAAAGAAGAACTGATTTGAATTCAAGAAAAAGAAAGTACATACTAATGTTTTGAAAATACATCTAACGCCAATGAAAACGCATTTTTTGAATGAAAAAAAAAATGTGCAAGTCTGTAACAAAAGAAACCAACAGAGTAGCTACATCAAAAAGAACATCAGGAAATAAACCTCTAACCAAGAAAGTAAGTTAAATTCACAATGCAACGTATAACATTTCTACTGGTAAAGAGTGGGAGTACAATTCCCCAAGTAAAGCAGGTGCGCCCAGGTAAGTTGAAGACAGAAATTCAACACTTGGTTCAGTATGAAGTAATGCATCCGCCATTTTAGACCGCAATGTTACCATAAGACAGCCAAACGAAAACCAATAATTGCACCCTTATAAAACGGAAATCAGTGCGTAAAATGGGCTCGAAAATCGAATACGTGGACTCCTCGCAAATATACGCCACAAGTTACGTGCGTAATTCCAAAGCGATCGGTGTGTTGTGGGCAATATTTACCATTTGCTACGCAATCATTGGGGTTGTATCGTTCGTGACGCCCGAATGGATCGGTGACATCGAAGGTGAAAATCCCGGAAAATTCGGTCTGTGGTCTGTGTGCTATTATGCGGAAGAGAATGGTGAACAGTGTCGGGGTCGCCTTGATGACTTCATGAATATCTCAAGCATCGCCTTTCAAGCAGCCACCGTTTTCGTGGGCCTCGCTGTCCTCACAGCCCTACTTACCATTTGTGCCATGATTCTGTTCTTCTTCTGCCACTCGACGACCGTTTTCCACGTCTGTGCCTGGATGCAGCTCATATCTGGTACGCAAAACTCAAATTTTACATATAATTATAATTACTGGAAAGTGTTGCACACTTTTGCTTTTTTTTCGGCGAATGATTCTCATTATATGACTCGATCAAGCGATGCAATTGGTTTCCAGTTTGTTTATTTACGTGAAACTGTGTCAACTTGTTATTAAACGTTTGTAGGAAATGTGTGCAATTTGCATTTTAGCATATTATGCACATTTCTGTGTTAATAGATAACAGTTGGAATTATGGCGGCTTCGCATCTCGCATGCACAAGCAAAAGTTGAATTTCATAACAATTTGTTTATAATATAACATCAGGTGTCCGTGCATGTAATGGAAATTATCCAACAGAATGACGAAGAATTGTATTTACACTGTGGGAAGAGATTCTGTTATAAAATGGCATTGTTTTGTAATAGTTTGGCCTCTCTCAATTGAATAATTGGAAAATCTTCTTCTCTACACAAATCCAACGATTTGCAAAACAGATGGGTTATAGTACCGCATTTTTCCATACGGTACTTGCATGCGTACCGCATAAAAAGTGAGAGATTTATGTGGTCATAACATCTTGCATATGAAAAGTCATTTGGCTGGTGAGAAACTGTGTAAAACTGGATCGAATTCCCTAATTAAGATTTATTCGATTGTAAAATGAGGAAGTTGTAATAATTCTAATCAATTTGTTATGTGGTGACAAAATGTTTGGAGAACTTCCCTGTTTTAACACATAGAAATCGATTTTATAATCGTGAAGTGATTGTTATTATTCAACACGCATGTAACATTTCTCATTCGAATTTATAATTACAGATAAATAATAAACAACAAAACACGATTTCCTAATCACATAATTATTACCAAATGAACTATTGAATGCCGCCTCTGCTTTTATACACTGAACGAATAGCTATAAACGAATGCCATTTAAACCGCAATCTATTGTTAATTCGATCGGTTTCATAACGAACAAATGGCAAATTAGCAACACTTCCCGTTCCACAAAAGTTCATCCATAAATTCACAAATAATTATCAATTGAATGACAAAAATGGAAAGTAAAGTTAATCGTGCATGTCTAACCCATCAATTCTATTATTTCTGTTAAAATGTTGCTATTCTTTATTTTGCAGCAATTTGTATGATTGCTGGTTGTTCCTGTTTCCCGGCTGGCTGGTCCGAGGACACTGTTCAACTTGTATGTGGCACATCGGACAAATATGTACTTGGAAGCTGTGGAATCCGATGGGCTTACCTACTGGCCGCCATCGGTTGTTTGGATGCCGTTATTCTATCTACTTTAGCGTTTATCTTGGCCACGCGTCATGTTCGATTACAACCGGATCCCCATTATGCCCCTGCAAGTCTATTTAAAGGTGAGCTTGGAAACAATTGTGTGCGGAATGAGTGCGTGACGATGGAGGAATGTTTTATCGCTTAAAAGTTCACTGATGGACTCGTCCAATTAACATTCACCTACTTATGTTTTCAATCGTTTGGAATTTCCTATTTTCTCGATAGAGTTTTTGCGTAAATGATCTCCGTTAATTGGACGTATATTTGCATTGCATAATGATGAGACGAGTCGGAAATGAGTAGACAATGTCTTATTGTGTTTTGTTTTTGTGTGTTTGTAGGTGAGATGAACAGTGCATTTGTTGGAGATACGGCGAGTATAGCGGGTTCGAGGAAATCGCTCAATTTGCATCCAGTTTTGTTGATGCATCCAGGACAGGATGACACGTATTCACAGTTCTCGCAGAGGACGGTGCCCAGATCGACGCATTCTGGACATTATTCGCATCCGCATGCGATGCACCACAATTTCCAGCTCTAATAGATGCTCTATTGACTGAGTTTTTAACTTGTACCTAACGAATCACTAAATTTCCTACAATTTCAACAAGCGCAAAAGAGATGCATTATGTTATTTTTTTATTATTAGACTGTTTTCAGTAGTACATAGCTATTTATACAAAATAAACGTGTAAAAACAAGCTAATAATGTAATGATTTCATTGGTGGTACTTTGAGTTCAGCGGAAAGTTTGGCATTTGTTTCGTGTTGATTTTGTACGTAGCTTAAACCGCCCTGGATATGAACAGTCTGCATGTGATTACGTTCTGGATCACCTGGTATTAAAACGGGCTTATCAGGACTAGACTGAAAAAAAATGTACAATGATAAAAGTAATCCTAGTAATATGGTATAATTACAGGCTCCATAAGTCGGATTGTACTTATTAAATCAGTCAATCGCTGTTCAAATCCATTTGCGAAACAGTTTGGATCAATGGCTATGAAACAGTGTCCTAAATTTGATGGAGTATTGCAACGGCCCCAAATGGGAATGTTCGGACCATAGAAAGAACCTGAGAGAATGCCACAAAGCACTTCAACCATCATCGCTAAACCGAAGCCTTTGTAACTGGAATTTACTTCGGTGCCACCTAAAGGGGTTAAACGCATGGATTCGTAGGCTTTTGCAGCGTTTGTTTCTGTTTTGCCGTCGGTGTTTAAAGCCCATCCTTCAGGAATCGGTTTGTTCTTTCGTTTCTCCACTTCCACCTAAAACTCTGAGTAAATTGCAGGTTTTTTAAGGGATTTTTGAAAGTACTTTTCCTAGAGCTACGCTCGTTGTGGCCATATCCAACACGAAACTGTCGCCATTCTGTGCTGGCGCACCCATAGACAATGGATTCGTACCAACTGCGGCCTAAAATGCAATAAAATCTAAACAGTTTTTGGTTAAAGGAAAGTACATATAGTACCTGTTTGGCTCTGGTTGGGACCATGACAGGGGAAGTGTTGGTGAAACTTAAACCAATCAGCCCATTTTCAATCGCTTGTAATGTGTAGATTCCCGCAATACCAAAGTGATTCGAATCTGGAATTGAAGAAATTAAAGAATACCAATTTAAGGGCTCATGATCCATCAACTTACTGTGTACAGTCACAATTGCAATTCCACTTGATTTAGCTTTCTCTATAGCCAAATCCATGCAGAATCGCCCTACAACAGCCCCCATACCGTTATTCCCATTCACTAATGCGGTGGACAAAGTTTGCTTTTCAATTGTCGGTTCCGCATTTGGATCGCAGAGTTTCGCTTGAATGTCTCTTATGTACATTTCTGGAAACAATTTCACTTATCTCCAAAGAAATTCACTCTTTAATGAGTTTCACCAAGCCGATTCATCCCATGACTGTAATGTCCCCGATGGTCCGCTTCCAATAGATTTCTGGCCACGATTTCCGCATGCTTTTCGCACACACCAACCGCTTTGAAACAATTGTACATAAAGCGAAACGCTTCAGGAACTGGAGTCACCACATTTGACATTTTCTCTAAAATAAAGTACTCAACTTTTCCCAGAGGTCAAACGATAACTGGATGGAAACAAGTCGTTAAACTTGTTATCTTCAATTGTTACATACAGAAGGTGACGATAATCTTGTAGGTAAACAAAAATTCTGACAAGACATCATTTGATAAATGAAATAAAACCACAAATGCTCATATATTTCTGTTTAAAATAAAAAAACCACTTAGTTACAACTAGATTTCATCGGTGGCACTTTCAGTTCCTCTGCTAACTTTTTGTTTGTATCATGCTGATTTTGTACGTAACTTAATCCACCGCATTTTTTCACTTTTTGCATGTGCATTCGTTCTGGATCACCGGCCACAAGTACAGGCTTTTCCGGGTCCACCTAGAAAAATTTCATAAAAACTGAATCGATTCTAACGGAATTCTCTTACAGGTTCCATGCTTCGGATCGTATCCATTAAATCGCTCATTCGTTCCTCGAATCCGGGAGCAAAACTCTTCGGATCGATGGCTATGAAACATTGTCCTAAATTCGCAATTGTTGTTGTGTTGCCCCATCGTCGAATATTCGGTCCGTAGTTGGATCCGGAGAGAACACCACAGAAAACTTCGACTAGTAAACCAAGACCGGAGCCTTTGTAGCCCGAATTCAGCTCTGTCCCTCCCAACGGCATCAAACGTGATGCTTTAAATGCTGTGTCTGGGTTAGTTTCCACTTGGCCCTGCGTATTCATCGCCCATCCTTCAGGCAGCGGTTGTTCCTTTCTTCGTTGCAGTTCAATCTAACAAGAAAATAAAAAAATACAACATTTTCAAGAATTCTATTTGTGGGGGTACTTTTCCGACTGCAACAGCAGTGGTCGCCATATCCAACACGAAACTATCCCCATTCGCAGCTGGAGCGCCCAAACTGAGCGGATTCGTTCCCAAAGCTGCCTCTTTCGCTCTTGTGGGCACCATTAAAGGTGATGTATTGGTGAAACTCATCCCCAGGTAGCCGTTTTCAATCGCCTGTAACGCATACATCCCCGCAATTCCGTAATGATTCGATCCCCTCGCAGTTACAATCCCAACACCAGTTTGGGATGCTTTTTCAATCGCCAAATTCATGCAGAACTTTCCCACAACCGCCCCTAAACCGTTGTGTCCATCCACCAGTGCCGTCGACACCGATTGCTTCTCAATCGTCGGCTCAGCATTGGGACAACAAATGTTCGACTGTATATCCCGAATGTACATTTCCAAGCGGTTCATGCCGTGACTGTAGTGGCCGCGATGGTCCGCCTCAAGAAGATTGTCAGAGACGATTTCCGCGTGCTTTTTGCACGTTCCAACGGCCACAAAACAGTCGACCATGAAGCGGCGCGCCTCTTGAAGAGATGTAATCGGCGTGACATCGGCTAGAAAAATGGATAAAAAGACAAAAGTGAATTAGAATGTTGGAAGCGAGAATGGCACCTTTATTGTTATTGGAATAACGATCGGGTTTTCTGCTTAATTGGACTTTTGATAGGAATGTATTGGAAATGTGAGTCAAAAACTGCCAAGCCATTTGACCGAAACAAGGCACACTTTAATGAGTTGTAATTAGTTTCAATTAATGGTGAAATCACATGGAACAAACAATGTTAAAGCGGAACTGGTTCCAGTAGGAAATTCAATTTAAAATTCCAAGAGAATATATTACCGGTATCTGCGTGCTTTCGTTTCACTCCTGCAGTCCTTTTGGTCGACATGGTTCTGGTTAAAGTCACTGGGTAAACTGTAAACAAGGGTTGTATGTTAACAAAGTCGAATGTTAACTGAATCTGCTGGCGAATAATCACAGTTGTAATACTTCTCGAGGCCATGGTGATAAATGAACGAAAATTTGTGTTCTGTAATAAATGAGATACAAGCGCACATGATTAATCTGCAAAACAATTTTTGCTAATAGATTTCGATTAATCTGGGCAATATGGATTTATTTAACTTTTTTATTTTGTATGTTTGTTGAAGGTTTAATAAAGAGATAAGACGAGTATTAGAAGAGGTAATAACTTACGTTAATAGGTGCGATTATTGGTGAAGGCGCCAAGGTGAAAGCGCGCAATAAGTAAAATGTTTAATTAGACGACCTTCGCTAGTAATTTATGTGTAATCTACTGGTTATTTATTTATGGATATATTTATTATTATTATATATTGTTAACGAAACTGTTACTCTAATACCTACTAGAACGTTTTATACATGATGGGAATGTTTTGAATATCTATCTTGTTAAAATTTAAATTGTTTGACTTTTTAAATGTATATTATAAGGATGATCTTCCAACTGTTTATAATAACACGCACTACTGTAGATTTTTTATATTAATACGTTTACGTTATACTTTTGGATGAAATCCAGGGAGTTATTGTTACATATGTATACACATACATATCAAGGAATAAATTTACTTTTTCACTTAGCGTGTGCAATTATTTTTTGTATATAGGTAGGTACTTTACCTATACTTTATCAGATGTTTAAAAAAATGTTTACTCCTAAAACGGAAACCGGTTGTTAAAGATAAACCGATTAGAGTTGTGTTTTAAATGCTAAACTACAATATATTATAAAAATTTGAATAATTCAAGGAGTTTTGCATTTCGCAATAGGTAATTTCATTGTAAACAAATATGCTTAATCTTACTAATTATGTAATAAATTTAAAAATATCGGACTTGTTTCCTCAAAGAAATTAAGTATGTTGCAATTTTTAAATGTGTGATAGATTATGTTTATACATTTTTCACAAATAAGTTATTGATTAAATAATTCAGTTTCCGCTCTTTTTTGAAAAAGTCAGGATGACAAACCTACACCGAATTATTCCTAAAGAAATGAAGAAGAAGAAGAACAATACATAACCTAAAATAATAAAGAAAAAGTGTTTACGTCGAAGCTTCTGGAATCCAAAACAGCTCATAAAATAAGTTTTATCGTACAAAATTATTAATAAATTGGTTTAAATACATACTAAAATGGCCCACTACAAAGGGGCTGCCAGTGAGGCTGGCAGAGCTATGCAACTGATGAAAAAACGTGAAAAAGAAATGCAAGATTTGGAAATTCGTAAGAAACGAATTGAAGAAGACCTGAAATTGAATAATATTGAGACTAAATTCGCTACACATTACGATGCGGTGGAACAACAACTCAAGGTACTAAATTACAGGCTAATAAAGACAATGAGGTGCTACTGTTTTTGTATTTCTTTAGAGTTCCACTATCGGTTTGGTTACTTTGGATGAAATGAAAGCTAAACAAGAGAATATCGTTAAGGAACGTGAAAAGAAACTAGCCCAAAAACAGGCTGAAAAGGAACGTGAAAAACAACGCCAATTGGAAGCTAAACAAGCCGAAAAGAACAAACAGAAACGACAGGTACAGTAAATGAAAACACAAGTTCAAGTTCATGAAAGTAAAAAGAAATAGTTACAATTCTAGATTCAAGCACTCTCCTTTACATTGGAAGAAGATGAGACTAATGATGATGAAGAAGACACTGAAAACGTTGCATCTTGGAGAGACGAACCAGAGGAAACACTACCTAAAAAGAAAATTAAAAAGGATCCCAATGTAGATACCAGTTTTCTGCCCGATCGTGAACGAGAAGAGGAAGAGAATCGGCTAAGGGAAGAGTTGAGGCAACAATGGGCCGAACAGCAGCAGAAACTGAAAGAGGAGGAGATTGATATTACGTTCAGTTACTGGGACGGATCGGGACACAGGCGAACAGTGCGCGTTAAAAAAGGTAAATTTCAAACAGGTGAAACAGTCGATTATCAGTTCTTTAATGATTAACTTTTAGGCAATTCCATCTACCAGTTTCTACAAAAAGTTTTGGAGTTATTGAGACGAGAATTTTCTGAATTAAAAACAGTAATGGCTGATCAATTAATGTATGTTAAAGAAGATTTAATTCTACCTCATCACTACACATTCTACGACTTTATTGTGACGAAAGCAAGAGGTAAAAGCGGCCCTTTATTCACATTCGACGTCCACGACGATGTTCGTTTAGTGGGTGATTCCACAATTGAGAAAGAAGAATCACATGCGGGGAAAGTGTTGTTAAGAAGTTGGTATGAAAGGAACAAGCACATATTTCCAGCAAGCCGTTGGGAGCCCTACGACCCAACAAAAACATACGAGAAATACACTATATCTGATAAAAATAAAAAACTATAGATAACAATTTAAATTTTTATTCTAATAAACGACTTTTTCACACTTTTTGGGCATTTGTTGTAATTGCTCTTTTTGCTCTTCGAAAATGGGTTCAGCTGGAACGAGCCAAAACTTTTCATTGAACTGTAAACGATTTTTAATGTCAGTACTCCAATGGTGAATTCTGCAACGAACGTTCACTTGTTCTAAATTGTTTATCGTTACAGTTACGTAGAACTCCTTGTTCTCTAACTCCATATCCGGCCCGCTAATCACTTCTTGAGGCAAGGTAATTGCCTCATCGGGCACTGCATAGCCGCACTTCCTAAAAGACGCTCTAACATGCCATGGTTCGAGGGTCCATTTCTCTTCCATATTCATTACTACTGAGAGCACTATTCTGGACAAAGTTTTTGCAGTCAAAGATGCAGTTGGTGAACTATGACTATCTGTTTTCTCAGCAGCCAATTTGTCCTCATATTTTTCCACGTTTTCAGGACTTGCATACACAGCTAGTCCTGGTAAAAGGAGATTATCGTACGCCCAATGTGGTTTAACAGAAACTCTTTGTCCAGGATTACCCAAACCGTCAACGAATTCTCTTAAGATAACGTCGATATTCGGCTTCTTTTCAGATAATGTGTCTTTCACCAATTCATAAATGTAATGTTGTTGTTTCAATTTTTTGGGATTAGCGCCTTGTTTGTGAAACCGAGGTTGGTTCTTTCGTCTTAGAATAAAGGTGGTCTGAAAAGAGGCCATTCAAAAAATAAACTACGTTCTCTATGCAATACCTTACTCTGATTTGGTCCTGGATTACATTTTCCGGTTTTAAGATATTACAGAATGGTACTCTTGTGTGTATTACAGTATTTGCGAGTGTTTTCCACATATTTTCTTCTAATCCTTCTTAACCTTACTTTTTCAACGAAAGAAGAAGGAAAATAAAATTAAAACAGATTCCACCAATAAATTCACCAAGTTGACAATAGATGTCGACACCAAGTCTGCTTTTACAATTTTTAAATATTGCATTTTCCGCACACAATATTTTCCAATTTATAGTTTATAGCTTGCAAAATACATGAAAAATCTATGATTAATATCGGCTAATCGACATTCCACTCTAACTGTACACCCCCGTTAATTGTTCACTACATTCCATTTACTTGATATAAATATATTATAAAGCTCATAATTTGTGCGATTCAGCTTCCATAGTGAAATTTCCATGTTAATGAGGTTCGTTAGAGTCCTAAATGGGCTGCGATTGTTCTCTTTAATGTTAGCACAATAATTACAGCATAAATATGCATCACATCGATTGTATAAAGTTTAAATTTTAATTTAGTCGGCTCTCTTTGTGTCCGCCTTGAAATATGCCTCCTCGAAACTAAAAGCCAAGCTAGTTATATAGAGAGAATATTGTATATTGGAGAAGTGAGTGGATGGAGCGCATTAAAGAAGGCCCCGTATGTCTCGGCGTTTGTATCTTAGTGCAACTACCCAGCTGAGTTTCATTTGCTTTCCAAATGGAAATGGGATCGTTCCAACTGACTGGTCGCCCTCATACCATTACAACGTTATTGTATTCTCTGCCAATAAATAATATTCTTTATATGACGCGGGGATACCAAGAGCTCTGAAGAATGCCCGACCCTACCCAACACACACACAAACTTATAATATGCATATACATACATCGCATTTATACCACCCATTTCAAATCAACATTTTCGGTCTTTCAATTATCCGGGGAGGATTTAAAGATTTCTAATTAAGTCCATCTGTTTCTTAATTGTGTTGTTGTTGTTATATTTGGCTATGGGTGCTTTTTTGTCCCGTCCCTTTTGCCGATATTTCATTTTTCTCTCTAATGGATTTCGGCTGAAATAAAAATAACACAGCTCTTAATAGTTTGACTAGAGAGAGTACCGAAATTTCCAAGGTATTATTTTCCGCTAGTAACTGATAAGAAGTTAAAATAGGGGGGCCAGCCATAATTTGTCGGTGGAGCACGAGTTTCACCTTAACTTACCCACCGCCAACAATTCTGGCGCATGTATATATACATATATAGCTGCCACCGCTAAAATTGTTAATTTCGCATCCCGAACGTATTTCTAATTTGCATAAATTCACCATTACGTATGCGGCCCGCAAAGAGATTTAATTGCTTAACGGGCAAGTTAAGACTACGCTCTATAGCCCTGCCTGCTTTGCTTGATACTCATACTTGGGGGCTAATTAAATAAAGCTCCCAAACAATTTTCGGTTCGGATACACACAGAGAATAATGTGAAATTACTTTGGCCATTACCAACTTTTTATACTGCGACCATCCGAAGGGGAAAACAAACACCAATTCAACGCCTTACTTTTCCCCAAATCTCGTGTGATTTTTCTCTCTTTACATATATAAGAATGCGGCCCTTGTTCCCTCTGGTGTGCTGCCCTTCACTTGATTACATTTTAATTATTGCAGATGCGATTATTGCACCGTTGCTCTTTCTTATCATTTCACTCTGTACTCCACTTTTACATAGAACGGAAACGCAGCTAGATAAAATCGTCGTTACGACGTTAATTGCAGATGCCATAAAGATTTTAGCACCTGATTCACTTGGAAGAATTATCACCAAGTCACTCGAACACTGTTTGGACAGCTTGCACAAGGAAATGCATAAATAATTGATCGTTGTTCTCGTTGTTTGGGGTGTCTGGTATTATGGTTAGTTTTGCCACCCATCAAGCTGAAAAACCACTACTCATTGCACATGTTTATGGAAGAAGATGGGAATGATTATTAAACCGTAAAGAATGCCTGTCAATAATCAAGATGTAAGCAGTTTAATTTGCCTCGCTTGTCACTTGAGAATCGATACGCCAATAATACGGCCGGATTTCGATACATATTTTAATACACTTGGCAATGTAGGTATGGAGGGAACAGTGCAGAGTACTTAGCGTACCATACAACTAATTAAAACTAGCAAAGGGAGGACGGAGGTGCGCTGGTGGAGCGTTCTGTGTTCGGGTATGTACTCGCAGAGAGGGTGAGAGCGGGTTATGAGCGCGCGTTCCGTTGAATTTATGGGGCAATTAGCACCCGACTTGTAATTTATACAAGGCTATAACCCCCTGCAGAGGCACGCTGCTGCATCGTCTCAAAATTTACCCATTTTCAAGCACCAACCCGCCTCTCTTGCCACCCCCACGAACTCCATATTCGAGCAATTGAAATTGAATTGTTATAATTACCTGGGTAGAGTTTTTCTTTTGTTGCACATCCAATAAAATGAACAGTTAGAAATACGATTGAAAAAATCGTTTTATTTGAGAGAAATTTAAATTTTTACAATTTGGTTGGCAAAAGTGTCCGGAAACAAGTACAGGAATCCTTAAACAACCAAAATGATGACGTTTGGATCATACAATAAATAATACCACTCGCTTTCGTAAATTCAGAACTTTTTAACTAATTTTCTATGCGGGAAATTTAAAAATGGAATAATTTAAAATTGCTACTTTCATGACAGACTGCATTATAAAATGGGAAGCGCCATCAACTACGGTTTAGTGATAATCGAAGCGACATCAACTCCATCCAACCGAAAAATGGGGACCATAAGACTCCATATAGTCGATACATATTTATAAAGATGATATATTCATAACATGAACGAATTTAATTGGTTTTTGTGTAATTAATGGTGGGCCCCATTATATTATAAACGAGTTCTAACCATCGATGGAGAAGAGGGCAGTGGAGTATTAAGCAGTAGTAGCTAGACTGCCTTTTTTTTACTTATAAATACAATAGGCTTGTATACCTACCTATAATTAGAGGCATGCTGGCTGAAATCATCTTGCCTGAAACGACTTATATTCTGTACGATTTAATGAATACAAAACTAATCGTTAAGGGAGTCATATATGAGCAGGAGGAGAAAAGAAACCAAAAAAAAATCCATTGGAAAGACGAGAAGAGAGGATGGAACATAAACTGGTCAGTCGATACGACGCGGGCATAAGCATTATGCCCCCACGATGAAATATGTTGGGGCCCGCCAGCCACTCTCCCATATAGATGTATATATGAATGCGATGCCATTATATATATTGAAAATGGAATGAAAAAAGCACCAAGTTGCATACCAATGGTTGTTCTGTTAATTATATGCTATCGACAATTAAATGCTAAACGTGGATTACTGAGTACAAATATTAAAATTGCAGGGGAGCGACTCTTTCTGCTCGCTTGGTAATTTAAATACTTTTTCCTTTTTTTCTACCTCTGCTATGAGTGTCTGTGTTGGTATACACCAAAAACGTATCATATTGTAGGCGATCATCATTATGTTTGTATCGTTATCATCCTCGTTGGTATTATAACAAACATCAATTTCTCAGGCTGTCGGAGAATCATTGGATCGGAAATAAAATGTCCAAAGCCAGCCAGAACGTATATATATGTATGTTCCTTCACAAAAGCAATAAATATACATGAGATGGGGGCCCGATGGTCGTCCAATCTGATCCACTATTATAGGTACGACTACATCAATTCTATAAATTAATTTGTTAAAGAGCAGGTGAACATACAATTTCCAAAGCCACAAACACCGCATTTCTATATGGTTACGTCTAATATACATAATACAAAAAGCGATATACACAAACTTGTATGGTTTATCTATACAGAACCATGCTGTACTAATTTATATGCTCCCATCGATTAATTTACTGGAATAAATTAATTCCAGATTGTACAATGTGTAAATAAGGTTTCTAATCAGGTTATTTTGACACGTTTTTCGATTCCTTTATGGTTATTAACTTATTAATTAAAGACAGAATGTTGTGTGTGACGGTTCAAGGATGAAAATTTTTCAATGCTTATAATATACTTTTTTAAAAGTCATTTCGAAATTCGTGCTGAATTGTCTTGGTGGAAAGTTTTTAACAACAAAACGTAAAACGGGCAATGAAACGATATATTCAACAAAGAATCTTGTGATGGCGGTTTTGTGAATTAAGCCATTCTATGCATGCAGATAGAGTTTTATGGGCACTGCATTACCGCATTAGCATTTCCCATTTCCTCCTAACTACACAACCTTCTAACATATACATACATGCAATTTAAGATTGCAACCGTTCGTTATATAGCACAGCAAACTCTCCGATATTATGTTAGTTTATATATAAAACGAAGTAGAAATACTTAAGGGAAAGGGGCTTTTCAATGGCTATTCCGGTGAAAAGTTGCTCAGTAGGGAGTTTCCGGACACAGTACGACTTTTAAATAGAGTTTTGCGTTTTGGGTCAGCCGTTTCCTCTCTCTCCCCCATCAGTTTCTTTCGATTCATTTTTAATGAACTCAAATTTGTGTTTTCTATTTTTGTAGTGGCTTTTTGATTTTCAATGTTCAACTGGAAGTAGCAACTTCTTGAATTTCAGAAATCATTTTGATTAATTGTTGGACCAAGTTTATTGTTTCGCTAGCTGAATATCTAATCCAATTTATCTCTTTGCATTGTCACATTCTAATTATTGTGTGTTTGGTATCAGATCCGGTATGAATTACTGATAACCCGGCCAATTCCTGTTCCGGCCTATATACAGCACCCGCCATCAGCATAGCCGTCCCACACCCGGAATTTGGAAGTAGATGGAAGGAATGGCGAATGTTATGGGCGAAATTCATGCATCATTACATAAAGTGCAGCTGTTAGTAGAGTTATTACACCTTAATAAACTCGCGCTGGGGTGACAATTGCGCTACACATAGCCGGATTCCTCATTACCCAGGAAACACATGCGTCGTTTATCATGTAGCCGCCTCCAGGCGACACAGTTACGTGCTTGGAGATGCTCGAAGCCATCGCTGTGTGTGTAGCGATGTGGTGGTCCCCATGAATGCACAAATATACAAAAGTGGCGCCCAACCGCCCCCCAGTGTCCTATAGTCGCGTTTCGGGTGGCTGTGCAAAGTGTGGAGGTCCCTGACGACGGCGGAAATTCGCAACACATTCCACGTTCCAACACACATACATTTCTGTTGGTGATGGGGTTCGGGTGGTAAAAAAGTCCATTGGAGGTGGAGTATGAGAAGAGGACTTCTGAGGCAATTATAAAACGCTAATAGGACATAAATCAATTTTTCCATACAATTCTGAAACTATAATAAAGTCGATATTTATGCGAATTTTATGAATATAAATATGCATCTATTAGTTTGGAGGCAATTTATGCATACACATGCAATCAGAAAAGTTAATTACATATAGGACGCTTTGGAACTGATTAATATTGAGATTTGGCCAAAAAGAATCGATAATAAATTCGTTTGGTGGGACGACGACACACACACATATACACAGCACAGTAACCGGTCAAAAAGAATTTAAAATTCCCTAAATCTCATTATGTATAACATTAAATTTCCAGCCATAAAGTTAATTTATACGACCGTGTATATGTCTGAAAGATTATTAAAGATATTAAAGCGGAGATAGACTGGAATATAATATACAAACACCCAAACACAGTGCTTCGTTTCTTCGCTCTGAAAAATCAGTTCTTCATCTCCATTGGGCACCGCATGCACACATTACCTGATAGGTTTCCTAAACATTGAGAATGCTCAAACCTGTTATTATAACTCAGCATACGGTGAAAAAGTCCGTATATGTAGAGAGGAGCTCTGCTGTGTGTGTTTGGAAAAAAAGGAGTATTAGGAGTAGAAGGAAAAAAATGAGACGCGCATTTGCCGCAACGATTTCTTGTTTGTGCGTTTTGTGTTGGGCTGCTTCTCTCTTGGTAATAATGAGTTGGTGGGCCGAGACCCAATGCCCTCGGGTCATGGTCGGTGATGGAAGATGGCCGGTGTGTGTACCACCCACCCATATCGCTTGAAATACAAGAAAAAAGGATTTTCTCTTCGAAAAAGTATCACTTTCACTGCTATGATGAATAAATAAATGTCCAAATGATGGAAAAGAAGATACAATATGCGTTTTTTTGGTAGATGAAAAACGCTCACTCACGTAAAACATGTCAATGAAGTTGTAAAACAATAATATTGATATTGGTAATAAATACACAGATGATCCGAGTGCTTGTAAAAGAAATAAAAATAAATTTAACGATTACATTTACTATTTATAGGGTCATTTGGGAACGATAAAATTTATGTTAATTGTAGTATTAAAATTCATGTGATTTGTAATGGAAAAAGTGCACCGTATCCACACACCAGTCCACCTTTCACTATTAGAGCAATAAGCAATATTATGAGAGGGTAAAAAAAATCCATAAACTAGGAAAATAAATCATTGGGTGGAATTGCATTGGAAAAAACACAACAGAAGACTATGTACTATGCTTAATAAGCACGTATCACTTTCTATTTTATATAAAAACATGACAGAGGATTTAAAGAGCATTACAAATCATTAATCTTGAAAATATTGTATAGGTGTGTGGTTTAAGTGGCCGAAATACATGTTCGACATCATCATGTTTTCGGGTCCATCACAAATGACAGGTTCTGGTACGAAACCTGGCATTAACTGTATCTGGAAAATTATAGACCATTCTTTTGAGCATTTGAGAAAATTAAATGTTTGCCAGCAACTGTTATACAACTCTAAAGTATGATGGAGGGTGAAGAGGAATTATGGAGGCGATGATGGATGTGGTGGGATCCCACCTGGAATAATAATGTTATTGTCAATGTAAGGCAATATCTCCAAACGATAACATTGTATTCAGTGTTTTGGAAGAACGACTTGACGATGCAAAATATTTGACATATTAAAACAGTGGAAGAAGAATAGGTATGAATTTCGAAAACCGTGCACACATTATGCACATGGATAGTCCGTCTATGTGAAATGAAAACAACGTTATCTTCAATGTATATTTAAGTAAACAAAATGTGTTCACCCTGACGGAAATATACACGAGTTGCACCTATTTCCAACCCTCTCCAGCCCCCTCAACATCTAAGCAACTTATGATGTACTTCCGGCCCGCTCCAACGACACTATTATAAACTTAATACTGCTCTTTATTACTACACTGCCAAGAATTATATCATTCCACCACCGATTCCACACACACCATCCTGTCTACGTATATATATTCAACTTTACATAGTTCCATTATTGCCATATGTTACTATGCACCTTCGCCAGTCTCAATTTCTGAGCTCACACTCGCTTTTAGAACACCTAAATTATAAACAATATGTGTGTCAACGGAGCGCACATCTAATAACTTGATGGAAGAATTATTGGAAGCGCCGCTCCCGATTCCACAGCAGCACGTTATTTACGATCCGGGTACACCTTAAGAACAGAATAAAAGGAGAAAACGAGAGGGGGGCGGTGGTAATACCCTGGAGAAGATGTGCACCGATGCGGCACATCCATATAGACACATAGAAATTCCCATGGGTGCGAACAAAATCCCTCTGTACGTTGGATTTTTTAAATTTACTGCGTATCTGGGAGCCCCACACGCAATAATCTTGAGTGGTGTGCGCAATTACCCAGTGCCATCAAATGGCCAGAAATGAAGATACTAAACCGATATGGCCGCTTTCGGTTTTTTAATACTGAAAAACTATAAAATTCCATTTGATTTATTCACCCGTCCAACATTTGGATCCAGAAAAGGTGCTCGTAAATGTTGGACATTGTCATGTTGGTAATAAATTCGTGATTTTCGGGGTACTAACCAGCGAGTGGAGCGGTTGGAGGTCGTCGCCGTGGGTGCACCAGGTGTGTGTCCACCGTGTATACGTGTGTACCCGCAATTGTGTGGGTGGGTACACGCAATTACACTGTTTACAATCGGCAACCAATGACGGCAAACAACATGGCAGACGGAATCCCTCCTATATCTACTTATTTACATTGGGCAGCAAGTGAGTTTGGGTTTTTTATATTTATTTAATAAAAAATCAAGTAAACGTATCTTCCATGTGGTGCGTATGTGATGCTCACTAGATTACCAAGAAGACGCGATTCAAATATGGTAGTATATACAGTAGTTGGTTTGGATGTCAAAAGTTTGCTGCCGCTTCGCTTATGGTACACATTAAGGGGGTGGAGAAACGATCGTTTGTACCATGGGTACGACTATATGTAAATAAAGTGTTTCATTTACAACACTGACAGATTTATGTATGGTAGTACCGGTAGGGTACTACGCTTGATGTTGTTCCCATCATCTTGAACGTTGTTTTGCTTTTTTACCATGAAGTAAATCAAAACTGAACCACTTTTGGATAAATATTTGTGGGACTACTTGACGTTTGCCGAAGATAAATCTTCAACCACCCTTAAATCAATTCCCGGTAATGCGATCTTTGTAATGAATAACCGAAATCTATATTGGGCTTTTGTTTCATTCGTCTTTCAGCAGGATTTCTACACACAGCAGCCCTCCATATAGCGTTTTATTGATAACACACACATACATATACAGAAGAGAACAACGCGTTTGCCGAGAGTTTCTCTCTTGGAATACAAGTACACACAATGGAATTATACTGGTGTGGTTTGGGGGATGTGTGCACATGGTGTCCCAGCTTTTGGGTTTTAAATCGGCTGGCTAGTTGTAATACTCTCTGTGTTTTGTGTGTGTGTTGCTATAAGAGAACGAAAATTGAGAAGAGAAAGAGAGAGGAATTGGCTGGCCGGTTGGTGCTGCAGAATGAATAGCTTAATTACTTTTTTGCTTGGCCGGGTGATTAATGATGGCCCCCGAAAACATACACATTCGAGAGAAAAGAGTCCACCCTTCCACATAGCGTCGACTGTTCTCTCCACATGGAGATCTGGTGCAATTATAATCCTTCCCTGTTCTCCAGCATACACATACAGCCCTCTTGCATATCTTTTCGCGATTTGAACATGGGGACCCCCGATGTTGTTTTTCCCGAGTTAATACGTTTTATGGTGTGTACACGATTGGTTTTTCTGCGTCACCTGTGGCCCTAACTCAAAAAATTCTTTATTCATGATTAATTCAATTGGAGAGAGTGTTAGAAAATATTATGTAGAATCCAATTATTTACACACACAAGTTGGAATTCCACTTGGAAATGTAATCAATAAGATTGGCATCTTGATTTTTCCAATCGTGTAACCAAAAAAAATTCTCTACAAAGAAAGCATTTTGATGTTTCTCTCTGGTTCACTTGTGAGTTTGTGGTCTACACAGAGACTGATTGACACCACAAGAATGGGAATGTTATTAAAATCAATTATTTTCGGTCTGACTTTTGGTTCGATTACATTTCCAATATATATTTTTATTATTATTAAGTAAATAAAAATAAAATGATGATGTTTATGGTATTATATGGTAAATAGAAATGGAAATTAGCTTTGTATTATAAGGTGAAATTGTTAAATTAAAAATCATATTCGTTTATGTTTGTATAATAATAGAATTGGAAATGGCGTAAACCACATAAATAATTTTCCACTTTTCGATATCCATGGCACACCAATATTGTGAATATTGTATAGAGGAACAAATTCGGCCACACTCGATTTAGTTGAGTTAACCAGTATTGTTGATTTATACATTGTTTGTTAGCCAATTAAATTATTTACGCTATAAATACGATGGACACAATGTGTAAGCCAATAAAGAGTGTGAAAAGTAATACTTGAAAAACGCGTCGCTAAGAAAATACTAATAAATTACTTAATTGCGCAAATAAATGGAAACAATGTTTGTGACATACAATAAAAGTTGAACAATGCTAATTATGTAATAATTATCCCTAGGTACACATGCTAAAACGTTTACATTGTAAAATTATTTAACAGCTCTTTAGATTTATAATAATAATATACCTAAACACTTTATTATTAATTCGTTTTGGATGGATAATTAACTTTGATTATATTCCACTCTTCACATTTTATAATATGAAAACATCTAACAATACACACACATTTCTAACAAGGATTTAAACTATCTTCTCCTTTTATATAAACAGAATTTTATTATATTGTCTGTAGGTATGGGTTATAAATGCATGTGTGGCCTGCTTTATGTAATTTGTAACGGAATTCAGTAGTTGCTAGCCCTCTAGATAACACATTTCAAAAGCCAACTGACTGTGTTTGTGTTAAACATTTTATTGTCCCTCAATAAAGTCATAAAGTTGGCGATGGTGGTGGTGCGATGAAAATTTCGGCATATGTTCCAGCTTTTAAATGTCTGAACTAAATCTAGTCGCTTTTTTCACAGAGGGTCACTTGATAATGAATTGGCCATTGGTGGCGGGTCGCCTATAAATCGCAACTCTCCCAACCGATCACTTCAATTTGAATTAAAAACCATCCAATATGATTATTTATTGGCTGGTAAGTTGTCTTTTTAATTGCTTTATTAAACATGCATGGCGATGTGCAGTGGCCAAACGTCTAGACGCTTTTAACTCTTCGTTTATCACCATTCATTTTTAATTCTCTAATTCCAACGGTTCAACTTCACCAAGTCAAGTTGGCATATTGAATGGTCAACAACATAGTTATTGTAGCGGAGGCTGTGAAATGGTTGGTGAATTATTTAGAATAGTATGCGCTGGCCACTTTAAATGATAATGTAGAATTGTAAATAAAACATGCAAAAGCAGCGTGGACGGCCGGTGGTGGTGTGGTCATAGGCCCCGTCTCGACGCACCACCACCATCAGGCGAAACACACACTCGGCCCCATAAACTCAACGTATTATGAGACTTCAGGGGGGAACAAAGGCCCACATTTTCGTTTGGGTGGACGTCAGGTGGACGTGGATATAATTCGCAACTAGAACGAACAAGAGATCTTGGTGGCGCTATTTTTTCTTATTTAATAAAGTTATTTCAGCGATCGCATACGTAGAATACAAAAATTCTATATATCTATCTTTGCGAATATGTGAAAGGAAATGCCGAGTGAAAAAAATCAATCAATTCATCGTGGATGGCTCTCCATGTGTGTGTGTTGGTTTTATCATAAATTTAACGACTTGAATTCCAACTATAAGAGTTTTGTTTATTGGACTTGCAATAACTAACGATCTGGACATGCAATTAATGCGATTTTAACCATTGACAGCTTTATGTTAACAATCTAAATAGTGGACGGACGGCGGAGAGAGAGTCAGAGACCGCTAACGTGTGTGTATGTTTGTATATATAAATAGAAATTTATGTTATATGAATAATTTAGAGATGGAAGAAGTCAAACTGTTTATGTATTATATATCATCCAAATTGGCGATTATAAATATTATGCCGAATATAAATATGCGTCCATTGTTTCGACCACACATGGATTGCAATAATCGATGCGATCGCACATCAATTACAACTTCCTTCCACTCATTAAAACTTCAATTATACCTACAACGATTGCTTGATTATTTGCTTAGTGTACCCTGTGTGTGCGATTATCGGGTAAGGATCGTTGGGAGTAAATAGAAGAAATTTATGGCATTTCAATTTTGAAATGTCAAAATATGGCAGAATTCAGTGGAAAGGGACGAAGACCGCCTACTAAAACCCAAAAACCCAATTGCCGAATCTATGAAACAATTAACTTCTGGTATAAGAGGATTACGAGTTTAGAAACTAAGTCGGACACCCTGTGGTGCGAACATTCTAGGAAGGTCTCGGCATTTTCGCCAGGTATGTGCTTTTTTCAATGTACACTTGAATAAGATTTTTCACGGTGCATTCCACTTTCATAATGGAAGGACTTTTTACACACACAACGGGAGAGCTCTTCATTTACACCAAAGAATATTCGGTGTGCATGATTTATGGGTGCAATGGGTACAAGTTCAAGTCGATGCGGGATGTCTTTCGGATGGTAAAGAGTCTTCGAGAATGGGAAATGAAGAGATCTATGTGTTGGATTTAGATGGTACAACTATGTTTGGGGCCCATAATACATGTTGTTCTATTACGTGAAAGACTATAATTTATCAGTAGCGATGATTGAAAGGATCAATAGATGGACGAGTCTGATAGGTGTGCGAGTTTAGCACGCATAAAAATGCACAGACCATCGTGGGCAATATAATACACGAAATACACGCTTTCCTCATAAATAAGTGGAAAAAGTGTATAGCGTTGAATAAAAGGGACTTCATTGTGGAACTATCCATTAAGTTGTGTTGAGGAGGGGCCCACCCATAAAATACGAATTAAGTTTTTATCGGGGGCGTGTGTGCGATGATGTATTTACCTAAGAGACATTTAAAGTCACCCCTCACATAATACGGTGTTTTCCTCATGGAAAATGCATACCCAAACGAAGTATAAGCTAGTTAATTAAAATGGTAAAACAAATAATCATTTGTAAATAAGTTGTAATGCGACACGATTATGAAGGTTTTTATGACGAGAGCGTTTAGTGCATTATATATTTTTTTCATAAACAACTTGTTTGCCATAAAATTAAAGAAAGTAAATAAAATGAATCGTTTTATAACAAGACATAATGCATATTTTTTCCAATTTTGATTCTGGCTTGTAGTAGAGGGATTTTTACTATCGCAATGAATTGATTTTATCTTCCACTATACACACCTGATGAACACAACATTAATAAGTTTTTTTTTCTTCATATTAAAAATATCGCCCAATAAGCATTAAAAGTGACATATTTCCAACAGAAATAACTTGTATATAAATTTAAACGAACCCATTTATTGTGCCTCCTTTATCTCAATACAGATCACATTTTTGTTACAATGTGCTTAATTTTATGGTATTTAAATTGTCATTTTGAAATTTTCTAACATAAAAATAAACGTAAAACATTTTACGAGTGTTGTTATATAGTTTTTAGTCCCAAATCTAAACTCTCAGGTATCATTTTTTTCTTGAAACCTTTTTATTTCCTTTTGTTCTCCACTCTCACATCTTATAAACACATGTCAATAATTAGACCTTTGTTTTTAATTTTCGGGTGAAACTGCTGGAAGCCCCCCCGACTAATTTACGACCATTTTAACGTTCTGAAATTTAATTAAGCCCCATTCGAAATTCGTATGTATATCGAGAATAATTTTTTCTCCCTTGTTTTGTCGTCTTATCGTTTGTGGAGCTCGCGTTGAATAATGATTGTGCACGATTTTGTGACGGCCGCTTAAAGATAATCTGGTTAGAAGAGAAGAAAGAGCAGGTACAGCATGACGGATGACAATAGATTGATTGGTGACGGCCGAGAGACGATCTATTTAAAGTGGCGGAAAAAACAATGACCATATCAAACACATAACGGACTACACAATCACTGGACCTTTAATCGGCCTGTCACCAAATGGACTCGCCATCATACATCTCGTGTGGGATGTTGGGCAAGAATCAAAAGTGGATGCTGAATTTCGAAATCACCACCGTCGACCCTCATTTATTATTCTTTCCGGTTGATGACCGAAAAGGGCCCAAGATATACACTAACGATTCAAATTCATTTTCGGCCCTCTCTATACGAATATTACCAAGTTTCACACTGAATTTATTATTGATTGCTTGAAATTTATTTATTTTCCAATGCAAAAAGATACGATGTAGTGAAGTTTATGACCTTTTATGGTAGTTGAGCTTGAAATGTAAAAATCTATACGTACAACCAGGATTTACATACAATGTGAATACAAGTGACGTGTTCTCAATACGTTTTTGCAAACACGTCTAGTCATGGTCGCTTTCGGACTGTTGGGGCTTCTTTGTCGCATTCAATTTTTACTTTTTTTCCATTTCTGATGAAGATCATTCATTATTACAAACAAACAGGGCACGTTTTTACCTCATTTGGCGACTGTATATGCACAGAAACCACACAAACGTCTTCTGATCCTCTCAGCATGATACTTAAAATGTAATTAATTAGTCATCATATATGCGCTGGGTGAAGACATTATAGGATTGATCATGAAAAAAGTCGCTTTTAATTATAACTGATGCAAAGAGAGTATAAATCGCAAACACGATTAACTTTTATTATAATTGCGCCGACTAATACACACATCTATGCTAAAAATGTTTTTGCATACGGTTTTTAATGAACATATAACATAAAAAATAATGGCGAATATTTTTTTTCTGTCACTTTTAGGGAAATATTGTATTCAGAGACAGCGATAACATAATAACTGTATTTCGGCCTGATAAATGTGCACCCCTGCAATTAGGCCCAATGATACTGCACTTATAACGAGAAAGGGGCCCATTATGCTGACACATAACGGGCACTATAATACACATATATGCGAGTGTAAGCATTGTATATGGTGGCTGTTAGCAGTGAGAGGCCAACAACAACATCCAGCACACCACAAACACTATGAAAGAGGAGACAAAAAGATAAGCATCAATAGGTAAGGTGGAACATTTGAAAATAAAATTCTGAGAATCTCGAAGAAGAGAGTATTTTATAAATTGTTGTTACTTCACAATGCGAATGGTTATTTCTGGCCATCATTATCCGGTTGGTTTTATTTTTAATTTCAGGGGGCGAACAACTTACACAAACGTATAATTATCAAATGTATTTTAACAGTAAAGCTACTATTATGTCGAATTTAGGATTGTTGCTTAATTCTAATCATCATTCATGCGGTTAAGTATAGGTTTGGTGGAGAAGAGCGCACAATGCTGCTGAACACATACACACAGCTGTGCTTCATATATAGAAGACAGAAGAAAATAACATACAAGTTTGAAATGAATAGAAGTTGATGGTCAGATTGTTAAGTAAGACACTTTGATAATAAAATTGTGTGAGGCGGTCTTTCTATTAAAATGCGATATTGAAGGTTTTTATGGGGAAAAAGGGGAAGAAAAGATGTTTAAGCCGCCCCCCATTTCAATCGGAATCATCTCTTTTCCCGTTGTTTTATCTTGCCATAACGATTGTAAAGAGAGCAATAAAGTAAATGCAGTACAGACCATAGAATAACAATCAGTGGTCCTGATTCGCCTGTGGGATTTGTATATACACACAATTTTAAGGCTCCAATCGTATTGTAACAATGGGTTTCTTAGTGGATGGCTGCTTATCGGACGGAAGGATCTGTTTCGGCGTTTCGATTTCTCATTCTCAGCGGTAAACTGTCAACTGTGTGACTGTGTGTGTCTGATGCGATCGCACCTCGTCAAAGTGTCGCATCCCAAACACACAGAGAGAAAACTCTACTCTTCTCTTAGTGTTTGCTTTGCACCCTGTTCGCCGTTGTGAAGACCCTCCCGAATATAAAACGCTAGTAAAAAGAGGCATAAAACACGAGGAAAATACCACTTTTCCAAGTCGTAACAGTTTGTCGGAACGGCTGTCCCACCGGCGAAACGATGCGATTATTGAAATTACTACACACTATCAAAGCAACCAAAATCACACATCCAGTTTCACAGTCACATCAAGTTTTTCCGGGGGAAAAATCGGAATAGTGCACCCAGAGGGCGCGCTCTTTCTTTCCGAAAAAAAAAAAACAAATCGCTTCTTTATAACATCCTTCTCTCCACATTTACCAGCCACATTATGTGAATGTTATTTTTATATCCCACTTAATTTACATATCTGTTTTAAAGGGTGCTTTTCTTTTGTGTTTTTCCACATATAGAAAAATCGTGACTGATGTTTGTATACAATTTTCCTTTACACTTGTATACGTCTTTGTGGAAATTTTTTATTCAAATGTCACCGGATATGTTATTCTCCTATTCAATTCATGATGTTAATCAACAGAAATGGAAAAGTGGCCTGTAGACTACACTAATGTATATGTGTACAAGTGAGGGATGATGGAAAATTGCCAAGGAATCGCTTTTAACACAACTATCGTATTATTAATTAATAAATAGACGGACGAATGTATCATTTAAATGATTTTGTTGAAATGCATTTAATTTATAAACAAGTCCACATCTCACACACATGCCAGCATCAGCGTATATACGAAATTGGCGTCCTCCTGCTGCACCAACCGCCGTCTCCTTTTCCCTTTTAATTAATGCAAAGATTAATTGATGGTAGTGTTTGTTTTGTAAATGCTAATTCCGGAGACAGCGAAATGTACTATGTAAATAGATTTAATGAATACATTTAGCCGTTATATATTTTGTTTTCCTGTTATATTATGGAGACGATGACGATGATAATAATAATGGGCTCTGGTTGAAGAGAGTGTGTATATATGTATTGTCGTAGTTTCGGGCTGCTGTGTACTCTCTCTCCTCTCTTCATATCAATCCTTTTTACTTCGTTTACATCTGTTTGAATAATTCCACAGACCGGCGAACGCATTGTCTGCCCACCCTCTCTTTAAACTCACTGCTTCGCAAATGTTATTTGAATAATGGAATAATTTTGTCGTTATTTGTCTGCCAAAAGGCAATCGCTATTCTACAAGTCAAATCTCTGATGCCGAATACATACATTTTGAGGCTGTTTGGCGGCAGATAGGCGGCACATCAACCCAACCACACACACACACACATTGTTATTATTCTGGTATAGGTATGTATATCGAAGAGAGTTTTCCATGTGTGTATTTGCATTTTTATACACCACTAACAAATCAACAGCATGAGATTATTATGTGCGCATTTTATTATAAATTGATATTTTCTTGATTGCCTTCGTCTCGAGAACGAACCAATTCCACCATCTGATTTATCTCTAGATATGTTATAGGAATTGTTTTATGGCTCTGTCTGGTGTGTGTGTTGGTATATATGGATAAACTCCAGTCACAATAGACACAAAACTCTCAATTGCCGATCAAAAAAAGGAGAAAGGAGCGCAGAGGAGCACAACAGGTCTTGGGGCGCAACATAAATCCTCCGCAGGTAGTGGTAGTCCTGCTGTATACACACACATCTCTTGTCCATTTGGATGATTCTGAAATTTGTGTATACACATACATATATACAAGTTGCACCTACAATTTGTATCCATCTCCCCAGTCACCGTGATTTTCACATATTATTTTTACATCAATCACGATTTCAGCACTCAATTAGCCCTGATTCAGGCTATCAATCTTTAGCTGGTTACAGTGGGTGCCTCTCGGATCGTATTCTTTGACTGACTGGTTAGTTCTTGTGCTTGCTTGTCATGCCACCGACCGTGCACCACACCATCATAGTAAGCGCCGCGTCTGTCTGTCAGGACTGTCAACTTGGCCGATAATAGACCACCGTCACGTACAGCATTTATAACACACTTAATCATAGATAGTTGACTTTGGAGAGAAGAGAGAGGAAGAGACGCCAGGATGGACGGCATAGATGGGTAATTCATCATGTACAACAACTCACGTACCCCGATCTCCGCACTTAACCGTTTTAAATTCACAGTTAATTACCGGTGTCAGTTTGACATTAAGAGACCAGTGCGACATCATCATGTGTCAAAGGAGACGCGATATTCTCGCAACATTACGGCCCGTATCACTAAACTTCTGTTGTCAATTAAATAACATTTCAACAAATGTGCGCCCATATGGTCCCAAAGAACAATTACCATTAATAAATGGCCAGCTTAAACATTGAATTCTAAATGTACTGTAATGTTGTTGGATGGGGTTGAGTGTTGGATTGGCTAAGACTACGCCAATTTGATGTATACACGAATATGTGTATATGATGACCGATGAAGGGTTGTTGTCAATGCCTTTTGGATAGTAAAGGTCTTATAAGACAATCGCTGGTTGTTGTCCACTTATAGATGTTGCACTTGTTTAGAACACGAGGGTTCGTATTTTATTCACTTAAGGAATTGGGAGTGTTCGTATAATAACACGACGAGAATTGAAGTTTCAATTTATAGTATTTATTAAACACCAAAACCAATATAAGGTATACAATTAAAATATGTCTCGTAGATGAGCGTAACTTATAATGTACTTCTTTCTAATATGTAACGTACTACGTACTGTAACTGTTGTATCGAAGGGATAAACATTTATAAGATTCTAAGTCCCTTTCTAAAATAATATAAATTATTGAAATTAATAATGAAAGTCTCCCTTGAAGGTTGACTTTCCATAATTATAAAAATACAAAATGAACTTATAATGATTTATAAGAATGTAAATTATTTAAAAATGATTCTAAACACATATTTGTACATTACACTCCCCCCCTTATTAAAATGAAGTATAAAAATTTAACAATAAAAAGGTGAATTTTTATACTGATACAAAAATTATTATAAATATAATTTCAATAAAATATTAGAAAAAAAAAACAAAATGCATATTACAATTAAACGAAAAAGATTATTTCTGTGATGGTACAAAAACAAAAATTATAAGGATTAGAAAATGGTTACAAAAAGATTTTTTATGAAAAAGAAAAACATACAATTCAGTTAGATATAGGGATTTACATAAAATGTATGTATGTGTTAAAATTAACAATGTATACATATTGATGGTACAAAGGATTTGAATTTGTCAATGGAACAAGATTTTGAAGAAATGACTTAAAATATAAAAAGATAAAAATTAAATTTATATTCAATTATAGCCGTTCGCGTTTTGTAAAATTTGCAAAATTAGTGGTTCTTCAGAAGTAAATAATAATCAATTTAAATTTGTCTTTATAATTTATTATCGTAAAATTTTGAACATTTACCAAATGATGGTACCAGTAGAACAATATGAGAATATATTTGAGTAATCGATTGAGGTAAACAGTGACTTTCTTAGTTGTACTTTGATGTTCTATACATTTTGAAGAAAGAACATTTGAACTTACAAATAAATCTAAAGGTTTTTGAACTATAATAGACTTCAAAATTTGAACTTTTTTATTAGATTTTTTAAGAATAGGAAGAGAAAACTTGTTATTAAATTTATCATTATCATTTTGAACTTGTGTTGTATGAGTCTTAAAAGATTGCTCTAAGAATTCTAGAGGCTTCAAAATATTAGTTGGAGGATCAACTTCTTTGTCAGACGCATTAAAAATAGTAGTAGGAATTTTATTTTCCTTAACATTAATAACTAAATTATCAGGTAAATATACTTTTGGTAAAACCTCGGTTTTAGGTAACCAACCAGAATCCATTTGTGGATTTGTTACGCGGTTTATACAGACAGTTTCTGAACGCGGTTTAATAATATAAGAACATAAATTGCGAATGACAGAAATATTATTCTCTAAGGAATCATCAAGAGTAGATTTTTCTTGGAACAAAAAACTAATATCAAAGACATTATCGTCTTCATTGATTACACAAGTTTCATTAAATGATTGTCGAACTTTACTTAAAGTTTCAGTATGATCAAATAGATCAGAATAAAATGATGCAGCTTTGCGCTTTGAAGGTTTTTTTATTTTAATTTTAGTAGCATTATCCGAACTGCTTTGAGTATCGGCTGATTTAATAATATCAGTTTTCAATATAGTTTCACATTCAATTGGCTTATTAAAGAGAGAAAGATTGTCGTTCATGACAAATTTATCAAGAGTTGTAGTTTCCTCTGATATAGAGTTTTTAGAAGAAGAACAAGAAATAATATCTATATCACAAAGTCGCACGAGGGGTTGTTTCATTATTGCTTCATGGTCGGGTTCAGGACCAACAACTTTGTAATTACAAGAATAAATATATCGTTGATGAATTTTACTGAAGTGGCCAACAAATTTATTTGGAATCGTGCTCGAGGGTTGGCCTATTGGTCCTCGAGCATTTGGAAGTTTAAAGAACGATCCTCTGAATTATTTGTTTGAACATTATCATTGCCTTGACAGACTTTTATAGAATTTAGTCTAACTAAATGCGGATCATTAGTATTTTTATTTTGATTAAATTGAGGGAAATTATCACTATATGAATTATTATATTGATCGTTGGAAAATCTTTGATTATTAGAAGAATTAGATTGGTAATTGGAATTTTGATATTTAGAAGAGAAGTTTTGATTGTGAGAGGAATTATTAGTAGAATTAGTAGGGTTTCGATCATTATTATTATTATTAGGACGGGAATTATTAGATTGATTATTGAATCGTTGATTATTGAAAGAAGAATTGTTATTGGAATTATTACGAGAATAATTATTATTATTATTGGAATTATCACGGGAATAATTATTATTATTATAATTATCATTTCTGTTAAAAGAATTGTTGCGATAATTTTGATTATTATTATAATTACGAGGAGAAGATTGACGATTGGAGGAATAGTTTTGATTATTAGAATAATTATTTCGTGAAAAATTATTAGAAGAACGATTATTATTATTTCTAATTCGTGCTCGACAATCTTGATATTTATGACCAGATCTTTCACAATAGTTACAAATTAAAGAACTTTCAGGTATAACTTGTGGTAGAACCGTTTGGGGTTTAACATTATAAGGGCATTCATCAGAAGGTATATTAAATTTAATACAAAATGAACACTGATGCTTAGCTAATAAATCAATTGTTGAATTTAGATTATTATGGTGCAAAGAATTTGACACAAAAGGTACGGTACTATTAGAACATATTGGTAGATTTGGAGTTTGTGGTGTAAATGATACAGAAGGAATTTCTTGTTTATTGCGTGGGTTTAAACTACAATTTTTAGTGCTATGACCGGAAATTTCACATATTTGACAAAAGTTGAATTCGAATTTTTCGGATTCTAAACGCGTGTTTTCTACTGATGCGAACTCTATCGCATCCTCAAAATATTCTGGATTTTTAGATCGAACAAGATTTTTTAATTCAGTATTTTCTAAGCCATTAATATACGCATCTTTGAATATTTGATTGATACTATTCTCAAGAGCCTCTTTTATTTCTGGATTATTTTGTTCTTGATGATTTACGTTACGAATATAATTCCCGTAAAGAGTTTCAGCTTCTTCAGTATACAAATGTAAATTTTGATTCAGTTTTTGTTTTAAATTTGTCATTTCTACTATAATTTGATACGGACTAACCTTTTTAGAAAAATGAGTTTTAAGAAATTCTTTTAGTTCGTTCCAATTATTAAAATCCCTGCTCATTACTTTAGTTTTAACTGTTCCGCCTAGACGCGTACGTATACTTTTAAATAACAATTTCTTATATGCTGGTTTTACACCTTCTAAAGCTTGATTAATTTCAGAAATAAATACATTTAAAGAATCAGTTTTAGGTGTATTGTCAAAAGAAACAGAATCAATCGTTTTTAAACTAAGATTAAAATTATATGAATCCAAAACTGGATCATTAACTACAGGTTGAGGTTGAGCCGAAGCTTGATCTTGAGAAGTACTTGAATTGGGCATTTTGATTACAATTTAAGATTTTTACAATAATTTTATAAAGAAATCAATTGAATGAAATTTGCGTGGGATAAAAATACAAATATACAATATTTAAAATACGACTTACAGTAGTGTGAAAATAATGAAATACATTGATACTGAAGAATCCCACGTAAGCTCGAACCTTTTTTTCTTTCTTCTATGATTTCTTCTTTTTGCTTCTGTTGAACGATTAGTACACAGAAAATTCTGTGGTCACGCTTACAATCGAACAACTGGTGTTTTCTTATGTTGAGTTAGATGAATGATGTCGTGTTGTCGTGTTGATAAAAGTTGTGGACACAGGAACAGGAACACTTCCAATCCAATGGGAAGAAACAATCGCTTCTTTTCTTGAAAAAGAACAGCAACTTCTTCTCTTGAATCCTACCGACTGCGCCAATTTTGTAATGTTGTTGGATGGGGTTGAGTGTTGGATTGGCTAAGACTACGCCAATTTGATGTATACACGAATATGTGTATATGATGACCGATGAAGGGTTGTTGTCAATGCCTTTTGGATAGTAAAGGTCTTATAAGACAATCGCTGGTTGTTGTCCACTTATAGATGTTGCACTTGTTTAGAACACGAGGGTTCGTATTTTATTCACTTAAGGAATTGGGAGTGTTCGTATAATAACACGACGAGAATTGAAGTTTCAATTTATAGTATTTATTAAACACCAAAACCAATATAAGGTATACAATTAAAATATGTCTCGTAGATGAGCGTAACTTATAATGTACTTCTTTCTAATATGTAACGTACTACGTACTGTAACTGTTGTATCGAAGGGATAAACATTTATAAGATTCTAAGTCCCTTTCTAAAATAATATAAATTATTGAAATTAATAATGAAAGTCTCCCTTGAAGGTTGACTTTCCATAATTATAAAAATACAAAATGAACTTATAATGATTTATAAGAATGTAAATTATTTAAAAATGATTCTAAACACATATTTGTACATTACAGTACAAGTCAACAACAGTGCTAATAAATTGGATGTAGTTGGTTTAGGGCGGCAAAAAATACAGGTGACAAAACGCGAATGGGGGGCCCTCGGGGGGTGGTCGGTGTATATGCGATATAAGCGCGCTTTTATGCAAAATGCATATAGAAGACGAGCTGTCGATCAAAATGGACGGCCACCTGCTACCTCACTCTCGACAGTGAGCCCCACACTGCGATGAAAAGAATAAATTAGCTGGAAATCAATCAAGTGATCAAACAAAACATTTCCACACACAGTCGTTTTCTCTCGTTTTGGACTTTTGCATATAGATGCTGGTAATAAGATAAGACGGTGTAAGTTGAATGTAAATTTTCCACGTAAATGGGAATTCAGAAATCGATACGATAATATATCGGAAGTGGAATGCAAATGGAGCTGTTAATGTGCATTAATTGGACCTGAAAGGGTGTATAAAAAGCAATGCATTATTAATTCTTTTTGCAGAGTGGAATTTAAAATTTTCTAATTATATGTTCTAACACCACCCGTTTGTGTACGATGTGTGAGTGAATGTAATTACAACATAACGTGTCCTCACTTCCCAACTATTATTACACTCGCTTTTTTATATTCAGATTAGTTTGGCATGCTATACGACCAGAAATTCTCGTGCCACTCTAATTTATACCAATTTGTTTCTAAATTTGGCTCGATTTGAATTTTTATGAAACGTACACCATTCTGAACCGTGTATTATATTATATAAAACGGCTGTGATTGTTATCATTTTCTGTGTAAAATCCGATCACGGAACTGTTTCCCGAAAAACATATACTTCCTTATAACCGATGGACAATTGGACTTTGGGAACGTAATTGAGGTAAAGTAAAGTACCCCATTGAGCCATTTTAGTTATGAAACAAGCTCATCTGGCCGACGCTTATGTGTAAGCGAAAGTAGTGAAATTTACTAGACGACTGGCATCTCCTTAATTATTCCATTCGACACTTGGGTATAAATTAGTAGACAAAGCGTAGTGTTGATGGTCTCCAGTGTAATTACAATAGTGGTGCACTTGAGAGACAAAGGCGACCAACTCGTGTGTTATGTATATGTGTGTGTGCATGTTGTCCGAAGGTTCTGCCATTATACAGCCAGTGTGAGAGCTCACTAAAGCGAGAAGTTAATGAGTAACGGACTCGCTCACTACACTCAAGAGAATGTCCTATTGTTCGTGATGATCCTACTATGGGTATTATTTACTTCGGCCCCTCATCTTCTCTAATTAGGAAATTTGAGGAGGTTTTTTTATTAATATAGTAACTATAGATAGAAAGTACTTTAGTTTGAGGTGTCATATGTAGTATTTTGGATCTCTCAATTTGTTAGATTTTTTTTTGGAAATTTGTTCAAATCTATCAATCATCTTGTTATCGCTAAAAACATTTCGCCTAATCGATCCTAGATGGCCCCTTCCTAATTAAAAATTCCATTCATGGGCCTTATAATATCCCCACATCGAGCATGTATGATTCCTGATTCTGATTTATTCGCCGATTAGGTGGCCAAGGAAGGTGTGTATGTCCGGTCCGAAATGTATTCAACATGGAGAGCAGACTTTAGAGTCGGTAAGGTGGTCGGTGGTGGCGGCGGGGCCATTTCTAACTCGAGGTTTGTATCGGGAGGGCGTAGCACACACACAACACATGCAACCTGCACATTAATTACAAAACTGTCAGGCCCCCCGGTGCAGGGCAAGGGCCACGCAGAGAGCCCCCACAGGCACGACTTCCCTTCGAATGGATGCGGAAATCGGGCGACCGAACACTGTCCAAATATGAAAGACAAGTGGAGACGAGTTCGATGAGGATTTACATCTTCATTTCATTGTTTTGTTTTTTGTTGGTGTGTCGTTTTGTCACGACCAACTAATTAACACACCTCCAATTAGTGGCCAATACACATCCGAGTCTAGGCTCGTGACTGACGACTTGAGATAAGGGAAATTAGTCGAGTTACTGCAGACTGGCTGGGGTATCTTTAGTTCTGGGTGGAACGGTTGAATGTTGGTGGCGATATCGCACCCACCCACACCCCATACAAACACGCTATACGCTTATTAAATTGACCGACAACAAAGAATCGTATCTGGAATTACAGAGTCATTTGCATTTTATGGTGGAAATATGCATGTTTTGACGGTTTTCGACTTTTTCAACTAATTACTCCTAATGCTAAGTATGAGAAACGGCCCAACATAACATGAATTGAAATTTTCATCCATCTGATTATAGAAAATGGTAAATATTTATACAGTGGATTCAGGGAGTTTATGTATATATATGCTTTAAAATATTTTCACAATCTCATAATAAATGTGCACTACTTCATGGGTTATAAAAGAGAGGAAAATGTGATAATCTGCATTTTTACTAGCACTTATAAATTATCGATAAGGAAACAATTTATAGATCCTTGAAAGGATAATGTATGTGTGTGTGCGGTGGCAGCACAATGGTTTCATATAATTGCATTTCAGCTTAATCCTTTACAGGTGAGCAGTGTATTGTTGCAGTCCAACTCGGACGTCATGTACACGTCAAAATAATTCTCGAAATTCACATATAGCAAGCTGTGTACACACACATAGACAGGACAGTGTAAAGTGGCAAGAGTAGCCTTTTGGTACACGGATGGGTACGTGTACATATCGAAGGCAGCCCGCAGTCTAGCATTCAAATAATCATGTATGTGTGCATCACCGACAAAGATGCGTTAAATCCCCTGTCAGACATTTGAGTGAACATGACAGTATCGGCTTTTTATATTTTATAAATATCGTATAATCTTGTGTAAATGTCAAAACGAGAATTATTACACCACTTAGAAAAAAAAATTGAAGAGTGAGAAGAATGGTAGAGAATTTCGATTATAATAGATTTATGCTGTTTTAAAGATGTCTTGTTTGACGTTCGAATTGTTAACTGTTTAGACTCGCCCGTCGATTTGTACAATATTTTTATTACGCTCTAAAAACTGTTCTAAAGTTAATTGTTGTTGGATTTTGAATGAAAGTGAGAATTATTCTTGTATGCATCCGAAAATCGTTCTTTTCTTCATTATATGTAGAAAGTTAGACATTTTAAACGTACATGAGTAATTGGATCAGCTTAAAAGCATTAATAATTCATTTGATTTCAATGATTCCGTTATGATTTTTCCACAAAGTGATTGTCCATAGGAGAGGCAACAATTTCACGCTATAGCCACACACAGCCACTGGACCAGTGTGTAGAGCATAGAAACGGTATTATTGTGATGCGAAAGTAAAAGTTTTATGAAGAAAGTAACTGTACACTTAACTGCGTCGTAACATTATATGTATGAGAATAGGAGAAATGTGGCAAATTCCATTAAATAAATAATAAACTATGTTTTTTAATATAAAACAATTTTTATTAAAAACAATAACAAGATAAATACAACAAAGGACTTAGTTAATCGGATGATGGATGAAGGAATGAATGGTATGAAATGACTAAAAATCAAACGGGCTCTAATGCCATCCTTTGCCGCCTCCTTCGCCGCCACCGCCACCATGTTTTGGTACGTGATGGTAGACGTGTTTGTACACTGGCACATGGACTGGATACGGTTTGGCCACATGGACTGGATGATGTTTCTCGATTTCAATCTTGTACGGTTTCTCAATGTGGACGGGGACAAGCTTTTCGACGGTAATTGGGACCTTTTTCTCGATCTCTTGTGGTACTAGTTTGTAAATTGGGACGGCGATGGGATGTGGCACTGGAATATGGACTGCGTAAGGTTGAGGGACGGGCACTTTGACTACTTGAGGTACTGGGACACCCACTGGATGTGGAACAGGAACCCCAATTTTTTTGACTACCGGAATATGAACTGGTTTCGTATGTTCGATGGTTTTGGTGGGTATGTGGTGGTGTTCAATGGAATGACCGCCACCGCCAAAGTCGTATCCATGTCCACCGTCTCCGCCACCTTCATCGTGGCCACCGCCGCCCAATTCCAGCCCTTCGTGGCCTCCTCCGCCGCCACCTGAAAAGTCGTGTCCACCGCCGGATTCACCTCCGCCGTAGCTACCAGCAAAGCCTGCGTTCGTGCCCATCAGGAGCGCCAAAAGAACGGCCATACCCTAAAGAAAAATTGATTAATAAGAGGATTTTAAGTATTTTCAGGGTGTGTTGTCTACTCACCATTAATTTCATGATTAAAACACTTCGGTATTTTGCTAAAACTGCAAAGAAAGTTGAATGAAACTGATGATGAGATTTGCGGTGAACGATCCTTTTATACCATAATCTAGGTGGGATCATTTAGTGAAAGGATTTTGAACTAAACTAGAGTGCAAATTAACAGAAAAATTATTATGTGTACTTGAATAAAAAAAAAGAAAAAGAAATAAAACCGTATCGCCGCGAATATGATATTGTTGGTTTAATTAACTTTTCTATGTTATACTTTCCGGTTTTAAATTTGCATCTCAGCGCGAACATCTGCCCTGACATTGTTGTAAATTATCGTCTGGGTCCACATAAAATTTATAAGCAATTTATTAGGCTATCAATGCAAGAGTGCTTTTTTATAGACTCGTGTACAGGTGACAAATTTCCCATTGATTCCCATCTAAAAACAGTACTTAAAATACTTGGCGAATATCTGTTTGATGTTAATTAGTTTTCCGAGATACAGTAGACAATCCGTCACGGAATCGTATTTTAATTAAATTTGTCCAAATACATGTACAATTAAACTACCGTATACCAATACTTTCACTAGATTAAATTCTGCCTCATAAAAGTTAACGTTTAATGTCAGTATAATAACAAGCTATTGTTTCACTGATGGTAATGAGGCTCAACTATATGCAGCCCGTTCTTTTTTTTTATATATGAAATTTAATTACTTTTATTTAGTTTATTATCTTCCGTGTATATTCAGTCGTAAAGCTGTCGAGATTGTTATTAAAATATGTTAACACAATAAAAACGATTGCAATGAGGAGCAGTAGAGGATAATAAATAAAAACAATAAAAATAAAGAGCTAAAACACAAAAAAGTAGGAAAGGTGAAAAAATAATGAAGCCACACACACAGTGTGTTTGATAACGATCACAACTTGTCTCATAAATCTGGACGGTTGGAATATAGTGGCGAAAATTTTCCGAAAAATTAAAAATGAATGATCACCTCCTAACGTTAATTGTCGCTGTAGTAAAAAGAACACCAACCGCTCTGACAGCTTGTTAGAATCGTGTGTATTCTAAGTATAATTAGTGGCATGAAATTAAGAAATCGACAATAAAACAGAACGAATAAAAAAAGAATGAAGATTAATGTTCATTTGCAAGTCTATTAAGGACACTTTTTCCTCAAAATGTGAAAATTCAATGATGTCAATCCGATCAATAACCCTTCAATAGAAAACTTGTATATAAATTGAAATCTGGTGCAAATTGCACGACAATAAAAGTGCTCCGTTTTTACTTTCGTTAATAAGAGAATTGCGAGACGACGGGCTGTGCTCTCGCACCATTGGGAGTCTGCAACAGATCCTATCATCGGAATTGTAGCACTTTCAATGTAGATACATACAAAGCTGTCACTTTCATTTGTGTTCTCAAAGATTTTGCAGCACACAGACACAGTGAACAGAAAGTCTGCCAATCGTTAATGTGTGCATTTTATAGTTAAACAGTGCCAATTGTGATGCTAAAAAGCGCACCAAGCAAATAAAGTTAGTTGGGCAAAGAGAGAGGCACACCAATTCTTTCACTTCATGGTGAAGGTCGTATTTCATTTAATTGAAATCAACGGTCACTGAACCAGATTTCAATGTCTCCGAGTGTTGATTTTTTTTTCAATACACACATACACAACTCTAATGGATTCTACGATGCATTTCGATCTAACGGTGACTTTTTCTTCTTTCTTTAGAGTTTTGACGAGGAGATGAATAAATGTTCAGTGTTTGACTAGTTGCTGCTGGATACGAAACCAGAGTATATTTCCATCCGCTTGAAAAGTAATGTACAATTTTATGACATTCTATACTTAAACACAGTTTTATTGTGAAAGCAATTAAATTTTATAGTCTACTGTCTAAATGAATTAAGATCGGTATCATTTATGTAAGCAGGTGACAGTGATGAGATTCCCAGTCGGAAAAACTGTCTTCCAAACACCAGTTCTTAAGGGGGTTGGTGAGTATTTAATCTTGAAGATGCGCACCTAGGAGTGCCTTAAATCGCGGTCAAATAACTAATTAAAGTACCTCACAACAATACCTAATGGAATATTTAATTAGATAAGTTTTAGGAGAAAGAGAGGCGAGAGCGTGAGAAGGGAGGCCCCGCAGCACCATGGAGCATTTCTTGGAAAGTTGCGCTCTCGTTGTTATTATTATTATACATATACACGCACGAAACGTAAGTAAAATTGATGAAAACTTTTGTTTATTAATTCATCCCAATCTCCTCCATGGAACTAATGTGGAACAACTTTGGCGAAATTAATATCTAAACAGACACCTGTGACTGATGTGCGTTATATTTTAGTGGCCTCCGGGCGACCAGCGGAACAATTTCTTCTGGTTCGGGGGCCGCTCCGTTATCCACGCAACGCCACAGCAACCCCATCGAGTAATTAGAGATGTTGGAAGCGAAGGGTAGGGTGGGGGGCGGCTTAAGTTCATAATTAGTCCCATCTGGCGGCAGTGCCGGTACCGGCCAAGTAATCGACGACTGGCGCCCTCACACATGAGACTTCCGTAATGCACTCCACCTAATTGCTCATCTCTATAAACCCCGGATTACATTCGTACGGCCACCCCATCTCCCCAAAATGCGCTCACATTGCGATAACGGGCCATACCACTCTGTCTCCCACTCCTTTCATATTAATGTCCCTTTAGTCAGGGCCATCGTTATCTGTGGACGCGACGACGACGACGACGAGCACACACCACACCACTCTCTCTAGCTGCAATCCTGCACATTGCCAGATTACGGATTTAAAATTGCCCCCCATTTAAATATGTAAATTTTTCGCCATTAGCAGAATTGTATTGAAGTGGAGATTTGGGGGAAATTAACAATTATTATTATTTATTTATTCTTTTGGGAGAGAAATGGTTTCAATTCTGTTTTTTTTTTATTATTTGGACCACTGTATACTGATTCGAATTTTATATTGATGGCCTGAATAATTTTATAAATTGTAAAAATTAGTACACCTCACAATTATCACTAATTGTGCTCAATTAAACGAAGTGGACTCCTTGTCAACGGTTTATCTTCTTCACATTAGTTCCCCAGAAGCGTGAGTATGTGGACAGTGTCAACTAGAACTCTGGTTAAGGTCTCAATTTCAGATAACACTTTACAGATGACTGGACCCACGGCTTCGGCTATATATTGGAAACCGGGCGCTAATTAGTAAAAGAAAATCCCCAACTATAAATCATTATCACTCCATTAAGTATGTTGTTGCCCCTGCTGGCGCTGCTGGAATATATATTCTCTTCTGCTGTATGTATATGCATCAACAATTTATTTAAATAATACAACGCACATCCCACGGACTGACTGACTGACAATGTTTTTTATTTATTACATTCCAGATTAATTATAAACGCAATGGTTATATAGAAAGTCGAAATGGAAAAAATCATATTAAAATCATCGAGGAATTTGTATGGCGAACGATTTTGCTCGATTCCCCTGAGACCGGCGTAGGGATTTAGGAGAAACAGAAGTCAGATCATTTGGACTTGTACGGTGCCTCACTAAACATGATGGATGCCAAGGGGAACCTTGCATTCAATCAAATCTCGTGAAATAATCTCCTGATACTGATTTTGATGGTGGAATAGTTTTCCCATTGTACACACAGTGGAATTGCAAGTAATTAAGGAGTCAGATGCGTCTACTAAATGGTCCATCGATATATGAGAGAAGGCAATTTTGAATTAGATTGAGGTACATGGAGACGGTCCCCGTTGGATTGCCCGCCGACGACGACCCTTCATTTGAACTAAACAAATCCGGGAGCCGCCAATAAATCACTGTGTGCACAACGTTTCTGCCATCGGGGGAAAACGCCAAACACATACAGAGAGAGAAGTTTTTAACAAAATCCACTATACGATTCCTTTTTTGTCCTCTCTCTCCATGGGTATGTTATGTATGGCATTCCGTCGAGAAGGGGGCACCCACAAAACCTCCCGCATTATTGTCTCTCCTTCGCTTTCTCTGCTTTTCCAATTGAAATTGTTTTCGCCGCTGCCATGTAAACCACCCCCCTAATCACCGACTCTTTCAGGTACTACTACTGCTGCCACGTAATCGTTTCTGCCTCGCCAACGGCACTAAGATGATTGCTAAGCGCACAACTCTTCGCTACTGGTAGATTGCCTTCTCGTACTATTAGGAAATAACACACAAAATTGTGTGCACCATTTTCATTTATGGCCCCTATTATCGTGTTCATCATTTTGTCGGTGCCGCGGACATGGTGGATCGATCATAATTTCTGGCTTTCAGTTATAATATTTATTACAAACGGTGTGTGTAATTTAGTCTGTTCTTGGTTCTTTTTTTAATTATGGTAGCAAACAAGGCTATAATTATATTGTTGGAATGGAATCGACTTGTTTCTGAATTCGAAATAGCTACATTAATTAGACAAACACCTCTTACTCTTGTACAGAGTTTTTCTATTTTCTATTACATTATCCCAGTCATCAATCTCCGTGTAATCCCCCAACAGTAAGTTCATCCCTTCCAGTTGTGGCCTGTCAGTTCGTTACTTAAACTTGATATACACTGTATGTCACGTTTGTGTATGCCTAGGAAAATATAACGTTGGTGGAGTGTACATGGAGGGCTGGTTGGTATACATTTATTTATGTTGATGTAAATGCGCTACCGTTTCGCTTGTACGTACAAATACACGGAATGTATAGATAATAGAGAATATATAGAAGGAGTATATTACCGTATAGGCTTCTGATGGGTTGTATGGGTGGGTGGGATTTTATTATCATTAGGTAGTTGGCAATTAACCGATTTTGAAACAGTTTTACGAGAGGTGCGTGCACATGGCACGTTAAATATCATTTTCCAGCCATTTATCCTCTCCTATAACTAAAGTCGTGTATGGATATAAAGGTTAAACAGGCACAGAAAATGTAATATAACGAATGCCCAATGCGTCTTCATTAGCAAAACACACCGCCAACATCTGACGATTTCAGGCTATTGATGTGCTCTGTGCACGGAATCCTAAATTTACATTTATTATAATTAACTTTGCTATTTTCTATATCATTTCCATGCTAATTTTCTATAATAAACTTAATTATTGGCGTACACAAACATAAATTATTTGATATTTTTTTTCTTGGTGTGGGCGGAAAATTATACGAAATAAATTAGAAAATTTCTTATATGTGCAATTGTTGTTTTGTCTATGGGAATGATTTATCGATTACTCATTAAATTAACTGCTATTATTTAACCTAAATGGCACAGTTTTAACGCCTTCAAAATGTCACTCACTTATTAATTTGTTAAAGTAGTTTAATGTCAGCTTAAAACTAAATCAATCATTTTTGTACTGCTAGTTGATTTATTAAACGCATGCAAGAAACCATTCACTTTCAATTAAAATATTGGCGATATTATAATTAATACCTAAAATATCTCGCTGTTGGATGATTTTTATTTTTTTCGGGGGGGTTTTTGTGAAATTGTCCTTAGCCAAGGGTCAGTGGCACACAACGAGATGTAAATGATATTTTTAAGTATGTAAATTAACATTTCTCAGAACGTTTCATCAGCGCAAACGAGTTGCACACACACTCACAAACCATTTGCTCTCTGCTTGCTGGCCCCGAAAAAAAAGGATAATAAAAAGAGGAGAAATATTTCTTCACAGAAGAATTTACACTCACAGAAGAGAGTCAGAGACCAATGTAGTAGTACCTTATATAAAATATGGGAAAAATGTACGGTATAATTAAGGCGACGTAAAAGAGTTGGAAAAAATTACACACTCGTGTAATTTAAATTTTTCTAAGAGTTTTCGAAAAAATATTATAATATGAAATGTCTGTGCGGGTTATTAAATGTTAGATGTATGAAATTTTGTGAGAGATGAGATGAGTGGAGAGGATTCCATGAAATAATTTACCTCGTAGTTTATGTTTGGAATTTCGTATAAAAATACTTAATTACATTTCGGAAGAGGTAATACAGTAAAGTGGAGAGATGTAGTTGTGTAGCGCACTCTTCTATTTTTACAATAACTTTTATTAAGCAGATAAGGAAGTTTTGCTATTGTTATAAAAGTTTTGTTGTAAACGGTGTTGTTTGTTTCATTAAAAGTGGATAATGAGGCGAAGAGTTGCATTGTGTGCTTTGCCACTGTGTTCAAAAAAGCACAAACTAAGAATTATCTAGGAGCGCGCATATGGCGAATCTAATTCCGAAGCTATCAACTTAATGCACTGAATTTATATAAAATTCATAACAACCACCCTCTCATACTTCCCAAACATCTAATTACAGTGATTGTGATATAGTTGGCATCCGCTATGTCTACAATGTTTAATAAGACGCTAGAATGGAATGGTAGTTGTATGTAATAAATCTAGATCTGCGGTCTTCACACAAGAGTGAGACAGAGAAACTCTCTCGGAATCTGATATTGGGCTTGGGGGCGGGCGGGTGCGGGTGCGAACTACATGTTCAGGATGGTTTGACTGGTATTTGTGATCAACATTGGATCGCTGGCATACCGGCCCCGCACACACATACACACACTTGTTATCAGACGTGCTGGATCTAGTAACAGACAGTCTTCGCCTCAGTTATGCGTTCTAGACGTTTACGATTCATTAAAATTAGATTGCGGATAAGATATGGGGTGTGGGGCGGCGGCGGGCCTAGGTCCCTCTTTGCATGCGATTTCGAATAGCCCCGAAACAAAAACACAATTCAACCACACCGAAAACATCCATTCCGTCAAGTCTCATTCAAATTGTAGTGAGAATTTTTTTTGCAATTCGATAAGCGACCAGTTTGTCCCATAGCTTGAAATTTATGCAAGCAATCGCACTGTACGACTCTTAAATGTCAATTATAAAATTATTATCGTCGCATTAAAGAAACATTCCGAATGGCCGTTTTTATTGATTGAAAATGGCCAATATGTATAAGTATAGTTAGTTATACACACTGATAAAACCATTCCACTATATAAACACCTGCCATTAAACACAATATTACACTTAAACCGCCCCCAAACGCGCCATCCGGCAACGTATTTCAATTACATTGTAATCAGTTGTCTTATGTATATGTGCGTCTTTTTATTGCCCAAGCATTTTGCATATCGCTCTGTGCGACAATTGGATGATTTATAAGCGACGACATGGAAATGGTGCCTCGACTATTTTAATTAAAATCGGCATGTGTTTTAATAACATTGAGAATAAGTTAAATATACGTATGGTTTTTGCGTACAGGCGGGGATAAGAGGACATCACCGTGCGAACTGATTTATTGGTACGATCTTGGTGAAATGTAAACTGCGGTTGTACACTTTTAAAAATATACAGAAAATGTTTAGGTGATGGGCTACATGAAACATGTTTGCACTAGCACTTTGATGTTATGTAAGGCTAGCAGTGTGCGAATTAACCGTTCTATTCTCGATTATCTGGAAGGGTAAAAAAATGGGAGCACAATTCTGAAAGAAAGAAGATCCGTATCTTAGGAGCGCACACAGCTATTCCAAATGACATTTAACATTCCATTTACTATCGTTAAGCAGCTCGTAATTTTTGATTAGAAATCGAAAATTGTTATTGTCTATAGTTTGTGACTGTTAATTATTTGATATTATTAATTAAAATAATGGCCGGAATTGTTTATGTAACTGGTTTTTTTTCGGTTTTTAACTAGTTTTGCTCTTATAGAGTCTAGACTAGAATTTTTGATCGATTTAGTGGGCAATTAATCGCAACATTTGCAACCTTGACGCGCGGATTTTTCGTGAAATCGCACTCGTTCTCGATTTATACTTAATTAAACGTGTCTCGTTTTGTAAGAATGTCGCATTCCGGGGTGTATTTGACGGTGAAGGAATGTTTTCGAAATGAATTCCTGCCGTGCTCCGATCCCCGAGATCTTCGACTCAGATAATCTCCGAAAAGGACATATACGAGAGTTGAACGCATGATGGAACAGTACAGAGCGAATACTTTGTTCTCTTCGTTAGTTTTGATGGTAAATTCTTCTCACACATACATATACAAGACCTCGACTCATATCCCATGGCTAAATCGACTACAAGTGTAAAACCTTTATGGGTCGTATATTGTCGGAATTAAGAATGAAACATATTGAATGTCGCGTTCCACATCACATTTGCATACTCGTTCGAGTCGCAATCATAAAAATAATATGATAATAATCGCATTCAGTCAGAGTGAAATATGCGCCACGGCTTGGATATGCCATTTTATTTGCCTGTGTGTGTGGATTTGCATTTTTCCCCCTTAGTATGCCCCGCAACTCACCTCCAACTCACTCTGTATATGTGTGTATGATTATGTTGATGCCTATTTTTGTTGAATTAATCGCACTTGGAAGCCTGAAAGATGTACACATATACTAGCATTTAGCTTTGTTCAGCTTTTGTTATGAAAATTTCTACAGAAAATTGTGAACTCTCGCAAACGTTAGACGATTATTTACGCGACTGCATAGGATGATAGGAGGAGGATTCTCTCTACCGCGTGTTTTATATAATTAATATTTCAATGGAATCCGTAGAGAGGATGTGTGGGATGGCTGGGCAAAATGAAACACACAGTCACACTTTATGGCAAAGGGTGAAAAAATCGAATGCCAATTTTTAGCTTGTTTTATTCGGATTTTTTTCAGGCACAGTCTCTTTTTTCCCACGCATCAAACGGATTAATTTTCACTAAACGACGTAATTTTACGGTTGTCCATCTTGGCGAAGAGACGCGCTTGTTGACCGCAAATCATCGTGCGAATGCACTCTACACGAATTAATCGCAACAATATGTAAATCCATTATAATTAGGAAAGGAATTAAAGTGCGTTTGCACTTCCTGCCGCCCGTTAATTCCATTTATCTATTCATAATGCGCTAAATATTCGCATATGCATGATGTGCACCAAGACTTAGATTCATTCGTCTGATTAGCTAGAGTTTCTTAAGTGGCCTGATGGCTGCTTTTTTGGACCGCGCCTTTTATTTACTTCCATCAGGTGACGATGACACTATCTAAACACCACATCAACCTCTTGCACAACCTTACCAAACAATAACTCAGCGGGCATCCTCCCGAGTACACATGCACATTTCGCCCCGCCATCCAAATGATGAATTAACTCTCCAGCGCAATTGTATAATTTTATTAATGATATAATTGTAATTTCGGATGGGTATGATATACGTGTATATTTTAATATTTTATATACGACGCATAAATATAGTTGTTAATGAGTTGCTTATCATTAATCAATTTTTTTTATGTTGGTTATTAACGGTACAATAATTTTCCGTATTATTTTTAACCATGTTAATTCGCTTGGTGAAAGAGGCGCACGATGTTTATTCAAGATTACATTTAAGCGCACATTGATACACCGAAACTTTTTACATACACATATTAATGAATAATTGAAGGGAATTCTATATTAATTCCTAGGGCGCCCCAGCAAAAACAATTTGCTCCACAATAAGAAATTCATAAGGTTTACACGATGCGAGAGAGCGAATGTGGCACAGTATTCGTGTATGTTAATCGTCTCTCGCAGGTGTAATAGTAATTAAGAATCGCAATATAGTAAAAGGGAGGTGAGAGGCTGTGTAAAATACTAGGCAATTTTGAAGGAAGTTAATGTATTCCAAAGTGAAACGTTTTCCTGGGAAAGGGGGGGCCTTTCCATGGGGTGGGCGAACATCTATACGATGATACCTATAAATTAATTAAGTCGCACTTAAAACAAAGCTTTATACTAATTACGATTACTCTTTTATGAGTGCATTAGAAGAGAGGGGTGGGACGTAATGGTGGGAGCCCTTATGCAAATCTAATTCGCGTTGGAAAACAATAAAAACTAATACAACACGTATTTAAACGGATATTGCCTCAAGACCGGTAGACGGTATTTTTAAAATTTTTCCAAATTACTAGCCAAGAGTGGGCAATTTCTACGTCCCACCAAAACGCCCACACTCTTTACGTTTTCGATAAATCCCCAGTACATTAAATAAATGATTGGGTGTTTTACTGTCATAAAAGCGAAACTGACTGACGAGACAAAGAAAATACTCTGTGTGTGCACATAATTAAACGTGGTCCTTATTTGGTGGGCCGTAAATCAGTCCAGCTTGGTGGACAATTCGCTAGATGTGTATCAGGGCTCCGGCCATCATTCACTAATTAAACCGCGCGACACATGACTGCAAGAGGCCACATTGGCGGCATTCCCTTCGCTCTCTCCACACAAAACTGTCAGTCACATTTCTCTTGGCGGTGTAGAGTGTCACTTTTTCTGACACTTTACACGGTGTCTCGTCCGCGGCCACGAATTATGATTTCACAGAGTAACCGAAAATATCGCCCCCCGACGCTCTATTCACTTGTAGTGTGGAGATGAGGATCGCGCGATGTTTGTTTTCGGTGGAAAACGTGTCAGCAATAAATACCGTACACAATGATGACATGCTCCTCTCGCATTTTCAAAGCACTCATCGCTCGTCTCTACTCCACCATCCTATGTCGTTTTTATTTATTTTCGTTCATTTTATCTCTCGTTTTAGAAAACTTGTCACGGACTGACTGGGCGATGTGTTTTCGAAACTCCTCTACCGAATTAAATAAACGGGGAAAATGTTTTGAATATCTTTTCGGAGTACTGACTGATGGCTGGTCATAATTCACGTGATGAGAGTTGGAAAAAAACCGTTCGATTTTTGCCACTGGACATTCGGCGCTCTGGTGTCAATTATGAAGAAAACAGTGTGAAATTGCAGGCCCCCTTTTTAATTTCACCAAGGCAGTATCGCGTGGTGATTTACGACGGCCAATTATAATATCTCAAAGGCAGTTGTTATAACAGGAACTTGACGGTGGTGGCGGTGGCGCTCTCTTTCTCTCCCTCATCCAAAGGGGGAGGCTGTGTGGGGAACGAGAGAGCGACACACACACACACGCGAGATGTGGAGCGGCCTGGCAATATCCGCATTCCACAGAGTTGGAATCCCGCGTTGACAGCTCCTGATATTGCAGGGCCGGGGTGTCTGATAACGACTCCGCTCCAGGAATGTCGTTAGCTTCCCAAAAATAACATTTAGACAGTGTTATTTATGGGCCCTGACAACATCACCGTATCGAAATGCGGAGCGACGACGACGGCACAGAGAGAAGCGAATTATTGTGCGCTTACAAAACCCAATGGTGAGTTGTTGGGTTCTTTTTCTTTATTGTCATATCATTGGACATTTTGGTATTGTTTTTTATTTTCGAATGTGATCGCTAGTTGCTAATTGCCAGAAAATGCGATACTAATGACGACTTGTCCAATTTGCCGAGGCATTGATAAAGAAAGACGCATTTCTGTCTATATGGAGATTGCAGACTGCGATACACATACAACCGCGAAGTATATGGGATTATAAATCCACTGACGAACGTATATAAAACAGAAAAACAACATGTTTTTAAAACGGAAAGTGTGTAATTTGGATATTGTACTTGTAACCGTGCCAATAGAAAATGTCTCATGTCAATTTTTTAACAGAGTGCGGCAATTTATATGTTTTAATAAAACGTACGCGACGGAAAGGTTGCCGAAACGATGACGGTTTTATTATGTTTTTCAAGGAAATTACGCACCCACAAATTTATGTGAAACTATTTCATTTTCCAATATAAAAATACAAGAGGCGCTTTGAAATTGTACAAGTTCTCATTCTCTCCTCTTTCTCCTCACACCACCTTACTTCTATTCTTCTTCAGGGCCGTTGTGTATGCGACAGAAAACATTTTGCATGCATTATCACTTTGTACAGATGATGTATGATCTATCCACATCCCATTTCCCAAGGGCCAGATTTTCGGAAACGAGTTTTTTCGCAACGGAAAAATAAATGGCACTTCTTTTTTCCACCCAAACACATATACATGGACGCAGAGAGAAGTCTCAATTTAATAAATAAATCGCAAAGGGGCGGCGGTATTTAGGTGTGTGTGCTTCAAATCAAAAGTATGGTAATGTTTTATGAAGATGTCGGGAATTCGGTTTGTCGCACATATGCTGACAGCGACTGTAAATTGTAGTTTAATGCCATAAATCTGTCGACACGGGGAGCGATGCACCGTTGGGCCCCACTGTACATGCACAGCACACCACAACGATAGATGAGTTCTTTGCCATGTCATGTATCCGAAATTAAAACACTGTTTCCCGTTACTGACAAATCGCGTCATGAGAGACACGGTTTTTCGGTGCATCTCCATTCATTATATTCCAACTGGGCTGCTGCGTTTGCTGGCTTTCTGCAAAAGACGAAAAAAATTCACTAGGTATTTGATTAAGTGGAAGAAGTGGCTTGGTGGCTGTTAGTCGGTGCTAAGGCTATAACAGCGCTAAAATGGGACCGCCGTCTTCGGAATAACGATAAGTGAAATAAATTTAAAAGTTTCCCTGCAGAAACGACTTGAAAGTTGCGATAACGGATTTAATGAACCCTATCGTCTAGCTGAGGCCTGAATGGTCTTACGCCGACACACAAAGGACCTTAATTTATGGCGACGCTGTGTGATTGTTGCATGTTCGGTGTATAATGTGTGTGTGTACTACCATCATCACTAAATACACTCATATATGCGGTAGCCTAGTTTACTTAAAATATTAACTACTATCTGTGTATGTGGACGGGTGTATTTGTTGATGCTTATGTAATAAAAATTGTTTCATTGCCTCGTAAAGTTTACACCTGTTTTTAAGAGGACCCACTGAGCAAATATACATTTTTACATAACAATACACAAACTAATAATTCCTCCAATTTCTTGATAAGACACCTTGGTATGTTTGTCTTGTATTTTTTTATGTCACAGCAAAAACGGATCGAATGGCGAAAACCCGCTTAGTACTTAATAGTAATTTCTTTTCGGACCCCATTAACTTCCATTAAAAATCGTCCGGCTTAACAAATGATGCAACAATATTAGTTTTTAAAACCTGCCAGACTGTGCATTGAAGACCAGTGGACCTGAACCATACAATTCTCCATTCTCTGGTCTCTGGTTGTATACCTGTGAGTGTGTGATACTCTTTTTCTTCGCTGCACACATATTCCCGGATTAATTCCGTATTATTATAATATAAGGCATTTCTACGCGCCACATTGTGTGCCTCTTCTTCTCTATCGTTTGATACAGACCGAAAAGATGACATAAATCTGAAAGCCATCCATTCTGCTATTATGTTAAAAATGATGTAGGGCCGGCATACAGCCAAACGGAATATATACACTATATATATAAGACTATGGGGCCATCGAGCGCGTCCTCTTTTTTTATATCCCATCGACCGCTACCCATAAATATTTCGGACCACATAATGGTTTTTTTGGGGGCCTAACGAAACTGAAGGAGAGAAAAAAACGAATCGAACCAACACACAGTGGATGAGGGACGTGAAGAGGGGCACCACAAAGGAATGATTCGTTCGTAGCGGTGCCGATTTTGCATTTTATTACATTGAGAAATGTCTTGGCTCATTTTGATCACCGCAAATGCGCACCTTGCTCCGCTCTTGATGTGCATGTGTTTCGCCTCTCGTTCATTCTATTTTTTTTATTATTTCCTAAACTTTTCTGATACCATCTCTATACAGACACACAAATCCGGCTCGTTTCCATTCCATCTTCTAAAACGTTTATATACCACCTGTTTCCAATCTCTTTACAAACACACAATACGGTAAAATCAATCCCTGAATAATAAAAACGCGCCGCTCCCGCAGTAAAACACTGCGTAAACTTTTTATACTCGAGCTCGTTTCAAGAATGGGGGAAATGTATACATAGAGTGCTTGCAGGCTGGGGGACCCCCGATCAATCCGACCAATTCGAAAAACTAATTACGTTCCGATGAAGAGGAGCGCATCAGACACTCTTGACATGCACCTAAGTGATACTCTTTCAAATCTAATATGGATTTTATTGATTACAATGCAACTTGTGTAAAAGGAGTAGAAGAGTTTCTGAATTAAACTGGGCAATCAATGTGAAATTAACAAATTTGTAACTAAGATAATTTTGCGTGTAATTAAGTGTTGGAAACTCGAAGCGTTTCTTTCGAACCGTGACGCCATAAATTAGAGCCTCCACATTTCACGTTTCTCTCCGTGTTTGTTGCCGAGAGAGGGAAATAGTTTGAAGGTTTCGCCTAACTATGTGTGTGTGTTTTGTTGTTAAAGGAGCAGTTCACGGGGACAGGTGGTGCCCTTACTGAATTCGTCATATTCCCATGGATGGATACAATGAGAAAAACGTCCCTCCGGGTTGTGAGAAGGTGCGTTTACCTGAAAAACCGCAAAAGTCAGAAAAGGGCGGGTATAGTAATGAACGGCTTTATTGTGGATTGCAGCGAAATACATCACCGAATTGGAAATAATTGCCGCTGGTCGCTGAAATATTGACGTGTGTTGATGGATATTTATGCTGGTGAGAGAGTGATGTACGTATAACATAATAGTAATAAATCGGAATATATGGAGGTATAGACAAGGGAGGGCCATTAGTGGCGATGGTGAAATGTGAAGGAATATGTAGGTGAGAACAATTCAGCACAAACCACCAACTAAACCACTAATAGTTGATGTCCTTTCGCTCTAATTCATGATGTATGCTACTCTATAAATTACGAGAACAGCCCCTTGTACCCGTCAGCCCTGGGTAATATACGACTTTTTAATAGTGGCCCTCGGTATGTGTATGTATGGAGAGAAGGAAAAAAATGGATTGTGAGGAACCGTTTTTCCACCATTACATTTCTAATTACAAGTAGAAGGGTTTTGTTCTCTGTGCTAAACTCACTTAGGAATTCAACGGTGGATATTGTTGGAAATTTTAATATATAATTGATTTAAAAGTTTTCACCCCCATCATTTATGTAATTGAATAAAAACACATTCCAACAGAGCCTACGAGAACAGCAGCGACTTTCTCTCTACTCTATACTCGTTCGCTACCAAACCAGGAGCAACCCCTTCACTCACTCAATTTCATAATTAATAATGGAGATTTGTGTGCTGTAAAATAATTACTGTAGAGTAGTAATATTTTATTTTGGAAATTTGCAACACAGAACAGACGGTGTATATGTATATGTGAGTTAGGGAAAGAGAAAGGGGTAAAGACAAACATGTTAATTGCAAGAGAATGTCAGGAGAGTGGAAGATAGATGGCGATCACAGATGCTGCCACTCTGATTTACCTTGTAATTCTAACTTGTGCTTATTTATATATACAGGGTGGGAATGGCATTCATCTTTCATCTTAACAATGTGTCACCCAACATAGAGAAGTCGAAAAGGTAGAAGAATTAGAGAATTGATTGGCGCGTCTCAACACCAAGCAACTACAGGAATGCGTGATGCCATCACAGGATGCGAGTTTGATTTTTAATTAAATCCACATTTGGAATTTCATTATTCGGCAAAAGGCACCTGGAAAGGGTGAAATATGCCAAACATTCTTGGATCGCGTACAACTACAATCTGGCAGTAAATAGTATATAGTAGAATTTTTGTTTTTTTTTTCCTCCACTTTTGTTTGCCTGTTTACAACAACAAACTAAGCACCATAACAATAATTATGGTGTGGTACAGTTGATGGGGTGGATTAGAAGTGTGTGTTAAGAAGGGGGGTGCGATTGACTTGTTTGCGCGTTCCCATCCAACCCTCCTCCTACCCTCCCGAAGAAACAATATAATTACACGTGGTGAGAACGACGTACTGGTGCGTATTGTTGCATTATTGACGGTTTAGTGTGAAATGTCAATCATTTTGCAGGGAACGTGTTAGGCATCGGCCTCGTAATTCCCGCCACGCATCCTGTAATTGGCGGCGGCCTGTAATCCAACACTTGCGTCCCCAACCCCAACATAATACACAAGCAGCTTACGATTTCATAGCCGGGATGCTGCTGGCTGCTGCTTGGCACCGAAAACTCTCATAATTAGCTGTGCACGGACGTGGATCACCCCCGTCCCATGGGACTCGACTCACTCCCGCTAATTGCCATTAGAACGATCATAAAGTCAAAAGGGTTCCAGCGAAAAATTGCACTATACCCACATATGTAACGCATTCCCTATTTTTATGTGAATAATGAGCGCCTCATTTAAATATAGACCACAATTTTCATGTGTGTGTCTGGTGAACCGCGCTCCTCAACGTTCAACGCTTAACGCGCTTTAATCGCCTTTAATTTCCATGATTTAACGACGGATTTTGGCAGAAGAAAAACTGTTATTGACGTGAATCCATTCTGGCACCTCCGCACATGCATTCCATAAATTTCCAGTGCGCAAATAACTGGGGCGCGAACATTTCCGACTCTTTCTCCATGGATGAAACGGTTTTCTATCTATAACTGTGTTTTTCCACATCGCGCGCCCCCTTTGCCGCCGCATCATGGGAGATGTTGCTGACTCAATTTTCTTTTTCTCCACTTAAGTGATATATGCGATTCCGTAGACGTACAACTAAAATCCCATTTCCTGCAGTGTGATCTCTTTGTGGCGATAAATAGCCCGAATAAAATAAAAAAATATACAGCTGTGAGGCTAATCTCCGGAAGAACACCTTAATTCTGATACTGTGTTCTGAGGCAAGGGCAGGGGTGGCCCCCCTCGCCACCGGAATCCGGGCATGTCGTTGAGGTTGTCGTCGTCTGAGGGTGATATGTGTCTGTTGGTGGTGCAAAGCCCCGTGTGGACTCCCAACAGGGCGCCCCCGCCGTCTGATTCGGGAAATTTACGGCGACAAATTCCCACATATTATGCCGCGGGAGACCGTGGAGCACCGCGGTGTCAGGCTCGTTTATATCACGCTTTACTGGTCGTACCCCGAAACGAACCAAACACTCTCAAGACAACACAACATAACAAGTTGGCCTCTCGCTTGCAATTATGTCCGGGTGTTTTTATAGGCTAAAAGACCGTTTAAACGGTGTAGATTATGAGTGGCCCTCGAAAAGCAACCAATCGCACCACCCAAATTTTCAAAAAAACTCTTCTATACATATATGTATTATTCATACGCGACTTTCCATCCATTCCTATAATCCATTAGAATCTCATTACTTTGTGTGTTTTGATTTGAAATCTCTGCGTGTATCAAAGATCGTATGGTATGTGGTGGATGACGACGCATCTTTGATGCCTTGTTGAAGCAATAACCTCAGGCTTCAACACAAGAAAAACTCGTGAGACAGAGATGGGTGGAATGGTTATAATGAATTCTTCGATAATTATAACATACGTTGTCGATCTCACATTGCATAACAATGGAATGGTTTCTTAACAATTCTCCAACACAGCGCGCGGCCTGTTAAATACTAGTTTCCAAATATGCCGGTCAAACGTGCATAACTTTCCAAATGTTACAAGAGCCAAAGTGGAGAGTTATTAAAAATTCAATTCTTGTGTTTAAGCTGCTACCGATCGGGCGACGGGGTTGCCATTAGGATGATTGCTATTATCGTTGGGGGAGTGAAGAGAGCAGGAACAAAAAAGGAACAAGGAAAGAGATGAGCACACATTTAGAGAAATAAATATACAAGACTTGAGAGTGAAAATGCAATAACTGTCAGTTATTTTCACGGCATGTCCGCCAAACATAGAGACAGTGTATACAAGTATTATGAATAAAAGGAAGAAAGGCAGCTGTGTGGAGCGCAAAAAGAGAGCGACCATCAAGCAGCATCACATACACACATACAAAGAACATCAGTATCCCACAGCATCCATAGCACACACATACTCAACGGATACACTCCCGTATATATACCTATATATACATGTAGTTGAATATTGCAAGTGGCTGCAGCGGTGCGGAAAATCGTACATGACACGCTCATATCCATGGCAACTCCGTCAGATATGAATATTTCATAGAATACATTTTCATACTTTATTGAACGTGTCACCTCTGATTACGAACAATATACCTGTCCGGGTGTGATGGTGGTGTGTGTGTGTGTTGGTGGATGCCACCACCTTCCCTCCATCTCACATATAATATAAAAAACAAGCGCGCCCCGCCGATGCAGCAGCAACAAAACTGACATTTTCTGCGGGACGTCGCTCGCCCGCCGCCTTCCCAAGTCGCGGGTGACATTTCCCGTTCCTCTCCGTGTCAAAATTAATAAAGCCGAGAGAGGCGGCTTAAAAACCACCCCCCACGACTAAAGTATATAACAGCAGGTAACGGTGCGTTACTCGGCGACTTTTAACCACCGACAGCCAGAAGGGTGGCTTATGAACGTGTCATACATTAAACACGTCTTCGTTTACTCGTCGATTCCAAATTCGGAGTCTCTCTCATTCCTACTTGCCTGCCTCCAGCCTTCATCTCGCATTGTATTCAAATGGGCAATTATGGCAGGAAATGAGTCTTACTAATTAATATTAATATGAAGGAAGAGATACAAGATTCACATTAGAAACCGGAGTCGGAATCATTCTCTGACGACTATTACGACGTTTTCCAATTCTATAATTATTGTAATAAAATGTAACTGTAAAATATTAATAGAACTTTTTTCCTCTTCCACGGCACAGTAATGGACCACACACTCTCTTACTGTGCAGAGACGATTACTGTAATAGCAAACAATTAAAGTGCATTCCATATAATGGGTGATTCTAATTTATGTCTCTTACACCTGTTCATTGTGGTCGTCAAATTGGGCGCTTCAAGCATGTTATTTGTAATAATAATTGAGAAAAATCTTATCACACCTAGAAATAGATATACACGTGTGAATATAAAATGGAACAAAAGGGAAATGGTGTAAATGGCATTGTCAGTGTTGGAAGCCAGACGACACATCAATATATTCCCGATATATCCCACTCAACTAAATATATGTTTCTTTTTGGGTGGAAAACACGGGAAACGGGGCCGCATTGTGCACACAACAGAAGAGGAGAGTGTGTGTATATAGAGACTCGTATAATAAACTAAAAACACACACATCTACTCGTTGTGTTTATTGTCTCGCATGTATTTCATTGTCTACAACATGAAGTTGCGGATCAATGTGATTTACGGATAGTATAAGGATTGCCATACGCTGGCAAATAAATAATCATAAATCCAGGATGAGCGGGCACGGCAACAGTGTCACGTTGTGGTCATAATCCTCGATGCGAATGTAGAGAGAATTTCTCTCTTCCTTGTGTACTTGTCGCTTTTGTAGAGCTTTTTCCACAATAAAACTAGCACCCCATGAGAACATCTCTCTCGCATCCCTAAAAATGCTGCTCTTTTTCAAGCGGTTCATTTCAATTGCCAATTATTATTAGCAACGCCGATGTTGTTATATTATTCATTAGACTTGTGACGAGGGGCGGGCCCCCCCGTCTTGTGGTGCGCTCTTTTATATTCGGTGCGATGCCTTTATGGGTTTTATCACTTGTTTTAACGCAGATTTAACCCCATTCTCTCGTCGTGTTATTCTTATTGAAATGTACATGGGGGGAGAACACTGTTCCACAATTGATTGACACATATTATATATGTATAGCGGCCTACAGCTGTTTGTATATTTTCCTTAATCAAATACAATAATAACAAATAATACCATTATCCCACACACACACACATCTACTCTCCACTTTTGGTAAAAGAGAATTAATTGTTGGAAAATGGGTACGAACAGACCCTATCATTAACGAGTTTACAAACAGTTATTAACCTCTCTGTTGTTGTGTAGGAAATTTGCATAAAATAGAAATTAAATTCGAGAAAAGAAACGTGTAATCTTCGCATTACGTAGAGCATATACGTTCATATGTATAGTATAATAAGGACAAACTCGAATTCCTCTCTGTGTGTTGGTAATCTGTTTTACATTATAATTTAAATTTTAAAACGAAACGTTACCATAAAAGAGAATAAATAATATTTTATTGGCGAAATAGGGAGGCCTCCACTACTCCTCTCCTCACTCTTGTGACTGTTGCACATTTGTGGTTGCAGAATATTAATAAACGCATCGACATTTATTCCATTAAATGTGTAATGAAAGCAATTTAAGTGGGTAAGAGTTGCCCATCGATGGTCAATATTTATAGTTTATATGTCAAACGAGTTAAATTTATATACCCGGCCATTCGATATATAATATAAAAGAATAAACTAAGTTGTGTGCGCCGTTTTTTACGTCCCCGATCTAATGGCACGATTAAATGATTACAGATGGAATTAATCTCTCCGCCAACAACTTAAAAGTATAATTAAAAATTAATTAAAACTAATGTCAGACAATTCCTCATTCTGCCCGTAATTTGACCACATATGGGCTGATTTCCAACATCTATATTTCCAACACAATTAATTTTCCTCTCCTTTAATACTACTGCGAATTTTTTATTTTTTAGTGTCGCAACCACATTTTTATCAACCATCAGTTAGAACTCTCCTCGTTAAATAAGTACACATAATACCTCAATGCATTATTCAATCTAATTAATGTTGCGACGATAAAATATACTGGCTTGAAATTGTTCAAAACGGTAGAGAGTCATTTGTATAAACGGTATATACTTAATACTGACGAGTGAGAGGCGTACACCCAAACATCAACAACATACTTAGATATTCATAATTGATATTTTAATATTTATTGCGGCGGTCCGATGGCGGTCTAGATAAGGGAATGATGTATATATGGCGGACTAATTTATATCAAAGTCAGGCCACTCATACTTGTTCTTGTTCTTGCCACGATTAAACTTGTGTTGTCATAAGTAGAATTTTCGGAGCTGCTGTTGCTGCTCTACTAGGCTGTCTCGCTTTAACTCCATGTATCTCAATAAATCGTCTGTGCATTCCACGATAATTGACTCTATTTATACACGTGTACATGGCGCATTTTCGGCGCTGCTACTAATCAGGAGACAAACTCTAAATTATACAGAAAATTGGCTTCAAACTATTTTTACGTGCCTTTATTTTGCCACCCTTGGCCCGAGTCTCTTTTGCGAAATCCTTCGGGACCAGCCACCGATGTCCAGATCTTCATGAAACGGTGTATGTGAATAGAAAAGTGGGCGAACTACCCGCTCCCATCGGCCCCACGCCGCCAGTCTCAAATCTCCCCAGAGAGTGAGAGAACGCTGGAGAGCACACGCTCTTGATGGATGATGGACCGCTGCTGCCCCATTTCTATCCATGGGGAACATTGTAATTGTTTCGTAATTATTTCATGAAATACACACGTTCCAACGTGTGTTGTTAGACGGTGAATTAGTAAACAGGGTGAAAAAAAGTAAATGGTGAAAAACGCTTTTGAGCCTTGTTTAAAATTCCAGCGCAAAAACTTTTATTGAAACAATTAAGTGCACACCTGATCCATGTCCAGCAGCGCACTTTTTCCATATACATTCGCCACCAGAGAGAGAATATTATTTTTAATTACAACAACATTTTCGGACACATAACATTGTTTCCGAGCGTGTTATTCATGCATTTTTGATGTATTTATGGTAAGTGGTAATTTTTATTCAATGTTTTTTTTTCGTGTTTATTTCGAACGCATTGTGTTCGCCACGCTGTGCCATGTTATTTTTTTTATATCCATCTTTTCCATCCTCATTAATTCTCACACGAAAATCTTTTCAAATCGTCTATGTGTATTATATGACAGGTTAATATTAAAAACGGTGTTAGAACGCACTGTAAGTGGCCACAGTCAAAGGCCAACAAACACACACCAATACCACAACATTTTAAATATTCATGAAATTCTCGTAATAAAATATCCTTAATACGAATCATTTATCAAACCGATATGTGAGAATGAGATGAGACCGTGTTAGTGATTTACACGTTGTTTCCCAACACTCGATAATTATGCACCGACAGTGGAGAAAAAAGATCGCGTCATTTTCACCATCATCGACAATGGCACGAAAATCGGGCAGATAAACAGCGCATTTCTCACCACACAATCAACATACAAGCAGAAAAAGGCCGGTGAACATACAAGGTGTCTAAACCGATTGTCAAAAAAGCGGATAATAATAGGCGCACAACGGTGCGATGCACGATGATGTGCCATAATAACAGACACACCGTAATATGATGGGATTGAGATGTGCTGTCATGTCATCCGCATTGTATTAAATCTAGTCGTTACTCTTTGATGTGAAAAGAAGTGGATGTCTTGCTGTGTCCATCAATATCCCTCCCGTTAACCGGGATGCTGTGCTATAGCCAAACTCTCCCTAATTACCTCCTAACTTCTTTTTCATCTACTCAATATGCAAATAAAATGCAAATATGCATTGCATAAATTCCATAAGTCGACTTCGAACTGTAAATTTCGCATTTGTGACATTTAATTACATATACACAGAGCGAAAATGATATTACGTTTTTATTTCTCCTTTGCAAGTTGGAACATTAATGTCTACTCTTGCCAAGTAAACTGGCGCAATATTTATAGATCCTGATATGGTCGAGTAAAAACAGGAACGCTCAGCTGGTGACCACTCATTGTTGTCCATATCGATTCGCTCGACGCACACACACACCACTTTGGACCATCATCCACCATATATTCAGACAAGAAACAAGCTACCGACCTACGCGTTCCATCACCGGATTTATGCGAGAGATGCGAGAAGACACCATACTCTCCCCTTATAGCATGTGCCTGTCCCATACTTATGCCATCTATGCGTGATCGCCGTCAATATTTGTAAAATGGAAACAAACTAATTGTGCACGAATTCGAAGGGTTTATGTTCTATGCGGGTCCGGAAAAATTTTCCGAACTACTACTGCTGTGTGCGGTTGTAGACGGGAGGAAGATGCCACATGGAAGGCAGCAGTGTACAAAGCCGGGGGTACGAGAGGGTAGCTAGCGGCCGTATCGGTGATTAATGACTGGCTGGAAGATTGGAAGTAATTAAAGCGCGGGAATAAATGGCAATGTTCCGTTCCGTTCCTGCGGTTCCGGCCCCAACAATGCATCCATTCATTTTATCCACACACATACATACACGACTTTATCCAAACAATTCCGAATTTCCTATGGTCCGAAAAATCGTCCATCTCTAAATAGAGATCAGTGTTTTTCTAATACAACGATGACACCATATATACACTCGAAAATAAATCACAAACATTATATGACAGCCAACAAGCCCTCCAGCAGCAGCCCTACTCTCTACTCCTATATATGCGCTATTCATTGATAAAACAGGAATCGATGTTTTATGGCAGCCCTGACACCGTCATTCATCTTTTTCGCCACCTGTTTTATGGACAGCCCGTAAACAGTGTAGGCCCTTCCGAATTTCCATCTATAGGAAATTCGAATTTCGAAAATCGCCCCGTCTGACGTCAATCAACAATGCGCACGCATCACGTGAACGAGTGAAATTGGCGCGCAAAACACGTGATACTAGTGGACAGTGGACGGATTCGTGTGGTCACGTGTTCGCGGCGTAATTTTGCCCGCCGAATCCAGCAAGTGGTGTTCGGTAGTGTGCGAGTTTTTCGGTGTTTGTGAAACACAGCAAATGGAGGGCGGAGCATGCCATCAATCTGTCACAGAGGGAACGGCAGGTAGGCGTCAAGGACGCTTCGACGCTCCACCAATCCCGCCATACGCCATATTGCTGGAGAGGCGGGCCCGTTTCACGTTTGTGTAACTCTTTGGTTACAGTGTGTCGGCGATGGTACGGCGAACGGTGCGCACACACACTGCACTCTCTCCGTGTGTGTTGCGTCATGGGGTCACGATATGCAGTCAGGGACGGTGTGCACCCCCACCCCAAAGAGGCATCACACTGAACAGCCCTGTATACTGGGTATACAGGGAGATTGTTGCATGTGTGTAGAGGAAAAGGCGCACCTAGGCATTGTGTTTGCTTATAAGAACGTGCCAATTTTTTCTGTCTGTAATTAAAGTTGAAGGCGATTTATCTTATCGAAACTTATACGGTTGTCATTTTGTTCATTGTTTTGTGCCTTAATTATAGTCACAGAATAAGTGCTGGGCAAATAATAGCAGAGTGGGGAAATTTCCCATCGCACGAAAAAATCTAATGTAGCAGCTACTAAGAAAAATTCACAAAAGTGTTTTTAATTTATAGATTCGGTATTTACTCGAGTCGAAAGAGGGCACCATAAATATCCCACACCTAAAACGACTACCAGCCATCTGATATGATATAAATGTAACTTTAGTTAAATACAACACAAGGCCTGCTAATGTTTATTCAAGTAAAAAATTTTTAGATGACATTTGTGTTCCCCTTGTACGATAAGCTTCATTGTTAGGCAAACGTAATAAATGTTAGATTTTCACACATACACGGGGACACAGCATTCCGCAGTTTCACGGGAGGGGAAAATTGTGATGTGCACAAGGGATGCTTATATGCATGTGTTTGTGTTCAAGGCAATTATCGTATACATATATGTGTAGAAGGAAATGTTATTCAAAAAATGCGCACCCATAACAATTTTTCGATTAATTTTTTCTTCTTATTTTGTCTCCTTCATCATCATATTTTTCGATTCATTTCAAATTGTCCATAAACTTCTCAAGTAGCCCCACAAGCCAGTTGGAAATGCCCAATAAAAACATAATAATATGTCAAATAATTTTCAAAGTTTTACGATGTTTCCCACTATAAAAATTAATAATAATTTAACTCGTAAATAAAAATATAATTAAGAATTTTGATTGGCTTCCAGCCACGATATTGTTTTATAAATGGCCATAAGTTCTAAACGAAGAGAAGATAGAGACCAGCTGATGGGCCCATAAATGATTTAAAACTGAGGGGATCACTCCATTTACATAACGCATAATAAATACATTAAATAATTTAATTTCCAATATTATTTACACCATATAGGAAAAAAATCGTGTACAGTCGACTTATATTGCACTTTGATTCGCCTTTTATGTGGACTTAATAGTTTGACGTAAATATTCGAGTACGCGCGGCACAAATGCACACAAACACGAAGAGGACACTTTTAATTGGCTTATATGCAATTAATTATTTATCGATAGGACGGTGGAAAAATGGCCGATATATTGAAGCAAATTTCGTATGTGCATGCACAACACACAGAATATAAAAATAATTAATTAAAGCTAGTTTATTAATACGCAGCGATTAACATATAAACACAATTTGTTTGGCGCAATTAAAATAAATATAAAACGTTTCCCACATACACACATACACACAATATTATTCTATATTAATTAATAATTTCAATTCGAAAAACTCCAACATAAATTCCAGATCCATTTTATGGGGTGATTTTTTTCCGAAATCATTATGAACAATATTCACATGAATATTCTATTTATAATATTTATTAAACTAATCGAACATTTGCATAATGGAGTTATAGAAATTGAATTGGATTATTTATTTATATGCGTTCGCATTTATTATGTAACGAAAATTAAATTCCATTTTATTTCTATAGGAAAAAAAATAATAACTAAACACAATGTACACATAATAGTAAAATGTTTAGAAAAATTATTAACCATCATAAGTTACAATAGACAATAAAAAGTCAGAGAGGCATAAAATAGCCCCTAGAATGAATAGGAGAGGATGGCTCGCTTTTTTCCTCCACTCTCCCATGTTGTACACTGTAATAATTTTTAATTTATTGTAATTACACGGTTCTCTTTTTCTTCTTTTCTATATACTCGACTGTGTGTTATATGTGCTTGTATATTTTATGACAATCAAGGTTAGTAAAAACCGTACTAGGTAAAAGGTGTAATGTTGTTTACCTTCTTCTTGTATTGTGCCATATGCATACACAACACTATAACCTACATGTAATCTCATAATCGACCTAAAATCTCATTTTTCTCCTAGTGTAAATGTCGCAACTTAATACTGGCAGTTAAAAGTGCGCGTTTTGGCGGGAAATTGGCGGAAAAATCGCCCGCCAACGTATATTATACAACTCAATTAATTTCACTTAATAAATCATCGAATCCCGCAATTTATACACAGAGAACGAAGAGAGTAATTAATAAGAATGCAATCGTTTAGCGCTATCTAAACACTATTGACAGATTTAAACACCCACACCGGGGCACACACACCGACTTAACTCCGCGTCTAGGTGTTAATATAATAAATAGTTATCTGCATTATTTAAAATAACATCAATTTACGTGTCATTAATCATACGTATATTAATCTATAATAATAGTTAAACTTAGCTTTGTAAACCGTTTTCTCTCGTTTTATTTTTGGTAATCATTTGCGTCATGATAAATTGTGAAGGGTGTCATCGAATCCACGAACCCGCCACAATTTTACAACTGATGTGCATATTGCAGGACTCTAAATGCTGGCAAACCTGAAACCGATGGCTTATCAGTGTTTTATGGCAGTGTAACAAGATTTTCATTAATTATATTTATATTCGTTCTAGTACACATTTTTAGAGGCCTTTAAGACACCCAATTCCACATCGTTGATTGTGAAATTATGTAAATTGTATGCATACATGTGTTTGACGTGCACATCCACACACACTAGCATTTAAATATTTTAAACAAAAACAATATATGTATATCACACTAATTGTTGCAACAAATTATCTAGACGAAATTCGAATCGGAAAACGTGTTTGTTATAATGTTAAAGTAGAACGAAAAGTCAATATAAGAAACGTAAAAATTTACCTGCTTTTAATAAATTAGATAGCCAGTGTTGATAATAAGAAAAGCACCACATCATGAATTATTCATTTCATCAATGGGAGAGAAACGTATTTATAACGCTATATGCTTTCACGGGCATATCTCTCTCTTATTTCCAATTCGATCGTTTATTTATTTGTATATGATGTTCTCCTCGACTCGCTGTTCCGTAATTACATGGAGTTTAATTTTTTATGTTAATGCCTTATAAGGAACGAATTATTTTCCAAACGATCTCATAAAGTGATCTTGATGAAAACACACTTTGGAAAAAATCCCAATTAATTATTCAGGAATCACAGAATAATGAGAAACGCGCGGAATTTCAAATATATTATTATCGAACTTTTATCGTACACCTTTTACTTGGCACCGCAGTTAATTGGAATCATGTGACACCCTTTTTGCACAAATTGCAAAACACCTAGCAAAAGAACCGTGTAACGAATATAATTTATTGTACGTATGATGCGATTACCCGTATCACATTTTTAATTAGCTTTACACATCTCCCTATTTACGATCATACTTTTAATGTTATATAAAATGTAAACTATGGAAATGGGCGAGTGTTGAATTAATGTTTTAATTAAATTTTAATTATACCCTCTCCTTTCTATTCTATTAGCGTTTTTATTGCAGCCCGATGATTTGCTGCACCAGAATTCCCGAAAAAAAACAACACAATTTCTGTTTCATGTTTGTGAGTAATTTGTACAAATTACACAATGAGGGTATCCGGCCACTGCCTAGAGGGAGGCGGGGGTGGTGGGCCCCCCCTGGCCTATCGCGATCGAACTCTTTCATTAATTCTATAAGATATATCTGGCGATTAGCATATTGTTAAATGTTTGTCAAGCCAGAACCGAAATACAGTAAATTCGAGCCGAACCAGAGTTCCACTTATCGTTGAACGTAATCTGAGAGCGGGAAATTTTACGTAACAACGTTCTAACACACCCACACACATTACGAATCGTAGAAAACATGACATGTGTCAGTGGATAGATGAAAAACCACCAGCTACAATTAAAAATAGCCGCTCAAGGGGCTGTGTTGGTGGTGGCTGCTGGCTTGGCCGGAATTCCCTTGCCTTGGAAATAAAATAAACGTCAGGCGGGTGTATGACGAGGGTTCGTTTTTCGTTTGGCATCGACGCGAAATGATACAAAACTCGAATTCCTCTCCGAAAATATTTATAACAGTTGCGAAACAAATGCATATACATATAACAGGCACCTGATGGTTTGCCGCAGGTACCGACGGTACACACGCCGTTTTTAATGCGAAATCATAATAATAAAACATGAAAAACTGATAGCAGCATCTGCACCGACACAAGTGCGCCTCTAATGGTCTACATTTCGAAAGAGCAAGTCATACGTCAAAGAAAAATGCCAGAAACGCTTCTAGCAAATCACTAAATAAATATGATATTTTTCTTTGTTATTTAGAACAGTTGCCCTTTTGACGAAACAACATCAAAACCAGCAACAGCCCCCACATGTACCCTCGTATACACTAATTACACCAAAGTAATATATAAATGCTGATAAGTGAGTATACCAACAATTATTTTTAATGATTGCAAACATATCAACATAGTGGAATTATTAAATACCATTGCAATCTTACATATCCTTATTTAGAATGTATTTTCATTAAGCGACATAGTATTTTAACATTTCAAAGGCATTCGTCGGACATAATAATTCTAGAACAATTTACATTTCTCATTCATTCAATTATTTATGATAAAATAATGCAAGCCAAGTGGAAATTTGCACAAAACTATTTATATATTAATTTATTCGGATTGATTGACAGACCGGGAGCTCCTACCGATTCTACATTGATTTCCTGATCGATCGCGGAAAAATGACCAGCGATATCTGCGAGGGACACGAATCTTGATGGACCCCTTCCCACCGCCCTCCTGCAAAAATATCTAACGAAAAGCGATGCTGTGTTCTGTGTTGCTTGCTGTGCCGCTGCCACCGCTGATTTGCTCAATTTGCGCACGTCACTCCACGTCAACTTGAATGAGATGTAAAGTGTCTTAAAAATCAAACTCAATCTTTCTTCAAACCTGCCTGCCAGATATGCCACTTTACATACAAATGCGTTTCGATTCGCGAGTGGCGCATCATATTCCACTAGATATTTTTGTTTTTCGCCACTGAAACGGGAGAAAATAGGGACGAAGAAGGTGAAGCATACATACAAACACATTTCTAGCCCGTTTCACCATAAATCTTTCACGCAGTTTCCATTTCCGGGTGAATTATATACGCAGACATACAAGACCATTTGCTCGGGGATATATCAGCACACAGAAAACAAGAAACTCTTTACAGATATGGCCGCTTTTAAAGGTCACACACACTCTCCGTGTGTACCTGGAATACATTAGCTGGGATCTTGGAGGATTGGTTACATATTTTCTTGAATAAATTGCGCTCTTTATGTGTACAGTTTACATGCACCTTAATTAGGGGCGACCTAATGCAATTTCTGTCTTGCAAAACGTTTCAACTGCTTGAGAACAAAATTGGAATTTAAATTTTTTACTTAAATTTTCATGTTTCACTTTTGGGAGAATGTGATCTGAAATGAGTTTTGAGTTGGTTAAAATTTTTGAGGATTTTCTTCAAACTATTGTCGAGGCCAATTTTGAATTCCAATTAATTTTGGACGAACTCTCATAACCTGACACTGTTTCACTGAAATGCGCCAATCTCTTTAGTATATTTATAAGATTTCCCCTCACACTTTAATTAAATAATTCCTATTGTACGTTGTTCGTACACTGTCACGTCTCCTTAAATTAGAAAATTGAATTAAAAAGTCATTGTATCGCGACAAAAAAAAGCTCCCAACTATACGATTTCCTCTCTTCTTATCCAAGTTCACGTAATTATAATCGGTCATGTGTAATAGCAGGATGTTGAAGAGCGCATCTTTTTCCTCTCTATTTACACAGGAAATCGATTCACGTGGAAAATATTTCACATTATTATATAAAACATTGTGTTGCAAAACTAGCAGAAATCCTCTTATTTACATGATAATGTGAAAGTTTTATAGGTCGGCTAGAGTTTTGGGGTGGTGTATGCAGTTGAGATTCGCGTGCTCCTGACTGTCCTGGCCCGTGACAGCTCTTCAGCCGGTGTGCCGCTGATGGTGAAGAGGTCGTAAGATGTGTGTTATGAGGGGTTGACGTATTTAATTACCTTAACGTAATACCTCTCTCTCTCCAAGACACATTACGTTTATAATTAATGCTGAAAGCATTTTCTGTATTACCGGGGAGAGAACGAAAAAGAGTGTGCCTCTCCTACGTTGTTGCCATCTGGTCGCATATAAAAATCGTTATTAAGAGTATAGGCACGGTTTACTAGACGTACAAGGCTCATTACTTTAGGTGAATGTCTTAATTCCGCGTCCGTATAGACAACATAATAAATACTAGCCTGGCAAATATGACAATGTAATTAATTGACTATATTTTTACAATCTTTTTTCAACTACTCTTTTTCTGTTATGGAATTAGTGCGGTAATTTAGTGAAAAACGCAAGTGCATTTTTGTGGATTTTGTGGGCACGGTGTAAATGGGCACGATGATCCACTTGAGAAGAAATAAAAGACGAGAGAGCGACTCAAAATAAATGGCACGTCACTCAATAGTATTATTATAAGAGCGTTATATCCTTAATCCTTTTCTACGTTGTACAATAATAAACACACTCACACCAGCGACTCTATATATACACTTAAACACACGATTACATTATTGCGATATTATTATTGCGGCCACTTTATTATGGTAAAAGAATATTGTGGAGTGGTTAATGGTGGCCGATTAAAAATAGAAACACTCGCTTAATACTTTGTGTATATCAGAGTTTGTAATTTACGTTGTACTTGTATTCTTCGCCGAGTAAATACCATAGGGGTAATATTTGCAATTGTAAAACGTTTAACATGAAATGTAATACCATTATCGATTAATCTATAATTAATTGAAATGATTGGTATTGAAGGCCCCTATATTGACCGGTGACGGTTAGGTGTGTGTGTGTGGATGGGAAAAAACCGACCCTTCAAATGCACATCAGGAAAAACCGCTACTGATGAGAAGAAAGATCGATTCACTTACATTTCACTATTAGCATATCGTTGCTTTAACACTTGATTATAATTGCATAAAGAAAAGATTTATGCCGCAGTAAATAAATCCACGATTATATATTATATTGACATTTTCCTTCAACACTTATAAATCAAATGGAAATATACATAATGTAATACTGTTTACTTAAAAATCAGAAATAAATTTTCAGTTTGTTTTCGTTCTTTCAGGTGACTGTTGAAAAGTGTCTGTTTATTTGTGCAAAGAGGTTTTGATTATTTTTTAAAACGTTCAACAAATTGTGGAACGGATTTAATTAGAAAACAGTGCTAGTTTTTCGTAGCCATTGCACATTTTCTAATAAACACACATAGAGAAATGTTATAGTCGAGTACGGCTCCATGATCCACAAGATATTTTATTCGGTTTTAAAGTTGATTAGAGTGAACGGCGTGTTGGCAGCGGGCGGTCACCCCCCGTTGCGATGTAAGTGCTTATCTTGGCCATATCAAACCGTTATAACATGGAGTCAGTCGTAATTTATAGGCAAGGTGAGCCCGCTTCATTAGGAAGAAAACCCTCGTTCGTTTTTCTATAGAACCCCGCCGCACCCGCCGCCCCACGATTTATATTACACGAATATTTACGTCAAAACGCGCTTTGATTCCTGAAATGGGGGAGCCGTTCGCTTACCTGTGGGCGAATCTTGCACTTTCTGTTTCAACAACATTCAACCATGGCATTTTTGAGAAAAACCTGATCATATTTCAAAAAGAGTTAAAAATATCGATTTGTACTTGTTTTAAATTTCTACTAAAGGTTTATATTTTTCAATCTATTTAAACTATTCCCGCGGTAGATTTAAATTCCATGTCATTTCATTCAATTACATGAAAATTCATAAAAATGCAATTATGCAGAGTCAAGTTGTGTTGAACCGCAATCGAGGGATGGTGAACAGCATGCAAACTGGCCGTACACATCCACTAGACGCTCATTAGCATATAATATGAGTGAGTTTATAGCGAGAAAATGGAGCAAAAAGCGTTTCTCTCTCATTGAGCGCAAAGTTCGTGACGGCTGTCGTAAGTCGCATCAAACAACAGAAGAGAAATGTTCGATGCGTGGTGCAATCGAGATGCGAGCACAATGGACGAAAAAGCACACAAACTGACATACACTGAAATGTCCCTCTCCGCCTAAACAATGTTTAGGTACTAATAGACGGTCAGATAAAATCGACAATTTGATCCGTTCGAAATGAGAAATTTTTGCGTAAACACACGTGGCGTAATAAAATATAAAATTTACACCGCTTTATGAATAAAATGTCATCGTTTGCTTTCCGTTGGAATTGTGCGTATGCGGCATAAATTTCAACTTGTAATTACGGATGCGAAATAATTGGCGGGAAGAAAATATAGAAAAAATCGCACACACAGATATGCGCTAATATGGAATGATAGAAAGATGTAATGATAATAATGCAGAACAAGTATAGGTAATAATAGTAACGAAATAGCAGAGAGTCACAATGCATGTCATTTCGCGCTTGATTTGCGTAAATAATTAAACCAGTTCCCATTAAAATATCTATTAGAGATAATTAGAAACATTGAAGTTTGATGCAATTTTAATTTCTTAAAAGCGAAGCATCCCATGCATTATTAATTGGCGTCACGGTTTATTTTTAAATTATTTGATTCCGAGTGCCACCGCCACCACCGCCAACACATTTTCTCTTTCACAATTTAGGCGGTGGACGTGCGCTGCTCAAATTCTCTGACAACATGAAAAAGGGTTAGCTTGCTTATACCGCTCTATTCCACACTGCTCCAAATATCTGCCTTTATATTCTCAAAGTATGAGTCACAATTTGAATATTATTTGCATTCTATTCCGACGGTGCACTAATGCATAATTTAACTATCACTGTTTTATTTAAGAATGTCACAGATACGGCGGCCTTTTAACGAGACAATTCTGCATAAATCAAAGGTGCCAATTTCGGTACTAATTAAATTGTTTATTAAAGTCGTACGGCAATTTTTTTACGCGTTTTACTATTAGTACGACTATTTGTTTATTTAATGTACAATTAATGTTTGTATTAAATACGCGCGTGACGGTGGTAATTGCAAGAAGCAAGGATAAATCACGCGATTTGGCGGCATATGCACCACATGGAAATAGTAAAAAAAAACGTCACATCGCCCCCACACACCGCTCTCATTGCGGATTCCGTGATCAATTATCAATTATCATCATCATTTTCAAACTTATTACCAACCTGTTCATAACTCATTTAATTATATATATAATATTCTTTTCCTGAAATTATATGTCATTTAACAGAACGTATCATTATATCCTCTCCTTATGTCATTTAAGTTGAAAATTTGTGGTTATTTAGACACGGAAGGATGACGACGCAAATGTGCCTCACTCCTTTTCATATACAATCATTTTAAGACAGACAATATAATAATCGTTCCACGATCGTAACGGATTTTCTAAGCAATTTTCTTCTACACATATACATGGTCATATTATAATCATCGGACTATGATGATCATACCTTTTTGCCTCTTTCACTCCTCTCTTCTCTCTCTTATATACCCGATTCAATAAAATCGCAAACTTGTTGTGCATTTCTCGCTTGGCTACACATGGAATTCCGCACAAAATGTCAAGCCAGTCAACTAAATGCTAAATAATGAGTTTTATCTGATAGGCCTTTTTCTACCAACAAGCGTATTATTATTAATAAATCTTTTTCGCGAAGAAACACATGTTGAACCAGTGGAAAAAGCGATACCACTAATCGAGCCTTCTAATCCACAGTAAATGCTGCTTTTAATCGGAATTGGATTGTTAATTTGAATTTGTGCATAAAATTTTGACGTTTCCTTATGAATATCGCTGGTATTATGCATGGCAGGACGTGTTCTTAAATGATCTTGTAAAAAATATAAACTACTCGTCTTTAATACTGCATTTTTGCTTCAGTTTAATCGGAATAGAACTATTCGAGCGTCCTCCCCAAAGGGGTAAAGAATTTACGATTAGTGAAACAATAAAGCAACATTATGCGACACCGAATAGGCCAGTATGGCCATTAAAATGACGATGATGGTGGTGTGTGTCTCTATACACAACATTGGGGCAGGCAACAGGTGTGCCATCCGTTTCTTTTTTACATAAAACGGCACCCAGCACAAGTGTCCGAAGAAGCACCTAGATTCCAGAGTGCACACAGCCACTGTATCATATCTGTCACGAGGTGCTTTACGGGCTTACAGGGAAAACAGTTACGATTACCCGTCTAAGACGGTTCATTATGATACATGTGGACTTACTGCATCGATCGAAGAATTTTTATACGACAATAAAAAAAAACGGTGGGCCTCATAAAAGCAGCGCGACTAATTAGCCCGAAATTATACAACAAACAATTCCACACCATCAGCGCTTAATAATAAATAATAAAATAATCTAACTATTAAACATGGAGAATTTTTCTTAATAATAAATAAACTGGCTGGAAATTACCCATTTGAAATTTTTATTACACCTAGATAAACAAATATACACAAGTAATATAAAAACCAAACACACATTAAACTAAACGTTTTACAACACCACTGACGAATTATGGTAATTCCCATATATTAAGTTAAAGTGTGTCGCTTGGGTCCATGTGTAAAATTCGATAAGTCTAGGCCCAAAAAGGGCACTTGATGGACGACGTGACACTGTTTAAGTTTCCTCGTTTAGTGAACGGGGGGCACACAGGAATGATAAAGTGCGGACCCACTTGCGGTCTGACAGGCAAGTGACGAAATTTCACTCGACTTTAACGTATGACCGTCATTTGGGGCCATCTAGATCAGCATCTCCAGGTCGGAGGTCGACCATTCGACAACGAGATAGAGCGCAGGTGGGGGGCGCGTCGCCGATAAAAAAACCTCTGCGATTAGTAAATCACACAAACGCCACCCGGTGTAATTTTCAATTAACACTAATCCCCGTCCATACTTGCCACTTAAACACCGCTTAATAGTTGGAAAAGTACACCACATTGTTGGTGTACACATGTAAATAAACAATCAACATTCGTTTTTTGATTGACAATCAGATGGGGCGGTTGGTAATGGGATGACAAACAGCGTCACATATGCACCCGTCCGTCACACTAGACAATAAACATTGGGGCTCTTGATGGTTTTGCAAAAGAATCACTAATTATTATCACCGCCCTCTCGGTGACACAGGTGATAAATGTGGAAACGTGCATTTAATTTATTTCGTATTAATGTGCTGCTGCTATTAGGACGTCTGTCATAATACAGAGTACAATGTCAATGTGCGTTTAGCAGTAGGTGAAGAAGTCCAAGTCATGATGGCGTTTTGTGTGGCTGCTGGTGGTTGTTCCGCTATCAAATACACATTTATCTTGAGGTTGAGGTAGGTCGCGTGCTCATACAGTCCAAGAACAATCATTAATCGTCCATGTAGACAGTGGCAGCATTCGAGAGACTTGTGGTGTTCTTCTCTTTATTCGCCAGTGAATGGGAGAACTGCATGGTCCCGGAATCGGGGGCACAATGTCCACGTCCCGCTGCTCGTCAATCGAAGCCCCCGAACGGTTCGGTCCCATCAGAAGCGCACATCCAACTAATTTATGATGTCTAATAAAATTAATCAGTATTAATAACATTGTTATGTTATTCAAATCGTCGGATTAAAAACTTTTACGATCTCATAATTTATGCATATATACACATATACATACATATATAAAGTTTATTTTAATCAGCTAGTTAGCGTAGTTGTAAAAATAACATGGGTGATTAATATTATTTTTAATATCTTGAAATGTTGATCGATATTTGTCAAAAATCCGCTCGCAGGGAGAAGTTTATATAAATGATCATTGGAGTGGATGGCAGAGAAGTTGTTCGGAACACATGTTCATCGCACCGTGCATTCTAAAGAGGGGGCGGTGGGCAGGGGGGCTGTGGGATAATGGACATCACACGAACGGTGTCCCGCTGTGCCCATCTACATATGACATTCCACCCAGCAAGGACCCATATAGCCGTCCTCCGTGTGTGTATGAGAAAACGAAACAATCAAAACGCATTTCTAGAAGATTAAACTTGTTTGATCGTCGAGATTTTTGTACGAGATATAAATGTGTTCTCTGTATATGTGTGTGTATACGATATATGATGTAAATTTATATGACCAGCTCGTTTTCGGTTTTCATGTTCTTTTTTTATACGATGATTTTTTTTCGCTTGAATAAATTATATAGAAAGAAATATAATCGAAACCAATTAAATATAAATAGTTATCCGTCTGTATGACAGTTTGTGAATGGAAAATGGATTTTCTCTTGTGGAAAAAGGCGAAAAAAGTTATCCGCTGCGAACAGGATTCGAACCTGTGCGGGCAGAGCCCATTTGATTTCGAGTCAAACTCCTTAACCACTCGGACATCGCAGCTTATGCAACGCGCTCTGCGAATTGTGTTAGACACTATTCGGATTTTCGCAAAAAAATCAGTTCATCCAGGGATAATTTTTTACCGACAAACCATACGTCATGTTGTCATCGTGTCAATCCAAGACATGTCTTTGGCGCGAAAAAGTGGGCCGGGAGAGCGAGTTGAAGGAGAGCGATTACGTTGCTTGTTCACTCGTTTACATGACATGAGGGTATCTCATCACCATATACACACACTAACCACCCCAGTAAATGACCCCTTGGAGGAAGTGTTGACCGGCCAGCCTTTCTAGCATGTCACTCCCACATTTGTTACGTCATTCATCATCTATAAACTTCACATTCTGTGTGACCTACACGTCTGTAAACGTTGATTATGACATGATATATTATGTTCCAGCAATCACAACATTACAGTATTACGATACTCGAAAACCTCGCTTCTCTCTCGACTGTCATGCGATAAATATCTGGTTAAATAGTGGAATTCTATGCACGTCCAGCATCACCAGCGACGACCCCTTCGAAATGTTTAAACAATAATCCGTCTGTCCGTTTAGGAAATATCAGAACGGTGCGTTCTTGTGATTTATGGCAGTTTAATGAAATACAATATATCCCGTAAATAAACTTTAATTGGATCTTGTGTATTAGGGATTTTTCAGAAAACGTATTCGGTTACAGCAGAGTGTAACAATTTCATTAATTCCTAGAGAATGCCACCCAGAAGACGTCGGTGCCCAATTAGGCGTACAATACGCCTAGAATTCTTCTACACTCATTTTTCGTGTACACGATGCCAAATAATTCTGTTTAATATGTGTGTGTGCAAGAGTTATGCGAGTGGATTGGTAAACACATAAAGGGGGAAAGCTTCAATTTCATTAATATTTATGAGCGGATCCGAGAGTCATGAGCGCGAATAAATTGTCAATGTTTTCATAAAATATTTGCCAAATTAATATCAAATCAATGCAGATAGTGTGTGTAATGTAGAAAATGCGAGATTCTAATTACGAGCGAACGAAGGGAAAAATTGGGTCCCCATATAGGTATAGAGAAAAGTTTGCGGGGGCCGACGGGGGCCGTGTGGAATTTGTGTTTGTGTCAAATAAATGTCAAGCTAGAGAAATATGTAACATTTATTTACATTATGGAAATGTTCAAAGTGGCACACGTTTTACTGAAATATCGTACAACGCTTTTTTTTGTGCCTCTACAATTTGATTGTAGGGAAATTTCGCTTATTGGAAGTGAAATGTGCAGGTGAGACGTGCGGGGGCGGTATAAGACTTCCATTCTTATAGGGCCGTTGACAGTGTGCAGCAGTGGTCGAAATCGGTTGAGAAAAATTCGTAATTAATCACCGCCATAGAACAATATAGAAATTTTTGTCTGGCCATAAAACGATGTGTTTGTAAAAAGATACGATTAATAAATATTTGACAGGTGTGTGTGACATTTGATACTTCATTAAGTTGAGATTTACAAGGGGCTAATAAACGATATCTGTTCGATATTGCTCGAGTGGTCTATAAAGGCAGACCATAAACTTTTATAGCGCCATATCCGAGATTGCAAGTGAACTTAAAAGGATGCACTATTATTCCCAACACTGGGCCACAAGAGCCCCCAGCATTATTTACCTAATCCAATTAATGTGTAATAGGGGATATGTAATTAAAGGGGCAATTTCATGGATTTTGGGATTTTTCATTTTTTCAAATGGACATAGAAAATGTCGCTTAATACAACAGAGTAAATACAATAAGGATGTTCATAAACAACTCTAACAAAATTTCCTACATAATTTTTTTAAAAAGCAGCAGAGAAGAATTTTTAATATACTGAAACTGATGTTCTACTCCATGTATTAGAACATTTCGGGTATTATTCTTGTTATTAGTCGAATGCTTGCTGTTTCGGGGGAAAACTGCAGCATTACCACATGAAGTGTAACGAATTGAGATGAAAAGAAGGGAAATGCTATATCGTACGGTTTCTGGTCAATATTACATCGTTTTTTCCTCTACAAGAAGCGAAACGTTATCGTGCTGTGTTAGGGGATTGTAGATTTCCCGACCAACAAGTTAGTCTAGTGGAAATATTCCGGACAGCGCGCGTTTGTGTATATAAAAAAGATATAAACTTGTGTCCCCCTCACTGAAATTAGACATCCATTCGCATTTTATTGACAATTCCAATAAGTATTTTTTTATTCGTGTTAAATTGTTGTTATGGGGCGCATTTTCAACAATTTCACCTTATCTAATTCGATTTATCTCTCCTGGTTTATTTATTATTGTTTGGAGCAGTCGCTTTTTGTTTTGTTTTCTAATCGCTCCACAATCGCGCGCGCCCCATTCAGGATTACCAAACAAAGAACAAGGATAATGTGTGGTCCAAGCGCAAAAATATCCACAAAAAGCACAAGGGAAAAGTATGAAAATCGTCATTTCTCACCGGTATCGACTTTCAAATAATCACCCGAAATGAAATCAAGTCAGATAAGAGACGAAAAACCGTATGCCACATGTACCCCACTTATTTATGTTAAGAAAGCGGACCATATCAAAGTATGTGTTCAGTTTTAAAATATTATAATGGTACTATCTGTCTGGAGTGTGTGGAAAAGCCGTTTCGAATCCCACTTTCAAGACGGCATTGAGCGATGCATGTTTTCTTAAAACGTCCTCCAACCCTCCCTTATCGCCGCATAGCCACTTGTGAAAAGTAAACAAGGAATTTCTTGGCTCTCTGAAATTTCCTAAATTTACGACCTTAAACAGAGCCACAGTCTACATCACTTTTTTCCTTCCTCCTACTCCACACAAAACCATTCATTAAATAATAATCGGTGGTTCCCAGTTTTAAAATGGGGGGCTTATTACGGTCAATATGGCCACAGATTTAAACTCGTGATTAGTCTTTGCACACTATAAGTCAATTTCTTAATCTGCTTTTGCGGATTTCTGCCCACTAGGTGGCTAATATTCATGCCACGTCACGACCGTAGGGGGGCCCTATCTCGGCCCTTCCACAGGTCCCACCTAATCCCTTTTGTCACTGTCACAACTACACGAGACATTAAATATACATATGCATAAATGCGAACATTTCTGCACATTTCAACACCCCCAGAAAGAGACCACTTTAATCGGTCAACGAACCAACCGACCACTTTACAGTGTGTATCAATTAAAAACGTGCAAACGCATTGAAAAAGGCAATTTATTATTTGTTATACCTAATAGTGGAAATGAGATGCGCACTGAAAAAAATGTTCACGTTAATTAATTAAAGGCTGGCAATTATTTTTTCATACGCACACACATACGAATATTATACCGGGGGATTATTTTCATAAATAATCTAAATTGTCTGTTTTGTTGTTGCTTACTTGCTTGTGTATAATAAATACTTAAATGTTGTATGATGTGCATGTTACATAGTTGCATAATAATAATTATTATAATTTATTAAACATGATGCGCATATTAATGTCAGACAGTATGTACGCTTTTTTACTCGACTAATTTAATTAGGAGAAATACACAATGATTCAAGTTTGGAGGCACATAACGCGCACGGATAATTGGCAACCATGGGATTTTCCACATTTTCATATAGAGTCGATTTTAACTGGTCCGTTACACTTTCAGTTTGCAATTAATGCCCCCCGAAAGTATTCCGCACATTTGGTGGCCGAGGTTCTAGTATAATGTGGATGTGTGTGAATACGAGGACCATAAATCCAGTGTTACAAAACAAACCAAAATAACAATGGGACCGTATGAGTGACACAAATAACCTTTCTACATGGAAAAAGAGCAGCCTATATGCGCCTAGTAGTAGTAGGCACTATCTAAGAACATACACCGGCTAAGTGATTTATGCCGTATGGCTCCTTAAAGAAAAGCTCAAGCATCCAGTTTTTGTGCGCTATTCGAAAGTGTCAAACCATAAATCGTCGAAGGGGGACAAAAGCTTGCCAACTATTGAGTGGTTGGTGTTGGATGGTTGGCGGCCGCGACGGATAGATGTAGTTGCAGACGTTGGAGCTATGGAACGAAGAAATGTTTCTAAGCACACCTAAATAGATTTTTCAAATTGTGTTTTATAAATACACATTTAAACTTGTACCACAAACACATAATAAAGTGAAACCATTTCCGTCAATAAAACTGTTTTAAGGATGACATTTTATGAGTTATAAAAACGAAATAAGCTTATGAAGCATTAAAATGTACTCGGTGCTCCTGCAAACTGCATAAAATTTATAATTAGAGTCCGGGTTGGATGTGAGACATTTTTTTACTATGTCCAGAAATTTTCTATAATAGGTGATTATTTTCGTGTTCGCATTTTAATTAGTTCCATACCGAATGAAATATAAATTACGGAAGACAGTGAGTCCAAGCTTACGACTCGCATATAAATATTTAACGGTGAATTTGTTCAATTTATTTGCGGTCGGATATAATTTCATTTGAAACCGGAGAAAATTGAGCATTTTTCTACATGTCGATGGGAATCCAAACAATACAAAGCGTGTATCGATCCCGGGAAATGATCGTTGTTTCGACTATTTTGTTCAAGAAAGTTGATTATTTCAAAATCTAGGGACTTTTCTGTTGATTGGAATTGGACATAAACAGACACAAATAAAGGGACCATTATGTTTTGGTTAGATTTAATGACACTTTGGTGGCTATCTGTGTATTTTTGCACATTTGACAATCTCATATTTCATTGCTAGCAACATTAAAATTCAAAACATACTAAAAAGCTCTTTTTTAAACTTTTTGTTTTAACATTCCATATCAATGGGCATTTTTCTGCATTTTGATTTAAATCAAACAATACAACCGTGGATCGATCCGGGACTGGGGGGTGCCTGCCGCATTACTTTATTATTCCTCTTTCTTATTAAAGAGTACCAACAAACATTGAAAACACACTTGTTCAGTTTGTGGAATCGATAAATGGGGAGGCAAGTGAAAAACCAGTGGCGTAGTTGTTTTTCGCAAATATTTGTGGACACAAAATGTATAACAACGTCGTATGTTTTTCGATAATTTTACTCAAAAACACGTCAGATAAGATAACAGGTTGGATTGTTTGAAGACGAGTTGGTAATTTATTTATAATACCAGAGAGAAAAAAATCACACCAACACCACACAGACTCCAATTGATTGGCCATCATTAAAGATCTTATCGAGTGGATTATTTATCTAAATGTACGCTTTTTCCCCTCGCTCTGATTTCGCTTCTCATACGGTTAATAATAGGTGTTTGCTGTTGAAGTAAAAATGAAATATAATGTCAGTACACCTTTAAACAGCCTACATGCCACCCATAATAATTCATGTCGTATAAAGGCAAACAGTGGAAATACATTGGCATAATTGCAACTATTTATAATTTCGCAGTCGAAAAATGGCAAAAAGTAGGGGGAATCAAAGAAGTTTATTAATTTTCTACAGACCGTTCTGTGCTATTAACGAAATTATGCGCTATAAACAATAAAGCAAACATTCTATTATCATATGATTATGAGTATAATTTTTTCTCTACACAAAGACAAGTCTAATTTCGAGGGCAGCGTAATCATACACTGTATACAAGATAATAATAGAAAAAAGTGATGTTGAAAACATGCAATTGTTTATTGCTATTTTACATACGTGGGCACATGTCACCGATTGTTGGTAACTGTTAAATTGTACGGGCATAATGACAGGCCTATTGTACATGTTCAAGGAAACTGAAAAATTGGCCCCCAATTACCCCCCTCGGTCGTTGTTGGCGCAGAAATAAGTTGATGGGAAAATTATTAGCAATTAATTGGACGTCTCTTTCTGTTTCTAATGTACAACTTCGTTGCCAGTGTGTTGCGATAAAAAATTGATATCAAACGGGGGAAATTCTATAAACTCAACTTGAATTTTTAAAGGGGGCCCTCCTTCGAAAGGCTAAATGCCCATGTCAGGAAATCGTTAGAGAAATACGTACACACATCCACTATTTGTGCCTAAATAATAGAAATCTCGTTTGTGGCACATGCATTGTGTGTGTTGTGAGGGGGGCGGCTATGCGCCCGCTCCTGCTCACGCCGTGTGAAGCCAATTTTCCAGCACTTTTCGTTTTAAATGTTTAACTAGATGCGTGTAATGTCGAATTGACATTAAACCACAACATGTGTTGATGTACTTCGGCCTGAATTGTTTATGGATCGATCGGATGGCCATATCGATCGTCCCCCACACGTCCCATAATGGACCCGCTTATCGGATATTATTAATTTTCGAACTGTGTGTACAATGCAGATTAAAATTTCCCAGTAGATGAACAAAAAAGATATTTCTTTCTCCTCTCCCTGTTGTGTAAATGGCATTCCAACATCGCCCCTCGACCGTCCCCCCGATGACATCGAATAGAGAGTTCGCTTAGAAAACGGAAAGCAGGTAGAATTTTCTAATTGTTAAATTACAATTTTTATACCTGACTCTTGAATGGCATTCACACACACTTATACAAATTTGAAAAGTGTACAAACGAAGAATGTGCACAGAAAAATGGGAAGATTTGTGACTTTTGGTGAAACGGCAGATTATAATTTCTGCCCCAAAACTATGTATTTATAACCTTATGGGCATTTAGGCTAAATAGACTTTTTTTTGTTTCTCTAAACATAATGCTATACAGTTTCATATAAATACAATTTAACTATCCTTTTACACAAATTACTATAATAACGATCATTATTTGGGCACAACGTGCAATTAATGTAATATTTTTACCTTGTTCGATGTTAACATGTTTTTCAGTGCGTCTCTTTGATTTATTTATTACTTTTTGAAAGGAATTTGTCAAAACACCTTTAGTTTTTTAATCTATAGTGGCCAGTTAATTGTATAGGGCCAACATCTATGTGGCTTATACACCAAATAGTGAAATGTGGCAGCGACGATGTATATGAATGTGTAAGCAAATACATCTCTTTTGCAACTTCCGACGTCTAACATCTCGACGGCAAAGACGTCAGGCGTCACTTTGAGCACGTCAGATTTGTCTGACAAGAGCGGTGAAGGCGCTCCTCCGTTCTCCCAGCCTGGTATCACTTGTTTATGTCAAGTTGGAGTGTTTGAAAGATTTATTCGTGCCATAGTGTTCAATCATTTTTCATGATCCAAGTGAGCCAAGGTCGGAATTCGGCAGAATCGGCCGCCCTTTTGTCCATATTCGATTCATATCCGGCCAAAGTCAACACAATGTTGTACATTTCTATCGATTTTCCAAATATTCGTCCGTAATACGGGGCAAGAAAAGTGATTCATTTGTGAGAGGCAGCAGTTTCGGGGGACGAACGCGGGGGGACGCCCCCCGAGTGCATCATGATATTGGAATAGATCAGCGAAGGAGACGCGAGACGTGGCGGTGTATGTGTGTGTGTGTGTGCAATTTTTTCCCGACGCGCTATGTGCGGCGGTGTCGGGCGTCTCGGCCGTCGCCGGCGTTCGGCGGGAAGTCCGCCGTATAGTTGTCCGTCGAGGCCGGCAGAGCGCGCGCGCCAACTGCTGACTGTCAGCCGCCATTGGCGGAGAGGCGGAGCCGTACGCTGACAGATCATTCATCTGAGCCCCACTCTGCCCCCTTAGACCGGCGTGATTGACAGTTGGCAGACGACTGCGGACCGCGCTGGAACTCCGCACGCGCTTCGGACACGGCTGCACGACGGCGCATATCGACATCAACTTTGAAGCGACTGTAAAACCATATACACCGACCCCATGAGCGCGGCGCCGCCGACGAGGCATCCTCATCGACGACGACCAGCTTCAACTGTTGCAGCACGTGCTTAATCCACGGGAATATTGCTTTAAAAACGGGAACAGTGTGGTGTTTTGCAGTGAGACCGAGTGCTTTTTGGTGCTTAATACTTAAAATCATAGTGTTTTTTTTGAGTGGCGGGCTTTAGGAGACCCCTAGTGCGGGCAGGAAGGGTGCAAGTAGATGGCCAAGCCACGGGTACGAGTTAAATGTGTCCCAAAAAGTCCGGAGCATTGAAGGCGACGCGTTGTACGTGACACCATCACAACAAAACACACATATATACATACACCGGCTGATTAATGGACGGCCTGTCGCCCATCAATCAGGCGGTAATGAATGGGACCCGAGGAGAAGGACTCATACATCATTCACGCCTGGGTGTACCTTACGCTCTTCGGTGTTAACGGCCAAAAACGGGATTGAAATCGCGCGACGGGAACAACGCGCTCTCGCATCCAAACGAAAAATTGCGGAACGCACCATTCGCTTATAGCGGCGCAATCATCTACAGAGTTGCTAACGCGAACTACAATTTGTCTGTTTTCACAAATGTATTTTGGCGATTTTTCAAATATGAAACATTTTCCGGGCACGAATTTGGGCAAATGTCAATTCAATCGGATCATTTATATGCTTATTAGCGGTTCAAAGCGGACTTCAATTCGGCCATACAATAATAAAGCTATAATAAATAAAGAAGTGTACGGGTTTTAGAGAAAAAAATATGTAAGCAGACATCATATTGAGTTGATTTATAAAAATTTTTCATGGACATCAAGTATTATGGGCTCGAATTCGAAATACAACATGTTTTTATGTCTGCGTGTGTGGGATTCTTAAGTTTTCTATTATGAAACACAGATCGAGAGCAGAAAAAAGGAATGATTATGTTTGTTTTCGATTGGGATATATATTTTTTTTTATTCAAGTGGGACGATATTTGCAATAATTGATTTTGTTGGGGCGGCGGACGGGCGATCACATAACTCGAAATCCGGCTACAAAGTAATAGAAAATGTTCGTGTATAATTACAGTCTTAAAAGAGTAAATTTAATTGAGAAGTTAATTTGAATGGCGAACGGCAGTTTTTCACAGTCAATAAAATCGAATGAAAAATGTTATTGGAACGAGAAGGTATAGAAGAAGGGTCGTAAAATTGGAGAGACAATATTTCCTGCAATGATTTACACAAGAGAATAACGAAGGAGGAAGAGTGGAAAAAAGGAGCATTATAAAATATAATAATAAAATTGCGGTTATTGTCTGCGCTACAATTTTAAATGGTTTAACAAAACATACACACACACCAAGAGCTGAACACCACAGCGACCAACAACAACAACATACCAGCAAACTAGCAGACAGAGAATAATAATATAATTTTTTTTCTCATTCTTTTGAATATATAGAATGGCTTGATGTTTTCAATTAATTACATTCGAAGTAAGGAGGAGAATAAGTGTTTTGCTTGGAGAGTTCCAAGCAAGCGAATACTAATGGATGAAGAAACATAATAGACATTTGATTAGTCAATAGGCGCAATTAAAGCCTCAACTCGTCCATTCTCACAGATAAATATTGTACATGTTGTGGGATATATGGCACATGTGTGACTGGAAACGACGGATTGGTGGGCCCCGGTATCCACCGCACATAATTACAAGTTTAGCAATGTGACCGCTTTCAACACACGGCCAATACTTTTAATTTCTCTTAAAACCGATGAATAGGCATTTCGGTGAACCGACGTTCTAGTATGTATACCTTACCTGATTATACACCATAAAATGCCACTCGGAACGACCGAGTCACCGTGATTCTGGATTATCATCGTGGAATGTATGCTGGAATGCCGACCAAGTCGGCGAGAAGCAGTGCACTTTGCCGTCGGAAGAGCGAACACAGCTTACTTGATTCAATTGGAAACGATTTGGACGGTAAAACCGTCAACGGAAACCTAGAAAAAGTCGAGAGAGAAGTTTTCGGGTGTCGGCCGGAAAAGTGGTGTTAAGTGCTCCGAAGAACATTGCCGTTCCGACGGTTCCCCAAATAGTCGCTTGGTCGCACATAAAGGAACGCGCTTTATAGAGAGCTCGCGTTAGTGGCGCAATATTGTGTGCAATTAGTTGCCAAATCAGAATGGGGAATCGTTAAATAGTTGTGCCATAAAAATGGAGACTTGGAAATGTGGAAAAAATCGCTAAGAGTCCATTCTGTCCGTCGTTCTTCTGTATACTGTGTGCCGTTTACTGCTCCATGAAATTTTACGACAACAAGCCATTCCAACAAGTTCCTACTTTAAAGCCACACTAAAAATCAAGGAAACTAGTAAAAAGTCGCAAACAACCTTTTTGCTGTACGCACAACGGCCATTATCGTCTCCGTGTACATTTTCCTTTATTTTAATAGAAACCGGAGCGCGTGAAAAGAGAGAAGAGTGCCCGTCCTCTCCCTGAAGGAATTATTATTGTTATTTGCGTGTGGCGGTGGTAAGGTTTTAGTATGCCGCCGCCGTCGCCCTTCGAACGCACACAACACAACATTCGATGATAATAAAAAAAAGTTTCGAGACTCTTTTCTTGTGCTTTTATTGCACTTTAATAAAATATTATCGTAACATTGAGATGAGGTGAGCAGCGCGCGCGCTTTTCCGAAACGGAAAATGGCAATTATCGACGGCAATGGAAATCGGATGCCAATAAGTGTTAGGAGCCAAGAAAACGATTTTTTTCTCGTACCAAAATTGGGATAAAAACAGATCAACGGGTGCGCTACTTGAAGTACCCGTACAATGCTAATCGTTTATCTTATCAAAAACGCGGATTAAGCTCTTTTAAATTGTCTTTCCAATGTTTTTATGAAAACTCGCCTATTTACTTTTAATTTAGACGGTAAGATAAGAAAACGGCTTTTATTTTCCTAAATTTTTTTTTGTTGGAAAACAAACAGACTACCGTATGTAATCTGGATAAATGTTGGGGGGATGATTCGAATCGGAATGGTTTTTTGCGCTTTTTTTCTAATAAATAAAGAGTGAAACAGGCAAATTGTACCCGCACAAATTGACATGACGGTCTTTTTTTTCGTTTCGAAAACACCGACGAATTACACGATGAGCGTTTGTACTGTGGGTATAAAGAGCAAAACGCAGAGAAAAAAAAGTTTGAAATCACTCGGTATAAAATGAAGAGGAAATTTTGAGCGTTTTTTGGAATGTTATTAATCTAGTCTTGAGTCGTCGCTACCTGTTCGTTATGAATTCCCTGTAATTGTGTGTTATTATGAAGTTAGAGTCGTATATAATGTGGGTTTATGTTTATTGCTGCTGTAAAAGTTTTAGTGTTTGTGCCCTCAAGTGAATATGTGTGTCGTTCTCTCGTGCAACGCGTCGCCTTCTCTCCAACTTCTTCATATTGAACGGATCGTCCTCTTGTCCTCTCTGCATTCCACGTTAAGAGCGTCAGTTTCTGGCCTCTTTCAATGTATACAGTTTCACTTTTCCTAAATAGCGAAAATCCTCTTTTTCTAGGTTTAAAAACAAGAGAGAGAGAGAGAAGTGGACGTTTTGAGATTTGGACAAAATCTAATTTTAAGTGAAACGCAAAACTCATCATGGATGTGCTACAGAAAAACGTAAATATTACAAATTTGTATTATGACTTTATTTATGCTATTATTTACTATAATTTAATGAAAGACTATTACCTATCCGAAACGTTTTTTTCACTATAAAAAATTAATATGATTACTTAGGTGTAGGATAATTATGAATAATTAAATATTTAAATCTGATTGAAAACAGTTTGATTTATTGTGCTAAATATCGCATAATTGATAGGAAATTTAATCAAATTGAATTAAATATTTTGTAATATGATGAAGAAAAAAAGAATGTCAAACTTGAAGGAAACATAGAATAGAGCAAAAGGTATGATAGGCGCAAAATATAAATGTACGATAAATAAAAAAATGTTATAATAATGAAACTGTTTACTGTTATTATTTGTAATTTTTTCCATAAAATTGTATGTTATTATATGAAAGAAAACAACATACTTTAATACAGTTTTGTTGTAAATTATTATAATAATTTTCAAGTAGATTAACATAAATTTCGACCTATTTTTAAAACAAAACTTTTCGCACTTGAAGCGATTATTTATTGTTTAGGTGCAAATATTTGGCATTTACATATTTCGTTGTATTTTATCATAAATAAAATATATTCTTATATAATATGGACAATTATTGGAATAAACGCGAAAAAATATTATACATAATTGAAAGTAAATTTACATATCTATCTGGTCGTGTATTTATTTTACATTTCGTACATTTGAATAAATTATCCATATGGTGCGGTCTATGTATTGGTAAGCACTATTGGCCCCCTTCTAACACATATGTATTTATGTTGAAAAATATCTCTTGTATCGTGTGATTTTCTTTAAAAAACCATTTAATTAATTCAGGTGTGTTTTAAGACCGGCAAACGTCACAAATAGCTGCAAATGCCCGCCGCGACTCTGGACCCCGTCGTATACCAAAGAGAGAACTTCTATCTATAAATAAAATTTTTTCTTTAACAAAAAACCGGATTAAATATTTTCATTATAGTCGTTTTTTTTCGAATTCTTACGTTAATTCATTTACATAAAAATTTAATTTGTCGACCGAACGATGTAGAAGAGAGGAGGGAGAGAGAGCCCCCCGACAGGGAAATATAAAAGTAAAAAACTTGTACGATTGGAAATTTCGGTGTTTATTTCGAAAAAAAGTCCAGCATTTTATCTAGAATATTTTATTCGCACCCAATCTAATCTCCTAGATAAGATTAATCCCATTATATGAACACTTTCCTTTAACATTTTTCATGCAATTACTTTTCTATTTGAATATTTCAACGTTTCCATAATTAATGGTTCATTTTCAATTTTTTTCTTTCTCTCTTTGGCTAGAAACAAATTAAGATTACATCAATTTGAATATTAATTAACGTTGTCCCATATTTCGAGCAATTATACAAGGCCACATATTCAAATAAAAAAATAACAAACGTGAATTTCTCCAATAAAATGCACTTACACTCACAGTGATTATGGATTTACAATATTAAGGGGGGGCCAATAAAAATGTGATAGATTTTTACAGCTCAATTAGTGTATTACCGTAAAAAAATATCTTCTTGGATAATTATGCCTTTTATTTATTGTATACGTTGGAATTAATTTGAAATTTTTTAAACATAACACGCAATTATTGTAGCTATTAACTATTTACTGATAATAACTTTTCACTTAGGCGATATGAATTAATGCAAACATAATTGATGACGACAGCCAATATTACAATTAGTGAAATGTATACAAACGTACTTGGATACTTTTAATTGTTTTCGTGTTAAGAGAAAAAAAACATTGCATTAAAAGACTGTGGCTCGTCCCCTCCTCAAACACTATATTCTTTAATATTCCATACTGCATGATAAATTTAATTTTCCCCGAAAAACTGTGTCCCCGGGGTGCACTTTAACTTTGTCAAAAGGAAACTGTGCCGCAAGATGATGTTTAGGGGGACGACTGGGCGCCCCCCTCTCATCAAAACGAATGCACCCAAAATTGAATATAAAATAACAATTTCATTTTGCGAAAGTTAAAGCAAGCGCTTGTACAATAAATGTGTGTATGGAATGCTCATTTAATTCGGTTTTCAGTACGACGACGGAATCCACCCTGGCTACATGGACAGCGGAGCCGCAGGAGGCCTCTATGAGCCACATGTTCCACATAGGCCGAGTCTGCAGGGCCTCCATCATTCACCACATTTAAACCATGCTATGCATCCGTACCATGCGAACCATGTCAATCCAGCCGCCAACCATGTGATGGGGGGAGCGGTGCCCGACGTTGGCAAGAGGGACAAGGACGCCATCTATGGGTGTGTAAAACAATCCATTACAAATTTGTGTAAATCCACTAGATTTAAGTAAAATTTGTTGACCTTCAGAAAAATCTTCTTCACATCAATGTAAATAAACTCGGTATACAAGTCTCTCTATGAGTGAATGCCACTTGACTAATTTTAATGTTATCCAGAGTGTGTTGCTCGAGATTTTCTTATTAATTATTTACTTAGAGAGATTTGAAAAACAGTTTACACGAAAACTATCAAACATAAGACGAGAGAGTTTTTGGGTGGAAACAAAAAAAAAAGTTTCGCTCTTTATAAGCGAACTTTTCCGTGTAAATATTTTGGATCCAGCGTGTTTTATTAATAACTTTGTGATTTTTCACCGAAAATTCCATTAGATTGATTAGAAAAAACAGCAGCTTCTAATGTTGTGACGTAGTGGAATAAAAGTTATCTGTTACACTATGATAAGCGATTGAAATATAATGATTTTATCAATATAAGTAGTCCAATAAATAATCCGAGACAATGTGCAAGGTAATTAAAGTGTCAAATTTTAGATTTGAACAAATATTTGAATATTAAACATACCAAAGGAAAAAAGTGAAAGAAAAATTGTAGATAAGAGAGAGCAAGTGCCAAAATCTATAAGTAAAATGTTTTATGAGCTATTTAGTTTGAAATTTATAACATACAGTTAATCCCCTCAAAGTAGTGTAGGTTTTCCGGCGGGTGCAAAAACCACTTTCCACTATGACTAGAAATTCAATTAATAAAATGTGTGCTAAGAAATAAATTTTAATTGATAAGTGAGTCCCATTTAATCGTTTATTAAGTATGGGGGCATTAATAATATTGAAACGAACTATTTACAAGCACATAACGCCTAGCCTTAGAATGGAACACTGTGTATGTTATTTCTAAAACGGAATTAAGCCGGTGAGAGTTGCAGCTGACGAGCCGTTTATTTTTATGGGTCGTTTAGATGGTATTTAAGTGGGTAAACTCAGTATACTGTGTGTGTACAGAGATAAACATGTACGCGCCAAGTAATTACCGACACCTTTAAATAAACACTGCCTTCTTCTTCTACTGGGCAAATATTGGACTTTGTTGCACTCCCAATGGGCCACCGAGAGTACATTCGAAATTTTATTCAAAATTTTTCCCATTCACAACTATAACGTAGAAAAGCGAACACAATATTCATTTATATTAGTTCTGTCTGTTGTATACGCTTATCACGTTTTCATAATAACATTTTATTATCTATTACTCAATCGGACCTATTAAAATCGACCGTTATACATGCAAAGTAATTGACTATTAATCGAGTAACAAAAAAACCCCAAGTTTTCTCTACTGTCTCATTCCCATATGGACTAGTTTTAATCAAATTCTTGTCCATTATTCACTAATGAACACTTCGATTATTGATCTAGACTTTTAATGTTCAATAAAGTTAAGTGAAAAGCGAGGTATTAAAGGAGGGCAGCATTTTTCTAATAATTTTTCTCTCCACACTATTATTGCCGAATCGTTGTGTTTGTTTAGACTATTTTAATGTCAATCAACAATGAATGGCAATTAATAAGAATAGCAGAGAGAAAAACACTGTTAATTAGTAACAATTAAAAAAATAATCAATCACACATGCTGTGTGACGAATGTGGAGAGTGAGAGAGGAAAGGTCGTGATAGTATTTTAGGGAATAAATCACAACTTGAACGGTTTTACGACTTGTATAATCAGATCAAACATAATATTATATGAATATAAAATAAAATAAGTGTTTATAATGGGTATAAGTGTAAAATTGTAATGTGTGGATTATATAGTTTTAAAATGCAAGTATGAATGGTGTCTATCAAATCGAGCGCATTTATAATAGTCGCTACATTCATAAATGTAGCGATTTATTTATGGCGTGCCATCCACAGATAATTTACGGGTCAAAGGAGCGCGATATGCGCTCATATTGTGGGGCCACACTTGACTTGAGTCTGTCGAGCAATTAGGACACATACGAGATTTGTTTAATTTTTTTTTTTTAGAAAAAAGTCCTGTACTTTTTTTTGGCGGGAAAAGTCGTAGGTGAATTTATCGTTGTACACAATAAACACTTAAAGGAGCGAATCGATGCAGCATTTATGTTTATGCACTATACATGGTTAGACAGTAATAAATGAAGCTATTTGGCCATCGGATGGAATGTTGTGCCGTTTGGATTGCGAAAAAGGCACATAAATACAATATCGTTATGTGAGTGTTTATGTAAACAGAGTTTTAGAAAGGAGCAGGCAGGAATGATTTGCATTTAAAATAAATATACTATCTTGTGTGTGTGTGTGATGGGGCATGTTTCTGCTAAATATTTTCCAAGTCATTATGGGTTTACATGTTTGTGTGTAGTTGAGGAAGTCGAAATGGGCCTTCGATCTAGCGCTCTTTACAATAAATTAGATAAATACGTTTAGATAATTTTTCTGCGAATGGGAATTTATAAGAGATCCAAACACAGTGAACGGATCGGGGATTTTTATTATAAAAACACGCAATTTCTACACTGTTATTATTTATTAAATACTATCATTACGATTTTTCAAAACATAAACATATATTTTTGACAGTTTAAATTAGTCGATGATTTAATGTGTGTTTCCAGTTTATACACATATTTCTACTCGACTATATTACACTCGTTTTTTTTTAATTTATTATCGTTCACATTTGTACACTTGAAAATTAATTGATTAATTTAATAATTGTTATTAAATGTGTACTTTGTTTTTTAGCAATAAACATTTTTAATTTATTAGCCAGTGGCGCAACGCGTTTTCTAATTAGACGTTTTTTTTTTCGCATGCACTTTTCTGGCAACTGCTGTGCTGTTTCCAGTGTGGTCTTTGTTCGAAAGAACAATCAGTCGCAACAAAAAGAGTTATTTACATTTCTAATAAAATTATTATTACTCTCGATATAATAGAAATAAAAGAATTTTATTATTACATGTATAGAGCGATGTGGAGAGTGCGGTTTTGTATGTCGCCAAGTTTTTCACCCACCTGAGAGAAGACCACCATAAATTCAATGCCCATTTTACTGCCAATAATATAATAATATACAATATCGTATTTATTTATTAAAACGCATTGTACAAAGGACTGTTGGTTGGTTGGGTTTTTTTTTTGCTCTCGGTTTCCAACGCTCTGTGCACTGTAACGAATCTAATCGCCTTACATTAATTGTTTTATTTCCTAATTAATAATTAATAAAGGAGTGTGTGCATTGTGTGGAATTTTAAAATTTTCTGGATAATTTAAACTTGTTTCTGAATTAGTATTCAGTTGAGGCAGTGTTTTATTGTAATAAAAATTAAAATTTTGTTCGTGTAAATGAATAGCATAATAATTAAGGTGTTAGTTTAGTTGTTTCTTCACAAGAATTTATCATATCTATTATGGTAATCGGCGTCTCTTATTTCACGATTTATCTTCATTTCATCGATTTATTAGCTTTGCAATAAACATGTACAGTCGTGCATTTTTCCACATTTTAACAAACATAGACTGACGTTTTCCCAACAGCGGAAAAACACACTTTACAATCCATGTCTAACAATGTATAATGAAGATGTAAATTAAATTTTTACCATTGTTCCATGCATAATTTCATTTTATGTAGCGATTGTTCTAGTTTTCCAAAGGAATGCATGTAAACGCAATTAAAAGTTGTAACTGTTAATTTCGAAGATGGTTTAAATATTATACCACCCAGTACACTGTGTTTGTGTCTTTGTCTAATTGTTTATTAGACGATTAAAAGATGCTGTTAATGTGGCGGACTCATTGGGGAGTCATTTAAACGGCCACCATGCACATTGTTTTATTATTACAACATTCTAAGCCGTCCCCGTTTTTGTTTCAGGCACCCTTTGTTTCCATTGTTGGCTTTAATATTTGAAAAATGTGAATTGGCAACGTGTACACCCCGGGAACCGGGAGTGGCGGGCGGAGACGTTTGTTCATCAGAATCGTTCAATGAAGACATCGCCGTTTTCTCAAAACAAGTAAGTTTCCATATGTGATTTTATATTATTTTTGTACTGGTTAACCACGGTGTGCTTGCTGTGCTGGGCCACTTGATGGTTTTACAATATTTCTATTTACATTTGATATCCGAAGAAGAGAGAGGACTCTAGTTGCGTTATCAAGTTTGATTACCTTATCGTATTCGATAAACACAGAAAACACATGTAAAACATCTTCAGAATTTATATTATATAAAATGTGTATAATGTATACTCGAAATAGCGATAAGAATACACGCATTGAATGTTGAAAGAGAGCCCACCACTGTATACAATGTTTATAATACACATACACGAGATTTATTTACAAAGTGAGCACTTGTATATTGTAAGTTTTTCCATAGAGGATAGAAATAATGAAATGGGAGAAAGAGTCTCGACACACAGTAGTTTATGTTTGGGTCTATGGTGTCTGGTGGTTACACAATAATTGCTCTCCTCCTAATTAAATCACCATTTTTCCATCATTCTATAGAAAAACAAACACGTACATTTACAAGAGTTTTATTATTTACGAGTTTATATTCAGTTTGCTTCCCATTTTTCTTCTATTTCGTTATTCTGGTCAACCCGAATGACATTACTTACAATTATGGCCTTTGTATTCAAAACAGCACTCTTCATATATATTTTATGTGTGTGTGTGTGTTTGGTTTGAAACAAAAACATTTTCATAGCAACCATATACACTCGTGTATTTTTCTATCAATGTCGGCTCCTTTTACCATTCTAATGAAATTTCTAATCAATTAGCATAATTAATTAATAGAATGGGTTCTTGAGGAGTCCTAATTAGAGCGAATTTAGAAAAATTCAAATATGTATGTATACATGAAATTTTTGTGTTTTTTTTCTGTTCAATGGGAATCTTTTTTTGTTATCTGATCAGAAAATCAGACGAGAGGTTATGGCCATTATCTAATGAAAGTAACTTTATTATCATTTTCACTTATCGTGGAGTGCGTGCAGCACATATACGGTGTGTTACATTTTTATCCACAACCCCACACCTCCCTGTGTCCCCCGAAACGGGAAGATATTCCCTTGGTCTGAAATGATCTCTCATTGAAATCTGGCCATTTCCACACTCTGAATGGGAAGGATGATGGGTTTTAAAAGGTCCTATGTGTGTTTTTGACTTTATAATTAGAATAGCGGGGTCGTGTATATATAGAATTGAAAAACACGATGGGTGAATTGTTTGTAAGCACCACACCACACCATTCCGCATATACAAGGGGTTAAATCAGGGGTATGAATTTTGAATGTACGATTTAACGAATTATAATGGAGGAATAAATAAATATAGTTAGGCAAATTTACACGTTCAGCTGTTGAAGAGTGGAGAATTCGAGGGTAGGAATATAGGGTGGCCTGGTTTCCGGTCGATGCAAGGGGGGTTCTTTGTAATCAAGTATGTAGGAAAAGTTCTCTGGTGTCATCTATCGTCCGATGAGAGATTCATAATTTTTGTTATGGTTTTTAAAGTGTTTTTTTTTTCTCTGTGATCCCAAAGCTAGAGCCAAAGTGACGTACGAAATGTTATGAAATTTGTGAATGTTTCGTGTGTGTGTTCTTAAATCCTTAATAAATAATCGCCTCTTTACACTTTTACTGTTAAAAACTTGTGTTTAGATTCAATGTTGGAATTACAAAACATGCTCCTTTTTCATTCCCAATACTATTTGTTTGATGTTTATTCTTTCTCGAAGAGCGAAACCACACAGAATCTATAATTAAATTTTAATTGTATACTTTAAATCTGAATGTCCAACACATGTTAAGCATTTGGCACAAAAATATAGAGTGTAGAAATTTTCTGAGTTGAGTTTCGTCTTTTTTCCTTTATCGAAAGGCAACAGAAAAAAATACTACAGTGAAAAAGAAAATATAAAAATGTAAAGCAGAAAAATTGTTTATGCTGCACGCAATGGACTTGAAGTGTTGTTGTTGGTGTGTAATTGCAGACTGGAAAAATTCGACTGTTTTAATGTATGCCATCGAAATTCTGTGCCTCTTAATTGTATTGAAAACGTGCCAAACGGTTTTTTGAACATTTTTGGAACACACTCTTTTGAGTAAAATTGCAACAAACAACAACACGGAAGTTGTTTGCTGGATTTCTGTTCCCTTTTAACGTTGTTTAGTCTTTCGAATATATGTAAACGGGGTTTAATGGGCAACACCACAAATACCTACGACAAAATCATCATAAAACCTTACACACAGAGAAAGAGAGAAGAAAAAACACCAGATACTTAATTTTATTATATGCGTCCTTCATTTTTTTACCACTCCACCCTGTACGTCTGCTGAAATTTATGACACCATAAAAGTCGTTCAAACAATTCTTTTAAGACCAATTTGTAGCTGGAAAGTGTGTAAACCTATTTTTATATCTTTACCTAATGTGAAACTACCCTTTCTATTTATGCCCAGTGTCTATTTTAAGAGAAAGAGAGGCGAGTAGAGAGAACTTTCTTCCACAACAGTCTGTTATCGATGACTTTAAAATAATCTGTCGTCTCACACACACATGAGAGTCGACGAGTGGTGATATTTTTAAGTTTTGGCTGACAGATGTATTTCTGAGAAATGGTCTAGTGCCAGAGAAGAGAACGACTGGGGTGGAAATGGGGTTCAGCAACCCTTGGCATAACTTCTTCCAGAAACCTTGAAACTTGACACGCTCAAGAAAAAGGGCCCCAAGAATGCACTGTTGTAATCACTGTTAGATGAAGGAATCAATTTTTGACCAGATGTGGTATACACCAATTTTATGTTCACACATAAACCTCTCTGTTATGGTCCACTTAATTGTACTCTCTGATGATCTTCTATCGATCATCTTCGGATTGTCATCTTGGCCATTTACCTGCCAGATTAGAAGAGTCGAGTTAACAGGGCCGGATTAGGTGCATTTAAAAGGCAAAGTCATCGGACAATTACCACAATGGCCACCACCTAGGTGGAGATTAACGGGCTGGCGTATTGCTCATTTGGACGGAACGCCGCGGGAGACTAGATGACGTCACAAACACCACATATAAACTGTGTGCTGTTTTGTATATGAATGTGTGTGTGTGTGTGTATATTTTCTCTGTATTGAGCGGGGCACTCGAGCAACGACCAAAAAATTACCAACAATAACAGCATGCAACCTATCTGCTGGTACGTATCTCGGCAACACAATGCCAGACCAGAGGGGGTCGATTGAACACAAAGCTTTTACACACATCCATGTATATAACAGTGTATTTTGATGGAATATATAGAAAGAGAGGAGGATGGATGACGATGGGTCGCCCCTGGATGGTCGAAACTCGGGTTTTTCACGCATCACTTGCATCTTGCACACAGACACACAGTTCGAATTATATTTGTTGTAAAAGCGGACGGATATTTTCCGGGGCCGGAACGACCCCCCATCGTATCTGCATCACAATGGATAAGTCACCTGAAAAGGTGGTTGTGATGATGCATCTGTCACTTATCGGAGATGTGAAGAATTTTTTTTTTTTTTGTTCATTGTGAAAGCAATTTTTGCCCTTCACACACGAAATGAACACAGTTCGATGGTAATAATTGTGTTTCGTGAGCTGGTAATTGAGTGAGTCTAGAAGAGTGAAAAAATAACATGTTCGCCCCCTTTAGGCATGAACCTATTAACATTGGACTCTCTTTGTGTGTTAAGGAGGATAGTTTGTGGTATTTTAATAACAATTTTAATTAGTGGCCGGATTTTCACGGAATAAGAGTAGAAGAGGAATATACAGTTTTGTTGTGTTGGGTTTAAAGAAGGGACGCAACTCTGAGCTCTGGGTGATTTATGATTGTTCTTCCATTTTGTAATACATTGTCTGTTGGGTCGATTTAAGTCGTTCCGAGTTCTTTTTTGCTTCTTTACTTTTGTAAACGCACATAAACAACAAACAGAGAAACGAAAAAGAAGTTCCAGTGTGCAGTATTGTTGGAAAATGAGCGAAAAATAAATAAATTTCCAAAGGAGCATGCGGATTACATCATGCTTTTTGTATATTATTATGTTTGTTTACGTATCGACCGTTTTATCATCATATAACGTTTTCTGTATTATAAATAGACATTAAAATGCCACGCAATTTATTATAAAAATTTCGCTTCCATTATTGCTGGAAAAACGCAAGCCAAGTTTGTACCTTTTCTATTCGTATAGATTTGTGGAATGAATGAGTCATTTTTTTTGAAATGTGTCGTTTATGAGCTCAGTCATCGTTGACCTGCCAATAAAAATCAACATATAACAACTTTATAGAAGCTATTAGTGGTTTTACGAACATTTTTTCCAACTAGCGAGAAGACTCTCCTCTCTTAAAAGCCCGAAAAACTATTAAAGCAGAGAAGGCTTGCATACGTAATTACTTCGAAAAATGTTCATTCCAAACAGTTTTTAACTTATCAGTTAATTTTCTTTTAATTGTTTTAATATGTAATAAAAGCTAAATTTTATCAACGGATATTTATTTATTTTTTTCTTTTCAAAACGGAACACGTATATTAAAGTCGTGTTTTACTCCTTTGCCAATGGGCAGTAAATTTGTTTTATTATACGATACAATGTTTCTAAATTGATTTTAAAAGCGTTGCCACGCTAAAATGGACCATATTTTTTATTAACTACCTAATTAATATTTAAATGAGATGGAACGGCACAAATGGAATGACAGTCAGGATTTTCTTCTTCCAAAAACATTCTTCTCTCCACTATATACATATATACATTTTTTTCTTCTCACAAGCGCATCTCATCTTGTTTTCTACGCGTGCATATCAATCCGTCCAATAGAGAGAAAAGTGCCTCGGAGCGTCCACTCAAATGGACCTTTATAATACACATTTTTTTGGTGGAATTATGTTTGGATCAGTGCGCCTCCAGGTACACGAAATGATTTACAATCCATCGGGGCCCACAACGAATGATAAATCCTCCAATACGAATTTCGATGGAAGCTTGAAGGGGAACTCTATGGCCATTATAAATATAGATATTAGAAACATTTTACCATTTATAACAAGGTATATAGGAACGGGTTAGGCTATTGAATCGACCGTCTTAACTCTTCTTCTTCATCGCTTGACCTTTCCAGTTTGCTTCGTTAGGAATGCCTTTCGTTCTGTTATTAAGTGTATTTATATAAAATAGCCGCAAATACTTTTGATTCTCTGTGTGATGGTTTTCTTTTTCGTTTAAGAGGCTCACTATGTCGTTCGATTACTTGCATATTTCCAACACTGCATTCTTTCCACTGTGTGTGCTGCCTGATGGGAAGAAAACGTTCCTTTAAACCCATTTACCTTTTTTTTTCTCCTCATTCCGTATTTATTTAGTCCTATTCTATGCGCTTATCGATCATAATTAGAAATTCTTTTAACAGCCACAACAATTTCGGTCGCTAATTGCTCTGTCAATCTGCGCAAATTTAATATTCAACATGGGAATATCGTCATAAAAATGCACGAAACATAAATATAACCACAAAACAGCTGATTACACCATCAAGCTTGCAGCTTTAGAACATATAAAATCTCTTTACTCTCAGTCTGCGGTATTGTTTTTTTAAATAAACTGTCTCATTTGATTTCTTGAAAGAAGAGCATTCTTTTATCCAAAGTACCAACATTCGGTCGCTAATTGCACTGTCAACCGATTAATAAACACGTCCATGTGGTCATGATTTCAGCTCACGTCTCAATAGTGCACTCGCCTTATGTTGTCCAACCAACTAATTTACTGGTTCCTGATGTGTGTAATTAAAAGGTGACGATTAACTGCAACAAGAAGTGATTGGCATGCCATTTAAAAAGTGTGAGCTATTCGACCTCGCTACGCTCACTCGCAACTAGTAGCCGAACACAAACCTTTTGCACAAACACGAAACAATGCAGTCCCAATACCATACATGGGAATCAAGTTGGAGGCTGGTTCTTCATATGCGCTTCTATGGGGATAAAGATAACCGATATGTACGATCGCTATGCAGACGATGTTGGTGTGGAATTAGTGGCGGCGTCAACTGCCTTTACGCTTTGATGAAGAGCCACAAAATTCAGCCATCAGTGGAGACACATTTCCACATCGGCCTTGGCCAATGTTTTTTTTCTGTGTATTTGTGTTGGAAAAATTGATGAATGCCCAATTCAGAGTGCAGTTCCTCTCCGTAAATAATGGACGTGTTTACATGATGTTTTTTTATATCTCATATTTCCGCTATTATTGAAACAAATAATAGAACGGTATTGTTAATTTCGCCATTAATTGTCCCCAATTATAAATTCTGTCTAAATGTATACCCCTCCTCAAAAAATAAAAACTTACACACAATAATTGTCTCAACAAAAGCCTGTGGCACTCTCATTTCTCTCTTCTCTCGTTGCTTTTACCTCTTCTCTTTGCGCTCGAGTTCGACTGTATGTAATTTGATACCGTTGGTCGCCTTTCAATGGGGCAACACAAAAGCAGTGTGCAATTGAAATTCTACAACTTGTACCTACACATACACCGGACACAATTAAAAACTACAAATTAATTAACGCGCCCATTCAAAGCGGATTTTTTGCGCCTCTTTTCGACTAGATTTCACTTTTATTATCAATGGAACGAACAGTGGACCGGATGACGACAAAATACAATAGAAATGGGCCCCCTGGCCTAGTACCGATTGTTTGGGATCAATTTTCAGTGATTTTCGTGTACCTTGTATGCGGTTTTTGCCATCCACACACCGTTGATTAATTGCCACTAGTGTGTTAATTAAGCAGTGTGCATAATTAGTGTTGTATTCATGCACATTATGTCCGTACATTATAAAATAATAATAATAGGTATCATAAATAGTGAATGTAAAAACAAATTACAACAAAATGGAGCTGTTTATGCACAGTATTATTATATGAGAAAAAAAAAGAAGAAAAAATGCAAAAACAGAGCGCAGCAGTTGATCACGTTCGAATAAATCACAGCGAATTTTTTTTTTATTATTTCTTCTTCTATTCGCATTGGACGGTGTTTTGGTTTATTGTTATGTAAATTTAGCGCTTGTTTTCTCTTCGCTCGTCAATTCAATAAAAATAAATTTCTTGTAATCAAACGAAAAACATGTAATTTAATTAATAATTAAAAACTGTTCGTCTATTAGCCTTGTTGCGGTGCAATAAAATCGGCGTCATCAGGCATTTTGCACCTTGGTACCAGAACACACACTCACATTTATAAGAGAGAGGAAAAAAGCGATTCTATGAAACGATTATGTAAATAGAAAACTTTCACACGTTTATGTAAACGATACGGGGTCCAAAAGTTATTTACTAATGACATTTCTTAATCTTCCTCTCTTCGGAAATTCCTTCATTCTTATGGCTAGAAGAGATGATGGTGGAAGAGTGATGGGCCTGGAAATGTTGGCACGTTAACTGGCAAATATATTAATGTTAGCAAATATACACAAGGAGGGCGACGGGGGGCTGGCTCTAGTGGAGCGACACACATGTGGTTTTAATTTGCCATCGAGACACCCACACACACATTCACGAAAAACGGATGGAATGAAAAAGAGATCCATTCGAGGGGGCGGCTTTGGGGGCACAAAAAAAAGTCACATTTCTTAGACCTAGCCTACAAAATCAGAATGTAATGGAATTGGAAAAATGTCTAAGTGAAACTGGAATGATTGCTTCTTTTGCAATAGTCTTGCAGGGCCGTCCATAAACAAGCAGTTTTTCTATACATTTCTAAGTAAATGCAAAGCATGTTCTTTAAAGCCGTCCCTGCACTTGAAAACCCGCTACACATTTTATGTAACTACAAATAATATCTTAACTTCTATATATAGAAGAACGGTTGCAACAGATATAGAAATAGCATCGATAGAAAGAAAAAGTGCTTTTACGTTTAATTAATACATCACGTTATATTGTGCGTTTTTAAAGAGGCGATTTTTACGTTGTAACATGGCCAACGTTCCAACCATAAATCGTTCACTAATAAACATGAGGAATCGTTACACTTTGACCATTTGTGAAAATTATATAAAAATGCAACAAATAAAGTAATAAATCCCCATGGTTTACAGTGAACGGCCGGTGAACAGTTGAACAAAAAAAATATTACGAAATTGGATTTGGTTTGTGTGTAATTTTTTTTCTCCTAGCAGGTTCTGTGTTCAACGTCCGTTTCTCTCTCTGTCGTTGCTTGTGTATGTTTCAGACACAATGGCGTATAAGTTAACCCTCTGGCACAACACAAACATGCTTAGAGAGAAAACGTTTTCAAAGACGGACTCTCTTTTCGTACCACTCATCCAGTTTTCGTCTTTGGCCAGAGAGAACACAAAAGAGAGACCTTTGCCTGCATTCTATTCATTCCGTCTCACCTGTATACCTGCTTCTACATCCTGACTGTGTGTGTATGTGTGTAGAATAGGCACAAAACGGGGCCCAAGGTTGTCGTTTATGCTCTTCTACTCGTTGGATGAAATCGACGAAATTAATAAGCGCGCCCGCTTCTTCGATTTGACGAATTGTAAACACAGTAGTTAAATAATTACGGAGGCTGTATGCATTTTGCATTAATTAACTGCTTTCAGCTTCGATAATGTTCCTGTAGGGCGCTCAGCATTGTCGATATTAGCCATGTCATTGAATTGTTACGGGAGTCATTCTTCTAGACACCATAAATTATGCTAATTGCTGGTGTGTTCGAAATGAAAATGAGAAGCTATATACCCATAAGTCGTAAATTTAATTGCCATTTTAATGCCATCACCATTTTAAAATTTCGACCATATTCCACTTTGAATGTAATAAGTTAATTATTATATCGGAGTGTTTTTTTACACTGTAAAACGCAACACTTAATTATGCAATCTGGAAATAATTCCACTAATTAATTGTATCACAATTTAATTGGATTTCAATTCATTTTCTGTAACTGCACTTTTATTAATTTGTGTCAACTCTGTTTTGAATGACAGTCAATCAGTCAATAATCGATTTTTTTCTCCTCACTTTGACAAGATGAATTCGAAATTCTATGTTTGAAGATGAAACGGTGCAGTGAAAGTACAGTGTACGATATTATCATCTATCCGAACTCTTGTGGCACGAAAAGCACGTCGGAGGATTGTGGCAATGTGGACAGTTACACGGATTACCTGAGAATGTACTTGAAGAAGAAATTGGGACAGCGTCACGACCACGCCGAGTGTGAATCGTTCTTTAGAGAGATCCTCCTGAAATTGCACGATTTGGACACCAGATTAAAAGAACAGGAAACGAATAGTACGACGTACTACATTAGACTGTTTTGTAACAAGATTTGTGCGTTTTTCAAGAGTGTTTTTAGTTATGTTAGCCGAATTCGTGTGGATAGCTTAAGTTCGCTTCACACTAGCCGTACAAGCGTCAAATGTCGCCATTGTCATTGTCTGAATAAACATGAACGCCGACATTGTTTAAACGTCTTTAATTACGCTATGCGTTAAACAGCGCAGTTCCATTGTGGACAAACAAAAAAACACCACTGTCGTTTTGTTTACCGTAATATTTTCGTTCGACAGTCGTAATCTATTTTTACTAACCTTGTCCTATCAGGTCTATTAAAATTAATTAACTTTTATGTGCAAGTGGGTATAGTTTATAGGCATTGGCGGGCACCGCTAATGTGTTCCCAGTTCATTTTGTAATACTCTTAATTACATTTTAATTACGTGTACTCGCTAAGTATATTTTCACATTGTAAATATAATTAATAATTCTTCTTCTTCGGGTTCGATTTGAGGTCGTTTTATGTCTTTTTCGTAGCTATTAAAATGATTTGTAAAATGGGATTTGGGTACAGTATCGCTGAAAAGCGAACGACACCCCACTGTGCCCACCGTATATAACATTTCTGAAAGGAGAAGTCTGACCGTTGGCCTCTTTTTCCAAACACGACCATTTACAGCCGGTTCGCCATCCTTCCATCGCTGTAGAAGAAGAAGAGCACAGAGACGCAATCACCTGCCGCTAAGAGCCATAATTTATTATGGGGGCTTGTAAAATTATTTATTGTTGTATTAAATGTTGTGTTATTTATGGCATATGCGAGTGGAATGTCCGTGCATGGAAATTTCGAACTGGACACCCCTTTAGAGAGATGTTGTATGTTTGCACAATATCCGGCCCTGTACAAGCAGTAAAACGCAGTTCTTTTTTTTCTCTTCGTAGTAAACTCAATTTCCCACTTTTATGGCCAGTTTGTAATCAGTTACCAATTTGTTTTTCTAATTATTTCGTACTTAGGCAAGCTCATTACGTGCGAGTGAAATATATGCGATACTCGATAATGGAATAAGGAAGGGGTCGGGAATGGGGAACGGTTCCAGTGTGTGTGGTGGCCACGTTTTTCTACCTACCTTTCTATATAATTGTTGTTGTAAACCCCTAGGGAGCAGCAGGCACTTTGGTTCTGTTGCTGGCATGTACACAGAGTGAAGAAGAGTGGTGAGCGGGTCGAGGGGGCCATCATACTCTTTTACCATTTGGGCTGTGCGTGGATCGCCTTCAGGGCCGAAAACCTGTAAAATGAGCAAGCAAAACGGTTCTATACAATAGAGATATGCACCACTGGATATTTACAGTAAAAATCCGCACATATGTCGCAAACCCCCCATTTACAATGCCAACACACATATACAGTCGGATTCACTCATGACGAAAACAATGCTCTCTCCAACAAAACTATAACGTTATACCTACAACTACTACATAACGTGATTGTCTTTAACGATGCTGTTTGTGTCGTTTAATTAAATTAATTGTTTTAGTGGAGACTATCTGCTTTTAAGCTGGCTCGTTATTCTAATTTAATTGTTGTACTGTTAATTGTGGATGTGTTTTTTTTCTCTCCTCTCTCGTCTCTTCGTTCGCTTGGCAGAGCATTTTTCCAGCCGAAAATTTCATTTCGAAATGATGTAATAATCACATATATGTACAGTCTTTTTTACTTATTTCCAGACAAAACCGGATTATAAGAGCATCGATACAATCTTTAATCAATGCGGATATCGTTTGGTTTTTTTCCCACCTATTCTCGTTTTGCAATAATCTCTTGCTGTTTATAAATATCCACACACATGTATAGAAGAGGAGAAAAAAAACACTGTTCTGCTGCTGTATTAAAATGAATAAGTTTAAACGGCCGACTTTAACGGATGCCAGCACTGTTTTTATGCAATTTTCAATTAGCTGAAGCAAATACCGATTTAAATGGTTTGCAATGAATATAAATTCATCAGTAAACATTTCCTTTGTGGGCTGTGTACAAACTAGTCGACTTAGATTGCAGTTGTGTCGACTTTTTGCCCATATATCCAGGGCATGATGGGATTTTGCGTTAAGCAGCTGAAAAGGTGGCCGTTAAGTGGCCTACTGTTAATATTCGCGTGCGTAATTACGCCCTTAGTCGGGCAGATGAGCTCGCATTACAGCACCCAGCCTGCCAAGCAGTAATGCTTTTATTATGAAAACTGGTTAATGTTTTTCGATTGTTGTTGTGCCTAGAACAATTTAAAGGTGTGGCAAATCGAGCCGATCACTTGGAACAGTATAATTAAACGATCGAATTACAATTTGTTTGGAAAAAACGACAAACTGTCTCCATCCGAGTGTGATGAACGAAGAACTAGAAGAGTGTGCAAGAGAGGATTCCTGATGATTTTTTTTTCAATGTAACATTTAATGGATATTATTTAACAGTAGGGCCCCAATTTGGGTTGGGGCACTTTAAAACTACTTATAGCCGGCAATTATGGGGCTGGTTCCGTGCGCTAGCAGGCGAAATATTATGTTTGACCACCATGTGTTCTTGTGTCGTTTGGTATTTTTGGTGGCATTATTATTTTGTAAAATTGTAACCATTTAACTAGATGGCTATAATCGAGATGACAAGGGAAATTACAGTGCCAAGTGAAATGTTCGCCCGTGTTGCCTATATTAAGTTGTCGTCATGGTCGCCACGTCTCCGATCATCATGATTGTGTGTATGTGTGTTGTGGGGACGAAGACGGAGGCAAAAGTGACCTGAACAACACAGACATAATCTATATTATATGTGTATATATTATAGTGCAGGGAAATAGCTATAATTATAATAAAAACTATATAAAAAAGCGGTTAAGGCACGTGGACTGGGAAGAGGGCGGACTCTGAACCTCCGTGTAATTACATCTTACACTGCATGTTCCACCTTCATCGATTGCCTCTCGATCGGGCTTCCTCACTTTTTGATTGTATTATGTATAAAAATTAACCAAAACTCCAATATTATCAGCAAAATGTGTAACAGTTTTCTTTATGATCAATTCGAGTTTATTTAATCTGGTGATCTTTGTTTCAGATTCGACAGGAAAAACCTTACTACATAGCCGATCCTGAAGTAGATTCCCTAGTAAGTATTAAAAGAAAACCGCGCTTTATCTGCACCAGAGAATGTCGTTCGTGTTGTGTATTTATAAAATTGCTTTAGACACGAAAATTTAATTAAGCAACAGTTCCTGATAAATAAATCTTTATAGGGAAATATCGTTATTTCAGTGTCATTAACATTTTCAAACAGCCCAGAGGACGATGTTGTTGCATGGTCGCCCCTGGAACAGCATATTATTTACATTTCAGATATATCGACCATCTAGACTTCACTTGGTGGACGGTTTTATGGTACAAGGACACGTGACGGCTCGATCTGGGCTCGATTTTTTTGTTCCCCAAGCCTATAAAAGAGTTTTACTTTCTATATGAGTGTGTGGCTGTTGAATCATTGTTGTTGTTGTCGAAGAGCAAGAGAAGGTTGACCATTAAGTGGTAAAAAATTCTTTAAAATATAAACGCGCTCTTTGTGTTCCGTCTAGAAAATAAAAATTCAAGCATTTTTATAAATCGCTGCTCATAAATAAAGATTCATTTACCCAAAATTATGAACAAACTCACGAAAACCGTCCGTTGATTAATTCTTCTCCTCTTGATGGTCCAATGTTTTTTTGCCTTTCTCGTTTCTCATCAAATATTTCTAATTAAACGTGGGGCCCCGATTAATATCTTGAAAGTGTTCCGATGCCGCTCATATATTCTTCAATTAATATTAGTAGGTGGGACGTTCTGAAAGAACCGGCTACCGTTCATTTAAAATACATCATATAAACATTCCACTGATTTATTATACATAAATTTTGAAATCGTCTCTTGTGTCGTGCGCGCTTCGCCATTATATTGAAATACGGCCTTTTAATGAAAACAATTCTCCTTTCTAGAAATTCCTGCATACTAGCCCTGCACATTATTGAATTGTACACTGTGTTATATGTGTTGTGTGCCTGGTTCCGGCGGGAACTGTGCAATTTATTGACTGTAAATCAACGTTATTGACGAATTAGCCGACACTGAAACATGTTTATTATGGAAAAGTGGACGCAATCAATTTTATAGGCAAATGGGGTCCACACACTCTTAGCGCTTTGTTAATTTGTCTGGACGAGTTGTGCGATTCGTTTCGCATTTGCTGAAACGTGCATAATTTTTGACACCTTTTATAGGTTTGTTAACAATTGAAGAAGTGAATTCGGACGGGCCACCCACACGACGGTCAGAGGTCGACGCCATAAACCGGCCATTATACAATGTCCACTTGAAACAATGTTTAAAGCCACAAGGATGCTTCATAGTATTATATGAAATAAGTTGTTGTCGTGTTTTAATTTCTATGTAAATTCTATTTGCAAATTATACACTGGGTATATATGAGAGATAGGGATCGAAAAACCGGGGCCCAACTAACGTTTCCATTTGAATTCTTGTACGCTTAATGAAAGCTTTTTAAAAAATTTCCATACAAAGATAGACAAACGAGATATACGTTTCTTAGTTATGCGTACATAATCAATTAATGAAAAACAGTTCATTTACATACTTATTTATGTATAAGTCGTACATTTTCATTATATATGAAAGTTTGATCGAAATGGAAGGCTTGTTTACCGTTTGCACAGTGTGTGGATGGAAGATAACACTTCGAGGGGTCTTTGTATTGTCTCCTCGATCCGGTCATCATGTGTAATTTTCTGTTTCGTGCACACCTACACAACAACAAACCGTTCACACAACCAATCGGGCTAATTTTCGTCCGGAAAGCAGCGATTTATCTAATCACCTTCAACAAGAAGAGTGTTGCTGCCCATTCGATTGATGCCATTATCAAAAAATCTAACGAATCACGTGTGTTTTTCTTTTCCAGATGGTGCAAGCGATTCAAGTGCTTCGGTTTCATCTCCTCGAGTTAGAAAAGGTGAGTTTCCCATGTATATAAAAATTATGGAAATTGTGCGGCAGAATGTGGTCCGAGACCGACCGGATGGCCATCGAATCGTTTTGCATTTGCAGCCACATTTAAATTGCTAAAAGGGGACACTATCAGAGCTGGTTCATCTTTTTCTCTCTTATTCCTCTGCATGTGTGTGTGTGTTGCGATATTATAATCTTGTTGCAAAAGGCAAATGCACATAACCGGTTAACCCAGACGGGGCGCTCTCTCGCTCGTCTCTTCTCTTCTGTGGCTCTCTTTCAGCCATCTTGCCGTAAAACCTCATACGTATGCAAAACAGATCGGCCAACAAAACGGAATACCATAATAGACGATATGTAATGGATATACACGGATTTTTCCAACTGCACTTTCACTATACAACGCAGCGCACTTCTTTTTGCCCTGGACCGCCGACAGTTCGAAGAATGTCCATCCGAAACCCGATTTTATTCTCCTATACTCTCTTCGCTGTGTGTTTTGTGTCTTCATCAACGGGAATATAATGTACAATGGACAGTCCAAAAAGAGAGAAAAAAAGAGACACCCAAACAATGCCTTAGAATCACTAACTAGAATGTATTTATTTACAAAACGTGCAGGTGAAAAAAATTTTCTATGTAGATTTTTAAATTCGAGAACACGCGAAAAATGTTGATCGGAATCCTCGTTGTTGTTTTTTCTTATTTTATTTTATGCTAATGAGCCGAAGAAGGGGCTGCCCATTATTTTGATTTTAGCATCCGTTAACAGCTTTCTTAAATAATATGTATATTGTTTTTTTGTTCTAGGTACACGAATTATGTGACAATTTCTGCCATCGGTATATCAGTTGTCTAAAAGGCAAGATGCCAATTGACTTGGTGATAGACGAACGGGATGGTGGCAAACCGCCCGAATTGACCGGCTCAACGAATGGTGACGGCGGTACAAGAAGCAATGCAGACTCCACATCACACACTGACGGAGCTAGTACGCCGGATGTGGTAAGTATTTTGACATTTCATTTTTCCGAAAAAAAATATTCGCACTCCCAACACAAAAAATTTCTACAACGCTATTGCGGATGGTCTTTTCCGTCCATTTGATCGACATCTGCGATCGACAGAGGGGTGGCTTTCTCGTAAGGGTGGTGCGTTGAGTGTATTAGCTCATTTTCGTGATGCTGTTTGCGAGGGAGTCTCGAGGAAGAGCTTAAAGCAGGGAGTTTTACTGGTAATTGGTGTCAATTTAGACTGACGCATCGGCAATATGAGTGAGGGATTGAGTTACACTGCGCTACCCTTGCGTCCCACTCTGCGGTCACCCGCCACCACCACACTCTACTCAAATATATAATAAACCGTGCAGTCGAGAAATGGGAAAAAAAATCTCAAGTCGAAAATAGATGCGGTACTTAATTTTTTCGGTACCTGAATGATGCGCCGCCTGATTATGCACATTTCTATATGTATTTTCGGTTCAGTTGTTGAAATAAAATCATTTCAAGTTTTTCGAATGAAAAATGTGGCGTCGGAGTGTCGCGCACTACTACTACAAATTTTTCCTTCCCGAGAAAGAGAAAAGGAAGAAACTTACATTTACCAGATGAAGAGAGCGTGGCTGCTAACAAAAATCGGCCCTGTTTTTCTGTGTTTTATGTTACGTTCGTTTCGCGTTGAGATGTTTATGACACAATTATTAATCAATGGAAACGGTAATTTATGGAGAGTATTTGATGTATAAGTAATTACAGTGATTATGCGATGCAGACGTTACGATTAATAATTCTATTAGACTAGAGAGAATTTCGGGGAAATTTTCACCTAGTGCACGGCCCTGAGTGTGACAGAGTGTGTAAAAATAGGCAGACGTTTGGTATGCAGTTGAGTGAGTGAAAGCCAGGTTGCGCTTTGGAAGGCGCTCAAAAAGATAGGGCATTTCATGAGCAACACGGATGCCAGCATCCAACGCACATACACACACATACATTTGTCGTCTGAGTGTGGTGTATATAATTAACGTTGGTATTTATAGTGCAAGGGCAACGATCATCCATCGCCACTTAAACAGACACCACACACTATTCTGGTCTCCCTTTTTGCTCTCCACACGCACAAACATACACACCCATATATACATTTCTAAACAGTACGGCAGATTGTCTTGTGTTTCCCTTTTCCCATTCTTCCTGATACAATTTGCATCGTTCACTCTGAATCACTTAAGTGTGCTTGCTGGTGGATGTGCGTCCCTATGCGGTGCTTGGGCTCGCATCACCCGCCGCTTTTATTGGACCATTATCATTTTATTGACTTCAAATAGCTTGTAAAACGTGCAGTTGCGAGTTTGAGGAGCGCACACGACGCTTGGAAAAGCGGGAAACGATTCCCTACCAAACGGCCTAATTCAGGAGACACTGATGGCGCTTGTAATCGGCAACGGAGTTTTGGGTTTTGCAAACAGGTGGATTTCCATGTATTATTTTCATTTACTGGAAATGTATGTGGTATGTATCTGTATATAGAAGTTTTGTACAAAAAGTAGAGAAAAAGTGCTTTTTGCGCTTTTTGCCCCTTACTTGACCGATAAATGGGCCCCGCTGAATTATGACTTGCCGAACCAGCAGAAGGAAACGGCCGGGACGACGGGCGCAAGTTCATCTATCAATCCCAGTCCGCTCTCGTTCGTTCGCTCTGTTGGCAGGATTGTTTCCTGCTGCATCAAACTAATGGTCCCAATGGCCAAAAGTAAACTTTGCAGGAGAAACAGTTTAATGGAATCCGGGACCACGGGGACCATTAAAATGAAATAGTGGCGCGCGGACCGTATACAGACTAGCCGTCCTGTCTCTTCGTCTCTCTGTGTACTGTTTGCTGATCTTCTCTCTACACACACTCGAAATCAATCTTCCTAAACGGAACGAATGGTTATTGCACTGGCGCTCTAATGGTTGATTATTACGTTTTAGGTTTACGAATAGTTTTCCGCATTGTCCATCGATTCGGGGAGGCGGCGATAGGTGTACGTACGTGTGTATGCAGGTGTTGGTGACCGTGTTATCGGCATGCGAAACTACGGCACCTGGGTCGACAGGGAGCCATACATCACACTGTCCCGAGATTTGGGATCGGATAGGATTGAGTCACCAAGGGAAGCAGGATATGAGCGGTGGTGCAGAGGCGATGGCACTTCCATCGCACCTCCTAGACGATAAATCACGCCGACAAATTTAATTATCCTGCTGTCTACGATAAGACCGGAGCGCAAAACTTCTTCGGAGAAGATCCCCGTTGATACATACAGTTCATTTGGAATATGGGTGATGGCGTTTTGTGCGTTCTCGTTCTATGAATGTGTGCTGTACGAGTGGAAATCACCCTCGCATGAATAAAACCTAGCAGTACCGATTTTCAATGCTGGCGCTCTCTTTTAAAATACACAAACGCACACACACGTTTTGGGGGCGATGAGAGATGTGTCTCTTGCAAGAGAACGTTTTGTGACCAGTCGACGTGCGTCGTTTTTGTTTAGATGTCAGCCACAGATGTTCTCTCAATTTGGTTGGGCTATTTGTTCTCTTCCTATACACGCACATTGTTTGGTGTATGCGTGTGTATGGCCGTTTAACAAGGAAAAAAATGCAGCCAGTCCAACAATAAAATAGAAATAAAAATCTATTGCCATTGTATACCATATAGTTTGAGGAATTAATCAAGGATTTTTCGGTCGCCAGACTGCATGACTGGCACGCACTTACTTATTTAATAAATATTCCTATTAATGATAGTAAAGTAGGATGTCTGGACGTGTAAGTGAGGAGTTAAACTATTGTTGATTCAATTAGCATGTAATACTCCGATGATGTCATCCCCCACACACATACAAATGAAATCACATCACTCCAGAAAGGGATTTCGTATATGTATATATCGTTTGGAAACAGATTTTTATTTTTACAACTGTACTATATACAATTGAAGCGGGTTTTCTTATGCTTGACACGACCACGCGCTGTTTGTAAACAGAATAATCGAGTCATGTCCGGAATAATCAATTGCCACAATAAACACTTTCCAACTGGTGACCAGTGAAAAGTTCGCAACAAATATAATAATAGTAAATATAGCAGTATGAAAGAGCTTGGAAAGTTTTAAACGATAGCCGCTCGTAACATTTAAATAATTCCATTCAAATGAATGCTTAAAGAGTTGATTTAATAATATAATGGCATCAGTGTGTGTTTGCACCCTTCTCTCGCAACAACCCTTGGATTCACGTAATTGACTTTCAGCTAAATGCTAGAAAATGGATAAGTCGTGTTTAGTGTTTGTGCCTGTGTGTATAATATTAAGGGTGATTTCTAACAAATCTAATCTACGCATCAGTCGAATTACGAATTAGCGAGGTCTCTTGGGGGACACCGTTGACGCGTCCTCCCTCTACACTTTGTTTCACTGGATGCAAAACAGCAATTGGCCACTTCAGCCAACTTAAGAGCACATTACAGTTCCCCTGTTTTCTACGAAGGACATTATCGCACAACCCCATCGTCAGTTCGTTATTTGCATTGCTGATCCGATTTCGACACCCGAACATACATCTATAAACCAGCACCGAGCACCCAGTACTGTGCCCATATATACACAGATTTATTTAATTTCCGGATACTAATGAACAACAACCGGCTTCCAGAGTTTGACTTTAAGTCGACGATCGGTGCGGGTGTTAATTTCGTTCAACATGTGGGCCAGTTAAAGTACGAGATTGACTTCCCGTTGTGTCTATCCCTGAATTTGTCTTAAGAAAAATTCGAGGATGCATTGAAGAGTTTTGTTCATAAATCAATCGGCACTGACCCACAAATGAGTCGTCCACATGGGAATTAACGTAATACGATTTTAATTGACGACATAATAACAGGTCTGATGTCAGGCCCGAATATAAACATATTTATTAGGGAGTTCGGAAAATAGGGAAGAGGAAGGTGGAAGCGAGTGGGTGTTTTGTTCGAATTATAAATTAATTGAAAAACCCGAACACGTATAATTAATTGACTCGAAGAAATATCGGACCGCCATAAAACAAGTCTCTCGCAAGTCTCTCTCACCATGTACACATAATACTCGCGTTTCATAAGAACCATAAAAATTGTTACGATCCTACAATAGCCGTAACAGTATACACATACTAGAACCATACTGTGTAGCAGATTTCGCATTTATTTTACGAGCTAATTGTGTTCTCAAATTGACTGAATGTTAAATGCTACTTTACGCTCATTATTTGCGCCCTTTAGCATGTGTCCATTTGTGTTTATAGTTTCAAATTGATTGAAAAAATGCATAGTATCGGCTGTATTTTTTTTGTTCCATTCCAAACATTGCACTATTATTTATTTAGTGCACATGTCGATTACCGGAAGTAGGAAACGCTCGTTCCGGCTCACTTAGGCCAGGGGTGGGTATTTACCGCGTTACAGTGATAACTCGTTCGCACGTTCTTCAATTTTTTATACACCTAGTTAGATTATTTAATAAAACATACACACATACGGTACCACACCGAAAAACGGGCCCAACACACACAATGGGCACTAATTGATTTACCAACTGTTTGAAAATTAATGAACTGTCAAGTGAATAGCATATTTTTCAAAGAGAGGAAAAAAATTCGGTATGGTAATTTAATATCCTTTACCGTTAGAATAAAAAGTGTGGTGGATGTATATGAACGGTTTTTCCTTTTTCTGATACTGGTGTTTATTATTTATAAATATGGAATATAATGGGGTTGAGGGGGGCGACTGATATTTCCTGCGATTCCCAAATCGACGACACGGTGTCATGTTCCCATTTTTTGTTCACTACCCTCCGCAACTCGTATGCACAAAGTAAAGTGTCGTGTTCTTGGGGGTCCCCGGGGACCCACCAGTGTCTCTTACTAAAGAAATGTACATGATCCCTCTATTTTATTATTTATCTGCCGGTTGAACGAGATCCGCACACGCAAGTTTTCTTTTTCTCACAGAAAAACACACTGAACTCCCCAAAATGTTTGTGTGTCCTCCTATAAATGCCTTCTTGCAAACATGTCATCATTTATATCTAAGTATTGTTTCTGATTGCAGAGACCTCCATCGTCGTCGTTATCGTACGGGGGACCCGTTAATGACGACGTTCGATCACCTGGAACGCCTGGACCACTCTCACAAGCGCCCGCATCCCAACAGAGTCTGGACGCCTCGGATCCTGGTAAGTGAACCCCCAATACAACACATAGATTCATATCTGGTCCGCACTTACCCTCCTGTTCATTCTAAAAGCACTTTAACATAATTGAAAGGCACACACTGTGTTGGACTAATGAAGAGTTTGCGCTTCTTTGCGCCTTTTCCATAAGCGTTTTTCTTTTTAAGCAGGGGGGTCGCTCTGCTACATGCATTAGTGACTGTTGTAAGAGCGATAACACGACCTAATGACTAAATCGATAATTGTTCATTTGCCTTTAAAACAAAATTACATTTAGCTATTATTAGGCGGAGTTTAAGGGGGGCCTTTGCCTGTCTCGAATGCCACAGTCGTTAAATGGACATTACCGGTTTGGAAATTTTTTATTTATGAATAGATAAATGTGTGGACATTTCTTGGGACTGTTGTTTTTCTCTTCTGGAACTGCAGTGTGTTTTCTGTTTTAATTTCAAACAGTAAAAACATTTATCGAAATAAAGTGAAATGCGCGCAATAAAACCGCTGTTGGCGATGGCGAGTTCACGTGGCTAGCTCGTAAACTTTCATTAGTCGACAGTGAATTAAACTAATGTCACCACAATGTGTAATTGTGTATATAACACGCACAACACATCTGTATATATATATATACAACCGTATATATGTCGTAATGCACCAAACCAATATTCAAAATATATATCTGACGCACAAATCTCAATTTATTATGGCATTGCACATTAATGGGTGCGCTTCACGATCACAACTAATGACACTTTTTCATTAATGTTTACAATATTAGTATTAATTCCTGAATTGGACAGTGGCAGGACTGTACTAATGAATTCATTTCAATTAAATTATGGGATTTGTTATACTTTTTTGTTTGTCTTGTCTGCCTACCATCACAGTGTGGAACTGTGCAAGTGTTAATCGCCTCGCAAGAACAATTATCTGTTTGTATTGAGATAAGATTTTCATTAAAACAAATATATTAAAAAAATATATAATATCGGTGTAAATGCCGACCTATCTACCATTATTATCGATATTTCCATTCTCGGAATGTATTTTTCGATTTCTTTGCTCTCTCAAACTGATTAGTGTCTGTGTGGTATACACAGACGAAGTCGATGGGGTTATCAGCGATCAGAGTTTTGTGTTCGTACCGGCAATAACAAACTTTTCAAATCGTTTCCAGATAATTGGACTGTCCTTTTATCAACAATAAACAGTCGTGCATGTCAAATAGTTCATCTTTCTCTGACGAAAGCTCTGTGCATAAAAGTTAATTAAAAAACGGGAACGTTCACTACGATTTATCTGAATTGATTTGAAAGCGCGCCGTTCGAAGGGCATGTTCCATTAGTATACTTTGGTGCAAGTATTTTAGGATATCAATTAATTCGTGTAAAAATCCCACTCCCAAAGTAATAAGCGTCTTATATGCGGTGGCTGGAAAAGTTGTTCTAACAATAGTGGCGTGGAAATACCATAACGCGGTAATGACTGTAAGCTGGCTGGTTTGTTTTATATTGTAATAAAAGTTGCCACCTCGCCCCCATCATCATTATCCGCACTTCTTGTACAAAAGGGCTCTGTGTTGGAAAAGTCGGAGAGAGTGTATGCACGGTTGGGCGCGCGCCTCTATCTCGCCTCCTTATACATTCTTCCAGAGCGCCCCTTCTTCATACCACTCTCTTCTTCGGTTTTCTTTCCGCCTCGTCAACTTTTGTTCCAATATTTCCGCAAGTTCCGCTCCTGAAAATAATCCCAACCGACAAAGCAAACCGGAGATCCTATTCGAATTAAACAAATGACATGGCGTGCAACCGCGAAACATGCTCCACCACTGTATATGCGCCCCCAGTCCTCCGACTTTTCTTCCTATTATTCTACTCGGTAAGCTTTCGCCTACTTTTCGAATTACCTCTTTTAATAAACCGCAATGCAAAGTAGGCTGTGTAATTTATATGTCATCGCATCCACATGCAATTATTATTTCTTTATTGGGGAAGCCCCCCGTTTTTTCCTCCTTTTTTTCGAGTTTAAATATTTTATCTGGAAATATGATGAGGGTGGCGTTTTTTGAACCGTCTGGGGCCACATGAGTCTATTAAACTAAAAGAAAACACTCAAAACCATATGAATTTATGTATACATCTTCCACACATGCACATATGATGATGATGCAGTTGTGTGTTGTCTTTACTTTCGGGGCCCTCACAAAAAAAGTGCGCGACTGAATCTTTTATGACCGTTAGAATCGTATACACACAGTTAACGCTAGACCGCAAACCGCAAGGGTAGTTTGAAAACGGGGCCCCACTTTGTGGTCCAAACATAAATCAAACAGTACACAAAACTATTAAAGTTATTATAAACAATCAGCCCCCCGTGTTATGGGCGCCTCTCAATTATTCAAGTACCACACGTTTTTTCTTCGATTGTTGAACATCGCAAAGTGGGTGCAACTGGCCCCAAGTTGACAGGAATTTTACTTTAATTTTTTTTTCTTTAAACCACACACGCAAACCGCACGCATTTTGTGAATGAGAGGGAGGGGGACGCGGTGCGGGGGCGCTTTACAGACGGATTAAATTACTTATCATTTTACAAACGATATTACTCACGAAACGCTCCTATTACGGGGGACCCACCCCACCCATATATACACAGATTAACTATTATGGAAAAAGCCAAGTTGGCTACGATTATTGACTTGCAGATTCCTGCACTGTCATTACAGTGGCTAATCGAATAATTGCGTAATTTCGGGTTCACGTAGTTTGAAGTGAGATAATTCTATCATTACGATGATGGCTGGACCGCGCGTCAAGGTTCCAGAGTGGCACTTTGGGTGTGAAGTGTGCTCGAACTTGAGCACTCTCTCTCCTTCCGATATGTCATTCGATCAAGACACGATCGTGTGGACATCCCCTTAAATTGACTCCTCTCGCCCCCATGTTGTAGGGTGTCCGCTTTTTGTCATTTAAATCATAATGTAATGAAAAAAATCCCCGTCACACAAATTTGAAATTCAAACTAGTGCAAAAATTGGCCATTATCAGTGTCAATGTTGCATTGTTCGAATAGGGATGGTGGGGACCTTTTCTCCCATCTCAATAACACAAACGAATTGGAAATCAAGATCGTAATGAGTATACGGCATCTCGCTTTCGAGTTTAATTAAGCGAAGGTGCCTGTTTTGGGCCTCTAAGACGTTTTAGTTTTCTTGTAATAAGATAACAAAACTCTCCTTGCTTGCTTGCCGGCATCACAAGTGAATGACAAAGAGAGCCGGGGGCGGGTTCGCAAATGAATAGCTCGCGGTTCGACGCTTACTTCCTTAGTCATACAGACACCCGTGAATCTATGCCAGTGTTTATACAAAGTTCCTCTATTCAAAGACACTTGTATGTGTCTTGTTATCAGGTTGGTAAATCTGTTCCGACTTTGATATAAATATCTACAACTAGAAATTGTTTGTTTCTAGAATGGGAGGGAGATAGAGCAAAAAAAAAATAATAAGCAGCCAGCAGTGTTATCTCCGTTTTTGGGAAATTTAAAATGTTCATTAACGATAGCGTGCTCACTTTTAGATACGGAAAAAGAGGGACATGATGAATCGCTCTGTGGTGCAGTTTGCGAAACAAAAGGAAAAGAATATCTCGTTCGTCGCTGCCCAATATCTTAATTAAACTTGCCGATTTATTCCCCTCGAGCACACACACTGTGAGAGAGCACCGTTCTCTTTGTTTCTGCGACGGGGCGACGAAATGTAGCAAGCAATGTCCTTTTTTCTGCCATCTCGGGGGGTGGGAAAACAAAATACACTTTGTGTGTGTGTGTGTGCTCTTAAATTGCACAATTTAAAAGTTCGTTTCGTGAAATGAATAAGTAAGCGGACGCGATGGAACCGAAGTCATTTCCATCGGGATGGCAATGTCGTCGGCATCATTTGTTTTTATCAGACGTCCCCAAGGAGAGCGAAAAGATGAGAGGGGGATGGTGGGCGGTGGGCGAGTGCAGTGGACCTGCAGATGGTGCGATAACAAATAGACCAGCCGCCGCCACGAAACAACGATGTTTACTTTGCGGTTCCGCAAATCACTTTCTCGAACTTGTCCAAAATTGCAAGTTTTGCCGCAACCACTGCAAAGACCAAAACATCGAAAGTTGCTAATTAAAAATGCCTATACACATCTTCAGTAAATTTTCAAGAGGATCGACCGTTATTGTTACCTCTTTATTGATTTATCTTACATTATTACGCAGCCGCCACTCGCCAGAGCCTCCAAGAGAAGGACTGCATTAAGGAGTCGCAACACAGTAAGTGCTTTGCGAGCTTTAAAATATGGCAAAAGTTCTAAGTAAGTCTAATGCGAACTGATAGATTCGAAGCCTGATCATTGAATCTTCTCTCCTCTCCGATGTGAGAGAGGAAGAGACAATCCAGCAGCAGCATCCAGCCAGTTCCTGTATCCTATAAACAGTTTTTACGAACTAATAAAATTGTCGCACACACAAAGGAGCACATCAAACGTTTGACGCACCGTTTATATATTTATTCAAGAATTTTATGATTAATCTAAATGGGTATTTAGTATTATTTCAGGTTGCTGCATTTAAGAATGGTTTGCTCTTTTGCTTTCATGCCCCGTTAGAATTTGTTGTTGTTTCGCCTTTTGTGCGCTGTGTACTTCCCATAATAAACTCACATCTTCTTGGAAAAGGCATATTTAAAATCAGTTTTAATGCCAGTAATAGTTCAAGTGGTCATTGAAGCCGTTTTAGGGGCCGTTGAAGAGGTCATTTAAGAGGCGATGTTACTGAGAGTCTTTGGGATACCCCATATATAAAACCCGACGGTGTGTACAGGATTTGCGCTTAAAGCCCCTCCAAGTAACGACCGTCAGGATATAAAGTTTATAGCGACATTACACATTCGACACCAGTTACCTTAATAAAAGAGGCGAGCGCACTCTTCTATATAGTGGATGGCAGTCCATCAGTGGAAATGCAACAATGATGCGGACGGGCGGCGGTCCCTCCACCGTCCCACTGCTCCCCCTCTAACTTCTCTCTCTTAATCGCATTCAAATTCAATGGGGTGGAAAATTTGATTTCGGTTTGGTGTGCGCGCTGACACTGGAATTTGCATAATCGTTCGCTTCACATCACACTTGGACTAATTAAAAATGTATGGCACGCCGTCACCAGCCGCATACTGGCTGCCGTCTCTTGCACAATTCGATGATCGAGGAAGTTTTTGTGATTAATGGGGCGAGCATGTTGCGTGTGTCCAGCCCAGCGGTTAGTAAAGGGCCGGCTGGGGGTTGGTTTTTGGTGTGCGGGAATTGTTATGAGCCGTCGACATGCAGACCGCGAGAACCGCCACCTGGATGGACAAAGGAATTGCACACCTCAATGGTGTAATAGGGCATTAATTAAAGTCTTGCTCACCTTTCCCCCTAAAAGAAACGGCACATATTTAATACGGTGCAAAAGCGCGATGGGAATTAATTGTGGATGTGTGTGTCTGAGTCGGGAGGAGGCGGATTCGCGATTGTTATGTGTTGATCAAGGAAGCGACGATAGGCTATTAAGGGGTAATTGTGGGGAGGCGATTGCTTTTTTAACCAAATACCCGGGGTGATAATGGCCGCTGATTACATCTCTAGCACAGACTAGATTAATTCTATGGGCGACGGTGAAACAATTTTCCTTAAAGTCGACGGGCATTTCCATAATGGTATGGGAACAGTTCTTTTATGGGCGCTTTTTGCATTTTGAGCAATTTTTCCATCGATTTTGGCGTACGGTGTATATAAAAGTTAGTGTAGCATTTCTAGGTCCACACACTTTGGGCCCTGCAAAGTCAACTTCAATTTGAAATAGTTGCGTTTGTTGGTTTGTTCATGGGCAAAAAATAAATGAGTTGTGTCAGAAATGGGTGTGCCATCACGGTAGTAAAACTGCCGACTTACAACAGTGTGAAAAACACATATTAAACCTAACGAAATTATCGTAGACGAGTCTCTGTTGGAATTAGTTTTTGTTTTTTTCCTCTTGTTGTGTGTGTGTACTTTGAAAAAATCAAAGCGTTACATTCGGTCATTAATTAAAGGCATTTTTTTAATAATGTGTTTTTTCTCTCTTTGTTTCAGACGCTATGGGTAAGTGGTTGTATCATAAAATGCAGATGTACTAACACACGTGTGGGGGCACGGGGGGGTTCGAAGGTAGGACTTTTCTATTCTTTTCCGATCACACAGCCTCTAATGTTTGGGGTCTCTAATAAATTACTTGTTCCTATCTTTTCCTTCTTATTATAACTTGTAATAAACGACAAACTAACATTAAAAAATCATTAGCGTTTCAGTTCTAGTTTGTTGTTGTTTTTTTTTTACTTTGAAAAAACGTTGTAATGAAGTTGTATATTTCGTTGGCTATTATTGAGAGGAATTAAAAAAATATTGGAAATCACAAACAATAAACCATTTACACAACCTTTCACCTCCGCCGTTTTATGATTTATAGCTCAGTTTTATGCTGGTGTGTACAGAAAAATCTTTTTGTAAAAACAATCGCAAACAGTCATACACTTTTATTGTTTAATTTTCTAATTTAAATTTAACACCTGATGACTACTGTATTATTAGTTGGTTTATACAGGCGAGAGAGAAGCGCACATTTTTTCCATAATATAATACGGTTTAGTGTGTGTGTGTGTAAGTAGTAAAGCCCCCCGTAATAAAAGTGATCATCAAAGATTTATTACATTAATAATAGCAGTAATTTTTCAAATGAGTCTCTGAACTCGTATAATACACCAAAAACACTAACATCTCGCTTTCTCTCTCCGGTCCAGACCGACTGGTAATTATGACACTTTTTCCACTTCCTAGAAGACTTTTTGACACTCTTTGCAACCGTACACCCATCAACCATTAATCTAGTTCTCCATGTATTGAGTTTGCTGCTCACGAAACATTCGCCAGCGTCGACTTAGATCCACCGCAAATAGATTACGTGATCACATCTAAGTCATCCTTATGCACCACACGTCCACCTGAAACATCGGTCGCACGAATTGCTACACATTTCAGATGGGGGCACACAGCCAAGCCCCATCATACTAACTTATTAAATGACATTGTGCAATAATTGATGATTCATTTTGCATTTCGGAATTGGTGGTGCTGAACTAATTGGTACAGAGTGGCCCATATGGCCCTCGATATACACTTTTAATCGGTACATAGAAGTGTTTCATTTTTTCCCAAATTGAAATCGTTCACATGAACATGCCCGAATAGTGGTAGTGTAATTAGTGGATTTGATTCGATTGGAATTGTAAGTGCAACCGCCACACCACACCGCCCCACCACTTTGCATGTAATATTTTATATGAAAATTGTAAAGTGTTGTACTAATGCAACGAACCAGACCGCATGTTTGTTACAAAATGCGTATTCATCTAATTTAATGGGCCGCAGCTGACACACTGGTGCTACGATTAGAATTAAAGGTCTAGAGAGGAGGGCGCCGAAAATGCGTCCAGGTGCCAAACCGATTCGCAAGTCACTTCCTCCACTTTAACCTGCACATTAAAAAAAGTTATCAGCAACGATCAAAGATAGAGAGAGAAAAGTACACAGTTTTTTATGTCAGCAAAAAAAACGGTGATTGATTTTTCTTTAATTGTTGATTGACTCCATCTATGAACGTCATTTAGAGTGTATATCAGCTTAATACTTGATACCGTAAAGGGGGTTGGCTTTAATCTAACATTCCATCACTAAAATGTCACAAGAGAGTAATTAACTAATTTCACTTCCTGTGTACATAAAGGATATCAATTGTATTTAACTGAACTCGGTTTGCAATTAAACCGAGAGGAATACAAACATTACAGTTGGAAGAAGAAGTTTATAATTGTCGATTTGGGCAGAAATGTCACCAAGTTTAAAAGAGAGAACAGTAGGAGTAAAAAGAGTTTGTTCGTGAATATTTCCTCCTCATTAGCCGATCAACATCAAGAGACGATGGAGAATACAAAAATAATAAAACAACTATGTAAGAAAAAGAGGCTCGGACAGAAATACCTAAACACACTCGGTGTATATACCAGGTAGATATCTGAAATGCAGATAAAAAGTCATCGGGAATATCGTTGTCGGTCGAACAACGTGTCCAGGGAAGGAGATAATGCGCATTCAGAGGCCCGCCTGACAACTTATATAAAGTGTTTTCAGCTTTTTACTCCCGACTACTAATTACACTGCTCCAACTCTCTTCTATACATCTTCTGTCCATTGAAGTAGTCTCTTTCTTCATCTTCTACGCGAGATGATCGCCTATAAAATTTAAACAATGTCAGGACTGTGAAAATGTGGCCGCTATTATTATAATGTTCATCGTCTCTGAATATTGATTCTATCCAACTGTCACACTATTAGCGAGCGAATTCCTCAATTTTTCCATACCCAGAACAGAATAGAGTGAACACAGACTGTATTAAACTTGCCATGATTTATTCATAACGTTCCACAATTTAATTCCGTAGAAGGTCGTGTATAATACAAATTAATTTGGAAAAGTACACACTTGTTTATTGTTGTTTTATAGTTAAATAATTTTGTACTAATATTTCTGGATGGGAAAAAAGCGATTCTATTTAATTAGCCGTTTCTTTGTAATTAGGAACAATTCTAATTAAATAAATGTATGTGTATGTGGGCCATTCACCCTCTGTTGGATTTATAATGAGTTCAAAACTAAAAAAAAATTGTTCGATCGTTGAAAATTGACCCACGAAATAATGCAATCAAAGACCCATCCCTATTTCTCGCGCCTGATGGTCTTACATTATTACACTCTCGCATTCTAAATATTATTTTTCCTCCCATGCCAAAATAGGGCGAGAGAGAAAGCGAAAAGAGAGTTGGGGGGGCCGTAAAAATATTTATTAGTGCTAGCACGCCTGGTGGTTATGACTTGGGGTGCGTGTCATTGTTTTGGGACTGCATTAAAATCTGTTTAGAGACAACGAGCACATTAGGGGAACGGCCCAACTCCCATAGGACACGGTTAACAGGTGTATTGCATGTCCTTTTCAAAAAGAGATGACTTTTTGACGAACATTTCAATTGGCATCCACCATGGACGCGACTAATTACTCAGATCAGGTTTTAGGGAAGCCAAAAAAAAGAAAGAAAAAAAAGCATCAAGTGTAGAAATGTTTTGTGCAAAATGCGAAACCCACCCACACACAGTAAATTCCGTTGTTTCCCAAAAACAGCCACCCCCCTCACACAGCGCGCCCTCCCCGTCTATGACGTAATGAAATATTGATTTTCCCACACGGTTGTATGGTGGTCTTTTTGCTATCAAACTGTCGAGTTCCGGCAATGTCATATCTCTCATACTCTACTGCTGGCTGCTGTGTAAAATAATGGCAAAAGCACGGCGAAATAAACGACAAAACGTCACTTTACGGGGCCCACTTATTGTGAATATCTTTTTATTAGTAGAGGGCCTAGTGCATCGATCAGCTGATCATATTTACTAGACGACAAAATGCAGAGAGGGCCGTCAACATTCAGCGGGTGGCTTTGATTTTCGCGTTAGCCATTTAATAGGCACCGTATAAGGAACAAGATGGCGATAGTTGGTTGGTGTATTTGGTGGGACGGTGGAGAAAGAGGCATCGTCGCGACGGCTGTTGTACACACAGCGTCGTCGGATGGTGCGCGCCGACGCCGTCGGCAAATCTATTTCATCCAGAGAGAGAGATGGCCCTCCTCTCAATTTTGATGGACATTCGAACGACCGCGCCCTCATTTCCGGCAACAAATCGTCGTCTTTATCACTACAACTCCTTGAACGGGCGACTGTGCCAAGTGAAACGGGTCCCGATGCCACTACCTTCCCCATCATTTTTATGAAAAACACTCCCGGTTCTGTACGTTTCGAGCTTTTATTGTTTTATGTCTTAAGACAGACGTCCAGAAAATGGCAATCATATCCATGACCTCTGATGGAACACATAAAATTGACGCGAAAAGGTTTTATGCCTTTTTGCAGGGATCAAGAGAGTGGAAGGCTTTTTTTATGGGCCCTCGCACGAAATTTGCCAATGTTTTATCGCAATTTTAATAATATATGAATTTGTAGGGGGGTGCAACAAGTTTTACTTTTAGGCTTGATTCAAATCTTTATTACATGTAATCATTTTATTTATTTTTATTTTTTTCTGCGCTCTGTCTTCCTTCTCTTCTTCTCGTTTCTCATCGTCTATGTGTGGAATGTAAAGAGTTGCTTTTAATTTGTTGAAAGACATGTACAAATAGAGCAATTTATCCGTTAAAAAAGCGAACACAGTCAGACTCTGAATTTGTAGACAGTGTGCAAGCTGTGAGACTCAATCGTACCCATAAATATGACGGGCTCACAACAATATACGAAGAGTTGAAGAGATGTGTCTCTTCATTGACGAAAATTATTGGACTCTCTCTCGCTGTTCGCATTTATTATTTGATGTTTCTATTTTGTCATCAAGCGTTAAAGGAATGTCGTGTGCACCACGAAATTACCATATCGGGAAATTGTGCAATAAATAGCCAATTTAATAATATAAAACGGTTCCAACATAAAAGTGAAACATATGATGGCTTACCACCACTAAAGGCAACCTATAAAAAGGTCATAAAGTGCGCAGAATGGAATATAATTTATGTTATTGTACGATTTTATATTTTACCTTGTTTTTTATGTGCTTTCTGTGCTTATTGTGTTTGATTTTTTTATATTGCACTTTACAAGAGCATTCCTGCTGGCCAATAAGTGGTACAGTACATTTTTTGGAGGGAAAAAGAGAAGAGCGCAACTGTTAAGTAGTTCGGTTATCTCGTTTATGGCCAGTCTGTTTGACACACAAAACCTTATTGCCTCTTAACAACATTAAAAGCGACGTTTATTTTTTCATAATCTGACAATTGTAAATATTTATTTTGACTATAATTTAATCCATTAGTTAACAGACAAATCACGTTAATCATTGTTACGATCTAATTAGTTTATATTAAGCGTGTAACATCCTCAATATTAAATTATTGTCAAATAAAATAAAGCGAAGAGACAGCAGGAATCGCATGTCTGGCTAGGCTTCTATATAATTTTTTTGTTTCCTCTTTTATTCTGAGCTTAAATCCACTCTCTGTGTGCGACTTGTAAATAGAATGGAGATTATTATTTTTGGTTAACTAGTTTGGATAAAATCCAAAAAAGTTATTTCAATATGAATAAAATTAAAATTCCATCTAATTTAAAATTTTCTCGTATAAATATAATAAATTCCTTTGTATATAAAAATATATACATGTGTAAAAAATTGTATTATCCTATTATAATTCACACGAACAGAAAAACACAAATACCCAGAAATGAGAAAAATAATTTCGTTAAATTAAAAGTTGGCACCGGCACCTCCGCCAAAAATCTAATTTCCACTTAATTATCCCGCCGCCATACACCCATGAATAATAATCTCGTTAACTTTTATTAATACATCTCCACTAAACATGCAAATAAACTAGTTGAATTTTCCATTTTTCAGCCAGTTTTTTGGCCTATCTATTTCACCTCGCAAAACTTGTCAAATTAACAGACTTGGAGAGGGACCATAAAGCGACCGTTGCCATCATAACTGAAAAAGTTTCACTTTCCGTCCACAAAACGGTGTCATCGCAACAAAAAATCTCGAAACGGTATACCAGTAAAAATGTGAAATACCATATAATACCGTATATACAAAACAATATAGAAACAAATGTGTGTCGTTTTGTTGGTAATGTCATGACGACGGCGACGAGTGGCCGTAATGCCGGCGGAGGAGGTCGGCTTCCCGGCCGCTCTTGATTTACGTACTAGACGTGGCAGTAGCGGTGTTGTCGTAGGTCGGTGTCACATTTGGACTTGGCCACACTAGACATGGAGTGTGCGGGACGAGAAGTGTGTGTGTCGGTCAATTACGGATCGCGTTCAAAAACATGTCCTGCAATTAATTAATGCCACACACATACACACACACTGCCACATACCAATTAACGACGAATTTATATTTACAGTGTGCACCGGGGAGTGAGATGGCAAAGCAGGCCACGAGTGCACTGTCACACTGGCAAATTGTGATAAATCATTAGCGCTAAATCAAAAGAAATTCTCTCGGTTGTTCTCTGTTGGCTGTATTGTGTGTTTAGAGCGGGGAGAGCGGGGAATCGACGACATAGAGAGAAGGAAAGTGGCGTGTAAAAGGGTGGTTTTCGCGTCTCGCAATTTTGATTTACGAATAGAATTCGACAGCAAATGCAAGTCTAAAGGGAAACAGTGGACAGCCAATGAGGAACGAGCAATACGGATGCTGCGGTGGAATGAAAGATAGCGAAACGGGAGAGAGCGAAGCGCGAACGGCTCTCGCCCTTTCCGGCACAGTACTTGCGAATTGGCGGGTACTTGGTACTTGGCCCATCAAATATTTATTTCTATTAGCCGTGGAGGAGAGAGAAAAAAAAGCGAGCGATTGTGTTCACTGATAAAATTTATAACAACAATATCTATGTGGCAATTTAAATATTGTTTAATGGATTGTTAACACTTAATTTATCATTATCAGTATATGGTTGGAAAACAAACTGTCATCTCTCTTGACTCCGAAACAAACAAATGATTATAATATCGTATAACATGAATAAGTAATATACAATTAACATGCAATTTAGATAATGTATTATTCGCATAATTTACATAAACATTCTTGAATTGAAAACCACAAGATGCATACGTATAATAAGAGATTAATATCAATTTTCAGTGCATTGAGACATGCCCATGTATATGTGTATGTATATCGTTTTTGTTCGCTTTCATCCTGTTTCTTTGAGTATATTCAAATTCGCTTGCGAAAAAAGGCGAAATAAATTAACTCATTAATGAAATGCCAGATAAATGGTTGAAATTTAAAACACTATCATGTAAACAGGTGTAATTGTATATTTTCACATCTACTATAGAACTCTCTGCTGGTTGCAACTTCCATAGAATAAATAAAACTTGATTTGAAACATTGTAGAAAATTTTTGCTAAAATATATGGCAGCATATAAAGATGATATCTAGAATCCAATTAAATTTAATTAATGACAAAACACCAGAGTGTTTGCAGATGATTATATGTAGGTATATGTGGAAAAAGCGTAGAGAGTAAAAAAAAGACGAGTAAAAAGGATCTAGAGGAAAGAGAGTCATTGGCGTGTCTTTTTTAATATACACACACATTGTCCGGTGAATTATGCCCGATTTTTCGGAATCCATAGACTGTGGAGGAAAGTCAAGGTGGATCGGTTTCTACGATGCGCCATTGCCACAGTGCATATGAAAGGTCTGCTAGATAGATGTGTGTTTGTGTATGTTTTGTGTAAATTTAGCACAAAACACGACAGGAGCAATGCCTGTGGCGGATCCGGAAGTTGAACGACAGTGACAGAGCATTTTCAGTGTTGTTGTTTGTGTGTAGGCGAACGGTAATCGATGGTAAACAGATGACGGGTTCACGTTTAGTCAATACCGTATTTCGGGCGTCATGGACCCACTTTGGCGAACAAGCCCGCTCCTCAACAGCAGCACACAGAGTACTCAATGAGTCGACGGGTGGGCCCTCTTTGTTCGGGGCCCTAATTGCGAAATTGGCACGGAAAATCGGCCTAATTGAATACGCCAATTGGCATTTCCATCGTTCCACTGCTATATGCTAAACTTTTTTCTGTTTTTGTAAGAGGGTGGCAACAAATTCCGTATTTTAATTGATTTTTCTATTGCAGGGAAATGGTGTCCGCGTCGAGAATGGTCGTCACCTACAGATGCCCGGGCAGCGACAGACGCAGCACGAAGGGGCGTCCTTTACTCCTCCGTCTTCCTCGGCAGTCCCGGTGAGTGAAGAATGAAAATCGGCTGTTGATAACCCGTCTAGCTGTGGCTATTTTACACATTTGATTTCTGACCCCATTGCCGATCGCCCTTATACATTTGTCCGCTTTTTTCTCAAACCGCGTTTGGAATCTCCTTTCGGATGATGAGAGTTTTCGAAAATGTTGTTGCGTTCGGCTTCGGCCCCGTCTTGTGCCGTGGCAAGTGGCAGAGCGGGGGTACACCGGGTTGAACGTTGTCATGGTTACGACCACATTCCCGCCTCGCAGCCATCGTGTCGGTACACGCATGCGTTACTGTTCGCCAGTGGCGCGTTCTGTGGCGATATGGCAAAACTGTGACTGTGGGCGCTGGGAGGCGCGCAATCGAACTGTTGTATAGTCGTTTCATTTCTTGTAGATGGAAATTTTTAACAGCGCTTTTCTGTTTCATTGTTTCACTACGTTTCTTCGTTCAATTGCTTAAAAACTGTGGTCGTTTTCCTTTGCCGCTAATGAAGACTAGTTTTATTGAAAATTACCTAGTATTGCGCTTTTTTTTCGTTGCGCTCGCCGCTCGCTCTTTGAGTGACGTATAATTTATTAATAATCGTGACCAGTCTTATAAGAGCAAAGGTTGCTGGAGGAGATTTTTTTTCTCCTTCACAAAAACAGTTTGTATTCGTTTCATTAATTGCATAATTTTATATGGAGATAATCATGTTGAAACACGATTAATATGGAAAACTATTTAATAGAATTCTTCGTACGATTATTAATCGGTTTGGCATATAAAAGCCCATCATATATATTTGTGTTTGTTGTATGTCGGCGACCGGTACTCGCCACAAAAACAAGTATATGGACTTTAAGAGTTGTTTAATTTGCGGTAATTTGTACCTACAAAGTGTATATCTAGTTATGCCATATTAGTTGTGTAGTTAAAGACAAAAACGCAATTCTCTCGCTCTATCTCTCGTTGTAGAAAATGAAAAAAACGTGAGAATGTTTGGTGGTTGATGATGATGATGTTGTAAATGTTTCATACTCCAATCGCAGTGTGGGAGAGAGAGGCGGTTTTTCGTTTTTTTTTTGTTTCTATCTGTGTGTTGGTGCGCTTCTTAATTTGGCGTTGACCCTCGCCGGTGACCCGGTGGAATAAATGCTCTCACTATCGTCATCCACACCGTTGTGATTGGGTCATCCATCACGGCCACCTCGTAATTGGTTCCCATGGAACGGCGGCGGTCGGACCGTGTCACGTGGTGACTCTAGAGGTAATTGTTACCTTGGAAACAAGGTTCATCACTCAGACACCATGCTCAAAATCTCATTTCGAACCCCCCCGCTAATTACTGCCATCTCCGGAGTAGCGTGCGGCATGGCCGACAAGGCAGCCACGTGCATCCTCCAGCCCCCCAATATCTGTCGATGACAGTTTTGCAAAGAAAAAAAACCCACTGCAGTCCATCGATCGCCGTCTGGCTTATATGCTGATGATGATTAAGAAGAAACGGAGGGAACATGTGTACCAATGGTTGTCATTTTGAGAAACAAATCGTTCCATTCATTGTATATGAGAATGATTAGCATGAGTCTTTCTAGTGTGTTGTGAAGTGAAAACAAACGTCTGTCAATGTCGACAGTTGTACATGCACGTTTCCACCCCGCCAACTTGAGTACTGTATTGGAATGTGTGTCTTTTTGGGGGCCAAGACATAACACGAGTACGGCGCCCATAATATAAATTTCAGCACCTGTCCAATGTCGTCATGTTGCCTGTCGAAAATGCGTCGTCGACGTCAACAATAAAAGTAGAATGAAACACGATGGACTCGCACATATTTACATGTGTTTATGATCTGTATTTTGAATGTAGGAAGAGAGCAGTTATTTTGATGGCCGGACTAATACCACCAAACTGGCTCATAAATTTCATTAAATCAGTAAAACTTGATGTGGCACTCATACAGAAGACTTCTTTAATGATCCATTTTATATTTTCGCACGACAGACATTATTTTCATTTCGAATACACCATTTATTTGGATATAATCCAAGAGAGTTGTGTGTGTTTGTGTATGTGTGCTGGGCTGCCATATTTCCTCACTCTCTTCTCAAAGTCTGTGTATGTAATTAAAAAAAAAACGTTGCTGTATTCGCCCTTCAAGAGATGCAACAATTAATCGTGTGTATTGGAATTGTGTATCTGAGGGGTATAATTAGGATGGGACTATTAATGAGACAATGATTAAAAATAGCAGCAGGTAGAGAGATGTGTGTAGAAAGAGAATTGTGGTGATGGTTATCTACTAGCGGAAACGATATCTTGATTGTGGCGAAAAGTAGAATAATTCCAGTGTGCATAAAAAGTGCATTCTAATTAGCGTTGTTTTTTAATTAAGTCTCCCAGCAACATATAGCAGAATACAAGAATGGGAATGTAAACCACTCGTATTACAAAAGAGGCAAAACACAACGCAACACAGCACAGCGCACCATTATAATATAATAATTTTATGATCATCTGAAAATTATACCCAATTTCCTATTATAATAATTTTATAACAGGTATATCAGATATAAACGAGAATTCGTCATTTAAATGATGAATGCTATAAATAACTATTTTTACATAAAACAAAATCGCTGTTGGGCATTTACCAGCAGTATATCCAACAAATATGTAAATGTTTATGTATATTATTAGCATAGCAGCGTCGTCGTTGGAAGGTAGCGTTTTATTAAATAATAAAAAAATAGGTAAAAACCCAATATTATGATTACCAATAAGACGGTGGAAAAAGAACATTTGTTCCATCCATAGTTCATGTAATAAAAATTACAGTGTTTAATACCTCAAGTTGGCAACAAAAAAGCCAATACTTACTCCACAAACTGATCGTTTCCATTCACTCGTTTATTATAGGAATTACAATGAGAGAAGAGAAGAGCCTGGTGTGCTCTTCCCTTTCCCTCAATCGATCGACAAAACGCTGCTCTTTTTTTCTATAAAAAAAGGTCTTATTATAATTTATGTAAATATGATAATAGCGCACATTATATTATACGGTTTTATAATGCAATGCAGCTCGCCGCCAATAGCCTTGGGTTCGTGCGGCGAATTTCCACGTTGTCAGTCACGTTCCATATATGTATTTCGAGAGATGGAGGTATAAGAGGGGGACCCTGTCTATTCGGTCCCAGGGAGGAATGTAGACGTCAGATGTGCCTGATTGGAATCCCACAAAGCGAGAGTTCACCATAAGAATACACTTTCATCTCGGGCACACAGAGAGATGTTGCTGGCCAATGGTATGAGTGACGTGACCCATCATTAGAGCGTATATGGACGGCTTCGGTAGAGATGCCTTTGTGTGCACCTCTCGCCCACCTAGCGCCTAAAGCGATTTCCCAAGCTGGTACGACAGAAATACCACACACACATATATGCAAAATGGTTGATAGAAGAAAATGTTTGGAAATCTTAATCCACGAAATAATCAAAACTAATGTATTACCTAAAATAATGAATAGTAGAAGAATCAAGATTTCTTAATACTCGGAATAACAATAAAGTGAATAAAGAGAAGGAAATTGATATGTTAAAAAATGTTACAAGTGAAAATAATAATGAAGAGATAAACGAAACGTGCCACACACAGATATGCAAAATGGACAGAAGAGGAAACGTTAAGAAATGTTAATTCTGAAAATAATAATGAAGAGAAGAAAGAGCTATTGGGTGCTTGGGCGATGATCAGTATGCACCGTTGAACCGTAAATCGCTCAAATGCAACATTGATAGATTTATATGGTTTTAGAAGACTGAACGATAAATCTCCGCGTTTCACCCCCCATTGTACTTATCGATGCACCTTCTTCTGCAATCCTAACGGCGTATAAGACCATATCGTGATCCGAACACGCATTCCACCCATCTTCTCTGGCTTTGCTCTGCTGTGGTGTTATCTTCAAGTTGAAATCGCCAAAAACCAGTCCGCAGATGATTCAAAAACGAAAAGGCAACAGCAGCAGAACAGACGCTGGAAGACAATTAATCAAGTGTTATCTGCAAAACGTTGTTCAGGGAGAGACCTGATGTCGTTCCTTCTGTCTCTCTTTTCACCTCTCCAGAAATTTCAACTCTCGCGCTCCATCCTCCACTCTCGTTGTATACATATATATGCATTGTGTTTTCGTTCCGCGTAATTATCTTAACGAACCCGCCGCACAGCACAACGGACAAACACCGCCCCAGACAAAGAAACAAGCCGTTCGCATTGTTTGATTACAATGCACTTTGAATGGCTACATGCTATTTTGTGTGTTATTTAACTGATCGGTTTTATTGGGTACTGCAACAGCCAGCAAGCGACACTCTTCTTCTTTTTGCCAAAACGATAATTACTTAGTTATTTTGTTTTTTATCTAAGAGATCTGTTATTGTGGTGCAGCAGGTGTGGGGGCGAATCGGAAAAGCACTTTTCCCATCATTGACTTGAAACCGCGTCTGTTTGTGTATCTGGTAATGACTGCAATTCGTCGACGCTCAACAAACAACAACAACAGTAGTAATCAGTTGTGAAAGTCGTAGGTCGCCCCTAATCTGATTTCTTCCCCTTTTAGTTTGCGTGTGAGTCATTAAACCCCACTGTGAAGCGCACCCTCGATTCTAATGTTGTATTTTCTCTTCTTTCACTCTTGTGTATGAAAAGTTTGTGTATGTATATGTCTACGGAGGAGATTGCATTGAGCACCATTACGCCACCCGCAAAATTGCGTACTATAATTAGGCCTGCCTCCCCCTTCTTATTCCAATCCACCCCATATTTTAGTAGTGTTTTCTATTAAAAAGTTTACATTCTATATATGTATATGTATATAACTGATGTGATTGATTGCAGGTGATGCGAGTAATGCGAGCATCGGCAGCGGTGAAGGGACAGGCGAAGAGGACGACGACACAAATGGTAAAAAAAATCAAAAAAAGCGAGGCATCTTTCCTAAAGTAGCGACGAATATCCTTAGAGCATGGCTGTTCCAACATCTAACGGTAAGTTATACGCCAGCATTGTTTCCATATGTATAATTAATGCGGTAAGATATGAGGAAATTAAGTTGTGTATGTGTGTGCGATACGTTTACGTTTAACAAGGGGATTATAGTGGGCCCCCTTAGGACCATTTCTATCTAGGCTCCAGTCACAAACGTATAATATGTTGCCGGTGTTTTATCTTGCCGCCACATGCATGCAAAGGTCTTATCATAGATCCTTCCACCTCCGGGCGGCAGCGCCCTTATCTCACTATATAGGCCCCCCCGTACCGCGTTGCTCTGATGGTGACCGTTTGGTCCGGTTAAAGAGAAAGCGTTTCGTCGTCGTGATATAAGACGGTTGCAGTGTGCTACCGCTCCCCTAGGAAATCCCGAACGCAACGGCCAAAGTATTCCTTCTGGCCGTCCACCTGTCAGACAGAATTAAAGGATGGCAATCCGCAATTGGAACTGCCTGCCCGGAAACCGTAGATAACGCTGAGTCGCCAACTCTCCAGGGAGGCACTCTTGACCGCTACCGCCGCCGCCCCGTTCTCTTATTCTCAATATTTAATGTGCACGGCCACACTTTATATAGGAACGTGAGAGAGCAATATTAAAGAGCTACACACACACAGACACACATAGAACAAAGTAACAGTGAGAAAGCCCCAAAATGTCAGTCCACATAAACTAACGACCATATATGAGGAGCGAAAGAGAGAAAGGACCGTGCATGAATATTTGAGCGATGCATCAACTCATTCAACTCTCCCGGTCCGCTTCTCGGGATATCATTCCCTGATCCCGGCTTAGTTGTACGACTCATTAAACTCGGTGCGCTAATCCCGCTATCGGATATTGCAAGAGGGACACAAACACCCCACACTGTAAATGCGTGTATGTAGATGAAGGATCGTTCACTGCTGAAATAGTGTGTGTTTTTGTCTACTCTCTTTTTCTCATCGTCCGCCTTTCCGAAATCGTTATTTCAGTCATGTCCGTTTTAAAATATAAAATAATCCCCCCGAAAATAGTTGTACCAGATAAAATTCTTATTTGTTTGCCTGGCTATATAATATCGAAAAAGGGCCCAGTCTGCTTTTCCGACTACATTCTCTCATTTCCGGCACAGAGAGGGCTGGAATTCTTGGGTGCTATATTTCCGGGTATAGTAGCAGACACACAAATACAGTTATCCTAGTTTATCCGCGAGGGAGCTTCGCCCGTCGACATGTGTCCTACTTACCAAAGCTGAGTCGAAATCCAGCAGGATTTGCGTCCGTATTACACTGGACCCTTGTCTATTCTCTAAAACTTGTGTCTATTTCTCTCACTATAGAATATCGAGCGATGTGTTTGGTAGGGAGGAGGAGAGTGCACCCGAATCGACTTTAATACACACTCTTTTCAAAAATGAACAAAAAAAAATAACTTCAACCTCTCCATGTGTGCACATCCTTATGCTCCTGTGCACAGCATTCCTCTCGCTATCATTTATAATGACAGTAATCCGACTCCGGCATTTTCATGTTTCTATCATACTGTATGCGAGTTTTGCATTCTTTCGTTGTATCCGCTGACATAGCGCCCATTTTGTATGTAACATTTTCTATTATAGCAATTACTCTCTCTGTTTTCCCGCCGCTTTCTCCTCTCTTCCACACATATGACGCTATTGTCGTCGATGTCGCCGTCATCGTGTCGACATTACGCTGCCGTGCGTCTCTTCCTTCCCTTAATAATGCGAATGTTGAGTATGTGGTGAAGATTGATGGGGGCCCGTTATTTATGGTTATCTGCAATTCGGATTGTCTCACAGCAATACACACACGAGAAAAGCGTATAGAGAGAAGAGAGTGGAGTGTTTGGATCCGATTTCGCGCGGCCGTAAATCCTGCGAGAGGTGATATGTGTGGGCCCCGGGGTGCATTGAAATCAGCCCCACTGTCTTGAATGCGTGTGAGGTGTGCGACGGCACCCTCTTCAATTTTCCACCTAGCGCCGTTTCCCAATATATCCATTACACATATACGCAAATAACACTATAGGAGTGTGGTGAACTAAGGCCGTTTCGGATTCCCAGCATAATCGTAAAAATCACTATGCATCGCTGGTTTGTGCGTGTGTGGGCTGAAGATCGCCCCACCGCCCCCCATATAAGGGTTATGCAGCCCCGGAGAGGTGTCTGAGATGGGGTTATCGGTCTCTGTGGAGCCCTTGCGAGGTGTGATGGGGAATGAATGGTTCGAGAGCGCGTTATTTTTTACGGAATTACGACCGCAGATTCCAGCAGTCGACGTCTAATGGCGTATGCACCACTACCGACGCATAACTCACCCCCCTTTCCAGGGCACTGCTTTATGGCCAGATTGCACATCAGTACACCCCGTCCACTTTGATTATCAAGGTCAATGTGTAATCAAATTTCCCTTTCGAAAGGAGAGTTTTTAACTGTCGCCGGCCCCCTCTTTGAAGCTGCAGGATGTTATCAGTCGCAGGTGAGACAGAACGGATTACAACGGACTGAATTGGACATAAAATTCATCCAATAGGTGCACGCGGACGATACAAAAGAGAATATAGAAATACGCCGTCGTCCCCCACAGCATCCCTTCAATCTGCGACGAGCAAATAGGATTTAGGATATCCTTTGATTATCGTTTAAGCTTGCCTCGTGTTTCGAATGACAAATCTGCGCACTACTGTACCTCCATCGCGTCTCTTCTGTGCTCCTCTTCTGCTAACCTTTTGCATTATTATTAAAGCTAATTTTCTATAACAATGACGAGCACGTATCTGTCACGCCTTCACTTCTTGCCATTAAATTTTCCATAGGAAATAGGCAGAACGGACGGGGTTCTCTCTCTGGGATAATCACGTGTATCGTTCGTCTCTCCACTACGCCTCCTTTTGTCGCCCCATGGACAGATATCGTGTTGTTAGCAATTTTAAAAGGAGGAATGACACAATTGAATATGCTGACTATACACTGATCTCGTGTCCCTTTGTGTCAGCGCTCTCCTGTCTAACATCAAATCAAGCCAATTATTGTATTAATTTAACAATTCTACTCTTGTTACAGCATCCGTACCCATCAGAGGACCAGAAAAAGCAACTGGCACAAGATACAGGCCTTACGATACTACAAGTTAATAATTGGTAAGTGAATATCGTGTTTTTTTTTCAGTTTTCGTGGTGGTTGGTCCTGAAAACTATACCAACAATTTTGTATTATATATATGTATATCGAAATAAATCGGCTGACGTAATGAAAGAAGTGTTTCCGGAATAGGAATGGATTGATTAATCGCAGTAATTACCGATCAGCTTTCCGCGCTAATTAGATTTCGTCCCCCGGTAACGCTGCAAATGAGATTACGGGGCTGGAAATGGCGCTCGCCACCACCATATATAGAGAGAGTGTTGCCGAGTGTAGTGAGTGTAACGGGGGCGCTTGCGTTAATTGTCATCGATTTTTATAATGCCATTATGTCGGTACACAATTTATCACGTTTTACTCGTTTGGCGGCCACACAACAACAATAACAAACAAACACACACAAATACACAGTGGCCGTAACTATTCGAACAGCGATTTTTCGTTATTTGTACAAATGCACACATGCAGCGATAGTGTAGAATGAAAGGGGGGCCAGCCACTGTGGATGGGTGGAATATAGTGTTGTTTGTTGTTGTGGTGGTGTGTAATTCAAAAGGCACAGCCATCCAGTCCCGAAATCCATTAAGGGCCATCCAACAGTGTCTCAGTGGTCATTTTAGCCCTGTTTACGAGCCTGAAGAGGGCGATTACTGTCTACTGTTCGCGGAAATGGCCGCCACACATATACGTGCTCCAGTTGTCCGTGACGGTTCGCCGTTCCACTCGCTTGAGTACCCATCTTGTACATCTTAACTAGAAAATCGAATCGACTTTTTGCAGATGAAGGAAACAACTTTTGTTAAACATATATATACCCGTTCACATTTTCTCTCTATTCGGTTGTGTTTTTCTGCTAGCTGCTTCTTTTTTTTCTTCCGTTTTTCGAAACTTCACCCTTCTCCCCAGAGGATTTTCGTTTTTCGCGCGATCCCGTATCATCATCATTTTTCACCGCTTCATACCATTACCGCTCAGAGACATTGTCTCTTCTGTGCCTAGCCCTTCTGTGTGCTATATGGCGGGGGTTCACCTGGGTTAATGCGACTCCGTGATAAATTGTCGTCGCTGGGCGGCCTGCCTGCCTTTCACAAGGGGGTGGATGGATGGCGGGGGTGTGCGACCCGTTATCAGCCCCGGCGACGATGAACGAAGAAATTGCTAGAAAGAAGAGTGGTAATTTGAAATGGTCCACAGTTCTGAAAATTCAGCCTCTCACACTGAAACTGAAGGCCTGTTTGAACTTGCATGCACAGTGCTCTTGGTTAGTGTGTGTGTGTATATTACGATGGCAGCATTGGCAATTTACGAGTGAGTTTCATTGTCGTCGGATGCTGCCGGCGGTGAATGGCTCTCCGAGGAGTAATATCAGGCCACCTAATAGCTTACCAAATAGCCTCCCAAACACCTTTTTAATGAACTATTGTAGCAGGAAATGAAAATAGGGGCCGCTAGAACAATAACGACCCGAACGTTTCCTCATGACAGCATCACACACTTACACAATCGCACGTCCATCCTAATATGTGCACGACTAGTAGTAGTACTACTTGCTAGTAGCAACTAGGCAAGGACTCTTCTCATCGCTGCTCACATGGATTCGAACACGTTATCTCCGCACTGATTACACCACACAAAACCCTTCCTGCGGGAATCTCTCCACTGCCATTTATATATATTTGAATGTGTACGTATATTCTCCAGGGCACTGTTCACTTCTATGTTGGGACGCCTATTAAGAAACTGATTTCCTAATTACTCAAACGATCCTGTTCCGACGACTTAATTACATGAAATTTCCATATTATGCCCCATAAACCATTAGCTAACATTTCTGATAATAAAAACATTTAAATGCTAATCAGGGCCAGGTGTGTGGCGCGCAACGAAAATTGATAATTCTCCTCTCATCTTGACGGTGTATGTTATGTAGAATGTGGGTCCTGAAGATACAAATTTATTAAAGATGAATCTCGGGTTTCAGTTTTTCACAATAGGTGAAAGAGAGTTAGTTGCTGCTATCCCACCGTCAATACATCACGAGTTCAGGGATTACACAGCGCCGTTCTTTCCATCTAACATGATACGTGTTTTATACGGCGGCCGCGTTTCCACGACAGGCGGCTCCAAGTGGAAAAGCGCACATAAATAACGTTCAACCTGCCGTGTCGCCGTCCCAGTCTCCCCAAGGACCAAGAAGACCGTATATATATACAGCTGTAGTAGAGAGGAAAGAAAGAAAAAACCCTTTAAATGAAATGAAAAATACTTTTACGGCAAACAGGGAAATTGACAGAAAATAATTTACACAAATACACACATTCGGTTTTAAAGACGTCATTATGTGTCCATATATAAACAGTTGGTGGAAGAAAAAAAAGGAGAAGCGCGCATCGCTGCTTGCCCACCGACTTTTGAATAGGGGGACAAGTTTAATACCAGGAATTTCTGACATCTAGGAACGTGCGATTTGTATCTAAAAGAGAAAACGAACACAACGGCCAAACGACAACATTGACCACAGCGTCATTGTTCATCTGTCGGTTGATAACATTTCGGCCAGGTAATTAATGACACCCGAGTCGTTCGTATGGTAAAACGGACGACGATTCGTTTCTGTGGGAACATTCCACTGTTGTCTTTAAATGAACATGATATTCCTATAATAGACGGGGGCCCCGAATTTTCACTATAAAATAACATTGTGTGTTCGAATGGTGAAGAGAGAAAAGGGGGAACAAAATTACTCATAATACGTGTACATTATGGAGATCTCTTTCACTTTGTATTAATGTTGTAATGTCATTGGAATTGTGTGGGCGCGCGCCTTTGTTGTTGGTACCTTTCTCCGAATAAAGGCAGATATGGCTTTCCGAAATGTATATATCCTGGGCGCTGGGCGCATCGTTCCACCACTGTATAACCAGTTCTCCACTTCCCATACAATCCAAATTGCATCAGGGGCGGGTGTTAATGGTCCTGCCAGGATAATGGATGGAATTGCATTAAAATGTGATCTGCATAGCTCTCGCTTACATTCCGCTCGCGCAAATGTAATTACCGAATCTTTCGGCGACGGCAGCAGCAACGGCAGCGGTGGTGGCTTCCGAACTGAAACAGATAGTGATGAATACGACAATGACAATGTAGGAAACCGGGGGGGCCACCACTTGGCTGGATGGGGTGGTTTCACTGTGAATGTCTGGGCGCGCATATAACTTAATGGATCAGGTGGAAATGGGAGCGCCTTTTTCATGTTAAGGCAATTAGACAAAGAATTGGGGTGGAGGATTGTCATGGATATTGCCTGGCGGCTGAACAGAAAAGAGCTTGTTTAGGGGCGGCCTATATAATAGCGCAACCACCACCAACTGAAATCGATACACTTCCAATGACAAAACGGAATTTATTAGTCCGTTGCTGTGCTTTTTTCCCACTGAAAGACGAAATTTAATAATGGAAAAGATTGTATTGTTGATGGTCGACTATCCATACCAATTTGAGGAGGAATTGAAAGTATTTTCCGAGGCGAGCTTAAAAATTTGAATTACTTGCTGCTTCTGCTGCTGCCTTTTTTCCACTTTGAATATTATATGCAGAGAAGAACATCCGAAACTTTACTCGCCCTATTTTTCATATTTTCCCGTCTCTTCGTTTTTAATATTCGTTTTGGAAAGAGTACTGCCGTCGCCGCCGCCGCTACACTTTTCCACACTGTGATGAGAGTGGTAGAGAAGGAGGGAAGACATGCTGGACGACTTTACTGTATATATATGAATTGGTGTTTTGTGTGTGTGTGTTTTGTTTGCAATTTGGCCGTAGTTCAACCCCTAGCGCCTGGCTTACGCCTCGGCGTTCGCCAGGCTGATTCTGTTTTTCAGCAGCCCCGGGGATCCCGTGCCGGCGGCATGTAGATAAGAGAATTGCACTGTCAAGCCAGAATGATATATTTGACCAACATTTCCATACAGTGTAGTGGTAGGGCCCTGCTGCCGCTCTCACTGCTGCCTCGCATGAGGATTTCCAATGAAGCGTACGTGCGTAATCTCTACGATTCGAATTAACGCACCAACACAGTGCCCGTTTCCCCCCCGGTGCCCGCTTTGTAAATGGCTCCAGCCGTTTATCTGCCCAACTACACACATACAAATACACCTGACGATATGTTTGTGCAAAGCAAGGACCTTGCAGTCATTATGGAATCGTTTCTTGCCGCCTCATTGCGCCAGCAATGCCATCAAGATGATGGATTTTCGGGGCCTCTGTGCTGCTGCTGCTGCCGCTACTTCGCTATATATATAATAGCGCAGTGTGTATGTGTGTGTGTCTTTGCTCTTTGCAGCCACCACTCATTTAGTAGCAGAAACGCACCATCCGGAAACTCAGATCAAATGACCCGTTATTTCCACAGAACTTTTGCTGTGGATGTATATATATGTGTGTGTGGAACGCTGGATGCTGAGTCAGTATAAAAGCCTTCTATCGTTTTCTCAACTGATTTATATGAATTCCATTTTACTTGCCATCCCCCCGCTATTGCTGCCATCCCTTTGCCCGTTCATCATTTCACAATTCGTTCGTATATAGGAGGAGAGAGCGGCAAAAAAACTGCAAGAAAAACAGAAATTACTTTGTAGCAAATATTTTTCCATTCATTTGTACGTTATTTGTAAATAAATAACACTGTGGCAGTGGTGCCCTGTCAGTTTGTTTGTTTGAAGGGCGATAGGTATATCGATTAGGCTGCATAATATCCCCAAAGTACAAACATTGTAGCATTAGTTATAGGACGGCTTGAAGGGCGAGTGTGGGGGTGTTAGTACAACAGCGGTTGCTGAAATGGTTCTTACTCATTGTTTTCATCAACCCTTTGGGGAATTGAGAGACGGTGTAAGGTTTCACGGAATGCGGCCCCATTATGATGATGTGGAGCATAATCCGCCCTAATGATCGGCTCTTTCTCCCTTTTGACTGCGACTATACAACAGCAATTCGCAGCCGCCGTCAACATATAACACTTGTCCCAGCACAAATTCCAGATCGTTGTCCGTACACACAAAGACGCAATAGTATACACAGTAGTCGTTGCAGCACTGTCGAATAAATGTTATTCCGTTTGCTGTTTGCCGGGGCAATTATCGTTTCCGTATTAGGGTTAAATGAGAAATCGGTCCATTGCAACCCCTTTCGTAGCACATACAAATGATAGATTAGATGTGAAGGGTCGCCTAGACATGAAAACAATTACATTTTGAGGATGTGTGCAATATTAAGTATTGTTTAGAGACGGGAATCAGATGTCGTTGTCATCAGGAGAAACATGCACACACACACCCAAACACACTCCGTTCACCGCCTCACTTTTATTATATGCATGATCGTACATTATGCCCGTTTTATCCGTACACAAAGTTATGAATGTGTCCAATTACATCTTAAAAGCTGTGCTCCATTAATTTTCACAGCTGCTGCTTCTTAATTGGGATCCACACGCTCGATAATAAACGGGAAGCCCATCCGCGCCTCCATAACTATATTCCTAGGCCACCTCTTCCATACACACACTCTATCTCTGGTGTGTATTTTGCACAGCTTGCTTTCATTAGGTGAGAGGAACTGAAATTAGGCACCATTTCCATTAATATCAGCAGTCGAAGGTGGCACATGTATGTGTTTGTGTGTGTGTTCACATTGGATGGAGAAATGGCACTTTTGCCAATTTCAGAATGTGTGTGGAAAAAATCTCGAAAGGGAATTGTTCACAGGGGCTCAACAATAATTCCCATTATTGCCTATTTGTGAGCCATTTCTATGCGTATCTTTGCCCCGGTAGCTGTGCGGGGGTTTGATCTTTGGACTACGGTCAGAAATGTGTGACATTCCGATGATTTGTTCGAATACGTGATATTCGAAACAGGGCTTTCGTCTGAAATTGGCCCGGCCCCCCTACTGGTAATTACACTTGGGCAATTGAGGCAAGCAGCTGTTGTCGCAGAGGCGCGAACACCACACACACCGTCTCTCTAATACTCCCAACACCAGAGGGTCAAACATTGTATGAGTATGCGGACTCCATCATCGTTGGGCGTCAGCTTGCGACCCCGACGTGTCCCCAACATGAAAGAGATATTAAACTGGGAATTTATTGCCGCCGTCCATAAAGACACCGGGCTTCGACTAGATTTGCAATTACTGTTTTCTTTATATTCCGCCACATGTGCTTTTGCCATACTTTTGGGGCACCCCGGTTCTCTCTTTTATTATTAATTGATCGGGGGGGCTTGGCTTTTTTTCAATTACCCGCATTTTATAAAATTTCCAAACTTGTTTTCCAAAACGAAATCTAATCCCATTGGGCACGTATTTATATGGTTATATATAGAACGGAGGGCGGCTAAGTTGGTTTATGGCAATTGGAGGTTTTCGGAGCACAAGTTTTTTGGTGTGTCGCGTACGGGCCGTATTTCGATTATCCCATCTTTCCAGAACATGGAAGAGAGTACGGATCCCCCGAGCGGCACATCACACATAAACAAAATTACTAGGAATTTTGTAGGATCAATTTCCCCTATCCATTAGAGCGTCGGAGTGAGGTGGAATGGAAGCAGAGAGTTTTAGGAGGCCCCCCCGACCATATACCATCACATCTTCCCACGGCGACTATTACCGCTGCATCGTTGCCTTGTATTATTCATAAAAGTTGTAGAGGAAGTGCGCCACATCGATTTCTATCTAGCAAAATGTGTGTGCGAAATTCTCTCAATACTGTGTTTTTTATATATGCGGGATTTTCCTCCAATTGGTAGTAGATCTATTTGCAATTTGCGTCTCCCGCTGCCATCCCCCCATATACACACACACATTGGAAATATGTTATTTTGTTGCATTTTGTTCGTACATGAATCGGAAATGCCGCAACCAATCAGTTTTGCAGAGCAACCCAATCATTTCCGGTGTCGGGCCGCATTATTATTGACGGTATTATTTGATGAGCGTTGACAGTTGTGTTGACACTCTAGATGTGTGTGCGTGCGTGTTATATATTACATGAATCTAGCAATACATTCTGCACTCTTTTGTTTCAGGTTTATCAATGCGAGGCGGAGAATAGTACAACCTATGATAGACCAGTCGAACAGAGCAGGTAAGTGTAATGATAATTGGCAACAAGTTTTGCCATAGTAACAAAGTATAAACAATTCGGATGCCTCCTTGCACCAAAGCGAACTTATTGCGTGTTTATCGGATCCAGAAAAACAAAAAAAAAACGGCATCTCTCTTCAGTGTGCACACATAATTTTTTTTAATGAATCGTGATTTCCATTAAAGCTTAACGCTGTTATGTGCATTTTTCTAAAGATATGGGCCGATCCCATGAACGCGTCCATATAATCAAGTTTGATATGAATTGTAAGTGGAAAGTCTTGTATGATCGGTTATCGAGCTTGAGGGCAATACGTTGACGTCCTCCACACAGAAACCTCGTGTGTGCCTACATATAAAATAAGAACAACACATACTTACATATAACAGTCTCTTTTTCGGTTTCGCAATAGCGAATGGAAAAAATTCTCCAAATTGCATTTTATAAATAAAATAAGAAAAATAGTAGTGTGTTAAGATTGTAAATGGATAGTGGAGAGAATGTTATGAGGGGGGACCGAAAAACCGTTCTCTCCTTTCTCTCCACACACAGCCACTATGATATCGATTCCGTTTAGGGCTTTTCACTGTTTCTGTTAGAGACAAGTAAAGAGAAATAGCGGAAGCCATTGACCCTTACGGGCCGATCCATCAACTAGAGGGTATACATTCAGTTTAGTTGACAGGTCGATAGTGAAACAGCCCCCGCACGTTCCATATAATATATATGGAGAGAAAGAATGTGTGTATGGGGGGTGAAGGGGAGAGAAAATAAGAGATTTTCTTGTATGTATTAGATCACATTGCATTATTATACGGGCAAAGTTGAATGGATAATAAATTCTGGACTATTGAAAGGTGATGGGTGGAATGGTGCAAGGAGAGACTTGTATAGAATTGCATATATGCAGCCAAAGGGCAGCGTGTTACACCACTAAAAACATAGTATTTTCTCCACATGCAGGTCCTAGTGGAGCGTACAGTCCTGATGGTACCATGGGCTACATGATGGACGGACAACAGATGATGCATCGGCCGCCAGGTGATCCAGCCTTCCACAATCAATATGCACATTACCCCACCGAATACTATGGACATCATCTGTGAGGTAGGTAGAGAAGGAACTGTCAAAATTGACACACGCCAACCCTTTCCAAAATACAATCTTGCAATGTCGAATATTAAATCAGCCCTCTTTCTTGTCTCTTCTGTTCCAGGTTCCCCCACCTCTAGTGTCACAACGACAATGGACATAAAAATATGCAACTCTTAAATGTGATTATCTCTGTACAAAGTGTAAATGTAGTGCCCCAGTGTTTTTAGTTAAAACGGGAAGAACTTGTACAAAAGAAAAACAAAAAATAATAACAGAAAAAAGTATTAGACTATATTACTCTCTCGTGTGCTGACTGCTGTATATAGATTTATGATTCTAGTGGTGATGATGAGGTGTGGGCCAGCCCCGGAGAGGTGTCCCACCCGTACATTTGCAAACTCCCTTCTTACCTCTCCCCAACCTCCCTCAAAACAAAAAAAAAGTATGAAATTCTATATATATAAATAATTAATATAATTATATTGTAAAATTACTGCACCGACAGTAAAAATGGAAAAAAAAATATGAAGAGAGACAACCGCAAATCGTGTATAAAAGTGATGTGGTTCCGTAGCTTATTAGGTTCCTCGATGTGTTACCTAAAGACACCCTCGTCCTAGTCCTTCACATGCTGCCGATTCAAAACTAAACCTCCCCACACAGCCTCTCCCATCCTATGAAAAAATTTGTCCTATAAACGATCAGCCCTTTTTGTCATCCAGCATATCTCTTTTAATCCTATTTATAACCATCAGAAATTTTTTCGCCCATCATATATGCAAACAAAATACCACCATGTACGCCCGTTGTACAAAAAAAAGGAAAAATTAATTCAAGGTTGTGCTGTTTATAAGAAAAAAATGAACTTGAAAATAGTTGTTATATTTGTTGTGATTTTACGTTTTTGCAAAAATGGAAAACTGTAATTTTAATGTCCTTATCTTTTGTTGTTCCCCCCTTATATTGAAGAAATTAATAATTAAAAAAAATGGAAATTGATATACGACACGATATACGTAAATACTGAACCTAGACAAAAAAAAATATGATGAAAAAAATACATAAAATTGTAAGCCTAACCAGCGGGAGTGCCTACAGCATCCATCTCTCCGCTACTTACGATTAGAATAATAATAATAATATCAATATACACAAGTATACAGAATGTTGCAAAGTCACTCAGGTGGTCCATGGCTGATTCCATTTATATAAATTATATCGCACTAGATTTAACGGTTTGAAAAGAAACAAATAGTCATTTGATTTTTATATAAATTCGTTGATTTCTATCAAAGAGGGCTTTGGAGGGAAATTTTGTTAGGAAATAGTGGAGGTGATTAAAATGGGGGGCAATGGTGACGTGACGGGGCCCTAATTACGATGTTATGGGCCTGTTGTTATCTGTTATATTTTCACCGAACGTCACCAGTGCTCTTCTGGGTGCCCCCCTCTAGACATTTGTGCACTTTCTGCCCATTTACATGGACCCCCCTTGTCCGACAGTGTACCACACAAACGTATACGATTTCTAGTGATTATATTAACAAAGAAAATTTGATTAAAAACGAGATTATCGCATTATTATATACACATAAATGATTATATTTTGTGCACTGTCGAATGTGGATGGCGTGTACATGGGTCGATGGTAGTAGTTCCCCATAATTTTGTCAATATTTTTTTTCTCTTAATTTTGCATATGGGATGCGCCCAGAGTGTCTTACCACCACTTAAACATATATTTTGTAACCATCTCTCTCCTATTGTTTACATATGTATGTAATAATAATTTCTTTGTTACCTTTTGTTAGGCGAGAGTGGGCCGAACGGGGGCATATTGTTGTATACCATTTTACACGAGACTTTACTGACTTTAATATATAGTTTTTGATCTAATGTACTCAAGTGTATTGTACATATTGTAATAAGTATATATTATATTTATGCCTAAGCTAATCTGTATACCGTGTGGCCCCTCCACCCCTGAGGGGCAGCCACCCCCGTTCCGCCCAGACCAGCACACATACACAAAACTACACACACACACTGTAATTACCGTTTCGTTTTTATTTTTTATTATTATATTATTGTATATACAATTTACCTCCGATGAGAATGTTGGCTGTTCGTTTTAAGTGATTTCCATCATGAATCATTATTCGCCTTATCCAATGTATACGAAAAAAAAATAACAAATTTGAATAGAAAAAAAGTGAAAAATTTGCAAATCAATAAATTTTAACAAACATAAATGAATAATAAAAAACAGATCAGTGAAAAGAGAAATTAAATACAAAAAAAAATTAAAATAAAAAAAATATCGTACCTCTGTGTTATGTATGAGAGGAAACTTTATTGTGTTCTGCTTTTTAATGAAAGTATATATTAATATTATAAACGATTTATGGGACGAGATACCTCTAAACTAATTTGGTAACGCCGTGTCCTCTGTATAGTGTTTTTTTGAAACGTGAGCATTAAATGCTACATCTTGTGTACTTATATAAACTGTGTTTTTAATATTTCTCTCTCTTTCTCTCTCTATTCTCTCAAAACAAGCAAACAAACGTATTCTCTGGTCCCTGTTGTCCCCCCGAAAACCCACCCACCCCCCTAAATTCTCGCTCCATCTCAACTACCCCCCGACAACCCATAAAAATGATAACAATAAAAGGCTCACATGATGCCAATTATTTAAACAGATAAAATCGTCAAGGTGCAATCTTATTATTATAAAAGTGCAAATTGTGTAATTATTATGTTTAATAATTAAATAATTATTTGAAAAAATTGAATTGGTGCTCTTTTTATTTTGTTTGCTGGGTGGGGTCGATTTGGGGACACTTTGGAAAATGAAATTTGTGAGTTTTATTATGTTTAGGTAAGTATTGTGCGCCCTGAAGAGTGTTAAAGCGCGCGAACCGAAACGCGCATCGTGATTAGGTAAGTAATAAAGTCCATTTACCACTTGGTAGACGGCAATCTTTATCACGTAATTCCAAAACGGATATATAGTAGCATGCCATATATATGACGACGAAAGTGCGGTGGGGAGACGGCGGAGACGGGTCCAGAAAAGTCATTTCGGTCCAGGTTTGTGATAAGGGCAATGAATCAAGCGAAGCGAACGGTAAGGAACGGAACCGGAAGCTGGCCAGCACAGCACTGGACACAATTTCCGGTATGTTGCCTATATAGAAGCTGTCAGTGGACCCTCGCGACCAATCTAGGATGACCAATGGTCGTTAGAGATCCGGCCTAAGGACTTCTCTCATGTTATATAATATAATGTGTGGTTTGAATGCGTTTTCAGGGGACCACGGCCGACAATAACTCATTGTGGCAAACGTTGAAGATATATAAATTTTCTTAAAATGTATAGGCGAAATGGTGTGCGTCTTTTGTCGTCGATTCAAGTGGTGTTTTTCGCTGACAAACCAAACAGCCGAATTATGTAAATTGTCCCTTGTAAAACAATGCCATCTAGGGCCATTACAGTGCCATAAAAGCACCTCTGAATGTAAAATGCATCCGAAACTAGCGATTGGAATGAGTTCCTCGCAAGTGATTTCGATTGCTTACTGCCTATACATCCGCGCACACACACACACATTCACCCCCTTGATGGAGTTTTCGGGTCGCGCTCATCGATCAGCTTCCGATAGATTCGATTGTAAATCTCTCCCCATCGTATTGGAGGCACAACTCGAAATATCCAATATAATTAAGTTTCCGACCGAGCAACTTTCAGCATTTTTAACCGTCTATTCTGGAATTGTGCATCTTTCCTCTTCTTAACGTATACGCAATTGAAGGGGGCGCTGGGGAACCACGTCTCACGTCTTGTACACGCTTCCATCTTAAAGATAATGACACAATTTACAATAATATGAAATAATAACAGGTTTATTGGATGGGAGCATAAAGTGCCATTAAAATGGCACCACTATATCGTCGTTGCGGGGCATAAAAATGAAAAAGAACTGCTTATTGCATGTGTGCCTGTGTTTCGCACCCTCCTCTCTAACAAATAATCTCACTTATTCTAATATTCTTTAACACCTACAGAGGGCATTTGGTATGCATGAGTTTCTCGCGCGAAAACTGCGCTAATCTAGTGTTTAATGTAATTGTGTATTAATCGTAAAAACGAGGGGGCAACGGGGAGGCGAGCAGCAGCTACACGGCAGAACTGTGAGAGTAAATAAAGGGCGGAAGGCGCGTAAAGTAACTGGTCGGTGAATATGTGAGTACAGTAGAAGGAGGACGCAAAGCGAATACAAATCAATGGATGGAAGTTTTCCAATCCATTTCCCCGGTCCCAGGAGGATCTCGAAACACTTCGCTATATTAGGAGCACACCTGTAGTACGTGGAGGGCCCTGAGCGTAATACACACACACATAAGCGCAAATATATATATCGAAATATCTAAAGGGATAGTTTCATCTGGAAAATGCTGAAAATAAACTTGGCTCGAAATATATATGTCGCCAGTGATAACGCGAACAGAATGTCATCCAGTAAATTAAATATTAATCCCTTGAAAAAAATATATATATTATCGTCGTGTAGCCCCAAAGGGAAAGAACAGTGCGGGGGCGGTGGTGTGCCATTAAGGAATTATGAAATGTTCTCATCTCTCTATATCGCCAGCATCTCACCGACGATGTTGCACAAATGAAAAGCGAACACCGCCATTAAGGGCGATTAAGTCATATTGTCGCTGAAGATGACATATGAGATAGTATCCCGTCCTCTTTTTCTGTATTGTTACTGATCTGAAGAGTGTCTCTATTGTATTTTAAGAAGCGACATGAGAATTTAAAGAGCATTCTAGCCGCGCTCTGGCTGTGCTATATAAAGGTATACGTTATTAATTAAATAACTACGGTATGTAGTCGGACAGACACGGTGAATGAATAACAAATGGGAGGTGGCGTGCCATGTCAATCAAGTGTCTGTGTGACGTGACCGAAGCACGATTTCCGGCCAAAACACCGACCATTTTCGAAGAGTGTGTAGTCAGCGCGAATATAAATGCCGCCTTGATATTGTGGCCCAATTTCATATTGCACACGTCAGCGATGGATTATGGTATAATATTGGCGGACATGGGACGATGGGGGAGAGCAGCGATCTCAAAGGGGCCCGCACAACTAATTGCCAAAGACAATCATATAATGAGAGAAAAACGCGCAAATTGTACACAATTTCCAGAGAGAGTTAAGTAGTTGTGGTTCAACTATTACGTTCCCATCATACCATCGGCGGGCTCTGCTCGCATTAAGTGTTTTCTTTTCACATTGTTGACTCGCTTCGTAATGGAATAAATTGCTTAATTTTGCCTATTATTTATAAATTATATTTGTACGGGTTTTAAAAAGTCGCTCATCTCTCAAGAGCACACATACAGCAGTTTTTCTTGCGACACGAAAATGAACGTATAATGACGCATTAAAAATCAGTCAGCGACAATGATAAATAAAGGGGTTGGATGGGGCCGACGGTTTCGGAATTATTATTAAGTTTTCGAGTATATGCGGAGGGGTTGTTGCGATAACCCGCCAACAATGGCCAGGAAATGTAGTTACTGTGCTCAAATGACACATGCATGATGCGATTACAATTATATGAATATGTATATGTATAGTGGAGTAGTGGTGGGCCGAAAATGGGGCCCCGACTCTCTCACTCTCTCCACATTGCCCGTAATGCATGTATCTGCGAAAAGGACGAGGGTGAACACTGTAAATTTAATACTATCTAATGCAATGTAATTCTTGGTCAGCATGCATTACGATATCGTGTTCACTGTCCGTCCACCCATCCCATCTCTCGATTCGTTTGTTTTTCTTTCCGATATTTTCCTGGATGGAAAATCAATTTTTGACATAGATCGTCGCTCGCTCCAGGACGCCACCGGGGCCGCTTTAATTAAAGGGAAACGAGTGCCCCTTTAATGTGCGCCGCATATCTCGTGTGCGCGATTAAGGGCCTGTCAAAAACAGAGAAATTCATTTTTTCGCGTTCGTTCTTTAATTCCTTTTTTATCAGCTAAGCGGCATTCATCTGCCGCCAGTGCCGCGCTGGTCGGCCCCGATTTCGACATAATATTTTTTTTGCACTCTGAGAGAGAACAGTGGAGGACTCTTATTATTGGTCCACGGCGATGACGGAAAGAGAATGCAGATTTTTGATTAAATATATTTTCGCACTATAGTCGCTCTGTTGGACGTCCTGCCGTCGCCGCACCTCGCCCCCGATCTTCACTCATCTAATCCTCAGAGTCAGTTTAAGGAATATAAATGGTAGGAAAATTGGATTATTAAGGAAACGGGGGGGCGTATGGAAAACTTTTTAATATATACACGCACTGAAATCAGTTTTATGCTTTTTTTTCGGGGGGCCGCCTCTAATAAATGACTGTCTTAATGGATATTTTTCTATAGAAATTAACATAGAGTCATCAGACCTTTTAGGTCGATGATTTTCTAGTGTATTGGGGGGCCCAGCTTTTCAGTCGGCCATTCATCTCCGGTTTTCAGCCATTAGCCGCTATCGCTTAGCCCTGCGTAATGGACCGTGCTTTGACTGATGTCCAAAAACCCGTGGCGGTATGGCAGAAAACAGCGCGCTGCCGCTCCCGAACCCCCGCTCTGGTTTTGGAAATAAGGATGTTTTCCACCTGCCAAAACGATTCAAAACAACTTTTTACCATGGAAATGCAAACGGTTTTTGTAATTGTGCATGTAATTAGTGCAAGGAGCGGCGAGTCGAACATGCACAGAGATAAAAATTGCAAGAGTTAAATCGGTGCTGGGGGCACAGAGAAGTGTATATTGGGGTGGGTTAGACAAATGGGTGTCGCTGCATATGTAAAACGAGGAGCCCAGTCACCCTTTGTCTGTCATTTGTCACTGTCCGAGCACTGGGGGCGGCACACGTCGTCATGGAAACACGCACACATACACCACACTGTTGACGGCATCGTCATCGGGGGCGATTTTGCTTTGTTGTATTTTATGTACGGACAAAATGTGGAATTTTTCGAAAAAAAAAATACACCACCGGAGGGATGGAGAGTTATGTACGTTCATACAGAATTTATACAAATCTAGAAAATTTTCACTTGAGAGGCCGGGGGAGTAACGCGCGTTTGGGCGGGAAACCGTCTACAGTCAACCCTCTCTTCCCGTGCGAGGAAAATGTTTTGAATACAATTTTTTTCCATATAGTTGTGTAGTGGAAGTATTTTTTGTGTGACGGCGCGCTTTACAACTTTTCTCGTGTAACAACAAAGCAGTCAGTTGAATTTGAATACAATAAAAGGGGTAGATTACATTTTGAGATGAGGCTGCGAAAAAATCCGCAATATTTCTCGTATGCTTTTTTCTCTAGTCGGACGTGCGTTATTTTTTTTCTCTTGCTTTTTATATACATTTAATGGAATGGCATTGAATGTGAAGCACATTGAGTAGTTAAAGTGGCCAACTTTATCTATATAAAAACGATCTTCATCATCACAAGGCATTTGATTCGAGTTTATGGGTATCGTTCGCATAACCGTGATCACCTCGTTTACTTTACGATCTGTACTATCTGTCTGGCAGTGTGCTATTTTCCGTTTTGGCCACTACATTCACACCATACGACGTAGTACTACTTTTATAGTACAATAACAACCGCAAAAGTGGGTTATTAAATTTGTTTTATGATATTTCCGAGACTCGCCACATTTCTCGCTCCATTCGTCACATCTAGCGACATCTAACGGGGGGTGCATGCACCTATTGTTCACTATGCAAACAGCCCAAACAGCTCTAGATTTAACAGGCAATAAAATTTTTAACGATAATACACCGTTTATTAATAACGCGTTTGCAACCGAGAATTGATTGTTTTCCAAACATCCTCGTTGCCGATAAAAAAACTTCAACATAATAATCGCATCGAATTATTCATCTGAAAAATGGACATTAGTATGCCATGGCAAGCGACACACGATTGCATAGAAATCGCATCTTCTGGAAAAACTGTCCATCGGCCAATCGCCGATATAAGTCAGTTTATACAAACGTTGAAATAAATATCGAGGCCGAGAGCGCGTTTATTGTGTGTCGTTCTCTCCGGCTGCACTCGCTTTGTCTTTTTGCATCAACATAACATTACAGAACAAGAATCGGCACTCAACAACACAGAGGAGATGGATGTAATGTTTGTTGGGGTCGCGCGATCGCAAAAAAAACTATAAGATCTCTATTATAATTTTATAGTACTGTGGCTTCCTTAACAAGCGCACGGACAGTGTCCCCTTGTGCAGAAAAAAGCGGCACACATATATAACGGATCGGAATCGTTGGATGAAAGTACAGTTCTTGGAGGCAGAGAAAAAAGACCCACATCAGAATCGCAATTCATTAGTGAACTGCCGAGATTTATTATCGCCGCTGTATTTATTCCTTGTCTCTTATTTTGGGGACATGGGGGAGCGGAGCATGTAGAGCATGGTGTTTCCGAATTTCATGTTAGTTGTATTTCAACCCCTGTTGGCCGGCTATTGCACCACGCAAGCCTCCACCGTCATGTATTTTCTCTCTAACCATCCATTTTAGCGGCGAATATAATTATTTCCGATCACGAAATATCCAGGCAACTCTGGCCATTCGCTGATATTCTTGCACCAATCGTCATTAGTCGACCCACAGGCCCATTAAAGTTAAACGGTGGGCAGGGTAGAAAAGTGGCCAGAAAACCACATTCTAATTCCACACCGTCTATCTTTAGCCCGTTTTTTATTCGTTTATACGAGAACAAACCGTCAATTATGTATGATATTTTGCCCATTAAATCAATGCCCCTCTCATTGGAGAGCTGTCTGAAATCATTGAATTTTAATTAAACAGATGTATAATTCCGTGCTCGGAGATGAGCATAGAGAAAAGACGCTTTTGTCTCAACAACACAGATAAGAAAAATCCCTTTCTTGTTATACGCGCGTTCTCGTCGCGCTTTTGTTCCATCAAGCGAGAGAGGCTCTCTCTGCTCGTTGTTGTACACCCGATCGATTTTAATCTGTTCGCTGGAATTACGTTCATAAAACTCACTGGAAATTAGAGAGCCAGTTAATAATATATATCTCTTTACACGGGGTATTATTTCGTTGGTTAATTTCGATAATTATATACTAGAGTGGCTTGTTTTCAGTCCATTCGTTGATCGTCTGCTGTGCGCTTCTCTTCTTTTTAATTCCTGTTTACAAAAAACTCAAACACATTTCCCGTCTCCACTTGCATTCGTTACTGTCATAATTAATATTAGCCCGGGTGAAATTGAGCATTTTCTCCCCGGTAATTTTCTATTATTTTCGTGCCAGGCACCGACCGACATGCACTGGTCCCCATTTCATTATTCGGGAAAAGCCAAACTGAAAATGAACTGTTATAGACCATTAAAAAAAAGTTACTATAGGTATTTGGCATGCACAGAAAATGATGAGTTTACATTTTCCAACCAACAATTGCCAAAATCTTTTCACACGTACAATTTATTAACTAATCTGGGAAATTATTATGTTTTCATACTGTCGACAGTATAAATTACTTTCCACGAATAATAAACAACTGGAAAATAAATGCATTTGCAAGTATTTTTAATAAAAACGGCTATTAGTTTTTTTTTTACAAAACATGTCTACAACCAGGTATTTATGTAATTATATAGAATCAGGGTACTAATTTATGTGGAATTAATACAAACTGGAATAATTGTTATACTTTTTTATATACACTTTATAAATACACCAGGTTTAAATAAAATTTATTACAACATATTAAATATCTTCACTATAAAAACATTTGGAAACAGAGAATATATACAAATTGAAAGATACAGGCACGATATGCTAGCAAACTGATGTTAATATTGGCGAATTATCGTTCGTCCAATGTAATACGGACTCTTGACTGACTAGTGCCCACACGTACGGAATAAAGAACTCTTCCGGCTGGTCCTCTTCCACATACTTGAACTTCAAGTCGGGAAATTTCTAAAAGAGGCAAAAAAAAACACCAATTTACTCAATAGCCAACACAAACAGACAAAACAATTACGGTTAATCTCTCTTTAGGCCAGCTTTTGGCCCCTTGTTGAATCACCATCAACACTTGATGGGCATCCACTTCGTATTGCTGTGATTTCCCGATCAACAAGTCAGAAAAGTATGTGATTATTATATGAATGTTGTGGATGATGTCTTGGAACACAACATTCTCCTTAAACATCTCAAACATGTGTTTATTATATAAAAGTGTATAAATGAGATTTGGATTGTTGGATAATTGCGTTGACAAACAGGAATTAAGAATCTCCAATACCATTCGCATTACTTCCTCTAAAACATTCAAATCCTGCTCCAAATCACCACCATCTTGACTCACAGTTACAGTCACTTCATTTATTTTACTATCTTTATTCTCTTCAACACGTTTCGACAGTCTTTGGTATTTCTTTGCAATTGTTTCGAAAAGCGAAACTAAACGCTGACTTACATATGGATGTAAATTGCGAAATTGGGCAGACATGTTCGCTAATGCCGCCAAACAATTCGTGTGCAAATATTTGTCACGCATTTTCAGCATGTTGTACTGTACTGTACGTATTACAATTAGGATTAAAAGTCCACCTAGGGTGATTTCAGTCAGATTTCGTTCTGTGTACCAGGTGATGTTTTTAAGTTTCTGAAAATAATAACTTAAAATCAATCGGGAATATTCAATATTAATTTGTGGACCTTACAATTTCATGTATTTGCTTATTAAACGACTCATCTTCGCTTAATATCAGCAAAATTATAAGCGACATGTAAATGTGGTGTGAATTACTGTTTGGTGCATTGTACAAAGTCTTTAGAATCGGGATGATCTGGAAAAATAAAGATTTGATTTCAAATTTTCTTCAAAGTAACATTTTATTACCAGTTGTTCCATGTCTTGTCTCCCAAGCAAGAAAGTCTTGAATTGCTGATTTCGATGTAAAAGTAAATACAAAAGCAATGTGGCTGCGTCCCCAGACGCCTTTTTGCACAACGTTGTAAATAACGAACTAAAATCAATTTTAAATAAAATTCCCTCTTTCGTTGGCGGTATTGGATTATTGTCTTGGTTATTCATGCAGGAAAATAAACTACTTCTATAGGGATTCGACTGTGTGGTCCAATTATGCACCAAAACGAGCACCAAAAGGAGACTCTGTGTTGCCAATGGTGTTACTTGAAAATTATTCTGATCGTGAACGTCAAAATCTTCCGAACTTTTTCTAGTGAATGTGATCATGGACCAGAGTTCGGCAGCCAAACCCAAAACAATGCTATGGCCATTATTGCCGCCGTAATTCGGTGGCAATTTCTGTTGATTTATAAAATTGACCACTAAACATTTTATCAAAAGTGGAGCATGAATTATGTGTTTGCCACGCATTAACACTCTGTATACGGGACTTTGATCGGATCTGCGATCCGAATGGATTTGTACGGAGAGTAAGATGAGCAAACATGTGACTACTTCCAAATGAACGGCATATGTTGCATCGTTTACGGGCACATCGACCACGACACCGATCAATGCACCCACGAGGGCCTCCAACGTTGTGATGTTGTCCCCATGGCATTCTATATGCTCAATTAACTGTTCCTCTGTCATAGTTTCAGTGAAAAACTTTAAAATACATCGTAACACGAATACTGTGTTGAAAAATTGCCAACTGAAGAGGTTTCTGAAAGCGAGTTAATTTATTTACGGATATTTCATGTGTGTGGGTTATTTACGCATCTGAATCAGTGGCGGCAAGCAATTCAGTAGACCGTAAAAGGAATATTTGAATTAGACTTGAAAAATTTCCAGATTTTAAGTTGTTTTTCATTAATAGTTGGCATAACGGCTCGATCTGTGTTTCCAGGACAAGTTGGTCGTTTCTGGTGGAAATCTTGGAATTAGAAACATTCGTTGAAGACTAATGCATTATACATACGTGGTAATTGGAGGAGTTACATTAAAAGCAAGAAATCTATTCCAAAACGGATCATTTGGTGTAATTCGTTCAGTGGTGACGAATTTTTGCAGATATTCATTCGCTGTTAGATCAGCACTTCTACTTACTGACGTGCCCATTTTCGATTACTTATAAATCAATTATGCTGCTGACTTGAGATAAACAATAAAGATAATTGCGATAAGAATATTGTATTCATTTCTTTTGGAACTTTTTCTCCGTACAAAAAATAATCAAATGCAACATAACCTCAACTACACGTCACTAAATGAAAGTGATTTTTCGTTCTGTACAGTTGGTGGAAGTGTGGAAGCGGGAAATAATTCAAATACAAATTTAAAATCTATAATAATTTTATTGACATCAATGTTTTAACTAGGTAATTAGAGATTTGTAATTAAAATAAAAGCACATTCACCACCCACGACAAATAAAAATAAAAAACAAAGAAAATTTTGATGCTTCTTTAAATAAAAGGTATTAGTAATAAATAAATAATATTTAAACTAAATAAAATAGATTTTCTTAAAAATATATTTTTAAATGATATTACAACAAATATAACAAGTAAGTAAAAAATATATGTACAAAACGATCTTTCTTATTATTTTTTTGCTCTGAAATTGTATTGCAAAAAGATTACTTATCAACATTACCTAAATTTATTTGGTTGAATGTAAGTTAGTAAAGGTGGCGAACAAAACCATATTACAAAATATCTCACTAAAAACTAAAAAAATACAAATAGTTGTTCACAAGTAATTAAATAATTTCTCCCTATGGTACAATTTAAAAGAAAAATGAATCACCAATCCCATTACACAAAACGAAAACATTCCATTTAAGGATAATCACAATTTTTTTTTAATTAGATTTTTTAGATATAATTTAGCTACAGCAAAATCTAATCAAATTTTTATGTTTATTTTACAAAGCAATTTCTAATATAGTGATTTTGCTGTAAAGTATTCAATTATTATTTATGTACACAATATTATTCTCTCCCTCATATTAAATAATTAAACTAACGTAAGTGAAAGTGGAAAATAAAAAATACAAAATGCTTTTTACAATGATTTTTTTGCTTTTTTTCAACAATAAGAAAATACGCTCGCTCCTAACACACTCGCCAATAATAATTGTTTATTATTATTATTTTTTTTGGAAAACCAAACAAATCTGGTTTGAATTTTCATATCTAATACACTACCCTAACTAAGGCGTTCTTATTTTTTTTATTCTCATTTTTTTAAGTCATTTTATTTCAATCACAAACATAATAACTGTGTTATATTTTCATATATAATCATTAATTATAAATATCATAATATTGAGTGAGTATATTTACAATTATTACATTACAATAATATGTAGGTATTTGTTATCATTAATAAAATAGTAGTGCCTTTATTTTTTTCTCATTTATTGAATATGCAAACCTAACTAAGAATGATTAAATTTTTCCAATAATTTTTCTCTAGTGCAGATCCAAAAACATCGTATAAATTTGATTTCAGTCCATTTGGATCAGGAAACACTTAAGCTACATTAATTATTATAGGAAACATCATTAACATACTTATTTAAATAATTCTATGATTTTTTTTTCTTTAAATTTCATTCTTTATTGTACAAAAAAAAAGCAAGTAAAAAAACAACTCAAACAGAACGATTAAGCGATAGGAGAACACATTTACAAATAAACACAAATCCACACAATAATCATTAAATAATTAAATGAATTGGTTATTTGAATGCGAAAGGATGATTTTTATAAAATAAAAAAAATTATGTTAAATAAAAATAACTCGCTTTGATGTTGCTTTATACAAAAACAAAATTAAAATTTCTCTCCAAGTTGGCACTATCTAAATATTTCTCTCCACACCGAAAAAAAACAACAACAAAGAATAAAAATTAAAGAACCAAATTTTCTTCATATCATTTTTGTTACATTCTAATGGCTTCCAGCTATCAAAAATAAAGGAAAGAATTGATGAACAAAATACCCGTAACTAAATACAGCCATCAGCCATTACAATCTTGTTCAAATCCTAAAGATGTTCGCTGTTATCATTTATTTTTTTCTTTGTCAACAGATCATTCTTTTATCTGATAAATAATGACACTTTTCGGTGTTTCGTTTTCATTACTAGGAAGATGAACCCTTGGTGATATACTTAGATTCGGCCAACCTGTGCAGGGACGTATCGCCATCACCCATTTGCGCCACCTGCAAGCACCAAACACCTTAAAATCTGACCTGCATTTCAGGTCCACATTTTCCTATCTACATTTTACAATAAACGGTTTTATGGTTCAGAAACAGTACAGAAAAACATCGATTCAAGCATAAGTGGATTAGTTAGCATGCAAGAAATGAATAAGAATCACACACACACACATACATGCAATATTACAAATAATTTAAGAGTGTGTTAAGGCAAAACAACCCCCAAAAATAGTCCATTAACGAATTTTCCTATTCAATGTACAAAAAAAAATTGTGAATGAAAAATAAAAAATTCATACCAATATAAAAAAATATAAAATATATACAGGTACTCTCCTACATTAAACATTTAACTAGTATATTATAAACATACGTTCTGTCGAAAAATCAATTAATAAAAATAACAAATAAATTAAGGATAAAGAATAGTCACTAATATTTTATAAATACAAATTAGTTTTTGAAAAACTATATGGTTAAAATTTAATTAAAAAAAAACACAAGAAATAAAAAAAAAATAACAAGAAGAAACTACAAATTCTTAATTCAACTACAGTTACAAAAAAAAATTGGGAAAAGACACTAAAAGAATGGGACGTTTATAGGTTCAAAATTTGTAGTATATAAAATGGCACCAAGATCTCTTTCTCTCAAAAAAATAAATTCTTTCATTAAATTTAGGAACTCTGAACAGTTTTTAATTTTGAGATTTTCTCAACAAAAAACTAATCTCTTGCCGGCAAGAAAGAATCAAACACTACTCGGGAGGCGGAGGAGGCGGCACATCTGGTGGCGCATCTGAAGGTAACGGCGGCATATTACCCACAGATGGCGCCATCTGTTGTTGTTGCTGCTGCTGCTGCTGCTGATACATATCTTGTGTCGTATACATGAAGGCGGGATTGTAATATTGCTGATACATAAAATGTGTTGGCGGTGGTGGCATCATGCCCATCGTTGGCGGGGCCGGCTGATAATAATACATTGCATTCTGGTACATTTGATGTGCCGCATTGGCATGATGCTGTTGAGCGGCTGCCGCCGCTGCCGCTGCTGCTGCTGCCACACCACCACCACCACCGCCCCCAATTGCCAATTGGTGTCCGCCGGTATTACTACTGCTACTGCTACTAGTACTACTACTGTCCGTACGTGTTTGATTCGTTCGTACACTACTCTTATTTTGATTATAGTAGTTGCTTACCTTATATGGATGACGACCATTCTGTTTGCTTTCTTTGTACGATGACTTTGATAATTTCGTTGGCGGCTGTTGATGGAAATCATTGTTGGACGAGGCATTTCTGTCCCGTTCACGTTTACGTGAATTTGTTGAATTATTTATTATACTACTGCTACTACTCATATTCGCTTCCATTCCACCACTTTGCTGATTACAATTGTTTATCACATCTTTGGGTATTTTTATTTTTAAACTGCCACCACTGCTACTACTACTTGTTGCCGCCTCACCAATACTCTCAGTCTTGATTTTATCTTTTGGTATTTTAATTTTTAACGCTATCCCACCACCTCCACCACTTGAATTGTGATTATCTGGCACTGGCGGTTGGATTTTGTCTTTATGTATTTTTATCTTGATCGGTTCAGCGATTTGCTGTTCGTGTTTATGCTCCTTGTACTTGTTCTTTTCACGATCTTTGTCTTTATGTTTCTTCTTTTTATCTTTCTCCTCTCTACTTTTGTCTTTATCTTTGTGCTTATGTTTCTCTTTATTTTTCTTTTTGCCTTTGTGATGGTGATGATGGTCCTTCTCCTTCAATTCCGTTTGTTGGTCACTAGGTGGCGCCACCACATTCACAGTCGGTAAATGGGACAGGGGCGCCGTGGTTTCTTTCAACAAATTACTAATTAAGGCTGGATTTGTTTCAATACCATTCACTATACTACTACTACTACTACTAGTGCTATTATTATGTTGTATTTTACTATCAGACGAATTCAGCGGCGGTATTATATCAGGCGGTTTCATTTCTTTACTAAAACCGGGCCCCACAAATTCCTCTTTCACTTTCAATTTGGGAGCATCCGAAATTGGGGTTATTATATCAGGTATTTGATGAAATTTATTCATTCCAATTGTTGTGTCACGCATTAAATTCTCAAAACCTTCCACTTGATCAATTTTCTTTATTACTGGCCTTAATTCCGGTTCTGAACTACTACTTGAATAATGTCTTCTCCTTCTTGGCGATTCACCACCATCAACTGTCTCCTGTTTAAAAGTACCCGGCTCGATTTTCACTTGTTTCTTTTGCATTTGCGGTGGACTTTTCTCCGGTGAAAATAGTCCAGGCCGTTTCACTTGAACCGGTTCCTCTTTAATTATCGATTCCGTCTTTAATTCCGGCAACTCCATCTTAATTTCATGTATTGGTTCTCGTTTGATTTCCGTATGCGGATGATGATGTAAATTTGTATACGAACCACCATTATGATGGTGCTTATTCATTGTAGTTTGTGCACCAATCAATTGACTATGATGATTCACAATCGCTTGTTGTTGCTGTTGTTGTTTTGGGACGGATTTTATTGTATCGGTTTGTAATGATGGTGAAGTTTTTAATTGTTTCAGCGAGGTAGAATTCATTTTACTTAAATATGCTTTATCATGTACACTACTTCCTGAACTACTACTACTACTAAGATGTTTCTTTATATCTAATTCGGCTTTTATTGGTTCATCGTGTCGGCGCACATCATGTTTATTATTTGGCACCACTTTATTCTTGATTAACGAACTATTATTACTACCACCACTCGATCGTGACGTTGATGTGCTGGACGATGATGTTGTCGATGGATTTGATGCACGATTCGGATCGATTCGTTGCTGTTTATCACCACAATATCGGGTATCCACCAATTCACTTGTCACATTTGGTTTAAGTAAATAGTCCCGTTGCGTTTTTAATTGTAAATCCTTTTCGCTTGCCGTCATTTGACGGTAATCTTTACTGGCTATACCGAACGGTGAATCGCGTGCCGCCTCACGCAATATATCTCTTGGTTCGACACGTGCTGACGGCGCATAACTACCACTAACACTACTACTACTTGCTGAACTACTTGAACTAAGCTGTGGACGTGAATGGGATGAGGAACTGCTCTTCAATTTCGGATCGATTGGTGGCCGATGATGGACACCGTGCGAAGACGATGATGATGGCATCGTTTTACTCGAACCCGATAACATTTGCTTCTGTTGCTGTTGTTGTTGGTGTGCTAAACGTTCCCGTTCCTTCCTCTCACGATATTCACGTTCCCTTTGTTGTTGTTTCTGATTGAATGACGTTGTTGCGTCTGCCATGGTTTTGGAATCGTGTTGTGCGGCACGATGGTGTGCCAAATCCTTGATCGATTCATCCCGGGCAGTTTTCTGCAACAAAAACATCTTTATTTAAACACAGTGTTAATTGAAGAGTGTTTATTATAACAGCTTACAAGTGCTGGATTCATGGGTGACGAAGAGTGTCCTAAATGGGCGGTGGCATTAATTTTCTCTTTCAATCTAGATGGGCTATTTTCGAAGATTTGCAAAAATTCCTCTGTCAATTGTTGTAACAATTCAGCGGTTACAGTTGAATCCACATACGAGTACCATTCTTTCTTCTCATTCGACAACGGTATCTCCCAATTGGACCATTTACATGCGACCAATATGCAAAAGCATGCAACTACACTAGGCTTGTATTGTATACACATTGTAGTCAGGTGTAAACTGTTCAAAATCCATAAAAATTAGTAACTAAAATGAGAGAAACATTGCGAGCATATTGATGTACCTGTAGGTGGCCATAAAGTATGAGGTTTGTGCCAAATCTTTACTAGCACGCACCAAATCGCAACATCGAACCACATGTGTGTGGGGATGATCGATGGCGACATCAAAACCCAATGTTTGTAATAATACATTCTCATTAAAGACCAAATCTTGCGATTGGGTTAAGTATCTAAACATTGAACAAAAACGTAGAGATTTCAGCTGCTACTTTATGTATAACTATAGAAAGAGATAAATTGTTTAAACAAGCACCTTTCTGAATTGATGTCGAATGATGTGTCTTTTGGATTTCTACATAAATTCGCGATACGTATTACATATTCCAATTTTCTTGGTTGCTCTTCCACTTTGGCAGCCAGGAAAAGGGCCGCCGCTGCCATTTGATGCCATGGGAATTGTGTGAACGAATGGAATACATAAAAACGGTGCATATACACAATTGCAGTGTTAATACATAGTAAAGAACTGTTTTTGCATTAAGGAAAATTGGTAATTAAATTTATGCACAAATATATAGGTATAAAATGTATAAAAATGTGTTGTAGATAAAGGCATGTGTTTAGTAATAAATTTCAATATTCAATCATATTTGAACAATTTATGGTTACTACTGATAAGCAATCATATAAAATAGTTTAAACAATTCTTTTAACGATTAATCACCATTGAACATAGAATCGGTAAATGAATAATATTTTATGCAACAGTCTAAAGATTACTGCCGTCGAGTGTAGAACTAATTTTGTATAAAATTATTATAAAAATAGCGTAATCTAAAATAAGTAAGTTCAAAATATCAACCTTCATTAACTGATTCATAAATTAGGTGTTGCGGTAATAATTTAAATTTCGATTAAAATGTTTTACTTGTTTAGAAAACTTTCAATACGAGTTTCAATATAACCAAGTTGAATGCAAAATGGTTTATTACTTGCTATGCAACATTTATTTTCAATATGCTGACAGCATTGGTTTATAATTGCCTTCCAGCAAAATGATTACTTTCTAATATAACTAATATTTATAGTATATAATAAAAATAATAAAGCAAACTAAAAATTGAAGTTTTAAGAAATATAAAAGTCTATTTTGAAATAAATATATGTTTATTATTTATTGAAAAATTGTTCAAAATGTACAAGATCTTTTGTAAAAAAGTTAAGTTTTACAATGATTTGAAAAAACAGAAAAAAAAAGATTCATAACACAACAAATTATACAAATGATGAGTTTTTTAAAGCTGATTCCTCTAGAAGAATACAAAAAATTCCAAATAAGAAATTTATTGTATAGTTTAATGAAAAAAAAATCTCCTGAAAATCATTCAAAATTGGGACTTGAAGTGCATAAAGTGAGGTTATGTTGTTCAATGATGAATTGAAAATTGTTTATTCGATTTATATGAGCCTGATACGTGTTTTATCTGCGTTTATTAACGCATATCATTATCAATCCGTTCAATTCTCTTTATCAAATATAATTACGATAATGTAGGTACACGTCATATTCTAAACCAAGGCTGCTTGTCTATAGCATTAATCAATATGGCGGACAAATGAATAGAATTTGTCACATTTTCTTATGTTAACTCGCCATCAAATGCACTTTTGGTACAATAATTAATTGCTATTGCCCAAAATGTACACGACGAGACTTAATTTTAATGTTTTTTTTGTAAACAGCATGCCTTCATACATACAACTGGCAAAAATCGGTCAGTCATGGCCCTCAATTTATAAGGATACACTTTAAGTCTCTGTCCCATGTCCTGTATAAAATTTGCGGCCTGTTGCCTGTAGGACAGTTCCTTCAACGATTCGTAGCCGCATTTTCGTGACGGTGTATTCTCCAATTGCTCTTTTGTAAAATACCATTTGTCGCTATTCGCCGTGTTAGCCATTTACACTCTACACGACACGATGTAAATGTTTTATAGATGGCGTTTGAGAGGCAGAATTTATTGCAATCCCGGTACAACATTTGATTTTAGCAAGAAATTGGAGCATAAAAACTAAAAAGTCAAGTGCATAGTCACTAAAGACATCCAAAACACTAAAAATCCAACGAAAATGCACTTATCACAATATCCAAAAACGATAATTTATTGTTAATAATGGTGTGGTTGCGTCACTCGATATTGGGTTTTCCTTGAAGAATCACTCGTCCCAACGAAATCAACTTTTCTCACAGGTAATATTTGATATTAAATTGAAATAATTCACTCAGTTTTTACTATATACGTTGCTGATTAATTTGCAATAGTTTTTGTTAAATTAGAGGTAGTTTTTAGTTAATTTTAAATATACATACACAAAAGTCGTAGAAATTGATGTATTCACACATTCGATGGCCGACCAACCACGGTAAGCAATTTACACACTTTATCAATTAAAACTATTTTACATAGACAAAATTGTTATCACAGTCAAACTTATAAAATATTTTTACTAATTTCTATGCACTATTTTCCTATATTTTGTTCTTATTTTATCAAAAAGCACATCCACAACAAACACATAATTGATCAGTAAAACTATGGCTGACTCAGCTTCCGTTTCGTTGCATTGCCCGTTCATTGGCTTATTTTGAGCGCCAAATTTAAAAATTGATTTCGCATTGGTCGCTGGAAATTATTTTCAATTCAGTTTTTAACCTCATCCATGTTTGTTTTGCAGACACAAATGATGTAAGAAGATGCAAGTCGAAGATAAAACAAAAACAGCAGATTCTGCTGCTGCATTAAGAGCTGAATTAGAAATCGAATTGAAAAACAAAAAACAATGTGCTTATCAGCCATACGAGTGTACACAGTTAACTGTAGATGGGTACAAATATTGCTTAAAGCACATCCTACAGGACAAAAATGCCCCATACAAACAGTGTAATTTTATTTATTCATTTAATGGAAAACGGTGTCATTTACCAGCTCCCAAAAGTGATAAAAAAGACTTTGGGTAATATATCTACATATTTTTATAGTTCCCCTTCTAATTTTTTTCAATTTTAGATACTGCAATGAACACGCCTTGAAAACGACTTTAACTAGGAATAGACAAAACTGCAGACATCCTTTACCACATACTCCAGAAGTTATTTTAAATAATTTAACTCATTATATTAGAAAACCACGTCATAGGAATAGTTCATCTACTAGTACTCAACAATCTGACGATGGCGAAAAAGCGTCAGTTGAAGGAGGAAGCGAATTGAAAGCCACGAAGAGCTTAGATCCATTTGGTAAATATTGATTAAGTTGACGTTATATTAAATTAATCACCAAATCCCATTTTCAGTGGACATTGATGCCAACAGTCTACTAAATACCTCTTGTAACAACGTATTGGATGTCTGTAGCGAATCCGAAAGTGACATCGAGCCATCAACCATCTCAAATGTATGGCCAGATGCCAATCTAGACAGTTCCGACAATGAAAGTATTGACTCAGAGCAAGAGGATGTTTTAAAGTACTATTTTATTAAACAAAATTCCGATACACTTCATTACATTTGAATATTTTAGGCATGCGAACGTTTACACCGCCGAAGAAATCACCCTAATTACAAGAGACAAACTAATGCGTTTGCAATCATTATACATTGAACAGTATCGCCATTTACAGTATATTTTACGTGAAAAGAGAAGAAAGTACCTGCATTCATTGAAACGAGAGAAAGAGACGTGTTGCAACATCTACTCACAAGTTCGTGACAATCCGAAAGAGCAAAAGTTGTACAAGAAACTAAAATTGTACAATCGTTACCAGAAAACGTACGGAACCGAAGCGATTTTAATAAAAAGGCATCACGATTTGCGTGCCAAAGTTAGTTTAGTGGTAAACACTGTCACTAGTAACGGAAATTTATTAATGTTTTTGTTTTAGCTGAACGAAGGTGTCCAACCAAAGAGTAGCGCTTTCATTAAATGCATTTTCAGCGAAGGTGGTGTGAAATGTGGCGAGAGAGTCTTACCAATGTCAAAGCACTGCAGAAAACATATTCTCGAAGTAATATTTCCTATATCCATAATTTTGTGTTGCATTTCACTTATTAATTGTTTTATTAGGACCCCAATCAAGTATTATTTAAGCCATGTGGAAAAGTAAAGGCAGATGTCGAATGTAATACGCCTGTTGAAGCCATATTCGAGAGTTCAGCTTGTAAATTGCATGCTGAAATTCCAGTTTTACGATCCTACAATCACACACGGGTAAGAAAATTATTATGCTTTAAGTTTTCCAAGGAAAATCAATCGAAAGTCTTTACAGAAAGACTCAGAGTCTGATATAGAGGATTCCCATGAGCCGCCAGCACTATTTCCAGAAACACCGAACGTTAAAACCGAATTACTCGACTATGATTTGCCTAAAATGGATACAGTGCCACAAATACTGTTCGAAGATCAGTCATTAGATGAGATGGACGTGAATTCATCTGTAAAATCCGAATACGAAAGCATGGCATCCATGGACCAAACAGAATCGAATCTAACAAGTGATTGTTTCGGTACAGATGTACAGAAAATGGATGTGGACTCACAGGATGCAATGAATTTTAACGAGAACACAAACAGTAGTAGTCAAGAAAAGACACCGGAGAATGCATTTAATCCAAATGTAGCCGATAATTTAGTGGACGAGTTAAATGCGGATGTGGAATGTGTGAAGAATGAATCTTAGTCGTAAATATGTTTAGTTTTGTTTCAAAAGTTTAATAACAAAGAGATTTTTAAATATGTACAGTTTATTTGTTAGCTCTTTTCTCTTGTCGGATTTGTGTTTTACTTCGATTTCTAAACACTTCTTTCTTCTTTTTCTTAATATTTTTAACTTTACCCTGTTCTTGGGCGGTTATTACCTGTCTATGCTGTTCCATACGTTCCTTCATTTCGGCTTTTAGTTTTTTCTGTTTGTGTTCGTACGCAGTCTTGATCATCTTCATCATCTTGGCCACCTTTTCTTCTTGCGGTTCACGTATAACAGCCACACGTTCTAAGGATTTTTTCACTTCAGCGAATTTCACACCATTCTTCGGTTTATCACGATAAGGTAAAGCCTGTTGCAGTTTCTTCGGTATAACAAGCGGTTTGAACGGTTTCTCTTCCCTTGTGATTTCCTGAAAACAGTTTTTAGTTTAAATTCCAGTTAAACTAGTTAACTAATCTTACTGTGTATAAGCTATCATGATTCGCGGCATTTTGAATGCCTTTCTCTCGTTTGATTTCTCCTGTAGTTCGCAGACCCCTCCAAGCATTCTTTTTATCAGGTGGCAACAAGAGAGTGGTTACAGGATTGTAAAATTCAGGAACATCAACCTTATACCACGTGCGACAGAATATAATATCTGAAATAGAAAGTTTTACATTACACATTCATTGGTTTGTATATTTTTATTAATCATACCGCTTAGTTGAATTTTATCTTCAAACGTCGCTCTGAAACATCCTTCCGGCTTGCTAACTGCCTTCTTTATTTGACCCCTAATCCCCGATACAGTTTTAATTCGAGCTCCTTCGAACTTTGCTACCTCCAGTGCACTATTAAACATATCTGCAACCAAAAAAGTCAATTACAACCACAACAAATAATACACAAACCTTTAATAAACGCCGTCTTCTTGTATATTTTTAGGGGATATCCAATTAGTTTCAGTTTCTTTAATATCTGCGTGGACTTATCTAATTCCAAAACAGTTCCAGTAGCAGCGATTCTAAATCCTTGCTTCTTCATAATTTGTGAATTCGAATCGACGGCTTGTAAAGCCAGAAAACCGGTGCCTTGTGGCGTTATTGGTCCCCAAAAATGTGCATTACACGCTAAATGTTCAGGTGTATACTTCAAATATCGAAACTTTAAATCGTCCTCCAATTTCGAATAGAGTGGAATCGTTTGAAACCGTCTCCAGCCAAGCGAAATAATCAATGGATCACTGGTCTTCAATATCTTATTGTACCAGCGATGTTTTTTAATACGTACATTTACGTAACCGATATTTTCCTCGCCCATATTCAACGAACCGATAACTAATGGATATGTAGGATCGAAATTTTCCACAAACTCAGCTGGAACATTTTCAAATTCCATTCGAACGTACATTCCCGGCCGAAAGCCTTCGATTTGTACACGCACATCGTCGGGCATATTTTCAAATACTTCTTTATTTAATTGTGCCTGTTTTTCAGCTTCCATTTTCAGTTCATCGTAATACTCATTCTTATCGGTATTATCATATTCAGCATCAAATTTCTCCTTTAATTTTCGCTTCTTTTCAGCTAATGTTTTACGACTGTCCTCATCTTCATCGGTTCGCTTACGTTTCTCACCAACTGGTTGCGATTTCTCTTCAGTTGTATGTTTTTCACCGGTTTCTAAATCCTCAAAATCACCGAACAATTCTTCATCGGAATCGTCCAAGTCTTGATCGTCTAATTTCAACAATTCACTTGCATCCTCCGACTCTTTCCATTTACCAGTTACGAAACAGTTGGTTATAAGCAATTTATTTTCAGGTTCAAGCCAATCCTTCGTTTCAGAGTTCCAAGGCATTTGGAGTGTAGACTCTGTTAAATTCATACTATCTTTACTTTGTTTTAGAATTTGTTGATCTCGCGATACTTTCTTGAATAACCCTCCAATTTCATCATCTTCACGGTTCTCATTAAGAGTTTCTTGGGGTTCTTTAGAGTGTTTAACATCAAACACCCCATATACCAATTTCATTAAATTTTTAGATGATTTTTGTCTTTCAAAAAACGCTTCTTCAGCTTTCTTTTTCAAGTTTTCTTTCCATTTTACAGCTTCGTCAAGTTCCTCGTCGTCATCTTCACTTTCCTCCTCACTCATTTCATTGTCGCTATTTAATTCTTGGTATTCCTCGCCTGAATCATCACTCTCTTCATCTACAGGTAAAGATTTTACTTTACTTTCCAACTGCTGCAAAACGTTGGATATTTTCTCGTGAACTGCATTCGATTTTGTTTCTCTCAAACCACTACCATCGGTTTGCATGTTATTGCCTTCTTCCTCATCGTCACTCTCCTCTTCAGACCCGCTTTTCTCATCAATATTTTTGGAAAAGTCCTCGTCATTTATATCAAATATCACTTTCCTTCTTGTCCTTCCATCCAATCCCACAACCTCTTCAACATTATGCTTCATCCTCAACTGTTTCAACTCAGCACTAAGTTCATCTTCGCCCTTTTCTGCTTCATTTTTCTCAAACAGTTGAATATTTCCAGCATTTTCTTCCTCAACATTACTCCAATCCTTTGCAGTGATCTTTTCTCCTCCGGAAAATAATTGCAGTTCAGAGTGTGCCATTTTTACATCAAGTGTTTCTTTCGTTTCGATTAAATTATTAACGATATTATCAGTTTCATCGTCTTCGTTACGTTTATTGTGACTATGAGAGCCACCCAATTCCACATAAACGGCATCTTTATCGTATACGATGCCCCCAACACCAGAAAATGGTGCATATATCAACTTTTCCTTTTCCACTAACGCTCTTTTCTTGATTTGTTCCGGCAATGGACAAGGATCTGGCAGGTAAGAAATGTTGTGAATACGGAGATCGCCTAAACCCGCCACATGAACAGAACTTTCTTTGTTTAGAGGCACTCCACGTATGTATCCGTATAATGAAACTGTTCGATCGCATTTGGGGTTTTTACGGATCAGTTCTTGGTTTGTTAAATCTTCGTAGCGATCGCCAATTAAATAACTGTGCGTCGTACGCCATATTAGTGGTCTGAACTTCATTACAGAGATGAATCTACCCAAGTTTTTTATTTCATTACGTAAATATTCGCCGTGTATTATACCCGAAAGGTAGAATAATTTAGCCCCGGGGTAAACTTCAGTCCAGAATCGGTGTTTTAAAGTCTTTTTGGTAGTCTTTAAAGTTTTACTGTTTTTAATCATGTCCAGATGTGTTAGGATACCCATTATTTTCGGCATGCCATGTACTTGGCAGATATTTAGGAATTCAAAAACTTCCATTTCAAAACCAAAACTCGCATCACATAACAGTAAAACTAGATCAGCAACTTTGGCTATATCAATCATTGAATTTATGTCGTTGTTGCATTCTATTAGTGTTATACGTCGCTTTTTACCTGTAACGATTGTTACAGGTCCTTTTATATCGGTTAAAGGCGATTTAGTGAACAATTTTATTAAATTATTTATCACTGTGGTCTTTCCTACTTTTGGTGGACCTACAACAGCGATTAAAATCGGAGGAGGCTCAATGGGACTCCTGTCTACCACTGGTAAATGGTGTTTTTTCGTTTGTATATCTTGTTTTCTGCGAAACCTTCTTTCAGCTCTAATAGCAGAATTAAAAGCGAATGCCTTTGGATTTCGTTGCTTGTCGGATAACTCTTCAACAACAGGGTTCTTTGCATCTTTTTTGCCTTTTTTCTTGTCTGCTTTTCTACCTTTATAATGAAATAAAGTTTAATTTCAGTGTTTAAAGGATAACAAATTATTTTGGATATTATAGGGTACCTGAATGTCGCTCTCTATGGGATTTTTTCTTATCAAGAACGGCAGCATTTTCTTCAGTGCCCATGGTTTATCATTCATAATAAACTATTCTAATTAGAAAATTAAACTACAAAACATCACGTTGTTTCATATTTTAGGTTATGTTTTTGAAAGTAAAGTGACGTTACAGAAAACTGTAAATGGAAGCGATTAAAGCGACTCAGTAGCGCGAATGGCAAGTACAAGAAACTATTTGAAATCTAAAACTTGCAGTAACTTGTTTCCCAAAGAATTTTACAAACTTATTTGTTCTAATGTTTTCCTATTTTTGATAGATATCCATTATCCAACGTAATTATCATTCGAAAATATTTATGCTTATATGTGTTTATTTGGGAAGATTTATCATATTTGGTTCATATTTATATTCTCACATAAACAAATACGAAAAACTACGTAGAGGACAAAGAGAATCATAACAAAAAATTTAACATTGCTAGAAAAACACATAGCAGTATCCCACTAACATTTTTCAATCCCCACTGTGATAAAAACCGAATACCTGCTCTGTCCTTTTGGGAACACCTTCATACCAATAAGTTCTATTTCCGTTTTAATCCTCCGGGTAAATAACAATTTTCAAGAAATTATCATAAAATTACTCCAAAGTAATGTTAATTTAAACGATAATTGTGATATTTTTTAAAAAAACCCTGTGATATTGAAAAATGTTCCACATTTTGCTACTGGCCAGTGCCGTAGTGTCGAGTACGGCATTTTTCGAGGTGCTGTTCATCCCCCAAAATGCTACTTGTAAAGACCACGAATTTACCTGTGCAAATGGTAATTGCCTTCCATATTCAAAACGCTGCGATACCCGTGATGATTGCAAGGACAACTCTGACGAATTAGACTGCGGTAAGGCGCCCTAAAACACTTAAATCACATTTGCTAAATTGATCGCCTTTTAGATCTTTACCATTGCTTGCCACCACACTATTTCAAATGCGCAAACGGCAGATGTATAAGTCAATCCTTTATTTGTGATGAAGAGAACGATTGTGCGGACTTTTCCGATGAAAGAAACTGCACTAATTTCCAGGTAGCCCTAAATCCTAGCGTAATTCTGTCTCTAAAATTCTCGTTCTGTTATAGCTACAATTGCATACAAACACCACATGCAAAGAAGGAATGTGGCAATGCACGGACCATTTGTGTATCCCAGAAGAGTGGGTGTGCAACGATCAACCGGACTGTCTCGATGGTTCGGACGAAGTCCTTGGTTGCAGTTCAAAACTGGCGTGTGACGATGGATTTAGGTGTGCGAATGGCCATTGTATACCGAACGAATGGCGATGTGATGGTAAAGGGGATTGTCGGGATAATTCAGACGAGGAAGAATGCGGTAAGTACTATTATAACAGCTAGAATGATACCATATATCATTACAACGGTTAAAATCGATAGAAAACCACATGGATCTAAACACGTGCATTTGGGACAACCATAAATTCCTTTGTGCCAACAATAAAACCTGCATCAACTTGGATTTTGTTTGTGATGGAAAACCACATTGTCCGGACCAGTCAGACGAGAGCGCTCTCTGTAATTCAACAGTGAATGACTGTAAACACAAGAAATGTTCCCATGGATGTGTTCAGTTGCCGGATGGTCCGAAATGCACCTGTCCAAAGGGGTACCACCTGGAAGGAGCGGATACTTGCAAGGATATCAACGAATGCGAAACTTATGGTAAAAAATCATACATTTTATTTTGTTAAATAATGGAGTATTTATTTATGTTGGATTGCAGGTATCTGTGATCAAAAGTGCAGAAACACTGTCGGTTCCTATGAATGTTACTGCGACCACAAGTACATACTCCAAAGCGATGGACGCACGTGCAAAGTTGTAAACGGTGATGCAATGATGATGTTTAGTTCCCCGAAGGAAATCCGAGGCTATTTACTTGGTTCTGACACGTACATTTCCATCATAAAGAATCTGAATCACGGAGTTGGAGTCAGTTACGACGGCAACCACATTTATTGGACTGATATTACAGCTGAAAACGAGTGTTTGGTGCGTGCAAAAGAAGACGGTACTGAACAAGAGACACTGCTTACATCTGGACTGGGATTACCGGAAGCATTGGCGATCGATTGGCTTACGGATAATATTTATTTTACGGATGTTGAACGGCAGCACATTGGAGTGTGTACCAATGATGGAGTACACTGTACTGTTCTGGTTAATAAAGATATTCGAAAGCCAAGAGGAATTGTTTTGAATGTTAACGATGGGTAAAATGTTTAGAATAAATCGATGCATAAATTAATTGATTTGTTTACAGTGATATGTATTGGACTGATTGGGGAGAACCATCCGAAATCGGTTACTCTTCTATGGACGGTTCCAAACACAAGTCTTTCCTTACCAAGGACATTCATTGGCCCAATGGTTTAGCTTTGGATTACCCGAATGGTCGCTTATACTGGACAGATGCCCGTAAAGGATCTCTGGAGAGTATTCGTCTTGATGGAAGTGATAGAAGAATCGTTCTAGAAGGAATTGTTAAACATCCTTTCGCGATTGCAGTTTTCGAGGATCGTCTATATTGGTCTGATTGGGCAACACATTCTGTACAATCTTGTGAGAAGTTTACAGGCAAAAATCATCGTACAATCGTCAAAGACAATCAGAATCACGGTTTTATTTACGGGCTTAGTGTGTTCCATTCTGCGATTTTATCGAGAACGGAAAATCCATGTACGTTTGCATTCTGCAGTGATATTTGCTTGTTGAATGGACCGACGAATTACACTTGTGCATGTCCAGAAGATAAGGAATTGGCAATGGATAATCACACTTGCAGAGGTTTGTGTAATGTGTATTTTTTTATTTCTGAACTAATAATTGTTTTTTAGAGAATGGTAAAAGGCAAATGTTAGTAGTCGCATCAAAGAACATTTTAGTTACCCTGCAACACCAAACGTTGGGGAAACACGACATTACACCGTTACCCTCTGTTGTTGGAATGGTTGGCGCTTTAGCTTACGATTCCGTTAATAACACTTTATTCATCAGTAATTTAGAAAATAACGAGATTGTTTCGTTAAATATAAACAATGGCAATTCAAAAACAGTTAAAGCTCATGGGAATGAAAGGATCATCTCAATGGATTTTGGTATGTATTTAAGAATGCATATTTTTTATTTAATATCAAACCATAAATTCTTCAGATCACATTGGCAACAACTTATATTGGTGTGATGACGTAAAAGGTACTGTGGAAGTTTTGAATTTGTTTACAAACTCTGAGAAGGTGTTGCTTCACGACATGAACGGTGAAGTGCCACGTTCAATCGTCGTCGTACCGGAAGAGGGTGTTATGTTCGTGGCTTTGCAAAAGACATCCGTCTACGAATCGCACATTGATCGATTCTACTTGGATGGCAGTGGTCGAACACACTTTGTGGATGATGCATTGGAGGGTCCTATTAGTTTGTACTTCGATTATGATCTTTATAGACTGTTTTGGGCGGATCGTGGCAGATCGGTGATTGAAAGTATCAGTTTGGAGGGTGATGATCGTCACATGTACCGATCAGTCCACAGCGAACCGTATGGTTTGACAGCGTTGAGGTCCAGCATGTTTTGGGTGTCACACGATCATATGTTGTATTGGACTGACAAACACAATCCGCAGCAATACTCGAAGAAAGTTCTTCTTAAAGAGCTTCCAACATCCAATGATGCTATTCACATAATAACAGTTTCACCGAAAGTCGTTAAACCCTCTGCTTGCCATAACAACAATGGAAACTGTTCGCATTTATGTTTGGTGAGTCATAAGGATCGTACTGTGTGCGCTTGTCCCATTGGAATGGAATTGGATTCAAACAATCGGACGTGTGTTGTACGAGTTTCATGCAATTCCAACGAATTCAATTGCCACAAGTCGAATACATGCATTCTGAGCAGTTTGCAATGTAATGGACATAATGATTGTCCTAATGGTGAGGACGAGTTTGAGTGTTTATCAAGAAATCGCTGCCCTCCGTCATTCTTTGAGTGTTTGAATGGTGAATGCATTATGGATGATTTAAGGTGTGATCACCACTACGATTGTCGAGACAAGTCCGATGAACATGGATGTGAAGCCGTTGATACAAAGAAGAAATGCCCACCAAATTATTTACAGTGTGATGACAATCAATGTATTGCGGAGCGATTCGTTTGCGATGGTACTAACGATTGTGCTGATTTGAAAGACGAACAAAATTGTAGGAGTAATGTTTGTAGAAAAGATCAATTCAGGTACGTTTGCTATGCATTTTTTTGATATTTGTATATTCATAAGTTTGTTGTATTCGTATTTTAGATGTGGCACTGGTGCTTGTATACCGAAATCTTGGGAATGTGATCACGATTTTGATTGTGCTGATAATAGTGATGAACATGAGCGTTGCCGTAAGTAAAAGTTTGATTTTCTTAATTAACTAGTTCATTTTGTTATGCAGAACAAGCAATACTATTACTGCAAATTTGTTGTGTTTGGTCGTAGCCTTGCCCTGTTGGGCAAGTAACTTTTATAAGTTTGTAATAATTAAAAATGTATACGCATTCATAGTACTGGTTGCATTGGCGTGATGGTAATCTTCCAGTTGTTGTGCAGGTTGGAGGGTCAGGTACTAAAATAGAGTATTAGAATTTCAAAAGTACAAGTACCTACTTTAAACTTACTTTGAGTTGTGGTTGTTTTCGTAGTAGGACTTGCTGTAGTCGTTGTTGTGGAAGTTGTAGTTGTTTTTATTGTTGGACTCGTGAAAAGGGTTGTTTTAATAGGAGTAGTTGAAATTATTGATAAAGAATCAGATATTCCTGTCGTTATAGGTGATTCCGTTTCTAAATTTGTGATAAGGGTTGTTTCGGTTGTTGTTGGACTTGTTTCATTACAAATTATATTTTCGCTACATATTTGTTGTATTTCATCGTATCCTTGCCCAATTGGACAAGTAACTGTTAGTGATTGGTAGTAATACAGAACGTAAATGCATTCATAGTACTGGTTACATTTTTTTGATGGAAGTCTTCCGGGGGCTGTGCAGATCGGTTGGTCAGGTACTGAAAATGGCATGATAAAACAAAAAATTGTATTTGTTTTATCCATAACTTACTTGGCGTTGAAGTTTCGGTCATTATAGATGTGTCTGTTTCTAAACTCGTGGAAAGAGTGGGTTCAAAAGTTTCAGTAGGATAAGTTGTTCTTATTGTTGAAGTTTCGAATATCGTTGGAGTTGTTTCAGTTGAAAGAGGTGTTTTTGTTTCTAAGCCCGTGGTATAGCTTGTAATTGCTGTCGTTGGTTTCTCAGAACAAATTATATTTTCACTGCATAGTTGTTGTGTTTTATCGTATCCTTGTCCCATGGGACAAGTAACTATTATGAGTTTATAGTAATTTACAATAAAAATGCATTCAAAGTATTGATTGCATATATTTGATGGAAATTTGCCAACTGCTGTGCAGGTTGGTAAGTCAGGTACTGAAAAGAGAACATTTGAAGTTGAGCTATAGGTAAAGGCAATTTTAACTTACTCGTTCCAGTTGGAGAAGTTATTTCCGTTGTTGAAGTCGTGAAAGAAGCAGTTTTGGTGGTTGTTTCAGATGTTTCACTACACGGTATACTGTCACTGCAAATTTGTTGATTTTTATCGTATCCTTGCCCTGTTGGGCAAGTCACTGTAATGAGTTTGTAATAATATACAATGTAAATACATTCGTAGTATTGATTGCATTGACTTGATGGGAACCTTCCAACAGCTGTGCAAGTTGGAGGTTCAGGTACTAGAAAAAGAATATTGAAATACTCGTGATGAAGGTTGGTTATTAGTTATTATAACTTACTTGGTGTTGTAGTTAATGAAGTCGTTTTAGACGAAACAGTTGTTTCTGTTTCAGAAGAAGGAACAGATTTTTGAGTGGTAATCACACTGGTCTCAATGGTCGGAGATGTGGTTGTAAATATATTAGATGTTGGCAATGTAACAGTGATTGGATCTGTAGACGCACCACAAGTACAAGTGCAAGTATTAGAGGACGTTTCTGTAGTTTCAACACTACCTGTTGTAGTTTCAGCTGGAGACGTCGTCGTTTCTGTAGTTTTATCAGTGACTGTTGTGGTTTCAGCTGGAGACGTCGTTGTTTCTGTAGTTATATCACTGCTTGTTGTAGTTTCAGCTGGAGACGTCGTCGTTTCTGTAGTTTTATCTGTGCCTGTTGTGGTTTCAGCTGGAGACCTCGTTGTTTCTGTAGTTTTATCAGTGACTGTTGTCGTTTCAGCTGGAGACGTGGTCGTTTCTGTGGTAATATCATTGCTTGTTGTAGTTTCAGCTGGAGACGTCGTCGTTTCTGTAGTTATATCACTGCTTGTTGTAGTTTCAGCTGAAGACGTCGTTGTTTCTGTAGTAATATCACTGTTTGTTGTAGTTTCAGCTGGAGACGTTGTCGTTTCTGTGGTAATGTCATTGCTTGTTGTAGTTTCAGCTGGAGACGACGTTGTTTCTGTAGTTATATCACTGCTTGTTGAAGTTTCAGCTGGGGACGTCGTCGTTTCTGTAGTTTTATCAGTGACTGCTGTGGTTTCAGCTGGAGACATCGTTGTTTTTGTAGTTATATCACTGCTTCTTGTAGTTTCAGCTGGAGACGTCGTCGTTTCTGTAGTAATATCACTGTTTGTTGTAGTTTCAGCTGGAGACGTTGTCGTTTCTGTGGTAATGTCATTGCTTGTTGTAGTTTCAGCTGGAGACGACGTTGTTTCTGTAGTTATATCACTGCTTGTTGAAGTTTCAGCTGGGGACGTCGTCGTTTCTGTAGTTTTATCAGTGACTGTTGTGGTTTCAGCTGAAGACGTCGTTGTTTCTGTAGTTATATCACTGCTTGTTGAAGTTTCAGCTGGGGACGTCGTTGTTTCTGTAGTTATATCACTGCCTGTTGTAGTTTCAGCTGGAGACGTCGTCGTTTCTGTAGTTTTATCAGTGACTGCTGTGGTTTCAGCTGGAGACATCGTTGTTTCTGTAGTTATATCACTGCTTGTTGAAGTTTCAGCTGGGGACGTCGTCGTTTCTGTAGTTTTATCAGTGACTGTTGTGGTTTCAGCTGGAGACGTCGTTGTTTCTGTAGTTATATCACTGCTTCTTGTAGTTTCAGCTGGAGACGTCGTCGTTTCTGTAGTCTTATCAGTGACTGTTGTCGTTTCAGCTGGAGGCGTCATCGTTTCTGTAGTTATATCACTGCTTGTTGAAGTTTCAGCTGGAGACGTCGTTGTTTCTGTAGTTATATCACTGCTTGTTGAAGTTTCAGCTGGAGACGTCGTTGTTTCTGTAGTTATATCACTGCTTGTTGAAGTTTCAGCTGGGGACTTCGTCGTTTCTGTAGTTTTATCAGTGACTGTTGTGGTTTCAGCTGGAGACGTCGTTGTTTCTGTAGTTATATCACTGCTTCTTGTAGTTTCAGCTGGAGGCGTCGTCGTTTCTGTAGTCTTATCAGTGACTGTTGTGGTTTCAGCTGGAGACGTCGTTGTTTCTGTAGTTATATCACTGCTTCTTGTAGTTTCAGCTGGAGACGTCGTCGTTTCTGTAGTCTTATCAGTGACTGTTGTCGTTTCAGCTGGAGGCGTCATCGTTTCTGTAGTTATATCACTGCTTGTTGAAGTTTCAGCTGGAGACGTCGTTGTTTCTGTAGTTATATCACTGCTTGTTGAAGTTTCAGCTGGAGACGTCGTTGTTTCTGTAGTTATATCACTGCTTGTTGAAGTTTCAGCTGGGGACTTCGTCGTTTCTGTAGTTTTATCAGTGACTGTTGTGGTTTCAGCTGGAGACGTCGTTGTTTCTGTAGTTATATCACTGCTTCTTGTAGTTTCAGCTGGAGGCGTCGTCGTTTCTGTAGTCTTATCAGTGACTGTTGTCGTTTCAGCTGGAGGCGTCATCGTTTCTGTAGTTATATCACTGCTTGTTGAAGTTTCAGCTGGAGACGTCGTTGTTTCTGTAGTTATATCACTGCTTGTTGAAGTTTCAGCTGGAGACGTCGTTGTTTCTGTAGTTATATCACTGCTTGTTGTAGTTTCAGCTGGAGACGTCGTCGTTTCTGTAGTTATATCACTGCTTCTTGTAGTTTCAGCTGGAGACGTCGTCGTTTCTGTAGTCTTATCAGTGACTGTTGTCGTTTCAGCTGGAGGCGTCATCGTTTCTGTAGTTATATCACTGCTTGTTGAAGTTTCAGCTGGAGACGTCGTTGTTTCTGTAGTTATATCACTGCTTGTTGAAGTTTCAGCTGGAGACGTCGTTGTTTCTGTAGTTATATCACTGCTTGTTGAAGTTTCAGCTGGGGACTTCGTCGTTTCTGTAGTTTTATCAGTGACTGTTGTGGTTTCAGCTGGAGACGTCGTTGTTTCTGTAGTTATATCACTGCTTCTTGTAGTTTCAGCTGGAGGCGTCGTCGTTTCTGTAGTCTTATCAGTGACTGTTGTCGTTTCAGCTGGAGGCGTCATCGTTTCTGTAGTTATATCACTGCTTGTTGAAGTTTCAGCTGGAGACGTCGTTGTTTCTGTAGTTATATCACTGCTTGTTGAAGTTTCAGCTGGAGACGTCGTTGTTTCTGTAGTTATATCACTGCTTGTTGTAGTTTCAGCTGGAGACGTCGTCGTTTCTGTAGTTATATCACTGCTTGTTGTAGTTTCAGCTGAAGACGTCGTTGTTTCTGTAGTTATATCACTGCTTCTTGTAGTTTCAGCTGGAGGCGTCGTCGTTTCTGTAGTCTTATCAGTGACTGTTGTCGTTTCAGCTGGAGGCGTCATCGTTTCTGTAGTTATATCACTGCTTGTTGAAGTTTCAGCTGGAGACGTCGTTGTTTCTGTAGTTATATCACTGCTTGTTGAAGTTTCAGCTGGAGACGTCGTTGTTTCTGTAGTTATATCACTGCTTGTTGTAGTTTCAGCTGGAGACGTCGTCGTTTCTGTAGTTATATCACTGCTTGTTGTAGTTTCAGCTGGAGACGTCGTTGTTTCTGTAGTTATATCACTGCTTGTTGAAGTTTCAGCTGGAGACGTCGTTGTTTCTGTAGTTATATCACTGCTTGTTGTAGTTTCAGCTGGAGACGTCGTCGTTTCTGTAGTTATATCACTGCTTGTTGAAGTTTCAGCTGGGGACGTCGTCGTTTCTGTAGTTTTATCAGTGACTGTTGTGGTTTCAGCTGGAGACGTCGTTGTTTCTGTAGTTATATCACTGCTTCTTGTAGTTTCAGCTGGAGACGTCGTCGTTTCTGTAGTCTTATCAGTGACTGTTGTCGTTTCAGCTGGAGGCGTCATCGTTTCTGTAGTTATATCACTGCTTGTTGAAGTTTCAGCTGGAGACGTCGCTGTTTCTGTAGTTATATCACTGCTTGTTGAAGTTTCAGCTGGAGACGTCGTTGTTTCTGTAGTTATATCACTGCTTGTTGTAGTTTCAGCTGGAGACGTCGTCGTTTCTGTAGTTATATCACTGCTTGTTGTAGTTTCAGCTGAAGACGTCGTTGTTTCTGTAGTTTTATCAGTGACTGTTGTGGTTTCAGCTGGAGACGTCGTTGTTTCTGTAGTTATATCACTGCTTGTTGTAGTTTCAGCTGGAGACGTCGTCGTTTCTGTAGTTTTATCAGTGACTGTTGTGGTTTCAGCTGGAGACGACGTTGTTTCTGTAGTTATATCACTGCTTGTTGAAGTTTCAGCTGGGGACGTCGTCGTTTCTGTAGTTTTATCAGTGACTGCTGTGGTTTCAGCTGGAGACATCGTTGTTTTTGTAGTTATATCACTGCTTCTTGTAGTTTCAGCTGGAGACGTCGTCGTTTCTGTAGTCTTACCAGTGACTAATGTCGTTTCAGCTGGAGGCGTCATCGTTTCTGTAGTTATATCACTGCTTGTTGTAGTTTCAGCTGAAGACGTCGTTGTTTCTGTAGTAATATCACTGTTTGTTGTAGTTTCAGCTGGAGACGTTGTCGTTTCTGTGGTAATATCATTGCTTGTTGTAGTTTCAGCTGGAGACGACGTTGTTTCTGTAGTTATATCACTGCTTGTTGAAGTTTCAGCTGGGGACGTCGTCGTTTCTGTAGTTTTATCAGTGACTGCTGTGGTTTCAGCTGGAGACATCGTTGTTTTTGTAGTTATATCACTGCTTCTTGTAGTTTCAGCTGGAGACGTCGTCGTTTCTGTAGTCTTACCAGTGACTAATGTCGTTTCAGCTGGAGGCGTCATCGTTTCTGTAGTTATATCACTGCTTGTTGTAGTTTCAGCTGGAGACGTCGTTGTTTCTGTAGTTTTATCAGTGACTGTTGTGGTTTCAGCTGGAGACGACATTGTTTCTGTAGTAATATCACTGTTTGTTGTAGTTTCAGCTGGAGACGTTGTCGTTTCTGTAGTAATATCATTGCTTGTTGTAGTTTCAGCTGGAGACGTCGTCGTTTCTGTAGTTTTATCTGTGCCTGTTGTGGTTTCAGCTGGAGACCTCGTTGTTTCTGTAGTTTTATCAGTGACTGTTGTCGTTTCAGCTGGAGACGTGGTCGTTTCTGTAGTTATATCACTGCTTGTTGTAGTTTCAGCTGGAGGCGTCATCGTTTCTGTAGTTATATCACTGCCTGTTGTAGTTTCAGCTGGAGACGTGGTAGTTTCTGTAGTTATATCACTGCTTGTTGTAGTTTCAGCTGGAGACGTCGTTGTTTCTGTAGTTATATCACTGCTTGTTGTAGTTTCAGCTGGAGACGTCGTCGTTTCTGTAGTTTTATCAGTGACTGTTGTGGTTTCAGCTGGAGACGTCGTCGTTTCTGTAGTTATATCACTGCCTGTTGTAGTTTCAGCTGGAGACGTGGTAGTTTCTGTAGTTATATCACTGCTTGTTGTAGTTTCAGCTGGAGACGTCGTCGTTTCTGTAGTTATATCACTGCTTGTTGTAGTTTCAGCTGGAGACGTCGTCGTTTCTGTAGTTTTATCAGTGACTGTTGTGGTTTCAGCTGGAGACGTCGTTGTTTCTGTAGTTATATCACTGCTTGTTGTAGTTTCAGCTGGAGACGTCGTCGTTTCTGTAGTTTTATCTGTGCCTGTTGTGGTTTCAGCTGGAGACGTCGTTGTTTCTGTAGTTATATCACTGCTTGTTGTAGTTTCAGCTGGAGACGTCGTCGTTTCTGTAGTTTTATCAGTGACTGTTGTGGTTTCAGCTGGAGACGTCGTTGTTTCTGTAGTTATATCACTGCTTGTTGTAGTTTCAGCTGGAGACGTCGTCGTTTCTGTAGTTTTATCTGTGCCTGTTGTGGTTTCAGCTGGAGACGTCGTTGTTTCTGTAGTTTTATCAGTGACTGTTGTCGTTTCAGCTGGAGACGTGGTCGTTTCTGTAGGTATATCACTGCTTGTTGTAGTTTCAGCTGGAGACGTTGTCGTTTCTGTGGTAATATCATTGCTTGTTGTAGTTTCAGCTGGAGACGTCGTCGTTTCTGTAGTTTTATCTGTGCCTGTTGTGGTTTCAGCTGGAGACCTCGTTGTTTCTGTAGTTTTATCAGTGACTGTTGTCGTTTCAGCTGGAGACGTGGTCGTTTCTGTAGTTATGTCACTGCTTGTTGTAGTTTCAGCTGGAGACGTTGTCGTTTCTGTGGTAATATCATTGCTTGTTGTAGTTTCAGCTGGAGACGTCGTCGTTTCTGTAGTTTTATCAGTGACTGTTGTGGTTTCAGCTGGAGACGTCGTTGTTTCTGTAGTTATATCACTGCTTGTTGTAGTTTCAGCTGGAGACGTCGTCGTTTCTGTAGTTTTATCTGTGCCTGTTGTGGTTTCAGCTGGAGACCTCGTTGTTTCTGTAGTTTTATCAGTGACTGTTGTCGTTTCAGCTGGAGACGTGGTCGTTTCTGTAGTTATATCACTGCTTGTTGTAGTTTCAGCTGGAGACGTTGTCGTTTCTGTGGTAATATCATTGCTTGTTGTAGTTTCAGCTGGAGACGTCGTCGTTTCTGTAGTTTTATCTGTGCCTGTTGTGGTTTCAGCTGGAGACGTCGTTGTTTCTGTAGTTATATCACTGCTTCTTGTAGTTTCAGCTGGAGACGTCGTAGTTTCTGTAGTTATATCACTGCTTGTTGTAGTTTCAGCTGGAGACGTCGTCGTTTCTGTAGTTTTATCAGTGACTGTTGTGGTTTCAGCTGGAGACGTGGTAGTTTCTGTAGTTATATCACTGCCTGTTGTAGTTTCAGCTGGAGACGTGGTAGTTTCTGTAGTTATATCACTGCTTGTTGTAGTTTCAGCTGGAGACGTCGTCGTTTCTGTAGTTATATCACTGCTTGTTGTAGTTTCAGCTGGAGACGTCGTCGTTTCTGTAGTTATATCACTGCTTGTTGTAGTTTCAGCTGGAGACGTGGTAGTTTCTGTAGTTATATCACTGCCTGTTGTAGTTTCAGCTGGAGACGTGGTAGTTTCTGTAGTTATATCACTGCCTGTTGTAGTTTCAGCTGGAGACGTGGTAGTTTCTGTAGTTATATCACTGCTTGTTGTTGTTTCAGCTGGAGACGTCGTCGTTTCTGTAGTTATATCACTGCCTGTTGTAGTTTCAGCTGGAGACGTGGTAGTTTCTGTAGTTATATCACTGCCTGTTGTAGTTTCAGCTGGAGACGTGGTAGTTTCTGTAGTTATATCACTGCCTGTTGTAGTTTCAGCTGGAGACGTGGTAGTTTCTGTAGTTATATCACTGCCTGTTGTAGTTTCAGCTGGAGACGTGGTAGTTTCTGTAGTTATATCACTGCTTGTTGTAGTTTCAGCTGGAGACGTCGTCGTTTCTGTAGTTATATCACTGCCTGTTGTAGTTTCAGCTGGAGACGTGGTAGTTTCTGTAGTTATATCACTGCTTGTTGTAGTTTCAGCTGGAGACGTCGTTGTTTCTGTAGTTATATCACTGCTTGTTGTAGTTTCAGCTGGAGACGTCGTCGTTTCTGTAGTTTTATCAGTGACTGTTGTGGTTTCAGCTGGAGACGTCGTCGTTTCTGTAGTTATATCACTGCCTGTTGTAGTTTCAGCTGGAGACGTGGTAGTTTCTGTAGTTATATCACTGCTTGTTGTAGTTTCAGCTGGAGACGTCGTCGTTTCTGTAGTTATATCACTGCTTGTTGTAGTTTCAGCTGGAGACGTGGTAGTTTCTGTAGTTATATCACTGCCTGTTGTAGTTTCAGCTGGAGACGTGGTAGTTTCTGTAGTTATATCACTGCTTATTGTAGTTTCAGCTGGAGACGTCGTTGTTTCTGTAGTTATATCACTGGTTGTTGTAGTTACAGCTGGAGACGTCGTTGTTTCTGTAGTAATATCACTGCTTGTTGTAGTTTCAGTGGGAGGCGTCGTCGTTTCTGTAGTTATATCACTGCTTGTTGTAGTTTCAGCTGGATACGTCGTCGTTTCTGTAGTAATATCACTAGTTGTTGTAGTTTCAGCTGGATACGTCGTCGTTTCTGTAGTAATATCACTAGTTGTTGTAGTTTCAGCTGGAGACGTCGTTGTTTCAGTTGATGGCGTTGATATTTCCGTTGTTCCAGTTGTAGGCGTCGATATTTCCGTTGTTTCAGTAGTCACTATCGTTGACTCAGTAGTTGACAAAGTTACATCAGTTGTCATCATAGAAGTTGTGGATATTGTAGTAATACCTGGAAGACATCTAAAAGTCCCTTTTATTAACTGAAATGTTTTTGATAACTGTTGCCTCTTACGTAGTGGTACCCACATCTGGGTCGCAATATGAATTCGCTTCACAAGTTAACACTCCACCAACTGTTATAGCATGATATCCCGGATTTATGCATATTTGAAATGTAGTTTCAGTTAAACAAACGACTGATTTAGATCCACAAATAGTGTTTGTAGGTTTTAATGTTGTAGTTGTGGGTACGGTCGTAGAACTCGTAACACATCTGAAATTGAGTTTAAAACTATCGGCAATTAGGTACACTTTCTTCGTACTTACGCTGTACTGCCCACATTAGCATCGCAATATGAATTTACCCCGCATGTTAAAGTACCCCCAATAGTGATGGCTTCTGATCCAGGATTTATACATATTTGGAATGTTGTTGAACTAAGGCATACAATAGATTTTGAACCACAAATTGCACCTTCTCCCAATCGAATCAATAGTAACTAAAAATTTCCAAATTATGTATTTAAAAAAAACCGAATATTTTAATAAAATACAAATAAAATGGGCCTCACTAACATGTTCAACACAATTTTTTTATATATTTAAGTTAATGTCCAAACAAAAAAATCTTTTTATATGTCGCAAAATTAATCCTTGTGAATACCATTTTTTTTATTACTTTGTGTTGTTAATACTTATTTACAATGAATCTTGCGTAATTCATATTTATATTCAGAACAATAAGTAACTCCGAGAACTATAATCTAATCATTACTCTGTATTGTTTCAGAATATGCCACTTGTCCTCTAAATGCTTTCAAATGCACAAACGGCAAATGTCTGGACAGTTCCTTGAAATGTGACCACAACAACGACTGCGGCGATAATTCCGATGAGGAAAATTGCAATAGACAGTCCACAAATCACACTTGCAGCCCCCAAGAATTTACTTGCACATCAAACACCTCAATTTGCGTGCCTCTACTTGCACGTTGCGATGGCATTAGCGATTGTCCCCATCATGAAGATGAGGCAAATTGCTCCTCTTGCCACATCGAAGATTTCACATGTGCCAACAAACGTTGCATTTCCTTGGAGTGGATTTGCGATCAAGTCAACGATTGTGGAGACAATTCCGATGAAACCGAGGCTCTTTGTTCAAAGAGCATAAATACAACATCTCATTCTTTCCATGCATGCACAGACGAGTTCCGATGCAGCAATGGTGACTGTATTGGATACAAGAAAGTCTGCGATGGAAGACACGATTGTTACGATGGATCGGATGAAGGTGGACGTTGTACCGACGGTTGTAAAGCGAATAGCAATCCATGTCATCACGAATGTCAAAACACACCCTCTGGTCCGATTTGTAATTGTCGTAGTGGATATAAATTGGCTGGCGATGGACATCGGTGCTTAGATGTGGATGAATGCAAGATGGATCCTCCAATGTGTAGTCAACTGTGCTTTAATCGTGAGGGTAACTTCACGTGCGACTGTTTCCATGGTTTTCTCTTAAGGTAAACTATGAAATCAACAATGACTTGTGTTGTAACTGTTTAATTTCAGGTCGGATAGGAAGAGTTGCAAAGCGGAAGGAAGAGCAGTCTCCATGATTTTCACATTAAACAATCAAATTCGCATGTTGAATCCACAAACAAATCTCTTAAGTGTGTTGTATAACGAGGATTCACCATCAATAACTGGTTTAAGTGTTCACTACAAGGCGAACTTGGCGTATTTCACCATGCAAAAGTCAGGAACGATTCATCGACTGAACATCAACACTGCAGAGCATTCGTTTATGGAGCATGTTGGAAAACCGCAAAAGATCTCAATTGAATGGTCAACGGGAAATATTTATTACGTTGATGATGGCTCGAAGTCGATAAGTGTATGTGGTTTTGATGAGAAAGGATGTGCCAAATTGATTGATATCGATATGAATATGAGTGTTGGTGATTTGGTTGTGGATTCCGTTAACAAAGTATTATTCTATTCAGTGACCAGTTGGTGGGTGTTCAAATCGCCAAGTTCGATTATCTACAAGACAAATTTGGATGGTAATGGAAAACAGGAACTGGTTAAGAGTATGTTGGGGTATGTGACAGGAATTACGTTGGATATTAACAAACAGATCGTATACTACGTGGACCAGCATCAAGATAGGATCATGCGGGTTTCTTACAGTGGTTTAGGGAACACTATGGTGTTTGATAATGTGATGAGACCGTTGAGTGTGGGATTCTTTGAGGATCGGTTGATGTATTTGACTAGTTATGGAATGATGTACAAATGCAAGTTGTACGAACAACGTGAATGTGAATCATTTAGAATGCAAACGTATAGTAATGAAATGTTTGTTTTGGTACAACAGTCACTGCAGCCTCACGTGGAAAATGTTTGTGCAAGTCACAATTGCTCGCATATTTGTATACCGAAGTTGAAGGGCGGATTTAAGTGTTTATGTGAAGACGGGAATGTGATTACACACAAGGACCAATGTGAAACGAATGGAATGTCGATTAAGAAGCCGGTATTTTTCCGCAATGAGGGTAAATTGAGTGAAAGTCATGCGGGAATTGTGGCAGCGGTTTTGGTGTGTTTGGTGGTGTTTGTGGTTGGTTTAGCGTCTTTCGTGCTGATGAGACGGAGAAATAAAGGAAAGTTCAACGTTAGGTGAGTGAAGAATTTTTTTTTGTCGGATTTGAACTTTACGGTTTGTTCTTTTTTTAGTATGAGATTCCATAATCCCATATATAATCAACAAATAAACGATGAGACTGATATAAATGCGCCCATTTTACAGCCAGGGCAACATGAATATTTAAATCCTCATTTCGGAAGTTCCGCTGGACCAGATGATTTGTTAAGGTCCAAATGAGTCTATATAAGTAATTAAGGATTTTTAGTTGTTTCGTCTAATGTTATATTGTCAGTTTATCTGTATGTGTTTTTTATGATGTAAAAAATATTTGTTTTAAGAAAATAATTACCTACAGTTTTATACGATTTAAATTTTTTTATTGTTGTTTAATGTTTATGTACATTTAATTTAGATTATTGTTATACTGTATACATAAACATTTATATAAAACTACATTTATATTATATTTATTCTAATAAATTTTTTATTATTATATGTTGCATATCATTTTAACGCATTTCTGTTCACTTACAGAATATCCTTCGTTTTTGTCGCATGATTCCAGTGACATTTTATAGGAAAAGGCTAATGCTGGCCTGTAACATTTGTAGTACTTCGAGCAATACAAAGTGCCATTTTCATCCACGTAGGGGTAGTTTCCCTTTGTTTCCTTGTTGCATTTTTCAGGTAATTGGGGAATAACTGGAAAAGAATCAAACATTGATGCAAGGGGAAAAGTTTTAAATTCAAAAGAGAGTACCGAAACCTGTAGTAGTTCTGGATGTAGAAGAAGTGATTACAGAGTTGTCTTGAGTTACAGTCATAGGTATGGAAGAAGATATTTCATGGAGTTCTGAAGTGGTGGTTAGCGGAGTTGGACTGGATGGAATCAAAGTACTGAGTATAGAAGTGGTTACAGAATTTTCTTCAGTTACAGTCGTAGGTGTCGTGCTAGACGACAATAACATGGTGGAAGAAGATATTTCATGGTCTTCTGAAGTGGTGGTTAGCGGAGTTGGACTTGAGGGAAACAAAACACTGGGTGTAGAAGAAGTGGTTAAAGAATTTTCTTCTGTTACAGTCGTAGGTGTCGTACTAGACAATAACATGGTGGAAGAAGTTATTTCAAGGACTTCTGAAGTTGTGGTTAGCGGACTTAAACTAGATGGAAACGGAGTACTGGGTGTAGTAGAAGTGGTTAAAGAGTTTTCTTCGGTTATTGTCGAAGGTGTCGTAGTTGACGTCAGTAATACAGTGGGAGAAGACATTTCAAGGGGTTCTGATGTTGTTGACGTTAATGTAGTTGGACTAGGTAGGAAAGTAGTACTGGATATTGTAGAAGAAACTACTTCTGCAAGGGATGAAAACAGAATTATATAGGTGAGAAATTTTTAGAAAAAAAATAAGGGCATTTTAATGAATGTTGGTTTAAGGTATCAGTGTATTTGTGTTTATGTAGACTCACTATTACCTATAGTTGGAGCCTCGGTTGGAGCTGTGGTGGTTGTTGTTGTAGGTTCCGTGGTTGTAGTAGGCAATTGGTCTTCAGGAATACACCTAAAATCAGATGAATTTTCATTTTTTAGTTTATCAATTTCATTAATCCCTGTACATACGAAAACTTTCCAATTTCTTCAGAGCAAACAAATCCTGGATAACAATAATGAGGAGAACCAACAAGCATTGTTCTTCCAAACCAATTTATGCACATACGAAAACTGTCTTTACTTTCGCATTGTATATATTTTCGACCGCATTTGGTGTCGCCGTGTATGGAAACCACCCCCAGGGCGAGTATGGTCTAAGAATTCATAAAATTCGAACTGTTGACAAATATCATGTATACTATTTATATACCTACCAGGAAAATTACAAGCTTTTGCATTGTGTTTCTATGAACTAAATAATAAGACAGATTTATCTTGTTTTTATATATTAATTCGGATCTTTATTGCGTATTTTATAACAGTCATTTAAATTGTAACTAGTTTACGAGTATTTATTTAGTAAACAATTCTCTTTAAGGTACTTTACAAATTTTCTGGAAAAAGAATATGACTGTAATTAATTCATTTGTAATTTGGAATTTCGCACCTTTCAATTCTGAGTGGAACATTCAAATTTTTTATGTACACAATTGTATGTGTACCTATTACTGTTTACTGTACTGTAAATGTTTTATTTTAGATCAGGATGTGGTTTCAGAATGAAGCAATTGAATTACAATTTAATGAAAAATGCTTGTAATTATATTTCCTTTTAATTCAATGGGGATGTAGTCTTAATTTTTAAGGTCTTCCGTACCTTCCAATGGAGAGAGTATTTAAATTGTTTTATTTTCTGTCTGACTAACATTTGAAATGATTCACGATTTGAATAAGTGTTAAACAGTCTTGAATAGAATACGATCAGTCGTTCACAGAAATGGGGTGATCATAGTTTGTATTTCGATGGGTATATAAGATGTTAGATTTGCAGTTGGAAATTCAGAAAGTAAAAGTCTATAACAGTGCAATATGGACAAAATGACAGTAAGTGTTTTTATTATTGTATTACATTTTTCACATAATATTTAAACTGTTAGATCATCTTCGTAATCCTTGCGATTACGACTATCATAAACTGCAGTCCCACTTTTCCACAAAGCATCACAGAAAAGCCCGAAGATGATGTGGTATTAACAGATACTGTAGTTCCTGTAAGCGGATTTAAAGATCTGGATAGAATCGACCCAAATGAGAGCATGATGGCATCAAATGCCGTCGTTTTTAGGCCTCTATTTGCCTATAGGAAAATTCAAGAACGACGAAGACGAATTGAAGTTCCACGATATCAATACCGATATCCAACATATTATTCATATTCACCGTATTCCTCGTACTAAAGCAGCATGTTATCTATTTATTTATTTATTTAATTTATTTAAAACTTTGTTTACACTTTTTTTAATCACATATACAAAGTAAAGTGCATTTTCTTTTTTAACAATAAAAAATGTTATTGCTAATTTATTTACTTATTTAAATAAACCAGTTTCTTTTAGAAACTGTCTCTGCTGTTAATTACCGTTGAGGAACTTCTTATTCAAATTTCGCCTCTCATTGGTATAAAAAGAAAAAAGTAAAAAGAAAATCAATTAAATCATATTTACATGAGATAACTGTGTTTGCAGCAATGGTCATCAAGAGATTAACTTTGGTGAGTAATACATAAAAATACCGAAATTGTTCTTAAATATGATTTTTTTTATAGCTTTTGGTTGCTGTTAGTAGTATTGTTATCATTTGTGCAAAAACGATCTCTTTAACTCCAAAAGAAAATAATATTAAACAAACTGACACCAAAATTAGTGAATCAAATAATTCCACAAATGAAGAGGATGAAATTATGTTAACAGATGCATTCGTTTTTAAACCGTACTTTGGTCTTCGAAGAAATGTGGCACATAGAAAAAGAGTTCAACATCCCTTATTAAGAAGACACTTTCATTATAAACGTCCAGTGTATTTAAGGTACTACCCTTATTATTATAATTACTATTATTTATAATATGTATATGTTTCGTATACTATTACAATATTTATTTATTTAAAAAAAGTACTGGTTGAATAAATATAGACTCATTAAAAGTTTTATTGTTTATTCTAATAAATAAATAACTAGATTATTACAAATTTAAAGACAGGAAATTTTGAACATTCCTTATCTAAAAAACGCTGGCACAGGATTAAATCGTTTTCGACTATTCGGATTTACATTCGTAGATTTCTTATTCCCTTTGACTCTCGTCTGACTCTGAGTTGGAGTTTGGAATTGAAATCGTTGAAACGTGATTCGACTATTTGGATTTACGTACTGAGAAAATCTGTTACCAGTATAATAGGGAACCCTAATTCCGTAATTGTAATTCTGTGGTACTTGACGTCTTTCTCTGCTCTGATGAGGATTTCTTACAAAGTACTTCAAAAAATGACGAGTAAATGGATCCCCACGAAAATAACGTTGAAGTCGATGTAGCCGTCTGTAATACAATGAATTTTCATCGTTGGATCTTTCCCTGGAGTAATAATCGTCATCCTGACACTCGGCCACAATTACATAGGCACAAACTAATAACAGTATTTTTAATAAATTCTGTAACAAATCATGCAAGTGTTACACATATTTGAATTATAAAATTTACATTTTCTCTTACCATCTTTGCAAATACAACTAACGGACCACTCAAAACTAGTTATTCCCAAACAGTTTACCACCTTATATGCAGATTCTTCTTGTACGTAATTATAATTATTGATTCTATTAATATTTACACTTTATTAGACCCCTTGTCACAAAACGTATAATACTGAAGAGTACCGTATATCACATTGTCTCGTTTGTGGTTTCTAATATGATTGCTAATTAGTGAATAATTAAAGGACAATGGGATTTCTCGTTAACAAATAACAATTTCAAACAGTTTCATTAAGTAATTTTCCAATTTATTTACACTTAACGTTGTATATTATTTAACATCTAATAAGCTCACTTAGTTGAAACTCTGGTGCGCTTATTCCACGAGAAATTAATACCGTACGACTTTGGTTTAAATGGCCTCTCATGTGAACTAGTCTGGACATAGTATTCCCAACCGTTCTTCTCGCAGTATTCCACAGCTTCGTCTTTAGTGGAGAATTGCACTTTCATGTTCGACAGTGGATCGCCTCTGAAAAAATGTTTATTAACATAAAGCAAACGAAACAAGGTAATAGAGTTACGTTGAACACCAGCCCATTAAGGGATTCTCCCATCGTTCCTGTGTATTAAAATCTAACTCCCAATGGCCAATATTGTTTGTCCCACTTTGCATAGCGTTCTTAGGTGGTTCGTAAATACGCACACGTCTGGTTTTGAACTGTTCCTCTGGTATACCAGAAATTGGTGCTACAACTGTCTGAAACAGCAAGGTTCTTTTTATCACAGGAACCTCGATGTGAGTAGTGCACTTACAGGTCCTTCCACAGTGATATAACTTTGCATTTTCTGTTTGTGTTCTCCTTCTTCAGGGTTTAATAAAGCAATATCATTCTTTATTTGTGGAGCCTCTTTTTGTTGGATTGCTTTGGAAATATCATCGGACTGCAGGGCTGTTGTAGTTGAAATTGACTGCACCCCCCTTGATATATTCGAATTACAGTTTAGGATATTAATGTTAAAATAGGTCTTACCATTTAGGTAGGATGCATTTGGACAAAGCTCTTGTTTTTAGTAATAATGATGCCATTTGGTCTATTACAAAAATTACATAAACACAGTGTTTGATTGACAATTGACACTTTGACAGATTGTGTTTTAGTGGGTTGCCTATTTTCCGGGGTTCGTATCTCAGCCAGAGATATAGAGTAGGGGAGATAAAACTTCAACCTGCGCGAACGGGCAGAAATTGAAGCCCTCCATTTTCTGCACTACAGACCGGCAACCTCTTAGTGAGGCACTAAAACATCACCTAAAATAATTATTTTTTAGCGGAATAATTTAAAATAGGGTTAATAATGTCTATATCTATATCATAAAAAAATCATATATTAAACAACAAACAAATATTAAACACAATTTTTTATGGTCTTTCATGTATAACTTACCAATGAAGAGAAATATTTAGTTTCGGAAATTTTCTATTATTTTTATAATGTTTGGCTTGACACACAGCCATTTCTTCGTCCTTAAACACAACACAAGTTACTTAAACACAACAATAAAAGTAAACACCTTTAAATTTCACCTGTTGATCTGTCAAAATAAACTGAGGAATGTTAGGTTATTACTGCAGTAGTGCAGAAAATGGCTGACATTATGCCGTCTCCCAAAATTTGGATGCGCACTCGTCGATGCTGGTTCTCCCTACTCTACTTCTCTGATCTCAGCTAGAACTTCTATATTCTAAGCGGCAAATTTGAATTTTTGTACATGAAAAACTCATGAAAACTATAACGTTTTATTGGGACTTATAAAAAAACATTTACATAATTAACTAGCTTCTTGCGAGCCTTCTTCATCATTTTTTTCAACTGGCTTTCTGTACTGCGTACATTCAGGATATTGATCTGCCAAGAAACTTCTTATTTCTCCATATTCAGCAATTAAATGATGCTTCATTTTTGGCTGATTGCGTAATTGTTCCTGTCGTTTCAGATAACGTTCGTACGATTTATAAGTAGAATAAAATGGTGGGAACTTTTTCTTTTTCAATACAACTTTACCATCGAAACAATACTGAGTAAAGTCCAGTATTTCATCTTTAGGAATTTCCTCCTGCTTCTTACAGACCTCTGGGGAGCCGATTACTGTTGGGAAAAAGTCATTTTCTTCTGAAAATTCCACTACATGCAACCCTTTCTCCTCTGCAATTTCTTTGTGTGACTTTTGTTTTAGCAACCCTAAGAAAAATGCTTTTGTAATGTGACCAACATTCGTGGAGCCCTCAACTTTCGCATAAATGTCTTTAATTCCGACTGTTTCACAGATTGTTTTAATGGCTCTATGACAAACGAGTCCATGCCCTTTTGGTCTTTGGAACACAAACATTTTTGTAGCGCCAAAGGCACTGTAGAAATCATGGCAAACTGAAAAAGTTCTCATATTACAAAGGAAACGATACAAATGTTTGCATTTTACTTGTATGATTCCTAAATAAATTGACATGTATAAGTTTCTGTGCAGCACGATTTTTCGCTTTTCTCACAGCAGTTTTTCCATCTTGCGCTTTTCCCAGAGCAAAACCGCCAAGACCCATTTTATTACCCGTTACAGCAAGGACAGAATGCTGACGTTTCCGTCCATAATTCGCGGTCATATTGAAAACGATTTTCGATTCGAGGACCTTTGTATCAAATCCATCAAAGTTTTCTACAACAAATTTTTTATGGAGTTGTAAAATAAAAAAAATTATGATTCTCTGGTACCCTCTAAAACTGGATCTGGAGGACCAATGCTTCTACCGGGTATCTTTCCACCCGACCATCCTCTTTCGAAGGGATTCAATTTTGGTCGTCTAAGAACACCCATTTTATCACGTAGTTCTATCAATTTCTTTTCCCGATCTGGATCCTCAGGTAACTGATGTTGCTCCATCAACTCTTTACCTCTTATTATAGGTGTATTAAGACCCGGCCATTGAATATTAGCTTTACCAACACCAATAACTTGGCCCCGATTCAAGTCCTTTATGTTTTTCTTGGATATTGTTTTTCCTCGACCTCGTTTCTTACCAGCATTACTTACAGATGTAATTGCTTTCCATAGTTGCTCAGCAGGAGCTGAAAATTTATTATTTCCTACAAATATTCCATTTTAGGTTAGATATGTACCTTTATTGAAAAAGTTTGTGTTCCTAGTTGAATTAGTGAATAACACTTGATTAATGGGAAGGCCATTTTGCAGGGGCTTTATTAATGTATGAGTAATTTTACATCTTGAATTAATAACTAGTTTTTGAAATGTATTTATCACATTTAACATTTGGTTAGCCATTATAGGTTAGGAAGTGTCAAAATTGCTCTATCTAACTAGTGTTACCAGAATTGTTTGATAGGGAACTGCATCTGTGTTGAAAATGGGATAAAAGATGGTGACACTATGTTCAGAACACGTGGAGCACCATTAATTTTGGATATTGCGATCAAAACTTCTTAACAAGACTTCTTAATTGTTATACTATTGTTTAATTAAAATAATGTTTAATTAACGATGACCAGGGTAAGCACAACATCACAGTATATAAATTAACCCGCTCAACTCAAATCCTTTATTTTTATATACTTGCATAGTTATTATTTCAGTTTTTACAATTTGCAGAAGCATTTTTTGATTCTCTATTGTCTAAAAAACTCTGTTAATTAACAGACAACCCTTTGAATCCCCACTAGAAAAAAAGAATGTACCAACATCCATTGAGTACTCCACATTATTACAACCCAATGGCTATGAATAACCACCCATTGTAGGACGTATCCGTAACAAAACTAATCGTGTTCGACAGCCGGTGTTGTAAATAAGGGAAAAATAGCATTTTAAAAACGATTTGTAAAGGAAACGATGGGATTATTAGATAAGCAACACAAAACTGTCATCATATGTTGCATATTATTTATTCGAATAAACAGAATGGAAATCGGTAATCGTGTGTGATATTTATGAGGCCAAAATGCCTAAACAGTTTTAAATGTTGATTTTACAGGCAGATTAAAACACTTCAAACTTTCAATATTCACTCCATTCACCACCCGAAGATTTTCTCCGATGAACCGCTCTCTATTTGCCGTTTCAATTCCCATTTCGATTCAACCTTTAATATTTAACGTATTCATACATGAGTTATCCAACATTCCACCCCCCAATTATGAGCTATTACGTGAAAAATGGCAGTATTGATGTCTTAGAAAATCAGGCACAGCATTGTACAAAAGCTGAATGGAATTGAACCCATAATTAAAGGAATTCAATGGGCACATTCAAGAAGAAAACCAATAAATGGGTAATACACTGCACTTAGCCAATATAATGCAACACTTTACCTACAACTTTTACCATAAACACCATAATTACTTCCTGTTCCTTTCAGATTGCATTTGTAAAAGATAAAGAGTCTTTCAGCACTCTCCGAACCAGAAGTGAAATATTGAATCATTATGAAAATTTACATATACCTACACACAGGGTAAAATTTCTCTATTACCTATTAGATGTGTGAGTGCACAATGTTTAGTGTCCGTCGACTTAAGTACACTTAGTTGATAGTGAATGGCGGACCTTTGATTGAGTGCTAAACGAATTGACCGCGCTGGCTTGCAACCCTTCATATCATTTGAGATCTCTTCATATCCGGCCGTCTCTAGAGAGGCCCATTACTATCCATTCAAGCCTCGTTCAAATAAACTGTTTCGCGACAACAATTGGCATGTGCTAAATTCGTAATGTTTCTTAATTTATTCAAGGCGTTCAATTTATCTAGTCCAAAAACCCCCATTTGACAATTCCATTAAAAATATACGAATGTGTATGATTTTTCCGAAAAAAAAGCAACAGACCAAAATGCAGAAATTAAATAAAAGAACTTTTTTTGGAGTACACTCCAACCTCAAATCAATATGCCCAATAAAACGATATAAATATACAATATCGGAGTGTAGAGCGAACCCCCTCTTAAATAAGTTTGAGAGCTTCTACAATAGGTCGATGAGTTGGGCGGAGAAGAAGCCGTTTAAGAGGCAGAGGAATTTGTGTCCAGTGCCCGATTGCAGCAAGAACACGACCAAATAGCGCCTAGTATGGAAATCGACCATCCATTGACGATTCCACAAGTTCCAGAGTCGCTTGGCCGAAGAACCGTGCCACCGTGCCGCCCTAGCAAAGGTAACCCCACGTCGGATAGGCTGTGCCCCGTCGAAGGCGTGACCAGCGCTAACTCGAGTACCCAGAATGCAGTTGAGCCTAAGCAGAAGTGCCATGTACACTTTGAGGGCACTCTAAGAGTACGCTTAGGCAAGTTAAGCGCACTTCGCCGTTAAAGAGTCTTACATCAAGTGTGCTTTAAAGAGTGCTATAGCTCGATCACTGATTTATTTATATAGTTAGTCAGTTTGTTTATTGAATTCGGATATCGAATTGAGCGGAAGTGGAAAAGTGGAAGAACGCGTCGGTCTTTTGCACTTCTTCACTTGTGTATTTGTGTTATTACGAATAATTGTCGAATCTATATGTGTGTTCGTTCTTTTTTCCTCGCTTAATTCACTTTTCTATCATGTTGGATTGTGAAGTATACTGAAAAATCAACGACGCGATTTATTTTTGTACCAATTCGATCTGCTGATTGAAATTGTGCGTTTTTTTTGTGTGCCCAACTGCCTAGTATAATTCGGAATAAACAACAAAAGCAAAGCGCCATTTTCTATTCTGTGCTGGTAAATAAATAAAAAGTGGTCCTGGAGTCGATGTCTGCGGGTGCTAGCTACGGGGAAGGTCCCGTAGTGTCGGACCGCACCGACCTGCATGGTCTCCTACCGGAGCTAAATGGCGTCGAATTGGCTATGAGTTTGAGTCCCAAACACCAGCAACAAGGTGGACCGCAAGTTTTAAGCCATTTACAACAATTACACCATTCTACCCCCTTTAGTGTCACTGACATTCTAAGTCCCATCGAGGAATCGTACAGGAAATTGGAGTTGGCCACGAATCCGCCGTCGCCGTACAGGTATAAAACCATACGGTAAAAAACTGTTAATAAATCGACACTAGTGCGTTCCTTTTTGTGTTTTCAGGTCCACATCGAGTGGAAGTAGCATAAATTCACCGGGAACGGTGGGCACATTGCCGTCAGTAAGCGGCGGTTGCACCATGAACAACAGTTATCCAGTAATGGGCCAATTTGGCGGCAGCCAATATTGTCCGGCTTCGGATAATTTGGCATTGACACCACATTATTCGTCTGGATGGTATCAGAGTTCAGCGGCGGATCCGCGATTCGCAAGTAAGTGTATAAAGATCGAATTTCAAGGGAGAAAGAGAGGAAACGGATAGTTCCAATCTAGGTGTTAGGTTTATGTGTTAGTGGAGGGCGGTTTAATACTTTTTGTAGTTAAAGTAGCACGGTCCCAAGATCACATTTCTAAAGGGTACACAATATGTGTGTGTGTGCCCAGCCCCATTATACCACATAATACGAGATGGATATTTTACAAGTAAAGTGCCACGATCGATTACATTCTCCGGTACACCCACTAGAGGATTCCTTACATATTTTGTTTGGGGAATGCTTGTTTCCGCATTTTGGGAAATAGCAAAGATGAAATTCTGTATTTTGTGTGTGATCGATAATTATGATTAAAACCCCTTTTCATTGAACAAGACAAGCACCTATTTATGCCCATTGTTTACCTAAGAATATTTAAGTCTATTGTTCCGTTTGGTTTGTTTAAAAGGATTGTGTTTATTGTATTCACATTTAACAGTTTTGACGTGGAAAGTAAATAAGCGAATAGCGTAGTGTGTATTTACGATGTGATTTCCATTTCGGAATATCATTTTCGTGTACCTACAATATGCTATAACACGTATAAAATGATATTACAAGGATATCGATGTGTAAACAGGAAGAGGAAGATGATTGATGCGATGCATAATAGAATCTTGGATATAATGTTCGAGGATATACGGGCACCCACACTGTTTTTATTGTAGAAATCAAATCGTGGGTGTTTTTTTTTTGCAAATTAGATCGATTTTTCCCCTGAAATAGAGCCATTAAAAGTTCTTTTTCGCATAAGTGGATGTTAAAAGTTGAACCATCAGTAGAAAAGCGGTAAACATACTTGAAGAATAGAAACACACAATTCTCATTAAGTAATCGGAAAAAAATATTTGTTTCTCATTAGCAATATGTCGTTTTCAAAGTAAATATGGACACAATTACAGAAAATGCTACCGTAACTACCATATACCCACTTTTAAAGCGTATTTACCAAGAAATATATGTAAGCAAACACTACATTCTAATTTTTGTAGAGAAGCAATAACTCAACGTTTGTAAAGAGGTTTATTCGTTTATTGTTGGATTTTCTACATTTTGTATAAGCAAATGTGATTGCATATATATGGGGAATGGTTTTTAAAGGTAACTTGAAAAGAGTTGGAAATTTAACGAAACGAGATAGACGGAGGGAATATATATTGTATGTGTTATATGAGTTTATTCAGTGGAGTAATGTTGGAATGGAATTGTGTGTGTGTTCATCAACATTCGACGACCAATGTTGTATATGGCTGCCTCTAACTGACAGCCCAGTAAATACACTAAAGTCTCATTTTGTTGACACAGCACTCGAAATCCAATGACAATACAGTAGCTGACGAACGGCGGGACCCACCGCTCAGGACTACTATATAATATAGGAACCCTCCACCTAAGCAAAGTGCTTCTCTTCTACACTCAACAAATATTAACGAATATGTAATTACTTTGCTATACCAGCAAATGTACTTCGAGATGCGGAAAATCGCATATATGCGAGATGGATTTTTAAACTGTGCACTTTAAGCATATTTTTCCTCTCCCTTTAAATCGTATATGGACGCAACTGAAAATCCACGAATATTACAGTACTTTTTCAGCCCCTAAATATCGTCAATTTTACAGTGTGCCTTATATAAATATTTATTCTGTAAATGTTCCCGTGTGTCCATATTTATAATATGAATAAAAGTGGGACGCGCTCCCCCTTAAATATTGCTTTTAAATTCGCATACAAAAGAGAGCGCGTATATGTTGCGGATTATTCAATCTTGTAGCGATTCTATTTCGATTTGGAAAATAAAAAATGTGTCGTTTTTGTTTCAGTTTCAAGATTGATGGGCAGTACAGCGGCATCAGCAAATATGGGCCATAGTTTGAATAGCGGAATGCCCGGTTTGGGTGCATGCGCCGTGCCAGATGCGAAACCAATGCAATTTCCCTTGGCCCAACGCAGGAAGAGGAGGGTCCTTTTTACGCAGGCACAGGTATTAAGTTCTATATACACACAGTTAATCAAGTTCTGAAAGTTTTCGTGCCCCCACCACAAATCGGACCGATTTCAGCCTATCAGAAGTGGTGGCTTTCCATGCAATTCGGGAAATATTTCCGGTTAAAATACGCGTTTACTGTTCCTACAATCCGACGGATAGAATTTCGATTGAAAAATGCAAAGTTGTGAGATTAAGTTTTGGGTTTGTTTCTAGGTGTACGAGTTGGAGAGGCGATTTAAGCAGCAAAAGTATCTTTCAGCGCCGGAACGGGAACATTTAGCGTCGCTCATTCATCTCACACCGACGCAGGTGAGTCAAATTGGAAATTATCGATGTATTCGCATTGTTTTCGAACGTTGGTTGTATTAACATAATCCCATAAGGGCTGTTTGGAAAGTGTTTGTGTTAAAGAAGGGTGTTTTGCGATAATCCAAGATTATAACGCTTAAATTGTCAACCAAACTCTCGGGTTTTTTGTACTGCAATAATCCCTATAGCTTTAATATCCCATTTTCGAATAATCAACTGTTTCTGACACACTGATGTTTGTCTAGTTCAGAAGGACACCATTTTGTCTTTCCAAATGATTAATTTTTACACCCCACAAATGATGACACTGTAAATCAACCACCAACCAATTTACTTGCGCACACATTTTCTAGTTTAAATAAGTAATTGTTGCCAAACGAGTTGCAACCCTGTGACGATGATGCGTGCATCAATAAATCTTTTCATCACGTCGACCATCTACTGCTTTTTATAGCTAGCCCCCTGAAAATTAGTTTGTTTTTTGTCATCTGGAGGGATGGACCGAACCACTTTATGTATACAATAAATTGAAAATGTGTACGCTCGTCTAGGCCAATTCAAATGATGATTGCTTTTATAATCGGACCCCTGATGGACCTATAGCCAGCCATTTAACACTACATAGTATCAAATATTGTTATCCATTTTGTTGCAATCGAGCAGATTTTCAAGTGTTCCAAACCAGCTGTTGGATTTTTGGTTGAAATCGCGCAATTTTTCAACGTCTAATTTTAATTACAGAAAAGAAAACTATATTTAATGGTCAGACGGGAATTGGAATAAAGCTTGTTAAAGAAAGAGAGTGGGGTTGATGTGGGTGCGATGTGTATTCGCTTGGGTGCTTCTATTCAAACCGAAATGTAAATATAAAATTCTCAAAAACCAACTATCGGACAAGTGCATCAAAAAACCACTATATAAAGAGGCCAGAGACCACATTTTGATGAGGTGCGGTGGTGGCGATTCGAAAATATTCCTTTGAATGAGTCGCCCCGTCGCATAAAAAGATTTCTGGCCTTCTTTTATGTGGCAATGGAAGAGTTTTTTCTTCTCTCTTTGGGTGTTATTATTCGAATTTTGGGGGTTGTATATAAATTTGCAGAAGGAAGCATGCTGGGTTGATTCTATTCAAATCAATTGTGTGTAATGGCTAAATGATTGGAAAATTACAGACCAATTTTTCCGCTGTAAAGACATGTAGTCAGTTAGGAATAAAAGCGCGGAGCCATTAAACAAGTATAAGAAAAAAGAAAAACATAAAGAAAGTGGTAACGTGTTGAGAAGGTGGCTGTCATGTTACGCATACCTAATAGAAATGAAGAATTGTGTCAACATTTGAAGAGTTCTTGATTAGATGGTCGCTACTTGCATTCTAAATATACTCTCCAAGTGTGTTTATAGACATTAATTACTCTTTTACATGAAGAAAAATGTGAACATACATGTAACCGCCGTTAGGGGGTTGGTTATTCTTGAATAAACTTTGTGACCCAACAGCGGGTTGTCTGGATTAATATTTTTGCAATTGTTGTTACAGGTGAAGATCTGGTTCCAAAATCACAGGTACAAGTGTAAAAGACAAGCGAAAGAGAAAGCAATGGCAGAACAGAATCAACATAACCAGGTAAAATTCCAGCTTTTGATTTGGATTTTTTGTTTTCTGTTGGGGGGAATAAGTATGAAATTGGTGTTGATAATGATGATGTGTGTGTAATGTACGCGGTCAGGGTAACGATTCTTCTTCATTCTTCACCTCCACCTACCTTGAATAATCCTATAATAACAACAACAAGACATTCATTCATGTGCATTGGAGACCCCCTGGATCCGGCAATATACAATGAGTGCTATTGTAGCGAACAGGACACCGTAATCTTGTTACATTCTTCATTCACGATCAGAGAGTGAGGTGATCGGATTGAAGAGTTAAATAATTTTAATTTGAGCAGAAGAGCAAAATTGAATCGTTTTAGTAAAGAAGAACAAATGAAAGTGAATACGAAAGAAGAAATTTCGTGTGCATGTTTATTTTGTGTTTATAAAAAGAATGGTATAGGGACATTTCGTGTTCGACGAATACCTTTACGTTTTATTTATTTAAGAAGTGTATTTACACAAGGCTAAGGAAAAGTAAGCACACAAATGCTGATGGCTTAACATGTAGGTGACATGGTCCGTGTTTGTCCAATAATTCCCCACTGGACATTGGAGAAGAGAGAATGGTGGAGTGGCCGTGACAGTTTGGAAGCCTGCAGGGCCTCGGATTGCAAAATTTCAGTTTTACAGGTGGACGAGTAAATTGTAAAAGAGAATTTAACGATTTATATAAAAAGACAATGGGCTGCAATCAATGTACAACAAGAGAAAAGAAATTGTGGTTGTGCGGAAAGTTTTCTCGTTCAGGGGGTCGCTTTTCTGTTCAGTCTATGCTAAGGGTCATGACGTGGCCACTTGAAAATGCGTGTGTTTTCAAGAGGTCTGCGTAACTGCTGCTATGCTTTCCACCCTCATATATATAGAATGGGTTCGTTCTCTATACAAACACCAAAACTGCGTATGTTGTATGTGTTGATGTGTAAAAATCCCTTGGAAAAATCCATCAGCACAAATTGTCTGTGTGTCTATGTTTGTGTGTGGGTTTTGTCGAAAGAAGTGCTCATTATAAAATGAAACGAAATAACCACTATTAAAATTACACATTTAAACAATCAAATAAATATGTAGGCAATTGTGGTGATTAAACAAGGAATAGATAATTTGTACAAAGATGAATATTTTATGAGTAGAATCAGGTTTATTCGCCAGGTTCCGCATACAACAAACCAGTACATTAAATAAACAATAATCATCGTCATCGAGAGAGATTCAATAGCATTAAATTTTTTATTTCCCAAGTAACATGTGTGTGTTTTTCACTGATTTTATGCACAAATAAAAAAAATTGTGTGAAGAGAAAAGAAGTTTTCCTCCATGTCCATGTGTGACGATGAATTGACATTAATGAAAGACACATAAACATAAATTTGAATCCTAACGAAGCATTTGTGCCACTATTCAATTATTTAATCATCAATTTCTAGTTTTTTGTTTACCGAAATAACATTACATGGTAAAAAAGAACGAAAAGAACGTTTATGTGGGCATGTAGGCCATATTAAACGACAAAACCGTGGTTAGTACCGAAACGCCTCAAACTAGACCGCATTATTTAACGTTTTGATAACCGACCTAGCAATCAGACCAATAAAATAAAACAAACATCAACTTCCGTCGGAAACCAGTTAGATGAAGTGGTTATTAATAATGCTATTTTGATTGAATTAAACTATGATTGAAGTGTTGTTTATGTTATTTCATAAGATCACGCCATCCATCATCAATTGATGGTAAAAATGTTGATTAATTGTTATTTTCTATTCTGTTCGACAGTCGTCCAGTTCACCACGTCGAGTGGCCGTCCCAGTACTGGTAAAAGATGGTAAACCGTGCTCTGGGGGCGGTTCAGGTGGTGGCAATCAGACGGGATCGTCGGCCACATCGTCGGACACGTCGCGGGGCACTCAACAGTCGCCCGCTTGCCAACCGCCCCAACAAAATCAGTGTATGGCGAATGGTGCCGGTCTCGCGATGGCATACCGCCACCAGCAAGGTAACTATCAGCAACAGTGCGGAACTTATTTACCTCTTCAGACGAGGGCGTGGTAGTGTTACGAGCATTATGGATTTGTGTACAGTGGCAGTGATGTGTGATGACAAGAAGATGTTAATAACACTTGTAACAATGTCTTTTTAGGGATGGAACTGTGAGAAGAGAGGCGAGAGTTGTTGTGTGTGTGAATGAATTTGAGACGTTTGTGATGCAATATTCAAAACTTATTATATAATGATTTGTCTTAGGTAAATGGAGAAATTGATATTTCCCCGACGTTGTTATCTAATGTGAAACTTAATGTAGTTTTTTTGTACATTATATAAAAAGAGTGGTGTAGACGGTTTACATTTTTTTTGTAGGTAGCGAATATGTATATGAAACACCAAAAAAAAACACACTTTGTAAAATTTGAAACAGGGTTTATAATATTTTTTGCTGTTATTTAAATGGAATTGATTGTCAAATCTGCCAATATACGTTACTTATTTAGGAAAAAACTTATTAATGTGCTTGAGAAGATACTTTAATTTAATAAATGATAGTTGAAAAGTGTAAGTAGCGGAAAAAATAAAACACTAACGTATTTCTATTGTACAGGAGGAAAACAGACAAGGATTACAGTCTACAAACTTTAATGTAAATATATCCAAGTATTATAATGATATAAATGTAGAAGTAATTATTGTATAAAGTGATAAAAACCACCTTAAATATTGCATTCTTATACAACACTTCTTAATAAAATGTACAGTAAATTCTCTTTTATTAGATTATATGATAATTATGCACTATCACGTCATGTAACTGTGTTTCTAATTCTTCAATTCAATAAAATGTACAAATCATCCTCAATATGTGTGCACACATAGAGCCCAAAGTGCTGTGTGTGTGTGTGTTTCTTTTTCCAACTTATTTCATTTCCTAATTACCTTTCATTTATAATTTATTATTATGAAGATGATGATCAGTTAAAATAATAATCAAATATTAAGATGTAGGTATTATAATGGGAGAGAGACAGTGTATATTGAGAATCGAGTGTATGGTGCACACAAATAATTTAGAAAAATTATCATTTTAATCTTTTATAATGCATTTATGTGATTGTAGTTTAGTTAAATGACAGTTTAATGATTCTAATGTGCCCACATATGTGTATTCATTGGGCAAATAATAGACTCGAATTAATTAACTCGACTAGTTTGAGGCGCAAGAATGAACAGATTGATTCCTTTCTCACTCAAAACAGAAAATGGTCCGTTTTCCTGCAACTGTGGAACGTACTATGTGACATTTATAATTGTCGGCACACCTCCGACTTGTACATTGTCCAGGAATTGCCACATTTCCACCATCAAGCCATCAATAGTGCAACATTCAACAAGTCATGCTGCTCACTATGTGGGTGGTTACTGTGTATTTATGTCCGTATGCATTTAAAGACACGACATACTGGGTGGTATTGATAAAATCCTTATTGAATGAGTCGAGGTGGCGCTATTAGGCCTCATTATTTAAGAATCCACCATCCTTACAACCTTATTCAAGCTTCCATTGTTTCCACTGTCCAATTCTGACATGTTGATAGCTGATGATGTTAAATACATCTTCACAACAGTGTGAAAAAAATGATGGTTCGAATGGAAGAGAGGAAAAATAAGTTGTATTTGATGATGGCTGCCTTGTTTAAGTGGTGGAAATAATCATCATCAAGTGTTAAATAATTTATATTCTAGTGCTATAGTCTTGGTTAATTGGTGGTGTGGACGATGGGAGGTCCGTTTACAATTTTCTTGTTTACCTTAAAAAATATTTAAACAATTTCAATTTTACAGATCTGTGTTTACGTATACCCAGGGACGATTATAAAGCGAGATACGAGAGAGAGCTGGATATTGAGGACTGGGTGTGCTGTACCCGTCGACAATGGATGTCAACAACGATGACAGGTCTTAAGGGTATGTTTACATGCGGCCCAGGGGCTATTCCCATTTTAACCATTAAACTGTTCTATTGTTGGAAGTGTCAGACGGAATTAAAATATGTTTGCATTGGAGGAATGACCGAATATGTGATTTGTATGTTTTTCATTCGATTTTCATTTTATTTTCACGAAAATTGGTCAATTTAAAATTGGAGATCCGAAATTTTGAAATTCGCAGCGCCCTCTACTTTTGCGCTATCAACACTACATTCACAGGTACATGAATTATTAACAAATTTCGGGAAAACAGTTAGAACATTTTATTTATATCGATCCAAACGGAGAAGTTCGTTATCTACTTTATAGTTAAAGTGTCTTTGTTCGAATTCTCAACAATCTTCACTGTAAAATAGATCCTTTGTACGTGCACTTCGCACTAAATCCAACTTACCCATTGTTTCAACGTATCTCTCTATACGTATTTGCGGGGCTTGGAACACAAAAGCGCGCTCCGCACACATGAGAACGTTAAAATGTGTACGTGTTTTTGTGGGGGGCTGGTCATTGTAACCAACCACCATATAAAGTCCTGATAAATCTCGAATGTCACACACAGGGTGACCGGACAGCATTTTATGGTAGCTATCAATATACATCCGACACAGTGTCGCTTACAGCTCGATACTTTTATAAACGCTATCAAAACCAATAAAACCCTCTTAAAATCATTCCCACATTTTGCTACATCTTCCCTTCCATTGTTCCAACGCATATTTTCGATACATATACACGCCTTTTGTTTCAGCCCCCCACACACACAATTGTAGGGTTTATTTTAACGAATTTTTAGCCGATGTTCTTCCGTATTAAACCAGCAACATTCCCATTAATACTCAACGATTAATATTAGAACAGTAAGCTGATGCTAACGATAGAAATGTGATTAATTGTTGCTAAGTAACAGCAGCAGCACGGGTCAAGTGGCACCGTGACGCTCTCTCTACCTTTGCGTCGTCCCCCTTTATCACCGTCCCCATTTCTATATCGGATACACTCGCATTATTACATTCCATACACTATTTGTTATTTGATCGTCTCTCAGTTTCCGATAACTCTCATAAAAAAATTGCGTCACTGCCGAAAATTTTCTACCAATTTTTCCTGTGTTGTTCCAGGGATTAACCGTGTACCACGGTACTTAACGGCAATAAGCCTCTGATAAGGGGGTGAACGGTAAATCATCTGAATAATGGCATTACTCTCTGGGCTAAAACTCAAATTGTCAGCAGGTTAAACGTTTAGGATCAAAGTAATGACTGAGATGAGTTTATAACCGAACATCCCCTTCTAATATCGTGTACACGTTCACGTTTTAATACCATAAGTCTCTCTAATTGTTTTATTAAAGTAGCAAATATCCAATTTAAGCGCGAATAGAAATCGGTCCGTTGCATTTCCAAGTGACTTTCCAAATTGCATGGGAATGTAATAAAAAAAAGAATCTATGTGCTGATATGTTCGCAGCTCGTTGCGTCGTGTGGGAGCCGTGGACCACAGTGTTGGAAACAGTGGGACATTCGGGGGGCTCACGGTGCGCCCCATTGTATATGCTCATCTAGACCCGCCTAGTTACGTGCGGCCCACCGACAGCGTAACCACTGGACCGTGCTCGCAAATTGACACAAATCTATATGCCAGAATCAAGATATTGACTGAATCGCTTGAATGGAATTAATCTGTGTGAGAATGCGAGGAAATATTATATTTAATAAATGCATTTTGTAGGGTTTTTTTTGCATGTGCCGTTTGCCGTGAGCAAATATACGTTTTTAATTTATTTAAAATGGAATACAAACAGCCAGTCGAGTTTATTGACGGGAGAGAGGAACGATGACGGTGTTTAGTTAATATAATATTCATGGCTTCCACCCCAGCATCTCAAGATGACGTGCAACGACAACGATCAAACTAAAAGGGGTGTACTTTGAATGCGCCCTCACAATTTTGTATATGTCGCTTCGCCCTCCCGGTCTCTAATAAATATCAATTCTCGAAAAACTCGCATATATACCAACTGAATGTTTGTTTCAGCGAATGTGGCCCTGTAAAAAGTTCGAAATCAGATTAAAACCAGCGAACATCGTATGAACGCAGTTGAAAGCCAGTAGCATTTGTCTACAACTAACCCCACAGTTGTTGAGCTGAAAATATTTTCAAGTGGTTGTACTCCTTAGTTACCTACAGCTACATGCAACTCAAGTGGCCATTGTACCACGTATGTGCACCACCGGCCCTTCTGTCACCATTTGTGCTCATATACTCCACATTTACATTGTGTATGTGTACCCGAAAAAAAAACCAAGCGGAATTCTAGACAATATACGAGCGTTTAATGGAAGCCCCCGTACTCAAGCACTTCTGATCCATATAAAAAAACCATAACTATATATAATGGTCCATTTAATCGTGATAAATCTCACCTGGATTCCGTAGAAATTCCAGTGAAAATTTCACTGTTTTATCTAGAAATCAAATGCACGGTCCGCGCGCTCTTTTATTCCCCAATTTGATTGTGTGTTGAAGAGTGGCGAAGGGCGCTGCACCAATTGCCAATTTGTCGGCAATTAAAACAAGACATCATTAAATCAGAAATTGTTGGCTTTTGTTCGGTCACGTATGACGTCCCCGTTTCTCTTCTACAACCTTCACTTCAAAACCACCCCCCTCATACACAGTTCCAATTCTTTATCTCCTCACGTTGATAGAACATGCTCCACTGTCTCTCAATTATTCATTCCCTACGAATAAAAATTTTCTCTAAACATTTTTCCAAATAAATCTCCACGTTCGCTCTCCTAAATAGTTTCATAAAAACGAACTGTAAACAATGGCGTACAGGGAACGGCAGCCAGCCACACCATACACCTTTAACATCGTCATCATCATCATCGTCGTCGTAGCAGTCGTCGTCGTTGCAACTCATTTCAAGTGCTCTTGTCTCAAACTCCAAGAGCGCTAGCTTGGCTAAGGGTGCCCAGCCTATTGTACGCTTATGGTAATGCGCTTTGTGTGCGCTATGGAAAATTGCAGCTCCAAGCATTTTTGACTTTCTGCCTACTTACCAGCAATCTTCAACCTTATTATTTTATTTTTTTCATTCTAGACGTTTTCTGGAATTTCATATGGGGGACATATCAAATATAAAAACAATCTCCCTTCAAATTATATTTTTTTTTATTTCTTACATTCTTTGTGTACAATAAAAAATATTGTTTATGCAATACATTTACTATAGACGACACATAAAATAAAAATTGAACATTTTAAAAAAATCATACCAAATTACTCGATAAAGTGCACAATCCTGAATAAATTCAGTCTTGAATCAATGTTTTATATCAATTTCCCTACTTTATCTCTGGCCAGTGTAATACTGATTCGTCGACGACTGCACATATCGATCACTGTACGGTCCAGGTGGACGTCTATTATCCCGTCTCTCATACAAATTGTTTCTTTGCTGATACGATTGACGATTATTATCATTCGATCTATTATAATTATGTTGCTGTGTCTGATATCCGCCCCTTGAGTACCTTTGCGAATTATCCTGATTGTATCTACCATTTTGATGGCCCTGATATCCACCGCCGCTATTATAATGCCGATTCTGATTGTAATTATTGCCACCTCCTCCGGAATACCCTGCAAAAACAACACACAAATTCAGTTCCATTGTTTAGAAAACCCGGACACGTTTCCTCCACCAAATCAACTTTATTGATTAACTCCGTTTGACCATCTCAGAATGGCAATTTCGCGTCTCACCGAACCGATCGAGGGTGAACATTCTCCACAAACATTCAGGTAATTACACCACCAAAAACTTGTACAATAGTTTCACCAAATTCAATTTCATCATCAAGTCCCCGAAAGTCAACCCAAGAACTATTAATTGAATTTCAATCCAATTCGAAATAGTTTTCACAATAAATAATAATAAAAAATAGAATTTCTAATAAGTTGATACGATATGAATTAAAGGGGGAGGAAAATGTGTGTGTTGTTGTTCTGTTGTGCCCTTGTTGTTATATTTGATGGTGGTGAAAGATAGGATCCAGTGATTGTGAAATTAGGCATGTGAGTGGTAGTGACGGCCGTACAAAAGCCGCAATTACGCGCTCTGCCGCCGGCATTAACGCGTATCATTGTGTTATGTCACACCCATACAAATAAAATTGGAACAATGACGGAACAAAATTGCTCCGTATACTAAGGAAAAACACTAAAGTTCCCAAAAAAAAAAACTTTAGAAATTTTTCTGATCGAAACAATCATCAAATCATAACAACACAATAAACTGACTTAAAACCATTTTAATTGCAATCATATAATAATAAGACCTTACAGGAAAAGGTCACGTGCCGCAAATAAAACGCGTGCCTTCAATCACCTATTAAAACAAACATATATTTTATTTGCCGTCCACCCCTTCATATATTCATGCCCACCCACACCCCCACCCCATTCTCCATCAATCCCTTCAATCCTACATTATATACGAACGTGGTAGACTTGTCACAAAGTGTAAGTGACACACGTGTACAATAATTCATTTATTAAATAAACATAATAGACGTTCGCTTTCTAGTCAAGTAAATAAAAATTAGTTTTTATTCAAAACAACTTCATTAAATACCGATCATTACTTTTATTAGCTGATTTTCTCACTTACCACGATAACTGTTGTTGTAGTCTTGTCTGCGATCGTTGTACATTGGTGGCACCGACGAATACGGTCCACTATTTTTCGGTTTGTAATGGTTTAATGCCCGATGTCCGGACATGTCCAAACTGGCACGTTGCGTTGCTGGCGCCATTCCAATCTGTGCACGCCAATTTCGATTCGAATCTTGATCCAAATCGCCTGGTTTCAACACTCTAGCCGGCTCTTTGGCTCCTTTTAATCGCCTCGCTGGGAATATGAAGCCTTTGTTGTATTTCGGATCACGGAATCGTACACACACTACCATATTGTTCTCAATTGTTTCCAGATCTGTAACTGGCGAGTCAAGAGACCTATAAACAATTTTCAATCAATGAAATAATCTCATTAGAGTAAATCTGAAAAACGTACCCGAGTTCTGGCACATTCACATCGGATATTAAAACCGTACCCCTCATTCCGTCTACACAAATCGCACATTCAGCGTCTTTCTCGACATTCTGCTTATACAAATCACTCATCAGTGCATAACCGCTGTTATTTTTCGATACATACAAGCGATCATCGCCCCGTATGTTACGTTTCAATTCAGCTGGTGATAATTTGTCATAAAACGGTTCCAACGCTTTAAATAGTCGCTTTTCATCGACAAACGGCAACAAGGCAACACCTTGCCAAGCGAACTTTTTCCCATTCAAATCGATTTTAAAATCTTCCGGATAGAAATCGATAATCGTCGAATCGGGATCTTTCATTAAAGTCGCCCATTCGGGCGGCACGTGACTACAACTGGCCGCTGGGAAGACACCCATCAATTGTTCCAATGGACGGAACTGAAAATCATTCACAAATTAACATCCCACACCCTCCAACTAATCAATTCTCTCTTACTGGTTGTGTATCACTTTCGAATTCCGTACTTAAACCAGAAATGTTCTCAAAGTCGGAAGCGAACGGTGCATAATGATATGGAAAGTACCATTTCCACGAGGCACAACCTTGATAATAATAACGCAACACCCAACAAAGACCGCGCACATAGTGCAATGCTACACTATTACGGAATTCCAACTGATCAGCACTAACATCAAATTTCGATTCGTAATAACGATCTTTAAATCCATCCTCCCATAAACGCACTTCATCATGAGCTTGATCATCGTCACTGCCCTCGTCCGCATTGTCATCATCCCGTTTACGTTTTTGGCCGGCATTGTAATCACTCGAACTACTCGACGAGCCAGCAGGTTTCATCATTGACTCTAAAGCGTCCTTGGGGTTTGTTGTTTTTAACTGATGATCGATTTCCGTTTGCATTCCAGCTTTACGGATATGATACGCTTCTTGTCGGGCATTCACAACCGGCTTTACCTCATCGAGTGTCTAAAATACAGTAATGTACCACAAATTGTACTGAGTTTTAATTAATAACATACTTTCGGTGCAAATTGTGTATCTTTAACCAAATTCCAATTCGGTCTGTACTCATTAAAGCCGTCAGTTCTTCGTCGCTTTGCCTTCTCTCTCGCTTTGAATTGTAACTCTTTTTGTTGTCGCGTTTTAAAAATCATGTCTTCAGCTTTGCCGAGTTCAAGCATGATGATTTGGACTCGTTCCAAGTTCACATCCCCACTGTCAGTCAACCAGCCCTACAATAAAATCGTTAAGTATGTTATATAATGCTGCAAGTGGTTAGATTTACCCCTGTTTTGTATACACAATCCTTGTATAAGCCAATTAGACGATCAATTGCACCTTCACGAATTTCCAAACTGGGTAAATGTGGAAGGAAATCGTTACCAACAAAGAAACACATAAAAACCCAATCGTCAACTGCCCGTTCAAAGTCATACTTAAAAGGTAAGTTAGGCATTTGTAGTTCCCTTTCTAGATACTCTTTAAGTACGTTTAAACGAACGAAAATGTAGTCAGTTTCAGCGGAAATCGGCATGTTTGTGACGTCTGAAGACTCATTGCGAGCCGCACCAACACAGTCCTTCATTTCATGTCCCAATTGACCGCAAATGTCACACGGTCTCGGTTTATTCGGTTTGAATTCTTCGCGAATGATTGTGAAATTGGGCTCGTGTGTAGCTAAACCGAGCATTATAAGATCAGCGTCCGCTCCACATAAGCAATGTTGAGTGTTTGGATCGTGATCGGGTTGAGCGCGTTGTTTACGAATGAAATCCATGATTTTGTGCTCTCCCTCACCGGGCACATTGGCGTCTGAGAGGATCACTTTGACGTTCTTCCAGCCTGGATCGTTGTTAAGACGTTCATGGATGTAGTAATGAAGACATTCAGATAAACGGGCCATGAATGGTGTACCAGGTGTAATGCAATTGGTGTCGAAATGCTCTTCTTTAGACTTTTCCGGTGGCAAATCGGCTCCTTTCAAGAGAAGTTCAGCACGAATTCGCTGTATTTCACTAACTTTCTCCACCGACTCTTTGGAAGCACGGAAACGACGTGAACGTTGTTGGTTCATTTTGGCGCGAGGTGCAACTCCATCGATGGCCATGTACAGCACTTTCCTGGGCCGGACGATATTGAAGATTCGATCTACACAATCGAATATCGCCAACATCATTTCGTCCTCGTTACGAGGTGCCGGTCTGTCTTCCGGATGAGTACATGGATGAATAATTCCGTTCATGTCCAAATATAGATTATCAAATTCAACTCCATTTGGATTGGGCTCGGACGAATTGACCGGTATACGAACTCCATTCACATCAACGGACTAAAATGCAGACATTACGTAAATTTATCTTTTTAAAGGTGTTTATCAACTGACCTTCTCTTCTACGCAGTGAACAATTACAGAAGGGTATTTGCGAGTGAGCCATCTAAAGAATGCTGGTACTCCCATTTTACTGCAATTTTAACTTGAATAGAATTTATTACAGATGGTACATTATTAGATGAGATGATGTTTATGAGTTTGTGTAAATTAAACACATGCACTCACAAAAACTGTCAAATATAAAAATGACAGCGATAATAGAACTCTGTAATTCCATCTAATACAGGAATCTGTAATACAAAATTTGAAAATTTGTGAATATGAAAAATTTATTTACAAAATAATATATTACAAATTACACATGATAAACTATCTTGGTGACGCTTGCAGCACTTTTCGAGATATTCTCATCAACCCTGAAACAGGGTCTCTCCCAAAATATTTAACTGCTATTTCTTGGCCCACTTCCAACCCCAAACTGGAAGGATGTGCAATCTGAAAAAAAATTCTTTTACAATCACATCTCAATACCAAATAGATTTCTCACTTTTTTCTGATCAAGTTGTGAATTATGTAAAAGGACGGGCGGCATGCCTTCATACAACGTTACCATTACTCCAATATCCCGTATTTCTACAACTTTAGCATTATATACACCCCCAAATTCTAAATCGGGCACTCGTTCAGTAGTTAAAATCTTTGTTAATATTTCATCAGCTTCATCCATTGCTTGTTGGGTTGGTGCAAATACTTGAAATGTTGTATCGTCCAACGGTGATACCTGCATCCACGCAATTCAATAAAAACATTATATACAAGGTGCATTACATACTTCAACATACCTGAACACCTGTTTCTGCATACAATTTTTTTAAATTTATTCCTCCTACACCTAACAATTTAGGTCTCTTATGCGCTTCTATTTCCAATTTACGACTAACTGGCCAATTCTCCTTCCGAACACTTCTCGGTTTATCAATACATTCATGCATAATGCTTAATATTTGACTTTTAGCTGAGGTCGCCTGTTGAACAGCTTCCATAACAATTTTCAAAGGTAATCCAGATATTTTAATGTCAGCTTGAATGGCTGTAACTCCTTTCTTTGTGCCAGCTATTTTAAAGTCCATATCACCCATATAGTCCTCAATCCCCTAGAAACCAACAGCTCATTCACATACTCTCAACTGTTTTAATATTTTACCAAAATATCCGTTAATATTCTATAATCTTCAACATTATTGTCTTTTATTTTTGTAACTAGGCCCATTGCGACTCCAGCTGCAGGACAACTAATCGGCACACCAGCGTCCATCAACGCTAAAGATCCACCACAAATGCTCGCCATTGAGCTGGAACCTTAAAACACACACACTTAAATACAGAAATGATTTAAATGCAAACGCACCATTTGACTCCAACACTTCTGACGTTAAACGCACTGTAAACTCGTAATCATGCGGCACAATCGGGAAAAGGCCCTTCTCAGCTAATGCTCCATGGCCCATCTCGCGTCTCCCAATCGGTCCCATTCGTCCGATTTCTTTCGTTGCAAACGGAGGGAATTCATAGTGTAGAAAGAAGTTCTTCTCTTTCACGCCACTGGTCAACATAGCGATAGGGTCCAATTTCATGGCACTTTCATGGGAATCTAATGTAACTGTACAGAACACTTGTGTTTGGCCTCGCTGGAACATCGCTGAACCGTGTAGCGGTTTATATAAGTTCACCTCACAAGAAATGTTACGTAATTCATTGAATGCCCTTCCATCGCACCGTTTATCCTCTTCGAAAATTAAATCACGAAACACTTCTTTGGTGATTTTGTTAAATCCTTCTGCAATTAGATTAATGTCCACATCGGGAAAGGAACTTTTCACTTTGTCTATCACATCGTTACGTACATTTGTCACAGCATTATCTCTGCCCAGTTTATCGAACGTGTGGTTTTTGAATATTTCAGCAATGCGCATTTTTGATAGGGAATTCAATGCTTCTACAACCTCTTCGGATAAGGTGACTGGTGGGTCGATTGGTCGCTTAGTTTTCCCGCAACTCTTTTGCAATTGTTCGATTTTATTTACAATAATTTGTGCTTCTTTTGTACCCATTTTAATCGCTTTTAATAGATCCTGTTGCAGGATATTGTTTGCACCACCTTCTAACATAACTACCAAGTTCCTATTTGTTGCTGTTACGACGAGATTTAAATCGGATTGTTGCAACTGTTTTCTTGTAGGATTTACGATGATTTCGTTGTCTATGCTTCCTAATCGCACTGCTCCAACGGGTCCATTCCACGGTATATCGCTCAGAGCAAGAGCTGCCGATGCGGCATTGATTGAAATAACATCCGGATTGTTAATACCATCAACAGCCAGCATGTTACACACGATTTGTGTGTCGTAGAAATAGTGTTCGGGAAAAAGGGGCCGTACACTGCGGTCTATTAATCTGCCGGTTAAAATCTCTTTTTCCGTTGGGCCTAGTTCTCGTCGGAAGAAGTTTGTTGGTATTCTGCCGGCTGCGGCGGATTTTTGACGGTAATCGACAACTAATGGTAAAAATGAGGACTGCGATTGTTTGGTTTTGGATACGACAGTAACCATCACAGAAGTGTCGCCTAATGTTGCCACAGCACAACCATCAGCTAAACGTGCATATTGACCAGTTGATATTGTCATATTCGATCTAAAAAAATGTTTTTATAAGAAAATAATGTTTTTGGAAAAGCAACATTTCAAGTTAACCTCACAAACTTACACATTTGAAAAAGGTATTTGTATTTCATTGACTCCCAATTTTTCACTAAAAGCTCTCTTATAGCACCGTATTAGTGTATATTTTTTTAATAATCTGTTTATTCTGTAAGAATACATATTTTTAAGTAAATTATTTTAAACCGGCATGAAGGAAATTTCTTTGATAAAAAGATAATATTTTTGATTTACTGAAGTAGTTCAAATAGTAGTAACTAAAGGAGTAGTTCTAAAATAATAACTGCCAACATCTATCAAATAATTATCCCTAGATTTTGATTTAATTGTCAAAAACAACAATTCATAAATGGTTTTCGTAAGAAAACAAGATAAATTATATGTAGAATAATTCTAGAAAAAAACCTATTGTAACTGTGAATTTGGAAGATTTCGTTAATTATAAAGGTGGAATTAATAAAATGGACGTAGATCCGTACCCTGGTACATCCGCCGGTAAGTAGAGATAAAAAAGAATATGATTCAATTAGGTTATGGTTTTAAAAATCAACAAAATTAGTTGAAAATCCTCGCAAAGTGAGTAAAATTAAGTCATTCATTTAATTAATAAAAATGTGGTATGTACTGTATAGATGTAACATCATTGGCCCTACATGGCTTGCCAAAAATCGATGAAAACAACATAATGGACAACAAAACGCCCAAAGAACGTATCGTAGAACGTTTGGATTTCCTTGAAGGACATGTAGAAAAACTGAGAAAAGAAGCATGCACTCTTGAAGAAAGCAGAGACCAACTGTTGGCTTCTTTGGATTCAGTGAAAAATACAGATTTAATGAACGAATTAGCAGAAAGTGAGTTGACTCGACAAATCCTCCACATTTCATTAAAATCCTTTTTATCTAGATGACAGAGACGATGTTAACCGGTATGTGGAACGTATCACCAGCCGATGTCTTACAGTCGAAGTAAAAGTGCTTACTCAAAGAGATCAAATGCAGGAAGAAGCTCTTCATCAAGTAAACCACTACATTGACGGACTTGTACGCGCATTACAATCGGACCCTCTAAATGCTAAAGCAAAATGTATATCTTACATGAACGCATGTTCTTCTAATCAAGAGGACGGCTGTCCTGACAAACAATTCGAATCGGCTTTATTGGGTTGCACTGTCGACGACCAGAAGCGCGTGAAAAAAAGACTTCAAGGATTACTGCACTATTTCGATAAGAAAAACATACAATCTCTATCATAAAAAGTTCTTTCTAATTAATGTGCTTACGAATCCTTGCTTCTAGAAGACTAATTAGTTATATAAATACTTATTTAATTAATAAATTATCTCTATTTTTAGTTTCGTTTAAAAGAAATTTCAGTTTTCAACTGTCATTAATAAATTGAATCAAAATTTTACATAAAATATTTTTTATTTATATGTATTCCCAATGAGCCAAAATTGTTTATAATCATTACAAATGGCACAATTAAATGAGCTTAATAAAAAAATTACCAGGTACACATCATACAAATATAAAATTTGCGTTTTACTCAATACGCAGTCAAAAAATTCTTCGCAGAAAATGTCTTCAACAATGTACAAACAATTAAAAATACAATGCAAAAAGTTAAGTCACTGTTGCGACAACAAATCGTCAATATCTTTTGCCAATTTCGTAAATGTTGGTCGTTTATGTGGATCCACATCCCAACACGGTCTTATTATATAAATGTAAACAGACTGAGGACACTTTTGAGGGGCTGGAAATCTAAAAAAAAACTCTAATTAAACCACCAAAACTGTTCTCAATACTATCCCCAAACCTGTTTCCCTTTTCTAATGCCTCCAACAAAATCTGCTGTTCTTTGCCCACCTCCATTTTCACATCCACCAAATTGGGCTCTTCACCATAATTGAACATCTCACACATCGTCACCCCAAACGACCACACATCGGATCGCACAGAAAACTTCCCATCTCTCAAACTCTCCAACGCATACCATTTGATTGGCAAATCGCGATTAGTCTTCAATATATAATAGTCACTTGTGCCCATCATTTGAGCCAATCCAAAGTCCGAAATTTTCACATGATCATTATTCACAACCAAAATATTCCTTGCCGCCAAATCACGATGGACTATATTCATCATACCCAAATACTCCATACCATGCGCTATATCTAAAGCGTACTTCAACAATTGCTTATCTTGCAATTTGTCTTTATTTATCTTCAAATAATCCTGCAATGAGCCATGCTCCACAAACTCCATAACCAGCAAAATTTCCGGATCTCTTAGCACACCTAATATCTGCACAATATTCGAATGCTTCAATGTCTTCATAATACCAATCTCCCGTTCGAAATCCTGCAAACAAGATATGGTCGCGGTGGACTTTAATTTCTTTATCGCCACTCTAGTTGGCTCAGTCGACTGTCCATTGCCACAACTGCCACGCTCCAACATCCCTTTATACACCTCTCCATAGAAACCGTGTCCAAATCGACCTTGCAACACAACATTACAATCATTTCCCAATTCGAAAATCTCCTGTAACGATGTGTCAATGGATGTAGTCGCTGTCGATAAATTCTTATTATTAATGAACGAAAAATCACAAGATCCATCCCAGTTTATATCGTCCTGGGAGCCCATTAACCATGCCTGTGATCTACTTGAAGTACTCGACACACTCGCCGTCTCCGAACCACAAAGACTTGCATCAATCAGTGTCTCATTACTACTCATTAGAACGGTTGAATTAGTTGTACATGAACCACCGTATAAACTAGTCGAACCACTCGTCGATGCAATGGAATTTTTCGATATGCTTTTATTAAATAATTTCGCATAGGAATGTGTCCGTCTAGAGTTATACATTTGGTACAAGATCTGATTGATATCTCGCATTATTGCTTGTGGTAATTTACGTCGATATCGATCATTGTCCCAACATTCCAACATGATATCATAAATTTCTTTCGGACAATTTGGAGTCTTCGGTAATCGTTTTCCATTCAAATAACCCTAATCAACAAATAACAATAAACACTGTTTTTCTAAATCTTTTTTATAACTGCTACCTTTCTGGTATGTACAGGATCAACGGGCGGAATTTCATGTCCAAAATTGTAAATTTCCCATAAGGTGGTCCCAAACGCCCATACATCAGCAGCTGTTGATCGTTTTGCAAACTCCAAATTGGAATAACACTCCACTGGCACCCAATGAACCCTTGATCAACCAATGATTAACAAAAGGATTTGATTGAAATTTTTATTACCTACTCATGCGGTCCGTAATTCACTCTAATTCCCGGATCACACAGTTTCACTTTGAACGCATTGTCGTCATGTTGGAACACCATCAACTTTCTACACCGAATATTCCCATGAACAATGCCATTTTCCTTCAAATGCCACAATGCCGATGCCAAATTCGCAGACGCTTCAATCAGGTCCACTTCCTTTATGATACCTTGTTTCTCACGTAAATAACAATCTAATGGACCCAAACGGAAATATTCCAATACAAATGATATGTTATTTGATAATGTGATCCCATATAAGCGTGTTATTGCACTGGATTGTAAAAAGGCCCATTGGCCGGCGATTGCGAGGAAGTCCTTTAAATAATCATTGGCAGAGCTCTTTAACACCTTCATAGCAACTTCAATTTTCTTTCCTTTTGTCACTTTCCACATACATTTGTGGACTTCTGTGAATCCACGTGAACCTTCCTTTGTCTGGCCTGAAATATTAATGAATTCACGATCAAATTATCAACTAGATAAAATAAAATTTAAAAACTCAGTATAAATCTTTATTGAAATCGACGATTTCTCTTATGTCGTGATTCAAGTGTACAAAACTTGAAATAAACTATTAAAAATCCAACAACTAATAAAACAACCCCAAAAACAATACTAATTAACACAATTTTAACACTCCATTCGCTTTCAAATCGTCCAAAAATCGGCGCTGTCAGTTTATCTTCCATTAAATGTGTATACACATTGGGCGCTTTTTTCACAAGAATTTTCACACAATTTGTGATCCATTTTAATTTTAAATCCGATTGTTCTACGACACATTTCCATTCACCACTTAACGATTGGTCAAGAGATTTAAAATGCACATCACTGACAACTGATAGTGCTGTAATTCCATAATTCTTATACAAATGTCCATTAAGAAATAATTTCAAACTTAAATCCGAATAAATATACGCCAAAATCACTGCATTACAGGAAATTGTTAATGGGAGAGTGGCACGCGTAACTATAAGTTCTTCAGAAGCAACCGCCAATGTTGTTACTTTCAAAACAACACGTTTCTTATTTATACGAAACAGCATAGCCACATAAACCCCTGAATCATTACGATTTACATTGTAAATACGAACATTTCCATCAGAAATCTCCACTCTTTCACTGGCCTGCAAAAACATTCCATTCAACGTCCATTCATAATGTGAACTCGGTGATTCTTTTCTAATCCTCTTCAAAATCTTCTCATGATTTCTAATAACAACCTTCGTCCCTTGCTTCACCATCAAACTATCATCAGTTTTTTGTAAATCATGTTGAATTAATTCCAATGTTTCACCGCTCAAATCACCGCATTCGAAATCATTACATTTCCCAGTAGAAATCGCTGAGCCAGAACAAAGTTTTCCGAATACATTCGGCTGCGGATTGGAACAAGTGCGTGTACGAAATCCTTCACCACCTCCACATGACACTGAACATGTCCATGGGCCCCATTTCGACCATCCACCATCCCGGGGCAAACCATCGATGTCTAAAGGTGGACAATTGGCACTCCAAGTGATTTCTCCGCCACTTTCCACTCCAACAGAGAACCAATAAAACACTAATGGTTGTTCGCTTTTATAATTTAACAAAAACTTGTCATTTTTCCATAATTTAATCTCTTCTTCCGTGAAGGAAATATTAAAACTTGTCCACGATGAAGAGTTAAACAATTGTTCACTAAATCGAAAATAATCCAACGTTTGTAATTCACCGTTTTCCAACAACACAATTGTAGCCATTTTACTATAACCATTTAATTTTATTTGAAAATGCCGTAAATCGTTTGGCATTTGTATTAAGGAAATCACAGAAATGCCTTCACCCCTCAAATTGACGATAAACTCTTTATACGAGCCCTCTTCACTTTTCCCCAATCCGATAGGAAAAAAATGCATAAAATCATCATTTCTCACAATTTCCGTATGACATTCACTGCATTTAAAGAAAATCCCAATTGGTTTGCCAAAAATTGAAGTATAAGAGAGAAAAGTCGGTTGAAATTTCACACTATCATTTTTCCATTCAAATAACGGTGTAGGAACACCCTCAAACCCTAATTGCAATTCACCTCGTCGTATTTGCAACCAAAACTCCGTCCATTTCCCACTAGTTATTAAATGTGGAAACGTTTTCTTCACTAAAAGTTTATTATTGTAATGCAACAATAAAAGTTCGTTATAATTCGCCCCAATAGTCAATTTCAATTCATCGTCACTGTTATTCGGTCTAATATGAAATGCTAATCCATCCAACATGTCTGGATTCCATTCTTTTAATGCAAAATGAAGTCCACCATGCGGTCCAGTCTCTTTCCATGCGGGCAAAATATAAACCCGACGATCTATTAATCAAACTCCTTAACTTGTATGTAAAGATTGTAAATTAAAGGACAAACCTTTATTCATAGAATACACAATGACGGTACATTCTTCCGGTCTATCACAATCTCGAATATTACACACATCTTTCGGCACTTTGAAATCAGTTGTATAACACCAACTACCCGCCATATCCCGAGCCGGATTTCTACAATAATTCTTCGCCTTTTCGGCTGACATATCCGGAAACAACGTATCATTCCACACTTTACGATGCAATGTAACATTATTCACCTCCCAACTCTCACAAGTACGATTCGATCGAGTCACATTCACAAATCCAATATAATCATTACCAGTTCCAGCCATTTTACACTCCTCTGATTTACACTTCCTTAATTTACATCTCTCTTTCCGCACAATTTGATCAGATTTTACTGAAATCGCATAACAATATGTGCCCTTTCTCTCATCCAATGGATCTCTACAAAAGTTCCACGCATTCAAAACACTCTCATTCCTTTGCGGCCACTGAAAATCAACTAATTTCTTTCCAGACCATGGCAAACACGGTAAACCTGCCTCTGTCACATCCTGTGTACCCTTGTAATCCAATTCCTGTTCATCAAATGCACATTCGGGAAGCAATGCAGGCGGTGGATTCGAGTACATCGGTGGCACACAATAAAAACTCCAATGTGCAATGGAATTGTGCGAACTGACTGAAAACCAACGCATCAATTGCACTGAATCATGTTGGATTTCCGCCAACATTTGAACACCAACTGTTTTCTTTGCATAAATTTGCAATGTATTCGTATACAAAGACAACGAAAATTCACGCCATTCCCAATAATCAAGCAAATGTAACAGTTGCAGTTCTTTCAACGTAACCGTTGCACCATTCTCGTATTCCTGATAATAAACTCGAGTAAATCCACTATCATCTGAGAGAACGAGTTTAAATTGTGGAAAATTCCTAGTCGGTGTGGTAAGCAGTAAAATGTTCGCTGTATGAAAGGCTCGTAAATGGAAATGAAAATCGTAACCAATATTCGATTGCCTCAGAGGCCAGAATTGTTGGAAAAAATCCGTTGTTGTTGTTTGAACATCACAATCGAAATCGTCCATACAAAATGGAAATGTCCACAAAAGATTCGTTCCATGCGCAGAATAAAATTTAAATGAATTCTTTTTTAAAGAGAGTAAATTCCGTTTTATTTTGTATTCAGCCAAGAACAACGGCTGCTTTACACCTTGGAGATTCAAAGTAATATACCCTTGATGCCAAGAAAGTTCGAACCATGTAAACTCTGTTGATTTTAAAACATTATTTACAGGTTCATAGTCCGGTTTGTCAACATTCCCACCAATTAAGGCCACATGCTTATTACTAAAAAAAATCTCAATACCAATTCCAAGTTCATCAATTTCCATACCAGTTAAAGGTAACGCTAACACACTCAACACAAGACTTCCATTTGCACGGAAATACGAGTCTGAATCCCACAATCTCACACCAAACGTTAAATTCGACAAACTCTCATTAAAATCAGTATAATGCGTGTATTTCTGTTGATGTCTTGTAAAAACCGAACAATCTTCATCATTACAAAACGGCACATCGCAGTATTCTTTAAATATTTCATCGTTTCCATTTTCTATAAAACACCAAGGACCTCCAATGTCTCCATCTGGATTCCGACAAAATCTTTTTGCATCACTTAAACTATTTTCAGGAAAGCGATTCTTATCGAACTTATCCTGAGCATACACTCTCCCATTATGGAACACTTTCGATCGATTTTTATTCCATTTTAAGCACCTCCTTCCCGAAACCGCTTTATTCTTACCGCCAGCATATTCCATGCCTGGACCAGTGATTTTACATTCGGATAAAGAGCACAACGGAATACCGCACGTTTCAAATTCCAAATCGCTATTAAGTGTGTAACACCACGGCCCAATCGGGCTCCCATCAGGGTTTCTACAATAATTACGCGCTTTTCCTTTCGATCCATCGGGGAATTTGCTATCAATCAGATTAGATCGCACCTGATGGGGACGATTTGACGTCCACATTTGACAAGGAACTTTCGATTCACTTTGATGAACATTGCCCACATATTCAACACCTAAATGACTTACTTTACAAACGAATAAATCGGTTAAATTGCCGGGAAGCTCAGCGGAAACCGTAGAAAATAACAGATAAATTAACAGACCGACCAACATTTTGACATATCGCTAACAAAATTTAAACAAAATCAAACAATCCTTACCTATATACACTTGAAGATCCTTGGGGTTTATACAGAGCGGATTAGATGACGTTAAACCATTCAAATCAGCCATATCTGCAAGGGCATCGCCGGAATAAGTGTCGTTTCTGCACAAAAGCAAAGGTGATACATCTAAAAAAAAGTACATCACATTAATTTCTATTATTTTTAATTATATGTATCATAATCAATCAGATAAAAGCGAGGACAAAAGCCTTTACCATATTCAGAGGGTGGCAAGACTTCCTGTAAATAAATAGCCCCTTCCGGGTCATTATAAGCGTTCATCAAATCAAACACACTCTTATATTTATTAATGTCATCATGAAAAATAAATTCATCTCCAATAAGTCTTTCAAATGTAAATGTTCTCGGTCTGTCCTTTGTACAAACATCGATGTAATACATATTGTACTTCGTTTCACTTTCTCTAAGAATGAAACAACCTGCTTTGTTTCCACGTTTCTCTTCGAGTTTAGCATAAGAAAATTCGCCCCTGCAACAATAACGTCATAAATTTTGAAAAATTATTTATTGAAAATAATTACCCGACTGGACCATGACATTTCATTGCATACAGTTTCTGTAATGTGGGCGTAGGCATGTCTTTACATATATTAAAAGTCCACTTACATGTCAATCTATAATAGCCGTCCAATAAACTTAAGAAGGAATACATTGTATGAACGGTGTTGAACATCACATAAAAGGGAATTCCGTTTCTACGGCTTATTTCAATTGTTCCATCATTTCGAATAGATACAAAGCCGAGATCATCTATTGAACAAATTAAATCCCAATCCTAGAAACAATTAATGTGAATCGGATCTTGTTCGTAGAACGTATTATAATTTACCCCCTTTTTCGAATCCAGGCAATACAATAATCCCGGTTGAGTGGGATGGAAAGGAGATACTTTAATTAAAATGCTATAAACAACACCATCACGATCGATAACAGCCTTATATGTTTCCGATAAATATTCTGGAGCAATTGCATCAAATTGTCGTATATATTCAGCCTTGACATAGGATGGATCGTGTACGGATTTTTGTAATGTGCTTAATGTATTATGTATAGGCTTTTTAATGAAAAACGAGTGCCTTCTGAGCACCTCCTTTGGTATATATTTTTTGTACTCATTTTCGATACTGTCACGGGGTATATCTTTTTCTAACATCACTCGATACATATCAGCGATACCCAAACCGATCAATTCACGTTTGCATTTCTCGTATACGAGGTCGGGCACTTTGTCTTCCAACACATCTCCTCTGGCTTGGTAAAAGTAGTAGTCGTAGGCCTTGGGGTCAATTTTCGCCAGTTTATGAATGTTGGCCACTTTGAAACGCATCCGAAAATCGACTGTAGTCAATTTTTTGTCTTGTATGTTTGCACCACAGGGAAGGAACACTTGTTTTTCATTAGGTAATCGAAGAGCGAACAAATGTCGGGCTATCGTACCAATATTTAGGTGTTTGCAAACGTAAATACAGACCTCTTCTGCAGTTGTTGTGCTAGTATAAGGCACTGATAGCTGTTTGCTATCCAAAACAAGGTTTACGTTTAGCTTTGCTTCACCCATTTTATGAAAAACTAAAATATAACTGGGATTTTTCTTTATATACTTGCACTGGTATTCACATTGTAATAAGGGTTACTGGTCAATGCTTTTTTTCGCGTTTAGTGCCGTTATAAATAATTATTTACTATATTTTTAAAGAAATAAGACATAATAATAATTGTAGATAACCTTTTTGTTTGATAAGATTTTTGACAGTTAACAGAAACAGCGTCAGCGTCTGAGACGCGGATATTTTATGGCACCGTTTTACCGAGTCATTGATTCAAATAAGTGATGCCATAAAAATATGTAAAATTAAAGCGGGAAAACAAGATAAGTTTTCCAACAGAAAAATGTTTTTCTTGTTTTTTTTTGGGTTTTACAGTGTTATTGTGGATTAAAAGTCAATGTCTGAAAACAGACAATACAAAACAACAAACACGACCAAAAAGGCACATATTGCACTGCTATTTAACATACTTTTATTCCTAACGCGCATTTATCTGGACAATTCCGCATAAATTTGCTCTTAATCCATATTTTATTGTTGAAAATAAACAAAAACCCTTCTTGTTGTTATTTTCCATGTATTTCAAATTAGACCTAACATAATTCAATTACGGTTAATGAGTTTAAAATTTTCTTGGAACTACCTAATTTCTCTACCTGCTAATTGCTTATTATTTAAAAACCAGTACCAGTACATAGTGGGGCAGGTATAGGTATATGTAGTACCTAAAGGTAAATTATTCGGAAATAATCGAAAGTTTGTGCGCATTAGACTTAAGTTTATACAGAAATTTACATTTCAGTAGGCATATTAACATTTTATAGTTGCAAGTAGACGAGCACATTTTCTGTTTGTATTCAAAAACGCAGACAAATTAGTTTATTTTTGACCGTTGCATTACCTATTCAATGTCTCCGTATGTGCATTTAATTAATCAGAACAATAGTAAAGTTTATGGTAAATGAATAATTAAATTATTACAATGTCTAAAAGTAACTGTGGTTGTGGTTTAGTGTTATTGTGGGTGATTACAAGTGTTTTTGTGGTGGTCTGCCAGGAAAACGAAACAGAAAGTGCCTTAAGCGATTGCCAAGCTTGCTTTATTGTAAGCAGCATTTATTAAGTATAAAGGGGTTGCCGAATTCTAATGTGTTTTTCTTTATAGAATTCAGATAATTCAACGTGTCTGGTGCCGAAATGCAACTGCATCATAAAAAACAGCACAGATTCAAACGATTTTGTTGCCCTAAACTTGCCTGAAATTGTGTGCGTCGATGAAAGATTAATTAGTCTAAAATGGGCTGTAGAAACATCGTTTCTCTATTTTATCGAAGTGTTCCAAGACGGGGTAGTTCAAAAATACACAAACGTGGTAAAACACCCCGAAATTATACCTAAAACTCGCTTTTTCAATAGTATTTATTTCAGACCAGATGCGATTTTGTTGTGATCAATCATTTAACACCGAATTCCCTCTACTCTATTCGACTGTTTGGGTTCTCTCATAATGGAACAGTAGCCAAGAGTGAATATATTCACATCAAAACACATGAAATCAACCGTAATCCACTGCCAGTATCGAATTTCCATGTAGAGAACTTGGAGCTGATCAATTTCGACAATTATAAAGCCACTCTAGCGTGGCAACCAGCAGCAGATTTTTCTTGCGCCTACACATTGGTTTGGTTTGATACAAACCCAGAACACGCACAGGACGTTTCCACCGACGAATTTGAATTTACTGTGTTGAATGCGAAATATGCGAATAATCGCTTCGAAAAAGGGGGCCTAACATTCGGTAACAATTACACTATTACAATTATGACGAATCCGATAAATAGGCGAAGTGAAAGTGAAAAGAGGACTATCCATTTGACGATACCTTCCTGTTTGGATAGCAATTTTTCAGTTGACTTTTGTGGTATGTTTCTGTACAAATTTTATAAACGCTCGCTATATTTTGATTTAATTTTCAGTTCCTGAACAACCGCGAAATTTATCAATTAGCGAAAAACTTATAAACGCGAAAACGTCTACATACAACGTACAATTGAAATGGAAGAAACCTAAAGTGTTGCCAACTTATTACATTATTAAATTGATAAATTTAACTACAAGTGACAGAAATGCGAGCTTTTTAAACGTAACTGGGGACAAGACAGAAGCGGTTTTTCAGAATGTTAAGCTGGATGTACATTACCAAGTCTCTTTACAGGCCGGTTCCAAAGCGGGCATCAGTCCAGCGACATCAGTCCATCGGCTAATCAATGCGAATTTATTGAATAATTCAACAGATGATTATTTCATTTATTTAATAATTCTGGGACCGCTTACAGCGATTTTCCTCGCACTTTCCCTAATAATCTGCTATATAGTTCATTTAAAGAACCGAATGAGACCCAATTTAGAACAGAGTTGCAAGTTCATTAAGGTATAGTGCTTACAAAAATATGAAATTCGCGGTGAATGTTAAAGTTTTTTCTAGGAGGTTACCGACAAACCGGATTTCACCCTAAACAGCGGCTATTGCACCGAATTTAAGCGCTCCGAGACCTACGATGAATGGGAAATCGACGAGAAATTGCTTATAGTCCAAACTGTCTTGGGCGAGGGTGCATTTGGCATGGTAAAACATGGATGGTACTGTCCCAGTGAGGATTCAGAGAAGATTCAAGTCGCTGTTAAAATGTTAAAAGGTATTTTTGCAACAAGATTTTTAAATGAAATAAATTCAATTTAAATGATTTGCAGAAATGCCCACATCCGACGAGTTCCGACAGTTCCAGCAGGAAATCGAAATAATGAAATCAGTACCTGAACATCCGCACGTGGTTAAGTTTTTCGGTTGCGTTACAAAGCGAATTCCAAACAGACCAATGCTAATTGTAGAATATTGCGCGAATGGAGACTTACAAACCTACCTAAGAAACGCATACGAAAATCTAAACAACCAGTAAGTGATCAAAAAAAGTTCAAATTTCACAGTTCACGATTGTTTCTATTTCAGTTTTAAACAACGTGAATTTGACGCAAAAAACAAACAAGAATTTTCCAATATTGTGTACGATTTACAAGAAAACGATTTGAATCAGTTCTCTCTGCAACCGAAGGATTTAATCATCATTGCACGGCAAGTCGTGCTTGGAATGGTAAAAAACCTTGCAGCTCCACCAACAATTGAATAGTTTTATTTATTTTTTCTTCTTATAGATCCATTTATCTAACTGTAAAGTTCTTCATCGCGATTTGGCCGCACGCAATGTTCTCATCTGCGCCGACAACACCATAAAAATCTCCGATTTCGGTTTAAGTCGCGACGTGTACTGTGACAGCGTCTACTGCAAAACTGGCAATGGAAAACTGCCGATTCGTTGGATGGCTTTGGAGTCGCTCACTCATCAGACGTACACGACGCAAAGCGACGTTTGGTCATTCGGCATCTTGTTATGGGAAATCGTCACTTTAGGAGCAACTCCCTATCCCGGTGTCCAAACAAAGGATCTATTAGCTCTGTTAAGAAAAGGATACCGTATGGAGCGACCGGAAAACTGCAGCGAAGACCTGTACTCAATAATGTTTAGCTGCTGGAAACCGTATCCTAGAGAGCGCCCGACTTTCATCGATCTCTGCTCGAGTTTAGACAGTTTACTGGAAAATGAGAGCGACTATTTGACTTTAAACGCCATTCTTGCGTCTAATCATGTTGTTGGCGGTGATTACGACAACAACGAGTAATCACTGTTTTTTCTAGTTAAATTTAGTGTTAAGGCTTTTAGATTTTTAAACATATTTCACTCTTTTATAAGTTTTATATAATATATACAAATACAATCGTTTATTTTAAACATGTGTTTACATTTTTTAATAATCCTTGAGTTTCTCCACATTCACCTTGGACGTCATCACCGTCAATTGCCCAAATCATCACACCTCCAACACCTTGAGACTTTGCATATTGCACTTTGGCGCAAATTGAGTCCATGTCGTCGTAACCGATCCAATTATTGCCGTTGTATCTGTAGGGGTTTTTCTGTTCGTCGTCCCACACTCTCGTCCAGTCGGAGTACGGCGATTTGCACACCTAAAAAACATTAATTATATACCGGAAAATTTAATACTGTACTATTTTACATCATTGTAGTTTAATGTCCCTTCATTTCCGACGCCCGGACCAGTAATTGGAGCGTGCAATCCGTGCTGGTTGGGGTCGGCTAACGCGAACGTTCGCCCGTAAAACGCTAAACCAGCCGCTAAATTCCCAGCATTTGCACCAGCTGAAACCCAATTTCGAATTCCTGCAGCCACATTTAAGTTATTCTTCTCCCAATCACTTTCCACTGAAGAAGGAAACAGTGCAGAGTTTTGGCCGGTGTAAGAGCTCCAAGAAGCTCCATAGAAATCGTACGTCATCACGTTAATCCAGTCTAAAAGTCTGAAAAGTACATTTTATTAGACTGCCTTCAAGTGTTAGAAAAGTGGTAGTAACTGATTCATTTGAGGTACATCGTAACCCTCCCCTGGAGAGGCACTAACAGCCGCTGTCAAAAGATACCCTTGACTACCGAATCCGTTCCTTAACTCTGTCAACAAAGCAAGAAAGTCGCCTTTGGTGTTGGCATCGGGGAGTTCCCAATCCAAGTCCAAGCCATCGAACCCATATGTCGTCATAAAACTCGTGGCGCTACTAATAAACGTTGCTCTTTTGGTGGGGTCCTGTGCCATCGCAGCGAACTGAGCTGCGCCTCCAGAAGTACCTCCGCCAACGCTAAGAAGAACCTTCAGGTCTGGGTTGATGGATTTCAAACCAGTTACGCGTTTGTACAGCCCTAGAGACAAATCGTAAATAAAAAAGAAACTTTTTGAAAAAATTCTACCTTGATCGACATCTAAACTCTGATCCACCACCTGCAGATTACCATCACTCTGAATACCAACGAAGGCATAGTTAATATGGGTACATAAATTGGCGTTGAAATCTTCTGGATTGTAGCCGTTGTAAGAGGTCCAACTTCTGTAATAGCAAATGATTCTAGTCGCCTGCAGTTGCTCCCAAAGGGCACATACAATTACTAAGATGATCAACCACTTCATCGTGGATAATTTTCTGGAGTTAATGGCATTGTGCACTTTTATACTCCACTTATAGGGTAGATTAAACACAAAAACCTGATAAGGCAAATGTTGATTGTGTTAATTATTAAAAGTTATCGTCTTATTTAAAATAAATGTTCCGAAAACAACAATTAATATATATGTAGGTGGTATTTGTTGTACTTTTTAATGGTTTAAACAACACTCTAATTCAGACGGTGACTGATTCTATGTTCAATTTTACTGGGGCAGTCACATTATGATACACTGAAACATGTACTTATCGGAATATTTAAGGAACAATTGTGGTATAAGTGTATATGCTATCTTGTTTTTGGATTAAAGTACTCGTACATACATACTTCAGTTGATATGTTGGACGTCATTATATGTGAGTATCTTGACATGTACTCTAAAGAGTAACGAAACTATAGTAAATAAACAATATAGGTAAAATTTGATAAAATCTATTAATATAATAAATACAGTTCTCTTATTGAAACTTATTCAACTTTTTTTCCATTGCCATTGACATATACCAAAGGCTTCTCTTTTAATTTCTTCTGTAGAAACGCCTTTTGCAACGCAGAGACGGGCATTTCGACAAGCAGACACAAAATGAATGAGCCCAGGTAAGACATGCAAATATCACCGAAAACCATAAAAGCCTTTAAAAAAGAAAAAATCAAAATCTTGCTTTTGCAACAGCGATTTAACATCGTACAAAAAGTGAATTGGCCGAGTAAGCCGGAGTTCTAGCAACACCTACTCTGTAACCAGTAAACAGGGGATGTAAAATGTACGCTCCGTATGTTAGACGTCCTAAAACCCTTAAACTGTCTAACTCAAAGATCCACTTGGTCCACCCTTAAATAAATTCATTAGAAAGTAGAATTTGATATATATATATACATATATGTATGTATTGTTATACTGACATCCGATTCCCTGACTAATTCCAAAGATCAAGATAACCGCTCCAAGAGCCCATGATGGTCTTGTAAGTGACCAATTTAGAGCTGAATGAAGAGGGTTGTATTCGTAATTCTCCAAGTACATTATACCACCGGTTATAGTTGGTATAATTAAGCAACTCAGGAAGAGAATCCACCAAAACACCACATAGATCTTAAAATAAAACTTCTAAAGTACCGAAAAAATATAGTACAATTAAATAATTATACCTTTTTAGTGAAAAGCGGCACATCTTTCCGGTAATAGTAAAAGTACCCAAAAATCATTCCCACCATCCATCCCCCGAAATTTGCATGAGTCGCAGTATAAATATTATTGAATACTTTACTGTTGATTGAGTTGAAACTGTATAAATCCCTAAAATATGAATTAGTTAGGTACCTTTCGCAGTTATCCATTGAATATAGGTACTCACTCGGGATATTGCGTGAGTATCATCTCCAATTTCTGAGTGTAAGCCACATACGCTGGCATTAAAACACCAGCAATAAAACATAAACCGAAAATTAACTTTTCCAAATTTCGATATTTCCAAACAAGGCCTAAAATAAGAATTGTCACCAGAAATAATTGCATATCCACGGCCAAGTACCAAGTGTGACTCATGCACTAGAAATTGATATAATTTAAATGCTAAATAAAGGACAAAAATAAACGTTACCATTCTGTCCGTATTTATTAAGTTATTTATAAATAGAATATTGGGCCACCAATTGGTCCGGCATTTTTCTGCCAATAATGTTTTCATTATAAAATGCCACACTGGTCCATCGATTAAGTGTTCGATCCAAGTGGCAGTGAAGAGCAGCGCAACAAGTAAAGAGGGAGCTAATCTAATTAAAAAAAGATATTATCACAAAAAACTTTAACCTATTTACCAAACCTGATATATCGATTTACAACTGCCAACAACAATATTTTTGGCTGTACTTTGTCGTACTTTTCAATAACTTGGTAAAAATGGTATGTGAGCAGGAAAGCAGAAACCGCGAAAAACGTGTGCACAATTAAAGTACCATTCATAAATATAACTGAACTAATAGACCTTGTCATCTAGAAAAAAAAATTAATAACGATGTGTCTCATTGAGTAGTGGATTTCTTAGGTACATCCTCTGTTGCTTTAGGATTTATAACTGCCCCGCTAAGGCTTAGAAGTCCTACATGAGCCAAAATGATTAAGTACATAGAGAAAAACCGTATCCCATTAAGGCCTTTCAACCGTTCTATATCTGGATTTCTTTCTTTACTTGTTAGACGATAATAGTTCTTAGGAATTGAAAATAGACTAAGGAACCAACCAAAACCCGTGCTGGTACGCTTATTGTACTCCTCTTCAGAAAGGTACCTAGCTGAGCCTTCGTAAATGGAAGCGTATAGTACTAATAGGATATACAAAATTCCTACAGTCCTGGAAAAACAGTTGGGATTTTCAGTAATTCTTTATTAGAGGGAAACTTACGCTACAACAATGTCAGAAGTCTTCAAAGGGTAATTTATAGTTTCCGCTGTTACACAATTTAAGTTAATTACAGTCCCTTTTAAGCCGAACTTTTTGTAAGTTTCATCAAAACACTGATTGATTGTTATTTTGAGTTCTTCTCCATTTTTAAAGAGAGCGTTGGGACAAAAGTGTCTTACGCAAATTTGGTGTCTTAACAGATCGTGTCGATAATACGTTCGATCATTGCGTATTTTCTAAAATTGATGTTTGTCAAAGAGGCATTAAACGACAAAAATGCCTTGGTTACCTCTATAATAGTCCACACTTCTGGAACAGATTCATTCCGAAGGGGCGCTAATTGATACGTAACGGCACAGAATAAAGACTCTTCTTTGTTATCCATGCATCTATCATAATCATCCATAGAGAAAACGGGTGGCATAAGACTGTACTCTTTATCTACAAAAAAATTGAATTATTAGTTTGTTGTAATATTTTTCAGACTGTCTCACCTGTAAGGCGGACATATGCGAAGGTATTCGCAAAACACCAAAATAACACCAGTTTACCGAGCATATTAAAATTTAAAAGAGGAGAGTCTACCAACAAGAAACAAGATACAAAAACGAATGTAGGCAAGTAGTAACTATTTAAAGAAATTTTGACTAATGAATAAATTTTCAATTAACGCATTAATTTTAAGTCCTAAATTAGTAGTAAGTGAGATCAAAGAGTACTTCGTAATGGAAACAACGCACGAATTGTGGTTTAAATATTAACCAAGAGTACCTTGAGTCGGACACCACACTCCAATTTGTTTTAATGTTACGAATTTTTTTTTTATATATATACATATATATTCATCAGGCAATTTAATAAATGTAAATTACCTATGTACTTAATGATAATTCTTTTTCTAGTATAACGCAAATAAATAATTAGATATTTAACAAACAAGTCAAAAATAAAATATCTACATACATATATGTATAATTAGAATTGATATTTGCGTACCTATTCTTATAATTTGAGAAATGCTATACCCAATGTTATTTTCAATGTAGTAGCAATGTGTATTCATGTGTAAGCAAATTGTAAAATCGTGTAACATTGTAAATACATTAATCAATTAATAAATGTACCCAAATAATTACCCAAAATTAAATTGTTAATACATTTCAGTACAAACTCACAAAAACATTAAACATTTTAATTAACTTTGAATGTGTACTCTGTCTCTGCTTCTCGCGTTGGCCTTATATTTGATTGTTGTTGCTGTTAAGAAAAGATTTGTTTTCTAACTAAATAAAAAAAACTTCATTCCAGAAATTCTGTTTCGGTTATTTTACTCTTTTAAGGAAAAAATAACTTTTTATCGTTGTTATTTAACAAACATATTAGGTTCTAATTAAAAATTAAACCAATATACATATTTCTACAAAATTTACAACAATCCTAATTCTTCATTAATATTCTTCAATAAAATCTGCTTCTCTCCACAACTTCCCTTCACATCGTACCCATTGATCGACCAAATCATTACTCCACCATATTTCTGGGCTTTAACATAATCGATCTTGGCCTTCAGAGACTCAACATCATCATACCCGAACCATTTATTTCCATTATACTTGTAAGGATTCTTTTGCTCATCGTCCCACACTCTTTTCCAGTCGTCATAGCTCTCACAAATCTACAAAGTGAAAAACAATATTAAACAGCCTCCACAATTATTTTTTTTCTAAAGTACCTCATGGTAATAAAGACTACCGTCATCTCCTGGACCCACCCCAGTGATAGGCGCATGGATTCCGTGCTTACTTTCGTCCTCCAAAGTGAACGACCGTCCATAGAATGCTAAGCCAGCAGCTAGTTTACTCGCACTCGCCCCAGCTTTCTCCCACTGTTTCATAGCAGCAGCTAAATTCAGGTTTTCTTGCTCCCAGTCCGATTCTACGGAGGAGGCGAACAACGGGGTACACTGGCCTGTGTACTCACTCCATGAACCGTACATGTCGTAAGTCATTACGTTGATCTAGTCAAGGATCCTGTACATTAATTAATCAAAAGAATTAATTTTACATAAACGCAAGCAATTAATTTTTCTTACTCGTTCATTTGTTTCACATCGTAACCCTCTCCTACATCCGCACTCACAGCGGCCGTCAACAACCAACCGTTCTCGTCGAAACTGCTTCTTAACTCATTCAAAAATGTAATGAAGTGAGATTTGTCCTTTTTCTCCGGCAGTTCCCAATCGATGTCCAAACCGTCGAAATTGTACTCACTGATGAAATTTATCGCACTGCTGATGAACTTCTTTCGTTTGTCAGAATCCGCTACGATGGATGAAAAACGCTCCGCGGCAGCTTCGTTATCACCGCCAACACTTAAGAGTACTTTTAGTTTGTCGTTCTTTTTTTTAAGTCAGTTACTCGTTGGAACAATCCTAAAACACAACCTATGGAATAGAATTACAGATTGTTTGTTATAGAGGTACCTTGGTTGATATCTAAATCTTCATCTTCGACTTTCAAGCTGCCGTCATTTTCCACGTCAATGAAGGCGTAGTTAATGTGGGTGCATAAAGAAGCATCGAGTTTCTCGGGAGTGAAACTGTCGTAAGCGGACCAACTTTCATAGTAGCAAATTACTTTGTTGACGGCCCCAATGTGGCCCAAAACGGCACAGATAGTTAATGGGATTAACCACCTCATTGTTTTGAATTTAATGATATTTTTTTGGCGATGTGTTTTTGTATTTATAGATGTGGGAAGATAAGGCTAATTTTCGATATGAAGTGAAGTACCAATAGATTAGAGAGAGTGAAATAAACATTGATTTTTAGTTTAATGATGTATTCACATTATAAAAAAATGTTTTATAGAGTAAATAAGGTTCTATAATATCTTTTTATAGATAGGACTTTAAACCTTCTTCTTAATTTGAGTTTCCATTGTTACTATAGGAAGGATTTAAAAATTAACACTCGTAGAAAGGTTATTTATTTAGTTGTGTTTCTTAACTGATTTAATAAAACTTTGTGCAACTCAAATCTTGACTTGTTATTTGTGTAAGTTCATTATTCCAAGTGTTGACTTGCTTCTTTTAGTTTTGTTTTTAAATTCATTTGTAATCATGTGTAAGGCAGTACTAACAATAAAGCAGGTAGGTATGTATGCGATTTATCTAGGTAAATTACGTATATTAGGCAATCTTTATTGTCTTTGAATCCTTTAGAGCAGTAGCTGTGCTTCAACCACAGATTTTCCGAACGATGAAGAGATCTAATCTAACCTCATGCCACTTTAGAGAATAAAATACCAAAAATTAAGTAAACAATCAGTAATAACCTGAAGTCATTTATTAAAAAAAATACAAATCTTCCCTTAGACACTAATCATATTTTCTCTCCCTTTTGCTTTTTCGCGCAACTTTTTTGACGGTTTTTTTTTATAGAAAAGCCTTTTGCAACGAAGTAAAAGGCATTTGGACGAGAATACACATAATAAAGGAGCCTATGAAAGCCATACAAATATCTCCCATAAGGAGAAAGACCTAAAAAGTAAAAAAGAGACGTTGACATATTTTTTTAAATCATAATTTACATCGCATACAATATATGGATGGCTTGTGTATACTGGAGTTCTTGTGAAGCTTATTCTGTAACCAGTAAAAATTGGATGTAAAAGGTACGCTCCGTATGTTAGACGTGCTAAAACCCTAAAAACATCTAACTCAAGGACCCACTTGAGTAACCCTAAAATAGATTCTTTAGAAAGCAGAATTTGATATTTATATATTTTGTTATACTGACATCCGATTCCCTGAGAAACCCCAAAGATCAGGATAACCACTCCAAGAGCCCATGACGGTCTTGAAAGCGACCAATTTAGCGCTGAATGAAGAGGGTTGTATTCATAATTGTCCAATAAGTACATTGTACCGCCGGTTAAAGTTGGTATGAATATGGCACTCAGAAAGAGAATCCACCAAAACACCACATAGATCTAAAAATAAACATCTCAAAATACCGAAAAAAAACGCAGTTAATTACCTTTTTAGTGAAAAACTTCACATCTTTCTTGTAATAGTAGAAGTATCCAAAAATGACGCCCACCATCCACCCCCCGAAATTCGCTGGTGTCGAAATGTAAATATCCCTGAATATTTTATTGTTAACTGAGATGAAATTGTACAAGTCCCTAAAACATCAGGTATATGATGACGATGTATTATTTCAAAATAACTGTCTGCGGTTATGCCGCGCGTCAGTGCATGACTAAGTAGGTACCTATATACTTACTCTGGATATTCTGTGAGTACCATGTCTAGTCTCTGAGTGTACGCTAAATACGCCGGCATTAAAATACCAAAAATAAAACACAAACTGAAAAGTAACTTTTCCAAATTTCGATATTTCCAAATAATGCCTAAAATTAGTATTGTCACCAGATATAATTGCATATCAACGGCCAAGTACCAAGTATGACCTAGACACTGTAATGAATTGAAACAATATAAATCCTGATTACTAAATCAACAAAAACAAAAGTACCATTCTTTCAGAATTTACTATGTTATTTATAAATAGAATGTTGGTCCATCCATTGGACTCGCAACTATCCACAAATAAAGGTTTCATCATAAGATGCCATACTGGACCACCGCCTGAGTAATATTGACCGCCGATGGCAATTAAGATCACTGTAACAGCTAAACTCGGAAGTAATCTAATAAAAAAAGCAATATCAATAACACACAAAAAATATTCAGCTGTTACTCGAACCTGACAAGTCGATTTACTACTGCCATTAACATTGTTTTTGGTTGAACTTTGTCGTTTTTTTCCATAATTTTGTAGAAATGGTATGTGAGGAGGAAAGCAGAAATCGCGAAAAACGTGTGTACAATTAAAGTACCATTTATGAGTATAACTGTAAAAATCGATTTTGTGATCTACAAGAAAAGACCAATTTGTGAATTAATTAATTCAGCTATGGATTTAGGTAAGTACTTCCTCTGTAGCTTTAGGATTTATAACAGCTCCGCTAAAATGAAGAAGTCCTACATGACCCAAAATGGTAAAGCACATAGAAAAAAATTTCAAGCCATTAAGTACTTTTAACTGCTCTACGCTTGGATCTGTATTTTTACTCATAAAACGATAATAATTTTTAGGGATCGAAAAAGCGCTAAGAAGTGCACCAATATTCTTTTTCGTACGATTATTGTTGTTCTCTTCAGAAAGCTTCTTAACTGTGGCATCGTATAAGGAAGCGCACAGTACTAATAAGAGATACAAGATTGCTACAATCCTAAAAAGAAGTTGAAAAAGTCAGTAACTGTTCATTATAGTAACTATTTATTTATAAAGTAATAATATATTAGTATATACTACTTACGCTATAATAATGTGAGAAATCTTTAAAGGTCTACTATTTATAGATTCCGATGTTACACAATTTAAATCAATAACAGTCCCTTTTAAGGTGTAGTTTTTGTAGGTTTCATCAAAACACTGATTGATTTCTTCTTTGAGTTCTTCTCCCTTTTTGAAGAGAGCGTTGGGACAGGTGTGTCTTACGCAAATTTGGTATCTTAACTTATCGTGTCGATAATACGATCGATCATTGCGTATTTTCTAAAAATTAGGTTTGTTAAAGCCGAATTGCTGATAAAATTTACCTTTGGTTACCTCTAGAACAGTCCATACTTTTGGAACACTTTCATTCCGAAGGGGCGCCAATTGATACGTAACCGCACAGAATAAAGACTCTTCTTTGATCTGCATGCATCTGTCATAATCATCCATATAGAAAACGGGTGGCATGAGACTGTATTCTTCATCTACAAAAAAGAGAGTTATTGGTTTTTTTTTGGGAGGCACACTTACCTGTAAGTCGAACATGTGCGAGGATGTCTGCAAAACACCAGAAGAACACCAGTTTGGCCAGCATGTTGAAAGAGGTGAAAAGTGTCTGAATATACTAGCAAGGCACAAAAACGAATGTAGACAATTAGTGTTGTATTGGCAAATGGAGGACAATCATAAATCGAAATAAATCAAAATTGACTTAGGTATGAATAAAATAATTAGTTTAGGTAAGTTCTAAGTAACAGTAATACCCAATAAAATTACAGATTATTTGGTAATAGAAATAACACACATATTGTGGTTTAATTTGCAATCAAACACTCCAATTCGCTTATATTGGATATATTTTTAAATATAATTAAATATAGAAGGTACGTTTATTCATCAGATACTTGAATGAATATAAATTATGAACCTAATGGAAATTATTTTTATAGTATAAACGTAAATAATTTATTAAGTATTTAATATTAGCAATATGTATAAAACTATAAAAAACAAGTAAAAATTATAAATATATATAGATACTTGTACTACTTTATATATAATTAAAATTGATAGATTTATATATTCGTATTTGTGTGTATACGGTTAAGCTAGGTGTCCATTTGAGAGAAAATCGAGTTTATTCTGGAGAGTACCTACCAAAATTACTCTGACTATTCTCGGACAGTGTGAAAGTACCAAAATTGATCTCTGAGAGTGATTTTATAGTACTTTCGAAGAACAAATTTGGGCAGGCCACTCCTAAGTGCGTGTACCCAGCATTATACTAAAATTTTAACCAACGTAGAATATTCAATGTAAATAAAAAAATTAAGGTTCTTAATTGGTATTTAATATATTTTTAATATAATAAAAATTTAATAGTCAACAGACATAGGTATTAATGAATTTATAAATTTATTTAAATATTTACTGATTAAATTATTACCAATATTCATATGTCAGACAAACTCACAAAAAACATTAGACCTTTAAAGTTTCTGTCTCTGCGTTTTTCGTTATTGCTGTTGGTAATCCAAAAAAAATACATTTGATATACAAATTGTAATTAAAATTGTTAAGGTTATTTCCTACTTTTAATGAAAAAAGACTATCTAGTTTTTATCTTTTTTAATGAACAAATTCATAGGCTCTCATTAATAATTAAATCAATATATATTTCTGTAAAAATTACAACAATCCTAATTCTTCATTGACATTCTTCAAAAACATTTGCTTTTCTCCCATTGATTCCTTGTCATAGTTCCTATTCAAGGAGCAAATTAATCATCACTCCACCATATTTCTGAGCTTAATCCTAATACCCGTACCATTGATTGATTCCCGTTGAACTTGTGCCTAGGATTTTTTTGCTCATCGTCTCACACCGTCTATCAATGGTCGTAACTCTAACAAATCTTAGAATTGGCGAAAAACATTTTTTAACAATTGTTAACAATTAACATTTTTTTTATAAAATACATATAGGTAGGTATACCTCATGGTAATAAATATTAACGTCCTTACCAGGACCCACTCCAGTGATATAGGCCCATGAATTTAGTGCTTTCCTTCGTCGTCCAAAGTAAACGACCGTCTATAAAAGGTCAAGTTTGCTAACTTGCTAGCAAGGTTACTCGCCCTCGTGTTAGCTTTAATCACCTTAATTGTTGTTTGCATTAATTAAGTACAAAAAATTTAAAATACTCAATAAATAATTCCCAAAACAACAAGTAACATAACATAGTAAGTTATTTGTTGTGTTTCTTAATTAATAGTTTACAATTTGCAATAATGCAAATTAAAGCTCATTATGGTGACTTGAGCGCAAATACTTCTGCTAAACAGAAAATGGGCACGACAATCTTTAGAATATCAAAAATTAATTAAAAAATCAGCAATAACCTGAAGTAATTTATTAATTATAAAGAATCATATACCTAGGTATATCTACCTATTAAAACAACTTTATAAATTGATAAAGGGATTTATTTAGATGAATTTTATTTCTAGTTATGGAATGTGTTTTCTTTAATCCAATCTAAGAAGCTGCTTATACGTGTGTAGGCAGTTGCCTCCTCGTCATCACAGCCATAATACACTCCTCCAATGCCCACCTGAAAGTACTTTAAAAATAAAGAGCTAATGGCAAGGAGGTCGACTATTTACCAAGACCCCGTCTACCACCAACGGAGCACCGGCATCCCCTGCACAAGTGCCTTTTCCGCCTTCACCAGAGGTGCAAATATGCCTATCTCCGATTGTATCGCCGTACCATTCCTTACAGTATTCGTTAGAGATGACAGTCACGTTGACTGCATACAAAGTTGCATTGAACAAGATGATATATTGATCTGGTAGTCCCCAGCCACTTACAACACCAGTTTCGTTTTCGTAAGTGTTGTCATTGTTTTCGGGTAAATTAACCACCTGGATATACTCTGCAGAAAGTTAATAGAATACTTCGAAATGAAAAAGATTTTTGAAGTGTGAGTACCTACTCACCATTTAGTGTTACGTTCTCTGGCAAGTAAATCAGTCCTAGATTCGGCTTCAATATCCGTTTAGGATCCTCATATCTTGTATAATTTTTGGTTGTATAAATAACTTGGGAAGTTTCGTTGTGTTGAAGTACCTTTTGGGCCCCCAATATAACACGAACGTACTCTGGATAACTAAGGATAAAATTTATAATTGAATTGATTTAAAGAGACACAATTTAAATTCGTACAAGTTTATACAATCTCCTGCAGTTAAAACTACATCTGGTGCGATCAAAACTCCCCCGCAGAAAGTTTCTTCATCGTAGTATTTGGTGAGGACTGCTGCTTGGTAAGGTATCGAATGGGGCGCGGCCTCCTCTCCTCCAGACACCCTGACACTTGGAATGTATTTTTTCTGGATTGGTTTTTGGAAATGGCTGTGTTCGCTGCTAGGCTTCACAGTTCCATTTACCCCAAGCAGCACTCCGCAGACAAAAAGGAAAACTGGAAAAACGTTCATTGTTCCTACAAATATTCTAACTTTATAGTGAACTAATATACCATCGTAATAATTCTCCTTTTTATATAGGTATGAATTTATCTAGACAGATGACTAGATGAATTTTGAGGATTTCAACAATAAAAAAAATTCCCGATTCATCAAGGCGAATTGAAACAAAATCGTAAATCATTTAAACTTTATTTTTCGTTAATATACCGAAAACAAAATGTCTAACCTATATAACATAACTATTTGCTTTTTTACTGCAAAACATATCTTGGTTATAATAGTAGAAGTAGCCAAAAATCACGCCCACCATTCACTCCCCGAAATTCGCATGAGTCAAAATATAAATATTCCTGAATGTTTTAGTATTGAATGTGTTGATATTGTACATGTTTCTAAAACAAATGCATTACCTCAAAATCGTCCTTTGTTATTTAGAGAATAAGTTAAGTAGGTACTCACTCTGAATATTGGCGTCACTATCATGTAGCATCTCTGAGTAGCCTCAGAACCTCTCTCTAGCCTCATAAATAAAACACAAACCGAAAATTAACTGTGTAGAAATTAATTGTGTAGAAAACAACAAATAAACCAACAATTTGTAAAATTAAAATTTTCTTTAGAATTTTCCAATTCTTTGTATGATACCATCATCTCATAACTGTTTTAAATCTAAGAAGGAAAAACTCATAAGTAAATATAACTTTAACTTCTTAAAATCAAACGAAATAAATCAAATCAAATCAAAAACAATTTATTTCTGAAATTACAATCGTCCCAAACATTTATTAAGATTCTTCAACAATGGTTGTTTGCCGCCACAATTACCCATCACATCATCCCCATCAATTGGCCAAATCATGACTCCACCATAATTCTGCGATTTGATATAATCCGTTTTGATCCAAATGGAATCAGGATCATCGTATCCAATCCAACCATTTCCTTGGTATTTGTAGGGATTCTTCTGTTCATCGTCCCATACTCTTGTCCATCCATCGTAACTCTGGCAAATCTATACCCAAAACCACACTTAAACCACATTTAATAAATTATTTCCTCGTTTACCTCGCGGTAATTAAGACTGCCACCTTCGCCTGGTCCTACCCCACTGATGGGTGCATGAATTCCGTGTTGATTTGGGTCGGCCAATGTAAAAGTGCGACCGTAGAATGCCACTCCAGGGGCTAATTTATTAGCACTAGCTCCAGCATTTTCCCATTGCTTCACAGCTGCCGCTAAATTCAGATTCTGCTTCTCCCAGTCACTCTCAACAGATGAGGCGTACAATGGAGAACACTGTCCTGTGTATGAACTCCAAGAACCGTACATATCATAAGTCATTACGTTAATCCAGTCGAGAAGTCTGCAAAATTTCAATTAGCAACAAACAAAAACAAAAAAGAAAGAAAACCTTACTGATTCATTCTGCCTACATCGTAACCCTCACCAGGTTCTGCACTCACAGCGGCCGTCAACAGCCATCCGTGCTGACTGAAACTGTTCCTCAACTCCTGCAATAATGTGATGTAGTTGGCTTTGTCGCCTCCTCCAGGCAATTCCCAATCCAAATCCAAACCATCAAAATTGTATGTGCTAATGAAGTAGTTAGCACTGCCAATAAATGCTGCACGTTTACCTGGATCTGCCGCCATCGATGAGAATAAAGACGCAGCACCTGCACTTGCACCACCGACACTCAACAGCGCTTTCAGGTTGGGGTTCTGTTGTTTCAAGGCAGTAACTCTATTAAATAATCCTAAAAAAAAATCCTAGATCATCTCATAATTTTTAGTAATTGTGAACTGTACCTTGGTTGATGTCCAATTCGTCGTCCTCTACCTTTAAATTTCCATCCTCTTTCAGACCGATAAAGGCGTAGTTGATGTGTGTGCACAAAGAAGCATCGAAAAGCTCTGGAGTGAAGCCACTGTAAGCGGCCCAACTCTCGTAATAACAAATGACTTTGTCGACGGCCCCAATTTGGCCCAAGACGGCACAGACGCTCAATGCTATTAACCACTTCATTGTTTTTTAACTGTATTTTTTGAGTGGTGAAGTGTGGATATTTATAGGGCCGGGGTGAATTTGGGTGAAAGTGAAGTATTCTTGATAAGATAAAGAAAGAAAATTAAATATTTATTGTTTTTGATTGTATTTTATCATGGAATAAACAACTGTAAGTGTAGGTATTATAAGTAAAATGGTGTATGATAACAGTATCTTTCCAGGGAATAACAATATTTCATTAATATTAAATGTAATGAGTGTAGGTATGACTAGTCAATGGTATGACTTAGGGGTTTTACATTGTATAGGAGGAATGAAACTTCATTTTTTATAATTCTATTTGTTGTTAATAAATCCGATTAATAATATGATGATTATTGTCAAATAAACCCAAAAATAAAAATTATTTTCTAAGAAAATGTCCATCTATGCAATGGTTCCACGGTTTCCCCGAAAATAATTATAAGTCCAACTTAGAATCCTTTCGACTACAATTAATCCCTGGAACAACAAAATGGACCGAATTCCTAAATAAATCAGATGAATTATGTCAACTTGCTTTAATTGATTTAGGATTATATTTATGATAAATGTGCCAATTCTCAGCACGATAGTAATCACTGGTCCCAAAAGCAATGTCAGTATGGACGTAATGAACCTTATAATAACGCCTTCTTGTGGTGGTACTGACGGCGTCTCCTCCGCTTGGCGTTTTCCTCTAGGTGATGCTGTTGAAACATCAGTGTAATCGTCTGTTGACTCATCTACTAGTTTATCCGTAGTTCTAAAATTTCGAAATTTTTATTAATTTCAGTAGTTGAATGATGAAAACCTTACGGAACCAACGTCGTTGCCGTTGAAGAAATGTTGGGTGTGACTGATGTAGTGGGAATTTGGCCATAGTCATCTGCGATGGGTTCTTCTTCTGAAGAAGAACTAGATTCGTAGCTACTACTTCCTTCCTCTGATGATTGATCAGAATAGTCTGGTGTCAAGGGTTTGATAGGAATCAAATCGACTATTTCTCCTGAGTCATTCGGGTGAAGCTTGACCACTATGTAATCCTAAAAGCGACACTAAGAACTGCTGTAGACACCATGGTACTAAAAACTTACGGTCTGGATGTGACCCGGTAGGTGATGACCGTCTGAAGGGAAAATTAGGAAAACTACTGAACAAAGCAAAATGATCAGATTCATTTTGAAATCAGTGGTCTGAAGAGCTGTTGTCCACTGTCGTTTATATATTTGAATAAGAAGCTTGCGTTACGTAATTTTTAATTGAAAAAAAAAATTCCAGAATTGTAAGTACTGTCGTAAAACTATAATCTTTATTGCAATACAAATAATTGTTTTCAATTTTAATTAAACCTTATACATAGTTGATAAGAATAACACAACTTTATAAATTGACAAAAGGATTTATTTAGATGTTTTTATTTCTAGTTACGGAATGTGTTTTCTCTAATCCAATCTAAGAAGCTGCTTACACGTGTATAGGCCGTTGCGTACTCGTAAGAACAGCCAAAATATACTCCTGCAATGCCCACCTGAAAGTATTTTAAAAATAAAGAGCTAATGGCAAAGAGGTCGACTATTTACCAAGACCCCGTCTATCACCAACGGAGCACCGGTATCCCCTGCACAAGTGCCTTTTCCACCTTCACCAGAGGTGCAAATATGCCTATCTCCGATTGTATCGCCGTACCATTCCTTACAGTATTCGTTAGAGATGACAGTCACATTGGCTGCATACAAAGTTGCATTGAACAAGATGATATTTTGATATGGTAGTCCCCAGCCACTTACGACACCAGTTTCGTTCTCGTAAGTGTTGTCATTGTTTTCGGGTAATTTAACCACCTGGACGTACTCTGCAGAAAATTAATAGAATAATTCGAAATGAAGGAGGTTTTTGAAGTGTGAGTACATACCATTTAGTGTCACGTTCTCAGGCAAGTAAATCAGGCCTAGATTCGGTTCCAATATCCGTTTAGGATCCTCATATATTGTAAAATTTTTTGTTTGATAAATAACTTGGGAAGTTTCGTTGTGTTGAAGTACCTTTTGGGCCCCCAATATAACACGAACGTACTCTGGATAACTAAGGATAAAATTTATAAATGAATTGAAATAAAGAGACACAATTTAAATTACGTACAAGTCTACACAATCTGCTGCAGTTAAGACTACATCTGGTGCGATCAAAACTCCCCCGCAGAAAGTTTCTTCATCGAGGTATTTGGTGAGGACTGCTGCTTGGTAAGGTAGCGAATGAGGCACTGTCTCTTCTCCTCCAGATACCCTCACACTGCCATGTTTCTCAGTTCCACTTACCCCAAGCAGCACTCCGCAGACAAAAAGGAAAACTGGAAAACCGTTCATCGTTACTACAACTATTCTAACTTTATAGTGAACGAATATAGTGAATATACCAACGTAATAATTCTCCTCTTTATATAGGTATGAATTTATCTAGACAGATGACTGGATGAATTTCGAGGATTTCAAATAATAAAAAATCCTCGATTCATCAAGGCGAATTGAAACAAAATCGTAAATCATTTAAACTTTATTATTCTTTTTTTATCTACACTCAAAAATTATTTAGGATGAGTTTTTTTCGATCCAGTCTAAGTACTTGGAGGTACGGGTATATGCAGCTGGGAAACCGATTTCACATCCAAGGGAAATACCAAAGGACACAATACCGACCTAAAAAAACCACATTACAACTAGATCGCCTAACAAAAGATTTAAGGGGCTCTTACTTGTACATCATCGACGACCAATGGGCCACCAGAGTCTCCACTGCAGGTGCCTTTGCCATCTAGTCCAGAAGTGCAGATGTGTGTGTCTTGAATAACACCCAAGTAGACCAAACCACAGACTCCGTTGCTTAAGACATTGAGTTCTACTTCGCGGAGCACGGGACTGATTGTGGTGGCTGCATCGCTGTCTTTTCCCCAACCAGAGGCGCGGGCTGTGTCACCTTCGTAGGTATCATCATCATTACTTGGCAAAGCGACGAGTTGAATGTTGTCTAAAAATGATTAATTTTGTAAATCAAAGTTTTACAACAGAATTTTTATTTAGGTACCATTGAGTTCTACTTCCTGAGGTAAAATAATGAGGGCGAGATCGTTAATCAAAGTGAGGCGGTTCCAGCCTTCGTGGATGATATGAGAGGTGGAGTTGACAATCACTTGAGTATCTTCTTGTTCGCGCACTTTGTGGGCACCCAAGATGACCTCGGTGGGGCCAGTAGCACTAAATAAAAGAAAATCAGCGTTTGAGGAATACACAGTCTTGATGTATTGTCTTACCCATCGACGCAATGGGCAGCAGTGAGAACGACATTCTTCTTGATCAAAGAACCACCACAGAAAGCGTTTCCTTCGGCGAATTGAGTGATCAATCCTACTTGATAGGGGATAGAGTGTGGTGTGGCTTCTTGCCCTCCTACGATTCTGGTACTAGGAAAACCATTGGGGAAACCAGCTGGGGCGGGAAGATCGATGTTTTTAGGGACAACGTTTGCAAAACGGTCAGCCTGGAAGGAAATTTAAGATTTATTGAAATGAGATTGGGAAAAGAAATTAATTTCTTTCTTTTTACCTGAACGAGGGCGATCCCTAAGAGTAATAACGCGATATATTTCATTGTGCGGCTTTTAAGAGACGACTATACAGAAGCACTAATTATGAATCGATTTTATATTGTCTTGTTATCGGGGGTATTTTATGACGGTTGGTTTTGAGGGTTTAAAAGATTAGACGACTTACAAAAAGTCTCGAAATATTTGATAGAATCTGGAGGTCATCTATAAATTAACCATCTGGTTAAGTAGCGAAAAGCGATAAAATAGATAATTAGAAATTTAGAAATTAAATCCTATTTTTTAAAAGATTAATCGGTTTATTTACTGTTTTGGATAACTAATACCCACTATAATAATACAATTATGTCGTGCTATATCAATGATGATAATCTAGCAGATTAGTTTTACATATTTCCTGATGAATACAATCAGAAGTAGGTAAACTATTCCACGTCTTGATTTAATTTTTTCTTTGTATTCATGATTTTTACTGTTTTAAGAGAATAATAAATTGCTTTAGCATCATAAGATTGCATCTTTCATTCCGAATTGATGCTATGACACAAATATGTATAACTAATGGATTAAAAATGTGATAAAGATAATAAATTAATGTAATTAATGCAATATTCGATAGTTTTGCAGCTACACTGTTTCAGATTAGTAAGAAAATAGCAAGGGCAACAAACGCGCTCTTTCTCCCGCCAAAAGTCGTTTTATGTTCCATTGAATCATAACAGATGCGCCTTCATCGTAATATAGATAGATTTCTACAATTCTGCTTAGAAAGTTGCAGATAGCAGAACCTCAAAATTAATTAATCACAATTCACAAATTCTCTTAATTCACTCCAAAGTCTCTATCCAAAATGATAGAATCTTGTCCAAAGAAGCGAATGCTTTTAGGGATTACTGCGCTTGGAATGTAAGTAAAATCCTAACTTATACACTAAACCACAATTCTACAGTACTTCCTTACAGTCTGACAGTTGTTGTGTTAATTGTGGAATCACATTGGACCGAAGCTCATAACGTTAATAAAAAACGCAACTTCATCGTGGAGCAAAACTCCACTTGTTGGGAAAAGGAAAATTTCGAGGTGATCAAAGACTGCCAACCCTGCACAGGTAAACTTGATAAATCAACCAAACCACATGTTTGTCATCTCCTTTTCTTTTGCAGCATTTGAGATCGCCAGCAAGAGCGTTGGAGTCTGCACCCACACCCATTACAAAGAGCTTTTAAAGTGCGCGAACGGTGAAATTGTAACAAGAAGTTGCGACAAAGCAGCCTTTTACGACGAGAGACAATTCTGGCGTTTTGAGGGCTGCATGTTCCTTGGTGGTCTTATCTCCACATTCGGTGTAGTTGCTAGAAAGAAAGTGCTCAATCGTCGCATGTTGCAACGTGTTCAAAGACAATTAGCAAACAGTGTTTAATATGAGATCGATTCTTTCAATCGAAGCATATTCAATAGAGGAAAAACACTGGGTGAGTGTGGAAACTTGTATTGTGATATTTATATACAAAATTGCGGAACCAAATATCCAGTTAAATGTAAATGCTATTAACAATGTAATTGAAAACAAATCGCAACTACTGCAAATCGATTTAACGCAAATCCCATTTGAAGAACTGAATAATGAATCTGTTTTGGAGACGTATTGTGTTCGTCCTGTTATCATTACCGAGAACACCGTTATTGCCGGTTTGTGTTCAGTGGCAAGACAGTTAATAAAATGTTGTGACAAAGAAAATATCAGGAAGCTTCTTGGTTTCCGCGAGGCTTGTCTTATGGCTTGTTCGGAGACGTCAACTTGGACGAGATTCTGTGAGATTGAAATTATTGAAACTGTCAAGAATCTCCTAATTGATGTGAACAGAGAGAAGGTGGTGATTCCCACAAATTTGGCTCGATTTGAATACCATCTGCAACTGCCAATAAAAATCCACAACGCTTACAAATTGGCAAGAGTAAAAAACGGCGACAAGGCGATCAAAAGTGGCACTCCAATCAACGAATTGAATTTAGAGCACGCTTACGCTGAGGGACCTCATATGACCCTTGCAGATGTGATTCTGTTTCCATGTTATCGGATTATTTTCAACCGCTTCTCTTGGGAGAATCATTTGCCGACTACTGTGGAATGGTACAAAAGAATGTTGAATCATAATTTTCCGGAAATCACCTTCAATATTACACATGTTGATGTTAGGGAGACACTCCTGCCAGATTTCACCAAACAAAGCCTTTATCAGGCTGATACAACAAAGTATAATCATAGTAAACGGAATTTTACCAAACAAAGCGATGTGGAAAGTGCCTTAGAGACAGTTTGGGACAACATAAATCGATATATTCACAATGATTTTGTACCATATGGACACGAAGTTCCATTTGACTGGGACAAAATCCCTCTACAAGCTAAACCTCAAGGCGGAACTTTCCCTAAAACTCGTGAAATCCGTAAAGGGCAACAATTGCAATGTTTAATTAAAGCAGTGATTCAACTCGCTTCCAAGGATGACATGAAAATCGTCGACTTTTGCAGTGGAAGTGGATATTTGGGCATATTACTAGCATATTGTCTTCCCAAATGCCACATAATTCTCGTTGAGAACAAGGAACGTTCCCTAGAACGTGCTAAAGAACGCATCCAAGCTTTGGCTCTTAAAAATCTGACAATTGTGCAGTCGAATTTAGACTATTTTATTGGAAAGTTTGACATTGGAGTGTCCTTGCACGCTTGTGGTGTTGCCACTGATTTAGTAATCAAGAAATGCGTTGATATAGGGGCCCACTTCGTGTGTTGTCCCTGTTGTTACGGCTCCATACAGCTCTGCCATCAATTGGAGTACCCCAGAAGTGAAACATTTCGAAAATTGCAGTTGGGAGAGAATTATTTCACTCTGGCACACGCAGCGGACCAAACGCATGACGATGGCAACAAGAAAACCCCTCAGGGACGCAAATGTATGGACATTATCGACGGGGATCGACGCCTGTATGCAGAAAGTAATGGATATTCCGTAAAATTAGGTAAATTACAGCCTGTAGAATGTACAACGAAGAATAACTTGTTAGTAGGCGTAAAACTGTAGTTTGTATTGTTGGCTGTCTATGCTCGAAAGGGAATGTAAGTAAGTTCAAAACTTTAAAATTGTTCCAAGAAAAAAATCTTTTTAAAAAAATGTTAATTGGGTGTTTGTTAATAAATGAATTCATTAATTGGCTCGGTTTCATTCCATCTCTGTCTTCTATCATTACATTTAAAAAGTTATGAATTTTTCCAACACTGTTCCTCCAAAGGCGTAAAATTTGGCTCTGATATGTTGAAAACTGCTCCAAATACCTTGTCCACGCATTAAATTTTTGATTTACGAGATTATAACAAGAGTTACGCACAAGCCTACGCAATAAAACCGCATTGAAAATCTAGTTTAGAATAGGATTTTCGCCTAGGTGTGTCGGAAACACCTAATTATACCTCGTAAAATTAATAATGTCGAATTAAAAACGTTGTCGAGAGGAGCGTTTTTTTTCGTTTGTATCTCGATTGCGTTTATGTGCTAGTCCCCAAACACACACTCGCACAGCGAGAGAGAAAAATTGTGGTTTTATTACATGTATACCGAAATCTGAATTGTACAAACGAATTTATATCTCGCAGCATAAACAACCGCCTATAGTGGCGGTTTAGTCGCTTCCCGCTCTTCGTGCAGCTAATACGAATAGAAAAGAACACCGAACGATGATGTTGAAAAATACTCAAATAGGCACATGACGAGAATCCCAATTGCGTGTACTTGCATTTCATCGATGTTTGGGGCCCCGAATTATTATAGGAACGCGAGTTTTCCTCTTAATGTAAACGCAATTTTAATCTAGCAAGAGATTTCCTTTCGAGATGGAAATGATTGCAATTGCGGTACAAGTGGTGTGTGCGCGTTTTATTTACATTTTCCATTTTGCAGTGATTATTTAATTATAGTGCGATAGTAGAGTTGTTTGATTTTTGCTTTTATTTATTTGCAAGTATGCAAGTCTCCGCGATTATTCTCAGGTGAGTTATTTAATGGCATAATAAAATGATTAATAGCATGTTATGGATACTGGCAGTATTTATTACCATTGAAATGTAGATTAAGATGGATTTTTTTTTCGATTTTTTTTTTGCTTTCGGAAAAATGTGGAACGAATGTAAACATTGAAAGCAGAGCATGTTTCTCGTGTTGTTTACGATATTTTTTATATAAAAAAATCCTCCCTTCTCAATTGACATTCACAGCTTTTCTTGTGTCCCATTGTATGCATATCCGTTCTAAGGTGCCGGAAGGCCTCTTCACATCTGCCTTTCTTCCCATTTGTAACCATTTGTCAAATGCACTCATTTCCAGGTAATTACATTGTGTGTGGGGCGCTCAAAGGGACCAATTTTCGTATTACAATAATAGTAGCCCTGTGTAATTTATTTGTTCAATTCAAAACGGTACTTCTTGTAAAGGTGAAACAAACAAAATCCTACTAATTCATGCGATTGATTTACGATCCAAACGGTCGTAATTGCATTTATACATTATTAATGTGCACGTAGATTTGTGGTCGGCTTATACATTTGCTCCTGTTAAAACAATCCTATAAAGACGGCTTTTTTCTTCTCTTAATGTCCCCCTTAGGCGAAGGTATACGATTTCTTCTATTCCATCCAAGCTCTTATGCCACTTCTAATAGAGTCGTTGGATGCAGTTTGTGTTTTCTGGCCAAAAAAATCGTTTCTTCGAGTGTCGGAATTTAATTGGCGTCGTCTTCTATTAAACAGTGACCAGAAGATGCGGAGAGCACATAAATCATGGACAAAAGAGGCCCATGTCTAGAAAGTAGACTAATGTATTTCTACATTAAGTAATTGATACGCCTCCTCAATCACACACAACACACACAGTGGAAGAATAATGCATGGACGGGAGTTCATCAACTATTGTTGCATGCATGCTGCCGACCCATCGTTCCCCATCATCATTGATATTGAATTAATTTAAATTTATAATCGAATGAAATATTTCTTTTCATTGTGTATATATTGTTGTTGTTGTGTTTTATCGAATTTTTTTCCACTGTTTTCTGGCTCTTTTAAAATGTTGCCTGTTGAGTCATTCTGTCTTTTAAATGCGATAAAGAA